>OU744295.1:15279063-16634844 GCA_916610205.1 Griposia aprilina
TTAACATACTTTTTCACATTTTTCAAGTAATTTGTACTAATCAACAGGGCAATTGCATAAGACACTTATAATGGCAATACCTTTCATTTTGACAGTTCAATAACGTTCATTGCGTTATTTACGTTGCCAAGGAGAAATTTTTAAACGTATGAAGCAATGGATTAGCAAAATCCTTCAAAATCTTTTGGATTGTGATGGAAACTGTGTTACGAAATTAGAGTGCCCGAGTTTCTAAACGGAATTGTATCATGACCACCAACTTTACATTTCTGGTTATTCTAATTCCAAAATCCGCCCAATAGAACCGCCCTCGTAAACAAAAGACGGTGTCGTGTTTGGATTACTAAACATCCTGCAATCAAGGAAACAACTCAACAACTCAACTTGAGAGTTGCGAACAGGATACTCAATTACCTACATAATTACTTCGGACTCACAGGATAAGTATAATAAAGGAGGATGGCCCTTCAGTTGTTAGGATCGGCCGCTTCTTCGTTGTAAACAACAACTATTAAACTCGTAAAAACTGCCATCTGAATTCTCAGATGAGAACGGCTCTTTTTGTTAAAGTTTAGTAGTATCGCAAATAATTGAAAATAGAACACACGAATTCGTTCCTTGACACAATGAAGTTTTACTAATTTTTCTTTTTGGATACCTAAGCTATGATCAATGACGTATTATAAACATTATTGGCTATGATGGTATTTAGTTATAGTGGCCAGTGTGTAAAGTAAACATTATATCACGTAAAATAGGAAACAAACTTTAGTTTCGACACGCGTCACGTCTCACCCCTACGTTAGCAGTCTGTATAGTTAGACTGGACCCTATTTTCATCAGAATTCCAAACCGTGGTCGCAAGGACGACATATTAATTCTAATTTATGTGTAGGTAACACTTCAGCCGTGTCCAATATAATAGCCGTATGACCAAATTCGAGCACATAACAATTAAGGTCACTTGGTGCGAATAACAAACTATTTTTGTTCGCATCAGATACTGACACTAACACAATAATATGCAGAACCATTGTATACTGTTTATGTGTTTTTAAGTATAGACTACTATTACATTATGATTATACGGGTATAATTAATACAGAAGACAACCGACTTCCAAAAAACACACTACAAAGTGAAAAATAAAGTCGGTGGCAAAAAACGAAAATACAAAACCACAGACACCGACTTCCGAAATTAAAATTATTTTTCACTTTGTAGTGTTTTTTTGGAAGTCGGTTGTTTTTATTTTTTTATTTTTCACTTTTTTGTTGTGGTACTATCCTACACAATTTCGTATACCACTACTTGCTATGTAAATAACAGTGACAGGAAATTATTACACTAAGTGGAAAAAATATGTATGTGAAGCTAACTGAAAAAATACCCAACCAAATTTAATAAAATTTATATGGGTCCACCCCTGAGGCGTACCCTATCTATTTTTTTTTTTTCGCAATTTAAATAATTTTCGAAATCGATCCACAATTTGCCGGAGATATCGCGTAATAAATATACAAAAAAAAACGTACAGACGAATTGAGAACCTCCTCCTTTTTGAAGTCGGTTAAAAAGTAGGTATTATTATGCACCGTCCTAAATAAATAAATAAAAGATTTATTGCAGAAACTTGTACAACTTTTACAGTAAATCTTACATAGGGACCCTCCTTTTAAGTAAAAGATATACATGTGCTAGGAGATCCTGCTCTCCAATGATAAAAATTATGGAATGGCAAAACTGGTGTACTTACAAAAAAAAAATAGAAATTAAACAAAAAATTACAAGTAAAATCACAAACTAAACAAGACAAAGCTTGATCGAAATAAAAGAAAAAGAAAATTAGAGACAAAAATAAAATAAAAATAAAAGAAATGTGTGTGAGAGAGAGTGTGTGTACGTGTGTGTGTGTACATGTGTGAGGGTGTGTGCGTGTGTGTATCTTTTCAACTCATATTGACGATGCTTGCAACAATAATTCAATGTCATCATAGGACTTCAGTTTTAGCCATTGAACAATTGCCATTTTTGCAGTATTTAGTAGTCAGGATAGATTTTAATAGTTTTATTAATTTTATCGTATAGGGCAGCGGAATTTGTGTTGACATGTCTTTTGGCATATGCAGTTTTAACAAATTTTACTGGTGCAACATTGTATTTTTGCCTTCTTTCCTGATGGTGAGGGTCATAGGGCAGGACTTTGTGTAATTAAAGAGTATCTCGCGTAGAAAGTTTTAAAAGCGCACGAGCTGGGAGCTATGCAATGTATTTGCAAATTGTATAACTGTCTATGTCCTAGAGTAGGCTCTTAAGGGTTCTATAACTGCAGAAAGGGCAAGCTCCTTTTGGAAAGCTATTACAAAGTATCCTATCCGCATAATATCTAGAACCATCAAAGTCCATATACTTTTACATACACAATACAAGGTACGTAGGTATGAACATCCCAGGGGCGCTGTAAATGTTGAGGAAGGGATTTTCGAGTTCTTGGTTAATAATATCCTCTGAAATACCGTGTTTGTTTATACAAACGCTGAAGGGAAAAGGCTCATAAAATAACTAGTAACCCGATGTTTCTTTTAACTCTTTGAAGCGAATGTTTAAAAGTCTACGCAGAAATTGCTCCACATTTTTTATTGTATGCGTCATCAAGGCTACCTTATCACTGAAAAATCACGGTGGGTAAGCCGTATTGCCAATGTAAACAAACAGTTTACTTATCATCAATCTTACTCAGTATTCAGGCTGAAGGACTTACCTGAAACAGAAAGATACATAAAATCAACAAACGACTAATGAATCTCAGCAGATACAAATAAAAATGTTACTTATACAAGTTTTCATGTTAATACAACGCCTCTTCATTGTTTAAAGTCTGAACGCAGTACGAGACACTTTTGCTTTGAAACAAGGCAATATTATTGTTTGCACACCCGACGAAGTTTTCCGTCAAACACTGGTTCATATTACAAAGCATTCAACAACTGCACTCTGCTCCCTGTAACTTTACTGAAACGTCGGTATTTCTGCTAAATGAACCAACAAATCGCTATTTTGTGCACGAGAAACAGAGACAGTTTTTTTTTAATAAGATGCTGCTTGATAATTAAGGGACAATGCATATGTTTACGCACATCTTGATAAAGGTTACATGTGGCCTTATACTTGTTTGTTGTAAGTATTATCAAAGTTGGCATCCATGCACGTAAGGAATGCTATTGTTCAGCATTATCTGTGTTACTTTCTAGCTATTGTATTCAATAGGAAGGCATTTGTGATCATTTGCACGTATAAGATTTGAATGTAACAAATAACAACATGTTTAGGCACGTCAAACAAGCGGTCAGCGGGTCAAGTGGATGCAAGAGCTTTTTGTTTAACTATACGTACGGTCTCTGCTTCAGTTGGTACCTCTGACGCATTGTGACGACGTTTGACTAGAGGAAGGTAATGCTTGTAACACAGTGTTGAAGGCGAGATCACTATTACATGGGTTATTCACTAGATAACCGCACAGGACGCCGGGGAGTCACAAGCGGTGCCATCAATCGGCACGAGCACGAGACCGCGACCGAGCCGACACTGGACAACTCGTTTTAGAAAATTCGCAATTGGATCGAAAAAGTGCTAAATTGTCCGACAATTACGACAGGCGAGGATGTAATTAAGCATTACGGGTGAACGTGTATCAGTCGGTGGGTTGGGCGCGCGACTGCGGCGGGTCTGCGCGGGCGCACACCTCGCCCGTGTCCGCCGCACCAGCCCGTGGCGTGCAATCAATTTATGCAAATTACCGACGGGACGGTCTGCTCGCACGTCCAATTGACTATTAGCTATACCGGGAACGCTGCGAGATACAAATGACATTGATGCCTGTTAGAGAGACAAATAATTTAACACGTTTAGAAATTCAGTTATTAAGTACGCTGAACTCGGAGTGTGCCAACTAGGCGAAATAAATTTAGTCGTGGTAACAGCCAGACAACTGTCACAACAGTGTTCGCAATTCAGCAACGGTTTCGCTTCACTGAATGTTTATAATTACTTACTGATAAAGGTATTACACGGATTTACCTATATTTAACTAATTAGCAACTGATAACTGTTCCGTAGTTTTGTGAAACTAAGTCACGTCATGAAAACCTATTACTTTATTCACCTGCAGATTTAATGCCTCCAAGGCTCATCATTTATAATTCCTGGTTACAGCCTCTGCCTACTAGGACATACTGAATAAATATTTGTAGAGTTGACAAAAAAACTGCAACAAATTTCTAGTTAATAACAATTTTCTACAGTAACGAGACTACGATGATTGATCACAATTTGCATCACAAAAGACTGTGAAGCTTTCAAACAAAATAAATAGACATGAAATATTGCATTTAAAAGAATAATAAATTGCTGTCCGAACCCCGAATAAATAATTTGAATAATGCTAATAAGGAGTGTTGAATTGAGTATCTGAGCATTATCATCACGAATATTAACTCAAACTCAATGCTTTTATTTCAATTAAACCATTTACAGGCACTTTTGAATTGTCAAAGAGTCAGTCAGTTAGAAAGTTGAAGCTAGTTGCCCATTCCAAAACGTACATCTCTATGGAGAAGAACGGGCAAAAAACTCCAAGGACACTTTTTTAAATCAAGATATTACAAAATCCTGGGTACATTATTCTCGTAAACGATAACTACTAAATATTATTATCGTAAGTACATGGTATAAGTAAAATTGGCGAATATTTAATTTATTTTGACTGCCTCCTTGATCTGGTGGTCGCTAGCGGTTCTGCTGAGCATGAGGTCCTGGGTTCGATTCCCAGGTCGGACAGTGTTATTGGGTTTTTCTATTTGGAATTTCTCAGTAGCAGCCCGGAGTCTGGATTTGTGCCCGGTAACCCGGTTGATGGCAATACGAGTAGGCTCGCACTCTATTACATGAGACTTAAACATAACTGGTGAAATGTGGATGTCCTATATATATATGAATTTCATATGTACACCTCCGCCCAACACAGGGAAATAAGGCGTGAAATTATGTTACCTATGTTAATTTATCAGAACACTTAAGTAATATTCCTTCAAGATAAAGCGGCTTGTTTTGTTTCACGATTACTTGCTCTCTCTCTACTTTTCATAAGATGATTGAATACCGACATTATGAATGGTAAAATTAATCATAAGAAGATTGTCCTAAAATGTCGACTGTCAAGCCTTTACCTCCCCTTTATGGTCAATTCCCACCATATATACTCAGATTGATATAATCACACAATGAAATCATAAATTTTATTTATGGGCATTTATTACTATTATTTATCACTCTTGGATTTTAGTGGCAAAAGTCTCACCATTACTAGAGAGGTAGAATTTGTGAGTTAGTGAGGTAATCTTCGGAACTACTAATCCGATTCCAAAAAATATATTTTATGAATGGTAAGCTACAGTATTGTCAAGAGTCCATAGGATATATTAACAAAAAAAAAAACACGCGGACCATGTTGCGGGCAGAACCTAGGCAATAATATTCATAGGCTCTGCTTGTGGACCGGCCGAGAGTGCAGTGTGCTGTGCCAAGGTTGCTGATAAGGCTGAGGGTGATGACCAGGTATGCGCGGTCGCTGCATGCTGGTGGTCAGGATACCCGTTGAAGCCGTTGGTGCTGGCTGGCTGTGTGACTCGCCGCTCTAAAGCTTGCGGAAGTGATGCTGATGTGATGATGACGTCACGCTGAAGTACTTGCACGAAGGCTGCGCTGACTAACATGTTCGGGGTCACCAGTATAGAGGTATGAGGAACAGGGTGTAAAGCTCACTCATACTCTATGGAAAAGGAAGGATCCTCCGACCAGACGGGTGTCGTGTCTGGTGGGCAACTGCCCGACGGTTGATGTCGGGACGTTGTAGTTATGCTAGTCGCGCGGTAAACTCTGCTTGCGCGATGCAGGATTTGCGTGACGTCAGTATGACGTGTAGCTCGCATGTGGCGATGTTGATACCGCTACAATACCTAGGTACCGCAAATGGCGATACTAATAAAACCATTTTTTTTTTTTTTGCAGCGTGAGTTTTAGGTACTTAAAATTACAAATCCGTACTAATTACTAGTAACTCTGGCTAAGTTAAGTCATGCCGACAACATAATGCGTTCGTGTAATCATTACTTACTTTTACGTGCACTTTGCACATCAATTAGTAAAATACTTTGTTCATAAACAAACACAATAGATACGAGCCCAAATAAAAGACGTAAGAGAACAGTACGATAATTGTTAAAGTAGGCCACAAACATATCAATTGATATCTTAATAGTGCGCATATATACTAGAATAACAAAGACGATATTATTAGTTAAAAACTAGTGTCTATAGAAAATTTTAACGAACTTTTAAATATAAATCACTGTTCTCATTTTTCGATAAAGCTGTTCAGATAGTAAAATTTATTTAAACTCTACCTTTGTCACCTTTAAATTCCACAAACCTTACATTGTTATACTAGCTCCTGACCGCGGCTTCGCCTGCTTGGATGTCGGAAATTATCCCACGGGAACGTGCTACCGGGGCAAAAAGTAGCCTATGTCCTTCCCCAGGAAGCCATATATCTTCTTGCCAAATTTTATCGAAACCCGTTTAGTGGTTTAGGCGTGAAAAGGAAACATACAGAGTTTATAATATTAGTATGGAATAGTACCTATAAGTGTATCTGGGGGTCTGCTCACTAAACACAATATCCGTAGTTTCGGCCGAAGTTACGTGCGTAAACTACTCCGTATCACCTACGGACATAAGATTAATTTGGGGCCCGACCTAACAATTAATGACACCACGATGTGACAGCTGTCCCTACTCCCGATGTGTTTTTACCTGTCCGAAAAAGTTAATTAATAGGGTCTAGAGTTCACTCCAAAGTTTTAAACTACTTTCGGTCGAGCCCGTATCTTCGTTGACGGACTTTGAGATTCGGCCCCTTGTTTAGAAGGTAGGTGCTTATGGTTAGCACACAAACAAGTGAGACCACAAAACTGCAACTAAAACGACATTATAATAAGAAAAGTGGCGAAAACCGACGACTAGTACTTAAGAAATAAGAGAAAGGTGACAATGAAAGTGTTTGCCAGACATCTCCGGTGTTATCGTAAATAGAAAATCTGTCCGTGACGTGATTAAGTGCTTTTATTTCTAGTAAACTATGATGTACCTATACTATGTCAGTTAGTATTCATCCACTATTCAATTAATTCATCTGAGAAATTGCTATAATCAGTAGCTAGTATGTCAAGGAAAGATAAACCAGTTTTTGTAGAAAGGCGCTGCTACCCAGCCATTCTTAAAAGTCTTTTACGTCGTCCAATGTGATTAATTACAGATTTAGATGAAAGAAGAATTCTTAGAACAGTTTTTTTTTCGGGGTGCCTTTCTGTAAGTTCGGTATTCATTTCAAAATTACTCTACAATAAAACATCTCGAAAAACCTTAATCGAATCCAAAATATTGCATAACGTTTGAACTTACGAACCTTACAAAGTTACGTCAAAAGGTCATTGACACAAAAATATTTCCCCGCATGTGTGGATGGCAAGTGGCAGACAGACGCACAGACAGACGGCAAGTAAAGTGGAGTGGTGCACTAATGAAGCGCAGCAACGCCAATTAGCCAGGCTCGGCCATCCAACATAAGCTCAGTATCGCGCAAACACGATATGAATTAAACGCCACGAGCATTGGGATACACTCTTCTTCGAATCATCTGTTTTCAATATTTTTTGCGTATACCGAATTTACAGGATTTTCAAGGTAATGATGAGACGGTACAGTCGCCAGCACATCAAGTTACCGCAAACTGTCAGATTTTGTCATTCGATTTTAAACTTAACCGTGAACATTTTATGGTTTAAAATCGTTTGGAGAAATGTGACAGTTTCGTGTAGCTTGACCTGCTGGCGACTGTACATCAATCTAAAGTATTACAGAAAAAAAGTTTCGACTATATGTATAGCCTATAATTTTATGGGGGTGCTTATGCTTCTAATTGGAATGATTTTAACTAAATAAAAATTCTTCCATTTATTTTCAGACAAACAGCAACTAACATACAAGCAAACAACTTTTAGATTTAAGAGAGCATTCAGCGGAAGAAATGTAAATTAGATAATTATTTTCATGCATTATTAAAAAGAAACACACAAAGTTTCAAGCTGAATTAGGTATCTTGCTCAACAATATACTTGGGTACTAATTTTACAAGGCATATTACGAAATGAATTATCTGTATTTATACGTACATTCGCTGTTGGCGGTTACGCCATTTGTCTTTCCAGCTAACTTGTGTAACAAAATATTTATTGCTTGATCAAGAATGTGTGATCGTGTGCTGAAACTGTCGTTTTAGTTTACTTGCACTGCTTTGCATAATAATAGGTTGGTTTTTATTATGAATATTTATTTGTAATATTACCTAATCCTATATTTTATTTGTGAGGGTTAAAAACTTGTTGAATAATCCGGATCGAAGGACCGTGGTCAACCCCCAATAGCTTACCCCCACAAAGTCCAAGATCCACCGAACCGGATCAGTATTCGGTATACGCACAAAGATTGAGATGAATCAAAAAGCAGAGAGTATCGAAGAAAAACACTGAAACTCGTAATAAAAATCTCTCTGCTCATTGTTAGTCGAATTTAAAATGAGATTATATGAGTATTACCTCTTATCCACACTGTCGATGCAAACGAAACTTTGTATTGATGTTACAATAATAAGTACAAAATGCACAATACTTTGTTTTCACAATGAGTTTGGCAGTTGTTAAAACAAGCGAAGCTACAAAACGAACATAGTCTACCATGCGGTGAGACAATCAACGTTTTTATTTTTGCATATCAAAATACCAAATCTGCATTTCCTAAAAGGATAGTCTGAAATTCTGAATAAGGTACCTATCTATAGATAGAGGGCACACGTATATCGCCTGTTATGTTCTTATATAATCCAATTTGATTAGAGGGCGCTCTGATGGCCAATGGGCCATAGACTACAGGCTGCTACTGAGAATTTTACCAGGCCAACGAGGCATTGAGTTTCTTGCATATCATTATCAATCGACCTACTAATAACTTGCAATAGCTAGCTCGAAGCAGTCAGGTTGCTATCGGTTATTTCCTATATAGGTACCTACTATACAAATCACTGGCATTATGATTTCAAATAATCAAGGAGATTGGTAATTTTATTACTATATTTCAAGCACCGTGATACACGAACAGAGCGAAATAATGATAGAGTTTCCTATTCAATTCAGTTTATAAACTCGTAGTGTCACCCAATTTACCATGGACGATAAATGTTGCGAACATTAAAAAATACGGCATCAACATCAATATATTATTACAAAATAAATTCAGGAAGAAATGTAATCGGAACACAAAAGATAAGTAATTTACTTTACGTTCACAACCAGACACAAATCACATTGTCATAGAAGTTAACAGCGTGCGATATTTTCCGAGTTTTCCGGCTGCCGGCGACGTCATGCCGACTGTCGGGCACAGCTTTCCGGAAAACTCGGAGCTGCTGCTTGTCTACCTTATCCTACAGTCATGTAGTGGAAAATGGGAATGAAAAGTTAAAGCAGCTAGATGCTGTTTCTCAGGATTAACTTATTCCTTTCGAACGTGTAATGACTGCTGCATGAGGTGGGTTGTGTGTTGTCGTCTATCAAATATTCAGTGATACACTTTGAGATTACAGGGATTTGAAAGAAAGTACCAAGCAATAGAAATAGCAACGAAACAAATAAAATTCTATCCATTAAAATGACGTTAACGACAGTTACAGATTAAATAAAATTCCATTTCCTGGCATGATAATAAAATGCGCAAACCGTCAGCTTCCACTTTTCTAATATATTCAAACCCCGTTCTTTTATCATAAGAGCGACGTCTCAGCTAACAAAAAAGAAAACTGAGGCTGAAACCATCGCAGACGCCATTGTCAGCGAGGAGAAAGATATTTGAATACGAAATATCGTAATATTCCTTCGCAGACTCGGAGTTTTATTTCTACTTGACAGACTTTCGTAGGCACGCCTTAATTGCGCGACTAAAGCACTAGAGAACTGGAACAAAGGATCAGCTTGGCGGATTTATCTTTTACAGGTTTATTTTAAAGCATTTGAGAGTATCTTTAAAGTCGGCGAACGGTGAAACGAAATTATTTTTGCTGAATCCCGCAGCCTGATTGTTATTTAATTAAATATTTTTGCAGCGCTAACTGATTTTACAAACAAGTATCTTATGCTTATTTTAGTAAAACTAAACATTATGATGAAAATACGCAGAAATTTGTGAAATAGTAGGATCGAAACCAAAAACCCGCTTGTTACCTTTCGAATACCACAATAGATTTCATGATTTCCTACTATTGAATTGAAGAGTTCTAACTAAAACATATTATAACACTTCCCCGAATACAAGTTCCCAGGAAACGTTCCAGTACTAAATTAAGGATAATTTCATTGCACAGTTACGACTAGAAGTAAGCACGTCGAGTGGGTGGTCAGATTTATGAGAGGATACAATAGATTGCGCCAAGGTCTGCTGCACTGACAGATGTCCGTCTCAATATGCCCGAGCGGCTGAGAGTTGAGAGCAATGTCGGTCGGTCGCTAGTAGCCATTGTAGATACTATAGATATTATAGCTACGATTTGTCTAAAGGGGAAAAGTGCATCAGTTCTCGGTTAGGATATAGGTGGGTAAGCAAAATTTACAATCTCTTGGAATTTATGTGAGCACCACCTTAATTGTATAACACACTAGCTATCACAATCTGAATCATTTTGAAGCCTATTACTAATCCATTGCTTGATATGTTCGAAAAATTTGTCCGCTCAACGACGTAAATACCGCAATGAATGTTGTTTAACTGACGAAATGAAAGGCATTCCTACTGTTAGTGTGTTACGCTATTATCCCGCAGATCGAAGAACTCAAGACGAAGTACGAGACATCTACGATACCGCTGGTGTCATTTGGATGCACAACTCTGAAATCTGACTTCTATTCTGTTATATAAATACTAAGTTTAAGTAAAATCTGAATGCTTTAAAGTTATTTGATACCTATAGCCATAGCGCTCAGAGAGATCTTAGCTAACATTTTAATATTTATATATGTGTATTTTACAATAATTGTTGTAGAAAGTTGAAAGTTAACATAAATATGCTGGGAGAAAGTCAGCAATCAAATAAATACTTTTAAAGCTGATCGTTTGCTAAATCATTACAAATTGTAATGTAGAATGTACAATACTGCCACGATTTTATGTGTAACTTCATAAATTCGTAATAGACGCCTTGAGGCAGAATTACCGCAGCTAAATATGGACCAACTGTCATTCGACCTCCCATAGAGTAATTTTTGCAGCATGGAACCGGTAAGTGATTTGGTGTGGCGATTTAATTGATAGGTATGCGGGGACAAGACAACACACTCCTAAGTCCTACATATTTCTAACGTGGATATGTATAATCAACCTCGTAAATGCTTAATCATAATCACCATAAGGTTGAATGTCACTTGCACTTCATAAAACGACAAGGCTTATTAGTCTATGTGACAGATAGATAGTTTCAACCTTAATGAAGTTAAAAAAACTGGGAATTGTTGTCAAAAGTGGTAAGCATTTACGAGGTCGACTATGGCTATATGTTTATTTTTCCGACTAGTGATTTACTACTGCGTTATTACCCGGTAATTATTTTAAAAATATACAAGGAAAACCTTTCAGTATCTTGTAAGTAATGGCGCGTACGCGATATTATCTGTGCGATAGCTTGTCACCCACAGCGGGAACATTATTGTGCAACTACCCTCCCTCACGTGACGACCACGGTCATTACCGTCCCCCTATCATTGGTGTCACTGAAAACGTGACAAGTACTCATTCACGTCATAGGATGTGTACATGCGGCAAATCAGTAATACCAATCTGTTCACACCATTCTGGCTATTACCATTTCAGAAATATGGTCTAATAGGGGATGCGTGATTTAGAAACAACAATGCGTGCTATTTGACGCTTGCTAAAGAATCTTATTAGGAATTTTGAGCATTACCTATGCTCTGGTGCGATGATTGAGTGTTCAGTGAATGATGCTTAAATTGATTCATGACATTAAAAAGAAAGTGATCGTCTGATGCGCTCGATTCGATATCATTAACACCATGTATGTAATCAATTTGAAGAGTTTTCATGTACCTACCTACTCATAACGAGAATACCGCCTGAAAACAGAATGTCAAGGCTTTTACAGATGTAGGTCCTGTACTTTCTCTACAAGTGTTAACTCGTTTTTGTAAAAGTGCCGATTGGAAGACTCACCTGAAGGAATCCAACAAAAGCCTGTAATATTTTAATTTTTTAATTTAGTAGTAAAATAAATCAGCTGTCAAGACTTCCGCAAATTAAACCTCATGAAGGGAAACGTTGGTTAATTCCCATTCCATTGAAATTGAACCTCCGGACACGCGGTTAAGCAAACAGGTGGTGAATATGTTAAGCAATCGAATTGATACCTAATTCGCTTTATTCGTTATTCATTTGCATGTCATCCTCCTATATTAGGGTGACCACCACTTCGTAAACTTGTAGGATAAATCTTGAACTGTTGACAAACATAAATTCCTAAATGAGAGACAATGATGTACACAGAGTTCTAGAATTTATAAACAAAATAACAATTTTTTGTGAGTAGTCGGATGTTGCCGGCAGCGACTATGGAAAACCAAATCCATTGTTAGTTATTGCTAATAATACCTACATAAAAACAATGTTAGAATTAAACTGACATAATGATAGTTTCCGCCTACTGTTATATCATCTGTAATAATAATATAACCAAACAAGAACTTCATTTAATTTAGTTATCGTTTAGTTTTAATTTAGTTTAGTTACTCGTTAATTAATTTACAGAAAATTAGATTGACATTACAACACGATGCTGTAAAATTGATGATCTAACCCATCAGTACTTAATTACCTACTACCAACGGTAAAGGTTTACGACTTCTGTCTACTTAATCGAATAGCGACAAAAAGGACATCCAAACCTCTAATTAGACCTTTTTATGTTGCACATGCACGGAAGGAGTTTATAACGATGAACGTTCAAGTATGCGCGGCAATAGTTGCAAAGCAGTGTTGCCATAAATCATAAGTGCTCATGAAGAGATAAATAGATAGGTTCACGTCTGGTAGCACCGCTGCCGGCTTCCGCAATAAATCAGAGTAAATGTGTTGTCAGACTGGATCTGGCGGCTGTTGCGGATACCGCCGCCTCTTCGGGCTGACTGGTGTTATACAACCACTTCTAACTGCTAACTAACTCTGCTTTATGCCTTCATTGTTGCCTGGAAGCGAGCATTCGTCCTCGTTATGAGTTCTTCACTCCGTAACGGGAATGTAGGAATCGTTGACATGGCGTCAAAATCTCTACTTAGCAAGTACAGATTCTGTACTTGTTCAGCTTGATACGATCACTTTTAATCATGTAAATCATAATTACTTTTAATTTATATAAACTTTTGAAGCTATAACAGACTTGATACACACTTAATTATTTTACTGGCAACACTGAGTCAGAAGTTCCGTTGGTTTAGTGGGGTAGTGGCTTGGTAGTGGGGATTAGTCTTCGCCCAGGCAGAAACGATTCCTTTGCAAGACAATATAGTTATTCTGGAGCTCATGACAAGCAGTCACTCCTAAAAGGCCGACACGTAATTATTTACTAGATATTTCTAGAAATAAGCATATTCAAAAGTTAAGGTTGTACTGTAAGTTCAAATAATTGTCAGTCCTGATTAAAACGTTATTTAACGATCCTGTTGTTTCAATTCTGGTTGTTTCTACATCTCAGAATTGGGATTGAACAATAAATACGCCTACAATATTAAGGTTAGTACCCTTTTTTTATATTTATTTTTTTAAATGTATTTAGTGTTGGTTTGAATTTAAATTTTAAAGATGAGTCCAAGCTTTGATGCAGTATAATGAAGCATGGTTATTCAGTGATATTACCTAGTGTATGCACACTAATAAAGTTGTTGGACTCACCTTTACCGTGCGAAAAGAAGGTGGGTACTGTATATCTACTTTTACTTTTTTTTTTTTTGTACTGTTGTATTGTGTGCACTAATCCAGTACCGATAATGTGTATTCTACCTATACACCCTATGACCCTACCCTGTCCTACGTGTGCATTGTTTTACGTATTTGGTGAAGCTAATATATCCACGCCAGGGCTAATACGCTCTGGGGATGTGTGAGTTTTACTTAAGGCTAAGAATTCTAACATGACTGCCAGGGCTACCCTCTGGGGATGTAAGAATTCAAGGCGCATACGTATTTAATGTGTACTGTGTATCCCTATCCACCCTTTAGATACATTGTGCCGGGGCGACTCCCTGGGGATGTATCTATTGGTAATTTATCCTTTGTTGTTTTACCGATAAAGTATATTCTACCTACCCAATCTACTCTGTCCTCATGTGTATTACGTATTTGGTGAAGCTGATATATCCACGCCAGGGTTACTCTCTGGGGATGTGTAAGTTTTGCTAAAAGTTAAGAATTCTAACATGACTGCCAGGGCTACCCTCTGGGGATGTGAGAATTCAAGGCGCATACGTATTGAATGTATACTGTGTATCCCTAACCACCCTTTAGATACATTGTGCCGGGCCAACTCCCTGGGGATGTATCTATTGGTAATTTATCCTTTGTTGTTTTACCGATAAAGTATATTCTACCTACCCAATCTACTGTTCTCATGTGTATTACGTATTTGGTGAAGCTGATATATCCACGCCAGGGTTTACTCTCTGGGGATGTGTAAGTTTTGCTAAAAGTTAAGAATTCTAACATGACTGCCAGGGCTACCCTCTGGGGATGTGAGAATTCAAGGCGCATACGTATTGAATGTATACTGTGTATCCCTATCTACCCGTTATGCATGAACCTGTAGGTACGTTGTGCAGGGGCGACTTCCTGGGGTGTATCCATTGATTATTTTTCCTATTTATTTGCCTTATTATTAGGTAATAGCTTTTAAGTTTGATTTGTTTTTGTGAATTATCGCCAAAATATGACTCTGCTTGTTACAAGTTTCAGAAACAATGGACAATATTGATCAGTCTTGTACACCGGAAGCTCCGATGAGTCCCATAGTCTCACGACCAGTCATGAATGCAAATGAGTCTGGACATTCGCCTGATAGACGTCACAGTAGAAGCAATAGTGGTCTATACCTGCAGCATCGACAGCCCGAGACACCGCACCATCGATCACGTCGTCAAGAGCGATCACGCAGCCGCAGCGGAATTAGGGAATTAGAGGAAAACATAAGTTTGGAGAGGCAAAGATTGGAGTTGTTGGAGAACCAGCTTCAGAAGGAACGACAATCGCGGGATCCCTCTGAACGACAAACACTACGAGACTTTAATCTACGACGGAGATCAAGACCAAGGGATAGTTCTAGAGGTAGATCCCAAGATAGATCCAGGGATAGATCAAGGTATGACACAACATCATTATTTTTTGAGGAAATGGTAAAATTGCTAAGGAATAGGTCTGGTGATAGTTTTTCCTCTATGAACAATAACGTTATACCCGAATTTGATCCTCTTTCCAAAGAACAAACCATTACTGTTTGGTTAAACAAAGTGGATGAGTGCGCGGAAATATATGGATGGAGCAGTAAACAAACTATATATTATGCTCTACCCAAACTAGTAGGTCAGGCAAAATTATGGTACCAAGGCCTTCCTTCTCTTAAGCGAACCTGGTCTGAATGGGAGCAACTATTAAAGGAATCTTTTCCGGCTACAGAAAATTATGCTGAATTGTTAACAGAAATGCTTAATAGAAGGGTGGGCCAAGGAGAATCTCTAGAAATGTATTATTTTTCTAAAATAAACTTACTAAATCGGTGCAAACTATTTGGAAAGCAGGCTATCGACTGTATTATCCATGGGATAGATGACAGGAGTATAAGGTTAGGTGCTCAGGCCGCGAAATTTAAAAAATCTGAAGACGTATTAGAATTTTTCAAAACTGTTAAAACTCAAACTAGGGAATACAGCGAGTTTAGGAGAAGGATTTCATCTCGATCAAATAATTCTAGAACGGCAAATAAAACTAATGAACACTATTCAGATGAGTCTAATAAAGCTCGTCAAAACTCCGATGGCATAATTTGTTATAATTGTAAAGAAAGGGGTCATGTAAGTTTTAAATGTCCCAAACCTATTATTAAATGTAACTATTGCAAATTTATAGGTCATACTATTACGGAATGCCCAATAAAGAACAAATCCAAACCCGATCCACAAAAATCCGTTCTTAAAATTGCTACCAACAATACTAATGTCCTACCAACATCTTTGGATGTATCTCAATTAAACGATTATAATAATAAGTACAAAATATTAATTAAAATAAATCAGAACCCAATATTATGTCAAGTAGATTTAGGTAGTGAGGCTACGTTGATCCGTGAAAAAGAAGCTAGACAAATAGGATTAAACTGGCAAACGGGCACCGGGCCTTTATTGCGAGGGTTAGGTAATGTGCCACATTTGCCAAGAGGAAAGGCGTTTATTACAATAGATGTACAGGGTGTTATAGAGAATAATGTAGAGGTGTTAGTAGTTGACGATTGTTTAATTAATTATCCAGTGCTCCTAGGACATAGTTTTACAGAAAGACCCACTATTCATATTATAAAAACGCCAACAGATCTCCAATTTCAAAGGGTACAACCGAGCGACGAGTTGAAAGTTATTCTAAAAACTAGTAAAGATCTCTGTATTGAAAAAGGAGAAATTAAGTTAATTCCCGTTAAATCAGATTCGGTAATCACAGGCAATATATATGTAAGTGGTTCAGTTAGAGGGAAGATAAGCAGTGAGTATTACCTATTACCAGGGGAATACGGGATAAGACTGGGCGAGTCCGGGGTCTTAATCCAAAATATAGGACTAACTTCTATCATATTTCCGAAAGATAGTCTTATTACAAGGGCTACGTACGTTAACACAGAAGTCAAAGTCATGAACGTCGCAACCATAGATTCGAATACTGAATTAAAGCATGGCAATCTGTTAACTAACATTGAAATTCATAATTTAAAAACTTTGATAGAGAAATATAAATGTTGTTTTTCTCACGGATTGCATGATTTAGGATTCACCGCAGTTACTGAAATGGTTATACAACTGAAAGACTTTGATCCCGTAGTGTATAGGCCATATAGATTGTCTTTTTCGGAGCGAGAACATGTGCGTGACATGGTAGATGAAATGATGCGGTTCGGTATAGTCAGAGAGTCAAATTCCCCTTATGCTAGCCCTATTGTACTAGTAAAAAAAAAAACTGGTGAAAAACGACTGTGTGTCGACTATCGATCTCTCAATAAAAAAACCAAAAGAGATCACTACCCACTCCCTTTGATCAATGATCTTCTGGATCAGTTATCAGGTCACTCTATTTTCTCCACTCTTGATCTCGCCTCGGGCTACCACCAAATACCGATTGCAGCAGATTCGATAGATAAGACCTCATTTGTTACTCCGGATGGACAATATGAGTATACTCGTATGCCATTTGGATTGGCCAATGCGCCAGCCGTTTTTCAGCGGGCAATGCACAAAATATTAGACAAGGCTAAGTTAAAATACGTTATTGTTTATATGGATGACATTCTAATCCCGGCTAAATCTATTGAAGAAGGACTAGCTCGTCTCGAAGAAGTGTTGATAGCACTTCGCGATAGTGGTCTTACTTTGAAATTGGAAAAATGCAATTTTTTTCATGAAAAGATAAACTTTCTTGGTTTCGAAATAAGCAAAGATGGGATAAAGCCTGGGGAACAAAAAACGGAAGCCGTGTCTAAATTTCCTATCCCATGTAATCAGCACGATATAAGAAGGTTTATAGGCTTAGCTAGTTTTTTCAGGCGGTTTGTCAAAGACTTTGCTTTGATCGCCAGGCCATTAACTAATTTACTTAAAAAGGATACAAATTGGAGATGGACTGAAGTTGAGGCAAATGCTTTTGCAAGTCTAAAACGAGCTCTTACAGAGAGACCCGTTCTGGCACTGTATGATCATAAGGCAGAAACTCAACTGCATACAGATGCTAGTAAACTAGGTCTCGGTGGGATTTTGTTGCAAAAGATTGGTTCTGAACCTTGGCGACCGGTTGCATATTATAGTCGACAGACAACGGCTGACGAACAAAAGCTTCATTCATTTGAGCTTGAAACGTTAGCTGTAGTTAGCGCTCTTGCAAAATTTCGGGTATATCTGCTCGGTATTAAATTCACCATCGTTACGGATTGTAACGCATTACGTAGTACATTCATTAAACGGGACCTTCTATCTCGCATATCAAGATGGTGGATCCAATTTCTTGAATATGATTGTGAAGTGGAATACCGTCCTGGTGAGAAAATGGCCCACGTTGATGCGCTGAGTAGAAACCCGGTCGTAGATGAACAGGAACCAATAATACACACAATTGACGTTCTGGCTATTAATAGCGATGATTGGATATCTACCGTCCAGTCCGGAGATTCTGAAATTAAACGCATAAAAGCGATTTTAGAAGATCCAGAGACCGCTAAAATTGCAAGTATACGTAAGGATTTTAAAATTCTTAACGGTCGGGTTTTCCGCGTCATAGACGAGAATACCTTGAGATGGGTCGTACCAAAAGGCGTGAGATGGCAAGTACTAAAAACTAACCATGATGACGTTGGACATTTTGGTTTTGAAAAAACTCTAGATAGAATTCGTGGTTACTTTTGGTTCCCCAAAATGAGGAAGTTTATAAAAAAATATGTTTCTGCCTGCCTTGAGTGCGCTCACCACAAGATACCCTCTGGTGCTAAAGAAGGATTACTACATCCCATACCGAAAATAGAAGTGCCCTTTCACACTATTCATGCGGACCACCTGGGTCCATTTATTCGTACCAAAAATAAAAATTGCTATTTATTAGTAATAGTCGATTCTTTTACTAAGTATGTTAATTTAGCACCGGTCCGTAGTACTAAGACGAAAGAAAGCATTAAAGCGTTTAAAAATTTGTTCAGTTATTTCGGCACCCCTTCTCGACTCATAACGGACAGGGGTACGAGTTTTACTAGTAAAACATTTAAATTATTTGTAAAATCTTTAGGGATTAAACACATTTTAAATTCTGTGGCTACACCTCGTGCTAACGGTCAAGTAGAAAGGTACAACCGCACGATCCTGTCGGCATTGAGCACAATGTCACATGGTAAATCTCCCAATACGTGGGACGAGTATGTGCAAGACGTACAATTAGGTATTAATACCTCTATGCATAGTATAACAAAGAAAACTCCAACTGAATTGCTGTTTGGGAGAAGAGTAACAAACCCTTCTCTGGGTATATTAAAGGAAGTAATAGAGGATGTAGGTAGCGGCGTGATAAATAAAACGTTGAACGAAGTTAGGGACGAAGCCGGGGAATTTATAACTAAACATCAAGAAATAAGTAAGAAATTTTTTGATAAAAATAGGAAACGCAGCACAAAATATAAAACAGGAGACTTAGTGAGAATAATTAGAGCCATTACGTCGGGAACAGGGCAATCAAAAAAATTAGAGAGCAAATGTCAGGGCCCGTATAGAATTAAAAAGATTTTGCCGAATGACCGATTTGTTGTTGAAGACACCCCACTTACACGAAAAGGTAGACGATTCGAGAGCGTAGTGGCAATAGATAAAATATTTCCGTGGCTCAGCTACAATGCTCCCAGTTTTAGTTCCAGTAGTGATAGCGAGGATTTGTAACTTCACCAGGCTTGTTCTAGGGTAGGCTCTTTTCTTTGATAAATGATGTTGTGCCATCAAATTACCATGATTTAGTCAAGATTAGTTTTTCAAATGTTGGTTATTTAGTATCGTATCAGGTAGGAGCACATGAGTCCGCCTGGCGTTGTTGGTACAGGTAGGAGCACATGAGTGCCGCCTGGCGTTGTTGGTACAGGTAGGAGCACATGAGTGCCGCCTGGCGTTGTTGGTACAGGTAGGAGCACATGAGTGCCGCCTGGCGTTGTTGGTACAGGTAGGAGCACATGAGTGCCGCCCGGCGTTGTTGGTACAGGTAGGAGCACATGAGTGCCGCCTGGCGTTGTTGGTACAGGTACAAGCACATGAGTGCCGCCTGGCGTTGTTGGTACAGGTAGGAGCACATGAGTGCCGCCTGGCGTTGTTGGTACAGGTAGGAGCACATGAGTGCCGCCTGGCGTTGTTGGTACAGGTACAAGCACATGAGTGCCGGCTGAAATTGGTAAACAGTCAAGATAGCATGTTTAAAATAGAATGTATGTAATGTAATGTAGCCTATATACAGCACACAGTTTTTGTTATGATATTGATTATGATAAATTATGAATCATATAATTTTTATTCCGTGCTAATGATACACATTGTAACATTATGTTGTAATATTAGTAAGTAAGTAATTTTATTTTAAGAAAGTTGTATTATTTTGAGTTATTATTTTAATTACAGTCGATTATGTTTCATGATGTGATTGCTCTTTTGAAACGTTCTTATAGTTATTAGAGTTTAATTATGTTAAAAGATTGATAAAAGTTTTGTATTTTAAATCTTCTATGCAAACAATCATCAATAAACGAAGGGACTCGTTTCTTCTGGATGGCCGAATATAAACTTTTGAAGCTATAACAGACTTGATACACACTTAATTATTTTACTGGCAACACTGAGTCAGAAGTTCCGTTGGTTTAGTGGGGTAGTGGCTTGGTAGTGGGGATTAGTCTTCGCCCAGGCAGAAACGATTCCTTTGCAAGACAATATAGTTATTCTGGAGCTCATGACAAGCAGTCACTCCTAAAAGGCCGACACGTAATTATTTACTAGATATTTCTAGAAATAAGCATATTCAAAAGTTAAGGTTGTACTGTAAGTTCAAATAATTGTCAGTCCTGATTAAAACGTTATTTAACGATCCTGTTGTTTCAATTCTGGTTGTTTCTACATTTACCTTGCTGTTATTTGAAAAACATGACATGGTATAAATCCACATTGTAAAATAGAATAAAACTTTTTTTTTTATTAGTAAAAGCATGGTAACTTAGTCCCTACTTCGATTAGACAAACGGCTTTACGTTAATAGCGGTACATACATGCAAAACAATTAAGTTTTTTTCTTTCAATTACTTTCAGGGTCAGTTTACCTTCAGACGCAATTAAGAGCAATTTTTTTCTAAAAACATTCGTAAGAAAGGTTATCTAAGGTAGCTTTATACAACAGGTTATAAGATATTAATATGCTTTATAGTAATTATGATTCCACGAAACAAGTTATTAGATAATAACAATTTTATTTTATTTTACATGTCCTGTTTGAACGTAATTAAATGATTTTTTCTCTCCTTGTAGGTAATAAACGAGAATATTGAAAAATAACTGTTCTAGTTTGGTGGACTCAAAGATACGGTAAAGTATGTAGTACATTATCATCTATTCACCGAGACTAATTATAGACAACGTAACCAAATATTTGACGGCAGAGACAATATTTACATTAGTAAATTGTACCATGTATGAAGAAATACACGTCACAACTGTATTGTTTTAAGCGCTTCTTTAAGAATATTTTCGTGAAGGTTGACACAATAGTGAAACAAAACTGATACGTGTCATTCCTGATTTCAAGTGTAATTTTACCGCTTATTCAGAAAAAGTTATTGCAAAGTGTGATGCGTAACAATATCTTGATAAGGCTTGAATATTGAAATATTTTGAAAGAATTGTCTAAGTTATATTTTATACGTTATATTTAATTCTTTTTACCTATTGTGGTATAGTAATTTTATTCTAGGTGCATCGTCTTCACATATAATTATATAATTAATGTATACATAATATTGTAAAAAAAAAAAAAAATAAGTAACGGTGGAGTTTCTTGCCCATTCTTCTCCATACGAAACTACCTTTTGGAAGGGGCAACTAGAATCAATTCAATTTTTTTGTAAATTTTGACGTTCAGAAGTGCCTTTTATGTGCCTATTTGAAATAAATGATTTGACTTTGACTAAGTTTTTTTAATTGATAAACCACCTAAGTATAGTAACAGTAGTACACGCCACTATATTTTCTATTGCCAGGGTATATCGAGCCTCACGGACGATAAAACTTCGATAAAATCCACTAAAGTGTATAAATCTAACATATCTATTGTATTACATCAAGCTTTATACAGCATACAAGGTATACACCCATGTATACAGTAGTGTTCCATCTCACGGTCTCGTGCGGCTGTCTCCCGCCAGTAATAAACAGCGTCAATTTCATTCCATTTCCTGAGCGCGCTCCCGGCTCCCTTCCCTTTGCGACCCACTCGGCGAATTAAGGGATTTAATAAGATAACACTTGGAGAACGAATACACCCGTATCTGTGGCGGTGGTAACGTTGCCCGACGGTTGTTATGTGGGCATTGCGGTCAAATAGAACGACCAATTGGGGTGTTATTATCCCACAATACCAATCGTTTTAATAATAGTTGGTGAATGGTGGAAGAGAGTTTTGTATAAGGAAATATTCTAAGAAACTAGACCTAGTCATTTCATTCTTATAAAAAAGATTATCGCAATAAATATCCCCAAGTCCCGTAAGTATATTAAACGGGCGATAAAATCAACGGAAAACTCGATCTGACTTAGAAACCGTTACCGACTAGAAGCCATGAATACTTTGTGTCATCCTCGTATCGATAAAAAACATGGTCACATTAACGGCAGCCTTACTTGGGCGACCTGCTGCTAGTAAATAAAGTGGTGTAATTGCGGACTTCCCGTGTTGTTACCGTTCTCACAAAACGTATGGTCACCCTATCAATTATCCTGTCGTGTCGGTCGTACAGGTTTTATAATAATATAAACTTTCACTTCGTAAAGTTACTAGAGATAATTTAGGTATACACACCTGGTGTGGGTAGGTTTTACATGATTTAACAACGAGTGAAACTTTCCCTTTAGCTAAACAACCAATATTTTTTAGTACCTAACAGCTAAACTTTTAACCGTGACTTGTGATAAAATTACACATTTTTTTTCCAATTTCTCAATTCCTCAAAAGTGTAAAGTAAATCTATCTCGCGAACGGGTGTCGTAGAAAGTATTGAACGATAGGTACCTACGTATTTTAATTTAATTTCTTTGGTTCCGCCACAGGCAGTTCAAACATGAATGCGTACATAACTAATTAGTCAGATTCGTAGAACCAGCTCAACAAATAAATGATCTATTAATAGAAATGTCCAGAAACAGGACTCGCTTATCACTCACGCGCACATACAAACTCATATATGCAATTGCGGTAACTAAAGATATATGGTCAAAATAGCCATCGGAAATTGTGTGTAGAGCTATAAATACCAGGAGCGGAAAAATTATATTATTTTGCTCAAAAAGAAGTAGAATTAACATCGAATGATATTAATTCTGAAAACTCCGAATTTGTCCTTTGAACCTTCAGTTTAAAATATTTTCTTGGTACTAATCAAGTAATCACTGTAGAACATATTTTAATTATATAAAAAAAAATAACATACTTTTGAGTTTTTCCTCGCGCCATTTCTTCAATAACAAATTAAGAAAACACAGTTGAAACAAATAAAATTCTTCAAAATTCACAAAACACCAAGCACACAATCGTTCGAAATAATAAAATAAACGAATAAAAAAAAAAGTTCGGAAATCAAATATAAATTTTGGCGGCAATCTGTCACATGAGCATGTTTCCCGCGAGGTGCGTACGTCTACTCTCCGAGATCTCGACTCGAATCGGACGCGGCAAGCGCCCTACTTCGGCGTAACCAGTCTTTCGTGTGAGACAGAGATCGTCAATTACAGATATAAGCATGTTAGAAAGAGACAAAAAAACTTGATATTTAATAACTGCTGATTTTCTTTCATTAATAACGTAAATGACACTTATTGTTATTGCATTAAAAAATAAGTCTGGTGCGTATAATTCCATCATGTGTCAATGATCTATACTCAACGTACTAGTAGCGCCATCTAGCGGAACAAAGCTGTACTAGGCGAACAATCAGCTGGCCATTCATACTCTCTACAGAAAGGTGTAGATAGGTTCACAGATAGCCGATGCAACGACAATAAGCGCAATAGATGGCAGCATTTCTTACTAAAGAGATAATGCAATCCTGCGCATGGAAATGGGCGCATGAGGTAAATAGTAAATTACTGTCTCTTATACCTTGACTGCCAGAAAAGTTTTTTTTAATAGATACACACACACACATTTTTTGTCAATTGCAGTCTCGCTTTCTTTTCAATATTTTATGTAAACACTTGTCTTCGAACTATGCACCTTACGAATCGGATGTTTTTTGCGTAAACAACGCTCTGTAGATTTTGTTTGGTAATAAAGTAGGAAAACAGTCCTTTGTTCAGGAGCGATTTATCGACATTGACTTGACACGTTTTGGAGAGAAACATTTAATTGACACTTCACCTAACCTTGGAATTGAGCTGAGAGAAAAACTGATCGCTACTGCAAATTCAATACTCGTAGCCAAACGGCTAATACGCCAGGAAGAAGAAGCACATCGAATTAACACATTACCCACCGTTGTCCCTAATCTAATTTAGCATCACACAACCCCGTCGGTCCCACTAGGCCAAAGGCTTATAACAATAACTTACTTACAGCACTTGATCCTTGTCCCTTATCCTAAAAAGCCAATAATTTTATAATACACCTTTAGATGGAGTCCCTTTTCCCAGAACTAAGTACTTAACCGAAGGGATTGGAGTTCGAGGAAATCAATATCCGGTTTTATTGGAGCTCTTTACTTATTTACCTTTCCCCGGTATTTCCGGTACTCGGAAAAGTTAAATGTGGCTGAAACAACATGTAAAAAAAATCTGGAAATAAAGATGTGTTCCGATTCGCGAACACCCTTTGATAGTTTGTATCGAAAAGTAAATACTTGGTCGTCTGTGTATCATTATTTTATTTATGCTTAAAGTTGGGTTCAATCAGAATATTTTATTTGACTAGATATATTATGTTCCCATAAATAGAGATGTACTTAATATAGAGGTATGAGGAACAGGGTGTAAAGCTCACTCATACTCTATGGAAAAGGGAGGATCCTCCGACCAGACGGGTGTTGTGTCTGGTGGGCAACTGCCCGACGGTTGATGTCGGGATGTTGTATATATGCTAATCGCGCGGTAAACTCTGCTTGCGCGATGCAGGATTTGCGTGACGTCAGTATGACGTGTAGCTCGCATGTGGCGATGTTTGATACCGCTACACTTAATATATTCTCTTGTGAGAAATTCAGCGTAGTTTAGATTTTCGAGAATGAATGTACTGCCTTTAGATTTACACCGTTTGTGATCTGGGTTCGGTTTTCCAATGTTTCCACTTAGGAAATCAACGTAGCCCAGAAGAGCCCATCAAATTGGCAATCGGTACCAGCTTTCCAATAATAGTAAGCTAAACTACACTACTGCCTACAGTGCCTACCGCTAGTCGTAATTGTAAGGTACGTCAAATCGTATTTTAATGAAATGATTACGATGCCCCACATTTTTCAAAAGTACAACTGACCCCTCTAGACCACATTTCCGTAGACGACTGACACTGTACTTTTAAAATCATTTCAAGTGTCGCTTGTTAACTTAAGGGGATTACATGAGCTAAAGCGCGGTCACTGTCGGATTGCATAGAAAAGAAAGAGACGCGCGATGATACAACGCTGGTAATTTATTGCAAAATATGAAGCAATTATGAATTTACAAAAAATCTATTCATTGGACTAAAAAATAAAAACACTATTACGTTAGTAAGTTGCTTGTAGAATAATCTGACAAAAAATCTGAATGTTTGCATGTATATTAGTATGGTTTTTAACCATTAAAAAAATTTTTTAGAGGTATCTTCGTGATTTTTTCTATCATATCAATTTAATTGTATTATGTTTTCAACACACTATCTAACTAGCATACATCCTGCAGAATATCATATATTTTTCTGATTTTGGTTACTGCAGTGGATCATATATTTTTAGGCATTATAAATTTGCGTTTAGGTCATGTAGTCCCCTTAACCCATTAGTGTAAGAGGATATAGCTCGTTGCAGGTTGCGCTAATAACATCATTTTGAGATCATCAATCAGATTTTTGGTTATTGTGATTATGGCAATGAGTAATCCAAAATATTAAAACCAAACAAAGATTTCCAGCTACAAGCTGATGAAAGGATTGATGAATAAAACGTAGTTCACAATTTCAACAATGAAAGTTGAACCTAGCCTGGGGTAACATTAAAAGTATACAAGGAGCCTCTAAACACTCGTTATAATATAAGTGCGATAAAAGATAAAACGTCTTGTTATCTAGCAGTCATATTCTCTTGATGTGTTTTACAGACACTTCTGCACTAACTATTAAGATGATAGTTATTTTATTTACACATTGAAATATAGGAACATACTCCCGCCATGTACTTAAGCTAAGCTGTGCTCGAAAGTTTTAAGCTTACAAAGTAGAACCGATGCAGTCCCTAATACCGCTAAGCTTGCTGAAGCTCTTCATCCGAACAGGCAGATACAAAAAATAACTTTTCAAACCTTCAGTTGAATATCTTGCCCCAGTACGGGAATTTAGTCATTTCATCATAAAAAATAATGTCGCGCCTGTTATATTATCCAAAGGGCTAGGCAGAGGTGTACCTATAGTACACCCACATTTCGCCAGTTATGTTTAAGTCTCATGTAATATATATGCGAGCTTATATATAGCCATCAACCGGGTACTTTAACCGATCGATCCGACAATCGAGCCCAGGACCTCATGCTCATCAGTAGTGCTTGGGACCGCTAGACAAACGAGACAGTCATTAGACCATTTCATATAAAAGCATTGAATACTCACACTTTAATTTTCTTCCCCTCCGCCTGGGATATGGTGGCGGGTGGCGGCGGCAGGTCGTCCATAGGCACCTCCTCGTTGGGGGGCGATGGCGGAGACTTGTCGAACTCCGCTATCGGCGCCAGCTCCGGCATGGGAGACACCGAGTTACTGTCCATAGCTGACAACTTTATGGGAGACACTTTGGCTATTTTGACGACCTTTTCACACCCCCGGAATGCGGGAGGAGAAGTTCACACGAATGTTCGGAAACGCCCGCACAAGCAAACTAGGACCACTCGAAATGGATTTCACGTTAGAGTTCTCAGTTCTGTATTTAATTAAGACCCACGGCACTAGTGTGTGTTACTCCTTAGTTCCACACTCGATACAACGCACAACTTTCCCGATAGAATGTCAGCAACTTTCGGGATTAGCTCCCGGACGAACTTCGGGACCTGGAAACGATTAAAGAGTTATTTATTATTGTACTTTCGAGTTCGTGCTCGTTCCAGACAGAGTTGAACTAAGTGACGATGTATTTATTGTACGGACGTCATTGACCGGAAAGTTGGCTGAACGTGGAAATATAACAACGAAGTTGTATTCATTGATGCAAGGAAATGCTGTTCGCCTAGGGGTAAATTTTTGTTGTGAGCATTTAATTTGGACTTTAGACCGGTAGTGACGTGAGGTACGAAGCGCGGAAGGCCAATGTCCCGCGCGCCCTACTGGCTATTATTCAACATTCGCCTAACGTGACGCCGCGGAAGGGACTGACACGATCCCCTACACGCATGACGTTCCTGTTGTTTATGCTACTACCGGCTCGTTGACCACTACACGAAAGGGCACCGAAATAGATTCACACAAATATTATCGGGCTTTATGTTAATGTTACTACTTCTCGCGAGACGAACGATAATATTGTTTTAAGTCTTCAAAAGCTTGTTTAACTTAAAATAGAGAAAATACTGGAATAAACGACGCGGCTTTTCTCGCAGAGTTCAATGTTTTTCGGGATAAAAGATGTAGGTATCTCTCAGCTCAGCTTCCTTTAAATTCGTCTTATAAGCAGGGACCTACTTATAAACATTTCCCAAACGGACAGATAGGTATGTATGTACTGCCTCATCGCTGTATTGTATAATAATATGTATATAATTATTATATAGGTGATGATTCGCCAGCAACGTACTATGCACTCAATATTGAACTAATTGATTACGCAATTTCAATTCATTTTCATTTGATTATGTAACAATCTAAGTCTCTATTTACGTTACCTAACACTGCAATGTGATGCACAATGATTTATTTGATAAACTGCTAAGTTAATTAGTACGTTAAAATTTCCAGAAATAGAAAAACAAAATAAAAGGCTGTGGCAAGCAGGTTTTATCTAAGATAAGTACGATCAAGACATTAAGCTTGTCCCTAACAAAACCATAAATTACGGTGTCTGAAAAACTTATTTTTCTATAGAAAAGAAATCGTGGAATGTACCTATACACTAAACGTTTTCCAACCAAATGAAGCCGCTGTACAACAAAGTTATTCTCATTTCCACTTGGTTTCACATGCATGGCGTGCGACAGACAATTAGGTACAAGCTCTGCGATTGCACCGCCCGTCTAATCAGTATCAGCATTGTGTAATTGTTCGTCCAAAAGGAAACATCACAGCACGGAGACGTCTCGGCGCTCTTCGCTGCTAGAGGCAACACTTTCCATACAAACCATGCGTGTCACCGTTTACTCGCACTACGGCACAAATGACGGATAGAAGCTCACCGATTTGAATGTCGGTCCGAGACAGGGGGTCTACTCTCTAAGGCCGTCAACGAAGATACGGTCCCGTCCGAAAATAGATCTATACTTAGTAGTGAAACCCTACTCCCGATTAATTAAGTATTACGAACGGGCAAAAACACATCGAGAGTAAGGACAACTATCCAATCGTGTAGTCATTTATTTTTCTTCGGGCCCCCGACTAATCTTGCGTCCGTAATTTCGGCCGAAGTAACGGACGTCGTGGTTGGGCAGAAAGCCCGCAGAAGTTATGCGCTGGCACTTTCGGCGTCATGAATTTTATTAGTATCTACTGCCGTTCCTTTATAGACGATTCCGGGGCGTAGTGATTCCATGCTCTGTGGAAAATACCGACTTCTAATACTGTACATCTAGACTTAGACCAGACCTTCGTTTTCGACGTGAGAATCACCCAAGTTGTTGACATGTGCATTGGTATAATCACGAAAATGAAAGCTTTGTTAAAAGCAAACATGTTTTTTTTATTTTATTGTTGTACTATGATATTAAAGACTAGGAATGATTAATGTTTCGCCTTTTTTTCTTTTATGTATGGCTTAGCTTCATTACTATGACATTTAATAAAACTAGATATTATAGTGATTATAACCTCGGGTGGAAAGCCGTGGCTTTGCGAAAAAAAGGAAGGACATATTCACAATGCTGCATTAACTTTAGATATGACTAGCTTTTGCCCGCGGTTTCGCCCGCGTGGATGTCGGGAATTATCCCACGGGAATGTACTACCAGGATAAAAAGTATCCTAAGTGCTAATCCAGGTTATAAACTATCTGTGTTCCAAATTCCATCCAAATCCGTTCAGTAGTTTTTGCGTGAAAGAGTAACAAACATCCATCCTCACAAATTTTCACATTTATATAGTAGGATTAGTAGGATTAAATTGCCAGTTGCATTGAAAACGACACATGTTTTACAATGACAACATTGACAACTGACTGTAGGTACCTACAATAAAAAAACATATAATACCTACATAATAATATTACAGAATTAAGGCTCCCACAAACAGGCGCGACGCGACGACCGACACAAAGGGACCGCTCGTCGCTCGCCAGGCGGTGCCTTTGTGTCGCGCTGTCACGTCGCGCCAGTGTGCACATGTCTTTATGTCCACAGAACATTTAAATTCACTTCACTACACTTTTATCTTGAAACTTACCCACTTTTATTCGAGAGAGCTCTGAACATATCAAAAACAATCAAACTTGGTGGTATAATTATATTTATTTATTTACGATTCTTTGATTTTACGACCGGTACAACAATCAGACACTTCTTTGTTGACACATTACTTCTCTATAGTAGAGCCACCAAGTATTGCCCTAAATATTTCAAAGGTAAAGTAGTCTAATGGTGAGTATTTGACTACCTATGAATAAATAATGTGAAGGAAATTTGTTTTTGATTATTTTACTTATTTCAATGCTTTACTTGCAACATTCACTTAGCACTTTTGGAAATCTATCGTAAATTTTCCGTTTATTTTTTGGAGAAAAAGAGCAACCAAACGTAAAACAACGTTGGGCTCCTTTCTAAATATGCACAACATAACGCTTATTATCCACAGGAGTGTAGGCATAACGTTAAAATCAACCACCCTTTTTCGCAGTTTCATAAGAGTGAAAGCTTCTTTTTCAGACGAGAACAGCATCCTATATAGAACCGTGAATCGATACTGAATTTCTTCGCACGTTACCCCAAATCATGCTCGCTACGAAAATATAGTATCAGAGGTCGCACATTATTTAGCCCGCATGTGTTCCCTCCGGGAATGGAGGGTAGCTTTGAGAGTACCAAGAGCCCAGCTTGTACAACACAGGAGTGGAATCAAATTAGTCTTAATTCTGAACTACAGAGTGAATCGTTTGATGCCATTACTGATGAGTAGCTTCTATTGTTTAGTGTTCAATTTCACGGGATGCAAAGTGCCCTATGTTCATTTCTATGTTTAAGAGGCTGACAACAGCTAAAGCGCGGTCACTGTCGGACTGCATAGGAAAGAGAGAGAAGCGCGATGACACAACCCTGGTAATTTAATGCAAATTATGAAGCAATTAACTATTTACAAAAAATCTATTGAATGGAGTAAAAAATTAAAACAATATTACGTTAATATGTTGCTTGTAGAATAATCTGATAAAAATTAGAATGATTGCATGTATACATTAGTATGGTTTTTAATCGTTAAAATATTTTTTTAGAGGTATCTTCGTGATTTTTTTCTATCGTATCAAATTGGTTGTATTATGTTTTCAACACACTATCTAACTAGCATATATCCTGAAGAATATCATATATTTTTTCTGATTTTGTTTACTGCAGTGGATCATATACTTTTAGCAATTAGAAAACTGGCGTTTAGGTCCTTTATTGCCCATAATGCAACCTTATCACCATCCGTTTTGTAACATTCTGACAGACAGAGACAGTTACTTTCCCATTTCCTGGTACAGAAAGATGAATAACATGAATAATAAATATTATTAATTTTGCAAGCTACGTTTCTGACTTTTAACATTACCTATATTTTTATAAATTAGGTGATTATTAATATTTTGCAATGATTACACAACAGACAATACTAAACATTATGCAAATTAATTTTATTTTAAGCAGAATACGATTAAGTTTGCATATAATGAGCTGTTGAAACTACTTTATAGATATTTAAATAAATATAAATAAATAAATGAAATGAATATAATAATATTATAATATATATTGAAATAAATAAGTGACAGTAGCGTGATATTTACGTTATCCTGTCATGAAATATACCTACCCATGAAATACCGGAGCAATTCCTTTCTCAGACACGACACGATTCAGAAAAAAGAATTCCCTGCCATTTCAGGTAAATATACAAGTAAATAGACCAGTACATAGACCTGCACGTTCGCCTGTAAGTGCTCTTCAAGTCCTTGACGTTGTAAGTTCCAAAGCAACCACAATTTCTCTCGCGAACGTTTTCAGCTGGACACTACAATTTGCTGTTATTGTTCTGTAGCGACTTATCAAATTGAGATGAAACCAACCGTAAGCGGCTCGCTAATGTATCTGCTACAAAACAATGAAAATGTTGCTTTCTTAACGTTGCATCTGTCTTTGTAGTTTCTTAAGTGCTCAATTTGTTATAAGTATTCAGTACCAATTAGTATTCCCATGGGAGCACTCATTTAAACAAAGGATATTTTTGATTATTTTAATCAGGTTTACGCTAACTTTTCAATTATTTTGTCGAGTATTTATTCATATAAATTTATTTTATTCTCAAAAATTATTGCGGCCATACATTCAATGGCATTGAAAGGGCATGGTACTTCAATCAAGTTCACTATATAACTTTAAAAAAATAACAATAGAGTAGAGTAAGGAAAAAATAACAATCGCTTAAAAAAGGGTCTAAAGAAATGACTACGCCTTGGAGCAAGATAATGATGAGTGCGCCAAGTGTGTGCCGGACGAAGGGGTGCGGAGTAGTGCGAAGATGTACGAAGTATTGCGGACTAACGCGGAGGCGCGCGGAGGAGTGCTCCCGAGTGGCGAGCCTCAAATGAGGCTACGGCTCTCGAGCACGTCGATGGCAGCTACCGACTCCTTACCACCGTTTTATTACGGAAAAGGATGCGAGAAATTGTATGGTTTTAATTTAGAGGTGTGGTTGCTTTTCTGTTAGTACCTAATGGACACAGGCAAGTAATAAGTTTATTTTTATACTTCAGGTAGTTTTGTACGTTTAAAATTGTCTTTTTTCGGGGTTTGCGTATGTCACAACCACCTACATTGAACAACTCAGTGGCTCACCGGAAAAAAAAATCTAGTGTAAAAGGTTTCCTAAGCATGGTTCGGAATTGTAGATTACGTACCTCGTATAACTATAATGCTTCTTGATACGACTATACCTATATGTATATATAGAAGACAAGCTACCATAATTTACGACGCACTGAATACTACTGCTACATTGAACCCTCCAAATAATCTGAATTTGTTTGCATCTGTACCGTGTAAGCATTGTGCAAACTTGACCGCAAGCCCATTGTCACTTTATACTGGACACGCTCGATCTGACAACATTCATTCATTTCGAAATAAAGCTCAATGAAATAAACTACGTCTCGGATACTCAATCATTTAAGGAAACTACTACGGGCAGTTATCCAATCGTAGGTCAGTGAAATAATCAAATTGGATGACGACACCCCTGACCAAACTAAAATGGGTGCTCCATTGCAGTTCATTAATACGCCTACTGGATAGGCCACTTCATCTGTCACTGAAGATAATTCACGAGATAAAGAGCTTCCTCGTGTTCTCAAATCCCGCCTGCTTTTTTATGAGTCGTTATGGCAATAAAGTGGTTGAAATAAATTAAAATATTTGGAACACGATGCCTGAATTTAAATAAAAAGTTACCTGAATCATCAATTGCGATTACATTATCAAACTAAATTTTAATTAAATATCACATAATCCAATATCGAACAAACTTTATCAATAAATAATCAAATCTAATTAACAAAACGCTTAAATGCCAAGTGTGAACATAAACTGGAAGTGCCATAAACATGTGTTACTGGATCAAGGTCTGCAAAGTTAATAAAATAATTCGCTTCCAATACCACCGGAACAATGAACTACTAACCTCAACACCTGCGGGGCCCAGCACCTCTTTACAAACGGAACTATAAGTAATAAATGAGATTTTCCACACGAAAATCGACTTCGCTATTATATTGTATACAGGCTTACTCGGCAAAAGCACTCAGAAAATCGATACCAGTTTTTCCCAAAACTATTCATCACAACCCATAATTCATCGATTAAGAACGAATGTGTGTTACCAACACAGCGGTGCAATTCGTCATCCTGATGGCTGCAGCTACTCCCGTTCCCGGGCTCATGTGCTAGATAAAACCGTGAGTTATATGCTGGGATATAAGGATAATAATTGAGTGGCAGTGAAGCGAGGAAGAGGACAATTTGTAGTGGCCTCAAATCAGTACGCAGGGGAAGGCTCTCCTTCGCGACTAGATCCGTCCTACCTCGTGTAACTTCGACATTTATTTGTGCAACACATCGCTATTTACTGTGTATTTACATGCGCTGTACCTGATACGAGCAGCACGTATTTTAATTAGGCTCGATGATCTCAGAAGTTTTGCATTTTATGGGACATCGAAGGACCTCAGAGGGGATTCATTACATTTTGTCTATGCACTCAGCATAGATAATTTTATGCATATAAATCAGCGTGTATGCAAAATATGACGCAAATCAATTAACGTCATACCGTTACATAAGGAGGGGACAAAGGAAGGAACTAACAAATATAAACAACGATTTGTAAAGTAATTCCCCCCTAGCTGTCATAAAAATATGCCCACGGAAGTGACGGGGGTCGTCATTAAAGCGAGTGACGTAAAATTGTGACACTCCCGTGAGCGTGTCATACCGTGACACAAGGGTGCACCGGGGACCGATGACAGTGACAATGTGACAGGTCATTTTGCTAATTAACCAGGGGGGTTCGTTTAATTTAAACCTCGCTTAGCGTCTAATTATTGTAACATGGTTGTGATGAGCGTAAGTTGTGGAGGAGACTACATATCAATGGGGTACTACATTAGGTCTGTTACATTTAAATACGTTCAACATGTTATTTTTTTTATGTATAGCTTGTATTATTCGTTTTGAATACGTTGTAGGTTTAGACATATACGCTCTTATAAACTGAAAATAAGTAACACAGATGTGGAAGCTTCCTGATAAAATCGCTAAATAATGCAAAAAAACGCACACGTGAACTAATCCAAAAACCGATTCTTCAATTTTTTATTCGCACAGAATAATTAAGACATGAATATTCAGCAGCAAAACCCCCATAATAATTCAACGAGTGCCCCAACGCGTAAAGTGCGGCAGAAAATGGCCATCAGAGTAAAAGGGCTCACTCGTACTCCACTTGATTATATTCCACCATAAGTACTTGATCCTGGGGTCCCACAACCACATTACAAGCCAAACGAATATAAAGCATAATCACAATGACGCAAAATACACTTTCCTTTGACAAATCGTATTACGATACTTATGTAGCCCGAAGTACTCTTACGAAGTTGCCAGGTTATTTCATACGGAATTAGATTTGTAAATTGAGAAATAAGGACGCTATTTATGTTAAACATTGCCGTATTGGAAGCAAATATTGCAGTTATTATTGAAATAAGGCAAAATGTTCTTGCCTTTTATGGGTATTCACGTTATACTATTGCACGCGTCTCCAAAACGCCTTGGTTTATAATAAACTTACTGAAATATTAAAGCCCCAGAATGTGAACGGCTCAAATGAGAAAAGGTAGGCATAGAAGAGACTTTAGTTTACACTTTTTTTTTTTTTTTTTTGGTTTGGATATCATCAAATGACCTCTCCCGCTCTGGGCGGAGCGGAAGGGCGTGTCAGACTCTTACTAACTAAAACCCACCCGTGTTCCTTAAGTTGCCTGTGCGCCAGGGCCACGGTAACTCTTTCGAACAATCCGCGACCCCGGCAGGCATCGGCCCTGTCCTACCCCCCCTTCAATGATTTAGTATACACTTAAAAAAAAAAAAAAAAAGGAGATCCTACATTTCCGAAATAATTAGTTCGTAAACACTAGAAAACTGCAATCAACACAGAAAGACAGGTTTATCGAAACATAAACAAACACTTAAACCCTGTTCCAAGTTCGACCGTGTGCGGTCATTCCATCTATTTTAGCTTCCATCATTCAAATATGAAGACTGATCCTGGACGACGGCGACGCTTCCGTAACGAAACATTCTAGTTTACTAACTTGGCTCTTATTACGATGTAATAAAATTGAAAATTGACTATCTAAGTTCCTTTTACTTATGAAAACTATGAACCCGTAACCACAGACGTTAACATCAAATAATTTTAACGTAAATATTTACGAGAGGGGGTAGGGAGGGAGAGAGTCTTTAGCACAGCTGTGTGGTCCTTTTATGACTAATTGTTTGTTTATCCTTCTCACTATTTTAGTTTGGAAACTGTTTATAAGTATGAGAAAAAACTTTTACATTCCTACACTTAGGAAACTTTGAGCAAACGCCTAATAGTAAAAGCTATGTAGTAAATGACGAGCTAATTTTTTTGGTTCAAAACTTCAGAATACTTTAGATACGCAACTTTGGTTATTATTTACATTTGTTAAAACTGCTATGTACCGAGTGTAGGTACACTCGGTACATAGCAGTTTTAACATGAGATCTGAAATTATAATACCTACAATTTAGAGAGAGAGAGAGAGAGAGGAGAAGAGAGAGTAAACAAGAGAGAGAGCAACGAGAGTATTCTATTCTATTATAATTAAAATAAAGAAGGAATAAAAAAAGATAGGAAATCAACTAAAGAATATTTGATATTCATCCTGGCACAGGACGTGGTATTTTATGAAGCAGCAGCATTTGTATAAGATGCGCCATGAATTGCATGTTTTAAACATATGTTTTCCTAAAGTCGTTTGTTCTAGAGCTGATCTTTAGACATGGAAATGTGTTTAACCTTACTTATTTTTTATTCATTGTGAACATGAAATATTGGATAAGAATTTCACAAAAGTTTCGAGAAATGATTGTGTGCGAACAAGTGTGATGTCAAAATCCTAAACGCACGATCAGACTGAATTATATTAAAATGTAGATGTTTTAAAATAACTAAAGATAATTACACAAACGAAAACTACGTGAAACCTCGTCATAAACTATTTCCAAATAAGAATTCTCAGTCTCACCACATCAAAATTCCTATGTTTTCCCTCTCAAGGATAAAATGAATAAAACATTTTACACGTCCCTTAACGTGGAAATGTTAATTTAAACTAACCCACTTTCGCACAAAGCGTGCGAAATCAACAAAAGACTGTGTGAGGGTTGAATAAAGCCTATAATAACATAGAGGCATTCAAGACGACCTTGTAGCAGCGGCGTAGCAGAGGCTTCCCTTGCTACGAAATTCGTAGCAATGCTACGAAGACCCTAAAAAATATTTTTTACTTGTAAAAATAATTTTCCTCGGCTTAACGTCATTTTATTGTCTGATTTATGTATTTTTATTTTATACAGGATAATATATCATGATAATTTAGGCACCAATAGGGGAACTCAAAAAATTGCTTAGAAATATCAATGCCCTTATTTTTCTCATGTCCGATTTCGCCGAATAAATTAAAGTTATCAATATTTTGTAGAGGTGGTGAGTCTCAATGTGTGTATAACTCAATAAAAATACTATAAACCATTCATAAATAACCCTAAGTAGGAGCACAAAAGAATTACTTCGACGTAAACAAGACAAACCGTTTGAAAACAACAGGAAATGCCCGGTGAATGTCGCGGATCAGACATTCTTCGTCTCTTACCATACTATCCATTTTTAATTTTAATAAACATCTTGGAATAGTATGGTATGACACATCTATAGAGGAAATACCATTTTAGAAACGTAAGCATCGGTTTGTGAAATAATTTGTCATAATTATTCTCTTGGTCTTTCATCGTTTCCTACGAAGACTTCAGTGATTTTTCTGTCCATAATCAGTGGGTTATATTTTCATGTTTGACAACTACAATGGCCATTTTTTTGTTATAAATGTCATTTAGTAAATTACATAGATAAAGTTTCGCTTTCATTTCTCGCTCAAAACACATTTAGCGAGCGGCTGGCATGCGAATTACTTTTAAATATCTATGAAACAGTTGTGAAGTAAGTTCAAAGCACTGCTGGATTCTCTCCAAAACTTATCGAGTGTAGTATTGAATGCAAACTACAAGCAGCAGCGATGAATTTCAACAGAAATTGCATCTCGCCTCAAGACGGAATACAAATCTGAGGAGAATAACAAAATGTTGTCGATAAACATTTAGGTACTACTTGTGATTACCGAAGTGCGGTCGATCGTGGAGAAAGTGATACGCGACCAGCATTGTTTTACTACACAGTAGAAACCGACACAATCATATAGTAGATGTTTTCCTAGATATGTCTCAGTAATAGATAGCGTCTGAATGTGTGCTCGCTTCTGACGTTCGCGATAATACTGCTGTGCCAGTTAACTACGTAAACAATGACTTTGTAGGCAACATTGAATAATTAAAATAAAGCGTAAACAAATTGTCGTTCACCTCTTTTTGGAGCCCGTTTTTTTATATATTTAGATAATGAACTGATCTACACTTAGAATTGCCAATTCACTACTGAAACTGTACTTCCGGCAGACTCTAAATGAAGGACCATAAGTAATATGCTATTAAGGATCAGATATCAATTACATATTCATAAGCTGATTATTCTAAGGAAACTATGAAACTAATGAACGTGACAGCATCAACCATGGAGTAGGAAGAAATGGAGCGCTTATGTGCGGGTGGACGGCGCGGCGTCAATTCCAACAAAAGCAGTCGAAGACACTAAGGTGCCATTAGAATTTATGTTTTTATCCTCAATGAGAAAAAAAACCATGCGGAAACCCGATAATATACTAGAACCGAAAATTCAAAGACATTTGACATCCACCAACCCACATTGGGCCCGCGTGGTGGATTACTGCCCACTCCCTCTCACAGAGAAGAGGCCTGTGTTCCAGCACTCAGCAGTGGGAACATCCTTAATAAGTAGTTTTTTTATAAAAAAGTAATATGTTATCTAAGCAATATTGCAATAGTATTTTATTATATTAACCGGCGTATGTGTTATCCAGTGTGGTTCCATTATGAATGGCGTTTTTCCGACTCACATTATGGTGCGTAGACCATCGTCAAATGAAATACGTGCGTTGTCTCTACAACTTTCATATATCCACAGAATTTAGGTAGATATAAAAGGAGTTAGCACTCCATTTTTTCTTTGGTATCCCGATGTTATAAATAACAACATAATGATGCATTACAAATTAATGTAGCGAGTCTGTAACTGCATTTGACTCGTTACTTATAGTTGATAGACTATAAGCTAAAATTACATAAGTTAATAAAGTTTATGATCAGTCCAAGTTAATTTAAAATTGTGAAAGTTACGTATTCGTAGATTTATGATGACTGCTCGATTGGGATGAGAACGCGTTTCGCATCCCGTTATAGGGGAGTCAGAAAACATCCCAGGTAGGTACATACATGCATCTTTTAGGGAAATTTTAACTGAACTAACTGAACTTTTAACAAAGGCTCAACTGATTCCTAATAGTTGACTAGGTTGCTACTAAAGAGTCACGTTCGGTCTGAAATTTTCCTTTTATATATCATGCGCTCTCTACCAAACCGCACTGGGCCGGCGTGGTGAATTATGACCCACTCCCTCTCACTGAGAGGAGGCCTGTGTCCCAGTAGAGAGAACATTATAGGCTGAATATGTATGTTATTTATGTATCTCTTAAAATAATAAAGTGTTACCAAATACATATATTTAAATAGACTTGCTAAACTGGACACCCTGTCGGTATCAGGATGCACAACGCGTAGTAATACATTATCAACGAGTTGTGTTATGGCTAATTTCACCCGCAGTTTATGTTTCTTACCTCAGGAAAGTATCGCAGTCAAACCGTCATGTAATGCGAAATAAGGAAAAGTAATAAAGGCCCGCTCTACCGCGACAAGTGTCTTGAATGTTGTTACAAGATTTGATTTAACCCGACACTTGTCTTGTCTGGGGTTAATGTACCTATTGCTCTCTATGTGTGATCATTAACAAGTTCACTATTTAATAGGGTATATAGGAACGTTTATTCGTATATAACATACCTTATGCGATTTTACATTCTACACTTTATTTTATTAATAAGTAGGTACCGAATTATTAGACGAAATGGTTCCGTGTATAATTTTTTTGCTGAGAATCAGTATTTGTCAAACGTCTAAAATGAAATATTGGGATAATCTCCAAAACACCGATACTTTACCTGAAAGATTGACCTACTAGTTACCTAAGACAAAGTTTTAACTCATTAAGCATCGCTAATGAGACACAATTGATTTTCTACTGTTATAGCCCGCTAGCGGGCCACCTGGGGCCTGAATAGAGGGACATAGGTAGGTATACGTTCAAGCTATAACTGTGCCGATCTTCCATAGGTAAGTCAGTAAGACACGGTCTGATGGCGTGTCATCTAATCAGTTTGCTTGTTCCATTAACCCTGCACGCAAGTTATAGTTAACCCGTTATTGTGCATCATTGTTTAATGTTATGTCACTTTACTGGATATTAAGTCACATGCGTCAGAAGTACCCACCTAATAATAGAAATATCAAGACGAAATCAATACATAATAATATTACAGTACCTAGGCACCTATTTTTCAATGAGCATAAATAAATAAGTAGGCGAGTGTAAGTTCCGCTATGAAAAATAACGAGTGGGTAATACAAACTAGGATTGTAAACAGGTATCTACTAACTACTATGGATTAAAGGAAAGCAACTAAAGTATGTAATATTTAAACCGTAATTTCATAAGAACAAGCGGTTTTCATCTAATAAAGCACATTATTAATCGAACTTTCCGCTTGTCGGCGCAAGAACAAATCGTAAATGAGATCGGTAGGTTTCGGTTGCATCGCGGCGGTTAGGGACGGTGGGAGAGCAACATGGCGAGCGGGCGGATGCTGCGCGTACAGCCTCCGCCGCGGGCGTAGTACGGCGCGAACAAAGCGTCCCACCCTACTCGCTTCCTGCCTCCGTTTCAGCCTCTTCCGGTCAACTCGTCCGTAGCACATTTTCATGTATGAAACAAGCACTCAATTGGATATTTATGATAGGAACAATCACTTTATAATTAAAGAATACTACTGATATCGACGTACAGTGATAGATAGCTGTGAATGAGATTCAGGAGCGTGTGTGCGCGTGTGTCGTCGAGAGCGCGGTCCGCGGGCTACTGGCGGCAGCCTCCGAGCGGGGGCGCGGGGGCGCGGGGGCGTGGGGGCGCGGGGCTGCGCGGGCCACGCTTTTCATTAAGGAGCCGAGCTACGCCGCCGTAGCAACGGTCGCCGCCCCGGCCACGGGAAAGCTCCCAGCCCTTGTGATTTATCTCAAAACCTCCAAGTTACCGTCGGCGTTCTGCTACGAACACTTAGGCTGCACTTTCATGCATTTAAGGCAATAAATTGAGATCTTTTGAATTCAAACAATGTATGTACATGTGTTTTAATTAATGAAACTACTTAGTAGGTAGCTACCGTCACCCGTATGAGGCATTTGAATCTTAGGTGGATAACAATACAACGTAGTACCTATCACTTAGAAACAAACTCAAGTCCTCAAGTTCACCGATCGCTCTCCCTTGCCACTATAAATCGTACGTTTATCGGCTAGGCCACTACCAACAGGCTACCTACTTATACCCGTATGAGATTGAGAACTTCAGCCATGGCATCCTTCTGGATTCATAAGTTGCGGAAATAAGATAATTAGGAGGTACCTACCTATTTTAGTAGGTACTTATAGGCAGGTAGGTTAGGTTAGGTTTGCATTGCATGCACGTACCTACATAATTATACTTTCGTGATAAACTGGAAGGTCTCGATAGTCCCGGGAATTCCGAGACCGTGCCAAGTCTCGAAAATCTTGTCCCGCGACTCGAGACTGCATCGACACTGGAAGCCCGCAGCTACGCAGCGCAGGAGGCCCATACTCAGCTCGTCACATGGTAAATGTTGTGCCTTCATCTACCCGTCCTGTTACACATGCAACCTTCAGGATTATGAGGTAAACGGTAGGGTCAGCAAAAGGAGTTACCTTACTCTCTTATAGCAGGTAAATGCTATCTAATAAGTAAAGTAGGTGCCTACATGTATCTAATAATTCCACGCAAGTCAATCTTAGGCGAAAAGTGAAGTATCATGCGTTTTTACCCGACTACGGCAAAGACAAAGGAGGGTTATTATTTTAACATAGCAGGCTATGTATGTATGTATTCCCGTATTGTTTTATTCCCGTATTATTTTAACATAGCAGGCTATGTATGTATGTATTCCCGTATTGTTTTATTCCCGTATTATTTTAACATGGCAGGCTATGTATGTATGTATTCCCGTATTGTTTTATTCCCGTATTATTTTAACATGGCAGGCTATGTATGTATGTATTCCCGTATTGTTTTATTCCCGTATTATTTTAACATGGCAGGCTGTGTATGTATGTATTCCCGTATTGTTTTATTCCCGTATTATTTTAACATGGCAGGCTGTGTATGTATGTATTCCCGTATTGTTTTATTCCCGTATTATTTTAACATAGCAGGCTATGTATGTACGTATTCCCGTATTATTTTAACATGGCAGGCTGTGTATGTATGTATTCCCGTATTGTTTTATTCCCGTATTATTTTAACATGGCAGGCTGTGTATGTATGTATTCCCGTATTATTTTAACATAGCAGGCTATGTATGTATGTATTCCCGTATTGTTTTATTCCCGTATTATTTTAACATGGCAGGCTGTGTATGTATGTATTCCCGTATTGTTTTATTCCCGTATTATATTAACATAGCAGGCTATGTATGTATGTATTCCCGTATTATTTTAACATAGCAGGCTATGTATGTATGTATTCCCGTATTGTATAATTTCCGTATTATTCTAACATGGCGGGCTATGTATGTATGTATTCCCGTATTATTTTAACATAGCAGGCTATGTATGTATGTATTCCCGTATTGTTTTATTCCCGTATTATTCTACCATGGCAGGCTATGTATGTATGTATTCCCTCATAACTCCTAAACATCTGGTCGTATTTTGATAAACAAGGTATCGTTGGAAGCGTCATCTTGTTCTGCGGATTAAAGGCTATAAGATGTCACATAAAATCTATGGCGGTTTATAGCGGATGCAAAGTGTTACCGAAAATAAAAAAGATGAACATATCGTGTTTTCTATCTAATGAAAGACGTGCTGAAAATATAATGGTTATCTCTAATTATACCTATATACATAAACCCCAAATAAGAATAAAACGATTGTTTTACTCCGACTGTTTTTAATGTTCCATAACACTAAAAACCCTTCTTGCAAACCCCCTTTATGCAGGCTATTTTACAAATCATAGGGTATCGAATTCCATTTGGTACATTACATAAAATAAAAAAAGACGTGTGGCACTCGGGGACTGCCGCGGTAAAGCTATTGCATAGCATTTTGTATCAACTTATGCAATTATAATTATTTATTTATTTTATTTATGCAGTATTTGTTTTTCTTTGATATATAAACAAAAATCGCAAAAATAAAAATTTAAAAACTAATAATACTGGGTCCCGGACCCTTAGTCTGAATACACTAATTATCCTAAATATTAAAAATAAGAATTTAAAATTTTTAAATCTAAAATAAATTTAAAATGGGGCGCTTTACCCTAAATTTATCGGGGCCAAAAGTTAGGCCCTTCACTGCCGATTCCAAAGACCCCAAACTCGATACCTCTACGACCTCCGGTTCAAAAGTTAAGACCCGGGGGGGTGAAGTAGCCCTGGACGGGTGGAGGGGTTGGCCAAAAGGGGTGTCGCGGGGGGGTCGCGGGATCATATATAAGTGGGATTGATTTAAATATAAATAAATATAATACAACTTAATATTGGGGTCGAAAAAGAGGGGGTCAAAAAAGGGGGTCAAAGGCGCTTGTCTGTATGTATGTACAATTTGAGAGGGTGGTTATAGGGGGGGGGGGGGAATTTGGTCAGAATTTTGATATTCCCAGCCGTTTCCGAGATATTGGGATATTGAGTTTTCATATAGTGGTGATTATAATAAATGTATGGTGTCCGACTGGTAAATGATAAATGGTACGAAAGTAAATGCAAATAAATAAATATTAATTCAAGTTACACTTTCTGATAAATACCTATACACCTATATACTTTCTCATAAACAGCTGCTTATGTATTCGTCCGATTTCGGAGCAGCTCGTCTCGATTCGTGCGAGCTTCGTGGAGTCGTACAATACGTCTAGTTGCACGCACACAAACACCGTGTCGAAGACTGCCGAAAAGAAACGACGTTAGACAATGCACGGCCTTCAAGCCACACCTCCGTGCCCGTCGGAGTGGGGAGCGTGAGGTTTTTTTTCGTTACGGAATTTCTGGATTCGGTCCCCGCGCTTAAGGCCCGCGATAGAAGCTATGCAATAGCTTAACAAATTAGATACATTTCTAACAGAAATTGAGAGAAAAGACATATCTGTTGAATTTTCCCAAACCTACCTACCCTCAATGATCCCAGACTCGAACATAATTCAATAAAATTAAAAAATAACACCAACTAAAAAGGTATAAACAAGAAATCACAGATAACCAAATTAAAAATAACATCGGTTTGCATTCTTTATCATCATCAGTCTTCATCCTAAGTGTAGGCATGGATATAAGAAAGAAGGAGATATGCACGGTACTTCAAAATGTATCAGAACCCGGTGTCTCCAGTTTGCCTCTACCACGCGCCACTACTACACAAATGCAGTTCAGTAAAAGCACCACCACCGTACTACACAATCAATTTTAAACCTTATCTCGCCAAGGACAGCGTGCATTTACCATGCACCATACAACTTACTTATGAGTGTAGGTATAGGGTAGGCATTCCGTAAGGAATTACTAATTCCATACTGTTATCAACTTTGACTGAGCTTTTTGACAGTTTTTGACCATGGTTACAATCCTTTCACTATTACTTTACCTCTGACAGCAGTGATCCAACAGCAACCTGATCACATGGAAGTACGGTCAGACTTTTAATTAGCTGCAGTAAAATGAGACTTCTTAAGGATGATTTCCACCGAACGGCTCGCATCGTATCTGATTGGAAAGGATATGAACGGATACGGCGACAGCCGATCGCGTCCAGCAGGATGTAGACGCTTGCGAACGTATCCGTTTCTGCGCCTAGTGAAACAGTTTCATTATTTTCTATCGTGTTGACATGTTCTAATTTTTGAAAATGGTTGAAGTTGCTGTAGTATTGTTAGCTATTGCATTAGAAGAAGAAGAAAATAATCATAAAACACAGAAGAAGAAAATAAAAATTTGGATTGATGATTTATGGCAAACACGGTGTAAGGTTGGCGATTTCCATACACTTCATGATGATTTGACAATTGATTGAAAATTCCATGATTATTACAGGATGGACTATAAAAAGTTTCAAAATTTTGTAAATCTTCATCGAAAGGATCCGATCGGATACGACGACAGGCGAACGGAGCCGATCGCGCATCGCATCATACTTTCGGCTACGATCGCGTGTCGCGGAAGACGCCCGCGGTCAAGCAGCTGCGTGCGGCTTGGTAATATAGACTTTAAATTCTGTGTACACGATTTAATATCGTTTAAAGATTGTAAAATCCGTTCAGATCCGAAGCGATGCGAGCCGCTTGGTGAAAATCATCCTTTACTGTAATTTTACTACAGAAACAATTTTTTTTAAATCAAGTGGTGACACATAAGCTGTCATTTTACTGCAGCTAACTAAAATATAAGTCCGTCTGTAGTACTTAACTAGACATCATGTACAGACAACGTCGCTATGTGGGGACCGCTCAAGTTTTGAAACATTATACTGCTATGTTATTGAATTTATTACGACTATCATACATAACGGATAGGTACTTTCAAAAACAGCACGGCTTGACGTGGATTCGAACCAAGGCATCGCCCAACGTTAACATTCAATATCAGCAGTTTTGACGATCTAAAAACCTCCGAACTAACTAGACGAATACAAACATTACATAATAATGTTCTTCTGTATCGTTGCTTGTCGAAATAATCATTATAAATGTTTTTGTACAAATACAAAAGCTGTTATTCAGCTATGCCGAATTTGAACTTACATGTGTTTTGCTGGGGTAGGTACCTAGTTGACGAAGCTGTGTGTACTTCATAGTACAATGTCGAGAACAAAAGATCGCCGTGATTTTTACAGAGACGCGGAATCAGAGGTAAAATAACTGGCTTCGTCCATACTGATCCCTAGTCCCAACTCGCCCGGTCCGTATATATCTACCTACATGTATAGCTAGAAGGCGCAAAAGTACTGATGGTAAGAAAAGTGCTTGTATGGTTTGTATTTATTGTTATTTAGTCATCACAAATCACAGTGTTTACAATAAATAAGGCACTCTGTTAAAAAATCACAATCTGTATATAAAATAATTTAAACTATCGTCTAAGAAATCGCAGTTTGTGTTATAATTAAAGCTAAGTATATTTTATATCCGGCGTGCAAAACAGATAATCCCCGTTGGTTTTTTTACAATTTCAAAATTTCACGGAACTCCCTGAGAATATCCTTCCCCTGACATGTTGCCGACGCATACTGTATAAAATGACTTGTTATTAGTTGCACTGGGGCAGGTCAAAAGGAAGGGATGCTTCTTATCTTAGAGATCTTAAAACCAAATTTTCTTCATAATAAATGAATGAGAGAGAGAGAGCGAGAGTGAAAGCTATGTAATTACCAGTGATCGGAGTAGGTAGATTGAACTGGGGTCATTGATCCGAAACGTATATATTACTATGGACATTCCTCCGGAATTGGTGGATTATTAAAAAAAAACCGGAACTTATGTAGGAATTGTATTCTGCCAGAGTGGAAGGAGTCATTTGATGATTTGCCATCCTCAAAAAAAAGGTAGGAATTGTAATAAAATGAGCAATTTTATTCTTTATTATTCTTCCTATTATTTTTTTTGTCACGATTTGACAAAACCCAACGACCAATCAGAACAAAGGATCATGGGTGGTACAATAACCGGTTATCAGAACAATGCGTACGCCCGCCGGAAATACTAAATCCGGAAATACCGGAATTACTTTCCGGAAAAATGGCTTATCCATGTTATTCTTTCTGTGTGCATTTATGATACAAGTACTAAAAATCAATCTACCTACTCCGATCACTGGTAATTACCAAAACCCGCTATAACAAAAACATCAACGGATGCCACCGACTTTTGCCCACTGCGGTTATTGAATTTTATGACCATTTTGTTCGGACGCGGGCTTATTGTAAAATTTCTAGGAATTAATTATTTAATAATTAATTAACCTACTATTTGCACGGAATCTAAGTACATAGGTTATTTTGTAAAAAAAATATATAGAAAAAGATCAAGAGCAAAATTTATATGTGATCAGTATTTATTTTGTACATCGTAGCACTTTTCGGACAAACTGTACCCTTGCAGCTAATAGGCATATAAAAAAGCGGGCGATTTGGGATTGGGATCAGTATGGACGAAGCCAAATAACTGGTGGTTTGACGAGTGGGTTTGACCAGTGGTTTAGTGGGTGTTTGATCCATGGAATAAGTAAGTACTATAAAAACTTTTTGATTTGATCACTGACCTGTCAGTGGGCTTGACAAACTCACAGAACATAATTATAAACTCTTGGACAAACTCGCCCACAGAACATATATACTATTAGGGAGAACTCGACAAACTTAATGACATATTTCCTTATTTATCTTTCATATTTTCGTAAAATTGTATTTTTTTATAATCATACAATAATAAATTATTATAAATTTCCATAAACAAAATGAATAAACGGGAAGGGGTGGCTTTTTTATTTACCATTGCTAAAGAAATTAAAATTTCGTTCACAAGTCCCGTGATATTTTTTACACAAAAAGATTATGCCGAAAACATTTTCACGACCATGAAAAATATCCATGATGCTTTGCTGAAACAAGAACCACCCGAGAAGTTTGCAGAAATCATTCGTTCGTTCCATATTGAATGGTTGGAAGCGGTTCTAGATGTAGAAACGATTTCCAAAAGGATCAAGGACACTCCGCGTGAGGTTATTCTTAGAGCACTCGATTACACCGTGAATTGTACCCAACTGAGATATAACCACTTTCTGGAGTATATTGACGGAATGCATTCTACTATGACAGAAGAAGAAAATCAGTTAATGCAAGAAAGTCTTACAATCATAAAAGAAATGCAAAACACGGTTAATAATGCTCTGCTTGAAAAACTACAATATATCAGTTTACAGGCGGATCAAACAGAATACCTTACTAGGATTCATGATGAAATAGAAGAACTTTTACACTGGCTGGACAGACTAGAGGAAAGTTTAGCAATAGAACTCTGTACTGTACTGGATTTTAAAGCCCCTCTTGCACCAAGTAATCTAGCAAAGACGTTAAAACAAATTGTTGACGAAGTTGCCCGGGATACTGCCCCAGAAGCTCAAAGAGTAGCCGAAGTAAGCTATGTAAGCAGTAATTTGTTGAGTTCTTCAGCCCGACTGGGCGATGTCAACGAACTAGAAATAGCAAATATTACTGAAAAAATTAGAGCTTTAGAGGCTCGTATACGTCAATTACGTCCTGAAGAGTCTCCTGCATTGATGGCTCTGAAGCATAAATCCATGTTTTTAGAAGATCGATTGCAATCGCTCGAAAGGATTAAAATGTCAATGTATATGCTTAGAAAAGACTCTTGGGCACAAGACTCGGATCAAAATTTAGATGAACCTATGACTTTGACGATCTTCAATCACTTACTGCCTCATCAAGATCGTTGTCGTCTCGTGGAAAAGTTAATACTGCTATGGAAAACAGCATTGACGGCAACAGGAAATGATAATGAATCGATTATAGATATCTTAAGCGTTGTAAACGTAAAAGAACAATACTCTGACGAGATGGGAAATTTTACCGTAGATAAATTTGGGAGAAAAATTTACGCATTAGGAGATGACATATTATATCAATTAAATGAACATAATATTCTAGTTCCTCTAAATGACGACGAAAAACGTATTTATTTTTATGACGCTTGCGGGAGATATTATTTAGACAATGCAAGACAGCGGGTGTATAAAAATCATGATGGAGCTAGTGAATATATGCTAGATAAAGGCGGAATTCTTGTAAAAGTTCGGGAAGAAAAAGACGGTATTGAATATTTCTATGATCGTCTCGGTCGATATTATGTTAACGCAGAAGGACGTCATATATATCGCGATGAAGATTCAAATGAAGAATACGAACGCGACGAGTTAGATAATTTAGTAAAAATTTATCAGCAGCCTTTCTATTATGCACCATGTTCAAGCGTAGCGATTACTATGGAAGAAAACAAGTATCTTAGAAAAGAGGTCGGCGACGCTCTAAAGAAGTGCATAGCTGAAGTTGTTATACACCAACCTACAGATCCTATAGCATACTTGGCAGATCTCTTGACAAAATATAGTGATAATATTAAAGCACATCAGAAACATCTCAAGGATGAGCAAGAAAGATTTGAACTGAGCCAACTAATCCACACGACCAAAGATAATTCGGTAAGCCTCTCTTACGCAGATGAAGCCACTGAAGATATTAACTACATCAACTACCAATTTGAAACAGGGTTAAGTTTAACAAGTTTTTAAGGATTTCTAAACATAAATATACCGAGTGTTAACTAGAAACGTGTCGTCCAATGATTTTTATAATCCACTTGACTGAACTTCACCGAACCGCAACGGGGTTCTTGATGAATAGTTTCACTATGCTACTAAATTGAGTCGCGTTTTTTTTAGGTTATTCCACTACCACCACCCCACCAATATGTACCAAGAGTGGAACAAAGTGCAATTTTCACAATTTTGTCGTCCATTTTGTCCTGATAGTTGATTTTGGTAGGGCAAATTACACTCGCATAAACTCTGAGTACACTTTTCCCCACTAGGGCTGACACTGTTGGATTTATTAAAATATTATGGAGAAAATAAAAACAGATTTAGTACAGTAACGATTGATGCGAATACACACACACATACTAGTTCCAAGCTCTATATTCGTACATTTATAGTTATAAATCATCAAATTGAAGCAGAATATGGTTTTGTTTCACTTCCCCCTTAAGTACCATATACTTAAGGGGGAAGTGGTCATTGAAACTGTCGCCATTCTAATATCTATAATATTGAGTCTGCGAAACTAATAATATAAAGACTAAAATGACATGTCAAAATGCTTTTATCAAATATGAGTCGTATTTCGTCGTTATTAGGTATAATTTTGAAAATACATTTAAAAAAATAATTTGGGTAAGTGAAACATAGTCACGGTGGGTCAAGGGTAGGTACTAAACTAGTGCAAAAATGGAAAAAGATCTATAATTTCTTAACTAATGATTTATAAAAATAAATTTACGAAGATATTATAAAACAAATTAATGCTTTTATTTAGGTACTTAGTTTACAAAATCAAGTCGTTTTACTTAATTCAAATATAATAATGTACCTACATAAGTAGTATTTTTCGTCTAAAATAAATCAACTAGATAAATCAAATGCCTTTTATTAAACACCAGAAACCAATCTTCGCCTGGCACCCCATTATTGAATGGGTTAGCAACACAATTTTGTTGACATATTCACCAAGTACTTCCAAGAGTTCTTTCCTTGTCAGTCCAAATCCATACTTTTCCATAATATGGATATTTTTAGCCAACGACACCTCTATTTCACGTGATAAAACCGCACTCCTGTCCTTAAGGGGGATGCGCCAAGGTAGCCCGCGAAATTCAAATTTTCTTAAATTTTTTGCAATTTGCAGGTCAGTATCAGGTTGTATGGTGATCTAAATAGGATTCGTGACCGTGTCAAATATGGCGTTACAGTATTATAATCATTAGAATCAGCAATACAACTCCTTAAGTTAGAATTGCCCTCAAATGTCATGATTTCATGAAATAGTCATGAAATAGGGTAATATGAACTTATAGTAGTAGTATTGCTGTAGTATTGTAGTAGTATTAATAGTATTGCTGATTCTTATGATTATAATTCTATAAAGCCATATTTTTTACGGTCGCGAATCATATTTTAATCAAAATACAACCTGACAGTGACCTGCAAATTTCAAAAAACGTAACAAAATTTGAATTACGCGGGCTACCCTGAAGGTTCCGCCTTAAGTTAGTTATACATTTAAAACCTCTGCGCTCATAAATGCGGTTAGCTATAGTTGGTCTTGGAATACTTAATAAAATGTTTGTAAGCAGTGTAAGCAGACGTAGTTCCATTTTTGACTGCTCGTATTGCATCTTGCAGTTTTGTAAGCAGCTTTATCAGTTTTCCGGATGTAATTTCGAAGCATGTTTTTTAGGACCTGTGGGGTGATTACGTAACACATTAACAGTAGGAATGGGTTTCATTTTGACAGTTCAACAACATTCATTGAGTTATTTACGTTGTGGAGCAGACAAATTTTTCGAACATATGAAGCAATGGATTAGCAATAGGCTTCAAAATGATTCAGATTGCGATAGATAGTGTGTTACGTAATTAGGGTGCTGGAATAAAAATCATATTACCTACAACATAAATAAATTTTAATTTACTTTGTAAACAGCTTTATCAGTTTTCCGGATGTAATTTCCAGGCATGGAACTGGAAAAATATCCTATTACTTATAACTTATATAAATTAAATTAAATTCTCTACCTACTACGAGTATTTGGTAAAAAAACCGTAAAAAAGTTTTGTTTGTACAATTATGACATTGTTGTCTAATAATAAACATACTTTTTATTTATAGCTGGAAAATTGATTGCTATCGACTATTAGAGGCTTTTTGGTTTTTGTCTGTTTGTTCGGGATTCTTGCAAAAACTGCCTATCTGATTTTAACGAAAACTAAATAAGTAGGTACAGTCGAGTTCTATATTACATGAGCACTGATTCATGAATCAAAAATATTTATGCAATGGTAAGTTTCATAAAACTCTAAACAGCTTTGCCTTACACTAAATTGTAAACAATCTGTGACATCATAAATATGTGACTACATTAAGTATATCAATAATATTGCTACAGACAAAGACTCAAAATTGTGCGCAATCCCTTGTTCATATTATTTAGCGCAATCTTAGGTCCATAAAAAAATTAATATCTATGCATTTTTTCTATGAAAAAATCCTAGACAATTTGACATGCCTCGAGTTGTTGTTAAATTCTTTGAACAATCTCTTTATAGAAGTTTTTATGTCTGATAAAGATAGGCGTATATCTCTTTCTCGGACTAACAACACTAGATACAATGAACAAAACATTCTTCTTAACAGACGAAGTGAGCGTATCTCATGCGGTTTTTGGGGGTGGATGAATCCCGCTGGGCTCATGGTAATATGCGAAGTCACTGGTCGTCTGACAGGGTGGATTACGTGGACATCTTAAAAAAATGTCTTTCTTCCGACCGGTAAAATTGTTTATCCCGATAGCCATCGAATCGAATTTGTACAGGACGGAAGTTCCGTCCACAATGCGAGAAGGGTCCAGGAGTGGATAGATCAACAAGAAGATTTACGTTTAATTAAACTCCCGCCAAGAAGCCCTGACCTAAACCCATAGAAAATGTACCTATGGGGTTTAATGGTTCAAAATTGGGACTGTACGCGAGTTAGATCAGTCAACAATTTAAGGGCCGACGTACCTACTCATGTAGGTACGTGGGCCCTTAAATTAAATCTCATGATTTGGGAAGGCTTTAGGAGTAGCGCCGCCTGTTCAAACATGATTGCAACAATGCGTGAACATTTGCAAGATGTTATTGATGTCAATGGTGGATATACTCGTAAGTACCAGATTCTAAAACTGGCAGCACCATCGCTAAAGCCTTGCCTGGAAATTTAATACCTTATTTTAATTGTTATCTAGGTTTTCAGAAGAACAAAGTAAGACTTTAGGAATAATAAAATAAAAATATATACCTACTAATGTGCTTAAGAGGCTTACAAGAGCTAAAGCGCGGTCACTGTCGGATTGCATAGAAAAGAAAGAGACGCGCGATGACACAACGCTGGTAATTTATTGCAACATATGAAGCAATTATCGATTTACAAAAAATCTATTCATTGGACTAAAAAATTAAAACACTATTACGTTAGTATCCCAGATAGCAGATCAGTTTGCTACAAACTTGATTTTTATTTGAATTTAAATTGTCACCTCAAATATGATAAAATAAGTTTAAGGCAATATTACTGCAAGGTTGTTAATTTATGGATGAAGATTGAAGTTTAAGGCAAGTCTGTAGCAGTCTTGAATTTTGCGTTATATTTCAAAGATGAAAGTATCAAACTTGTTTTAAGTCTGTTACAAACTTGAGTTTTCCGTTATCGGCACAGGAAGATAGGAATGCGTAGCGGGGTAAGAGGTGGGACGGGCGCAAATAAACATGATTGGTCGCCGCGTGCACTGTATGAGTGCAGCACGCTATGATTTGCTAAGAAGTGTGACGTTGTCAATCGCATTCGTGACACTTATTGACGCATCGCATCTCGCGTGTTTTGACCAAGGAATAATACTCACCGACGGCGAGGCGAGTTTTGACTTGACGCCATGATGGCTTACAATACAATACAATATATAATTGCACGATTAGTTAGTCTGTGCCATGGTCTAAAGTATATTATTATACCATGGTCTGTGCCAGTAGCCTAGTGGATTAAGTACATTACACTCCAGTACACATCATAGACTAATATAATCAGAGTACTTCTGTTGTGTTGTGCGTGCGTGAGGTACGCGCGTAATTTGCTTATCGTGCTGGGGAATAACAGACAGAACGTGTGTATTGCTGATTCTAATGATTATAATTCTGTAAAGCCATATTTGTTACGGTCGCGAATCATATTTTAATCAAAATACAACCTGACAGTGACCTGCAAATTACAAAAAAACGTAAGAAAATTTTAATTTCGCGGGCTAACTTGAAGGTTCCGCCTTAATGAAAATTTCACCAATGATACCGAACGCGATCAGCACATCTAAACCACGTTCAGGAGCTGTCAGTTTCAATATTCCACAGAAAATAATGACACTGACAGCCCTTAAACGTATTTTATGTGCTGATCGCGTTCAGTTTCATACGCTGAATACCGAATAGTAACCGAATACTTGTTGCAACTCAGCGACCACTGTTATCTAGAGGCCTTCAAGCCTTGAAAGGATGTGCAATAAAGAAAAGCAAGTGTGTCAACATTGTATACAAAGTGGCGCGGACCTCATCATATTAAATGATACCACGTATACCACATGGTATATACTTTGACCATATATACTAAATTTGAATGAAATTATTAACTATAAAAATCCGTTGTTCGTATACCTAAAAAAATGTATGGAACAGCAGATTTTTTTAATGAATGGATTTCATTCAAATTGATTTAATGGTAAAAGCATGCCATGTGGTATACATGGTATTATTTAATGTGTTAATGTCCGTGTGACTTTGTATAGTTTGCAGAAACAGACATCATGCAAGTTTGAAATGTCGAAGTTGCATAAACTTTATAGAAACAGACAGTATGCAAGTTTGTTGCTGGGAAACTAGAAACTTTGATTTAAACTTGCCTCAAGTGTATATACTTGACATGGCAAATTTGGATCAAACCTTCACTTTTGATACATCAAACTTATTGCAAGTCAGATTCAAGTTTAAATTGTTATCTGGGATGTTACTTGTAGAATAATCTGAAAAAAAACCAGAATGTTTGCATGTATATTAGTGTGGTTTTTAATCGTTAAAATATTTTTTAGAGGTATCTTCGTGATTGTTTTCTATCATATCAGGTTAATTGTATTATGTTTTCAACACACTATCTAACTAGCATATATCCAGAAGAATATCATATATTTTTCTGATTTTGGTTAGGTACTGCAGTGGATCATATATTTTTTGGCATTATAATTTTGCGTTTAGGTCATGTAGTCCCCTTAAGTTAGTAAATGTTATTTTTATTTTTAAAACCAACTGAATGGTTTTAAACAAATAGGTAGGTGTTGACACCAAGATTTACTAAAACTTAATTAATCAAATAAATTTGTTGAAAAAATGCACAAATGCAGGGTGATTACGGTAAATTTCAGAACTATGCGGGAACGAAAGGCCAGTAAAAAAAAATCAAGAAAAAAAAGAAAGAAAGAAGAAATCAAGTAGATACCATAGGGCCCGTTGTTTGATCAGTAGTCTATCATACTAATAGTTAAAATGCGTTAGTTAAACTAACAATTTGTTAAAAATTACGTAACTAACTATGTTGTTTGACAAATGGTTAAGCTAACTATAGTTAAAAAATTGTCAATTTGCTATGAAAGTTAACCATGCGTAGACGGAGTAGTAATTAAACTTTAACTATTGTCAAGTGACTAATTGTTATATTTAGGTACTATTGGTAATTTTTAACTATGTATCAGACGCGCCGCCTTGCCACTTCTGCTGCTTTTTACATTTCTATGTTATATAGAGGCTATATATTAATACGACGACGACGTCGGTGTAGAGTTGTAGACTGTCGATATGTTTCTCTAAACCCGGCCGTCACTGTTTCACTCGTCGTCGTCCCAATTAGTACTTTTTGAGGTTAGGATTTCTACCACCATAAACCTAATTCAATTACCTACACAATTTAGCTCTCTAATCGGAATCGAAGAAAATCTATAGTTTGAATACGTTACTTATCTATAAGTCTTCATAAATACTAATAAATTGCACTAGCAAAAGATTATGCACGTCCAACTCGTTTTTTGAAATTTCAAAGGTGTCGAATATCTATTTTTTATTAAGGTAGGTAACCCTGTAGAATGATCGTAGCAACATCTGTGCTAGAACATCGAAACCTCTTCGTCGATCCTGTTTTATCAACCGATCACTATTAGAGCTGAACTGTATAGTTTATTGTATAGGGTTGTGTGCACAGAGCATGTAACTATAGTTGTGTGTTTCACTTACCCCACTTGACCTTAAAACGATACGATATTTCGTTGGTCCAGCGGTCGCAAACGCGACCGTCGAGCATGGGATCCTCTGGGTTCGATACTCAGGTAGAACGAAATTGTATTGGGTTTTTTCATTAGGAATTTCTCAGTAGCAGCCCGTTTCCAATTAGCTGATTACCGCCGTTTAATTTTAAACGGCGGTAATCCCTGATGCAACTCACTGATATTTATCAGTGAGTTGCATCAGGGAGGCACTCCGGTAGCACCTATCTCTGTCGTGTGGTCGAGGCCTATCTGTCGGACAGGGCCGTCATCTACCCTGGTCACCACGGAGAATGGAACGGGCGAGAGATGTCGTGTGGTGTCCCACAGGGATCGATCCTGAGGCCGCATCTGTGGGACATCGGGTACGACTGGGTGCTGCGCGTCGACCTCCCTAGCGGCGTCAGCGTGGTGTGCTACGCTGACGACACGCTCATCCTGGCGCAGGGGAGGTCGTACCAGGCGGCGGCCGAATTAGTGACACGCGGGGTTGCGACAGTCGTCGAGAGAATCCGGCAATTGGGACTCGAGGTGGCCTTGCACAAGACCGAGGCCATGTGTTTTCATGGTCCTCGGAACGGGCCACTGTCGGGTTCCCAAATAACGGTAGGAGGGGTTCACATCGGCGTCGAGTCAACGATGAAGTACCTGGGACTCGTTCTCGACAGCCGGTGAAACTACGTTGAGCGTTTCCGACGTTTGGATCACAGACTGGAGCGGCCCGGGCTGCTTTGAAGCGGCTCCTGCCCAATCTAGGGGGTCAAAACGCCTCCTGCCCTAGGCTCTACGCGGGGGTCGTGTGGTCCATGGCCCTTTACTGGGCACCGGTGTGGGCGCGTTCATTGAGGCGTCGGCCAGCCCGCCGGTTGAACGCGTACCAGAGGGTCATGGGCATACGGCTGGTCCGGGGATACCGCACGGTCTCTTGCGAGGCGACGAGCCTCCTTGCCGGATTGCCGCCATGGGATCTGGAGACAAAAGTCCTCGCGCACATTTAGGAGTGACGCAAGCAGGCAAACGCCGGGGCGTAACTCCGCTGCCGCGAGAAATCGCGGCACAGCGGTCTGAGCTCCGAAGGTATCTCATGGTGGCATTGAGATTGCGACTGTCGCAACTCAGTGCTGGGCACGCCACAATTGCGGCGGTAAGTCCCCTCTTTGAGTGGCTTGTGCCACAGCGTCCTCACCTTCTACCTGACGCAGGTCCTCACTGGACATGGTTGTTTTGGTGGTTCCTGTTTCGTATAAGGCGGGAGGAAACGTCCGGGTGTCACCACTGTGTGGATCGCCAGGAGGAAACGGTGGAGCATACGGTGGAGGTCTGCCCGGAGCACTGCCGTGACTTCGCGGGGGCGATCTTTGGCGTCCGGGCCATGGTAGGTACGGAGCGAGAGGGAATGGGAAGCCGTCACCTCTTTCTGCGAAGCAGTAATGTTCGCGAAGGAGGAGGCGGAGTGCGTGAGGGAGGGGCAATCGTTGTGCCCTCACGCCCCTAGTCACCGAAGGAGGAGTTGCTCAGGGCGTCAAGAATCGATAGCCGATTCCCGGCCACCGTAGGCGCGGGCTTGCGTACGGCGAGCAATGGGCAGCTCACCGTCCGGTAAGGATCAGGCCCGGATCGACGGCGCATCGTGTTCCACGCGCGACTCAAAGAGATGTCAGCACCATTGACGGGGTCGGATAGGGCCGATGCCTTCCGGGGTCGCGGATTGTTCGAAAGAGTTACCGTGGCCCTGGCGAACAGGCAACAGAAGGAACATGGTTGGGTTTTAATCAGTTAGAGTCTGTCACGCCCTCCCGCTCCGCCCAGAGCGGGAGAAGTCATTTGATGATTTCCCAACCAGAAAAAAAAATGCGGGGCAGTCTTTGGGGACTGCCAATAGAAGTGAAAACTAAGTAACTCGTGAATTGTATCGTCAAAGCGTGCGGTGACGATGACGCGAGTTTCACGCTTTTTGGTCACCCAAAAAGTGCTCAACGCGCCTAAAGTTTTCACTTCAAAATAATAAAGCCTTGTCACAGACAAACGTAAATGTAAACGGGTAGGACTAGGTACCCGTTAACCACCCTTTAATTGAGGAAATTTTGGCTGAATTATATCACCCACAATTTTATTAGTACTATTTGATTTGCTATCGGGGGTACAGCTTTAGTTTCATAGGAAAGCGGTGAACGGTCTCACAATAACGGCCGTCCAAATACAGAGTTTATTGACACCTTGGTGAAAATTACAGATAATCATGACAGGCGTTTTTATGACCGACCTGCTTTCCTGAAAACAGAGCTTTAGGGAAAGGTTAAGCGTGTCACCGCCGCCCATGAGAATACGGACGATGCCCTAGCTGCAGCTCCCCATACAAAACAAGATTGCAGTGCTGAGAATTTTATAAATATCAATATTCATACATAGTCGTTTGTCTGAGCCGGGAATGGAACTAACTCAAATGCGGAAAAGTTACATCACAGAGTATCATAGGAAGAAATCAAAAACAAAACATAAGATAAAACATATGCTTTATTATCAAAATAAAATTATTTTATAACCATCTTTCACTTATTCTTAATTTTTTTACCAGCTGCTTGACCTTTCGCAGGCATTTTATCTTTGTTAGGATTTATTTGGCCTATTTGCTTCTTCTTTTTATTAAGTTTGTTTTTTAATTTCTTTGAAGCTGCAACTGCAACTTGTTCTGTGATTTTGTCTTCATTTTTGCTTACGGGTTGTATCTGTGGATTTGCACCTTGTTGGTTATTGCCTTTGTTCTTTTTATTCTTATTTTTCTTTTTATTCGGACTTTGATTTGTTTGTACCGCGTCAGATTTACTTTGAGCTGATTTAGGACTGCTGTTGTCGTTCTTTACGTTTTCAGGGGCAGTCGCTGCATTTTTATTATTTATATTTTTCTTACTATTCGGGCTTTGTGGAGTAGTAGGATTACCTGACTGTTCAGTAGTGCCGCTGTTTTTTACGATAGCCATGGCATTTTTGTTATTTTTATTTTTGTGTTTCTTACTACCCGGACTTTGTGGCGTAGTAGGATTGCCTGACTGTTCAGTAGTGCTGCTGTTCGTCGCAATAATCTTGGCATTTTTATTATTTTTATTTTTGATTTTCTTACTAACTGGACTTGGTGTAGTAGGATTGTCTGATTTATCAGTATTGCTGCTATTTAGTACAATACCCTTAGCATTTTTGTTATTTTTATTTTTGTTTTTCTTACTACCCTGAATTTGTGGAGTAGTGGGATTTACTGTTTTTTCAGTTGGGCTGCTGTTAGGTGCGTTTACATTGCTAGAGTTTTCTACATTCTGTTTATTGTTTTTGTTTTTGCGATTTTTCTTTTTCTTTTGATTGTTATTTTCGGTGGACTGGGCCTTGTTAGCAACTTGTGGATGACTTGCAGGTCTGAAAAGGAAATTAACAATACAATATAGCTAAATATATTTTAATAATAGGGCAATAGTTTGACGAACCCAACCCTTTATATCGATACCTGAAAGGAATAACATTGTAACTAACATTTAAGTCAGATTTCGGTTCAGTCTTAATACCAACCAACCTTGAAAATATGAGTCAACGAGGGAATAGCTACATTTTCCTATCATACTTCTATCCTATCAGACTTAAACAAAATCTGAGAGATTTTTTTAAATCTTTGACACTCTCTCCTTTAAAGTTACTAAGTATTAGTTACAATGTTATTCCTTGCAGGTGTCGATATATAAGAGATGATATAGATTAAATCTGTAAATAATAATATTATAAAGAGGTAAAATTTGTTTGTTTGTAAGTTTGTATTTAGGGGGTAATCTCCGGAACTAACAGTCGGATTTAAAAAAATCTTTTTGCATTGATAGCCCAATTCTTGAGGAAGGCTATAGGCTATTTAACATCACGCTATGACCCTAAGGAGCCGAGCCAAAAGAAAAAAAGTCAGAAAGAACGCTAAGCGAAAACGAAGTGATAGCGCGGGCAGGTGTTGCGATACGACGGGGTGGGTCTGGAGGACAAGAAATTTCACGCGGACGAAGTCGCGGCAGAATCTTCAATAATAGCATAGCCTAGAGTAGTCTCCAGTTGATGATTATTATTTTAAGAATGAAAATAGCTTGAATACAAAGTATCAAAATTTTACTCATAATATTTACTTTAAACCTCTGTAAGCTTACTTTGTTTGTGCATTAGGCTTGGCTTTCTTTTTCTGTGGCTGAGCACTGTCCGACGGAGCTGATCGTTTTACAGGTGACTGTTTCTTCTTATTTTGTGTCTCCACCTTTTCTTCTTCCGACTGGCTCTCTCCATTTTCTTTAGGTTCTTCTTGATTAGGATCAACTTCTTCGTCATCGTCGTCTTTAAATGGCTCCGGCTAGAACATTAAACAAATGTAATTTTTTATGTACTTACAACTTTTCCATCATAAAATTTGTGGAACATTTCATGTATACTTACAATAACATTAGAAAACTTCTTGAACTTTGCCACATAAAAACCATCCATATTATGTGTGTGAGGGTAAAACCTTCTTGTCAGTTTCAATGATGGATGGAACCGATGGTGCCTGTACTTCACAAAACCTTCAGTGCCAAAGTCAAGACCTGTGGGCACCAACTTCACATTTCTGCGCTTCAATGCATAGTTCACTACCCATTCGTTTTCTTCAGGCAGTATTGAACAAGTTGAGTACACAACGTAGCCGCCAGAGCTGGACTTTGCACTGCAACAGTCAATGGCAGCAAGTAGAAGTTGTCTCTGGATGTTGAAACACCTCTGAATATCTTTCTGTTCTTTAGTAGTCTTAACACTAGGATCTTTAGCAATCACTCCTGTACCAGTACAAGGAGCATCTAATAACACCCTATCAAAACCTTTCATTACATCAGGGAACTCTCTACCATCATGGTTACAAATAACAGCATTCACTACACCCAACCTGTGGAAGTTACCAACTACAGCTTTTGTTCTGTCTTTATTAGCGTCATTAGCAAATAATGTACCCGTGTTCTTCATGATAGCTGCAATATGCGACGCCTTGCCACCTGGTGCTGCACACATGTCCAATATCCTCTCATTCTCTTGTGGTGCTAAAGCCATTACTGGCAGAAAACTTGAGGCACCTTGTAAGATATAGTGCCCTGCTAAGTATTCAGGAGTAGCACCAATTGGTACAGTAGAGCTATACACTACAAGACCTACTTTACTCCATTTACCCACAGGGTCTAAATTCACTCCTCTGTTAATAAGAGCTTGGGCTAAATCTCGCCGTCTGGTTTTAAGGCTATTCGTTCTAATAGTAACAGGTCGCGCAACTTCACTTGCCTCCAGAAATTCGACTAACTCTTGGACAGGAAATATTTGCAGAAGTACTTCCATAAGAAATTCATTGTAACTGTAATAAGTGCAAAGGTCTTTTAGAAGCAGATCAGTATATTCACAGCGGGATCTACCATCTTCCTTCAAGCGACTGAAATCTCCTAACACTATAACAACATCTTTGATTCTTTGAAGAACATCTTGGAGACTTGCTGGATTGTTTAGTTCCTCTTCAGATGGGAATGCAAATACATCTTGTTTGGCAATGTTCAATTGCAACTCTTCATCAGCTAGCTTTTTGTCTACTTTCTGTTTTTTCTTTAATTTTATATTGGCCTTCTCTATGGGCAACATGTCATCATCGTCGTCGTCATCATCGTCACTGTCTTTACCTCCTCCACTGGAGTCAGAATCATATTCTAATTTTCCACCACTAGCTGAACCTTCATCTTCTGATGTCACATCACCATTTTCATTGTCAGAATCTTTAAATAAATCATCCAGAGTACCAACCTGAAAGCAATTTTCATATGTAGTCCAGTAAAGTAGTTATTTTAATTTATTTTATTATAGTTCTTACAGATTTACAGTAATAGGACAATAAGGTCGAAAATGAAAGCAACAAGAACATGATTTTCATAAAAGACAATACCTAATTAATCATATGCTGACCTTATACTTTTCTCCTCCAGATTTCTTCTTTCCGGCGCTTTCATCATCAGAATCTTCTTCCATTTCTGACCCATCATCGCCTACCTCATCTTCGTTGCCGCTGTCGTCATCTTCTTCAGATTCCGAATCATCCTTTTTAGCTTTGCTTTTCTTTTCTTTTTTGTTTTTCTGTTTAGGTTTCAACCATTCCTTATTGTCATCAGTGTAACCTGTTATAAATAAAAAGATGTTGATTGTAATCTACCAAGTTGTATTTAATTTATGAGTAGTAATTTTATGCTTTTTTTTTCAGTATTTAAGCACGACTATGGGCAATGTTTTGCGCCAACAATCATTTAAAAACTATTGTGCCACAGTGCCATGTTGATTGCATGACAGTTTTTAAGAAGAAAAAGAAGGGGGGGCATGGTGTTGTATAATATTATTCCAACATGCAAGCCATGTTCTGGGAAAGGCAAAGAATTAGTTTGGATTCTAAAGAATTACTAAAAACAGCTACTGTTTACAAAATTCAGAAGTAAAAGTTTACCTGGAGCAGTTTCTACATCAGAACTGTTCTCAGCGTCCTCATCTACTGCCACCTCTGTTTGTTTAGCTACATTCTTCTTTGCTTGTTTCAATGCTTTCTTCTTTTCTACTAGTTCTGCCTTCTTCTTCGCTCTTTTAGCTACTCTTTGCTTCTGCCTGTGAGTAAGTTTCTTGTCTGGTATGTCGTCTTCTACTGCAATAAAAGCATACTGTGTAACAATGACAATGTACATACATTCCATGTGCTTACAACACATTAGTTGTAACTAGTTCCACCAACAGACTGGGTCTTACAAAAGGTGTCTCACATCCCTTGACTTATGTTAGAGGGCAAATAAAATACCCAGGGGTGAGTTTCACAAACCGATATAATATTTTGTAAGTAAAGTAGCCCAACAACATAAGTAAGCAAATAAACGAAAAACGTGACAAATTAATAAACAATTTCATAAGTAATCTATAATTTGTATAATAAATATTAATAGTAATGTAATCTATCTTTAATATAACATAACGTCACGCTTGTATTCCCCAAAGGGTCAGGCAGATGTTCACCTACAGTACACCCACATTTCGTACAATCTATCTATCTGTGGACGAAAAAGACATGTTGTGCCAACCCCAATAAATTGAGATAGGGGCAGGAGAATGATGATGACTTAATTTCTACATCTACCCCAAATATCATTCATAAAAAGGGTTTGATAAATTATAAACTAAAGGCATTCCGATCGTAATCAGAGGTTTGTCTTGCTATCGAATAAAAAAACACTATAGATGTGGTTTCTATGCTCTTATTTCTCGGACTAGTGGAAACAGATATTTTTTGTTATTTCTGGACATTTACTTACGCAGTTCTTTTTTAAACACGGGATCAGGCTGCTTGCGAGATTTTCGGCCGGGTCCTTTTTTCACTTTTTTAGTTTCATCGAATTTTGCCTTACGACCCATGATAAATGATTAGGCTATGTAAATACTTGTAACAAAGCTTGGTTCTAATATCAGTCTTCCGCCTGTCGCCACAAATCCTTTCATTTGTCTGAAAACAATTATTGATTTCTAACTCTAGATCACCATGCACGATTTAAAAGTAACCACACGTGTTCACGAACGAAACTAAGGTTACAGTTGACTTGACACTGACAGTCAGTAATGAGTGTCACTATGTTCCACACTGTTTGATTTCAATAAAAAAAAACCGTTTCTCGCCGACCGATCAAGAAATGCATTTTACAGAACACCAACGTGCGTATTTTTTATTTTTTTTTGTTCTAAAAACTAATTTATAGTTCATGACCTTCACTTAAAAAAAGATTAAATAAATTCTGTAAGCGTATCTGATCAAGATATTTTTAATCGATTAATATAGTTTGTTAAAGGATCTTTATAAGCATATTTTCCAGTTTTTATTTTTGGTGTTTCACCTCTGGTTACCATGTTATTTTTTTTTATTAGGTTTAATGTTTTTACTTTTTTTATTTTTTTTCTCCCAAAAAAACTCAAACCTGCGACTTGTGACTGGCATTGAAAGATTGCTCTTAATTAGGTCTATCATAGATAAAAAGTCACGTTGCAATATTGCGGCGTTTACGAAATATCGAATTTCAAAATACAGTGTTAAGGTTGTCACTCAACTTGAACTTTCATTTTAGTTAGACTAAATCTAATTTTTTTCTTAATTACATAACTTTATAATAATTACACATAAAATATATCATATAGGTATATACTTAATTTAAATAGGTGGTGACTTTTTTCGTTGGTTTTTTTTAATAGTATAATAGTTATTTTTCGATGAAGGTTTACATGTAGCTTGGAAAAGGGTCCACCTTATATATATATACATATATAAGGGTCCAGGCTTATGCTGTAACCTCATACTCATACATGCGAACCAGCGGAACGGGGGCGAGGCACCATGGAGCCGTTACACACCCATAGTGCCACTTTGCCTCAGCAGGGGCTTACGCAACCTAATGAGAGATGTACATCCGGGCCCCGACCGGAGGACTTACTGCAAGGGGGGCATGAGGCATATTTTTGAGTGCTTTTACGCAGAAAGTAAAAAATATAAAAAGAACGGGTCACCTGATGACCTAACACCATCTGACTTGAAGACCGTACTTTTCAGAGAAATGGGTCAACAACTCAAAGATCCCTCGCCTAGCGAACAGTAGGCCTAGCACGAGCACCGTTTTGTCGCCTGAAGAGTAGACAAAAATGACGTCCCGTGTAGACAGTACGACGGCAGAAAAGTAGAAAGAGTCAACTGCACTTTTTACGAAATTCACTCTTTTCAAAATTCGACTCAGAATTCTTTGTTTTGACTTAGGATTATTTTCTGTTCGATTCTCAATACTGATATTAACTCACGTAATATAAAGATAATATTTTTTCACATTTTCCCTATAAAAAGTGAAAAATTCCATATAAAAAAGGCTGGGGCTGCCACCCTGCGCGGCTCCGGCTCTAAAAAAAATTCACGGGGTAGGGCAAACAAGTAGTAGGGTACCACGTGGAGTCACAATTGTCAAATTCGATTTTAGTAAAATCATGATTTTGTAGATAACCGTTTAAACTTTGTGGCCATCGAGTAGAAAGTTTTCTACTGTCTTTAGCATGGCGATTACAAAATCAAATTATCTTCATTAGCTTATACTGTTAGACAACTGTCAGTTGTCAGTGTGGTTTTGACAGTTTGGAATAGAAAACTTTCATAGTCTACATAAAAAAGGACCTAGACAAAGATCGGTAGAAACGGAAGACAAAATGACAGATTGTAGAAGGATTTCTACGGTGCGATGTCAAAAATGGAGAAACGTAATGTCACTTTGTATAGAATCAGCTGAGTCTATTCTTCGTAGTAATAGAAAGCATCATGCTAAGCCTGCAGGATAGACTTATAGACGAAGTTGTTTACCCATTTCTTGACTTTTTCAAAACCATGACTTTTATTAAAAAAAATGCAACCGGAACAAAATCAAATTCAGGGACAAGCATACTGTTTTCTTGAACAAACTGTTCATTGACGATATACCCGAATTTAAGAGGGTTGCTGCAGACTTTGCGACATCCACTGAGTTGTGCAGTATTTCTCAACCTCTGGAAAGGGATGCTGCGGACTTTGCGACATCCAGTGAGATTTGCAGCACTTCACAACCTCTGGAAAGTGTTGCTGTGGACTTTGTGACATCCATTGAGGTGTGCAGTAACTTACTACCTCAGGAATCCACCATACTGGATGGCACACAGTCCGCAGCAACGCTCTTGGATTCGACTGGCACGTCGTCATTGTTGGGATCTTCTAAACCAATCAAAGATCCCAGTATACTTAAACTAGGATCTTTGGTTGGTTATACAAGACCCCAAAATTAGAAAACGGATCATGGAGTCCCTACAAGTCAACCACAAGCTAAAGTAATAAAATCTTTTGCGTCGACGATTACTTCAGAAAATGGAAACAAAATAACCTCAAAAGCTTCAAACGATTTAGAAGAAGTAATAAAACTTTGTCTGACATCACCAAAGGAACCATCCATAGTTTAAAAAAAAGTTACTACGGTTGCGAAACCATATACGCCGGAGGAAGCTTTAGGTTTCAATGTCGACAGGAAATTGAGTGGGCAGACAAACTTTTGAGAAAAGATTTGAAGAGTCGAGGTTATCCCGTTTCCCACCCTATCATGAATTAAATGCAAGTAAAGTCTTTTAGGAAGCCCGTAAAATAGGATTATACTTATCCACATACATATATGCTTAATATGAAACGTAACCGTCCTAAGGGTTATGGAAATCAGTTTTTACCAAACATCATTGTTTTTTTATTAATCACAAATATTATATTTGTTTGACCTTAATGACAACCCTACAATGTATCATTTAACCTTTATAAGTAACTCCCAAACGCCGCGATATTGCAACGTGACTTTTGATCAATGATAGACCTAATTAAGAACAATTTTTCAGTACCAGTCACAAGTCACACTTTTGACTTTTTTGGAGAAAAAATATATAAATATAATTTAAAAAAAAGTATTTGAAATACACACACACGTCAAACATGACGCAGAAAAAACACAAAAATACCGCAAAATAACGTATTTTCTGTCTTTGTTTTTTACCTTGGTCATACTGACAGCGGTGACGGTAAAACATCGTGTGGAAACCTGGGCTTATAATCTAAGTCTGAAATCGCCAATCCGTCTTGAACAAGCATGGTGGTCAATACTCGTGCCTTCTCTGGATGAGAAGAGGACCTTTGTATTTTTTTTTAATTTTAAAACTCATTTGCCAGAGGGTGTGCATTCAGCTCGCCGTCCGGTAAGGACCAGGCCCGGGTCGATGGCGCGTTGTGTTCCACGCGTGCCTCAAAGAGATGTCAGCATAATTGACGGGTTCCGATAGGGCCGATGCCTGCCGGGGCCGCGGATTGTTCGAAAGAGTTACCGTGGCCCTGGCGCACAGGCAACTGAAGGAACACGGGTGGGTTTTAGTCAGTAAGAGTCTGACACGCCCTTCCGCTCCGCCCAGAGTGGGAGAGGTCATTTGATGATTTCCCAAGCAAAAAAAAAAAAAAAAGGATGTGCATTACCCCAGCAAAATAATGACGAAAATAGCCATTTAGATGTTATAGATAGTTAGTTGCCCAGGTTCTGTAATTGTTGCGCACATTTTTAAATTTATTGTACTTAACGTTTTTTAGTTATTTCACAAAAACATTTACTGCTGGAGTAACGTTACCGCAAGCCAGACATCCTCTTTTTTAATATAATGAAATAAATATTAGCTACATAATTAGTTGTCTAGACGAGGTAAATGCTGCAACTTATTTTGTATTTGTTCTTTCTTCGGCTGCGAAGTTATTCAAGATCCGTCCGAAGTTGTCCGATTCGGCACGGAATGTATCGAACTGTTGTGAAGACTATGTTGGCCCGCCTCTAATGGACGCATAACTTTAGTAAAATGGTAATCTGTGGTTGTTGCTGGTGTAGCCATGTTTGTTTATTAGGTCCATGGGTGTAGCAAGTAGAATAGCAACACCTGCCGCGAGGCTGCTTGCTGTCAAAGAAGAAGAAGTGTCACTGTCAATTCAAATTGCAATATTTGCAATGTTGACATGACAGTTGAATTCGCAAAAAGTCGAACACGGAGAAAAATATTTTGCCAAAACACATTTTAAGAATTCTTGTAAAAATGCATTAGATTTATCATTCATAAAAGTTATTGTAATTAAAAATAAATTTAGTAAATAAAATGGTTTTACCAAAAACCTTTTTTAAATGTGGTCGTAAAGTTATCTTCTCGAACCAGGGACTTTTCAAGTATGTAATGAATCTTATTCATTTATGGTTCCAATAAATTTCTGCTATCCACTCCTGCTATTTGTTTAATTATTGTTTTTGTGTTTGTTTGTTATTTGTCTTCATTTTAAATATTTCATTATACTTCCTGTAGTTTTCAGGGTCATTACGTAAATAGACATAGAGGCGAAATTGGATGTCAATGTCATGGCACTGAGCAGCAGAAACGCACCTTCTTTAGTTTTCCCAAAAGTGCTCGAACCCGTGAATATCGAGGACGACAACTTGTTGGGTGAGTAGTTACTAGTTCCTCTATAAAAATATTTACCAGCCATAAATTGCAACAGGTGATAAAATATAATATTATCAACTTGTGTAAGCGTAAAAACAATGCATTACATTTTTTACACATTCATAGTGCATTATGAAAAGCAATTTGGAAAGCACTGTACTTTATGGAAAGGCGATTTTTCATAGTAGCAATTTTTTTATGGTAGAATTACCGTTTTTAGTGTATATTTCAAACACCCCAAACCGAACAAAACCATAGGTGCCGAGAAAAAAATCGCCAGTAGTTTCTTTCGGGATTGGTGGGATAGTGGGAGTAATAAGGGTGGGATGGTGGGTCTAAATTGGTTTCCGAGCAATAATGTCAATGACATCTTCATGGTCAAGACCCCTAAAGTTAAGGTCGAACACCCCAAAAGTCAAGGTCAAACCAAAATATGCTTAAATCTGGGAATATTACCATGTAAGAACCTCTGAGATCAAGGTCATTTCCAATACCAATAATTTTATGCGTTGTTGATGGTGCTTTTCTGTCTGCAGGGTTTAAAGGAACCTAACACGAATGGGATAGCAGGGTCTTTGTTCACTCGCTCACTAGACCCTGCCATCCCCTTTGAACCTAACTTACACAAGCCAGGGTACCCAAAGTCTCAAGCATTTTTACTTTACTTTAAGTAGAGATTTGTGTTATTTTTGTATATTAAATGTTGGTTTGGTGTGTATTGTAATAGGTTGACAAAAAAAAAGGACACTTGTCAAAAAGTGTCACTTACATTTGATTACATTTCATTACCAACAACCTTTTGACAGAACAAAATAAAACTTTATTACTTTTAATTTCAGTAATTATATTTTTTGCTTCATAATTGAATTAATTACGGTAGCAGCTATTTAAAAATGAATTATAGGTAAAAACTTTCTATTGTTTTACTAAAAACCATTGAAATCCACTGTTTCTTTGTCTGAACTTAAAACAACAACCTAGGAGTGAAATTCGAACATTTTCTGTGGTAAAATTTCAATTTTATTACTTAAATAAATATATTTTTTTCGAAAACTGGGCCCTAGCCGTGAAAATTTGCAAAAGCGTTCTATATAATATGCGAAAAAAAATTAAAGCCTTCCACAAGCTGTCCATATAGTACAGTGGAGCCACAATTTGAAAAGCATTTGCATAATCACCCTCCTTTATAATTATTCACAGTTCAATGGGTGAAGATTATTTGCATATTCCATGTTAAATGCCAGAAACAGCATTTATTAATAGAACTTATGTGGGGATTTTGGTGGCTAATATAAAACTTCGAAGCTTTCCCAGCCCACGGGAAGCCCAGTTATTTTCCTTTTTTATGAGAGAATGTGACAACTACTTTGGAATTTAAAAATCCTGGATGGATTGGAGCGCCGTATATTAGGCGTTAAATTAACGGATTGTTTGAAACACAATACTGCCCTCCAAAACGAATTTAGCTGACGTGGCTCAAAAGGCTGCCCAACTTAAATGGAACTAAGATGCATGCCGGGCAAACTGGGTGCCCTGAGACAGTAAGATGGGCAGGCCATCTATGATAGGTTCTTTCCAAGCTGGAAGGAGGACACGCAGGCTCGCGAAAGTTGAAAGGACTGGAGGGAGGCCTTTGCCCAGGAGTGGGACAATGCAGGCTAGAATAAAAAATTGGTTGTCTGTGAAGTCGGTTTACGGGCGATAATTTTACGTGATAACGTCATAACGAGTGGAAGAGAGATAGATGCGTCACAAGCCGAACGCTTAGGCCGATCGTGCCCCTCTACCGCTTGTTGGGCGCTCTAGCTGGCACGCTCGGCTCAGGCGGAACGTGACAATGAGTCATGCTTTTTCGTGCGTGCAGCCGCATTCATCGATTTATAAGACGTTGTCACGTCAAAACCAGCGGGGTAATTACGTAACACACTAACAGTAGGAATGGGTTTCATTTTGACAGTTAAACAACATTCATTGCGCTATTTACGTCGTTGAGCAGACAATTTTTTCGAACATATGAAGCAATGGATTAGCAATAGGCTTCAAAATGATTCAGTTTGTGATAGATAATGTGTTACTTAATTATGGTGCTGGATTATTCATGTCATTCATCTTCTATTTTATATATTTTCAGGCACACAATGGAACAAATGTTTGATGTTGTATCAGATGTTGATAACTACTACAATTTCCTCCCTTGGTGTAAGAAATCTATAGTATTACAAAAAACTCCTAAGAACCTTAAAGCAGATTTAATCATTGGTTTTCCACCAATAAATGAGTCTTACACTTCTAATGTGACCCTATTTAAACCACATTTAGTGAAAGCAGAATGTGTGGATGGCAAGCTGTTCCATCACATGTTAACCCTTTGGAGATTTAGTCCAGGGCTAAAAAGGGAACAGCAGTCCTGTGTAATAGATTTTCAAATTACTTTTGAATTCCGCTCCGCGTTTCACTCACACTTATCGAATTTATTCTTTGACCAAGTTGCTCGACAAATGGAAGGAGCTTTCATCAAAGAAGTTGGCAAACGATATGGACCAGCTTCTATGCAGCCTAGAAATTTGTTGGTTGATAGTGCTGACAATAGTTGACAGAACTTGGACTAGTCCCTAGTACAATTTGTATAAATGTATTTATTGTGATTATTTGTGTTTGTAATTATTGTGATTGTGATTAAATAATAACATTTACGAATGTTTTTACAGAGAAGCTAAGCTTCCAATATTGTTACTGGCAGAAAAAATAAATAAACAAGAATTGTTCAACAGTATTTTATTTACATTTGTCCACACTGTGATATAGTCACTGGTATTTTTGGTTTATTGTTGGGTCCAGTGGGCACATTTTCTATCTTTCTCATTACCAGAAGTCCATCAATCACTCGTCCAAACACAACATGCTTATTATCTAAAAAGTTACACTTAGCACATGTTATAAAAAACTGGCAGCCATTAGTATCTTTACCACTGTTGGCCATTGATAGTAATCCTGGAGAGTCATGTTTTAATGCAAAATTTTCATCAGCAAATGTGCTGCCACCATAGATGCTCATAACACCAGTACCATCACCCTGAAAATAATATTAGGTATTACAATAACTTTCACCTGAATTATAAGGAGTACATAAAGTCCTTTTTAAACATTATTAAATATAAGCTCTTTTGTAATAGGGGTACAACTTTTTTTACTAAATTAATCAATTAGCAAGATGTCCAAGACCATCACCAATTAATTGGCTAAATTAAATGTGATTAGGCAGTAAAATTAAATTATCATTTATTTGCAGTAGGCAATTTTTGCATTGATATTTTCTCAATGATTTATATTCTTTTTGTGACCAAAGTGAAGATGCTGAAATGAATTAGACTGGAGCACAACAGCCAACAGCCATGAGAAGTTGGAAAAATTTCAGGGAGACTTGCTTAGCAGTACAACACCATGGGCTGATATAAAAAAAGAAATATTACTTACATTGACAAAGTCTCCACCTTGGATCATGAAATCCTTTATAACTCTGTGGAAAGTAGCACCTTTGTACCCCAGAGGAACACCATCTCTTCTATATTCTCCGGTGCAGAATTCTCTGAAATTTTCGCTTGTTTTTGGTACGACATCGGCAAACAATTCAAAAATCATTCGCCCTATTTCCTGAAAAAAAAAAAAAAAACGAGAAATGGTTATATTATTTATCTTAGTATGTATTCATACAGTTAAAGCACAAAATCAGTTGATAAACTTACTGTTGTCCCAACAGTTATATCGAAAAATACAACAGGATTGTTTGGATTCCGAAGTTGCGACTGAATTTGATTCCAAGTTGGCATTTTTTTGAGAATTACTATTATTATATTTAAAGAAAATTTTCACATTCGTTTCTGACAATTCACAGATTCTAGAGAGGTTTTAGAAATAACTCAGTCAAAAGGTTTTATGTAAAGGTAAATAAACTCATGGTATAGATAAACTAAAGATTGGCGGTTCTCTGCTGTTCTAACCTATTAATTAAACGTCACAGTGACAGCACAGTTGTCAAAATAAACAATCCACAGATCAATGTCGGCACGGCAGATTATAAATAAAGTCAGTCTCACGAAAGAAGTCTTGCAACCCTAGTCCACTACGCCACTGGCAAGCGACGGAATCATAAATGTTTCTGTATTTATCTAATAGGCACTGGTTAATAAAAGAATAATAAATAAAATGCACAATCATATCTAAAGAAAGGTGCCTGGGGTAGGAACAGAGTAGTTCTGTGGGTAGGAAGGTTGATAAAGGAATGTTGCTGAATACAGGGTGAAATTAAATGGGGAAGGTCGGTTAAAGCTAATTGTAGATGGCGTGATCACAGCTAGGTCCCTACGGCCTACAATAATTTGTCATTTAGTTCATTCGTTCCATTTCGTTTTCATTCATGAATTTGGTTCTTTACCAATATTTCGTTAATTTCGGTGTTTCAATATTTTAAATCAAATATTTCACATGGAAAGTGTCAGAATTTTTTAACCTTAAATATTTCCTCGTAATCACTTTCTTCAAAATGATTCCGACAGAACGTCGAACCAAGTTTAATTTTTTTAAATCTCTACAAATAGCTTTAAGCCACAATCGTCTAATTTTAGAATCTTTCGGGTAAAGGTGGACTCCAATTTTGGAGTTAAACACTCCAAAATTGGAGTCCACCTTTTCCCGGAACAATGCGTCATACTCGCAAAATAAAATAAAACCACCTCACACCATAGATTATTAGCTTGTGTTAGGAACTAGCTATGACAGCGCTATTTTGACAGTTGTCTTCCCCAATAGATAAATATGACAAAATGAAACCAACGCGATTTAAACTCGTGTGGAGAGGGTTCCGTACGATGAATATGTTACCTGCCAAAAACATTTCATGTAAAGTAGGTAGCCAAGACTTACATAGCGCTTTCACTGTTAAAAAGTTATCAGATCTAGTGTAGAGCCAAGCCCGTAACTCAACAAGGCTTAACTCAACAAACCTTACATCTTGGTCAAAATGTACAGATAAGCTAGAGGTTTTATTATATAAATAGATCGGCACCCCCCATTTCGAGGGTTGGAGGGTGGAAGTTACAGCTTTCTTATTTATTTTTTGGTGTCTGTGTGCAAATCCTAGCCTGCATACCAAATTTCAACTTTCTAGAACTTTGGAAAGTACCTTTGAGGTTTTATTTTATGTGCAGAGCGACAAATCCCAATGCAGGGTCGGACGATGAAAGTTACAGATTTCTTAATATTTGTTGTTGTTGGTGTGCAATACCTAGCCTGCATACCAAATTTCAGCTTTTAAGGACTTCGGAAAGTTCCCTAGAGGTTTTGATGAGTAACTGAGTGACGAAATCGACGTATTTTAGGTAGTAATAAAATCCAAAGTGTAAAATCTTGACAAATTAAACTTCGTGTTTTCTAAGTCTGCTATCTACATTTTATCATGACGATTTGAGCTCTCTGTCTAGCATTATCCAGACCGAAGCTATGGGGGTATGAATACGACGAAACGCTTCGAGAAAAGGTAGGTAGTGCCCCTGTTTTTTCATTCTGGCTCGTCTTGGTGAGGGTACTACCGTGCCCCCAGATCCCAAGAATACTAAGACCATATTATTTTATTTGAAGACCTTATGGTCTTAAACTAAACTAACAGGAAAACCTAAAAGAAGTATATGTATACTTCTTATAGGTTTTCCTTATACTTCAATTCTGACATGTAATCTGTAAGTAAAGAAATAATTTCTGTAATATTTTCAATCCTAATCTCCGAAACTACTAAGCCTATAATGGTATTTCTTTTATATAGTTCCGTCTACAGCTACTTTTATGACTAGAGTTGCAGTGCGCGTAAACGTCCCAGCTACTTTGTTGGCTTCAGTCGATTGTTGCGTTTTGGGTCGGTTTTGTACCGTGGGCACACTGTACAGATGCCAAAAAATTACACCAGGTGGCTCCTTATTAGTTTCCGCGTACAATAGTATGATATAATCTGTGTCGACCATAAATATTTTTTGCAAAAAAAAAGTTGAATGTCAGCGCTCCGTCAATTTGTTCAAAATTTTCTATGAACGATGCGCGCTCCATTATGTGTTGGTGACTTAATTAATAACCCAATGTATTAGTGTTATATACCGTAAAAATCCTCATTAATCAAGGTTTTAGAATATCTATATGTGTCATAGGTTTTGAATCAGTTTTATTGTGTTAAACTCGTTATGAAAAATTGAGGCCGTAGCGACACGCTACGCGCCGGCATTTTCGTATTAAATTACGTATTTTTTACTAAATAATCTACTAAGTAATGCTTGTAATATGGACATAAGTTAATTATTAGTATTTAAAAACGCTCAGAAAGTTTTAATACTATGAAGATAGTTCAAGATCACCAGTAATCTAATTTCGTTCCACAAGACATTTTGCTAAGCGACCAAAGTAGCCGTAGACAGTTTTTATAGGCGGCGAATAGGCTTCGGCCAAATGTTAAATGCACACACGCTTCGTTTTATTTCCAATTCTTTTGGTATGCAGGTACTGAATTGTTGTTAAATATATATAATTATTACATACAAATGAATACCTATCATTTCAAATATAATCACACAATAATCATCTAAAATAAATTAAATCCTATTCGTAAATCACAGGTGGGAGGACCCTTATGTCGGCCCTCTGGACCTCGCAGGGGGCATCAAATTGTTGCGGGAATGGGGTGTTTGTTTTGGTGTATTGTGCTACTCTGAGCAAACCAATTATGGACATATGGGTATCAAAAAAAAGCTTAGATAGTCTAGTTTAATAATAAATAGGTTTTATTGACGCAAACTACAAATTAATGTACAAAAATTCAGTAAGAACAAATATTTTACGGAAATTCATCACGTATTCTTATTTTAACATTTTTTTACAGTTCTTTCGACTATGAAGTTGTAATGTAGTTTTAACACCTGTTGATTCTGTATGGTTTCAGCTACACACACGATTTTTTATGAAGGTATAAGTTTGGTAGTTTTCAAGTTATTACACTTTATATTAGAAATGACCGGTGCGCACGCGCGGTTTTAGGCATCTTTTGTTGCCTGGACGTTGGACACGCCTACATGCGCGAAACTTGGACGTTTCAGCGGTAAATTTATCTATTTATTATAAAATTACAAATCTTAATTATATTTGAGACCCTCACAACAAGCCCTTTCATTTGTTAAGTCACACGATACAGTTTGCAAAACTTTTGTTTGAATTTTCTATTTTGCCCCCCAAAAGTGATCCCATGTTCAAAATTTATTTTCGATACACGTCCGTGTTTGGGTCACAGAAATTCATGTGTTTCAAATTTTAACACAATCAGTCCAGTAGATTCGGAGCAAATTGGCTGTGACAGACGGACATACAGACAGACACACGAGTTATCCTTTAATGATTCCGTTATTTCATTAGGACGTACGGAGCCCTAAAAAAGAAATTAACTTGATGTTTTTTTTTGTTGGGTCATCGACCGCGGTTAGTGTATTCATTTGAAATATCAGTGTAAAAAAATCGGTGTTTTCTTTGTGTAAACTTCACAGACGTGATTGGTGTCGATATTTAAACACGATAAAACATAGTTTTTCAACTCATACTTTATGTAACAACTTTATCAGCGGTCGATGGCCCCTAAAATAAACATTATCTTCTTTTGATATCGATACCCATCACGTCTGCGGAGTTTCGCCAGCGAATTTAATTTGACCCTGTACGTATTGTTAGGGCACAGAAGTGAATTATGTTAAAAAATAAACAATCTATAATTCCTTAAAGTTAAACTTTACAAAACAGTTAAAAATATCAAAATAAATAATAAAATAAATATTAACTAAGTTGAAAAAGGCCGAGTGCACGGCGCGGAAAAATTCCGATAGCGCGAGTGGACTGTCATGTCAAGGCATGGCAGCTGTCAAACCCATCGCACTTATACAAAGTGGTGACGACATAACGACATTAAATGAAAATACGATCCCCACTAGTTAATCAAAACACTATAAAATGATAAAATTCGGTATTACACCAGAATTCAAAAATCTAATTTTTCAAACAAACTAAATGCGCAAATAATCTAAATTTAACGCAAAAGCCTTTATAATATTGTTTATTAACCTCATCTGACCTGTAGCCACTACACTTACGTGTAGTGTAAATAAATAGTGTGTGTAGTAGGCACCGTTTATTTGGCGGTCCCTTGTGTGCGTAAAGTTTCATTCGTGTAGGTAAAAATAATCTAAAAAAAATGGCGCGCGGAACAAACTCCAGCAAAAACCCTAGATGTATTTCTTTCCTTTTCTTGCTTAAATCTTCCGAATGCGCAAGGAATTACGAACTATTTTTGCCTACACTTACTTTGTTTAGACAAAAATGTCGAATTGACAACGTAGCTATCTGCTCAGTTTACGATACGAAAGTGCGTTTGAGCAAACTTTGTTTGCTTAAGATAATAGGAATTTTATCGTTATGGTTATTAGGTCTGAATTCAATCAGCAATACAATAGTATATTGTATTATTTTTGAGTAGTGAGCCGCACATTGTATTTGGTTGTGTTTTACGCATGTAGCTAAATTTAAATTGTTTTGATGTGAATGACCTGATGAACTTGGGTGGCAAAATCGTAATCTATTCACATCATGTTGTGTTAAAATGGTTAAACAAAAAAATATATCCTGCGGCTATACCGTTGATTATAATTTGATAATTTTTGGTATACGTACCTTTATGTCGTAATAAATGTAATTAATGTCGTATTATCCCCACCAGTCTGTATAATATGGATAAAAGAACCCCCACTTTATACAATTTTATTACGATGATCAAAACCTTTTTTGAAAATCGTAAGGAAAATCGTGGCCACGAGATTTAGATTTTTACTTACGGTTTTTTCTTACTTGATCCTACTGGATAGGTAAAATTCTCCATTCAGTATATGCCTTCTTTTTCTTTCTTCTGATAATATTAATGTAACACTATTGTGTTAAACTATTTAAAATTATATATAAAAATAAGAATGTTCATCAAATCATATTCAGCCTAAAATTGTTAGACACTAACTAGATTAATTTTACATTCCAACATTTTGGTTAAAATTGCACAAGAAATAGTTTTTGGACATATTTCTGAACTAATCAAAGATCAATCGTGTACGATTAATAAGGCTAGGTAACTTAAGCTCAGTATCGGATTAAGAATGTTGGGGGCCCGGGACGGCCAAACTAAATGAGACCGCCCGCCGCGGTCTTCTTAATTTATGTAGGCATACTTATCTAGTAACTTTTTCAGAAATTTAATAATGAAAAAGAAAATGCTTTTCACGAACATTTTCATTGAAAAGCAAGAATGTGGTATGCAAGAGCGAGTTTGGCGAGCTCGAATTTTTTTACAGCTGGTTTCGTAATTCTCAGTTAGTTTCTTTTGTAAATACGGAAATAGGAGTTTGCTTGTTAGATTATTAAAATTAAAATTTTAGCACCCTGAGTCCGCCTCGGAACGCGTAAGTGTATACTGTTCATACTTTATTGACTTACGAAGGAACCATAAGAATGAAGAGAATGGAAGATGCCAGAGCGACCGAAGCGAGGTCGAAAATTTTAGCACACCAGCTTGTGTAGGTCAGGGTTTCTCTTGACTATCTAGAGAACCATGACTTATTTTTCGACTTATGTATGCAGAAAAACTTGACTATTATGAGAAAGTTGACTAGAGCGAGCTCGAATATTTGAGCAACCTGCATGTAAATTTTACATATTATGTAAGGGGCCTCCGACTGCTTATCACTGAACATATTTTGACCTTGTTTGGGATTTCATTGTAAGTACTTCTCAAGATTAGGGGTGCCCCCAGAGCCGGGGGACCGGGGTGGTCTGCCCCTGCCGCCCCCTTTAAGTCACCACCCGGTGTGTATGCTACTTATACAATAATGTACATTCGGTAAACGTAATAAAATAATCTTTCCGCTCAAACGTAAACGTCAAACGCCTGCAGGTCTGCCGTACGTCAAGGCGACTATAGTCGCCCGGGCACGGCACCGCGCACCGGTCATTTCTAACATAAAGTGTAATAACTTGAAAACTACCGAATTTATACCTTAATAAAAAATCGTGTGTGTAGCTGAAACCATACAGAATCATCAGGTGTTAAAACTTTATTACCACTTCATAGTCGAAAGAACTGTAAAAAAATGTTAAACTAAAAATATGTGTTGAATTTCCGTAAAATATTTGTTCTTACTGAATTTTTGTACATTAATTTGTAGATTGTGTCAATAAACCCTATTTATTATTAAACTAGACTATCTAAGCTTTTTTTTGATACCCATATGTCCGTACTTGGTTTGCTCAGAGTAGCACAATACACCAAAACAAACACCCCATTCCCGCAACAATTTCATGCCCCCTGCGAGGTCCAGATAAGGGTTCTGCAAAACGTGTGTTTATAAATAGGATTTAATTTATTTTACATGATTTTTGTGTAATTATATTTGAAATGATAGGCAATCATTTGTATGCAATAATTATATATACTTTACAACAATTCAATACCGGCATACCAAAAGAATTGGAAAAACAACGAAGCGTATGCGCCGTTAAACATTCGTCTGAACCCTTATCTGTTAAATTCGTGAACGTCCACGCCTCAACTGTTGCTGATAACAAATTGTACTGCGGAACGAATTAGTATTCGTGATCTTGAACTATCTTCATAGTATTAAAACGTTCTGAGCGTTTTAAAATACTAATAATTAACTTATGTCCATATTACAAGCATTACTTTAGTAAATTATTTAGTAAAACACACGTAATTTAACACGAAAATGCCGGCGCGTAGCATGTCGCTACGGCCTCAATTTTTCATAACGAGTGTAACACAATAAAACTGATTCAAAACCTATGACACATATAGATATTCGTAAAGCTTGATTAATGAGGATTTTTATGATATATAACACTAATACATTGGGTTATTAACTACGACATCAACACATAATATGTACGGAGCGCGCATCGTTCGTCATCCAAAATGGCGGAGCGCTGACTTAAAACTTTTATTTTGCAAAAAATATTTATGGTCGACACAGATTATAGCATACTATTGTACGCGGAAACTAATAAGGAGCCACCCGGCGGATTTTTTTTGCAACAATACAGTGTGCCAGTGGTATTTAAATCGATTTGAACGCAGCAAACCGAATAAGTCACAGTTGAGGGGTTGGACGTTAGACCGGAAAATATTTTCGGTCACGATCGGGGGGTTGGACGTTAAAGTGAGTGTTAATACTAAAAAAGAAATAAATAAATTTAATTAGATGACCAAAGACCATTTATGGTCTACTAGTTTGACAGAAAATTGACAACTGACATTGACAAGGAAAATCAAAACATTAGAACATTGAAATTTAATAGAGTGGTTGGTGTTTTTTTTCTCTATTGATAATTTAATTGCTTTTGTATGAATTGTTCTTGTGAATACCATATTAAAACTACTTTAAATAAGTTATAAAGTGATAAGTTAATGGAGAATTAATTGCAGAGCAATAACTTCATGGAGAGTTCTGACGACTGGATGCAAAATAACCTATTTTCTGGAGGTACCAATTTGTTCTGAACTTACTTTTTCGTAGTTACAAAGAAGACGTTGTAATGGAGGAGAAGGAGGAACTGACTGTTATTGATTACTACAAAGCTTTAGAGTGTGATAGAACTGCGACATATGATGAATTAAAGAATAGTTACAGACGTCTCATACTCTCTTCACACCCTGACAAGGAAAATCAAAATGAGGAGGCTTTTCTTCGAAATCACAATGACCAGGCTTTTCTTCGTATACAAAAGGCTTGGTCTGTTCTGAAGGATCCTCTGGCTAGGAAGCAGTATGACGCGAGACTTTCTTGTTATGAACATAGTGAGTGTTTCCTGTATGATACCATTTCTTTAACGGACATGGAAATAAACAGTGAAGGATTTTATACCTATCCATGCAGGTGTGGTGGTACTTATGTGTGTGAAATTAGTGATGAGGTTTTTTCAAATGTTCTTGTTGGTTGTAATGAATGTTCTTTCTCCATCCAAGTTAACCTTTTGCGGGACGCTGAACTCCCCCAGACATAATAATAATAAACATCTATTGTGCTTTGCTCAGTGTCCTTCAACCAATTTATGAACCATCATAGTAGTTTAATTTACTTATAAGGAACAATACCACACTATTTAAATGTACTATTATTGAAGCGCCTGTCACTTCGCTTAAGTTGCACTTCTTTTTTAAGCATATCTAAGAATAGTTTAGTAGTCTGTATTTAGAACTAGTAGATATATTGAAATTATACATGTAATTTTTATATATTGTACTTAGTTCACCTATTATTATGAGAGTTAATAATAACTAGTGTAAAACACTGAACATGATGCATATAACTAATTCTATGATATTCTGAATAAAAACAAGTATACTGTAGCACAACTATGCAACTACTTGATCCACTAATGTAACAAAGCAATCAACCATACCCTATGGTAAAGCTTCAAATCTTCAGAATAATGTCTTCATATCAAATCAAAAGGCTTCAAATCTTCATGTTTGCTACCAGACAGTCACTGATTTGTAGATTTAACTTGTGACAATATTCAACATTTCCATGGAATCTCTTATCATTATTGCAACTAAATGTTGTTTACACCGGTATATACAAGTATGTATATAGCGGTACCATACATTTTGCCCATGTAAGTATTGCACTTTGCTATGAACCGCAGATCTTTTTTTGCTAGCATACTAAAAATTTCAAATGCTAGGGGTCTTGAATCATATACTGAATTCATGGTTTCAGTTTAGTCGTTGATGTCCCTGAATACTTCTATATGTATGTAGATACCTACCAAATATGGAATACTAGCTGTTGCCCGCGACTTTGTTTGCGCTCCAGGATAAAAAGTACCCAGTGTCCTAGCCCAGGTCATGGTCTATCTGTGTTCCTTTCATCCACATCCGTTCAGCCATTGAAAGCGTAACAAACAAACAAACTTACTTCCACATTTATAATATTAGTTAGGATTATGTTTGAGCTGTAGGTACCCTTAAGTAATTTTTTTGTAGATAATGTCCTATCTATACACCTTCTATACAGATAAATAAAATTGGAGTGTCTGTTTGTAATATTAAAAGAACCGCTTTTTACTAAATGCTTATGGATGTATATATGGTACATATACCATTATTTTTTAATAATTTTTGTATGTCTGTCTGTCTGTTTGTTCCGGATAATCTCCGAAACGGCTGGACCGATTTTGACAGGACTTTCACTGGTAGATAGCTGATGTTATGAGGAGTAACATAGGCTACTTTTTATCCCGGTAGCACGTTCCTGTAGAATAATTTCCGCCGTCCACGCGGGCGAAGCCGCGGGCAGCAGCTAGTGTATGTATAATTATGTACTTACTTATATTATATTATGAATTTATTTGCGTGCAAGTATTGTGTAATATATTACATTAGCATTACAGCAGTAGTTTTTTTTATTAATGCGTTTTATTGAATAAACCTCTTGTACCCCTTATTGTGAGATGAATTGCATTTTGGTTAGAGGTATCATGAATGTAAAACTTAAAACTATGAGTTTACATAACTTCTAGGATGACTCAAAAGCATTGTTATATACCATAATAATTAAATCATAATTATCCTTCCGACCGAATTTCGGTCATGGAGTGGCAGCCAATATCAACGGAGATTAGCCAAGTACGCAGGAGATGTACAAACTCAGGTGCGTTCTCTGTTCCTTTACTCTCATAGTCCGCTGGGACGATTTATTTAATTTATTTATTTACATACGATACGACAATCCAAGACGAACGGCGAGAGATCACTCGCAGGACCTATCTAAGTCTTTACGTGCTTTCCGAGGCTCGGAGGTGTCACACCATTAAATTCTGCTGGGAAATTCATAATGGGAAAACCTAATAACAATGCCCAACCTGGGAATTGTACTTAGGAACTCCAGCTCAGCAGTCACGCTTGCAACTACGAGACCAAGGGGGTAGACGGCGCCATATTACATGGTATAGTGTACCCATAGTATAAAACGTTTATAAATACTAAAATAGTGGCCACATCCACGTCTGAGCGCGTATATGGCGTGCGGGGGTGGGGAAGAGTAACCACATAAATATTATCATTCTCTTCCTAAGCAATTCAGCGCCTTTCCGCGACCTTCAGTAAGTCGTTGGTCCATCTTGGTAAAATTCTTTAATATAGAATAGAATAGAATACTCTTTATTATGTACACCACAAAAAGTGTCGGGGGAGTATGTGAGGTGTCGTGTTTAGATGTCGATACCCATCACGTCTGGGACGTTTCGGCAGCTAATTTAATTTGACCCCTTTCCTCAGTTTTTTCTATGCCAGGATTCAATATATTTTTTTTCCGTAAAAGCTGATTCGGCTGTGTGTAGTTTGTCGTCCCACAAATTTATAACCAATACGTTGTAGCCAGCGCCAATCGGTGTCGATTTTATAGATCATCACTGGAAGTTGTAGGAAATAATGAGACGTGGTCGTGTCAGGATGTCCGCTCGTTTTGTTTCGCCACAATGGCCACCCATGCCTCTAATATCTTTTCGTGCAGACTAACAAGTTAACATTCCCATTATGTTATCAGCTTTAGAGTTTGTGATGGTAACTGTGCCAAAATGAGTCACGGGTAAACAGGTACTCGAACGGTATATATATTCTATTTATAACACATAACATCACGCCTGTATTCCCAGAAGGGTAGACAGAGGTGTACCTGTCTATAGCACACCCACATTTCGCCAGTTATGTAGTAGAGTGTGTTGTGTAGTATTTCTCGGTAGCAGCCCGGAGTTTGGATTTGTGCCCGGTTGATGGCAATAGGCTCGCCCCCTATTACATGGGACTTAAACATAACTGGCGAAATGTGGGGATATTCTATTTATAAGCGGTCTATTTGTGCCCATTCAGTCTCTTGGTATGAAATGATGGAATCCAGTATTTTAATAATGCCATTTATTTCGTGGTTAGAGCTAGGCTAGTACATAAATACAAGGTTTGACGGAGTACAATGATCTATATTAAGGTTAACTCATAAAAAATGACTAAAATAAAATCTACATCTAAAGTAAAATTTTGTACAGGTTCAAGTAATAACATTACTTATTTTGGAAAATATTTCATGCGGAAATTAGGATTAGAATTAGGTAGGTACATACTAGGTAGCAAAAATCGATATTTTCGAGAGAATTCATTTAAATATTTCATACATTACAGAAGATCTAAACTATCACATAATGTGAATTATAATTTCGTAATATTTTGCTTTTTACAAATACTTCATTGGCAAGACACTAATTTTAAAATAAAATAGGACATAAATTCATTGTAACATCTATAGAGAGTGAAGGGATAGAGAGATAATAAAATATTACCTGAGTCAGATAAGCAATTTGCCATTCTACTACGGTGGCAAACAGTCCTATTTACCCAATCATATCGCCACCTCGTGCGATGCTCTTGAAACATTGCAGGGTGGTAATAACTTCTCGTATAACAGCAGTATAAAATAATTCACAAGCACTCATTGAGATTACGATCTTATTAGATTACCAATAGCAATGTGTTGACACACACATTGAATCTTTAAATTATAGCCATACACAAAATATATACACATTGTGCACATGTTTGTACTTTAAAATTAGATTCACATAAATATGTAATTAAAGTCCAATATTGCAGTCACCGATCATACACACTCTGCAGCATGTTGGCTTGTCTATGTATTTATAAACAACCGTTACACCAATAACAATCAGCACAGTCTCACTTTGTTCACGCATCTGTCCATGAAATTTCTTTTCCTCTTCGTTTGTGTGGCAGCTTCTAAAGGCGTGGGCAAAGATAGTTGTGTGTGCATTTGTTCCTCGGCTTCTAAAATGCCTTCGCAGCTACGGCATCTACGTGAAGTTTTCTCTATTTCGTGACAGTCTATGTTATCACTACTCTCAGATAACATTTCAGGTAGACTATAAAGTGATTTTTCAGGAGATGTGTTCTTAGAAGTATTACAACTAGTAGGTAATTGTTCGCAGCTTTGTGAGGAGGCTAATAAAGTTTTTCCCAAGGAGGATTGGCGATTTCTTCGTGGTCTGGAAAAAAATAAGCTAACATTTCAATTCTGTGTTGCGGTGAATTTGATAGTTGTAAATGGCGAAGCTTTTGCCTTTGAGTTCGTAATTTCGTGTAATTTTAGATCAGACTATAAATAATTGATCGATTTTACTGTCATTTGCAAGTCATGTAAACATACCCAATAATATTCGATACATTTCTTCCACTGACTTATTTTCAGCATTTCGTATTATCTTATTTACTTTAATGTTTGGTCAGCGTTTCAAATAAAACACAATAACATACCTAACAGGCGGCAGTGTGTGTATGGGCGGCTCTAGTCAATCTGCTTTATCGCTTCCTCTGCTCTCGCAGGAGGCCATGCGTTGGTAGTTCGGAGGTCCTCGGCCAATGGTGGCAGTTCCCGGCGTTTGCGTGTCCCCACGACCTCTAAGTTGTCCGTCAAGCCGAGTAGCGAGATTTGATTTGCCCCGGAGGAAGCTGGAAAGTTTTGATTGATTCGTTAGAGTTGTGAAAGTACGGATTTGATTTGATATTGCGTCATTTTGCGCCATTTTGGATGGGGGAACAATATTGTACTTAATCAAACAATAAGTCTTATCAAGTGCATAAAAAGAAAACTATATGTACCTTTCCAGCTTATCAACACATGCATCCTGATAATCGTGTATCCATCTAACACCATTGAAGTGGCAAACTGCACGCATATCCTCAGGAAGCTCTTCGGCTTTCGGCCATTCAAAGTTGTCGATAATTGGTACAATATTGCACTGTGATTGCAACGCTGCCACTATCTCCTGTAAAACACATATTGATTAAAACCTTGATACATTGATATACATTTAAAAATGTGTGTGTGAATCAATCAATTTGGATAAGTAGGTAGGTACGTTAAAATTATAAATACTAAGGGCGAATTTCACCAAACTTTTATACCTAGAATAAGTCTTATCCTGAAAATTAATTTAAAATTTTCGAGTTTTGCCATACTAGACGTCAATAAAATTTTGTTCCACGGATAAAACATAATATCTGACTTAATCAGCCCTAAATAGATTATTGATTACAGGCTACTGATATATTCAACTTTACAAAATCGAGGAAGAGGTTAGTACTTACTCTATGAACCCAGTCTTTTCTATCAGTATCTTTTTTACATCTGTCGAGTGCATTTGGCGTAAGAACCAGCAAAAAGTGTTTCGCTTGCCGTATGCTTTGCAGTAGATTGTTATCGAACTTCCCAGCCTCTAGTCGTTCTACATCTATAAACACTGTAAATCCTCGTAGCTGAAGATGGACTTTGAGTAAACTAGCCAGTTGAGATCCATTAGACCTTCGGTAACTAACGAATACATCCAAGTTCTTCTCCATATTTTCTTCACCCTTACTTAGCAAACTGCACTCGTATGCTGAAAACATAATTATCATTTATTGTACTAACGTATAATTTATTAGTGTGTTTGTTTCTGAATAGTTCAATGTCAACTTGCTTTACCATGATATCAGCTAAATGCAAAGGGCCAATTTCATGCAGTCACCAAATGGGGAATTTGAGCGAAATCAATTTGCAGTTGCTGCTCAAACCAATAATTAGGATCATCAGGTAGAATATTGAAGATCTGATTAGAATATTTGACGGGGTAACTAGGTAGAATATTTAAAAAAACAATAACATAAATTTACATACCTCTAATAGCGTTTAAAATTCTTAACCTATGTATACTATTCACAATTCGACACTCATTCTCTAGTTGCTCATCACTTAGTCCTCGAATAGATTCCTTGTCGACGCCAGCATTTAACATTGAATACGTATAAATAGTGTATTCGGGTCCTATACATTGCAGAAAGTCGTTTAGACTACTTGTGTCTCGAGAAGTGTAATCTGCCATTTTCTTTAGTTGCTGGAGTTCTCTAGTGAATCTGTAATAAGAAAATCACAGTTAAAATGTGTTCACGTTTTCTAGATAAGTTTGAGCCTTTACCGGGTATCGTAGTAAAATAAATACCTTTTACGTTTGATTCCATTTTGCAAACCAATATCTTCCTTGAGATTTTCTTCACTTATTTGTAGTAACAAATCTCCATCAACTCTACTGTCGTAAAAGTTTGTCGCATATTCTGTGAAACCTATCTGCTTTACCCATTCCCGAACATCTTCTATGGACCAAAGAGGAACTTGCTGCGATAATTTATGTGGCACTTCTTCACCTATCAGTCGCAAAGCTTGTGCAGCATATTTAGATGCAACAGCATTCGGACAGCTAGCTACCTTTTTCAATGATTCTATTGCACCAATCTCTCTAAATATTTCTGTGTTTCCCTGTTGTTTCTTGATTCCAGCCTCCATGCAGAAATGGAATGCTGCTAGATTTCTGGCTTCTTCTCTTTTCGAACTCAATACCGGCACTAACCTTTTTAGCCAGTTCTTGCTTTGGCCGTGGGCATGTGCGAGATTTGATCGGGCGAATTCAGATGGGTTGTGGGAAGTTACAAATGGTTCTACTAAATCTAAGGTGCCAGATTTAAGGACTGCGGCTTCTATTTCTTTATTCGCAACTAAAACGGCTATAGCTAAGCAAGCATAGTACTTAATGTTATCATCATTATGGAAAGCTAAAGGGAATAGCCACATCGGTACTTTTCTCTTAATCATTGCTTCCTGATTTTCGGCACCACCGTACAAAGACAGATTAGCGAGTGCTGTTGCGCAATGCCTGAGTGTTTCCACATCATTTTTCCTACACTCAAACAAGACTGCGTCTAAACCTCCTAATTTAATTACATCGCCACACGTGCTTTCACTGTGTTTGAATAGGTGTTCCAATATCCCCGTACCTATTCTTGAATGATCTACTGAATTTGCGTGTTTTGTACAAGAGCAAGCGACGTTGACAACTTTTTCAAGACCATTTTCTACCACATGAGCTCTATTTTCAGTCGTAAGACATTGTTCAAGTAGTTTTGCAGAAGAGAATTGTAATTCGGGATTGTTATACTCCAAACAATTGCCCATAAGTATGTCAAGTCCTCCGGATTCTCTTAGTGTGTTACACAGGGAATATCCCAGTTCGTGACCGTAAGTTGGCACCGCCCACGCTCTTCGTAACATTTCATTCAGTTTGTTGAAATGCATTGATGCAATTTTCATATCCATTTGGTTATTCTTTATAGATGTAATAAACGCGTTCATTCTAGATGAATATTTTTGGATCGCCATTTCGACATCTTTTTGGTTAGAATTTGCATTTAGCTTATCCAAATCTTCAAAAGTTAGATTTGATAGATCTTCATCGCCCGGTTTAATTGTTCCATTTAATAATTGACTCATCTGAAACAACAAATTAATGACATTAATTTTTGCTCAGTCACTTGAAATCATGATTATTTATTGAATAGGCCTAATCGTTCACTCACAAGAATGATTTTAATAACAGCACGAGAAAGTGTTACGTGAATAATAGAACCTTTATTAATAAATTAACTGCAGGCGGAAAACACAAAAAAAATAAACCTGCTTAATGCGCTTTCTTTTATGTCCAAGCAGTATCATTTTTTTATTTTTTTATTTCTATTAGATAAGTATTAATAATAACATACAAAGTGTATCTATTTGAAGATAGCATGTCATGGAAGATGTATTAAGAATATAAATAATCGTAATATAAATAAAATAATAACATACCTGAGAGGAAGTGTGAAGTGTAGATTTGGTTGACAAGTTTTTACTAGAAATCGTCATATTAGAGTGAGCAACGCTGGAATGCTCTTTGTGACTAAACATCCCGCTCGAGGTAACTGTTTGACGTGCTTGTGCAGAAGCCATCGCCGTTTTCTCTGCGCTGAAGGCCTCTGTCTGTAGTCTTGAACTCGAAGTTGTCATGTTATTTGCTTCCTGTGCTGTTACTTCACCCGCTTTCAGCGATCTTTGCTCCTGGAATACACATTTGAACGTTATTTTACGTGTAAATCTATACTTATCACTAGCACTGGTTTTGGTAGGGTTTAATTAATGACGAAAAACAAAAAATCTTAAGTTTTGATTTCACGTTTGAGAAGACAATGGTGTTATCACAAAAAGTCACCAACAAAATTCTATAAACAACACATGATTCACAAAGTAAATATTTGATAGTTACGGCAATAGCGATACGCAATTTGGGTCTTGATCGTCGTTTTGAAGACATTATTGTTTTTTGAATTAAATTGCGACACGTTCGCCCCGGAATATGAAAACTAGTTTTATATCGGACGGCGGTCCACGTCACTGCTCGGATTGTACGTACTAATAATTCCTTTTGGATATAGGCCAAGCGTATGAAATTCGTGCGTTTTCTATGAGTTTCGAAGTTTGTGTACACACGTCACGTGTTTTGGAGGTCGTTTGAGAAAATTTCCGAGGAAATGTACTCTCACCAAAGGATTTTGTGGCTGCGGATGAAAGCGTGCTAGGACGCCGCGGTGTACCGGCCACGGGGCGGACCCCCCTCCCGCAGACATTCTGATTCTATATTTAAAACCGTCTATTCGAGTACTCGTGCGCGCACGCGCATTAATTGACTTCCGCGTGTGCTCGCGCGCACGACGTTCAGGCACTGACTGAGAGAAGCGTGGTTCAGTTACTGCGGCGATAAGCGACTGCAGATAAATGAGCTCACCGCTCCAGGCGATCCTCCGCGTCGCAGCATCCTGCCAGTCCATGCGATGATTCGTGCAGCCATGGTACGCGACAAAACTATCGCGTGATTTTAAAAACATTCACATGTTGGATGTTATCGAAGCAAGGAATCCCACTATACTGCGCGCTTCGCCGTGGTGGAGGCGGTACTCTGTGATATCGATCGGTCGCATTCACGCGAGGTCACGTCCTTCGACGCGCCTTTTCGGCTCCGCAGACGATATTCCTAGACGGCCGAATGTGGTAGTCGTCTGACATGACTATGTTTTGCAAACTATTTATTCACCTATGATTGGTTTGGTTGTCATACTTTTAATTTTTAACTATATTTACAATTTAAAAAAATATACGATGTATTGCTGATGTTTTACACATAGGGTTTTGGAAAATAGTTCACTTACTTGAAGGGATGCTGCGTTTTGTTCTGCAGTTAGACCCTCGGCCTGCAGTAGTCGATGTGATGCACTAGCTGCGCTACGTTCCGCATATTGCATATCACCATGTTGTAGTCGACGCATTTTTGTACTGTTAGATGCAGACCTCGATGCACTATATCCATCAGCGACGACTCGAGTAGAACTAGCAGAAGTCATACGCGCTGCACTGTATTTTAGTTCATTCGCTGCACTTGATCCAACAACAGCACTATTGCCAGAGAGTAGAGATGGTTTTTCTGTTATAGGAGGTGGCGTGTCAGATTCCGGAAAAGTTACTAGAGGGCCTTCATTAGAGAGCTCACCCATGTCACTCATATCGCCCATATCATCCATTTCACTGAGATCTCGAATCACAGGCAAATTCCGATCGCCTAAGTCATCCTGATCCACTATGTTCTCCATTGAGCTTCTTAATCTGGAAATTGGATAATAATTTATAATAATGTGGCACTGCAGTCACAACAATATTTTCTTCACTTAATATAGCCAGCGTCCGCGGTGCGAGAGCACGAAAAGGGTTGCGGGAATCTGTAGTGTGGCTATTGTTTGTCGGCGTGGTACTGAAAACATAGAGTAGAGAAACAGCGGGTGGGAATTGGACGCGAGCCAAGGTCGCTCAGGTGAGCTTGCTCGTACAGGTTCGTGGGTAATGGCAAAAGTATCTTTAATGTTCTCAGGAAAACGTCTGTGTTAACACCTATTGACCGAACATGAAACAAAAATATTGGCACGTTATGGATTTTCTTATGTAAGTAAGTAATAGTGTAAAAATAATTCCTTCTAAATATTATTTTGATGCAAGCTGACTAACCTTTGGCCAAAATTTTTCGCTGCCGTGTTACTTAGCGTCTTCATCTCAGAAATAGAGCTTTTGAGTTCAGTGAGGTCGGACTTCATAGAGCTCGCTTTCCTTTCAGTGTTGGCCATGTGCGCGAGTCGCTGCGATGAACTTTGCAACCTTTGGCTCGATGAGGCGCTGCTTGAAGTCGTACTTGACACCATCTGAAAAAATAATACATTTATGATTGAAAAAATGTTTTTCGGGCACTAGTTAATTCTGTATATTCTAAAGTACTAAATATCAACCTTTTATTAGACAATTACAATACTGATTCAGATTTGCAATTGTGAAAATGTAAGGAGGCACAATCTTGCGTATTGTTCCTTACGACTCGTTATCTAGACTAGGACTGCAGAGGAGTTCAGTGCCAATGCTTGAGGAGATTGTTAGTTTGGGCGTCACACGTCTTGGCGCACCTACACGAACGAAGTAAATAAAGCCAGGGCTATACAAAATAGAAATACAGAAATAACAGGGGCATTTTAAAATTAGCACACGTATGAAAAATCGGCCCATCATACATTGATAGTTTATTGTTAGGAGTCCTACATTCTATAGGATATAATACCCGGAATAGGCACTATTTTAATACGTATTATTTGATTAAAACAAAAAAAGTTGTGATAGCGATCTATGAAATGTACTATAAAAAGCTTACGAATCGTTGTCTATAAACTATTAGTCGGCTTATTATAGTACCATATTTTGGCATTGAATACTGTGATTGAAGCGAAAAAATGATTCAGCGCGTGTGGGCGGGCGGGATGCAACAAATCATGCCCTTGAACCTCGAGCGTACTTGATACTCCGAATGTTGTAGACCCGTTAGCGATGGTTGACTTTAATTGCGTGGGAGATCGTGTTAATTCAGTTGCGAGTAAAGAAAATATTTGTGTATTCTTATATTGATTAAAGTTTTAATAATAAAATCTGCTTCAGAACACTTATGGTATCACTTCGTTGTCTATAACCGATAATTTAACTACCTCTAAAATGCATTCAGTCGGGTTTTCACTTTTTCGAGTATTTATGATTCTGTGTCTATAGGGTATAATATAATTACAGCATAAGCATAGGTGTGCTAGAAAATTATAGAAAAGCCACATATTATTCTCTAATTCAGTGAATGGTTGCTTACTTGAATGTACAAAAGGTAACGTAGGGCATTGTCGTGTCATTGCATTACGAACTAGTGTAATTTTTTTGAGAAGTTACTAATTTACGAACTTGATGTTTATACATATTAGTGCCAAAGCTCTGATATAATATGACAGGAGGCCCTTAGGGCGCGTTGTAAAATATCGTAGCTTGTCGTCCTACGTTACACCATGTCACTATGCTCTTTGGCAATGAGCCAGTTGACAGTCCATGTCAGTTAATAGCTATTCACTCGCAGCTGATATCCGATCAGATTGTAGTTTTGTGGGTTTTTCTTTGATTCGTTCGTCATGCTCTATAATGTCGGACATTCCCACCGTTGTCTATATCTGCATTTGGACTAAATTAACTTTACCATGTTCAAGCGTAGAGTATCATAATCACGCCATTTATTTTATTTCTGCTAATTCCGAAACAAAGGCATCCTAATTTTGTACAGCTTCGAAATAATTATGCATTCTGACGACCTCGTCGTCATTAGTGCCGACAATAGATACATCTCGCGGGCAAAGCGGAGTCGCATTTGCGTTAAAATTTAATTTTTCCCGTAACTCGCGTTGGGCGAATTCAAAATAAACACACTGTTTTATAAACCGAGGCCGGGGCTAATATAACTCACTGTCTATATTTAAACCTGAAATTGTGTTCAGAATAATTTACTTATACCATAAAATATTTCTCAAAAATGTTATTTCTTGGAAGGAAAGAAAGAAAAATATAAAGAAATTTTCTCGCTGAGACAGCCAAAAAACTTTATTTTTTAGATCAAAATAATGTACTTTTTAGAGTGGCAGGTGATGTTGGTACATCGATCCATTCACCTTAACAGAATCATAGGTTCCTTTCCTAAGCCCGCAAATGTTTAATTAAGTACACATTTTGTAAATCGCAAATTTCTGCTAAATCCTTTTACTTGATCTGTTTTATTCTCTCAATAATTATTAGTAATTGATAAGCAAATACGGTATGTTGATGTCCTCATCGTTAATTATTTAAATCTTATTCACAGGAATATGAATCATATATTTTTGGACTATCTGTTATGGTTCTCTTTGTAGTTCGTGAATAAAAAATATCTTGCTTGTAATGTGAAAATCCTTAACTGGATAGCTTTACCGTAATGTAGGTCATAGGTTCATGTTATCACTACAAAAATAGAGTAGTGAACTCCAACCGCAAGTGATAATGCGAAATCATTATCTCAAATGAATAGAACAATAAGTAGTTATTATGATTATACTGACATTCTAGCATTTAATTTAATAGTTATTCCGGCAATACAGTACCTAGATTACGGGACTTACCTAACTGTAATATTGAATGGATATTATATTGTTTTTTTTTTTACAAAGTAACTTTATGCTAAAAAACTCCTACATCAATCGGGTAACTTCCGCTTCCGATATAGACCCTGGCTGGAGGGTCCTATTACATGTTTCTGTCAATTTAGACTCTTCATCCGTTGGGCAGTTTGTAATCGCTACTAACACAGTCATTTTTACAAAGATGATTTTGGTCATTCTGCTATCTACATGCTTATTTAAGCCAATATGACGGTATCCAAATGATTTTCATAAATTTTTGAACGTCATAAGAAAACGGGCCGTCATAGTCGGCCAAAAAATTTGTTATACGTAAAACGGGGTGAATAGCAACGCAAGGGTGAATCGCAACGAAACTTTAAAAAGGATTTTAACATTGAAATATTATAGTCTGTCGCCAAAAAGGACTCTAACGTGTATACTGTATTATAATTAACGATTACGTGTCCCTGTTGGCAACAAATTATATTATTTAAATGTTAAAATTCCTTTTAAAGTTTCGTTACGATTCACCCCTGCCGTTCCTATTCACCCCGTTTTACCGGTACTTTTTTTTTGTTAATATTCATTTAACTACGAAACGTTTAGAAAAAATCATTAAACTAACCTGTTGTGTGGAAGAGCTAGTAACCTGGGTGTTAAGAGTCTGATTTTGTCGAGACATGAGATTGCCTTTCTTCATGTTTTCCATGACGGAAGCCAAGTCCTTGGCGCTGCCGTTCTGTTTTATACTGTTGCTCCCATCGAGCGTAAACTCTGGTATCTGTAACAAAGAAAACTTTCGTTAATATATTTTTAAATAAGATTCTGTTCATTGTATAGAGCATTAAGCCATTATGCTATTAACGATCAAACAGTATCGTATCAATAATTTTTAAAACAAGTGCTTGGAGGTCAGCAATTCAGCGCCCTTCCATTATTATATCAGGAGCAGAAAGTCAATGTTGTTTCTTTTAAAGCCGTTACTAAAAGGTGTAGGTTTAGTGTGCCTAATGGTTACAGATTGTTTTATTACCATCGTAGGCCAACTTTATTGTTGTTCTTGGAATATAGTAACTACAGCGAATTCAGCACAAGGACACATCTAGTGCACTTATTGAACCCGTTGAATAAGGTCAAAGGACTCATTGACGGTGTAATGTAATATCAATGCGTGAGTCATCGGATAGTCCGGTAAGAGGGCAACGCTATTAATCAGAAACTCAGCTCACGAGTCTGATTGTCGAACGCAAAGACATGCTCGACGCATATTGATGGGGCCGCCTACGATACATCCGTGCCATAGATTGTTTGGTTATGCCCACGATGTCAAAATATGTTAGTCAACAATTCGTACTCAACAATGGATATTTGATGAAGACATTTTCAATACCCTTGTATGTATTAATTAATCAAAGGTTTCCAAATATCATCATGAAGTACTGTTGATCTGTTTGTGGTTGTGTCTTCATAATGCAGCGGAGGTATCCTCAGATTGCGTAACTTAAGAATGATTAGAATTGTAACGTCATCTGCCATTTATAAACGCTATTCTAATTTATCATTCGCATAAACACAAGATTTAAATAATGATAACGTTGTTGATTGGCTGTGTGACACCGCTATGATTAACCTATCATGTAGAGAAACTGTTCGAGATTCGCATCGGATGACGCGCGCTGACGCGGACAGTGCTGATGTCATGGCCACGCCGGCCGGCGCGGCGTCATCATAACGTCTCACAGCTACTTGTTATTTACAATACCAACCTATTAAATACTCTATCAAAATTTGGATTACTTATTAGTAAGTAAGGTGAATCATAGAAGAAAAAAACATGTAGGTATGCTTTAGGACTGTTATATTCCTCTTAGAGTTGATAAAATATTTTTATAATTTGTGTAAGTAAATTGATGTCTAAAAATACAATGTCGCCAAGAGATAAAAAAATATTTGCAGCTTTTTTCATCAAAATTATGTCATAGTTATTACGTATTTGCATTGATTATGTGCGTGAGTACCGCCAGCTTACCGCGTCTCGATGAGTAATGTCAATGCAAAAAAGAGGCTATTCAACTAAAGTATATACAACAGGTCAATCGTGGTCCGCAGATGACTCATATTTCGCAGAAATGTCGTCACAGTTCCAGAGATACATCTATGTAGGTATCTCTTACGCAATTAGATCAGTGATTTGAAGTATCAATTTAGCGTCACAGGATATGATATAAGCAACACATTGTAATTTGACTGCTACAAACGATACATAAATTAATTTTCATGCGTGTTGATAACGATAAGTCGATAACGTTTAGGTGATTACTAAAACTCGTATGCAATGCAGAGCTTTTACGATTGGTAAATAAAGATAAAAATCTATCTATATTGTACTTGTGTACAAAGTAAGCAAGTTGTTAAAACTTGTACCAAATTGTTTACTAATCGTGACAAAATGCATGCCCTAATACGTAATTAAACTACGGCCATCGAGAAGAGATACGAATGTTCATTCACCTTACACGACCGTTGTGTTGATAATCTGTATCTATCTCATTCTATTTTGTGTATTTGATATAATGTCTCGTTCTCTCGATAATGTTTAAGGTCAAGTCGAGATCGCCAACTATCGGGCGGCCGCAGGCCATTTAAATCATTCCGTTTCGGAATGCGCTCGTGGTGATACCTATTTACTGATTTTGTTTTCTGTTTCCCGGTGTTATTTGTTGGAGTTTTGTTATTTTTCGTAGTTATTTAATTATTTTTACGTTGTAAATGTGATTATTATTTATTATGATTAAGAGTGGTTCAAAATGGAGCCACAACCAAGTACATCTCCAAAATTTTATTTTCAGTGGTCTATAATTTAATTTTCTTTCTTTCTCCATTCCCTTAATGCAAAAGTTTATGGTATTTGAAATTCAACTAACGAAAAAAGTAGGTATACTATTTTTTAAGGGGATTAGTTGACTAAATGATCCCGTAGCACGCTGCTGCACGCATTTTAGAGGCTCTTAATTCATTTTCGGAACATGAAAACTAACAAAAATCTATTTAGCGTTTTAAATAAGTATCAGGTATTATTAATCGGTAATCGGTAAATAATCGTCTCAATAATCGCCTCCTCCTGTCACCACCAAACCTAGACCAACGTTTAGTGACAAAATTTATTAAGCTATTGCATAGCTTCTATCGCGGGCCTTGAGCGCGGGGACCGAATCCAGAAATTCCGTAACGAAAAAAAACCTCACGCTCCCCACTCCGACGGGCACGGAGGTGTGGCTTGAAGGCTCGAAGCTCGCAGGAATCGAGACGAGCTGCTCCGAAATCGGACGAATACATAAGCAGCTGTTTATGAGAAAGTATATAGGTGTATAGGTATTTATCAAAAAGTGTAACTTGAATTAATATTTATTTCCATTTACTTTCGTACCATTTATCATTTACCAGTCGGACACCATACATTTATTATAATCACCACTATCTTAAAACTCAATATCCCAATATCTCGGAAACGGCTGGGAATATCAAAATTCTGACCAAATTCCCCCCCCCCCCCCCTATTACCTCCCTCTCAAATAGTACATACATACAGACAAGCCCCGTTGACCCCCCTTTTTTGACCCCCTCTTTTTCGACCCCAATATTAAGTTGTATTATATTTATTTATATTTAAATCAATCCCACTTATATATGATCCCAGGACCCCCCCGCGTCACCCCTTTTGACCGACCCCTCCACCCGTCCAGGACTACTTCACCCCCCCCGGGTCTTAACTTTTGAACCGGAGGTCGTAGAGGTATCGAGTTTGGGGTCTTTGGAATCGGTAGTAAAGGGCCTATCATTTGGCCCCGATAAGGTTAGGGTAAAGCGCCCCATTTTAAATTTATTTTAGATTTAAAATGTTTAAATTCTTATTTTTAATATTTAGGATAATTAGAGTATTCAGACTAAGGGTCCGGGACCCAGTATTATTAGTTTTTAAATGTACGACTAAATAAATGTAATGTAAAATAAATAAATAATTATAATTGCATAAGTTGATACAAAATGCTATGCAATAGCTTTACCGCGGCAGTCCCCGAGTGCCACACGTCTGTTTTATTTTGATAAATCAGTTATACGTAAAAAAGTACACAGTTTATTCCTAAAAGGCGAATTGCCTACAGTGAAATAAGTACGAAATGATATTAATGAAGATGATACACTACCAAATTTCAAAAGATCTACTTTTTTAAAGTATTTAAAATGTAAGTACCTATATCAAGAGACAAAGAAATAATGTACTAATTGATACAGTCGATATTGTGTTGTGGCGGCGAAAGTATTTAACTAAAGTTATGAAATACCTACCGAAAGGAGAATCGGCGTATTTTTTCTATGGATGATATATGAGTGTACGCAGGTAAGATTTTTTTTTTTAAGTTAGACTTATTCGCAGAGGATTTATTACCCTTAAACGTAGGGTTAATAGGAAACCCTCAGCACATAATCAAAACGACCTTGCCGGTTTTATGACACTGTAGTACTTCAGTGTAGAATACTTACTTTGTAAGATTATTATTTGTAGTATTGCCTATGCTTTATTGTACATATCCTGTATGTTGTTTTCAGGACACACCGTTATTAAAATCTGTGTTGATACGGGAATAAAGTCAAAACGGCAAGTATTTTTAGAGGGTCTGAGAACAAGTGCAAATAATCCTATCTCAAAGGGTCGGCGATTAAACGTAGTTCATATTGGAAACGAGAATGGTTTTGTAGAATACGGTAGCTGGGTGATTGAATCTAAAGGCACCGGTGACTGCCATGAATCGATTGATGCTGCACTTTTTGAAAACTGGTTCGAAAAAATACTGCCGAAGCTGGGTGGGAATGCAGTTGTAGTCATGGATAACACGCCTTATCACTCAAGGCGACAGGAAAAAAATACCCAGCTTAAATTGGTTGAAGGTTAATATTCAGCAGTGGTTTTTTGACAAAAATATTAGCTTCGATGGAAAATAAATAAATATACAATTATTAAAAAAAGCTAAATGGTAAAGTCAGTAGTAGTATGGTAGTAGAAATGGTAAAGGATCAATACCAATTATATGCCGTAGATGAATTGGCGAAGAAATACGGCGTCGAGATATTAAGACTCCCTTTATTCGGAATCTCGAATCCGAATTAAGCCCGGTAGAGATGATTTGGGCAGATGTAAAGGGGCACGTAGCTAGAAACAATACTTCGTATCAATTTCGAAATATTAAAGAATTGTTAAGTGAGGGTATGGGTAGAGTCACGCGGGTCACGCCTAACGGGTGGACGAAAAGGGTTGAGCACGTTCATAAACAAGAAGAAAAGTTTTTAAAATTGGATTTTATCGTAGATGACGTGACGGATAAATTTATTATACACATTTCAGACTGATTCTGAGTCATGAACCGGCCTCAGACATTAAATAAATATTAAAAGCATATCCTCATTTCCATAAAAAATATTATTATTCCCTTAATTAAAATTAAATCTACATCCAAACTAAATTATTATAAATGCGAAAGTGAGTTTGTTACTCAATCGCGCAAAAACGGCTGGTCGGATTTGGATAAAATTTGGCACACAGATATATATACCATGATCTGGGTAAGGAAATAGGCTATTTTCCATCCTGGATCGCAGACGAAGTCGCTGGCAACAGCTGGTTATACAATTATTCACATTATAAAAAACAACTTATTAACCTTTTTTTTAGTCATTGTATGCTTTTTAAAATAACAATTATACTTTATTACTACTCAAAGTGCCCGATATTTTTAAAATACTTATCTACTAAATTAATTAATATAATTTTCATAAAAGTTACGAACCCCTGTATAATGCTACTGACCTTGTATTGACTTTGTTTACATTTAGTATCGCTTCTCGTTGGCCGTACTTTAGCTAAACCGTATTTTTGGAAGACCTAATTGTGACTGATAAAGTTTTGTAGTTGTTGGTCAAAAAGAATTAAGCTTTGCTGCCAAAAAAAAAACTCTTTTATTATGTACATAAAAATACTGTTTAATAATTGACAGTTTAATAGTAATTAATACTATAAGTCGAAGATCTTGTGATGACCACGGCTTTCATGCACTAGGTTGTGGGTTCAAATCCGGGCAAGTAGGCAATGTGACTTTTTCAATTCATGTGTACTTTCTGAATCTTGGACCTTACTGAAATCAACAACCTGTCTTGAATAAGCGTGGTGATCAATGCTCGTGCCTTCCCTGTGTGAGGCAAAAGCCTCTTGCCTTTGCCCTGCAATGGGACAATAATAGGCAGGTATCATTATTCATTATTATAAGTATAAGTGGTTGATGAATAAAAAAAAAACCGATGAAGCCGTGGAAGTGGCGAAGTTTTGTGCCAACAAAATTTGAAAAAAGTCGTGCCAGCGACACGAAGAAGAAGAAGAAGGTGGTTGAAATTCTATGATTATACACATATTTTTTTAAATTAGTTTTATTATTTGGATTTCATCAGACGAATTTTTTCAACAATATACAGAGGTTATGCTCGGCTTCCAATCTAACTCGATGAATACTTTGGACTTCATTCGCGTAGTTATTTATTGATTCAATATTCATACAGAAACAATCATTTCTTTCATTACGCGGAGCTTGCATTGTCGTTATCATAGTCTCGTAGTTTACGTTGACGACGTTCTCATAGCTTTTGTGAGATAAAAAAGCATTTTTGTTATGGTTAATACTGTACTCTTGTACCCAGGTATATTATAAATGAAAATGTTTTTCTTTTCAAAATCAATAGGGACATAATGTTAACTGAACACAGCGGGGTAATTGCGTAACACACTAACAGTAGGAATAGCTTTCATTTTGACAGTTCAACAACATTCATTGCGTTGTTTACGTTGTTGAGCAGACAAATTTTTCGAACATATGAAGCAATGGAAATGCATGGCATGTGTGATGGAATGGAATGCTTCAAAATGATTGAGATTGTGATAGATAGTGTGTTACGCGATTACGATGCCGATTTGGCTGCACTTTGAAAATTACCTATCCTCTGTCAGCTTAAATGGTATTCTAATTATTATATATTCGAAAATTCTAAAGGTTAACCATACAAAACAAGGATTTTGTGATAGCTTAAGTGTACAAGGTTGATTGCACACTTACAACAGCTATAATGTTGTCACATACTTTCAGGTTAGTTAAGCTGCGTTAGTAGAGCTTATTGACAGAGCGAGCGCTAAGTGCGAGCGAAGCGTTTCCATTTCAGTTTGGGCAAAAATGCTTTCGTATGTCCGGATGTTCGGCTGTTCTTCTCTACAGGTCGCTTTCCTCAACCGATTCTCGTGAAATTTTATGAGCAGATTCGATAACTATATGGAACATTTTCTTCGAATCAGTTTTTCGAAATTTTTCAAAATGGCGCAGATATGGGGTTTAAAAACGTAATAAAAACATATTTCAGCCATTTTGCGCTCTTTGCACGCGCTTTTTGTTTTAAGGTGCGTGGTGTACATTTATTCAATTTTAAGCTATGCAAACAGACTCGCGAGGTGTAAAGCTTACAGAGCCACTACTGTTTAATTCATTTAGTTTGGACACACATCTAAAATACTTCTTAAAATATGTTAATTTGAACAACCGATCAACTTGACGTTTCGGAAAATATAGTACTGCTCACTAAGTGCAAAAACAATATTTATAAACATATTCACAGCTGTCTAAAATAAACGTATTGTATCCTCGTAAACATTACAGATAAGCAAAACGCAGGGCAGTCGTGAAACAAACAAAAGTCAATAGGTACACGACATAAATCGAAATTAATGAGCAGGAAAATAATACTGCAATGCCTATGCCCATCACGTCAGTGTACAGTGCTTACTTCTGCGAACAGCTTTCACGGTTAACTATTCTGCATTTTGAAATTGATTTTATTTTCTCGCCACTCCCGGTTCGTAGTACTTCGAAATTGCGTCTTGTGGCTTGTTGTATTGATGTCAAGTTCCTATGCACGGTTGGCCGTCCATTTATAATGTACCTTAATGTTCTGGCTAATGCCAGATGCAGCACATTGCAGTGACTGTGGCATGCCGATCAAGGAGCATTATTACCGAAGGTCGGTTTGGCATGCACAATCATTTTATATGTGGCATGATAGGGAAAACAAGAGAGCTTTATTACATAATAAACGTTATGACTTTGCATGCAATTTGTATGCATACCTGAACTAAATGTAAGCAGGTTATAATCGGTCATCTAATTCCGATAGTGCCTTTAAACTTAACAGTTACAGAATTTGCGAAGTGCATTTTGTATTGTTATTTTACAGTATTATAGGTATAACAGTTCTACTAAGTATTTTAGGTAAAGAACTTAAAGTAATGTACTCTGAACACACAAACACATAGACTCTGAGACATATTAGTTACACATATTTAAATCAAGTGCAATTGCAATTAAGTCCACGTTAATAACTAACGAGTCCAAAGATTTACTGGAATAAGACAGGTTTTGTTAGTATATTAACTGCCTACGTAACTACCATATACTTTAATAGCCAAGTATATATTTCATAGATATGTTTATGCATAATCAATTTACCTCTCTTATCAATCAATCAAGATTTGAATGTATTATTGCTAATGAGAAGTAATTTATATGCATTTTTCTTTAAGCGCAAATAAATAATTGTAATGCAAGAATATTTTAGCGAAACACAGTGAGTACAAATTAAGTGCATACCTACTTCGGTCATGGATTTGTTGTATCCGCTGATAGCCGTACAATGGTCCCAGTTTTAACAGAATACGAGTAGATCATAATGGCTTTACCTTGTACTGCGCCAACAACTAACACTTCAATAACGTTGACTTAAATGTTTGGCAGTTAGATTCACATAATGGTAGAACCAAAACGAGATAAAGTTGGTCTTTATCAACGGAGAGCACTGTCGATCACTTATCGTCATCACAGTCGCGTGTCGTGTATACGAACTGAATACAACCGTACGTGTCACTGTGGCGGCGGCTCCGGCGTGACTGCCGGCCGGCCGGCCAGCCGCAAACTTTAACTGGCAACCACAATGGGCTAATTAGAACGGGCGAGTCGAGCGAGGCGCGGGGTAGAGGGGCTCCACCCACGGACCTTTGCATCCGCCTCACGGATAACTTTGATGAGAAACTTGGATCTTATCAATGTCTCCTTCCCTTATTGAAGAGAAGTCTTTTACGACAAAAACTGAAAACACTTGGACATCAGTGCAGTGCTACCAAACGTAGTCAAAGTTGTTTGAGAGTAAAATAAAATTGAGAAAAAATATATAAAGGAAAATACAATGACATATTGCGTAGGTAGGTAGCAAACCGCTAACATGAGGAAACTATGATTGGAAAAATGAAACATTTCTGGCAGCAATCAAATTTTTAGGTTATTGTTACATGCTGGAATGTAATTTAACATGCTTCTGAATTATAACATACGTGCAATAGATTATGTTATAAAAAAGCTCGGTAAGGGAAGGGCGACCCAGCTACTTCTGTCGTCCGCCGTAATAAGTCAACGACCTTTCAATGTCAGCGAGATACTCGAACAGCGAATCATCGGCACAGATAATTAAGCGGATATTATATATCTGATTTTCTTTCAAATACCGATTTCATCTATTTGATGATGACAGACAATAATTTATTATGGCACCATCCATTTATTTGGAATCATTAAACTGAATCGCTATAACCTTAAATGGGGTTTAATGTCTTTCATTAAGCGATAATTTCAGTCTATCGAAATAACATCAATTTAGGTGCTTTTGCATTAATTTTGCTCCCACGCCGTACTACTTGAGTTGTACTCACCTATTGCTCTAACCTTAAAATTAGTTAGGTACTAGTTCTGTTAGGATACCAGCTATTAGGGTAGGTGTAAAGAACTCTATGTTGTGTGATTGTTAAGGTCTAATTAATAATACCTACCAACACATTAAAACTATTGGCAGTAGACCTCGCGAGTCTGTCTTTGCATAGATTAAAACTAAATAAATGTTCACCCTGCTATTTTAAAACAAAAGAGCGCCAAATCGCTGAAATATCTTTTTTTTACGTTTTCAACCCCCATATCACCGCCATTTCGAAAAATTTCGAAAAACTGAATCGAGATAAAAAATCCATATAATTATCGAACCTACTCACAAAATTTCACGTGAATCGGTTGAGAAATGCGACCTGTAGACATCCGGACATCCGGACATACGAAAGCACTTTTGCGTAAGCTGAAACGGAGACGCTTCGCGCTCGCTCGGCATTAAAAACCTTAAATGATTCCTTTTTGTTTTTTTCATAATTTAATTTTACTTAAACTTCAGACAAAGGCTTTCTTCAAAAGAATTTCCGATTCCGTCAACACAATTTCCTAAAAGCAATAAACGTATGAATCACAATCCAACCAAATCGTTAAACCTATACGTATACCTGTATACAATTCGTCTCAGACCACTGCTGCACTGTAGCAAATTAAATGTTTACTAAATTCGTGAGTAACCATGCCTTATTCATTTCTAAGGATTACGTATTTGTAATTGCGGTTTAAAGGCACATACAGGCGCGACGCGACTCTAGTAGAATAATTTATATGAAAAATTCATGGAAATTGTTCTACAAGAGTCGCGTCACGCTGTCGCGTCCCGCCGGTCTGCGGTAGCCTTAATCCGACTACTTTAAATACTAACTTAATATTTACTTAGGAACGCGATTAGTTGTTAATTAGTGCAATTTATGGTTCCTAGTAAAATAACTGCAAAACGTTATAGTAGAACTACGTAGGTATAAAAGCTAAATGTAGAGCAACATCTCAAATGACAATGAAGTGTAAAAGCTGATATTTCAGCAATACGTTTGCTTCCAGAATGCGACAGTGGAAAATAAAGCGTCTGCCATATTTGTCAAGTATTATAAGTTGAGTAAACTATTAAATATTAGTTTTCGCGATTCGAAGAACATACTTATCTTGCTTGCCTAATTTAATAAGCAACGCAGTCTCTTACCAAGAAAAGATCATATTTGAGAACAAAGAGAACTTGTAATAAGATTTCCATATTATCACCATCATTCTCCTGCCTCGGCCAGCATCAATTTTTCGAGGTAGGCGCATCACGGCTGTCTCTTCCATACCTACTTGTAATAAAATGTTCACATAATTACCTCTTTAAAAAAATTCGCCAGGTGACTCCCAGTGAAATCGGTTTATCGCAGTCTATTCGATAATGAGTTGTGCCACATCTTGAGTTGTCCTCATTTAGTGACTGTTAATTGACGATTTAATGAATATGACGATAATACTGAGTACATATGAGAAAACAACACCTACGATAAATGAATGCTGCTTGACTCATATCAAGTATTATGCAGTTCTACGTAGAATATAAGTAACTGTTTCACAGATACTCGTATATGACTAAACAGTATGAGTAGTTTCATTCATAAATTATTTTCGTTTAGTGGTCACGGCTTAGCCACTATTTACGAGAACTTTATTGTCAATGGAGGCGTGAAAAATTGTGTCATGTGAGATAACGTTTATTACGATTTATTACAATATGATAATAATATTACGGACGCTTAAGTTACGCATGTTTAATTTGGACTGGTAACGAATATTCATTCATTAAACAACGTACTAAAAAAAAACTACATCAGGTTTAGCAGTCATCGTTTTGTGAAATAATAAAAAACGAGGGTAATACAGTACGAAATGATCGGTTCAAATAAAGACCAGTGACAGTTATCAGTTGAAGTCCATGTATATTATGTGTAATACCACATTTCGCGCGCATAATAGGGGGTGAATTATGAAAATGAAAAAAATAAATAATTTAGAAATTGTACTTTGAAGATTAGAGGAAATGATACCAATTTTTTTTGCGTTATCGTGAACAGGATTCGTTATGTAAAAAAACAAATAAATAAAATTCCATTTGGTCGTAACCAAATACATATAAGAAAAACCGGTGAACATTGATAAGATAATCTTTCAAGATATATTGAAGATACAATTTTAGATATGATGGACAGGTAGCTAAATAGCTCCACAGCAAAACTCTTCTAATGAAAATAGGTACAACTAAAATGAATTATGAATCAGTATTGTTCTTTGCCTGTCTACTAGTCTTCTGGGTCAGAAGCATCAAATTCAAAATGTGTTGTTTCGATGTGAGCGATATTTAATTCCTTCCGCATTAATTATACGATTAACATAATGAAGTATTGTAACACACGTTTATGAATCAATAAAACCTTTATTATTATTATTATTATTATTAAGTTTGAAGTCAGTCGCTGATTCATCAGTGGTTCACGTGGCCGCTTATCACTCTACATACACATTGTTATTACGGCACTTATGTATGGTAGATGTTACCTCCGCGCGCGCCGATTACAACTACTATGACTCACAGTACATCCTGTTCGCCTTTGTGGGACTTTCACGAAATTAGTACTATTGGAAAGCTTTTTGTGTATGAATTCAAATCGGATACACGCAATTAAATCAAATTATAATCGCATTTTCTTTTATTTAAGTTATATAATTTAACTTATTAAAAATTAAGTAATGCACTTAGCTTTATTGACTTCTTATCTTATCTGATTGTAGTATAATTGTATAAGTACACGAAATCATGTTTGTTTATTTATTTGCTTAGATATATCTACTTAATTTAGCATTTCAATGATTATATAAATTCCATTGGTGATAAAATACCTATCTCCATTTAAAAGCACGCATGAGTCATAATGTAGTTTGATCGGTTGATGATGATAAAGGATAAATATTTCTACTAAGTATTTCACAAAAAAATGCTGGATGAAGTCATACAATTATTGATAATAACGTAACGCTCAATGGAATCATCGTATGATACCTATTTACGGTAAGCAAGAATACAGGAAACTCCAAATATTGGTTTTGTTTATATTGGATAACTGTTAAAGTGTTATTGAATTATTCCATTAGGAATTTCTCAGAAGCAGCCCGGAGTGATTAAGACTAATAAGGTAATTTATTTACATAAGTATCTCTTAGGTACAGTCTGGCTGTCTTTTTCTTAGCCAAACATAACTAATTACTAGTACTAGGTACTAGGTACCTACTCTAATTACCACTTATTTTTTTTTTTAGAGTATCATTATCCTCCAGCCCTTGATTTATTTGTTTATTTATTATTTATTTATTATATTTGGGAAAACAAACAGTAGTAAACTAGGCATAAACAATGTAGTCATAAAAAATTAAATTAACAAATATACTACCCACAACATTTTCTACAGATTACTATTTTATATAATAAAAACAAGCTGTTAGCAAACGTTATACCAGCCCAGGCCCTTATACCAGTTTACAAGAGTTTACAAGATCAAACAAAAAAAAAAACAGACAGCGCTCTCAACAGTGACGTGAGGCCGGTTTCGTAAACATGTGTGCACTTACTGGGGTATAGTTTGGTTGTAAATTGGGTTGTAAATGTATGCGTGTGAGTGTGGTGTAGTTTTGCATGCTTCACTGTATTGTTCACAGCGCTTGACTTTATTTTTTATTTTGGTCTGAATTCCATACAGCTCTATTAGACGTTATATCCTCTTTGACTGCTTTTGGTGTATTATTTTAATTTTACGTTTCATTTATGAATTATTTTTATTTAAGTACCTAATTGTTTAGTAGAAATACATCATTATTATGCCATTAAGAGGCGCCAAGTTTTTTTTATTAATACCTACTTCAGACACGTCCGGCTCTCACAATATGAGTTTTTATAGTTCAAAACCGTGAAGTGCTACAAAACCATTGTGAGAGAAAATAAATAAACTTATTATTATTATCTCCGAAGTCCATCGTTTCTTTTGTCTTTCTCTACTTCAAAAGCCATAAAATCTAGAATAGTACGATTTCAGTTCTTTATAGATACCTACTTGTTTTGGCTAATATATAATAATAAGTAGGTAATAAGATTTATTCACAAAAAAAATACACAAACAATTTATAATGTACATTACATTACATTTCATTGTAAGTTGCAAAATCTGTACAAGATTTATATAACCCTGTCTCTTAGACTAAGATATCCTGTATTCTAAGAGATGGGCGAAGACGCTAAGAAGGCGCTACTGTATTAGAAGACTATGCACACGAAAGGCGTATCTGCCTCTACTTACAGGTAGAATAGAAACTATAGGAACAGAGCCTAGAATGCCACTCAACGCGCAAAGTTAATCCCACATCAGCTTTGCTTATAAGATAACATGTTGACATAACTATTCAGACACAAACAGGTCTTGATTTACGGTCTGAGGTAATTATAAGCCCAGATAATTATCTTGAATAAGGAAGAATGGTATTAGTGGAAACAAACGGATGTTCATTATGTCGCGTAACGACATGCACTCATTCTTAGGAAACTTATGGAATTATTATCTTTTCTTTATCTTTTAGTTATTCATTGTGTTTCCATATAACGAGGTTAACAATTCGTTAGTTAAATTAATAATCATATTTTGTTACTCTTTGCCAAATTGTTGTTCAATCATATACCATCAACTTTATAAAAACATAGTATAAGCTTTTCTGTTAGTATGGTCAAGCAAGTAACATATTTAGCAAACTAAGAGTTTAATTAAATCGCCATAACTAATTATGTTAATGAACGTCGTTTCTTAATTGACTTTCTATATTAAGCGAAACTATTAAAATGCAAAGAAGGATTGCATGGCGCATTGTTTCCTTAAACTACCCATAACTCTTCAGCATATTATATTCGTGAAAGCAAGTACAGATTTGCAGGCAGTAAAGGATAATAAAGCCCAAGGCTAAAAATAAGTAAAGTATAAGAATTGCAAAGGCTTCTTGTACCATTTAACACCAGCGCATGCTTCTAGTTCTGGTTTTATCCAAGTAAAGTATGTTTAAAATATGTAAAATATATGGCCTTTGTGGCGTGGCGGGCATTGGCGGACGCGAGCTCCACATGTGTTTGCTTACTGACGCAGCGGCCACAATACGTTACAGAGGTATGTTTCGCGAATAATATGTTACTCACCGATCCCATCGAACAAAAACTTGTTTAGTTGATATACTTAGCAGATTAGAACGACTCGCTAAGGATTTATCAAGTTTTCAAACGATTATAAATAACTTAGAAGTACAAGATTAGGTACCCTTGTTATTTCATATTCTCAAGGTTTTAACACTTTCGGTAGGTTTCGTAGTGGGTAATAATAAAGCAGGCATACATCAAAGCTGTTATCAATAACTGTTTCGTATTATGATAGTGTTATTTTTATACGAACAGTTGTAGGTATGTAGAGTCAGGCAATTAATATGTAAATTCGATTTTACGTAACGAATTCCAAATGTTTGAAATAATAGATACAACATTAGCTTCTATATTACCCGCCACCTAATAATTAAAAAGCAAAACATACCCATCGTGAACTTTTTGACGACTTTTCCGGGGAAAGAAGAGACTCTTCCGAACGTACCTGAAACAAATGTGGAAATGAAAATAATGACAGTAAACAATAAAACAAATACCTATCTATTATATCCAATAACAAAATCGATGACGCGAAAATAAGGAAGGCCTTCAAGGAAACTTGTGCTGTTCCTGTTTTGGATTCAAAATATGTAAATAAAATGAAACTCTATTCAGGGAGCCCACTCTCTAAGCACGCTTGCTAATTTACTCATGTTTTGAATTCGGAGAAGTCCGTAGTTCCGGCCGTAGTTACAGGTTTTTTCTACTCCGTATCACTTTCGGACATAACATTAGTCTGGGACCCGAACTAATAATTAATGACAAAACGATTTGACAATTGTCCTTACACTCCCGATGTGTTTTTGCGCGTCCGAAAGAGTTAATTAATCGGGAGTAGGGTTCACTTCCGTGTATCGAACTATTTTCGGACAGGCCCGTATCTTCGTGGACGGACTAAGAGAGTATGTCCCCCCCCTGCTTTGTGACAAATAATTGGTGTCACATATTTTTCTTTCAAAATAACTTTTAGTCATACCTACTTAGTAACTTTTTTAGCATAACATCAATTATTTATGCCCAGCTTGCAACCACCCTTCACGAAGGGTATCCCCTGCGAGGGATAGTTGCGTGTTATAACTTTTTTGTATAGCCACCCTAGGGATTATTATCTCCCTTCCCGTTATTTTGGTAAAGTTTTGAATGGGGATGGATACAGTTTCAACCTACAGAATATAACATTAGGTGGTTTTATTAACCGACTTCACAAAAAGGAGGAGGTTCTCAATTCGTCTGTGTTTTTTTTTTTTTTTTTATGTGTGTTAGCTCATAACTTTTTTCTGGGTGAACCGATTTGGATGATTCTTATTTTTTATTTGATAGCTGGTGCTTCACATGTGGTCCCATTTAAATTTGATCAGGGTCTGACCAGTAGTTTTTGAGTTATCCTTAATACTGCATATTTTTCCACTTAGTTTATATGGATGATGTGTTAATAATTTCCTGTCACTGTTATTTACATACCAAGTATTGGTATACGATTTGTGTGGGGTAGGTACCGCAACTAAAAAGTGAAAAATAACTTTAATTTCGGAATTCGGTGTCTTTGGTTTTGTATTTGCGTTTTTGGCCACCGACTTCCGAAATTAAAGTTATTTTTCACGTCTTTTAGTGTTTTTTTTGGAAGTCGGTTGTTTTTTTGTAAAAAAGTTTTGATATCGATATATTTCCAGAGTGACTTTTCCAAGTGCACGTGGATGGCCAAATCCGAAACCATAAGAAATAGCGAAAAATAATCACAGCAGTCTCGAAGCCGATACTTATGAAAACGAAAACGGAATGTAACATTAGATTTTTGAAAAATGTATTTTCCGTGCCAAGACATGGTCAGTCTTTTCTTTATTGGTTACTTGTTACGCAACGTATTCCTTGCAGGGTGTGATAAAGCAGCTAAAATCTAACACACTTAATGACACACAGTCCCCATGTATGGCCAGAAAGTCAGCTGCTTTCGAGAAAATTATATTTCAAATCGAAAAAAGTACCAAACTTTTTTGCCCTAGTTTTAGGTACCTACTTATGATTTCATACTTTTAAGTATTGTGGGGTGTTTAATTGTTTTGAGAGCTTCGTGTAATAGTCAACAATCAATCCTAACTAATAATATATTATACATGCGAAAGTAAGTTTGTTTGTTTGTTTGTTACGCTTTCACGCTAAAACGGCTGAACGGATTTTGATAAAATAAACCGACATAGGTTTCTTTTCATCCTGGATCACAGACGAAGTTGCGAGCAACAGCTAGTTAAAAATAAAAAAGTTCATTCGATCAGTAACTTTTTTTATTAAGGCATAAATGTGAAAATCTGGGTATATTCATGAAAAATCTTAAATATAAAATTTCTCGAATGCAACTGACTGATCAAACATAGGGAGTTAATTTTGTTGAATCTTAGCTGCTTTATCACGCTCTGCAAGAAATACGTCGAGTTACCTGTAACCCTATCTAAAGCGCCACTTGTATTTTTTTTCAGGAAAGAAAACTTGTTCGCGTTTTTGCTCATAGATATCTGCTAGTAAACTAAGATGTCAATGTCAAGGCATAATAAAATTTATGTTATACTTAAGCCCTAGCGATTTTACTGGATACTAGGAAGTATTGTTGCACTATCCTTGTTGCTTGATATTGCATTCCTTAAGAATAACAAACAAATATAAATTCTATTATCTAATCGATTAGCTACCGATATCAGGGGTAAGTTGCTCATCTGTCGTGTCTTGTGACTCATCAAAATATTTCTGAATCGGTGATTCATAGTTCGTTTACCTGCTATGTTATATTATAAATATATAATAACACTATGTATACTTGAGATGTCGTATACATATAACAGATTTTCGATGTATCATACACACTGGAGATAATTTTAAAATGCCCTCAAATATGTACCGTATTGTTGTGGCGGTACCGTTATTGATATTTCAAGAAGGTAGTTCAACAGCATGACGCATTAATGTTGGAAAGTTCATCCATAATTCAGGAATAAACAATACTTAGATGAATTAAGGATGGGAAAGAAAACTTTTCTACGAAATGCTACTAATTGAAATGCTAGTTAATTAATTAACTCCCGTTTAATAAATCCGAGACAGGTAATCAGAAAAGAAAGTACCTACTTAGGTATGGTTGAGAGTTCGAGACGCTACTCAATTGATACTTAGCTACCTTCTCCTTTTTCTGAAGTCTGTTAAAAATTGCTCATAATACCTTGAACAAAATTAAATAAAATGGAGTCAGTTAGTGTTCTATTTACAGCAACTGTGCAGCAACTGAGTTTGTTTTTGCAACGTCATAAATTCCACTAATTGCGGGTGTCACCTTTGCGTGTTGATTAAATTAATTTATTTGTATCATTTTAGAGACAAACAACTCGCACATAGCCGCAATTTGTTGTCTCTTAAATAGGTATAGTAACATAAATTGTGTGTTTTTCAAATCATTATTTTTGTTCCGTAATCTGACATCTGAAAAGTTTACTGAAGGATCTCTTGATTCTTGAAACTTTTCGTGTAATAAGTTTCAACTTTAAATAATAGCAATATTCTTAGTAGGTACAGTAACGCCTCGCTTAGGTAAATACGTAATAAAAACATTATAATTCATTTCGGGAATAAATAATTTAAAGTGTGCAGTGTATATGCAAAAAAACAGGATAAAAAATTCGAACCAGATTCGTTTCAATTCTACGGAAAATTATGCATCACCATTGCGTAGTTCCTTATTTGGTTTTATACATATCTTCGACCCACGTAAGTGCAGTGTTCCGTTTAGTTTTGCGATAAATATTCTACCTACATGCTCTTAGAAGTATTACACATATTTTTTGGTTTAAATTCTGTAAAAACCCGTGTGTGGTAACTATAGAGGCTGAATTAAGTAGCGTTTTATCAACTGTCAGAAACGTCCAGTTATTGTAGAAATGGAGCTGAGAATTTGTTAAAACATAAAACTTTATGTAAGCTGTTACATAGCATGAGCTAAGTCATCAAATTCGTATCAGGTTCGTATTTCTTTGGAATTGTCTGAATGAATCCCTTAATGGGCAATGATTTCAAAGTATGAGCAATTTAATTCAGCTTAAGAGACAATGCGTAGGCACATTGCAGCTCATAAGTGCGTTGTAAACTCAATAAGCGTCGAGACAGCTGTAGGCGGCCGGAAAAGTGGACCGTCGAGTGTTAGTCGACTTCCTACTTAAGAGTGCTCGGTGTTCGGCGGAAACGCTATTTTTGGCGCCCACCGTCGCTTCCTCTGAGGAAAGTTCACTTGTTGAATGCAATCACTTTTGATCAAATCGAAACCATCATCCTTCTTTTGTTAAATATGTACTTAAAGTTAAGTCTGTATTCTATACATTTTAATATGCACTTTATGTCCATACAAATACAGGAGATAATGCCTGCCGGAAAATTATTATTGCCGCACAAATGACACTGATTACATTTTCTTACGCAGGAAGTAATACATTAGAAAATAGACTTCGTCTGTTATCATCATTTATAAAGCAATTATTCTGCCCACACAGCGATGACAAATCGATGTGATAAAACGTACGTTAATGTATGAAAAATTAACATTGTCATATCAGATAACTACTTTCTTAAACAAATTAACTACATGAAAATCAAGAAAGATGGTCCGCACATTCCTTACCACATATTTGTACCCTTACGGATCCCGGTCTGCATTCCCTTCATTGTGTCCACGCCCATTATGGTGCGCGGGGAATGCACTTGGACTCTTCATTCACCGGAACACCCAGTTATGGTGCAACAAAAAGTTAAGTTTTTGCAACAAAGTATGGGTAAGGGACATTTTTGTCTTCGATGACGAATAGAATTATATTCTTGATGCATCAATCATCAGAAAAGTATTCGAAAATCTAAGGGAATAGGTACCTATAGATATGTACATATTTGGTAAAATACACAATACAGGTTTTATAGTTCTCAGATGAATCATCTTAAAACGTTAAATCCAACCGCCGTTTTTATTTCAAAATCCGATTTTGGAAAGGATTAATTACATGGCCAAAATTTCATTTAATTATTGATGGGTAATTGCTTTTACACCTACCAGTCTTTACTTTTGGAAGAATAACTATTAATAAGCATCTTGAGAAACTTTATTTCTAATAAATAAATTCATCCCATCACATCTATAAAGTAAAGAATTCAATATTTTGTTATTACCGTTATTAGTAACCTCCGTTTAGGAAACAATCCTCTTTGTTATCCCCCAGATTCGTATTGGTGAACTTGAAACTAGCACAGACACGTACGCGAAACACCTGAGACAGGTTAAATTAACTATAATATTTGTATTAAGGCGTCCTTTGATTCCTATCTCCAGTTGACAATGACAACCGTGGCCTATATAGAAGGCAATCAATTATAATTTTGTGCCATACACGGCGAGACTGCAGTTAATGTAGAACCATAAAGTCGGAGGTCGGATGTGTATGCGCAGTTAACTCTTATCAGAGAGGGCGGTCATATAAAAGGAAACAACATTTAATAACGATTTAATTTCTTGTCATTAGTACAACAAGGCTTACATTCATTTGTCCCACAAGTTTGTCCAGATGTGGGAACGGTTTCACCCTTTGACCTGCTTGCGCGATGGATGAATTTAGTCCTTAACAGCGCTGACTCTGAGTTCAATCTGACGACTCAGTGCATTTGTAGGTCACCGATATTGCAAAGGGGACCTTGTGTAATAACCAGTATCTCGAACGTACGCGGATGCTGCGTGTGAACAAGAGCGAAGAGAAAATTAAGAAACCTTAATTTAGAACAGGAAATACGCAAATGTTTACTTTTATAGTTTTTTTTACATAAATGTAGAGACTTGAATTCTGTGAGTTTACGTCAAGTTTTAGCATTCTTATTGTTCATGTGATGAATAGTGATACTTCTGGTAAACTATCAAGAAAACCAACAATGGTCTGCTGCCATTACTGCGAATCCAGCCAAGGCCACGATGTGAATATTTCTGAAGTAGGTCGCCTAAGTGGAACGGCTTACACTTTAACTGAATCATAGGTTACGTGAAACATTATCATTCACATGATGATAAATATCTGTGTGCACAGTTAATTTCTATGTATTGCCATGGAAATTGTTCCTACGTGGTTTAGATGATGCCGTTTTTAACTATGTGAATCAATTCATAAAGGCCTTTACGGCGTCTAACTTAATCAATATATCTTCTACAGAATAAAATCACAGTTTCATTGCCTACTAATGCAAAGAACTGTAACCAATAAAGCAACTTCTTTGTTTTTATTTTTTACTTAATTTATCTACATCCGGTGCACATTAATGCCCAGATAACAACCTAACTTATTATACAAACATTTTGTGCAATGTTTATGTAAATTTTAACTTGAAACTATTGGTATTAATTATATAATTCACATCTTGTAAATCTAATCACCAAATGTTTTTTTTAATTTGCTTCCAGCATTTACCTGTTTGTCTTCACAATATTGTTTGCTATTTAATTTTGTTTGCATTAATTCACATTGTATAAGTATTGTTTTAGTGCTGTTTTAACCTAAATAGTTAAAGACTGGATATTAAACATGCTTAGGTTGGGATTTTTTATATCTAGTTTATTGAAATGATTTGGAACCATTCTTGAAATCACTACTGATTGTCTTAACACTATGAAGATAATGGTAAGATACCATCTAATTGGAAATACAGGTACAAAACAATCTCTTTGATCTTCATTTACTTTAAATTTATTTATTTATGCATTACATTACTGTAAAGTCAATAAGGTGTTTGTTTACATCGCATTGTGTTATCTGTTACCATGTCGTTGAATGTTAACTTAGAGTCGCTTGATAAGTATAGTGGAGTGTCTTACCTTCTTCGGAAAGAATATTTTCGGTTTTCCCGTGTATGTGGAGTATGAGGCCATGTTATCGACCTTCGTCACAACCATAATTTGGCCAAAAACACTAAATCCGGTACGAGCAAACACTACCCAAAAAGAGTAATACGTAAGGAAAACGTAGTTTTTCTTTTGTTTTCGAGAATTTTCGATGATCACGTGTTTTGCCGTGAGAGTGAATCTATAGTAACACTTTATGATTACAAGCGTACGGTACGCATTAAGATCGTCACGAAAGTTTTTGTTCGAGTTGGTTTTCGTCGCAATAAACTTTTAATCCTTGGACGCGACGCGTCCACGTCACCGTCGTCGTCGCGACGGTCTGTCTCTTACGTTGCTACTCTGTTCAAAATTCGATCGTATACACTATAAAACAACATTAAAATATTATTCGAAGCACTCATACAATATCGCTGTCACATCTTAACCTCGCCGCGATTGTTTACGAGCCACGTTGTACGGTAGGCCGCGCGCTGTTTCTTTTCCAACTGAATTTTCGTCGCGTTCACCAGTTGCTTTTATCAATTCATACGTAGGTTCTCCCCCCGCTCTGCTCTTTGTCTCACTCGCACCTTCATGTTTAACGGATGCGTAGAGAGCGATAGCATAGCACGCCTCACACTACATATTACATAACCACGGCAATTTCAAGTATGTATAGAACATAATGCATGGCATACGTTACATATATGTAGTTATAGTACGTACATAGTGACGCTTTGTATGGTAATACCACTAGTTTTTGGATTTAGATTTTATAATATAGAGAAACAAGATGTTATTATGAAAATCACCTACCTATATATATGTATGTAGTAGTTAGTGTTACCTATGTTAAACCGGATTAGAGAGATGTATACAATACCTTATAAAATGTAAGTATTAATAATTTTAGATACGGAAGTATTAATATATAATTTTAGATACGGTAACAGTTGACCCGATTTCTTGGAATGAAGAATTAACTTTTATTTGTCTGCATCAGGTTGGACAGGCTACACATCCTGGGCATTCCGACTTTACACCTTGAACAGTAATTTGCCGAGATAGAAAGAACTACCGACCGTTTTTTTGTGATAAATAAATAAATAAATGGTTTCCATAATATTTACGGTGTTCCTGAAAATCTGACTCTACATATTTTTTAATTTATTGTTCTAATCGTTACATGAACTAGCACACAGATGTTCAGTCTCATTAGTATGCAATAATGAATAAATCACTGAAAGACGATCTTTAACTACCTTTAGTTGCTTAGCGGCTTTATAAGTCGCTGGTGAGGACCCTCGATGCGAGGCATTAGAAACTTACGGACAAAGAGAAGTAGGTAGCTACTTAATAATCTTTCAGGACGATTCGTAATGAACAACGAATGTACAAGCATAAATTACCCATCGTGAAACAGTTCACAAGTTCATCGAAATAAGGGGACATTATTATTGTCAGCTGTCCTCCTTGCCATGAAGGATGAGGTGGGCATCATAGGTGGTACTTATTGGCGCCTGTTGGAAATAGAAAGTAGTGACACATCAGAGGGGCGACGCACGGCTGGCGAGACAACTGCCGCCGACTGGCGCCGTCCGTGCAAGGGGACATGATACATTTGGATTTATTTTGCAGATACGATGTATTTCACTGAAAGTGTGACTGTTACGTCTATAATTGACGAAAATATATCAACGGGAACACTAGTCAGCTTTGTGAACTTATTCACGTTTTCAAGAAATAAATGCAATACTACTTAAACGAAAAAAAATAACTATCTGCTGTGGTAAAGTTGTATGAGAAGAACAATATACCTATTGAAATATCAGTGTTGAGGTAACAATCACGATGACTGAAAGATAAAGTAACAAAGTCTCATGTAGCAAACCGCCAGATCACAAAGGATTAGCAAGTGATAATAGTATAGCGCATAGCTACAAACTGTAAAAGCTGATATGCTTTAATAGCGCAGAAAATGACAACAAAACAGAAAACCAGTCAACAGAGCAGAAAACTTAATATACCTACAACGAAAACAATGCGAAGACTGCATTCATTACAAGAGCAGTTTGCGTTTGACTACGAAAATGTTAAAGGAAAGGAGACTGAAGCCTCAAGATATCCTTATTTTAACGTAGTATATAACTCTGGATGATATTATGAGCCTGAATACTGATGTATAATGACGATCCATTCATGAATTTGATCAGATTTAACAATGAATGACGCAAATGAAACTTGAATAGATTAAATTATGTGTTTAATTAGCTGTTGTTATTACAACACAGGCCACGCCGCACATCTGCTTCTGTTGTTGCCAAATGAACACCAGAAAACTTAAAACTGTTTACTGTGAAACATTGCAGATATTTTGAAGTAGGTTCCTACACGAATATGACCTAAAAATAGACTATTATAATACTTAGTTCTGTTTTGCACAAAGTACTTAATCGGTAACATATAATTCCTCATATCTTTCGATGAAACATACAGTACATATTTTTATGAGCTGCCTAATTAGGTTAGACTAAAAAGACGGCAGAATAATTAGTAACATGTCTTTTGTTTTTGTCAGAAAAGTATTAGCAGCAAAAATAGCAATATTTTAGATTGGCACCTTATTCTAGAACGATACACAAGCATGACTCTACATTTAAAACTAGATAGACTTTTGTATAGAGATTAGTGAGAGGTCTTTTAGATTTGAATGACCATCGTTTTACAATACAGGCCTATAAGATTAATATTAGGTGATAAACAGATAAGATTACCTGAGGCATAACTTTGGTGCTGTACTTAATACAAAACGAATTTCCTCTCATACAACATGTCACTGTTTTCTTTAACTTCATGTTACACGAAATGAATACTTCTTTAACACAAACCTCCCGAATCATGCAGTAATACACACAGCACATTTGCGAACGACTGCATCAAATAATGCTACGGATAATTCAGTCGCATAATGAAACACAGAAAATAATCCTGACGGCGTATTTCATAAAAATCAGCGCGAATCATTACTCGACCGACTTAATTATGCCGTTTTGCAATTTTGTTCCCGTCTTATGCAATAAAAAGTAGTACATGACACGAAACATGTGTGTCTTTTAAGAACAAGAGTACCATCTTGATATTGTTGCTGTTGCCCAATAGCACAAATGACGGTCAGGCAAATTGTTTTGAAGATCTTTAGACAAAAACTGCCATCAATTTCGTATAAGAGACCTAAGGTACACTACACGTTTCATTTAAACTTAAGTTTCACTTAAATGGTATTCAACAATTAATTATAAAATATCTTGGGACGATTCAGGACGATGAACTTTGTTGAGATGAATGTTTTGATTAATTATGTACTTCCAAATTTGTTTGGATTTTAATCACGCATGTTTTTATATTTATTCAAACGTTAGTCACGTCAGGTACACTTCCAAGTCGGGTCAACGTACCACCGGTCATAATATCTATTACCCTTTATGCATGCTTTTTGACACCTATCAATATGCAACTTAATCATAATACCTATACAAAAAGTGATACAAATCAAAAGTGCACGTAGTTCATTGACTGTCGCAGTAGAACAATGAGTATAAAGTTGGCATTTATTAAAGTCATTGGGTTTGGCACCGAATCAATAGAATACGGCTTTGATTTTGGATGGAGCAAGATTTTAGAAAGATGTGTTTAGCCAAAATTCGAAATAAATCGTCACGCTTCGGAAAACTCTACATCTCTAGGGCGAGTAGATTGAATTTGAAAATATTAATAGACAAGGTAGAGCTGCAATCAAAATAATATCAGTATTGACATTGTGAGAGATTCAGGCATTTTTTGTAGGTAGATTAATGTATGAATAACCCGATATTTTTCCTTTTAAAAAAACCCCTTTCGTCATTGTAGCTCCCACCTGCCTACGAGAGAACGCATTTTAAACCACTTACTTATAAGTTTCAAGTCCCTTATCTAAACAAAAATTTTATTTCTCCATTATTTTAGAGATTAAACTCACTCTTGATAATTTGCCTCAGAATCACACATCAGACTTCAGAATTTATCTTATTGGATATGTTGGAAATGATGACTCGTTTATAGATGTTATTTCTAAGGTAGTAACGGTGTTGGTAACATTACACGGCAAGCGGGCAGTCACACTAACACGCGCGACGCCATTTGCCTTACGACGTTGTTTACGTTTGGAGTCACGTTGCTGTTGAGATGCAGCACAAAGTGCACAAAGACAGTAAAGTTGTCCATCCGGAACAACTCGAGCTGCTTACTCAGATTAACTTCACTAATAATAGAATATAATAATCAGTATCGACCAATGTGGGCAGCTCTTGTGTTCGAATGCTTATTTGAATTAACTACTTAAACTGTACAGACATGGGCGTACCCAGCTTTTGGACCAGGGGAGGCAAATCAGTTTTTTTTTTAAGTCGGGTCCGCGCTCTTGTTTTACTCTCTCTATACGAAGACAGCTACAAGATACATTAGGTGTGCGTAGTGTGTAGGGGAAACAACCGAAGGAGATTCTGCTTTATAGGTGGTCAAATAAATAAACATAATTGTTGAATTAGACATCTATTTTAAAAGTAATTTTCGAGGATCTTCAGCAAAACGGCTTATGACGTCTCCCGTGAAAGAATCGTCCATCTGTTTCAAGTTTTTTTATAAATGTACAACCACGTTACACGTCAATCATATTTTTTAAACTACACTCGAGAGCAATGAATCCGGGTCACTTAAAGAATCCTAAAAATCTCGGAAACTAAAAATGCTAGGTTAATGCAATAAATTGTATTTAATAGACAATGTAATACTCCTTAAATGAAGGTATTAAAACTTCTTAGTTATTGTAAAGTTATATCATAAAAAAAACAAATTTGAAAAAGGGCCACTTTCGAAGATGGAACTACGAAATTACAGCATTTGGTTTTGCTTTTGTTTGTAATCTGTCATTTATGTGGGTACATAAACCATGTTGATAGTGCTCTATATTCATTATTCAAGCTGAAATTATGTCGCTTACGCCTGAAGAATGCACCAGAATACTTACAATGCTGGAAACCGGCCGGAGTCAGCGCGATACAGCCAGGACTGTCGGTGTGTCGCTGTCAACAGTACAAAGAGTTCTCCGACGTTACGAAGAAACTGGTTCTAACCTACGCAGACCAGGAACGGGCAGAACCAGGTGTACCACAGCACGAGAAGACCGATACTTGGTGAACACCATGCTTCGAAATCGCTTTCTCACAGGAACTGAACTCACAAATCAGTTTCGACGCCTCGGAGGAAGTAACCCAAGTGCATGGACAGTAAGACGTCGGCTTGCTGAATCTAACTTAAAACCCCTTAGACCTGCAAACGGCCCTAAACTGGAGCGTGGGCATCGTATTTCAAGACTAAGATATGCCCAGAGCCACGTAAATTGGAGTATTGAAGATTGGTCAAAAGTTATGTTCTCCGACGAATCAAAATTTATGCTCTACAAGCACGATGGAAGACACAGAGTGTATCGAAGACCAGGGGAAAGATTCAAGCAAGCATGCATCGAAGAAAAAGTAGCCTACGGTGGTGGGTCTGTACTTGTGTGGGCCGGAATTTCTTCTGAAAGTCGCACAGAGCTGGTGATCATAGAAAACGGCTCTTTAACTAGCGTAAGATATGTGGAAGAAATCCTCAATGATCACGTTGGTCCATTTATGGTCAATTTAGGTGAGGATGCTATATTTATGCATGACAATGCCCGACCTCATACAGGTAGGATTGTGAATGACTACCTTCAAGAGATCAACATTACTCGTATGGAGTGGCCAGCGCGCAGCCCGGATATCAACCCGATCGAGCATGCTTGGGACGAGCTAGGCAGATGCGTAAAACAACGAAACCCTCCCCCAATCACGCTTCGTGAGCTCAAAATTGCTCTCACAGAGGAATGGGAGAATATTCCCCAAAATCGTATAAGGAACTTGGTGTACAGCATGCCAAACCGCGTAAACGCAGTAATGGAAGCACGAGGAGGCAATACGAAGTATTAAAATTCAAGAAAATCGTAATAAAGTTCAAAAATTTCATGTTTCCTATTTTTGTTTTAAGGAGAGATCAGCAGTTTTTTTCTTTATGTAATTTTGTGTTAATAAAATGTATGGTGACTCATATTTTTTTTACTTTCATTTAAGGAGTATTACATTGTCTATTAAATACAATTTATTGCATTAACCTATCATTTTTAGTTTCCGAGATTTTTAACATTCTTTAAGTGACCCGGATTCATTGCTCTCGAGTGTAGATGAGGTGCGCCCATGTGTACAGACCTAACTGTATAATTACTAATACAATCTGAGTGAGTTATACCCTAACCAACTACTTTTCTGCGACGTACTCCGTATTTTCCATATTTTTGTGACGAACTGTTGACGTACACAGGTACAAAATTCATGCAAACTGTCACGTTTTACCTCTCCGAAAAATTAGGTTTTTGAATAGTAGGTATTAATACTAATTATATTAATAATATAAGTGTCTATACTATTCCATTGTAGGTATCTATTGTATACTGTGTATATGTAGATTGCGTAAATTGCTCTGGGCGATACGCAATCTCACGCAAAAATGTTAGCAACATAAGCATACATGGTAACGCTTACATATGGGAAATCAGATATCCTACTGAAGACATTTATTTAGTCTTGGAGGCGCGTGGGAAACAACAGAAAATTATAATCTTTAGGTAAACTAAGTAACGTTGTAATCATAACAACATCACGCCTGTAACCCTCGCAGGGTTAGGCAGAGGTGCACCTATAGTACAGCCACATTTCGCCAGTTATGATTAAGTCCCATGTAATAGGGGGCGAGTCTATTGTCATCAACCGGGCACAATTCCAGTCTTTGGAAATTTGTTGTAACTAAGAATTTTCATATAAAATTTTCTGCTAAACTATTAGGTGGAACAAGTTTCCAAAGTTTGACGATTGATATGAAATTGATGAAAATTATTTAGTAGACAAACCAACCAACCAACCAACCAATCAACTTGTAAGTAATTTCGGAAGTCACTGGCAAAAAACGAAAATACAAAACCAAAGAAACCGACTCTCAAAATTACTTTAAGTTATTTTTCACTTCGTAGTGTTTTGTTTTGGTAGTCGGTTGTTTTCTTTTGCAAAAAAGTTTTTTTGGTATTCTAAGATGCTGTTCTATCCTTAAAATAAGTTGCCAAACAATCCGGAAAACAACTTTCTTGAAACTGCAAATCAAAATGATTAGCAAAATCAAGTATAAATTCCTTTGCAAAAAGGGGCAAGAAAGGTTATCTAATTTCGTTTCAGTAATTCTTTTCAAGTTTAATGTCTGTAATGTGAATAGTTAAAAAACACATGATTGTGAATGCACTTACTGCTGACAGTTATAGTGTTATCTGCAAAGCACGTGCCTCTAAATGTCAACATTCATGGTGTTAGGTGACGTCACGGGCCCTGACTAATCACATCTTCCAAGCTATCTCCACAAGGAGAGCAACAACAACCATCTATGAAAATGATTACAAAAGCGACAAATTACCTTAAATATCGATAAATTTGGCAGGTACTCTTGGTTTAACTTAATTTAAAGCCGCCCAAAGCTTCTTCGAGTAACTATTTTTTTAAACAAGGCAAGCGAGTTGACGTTGATCTTAATAGGCACGTGTCGTATACCTACACTGTAGGTACCTAACATATTATTTACACCTAATAGCAAATTAACTACCATGCGTAACTAGTTAACGGTATCCTGATTTAACTTTACAAAACAGTAGGTGGACTTATACACCATAATAATATGTATTGCCTCGTATGTTACCAGTACCTGTTGTTGTAATTCTAGACTCTACATTATAAACTTATCAGTTATCAGTAGCACATAGGAAAAAGTAAAATATTGGAATGATTCGGTAAAAGACTAATCATTGTGTTCAAGCAAAAAAAGATTAGGTATCGGTTCCAATAACTCCAAAGTTTACCGTTATGCGTAACTCATGTTTTTTTTCTCAAGAAAAAGCGTGATTAATATTTTTGATAATACAAACAAGCCAAGCAGTTGATGTAGGAAACAATAACAAAACTTCGCCCTTACTTTGTCGTCATCTTCGCAGGTGTAGGTATGGAATATTGAATTACTTGCACGATTCAGCTTTACTACAAAACATTAGATGCTGACAATCATGAAACCTATTTGATACAGAACGTATTCATTAATTTAGACACGTTCAAAACTTCACAAGTAAGACTTGGAACTTAATTTGATACTCGGCACAATTTCAGCATGTTAAGTTGTTTCTGTATCAGGATTAGGAACCTACTTTACATTTTCTGTCAATAAATTTGATCTCTATTAATGCATTACCTTAGAACTTGATTGTACATAATGAAAATTACATTCATATCCATTAGGATAAGAACAGGTAGGTACCTAAAACCCAAGTTTCAAAATAACGTCATCCCCCCACCATTTGGATTGACAAAGTTCGACATAGCATAGGTGACTGCGTTCACACGAACGCAAAACGGAACCGGATCGAAGTTGTGAAAACTTGAGTGCTAAATCACATAAGGAATTTCCCCAGGGCTCTATGTAGTAACAAAGTTCACTTCGCCTAACAATTGTCAAAATATTTTTATAGTATGAAAGGTGTACTAAATCAAAATATAGTCTAATACAATAACTTTACACTAGCTCTATTAGTAAATATAGGCAGATTTAACCAAAACAACCCGAACGGTTCCACGCTGCTATCTCATTGACTACATACACACCTGTGTTTGAGAACGGCTTATTGAATATTGATAGTATTGAATAGTAGGCAAGGCAACTGCGTACCTGCTTGCATGGAACTGTAGCGATGAATAAGTTTTGTGTTGTATTTTATGTGCAATCTATATAGGTTGGTTCGTATTTTTGAAGTGAAAACTTCTTTAGCCGCGTTGACCGATTTTTGGTAGGGGCAAAACTTATGGGTTCGCGTCACTGACATAATGACGTCACCGACATGCTAATGTGACGTGTTGTTCCGGACTGGCGACGCGCAGTGGCCTGTGTACATTTTGGGGCTTTCACTTTTGTTGGCAGTCCCCATAACGGCCCAGATTTTTTTCCCAACAATCTATCTGAAGAGATAAAATCTTTAAAATTCACATAACTCAGTCTGAGCTGTGCCCCATAAAGAATAGGCGAGGTTACAATTTTAAATTGAATCATTTTGTTTGACATTGCTTTAGCGTCCTTAGCGAATTGTAGGCGTCGACTTAAAGCCTAAATTGTACGTAAACTAGCAGTCGTTTTCCAATTGGGAACACAAGTAATTCTGTGTTGCTATTACACCGTGATATCAGGGATTGTAATCCGACACACTTGTGCACAGCGTCTTTAAACTACGTTGGACAATAAGAGCTAGCTAGTGCAAATAAACTTGTCGACCGTATCGTTGGACAGGACATCCCAATAGAGCCGACGTAAAGTTATTTGTTTAAGTTTAGTGTCGTCCCACGTCTAACTCAGGGATAAAATAGAATATTATGGTTTTATTGTACCTAACTCGTTCATTGTCCGCTTTAATTTTTTAACTCTGCTCTGACTTTGGTAACTATCGTTTATACAAAAATTAATACAAACTGTATAACATTATCAGTAGTAAAATCATCTGAAATAAGAAAAGTACTGGCTGATCGTGCGTGTTTCGATTAGGTAGATTATACGTGTACTTAAATGAAAAATTATTATAGCGATAGATTTTCATGACCGATTTAATTTTAATTGTATACATATTTAAGCTTTCTGTCTTACGGCGTCAAGTATCGATTGTTCAATGCCCATAACTTGATCAATATTTTACCCGAGTAAGCTGCAGGCTGAAGCTAATACCTACAATGTGGCATTAAGTTAGCTTAGCAGTAAGAACTTTGAATATATGTACAAAACACCTACCCGTTCAGTTTTTGGTTTTTGTGTCTTTACAAATTTAACTTTTTTACTTATCTTTTCCTGCTTCCTTTGTTTTCTTAACACAAAATACTAACGACGCGACGGGGCTCTTCAATGAATGATAGTGCAAATTTAAATCATCGTAACTAATTATTATGAATGAGCACTATCACAATTTGGTAAATCATTAATAGTAAATTAAAGTTTATCGTAGTTACTATTTGAAATAGCGGTTGAAACAGTAACAATTCTTTAGCCGTTATCTTTCCGTCGATGTAACGATAAAGAAAGAATATCGTATCGTTCAATAGTCAAATACCGATTGTTTGTAAGTTAACTTTTCCGCGTATCGGTGGTATCGGAATAGAGATCTATAAAAAAAAAAAGATAAAATATTTTAGTTTATCTTTAACTACCTACCTACTGGAAACACAGCACTTCCTGGAAAATTTAAGGAAATGGTAATCAGTATAGGTAGGTAGTACTTATGAAGCTCGTGGCTAAATAATAAGAGTCGTACGGGTCGATCGAAGGCTAAGCTATGCATGCCGCGGTCGGTTCGTGGATTGGTGACCATACAATAACATATCGAGACCTCTCCGTGCCTCTGAGAGTACGGTCCAGCTGTCATTCGTAGGTCTTCGACAGTCGTTACGGGTAGTCAGAAGCCCAAAAGTCTGACAACCAGTCTTACCAAGGGGTATCGTGTTACCCAGTGACTGGGTTGTGGAGATCAGATAGGCAGTCGCTTCATGTAATATACTGGTATTCAGCTGCTTCCGGTTAGTCTTGAATCTGACCGAAACATGGTTGGGAAAAGGCTACGCAGATTGGTGTAAGTAGTACTTTATAATATTGTGAATGTAATATACATCATCATGTAATATACATAACATCTGAAAATGATGCCTTCAAGTTGTTAAAAAGAACTCTACATTATCTTATCACTCTCAACGTTCAACGCAGGAAGTACACAACCTTATAAGTTATAACATTCATTCATAATTTATATTAATTTTGTAATATAGATATTACAAATGAATAAATACATACATACATTGTCTTGTCACATGTCTTGGTTTCGTCAGACAAGAAATATCGTTAAATGACATGACAAAATGTATTATCTATCTATTTTGTATATTTACATGTATATACCTAGGCATTTATAAGCCGTCAAGATAAAATTCTTGTGATACCAAAGTTTAAATATATCCTTTTGTCTTTAACACAAATATTTATGATATCATCATATTAATATTCAGAATGCAAATTTTAGAATGTCGTTCAAAATGTATAACACATATAATTACTAAATTCCTTTGGAGCTCTTTAAATGAATCACTGTGACGATGATTTCATTAGTCCTCACTACGTAAGTTGATGTCAAGTGATCGAGCTCATTCATGAACGTAATGAAATAATGTCGTTGCGTAAAATATGGGTGTGTCATTTTTCTCTTTCTATTAAATGATCGTAAAAGACTTGTGTGAGTCGTTTATTAGAACATATTACCATAAGGTACCTATCATTATGATGTCAAGGTGTGAACGTAGGTATGTATAGACGAGTGCAGAATTATACCTCATGCTTTGTCTACTACCATATAGTTAGTACAATTACAATAACTACTCTATTCATCAGATGTGAAATTAACATTAAATTATTGATGTAGAACTTATATTCGGAGTCAAGATTTTAATATCTATTTCTCTTGGAATTTATATTATTAAATATTGAGTGCTATTGCAACAACTTTGTATCTTGTTTTGTTGAGAACGAAAGTTAAACCAATAACAATATTGTTTTGATCTAAACCACTCTTCCTGTACTTGAACTGTTATTTTCACGTTCGTTTATGACTGGTTTGTTTTAAAACCATGAACTGCCCACTTCTCGGTCTATTTCTAGAATATGCGCCCCGCTTTTAAATTGGCAACCATTGTCGTGGGAAAAGCTACATTTATATCTATCAAACTATGCTTGGATGTAGTTATACGCTTTCTGCCACCTACGCGCTTTGTAAATCATGATCTAATATGGAAATAACTGGTGACTTGTTAACTCACAAATTGCATCTTTTACCTGTTTGTTTTGTGACGATTATGCATGCTTCGTAGTATTTGAGTCAGTACTAACAAGTATATCGAAATGTGAACTCACCGTGTTATACTGAACTTTAAGGCTTAGCTCAAATACAAATTGGAAGTATATATTAAATTGTTATCCTGTGAACACATCGCGGTATCACCAGCGCATGATTCATGGTGTTACTCAAGTTTGAGGTTAAAACGAACGGTGTTTGTCTAGTTAGTAATATACAAGAACGTACGACATTGTTCATAAGATTAAACTGAATTACGAGAGTTTAGTCAAATAACTTCTAAGTAATATCTTAATTCTTATCAAATGACATTGAATAGATCAGTCATAAGTATTCTTGTTCATGTGCGTGCGTAGTGACAGGTATTAGCAGAAATGTAATCGCAGTCTGCAATTGCAATATGATTACAAAACTACGCTGACAAATCATGGGTATAAAGTTCTCAAATTTAAATTACCTTACGTTTATTAGAAATTACTTAAGTAGGACTAATTGTCTATAGCTTACAGACTTGGCTTGGCTAATTGTCTTAGCTTTGCTTGTTTATAGCTTGTGGCGGCCACTGCGTACATACAGAATTAATACATGGTGAGAGCGAGTCGTACGTTCAACGCAACCTGCCAGGAAGCTGATATCGACATTTTTAATACTAGTGTTGCTAAATTAAAGATAATTTTATTTAATGGCTTTTTCGAGCGTAAATAGTAATGCTAATGTTTCTATTTTTTTTTTTTTTATGGTAAATTTTCTCTTTTGTTCATATGTTTAAGATACCTAATGTGGAAACTTGTAATTGGCCATATTTTGTTTAACTTTTTTTCTTACTGTATCTGATTAGCTGTAAGTTTTCCCAAAAATTAAATAAATAAATTAACCAATGCAATTAATTCAGAACAAAGGCTGCCGCTGCATAGGGAGATTGAAGCTTTTCCCCATATATACCGTGTAGGACGACATGTTTTAGACCGAGCGAGCGCGAAGTGTCTCCGTTTCAGCTTGGGCAAAAATGCTTTCATATGTCCGGATGTTCTCCTGTACATGTCGCATTTCTCAACCGATTCTCGTGAAATTTTGTGATAATTATATAGATTTTTTGTCGATGCAAATTTTTTTTTTTTTTTGAAGGCGGTGATACGAGGCTGAAAATGTAAAAAAAAACAGCCATTTTCCGCTTTTTGCGCGCGCTTTTTGTTTTAAGATGTGCGGTGAACATTTATTCAGTTTTAAGATATGCAAAGACAGACTGGCGAGGTCTAAAGCTTACAGAGCCACTAGTTAAATAGATTTTGAAAATTTTTGCTCATATAGGGTTTATGTTGTACCCACGCCATATTATTTTCTAGGTACCTACATACAGTTATTGTCCAGCGTTTAAGTAATAAACGTCTTCATTAGTAATGGGTTTTGATTATGTTTGATGAATGAATACGTCAAAATTTAAAATTGTTTTGCTTAACTTTTGAATATATATTTTAGGTACGATTCGTAATACTTATCTACTATTCATGATAAATCCTCGCAATTAACGACTATGTTAAGACGTTGTGTCGTGGGGTTTAATTAAGATATTTAACTACATAGTAGTCCTAGAACATAATTATTTATTTGCATTATTCTATAGTACCTTTTACGAATTTTATGATCGTAAAGGCTCCTTCAAACAGGCGCGATACGCGACGCGAATTGCACGCGACACAAAGGCACCGCTCGTCGCCCGACAGGCGGTGCCTTTGTGTCGCGTCGCGTGTCGCGAATGTTTCAAGGAGCCATAGCTCGAATATAAAAGTGTAACGTAGGGCATTAGGCAATATAAACCTATACACTCATACGTCTTTGTTAGAAGCAGCTAGTTATAAAAATAAACTGTTATAAAATCTATTTCGACATTGGTATGTAGGGCGCATAAACACCCAGATTGTCTTCATCCCAAGGAAATTCGTTCGGGAAACTGTTTGCTAGAGACAGTGGTCCTTCAAATTAACATCCAGATATTTTTTTAAGTCAAAGAACCTTTGCTACGGTGCAACCAAATCGAAATTACTTTTTGTAGAGCAACATTTCGCAACTTGATAACATTATAGATGTATGAGGGACAGGGTTTAAAGTTCACTTACATCTCCATAGAAAAGGGAGGATCCTCCGACCAAACGGGTGTTGGTTGATGTCGGGACGTTGTTTATATGCTAGTCGCGCGGTAAACTCTGCTTGCGCGATGCAGGATTTGCGTGACGTCAGTATGACGTGTAGCTCGCATGTGGCGATGTTGATACTGCTACAACATTATTATGTAACTTTCTATAACTTTTGCTTTAAATTTATGTTCCGTTGTTGGCACAAACACTTGCAAACGTTACTCCACAAAAAGATACTCCGGTGCCATGTACCTTTTGTGTTATTATTGTGATGTTTTTTTTCTTGAAGTAAGATAATAACGTTAGGGGGTCTAGAATCATGAGCTGAATTCATGGTTACAGTTTGCACGTCGAAGTCCTAGCCACCATGTACTCTTCATTTAGTTAATAAGTTATCTAGAGTCAATAAACTTATGACTTGAGCGCTTTATTAGGAGTCACTGAAGAGTTCCACTGTCTTGGGTCCATTATCAGACCAAGCTCAATCTATTGGACTCATCAAAACGAATCATATGAGCCCAAACTCAAGTGGTTTACTAGTAGCCACTGAAAAATTCCACTATTTCCTGCCTCCGTCATCAGATCCTCGACACCAAGTGCAATATATTTGACTCATCAAAACTAATCATAAGACTCCAAACTCGAGGGGTTAACTAGTAGCTACTGAAGAGTTCCACCATACATCTCCTTGCTCCATCATCAGATCAGCTTCAAGATACCAAATTATAGTTTTGTCATCCAAACTTCATATACCTACAAAATTTCATTTGGATACGACAATTAGAAGTAGGTTAAAATTGACTTCTAAGATTTTTTTAATATTGTTTGTTACTAATAAATGCGTGCTAAAATGGTTATGAAACCAAAAGGAAGGAATTGTAATTCGTGGCGATTGTCTGTTTGGTTCCTGATGCTTATGCTTAGGTAGTAGTAGGTCATTCGATAATACGGCGGGCGCCGGCGCCGGCGGCGTACAAAGGCAACTCTTGTTTTCTATGTTTTCAAGGAACATTGTTGCTGAGTTATAGGCCTGTAAACCAAGAATTGATATTAAATCTTTGTTCTTTATGTTACTTTGTTAAGAATTGTCTTTAACTACATTGTCTATTATACTCGTAGGTATGTGTAGGTATGTAATAAATACCATTATTGGTTTGTTTTCCTCAGACGCGTTAGAGTAGGTGTGTCGAAGCGTAGAGCGCTATCTGTCTGCTAGTCTAGGTAGGAAAGTACCATACGTATTGTGTCCTTGTTTTGCAATGTTACCGAGGCCCGGTCCTGAATGAATGACAAATATTTACCTACACAGTGACTTACCAGCGTAACTAAACAAACCAAAACCAAATGACTACGTAAAAAAATCCCATATTGAAACTATAAGCAGACTTCTGCCAAACGATTACAGGAAACTAAGCAAGTTATTTGTCTTGAAGTTCCGTTGACTTTGGAAGTATGTAGTATACGACACATTGGCAATAAATAACCTACCTAAATCTACTACTTATGTCTACAACACAATTTGCTTTTTTAATTCCCTTAATTCTCCGGAACCGGAACATTCCTAGGAACTACATGTCTCAAAATTAGCCATGTTTTGTGTTAGAAACACCGGTTTAATTTGGGATTTGCCTATAGTACCTACCTACTCGTACAGTTATTTACCTATGTTTAATTATGTCCTAGTTCCAAAAATTCAAAGACATGTGAAGTCCGCCAACTCGCATTGGGCCCGCGTGGTGGATTATGGCCCACTCCCTCTCACAGAGAGGAAGCCTGTGCCCCAGCAGCGGGAATATAGGCTGATTATGCAGGGTATTATGCTATTATTATTTATTATTTGTCTATAGTTAAGTAATATAATTATGCAAGATGATGTTATCACAACTTATTCAAATACTTGGAAATCGAATAATATCTATGATCTAGAATTCAATTTTCATTAGTCAATGAATAAAATATTATGTAGGTACTACCTACTTAGTGCTATCTCGAAGCGCCTGATAAATAATGTAAAGCAAAGTGTGATTCGCGTGTGCTTTGTTGACGTTGGTTTTGCGGCACTGTAACAATAAAACCAATCGAAAAATAAATGCAGTAGTACGTGTAGGTGTAGATACTCATCGACACGTATTATTGATATAAATATCAATGATTAATCTATGGAAATGTGCAATCGATACATGGTTATGGTATGCGTATGCGTATGACTGTCGAGTAGCTGTATACTTTTGCTTTCTTTTTTTTTTCTTTTTATACTTAAACGTGTTGTATCTTTAACTAATGTAATTGGCCTTTGGCCGTTTTATGTTAAAGTAAAAATAAATAAATAAATGGTTTGACCGTAAACCTGATATTGATTGTTCAATGGGGTAATAAATGCATATAAAAATATTGTCACATTGTTATGATCCTATGAATTTTATATCACTTTTGCCCTTTCATTGACATAATACTACTAGCTAGAACTTTTCTGAAAGTGTTTTTCTGGATAAAACAAGACTTATTAAAAAACGAAATAAAATGTTAATCACTTATTTTTAACGAAACAATCGAAGCTATCCTCTTCGACCCTCTTGAAAAAAAAGAAAGATTCATGAATGAATTATAACATTCCGACATATTTAGGTCGGCACGTGCTCAGGCCAAACCGCTAAACGAATTCGTAAGTCGGTTAATGCCCACGCTGTCCCGCAAACCGGACATGTCAGTCTTGCGCGGACGGACGTAGGGAAATTGAATAAAGAGGAAATATGACACCGGCTACTTGCGACAGAATTCGAGTACCTAGGTTTATAGAGTATGCTGCGCCGGCGACGACGCCTCCGCCGCGCCGCCCGGTCGCCATGGGCAACGCACTCTGTGATGAATTGTCACAGCCAGCGCAATGATATACAATACAATGCTTAGTTTGATTTAGACAAATGATTGCTTTACGCCTGTCTTTGTAATTATGTTCTCCATCAATAAGGTATGTCAGATGCCCGCTGCTAATGAACTATGAAGGACTTAAGAGCTAACTGACCATTTTCCAACGTTTGACTTCTTCGTAACTCTTTTAATTGCCCTTTAATAAAAGCCGGTAAAAGATGAAATTCGGTAGATCTGAATGGTATGGACCAAAGTTCTTTATTCTTCTTAATTCATCACATTTCCTAATTTTGCAAATATAAAATCAATCGCCCTTGAATCTATTTTCTCTTTCAGTGACATGACGTTTTTTGCTCAAAGCCAGTTGCTACATTTAGTATTAACAATGAGGTAGTTACACTTTCAAAAAATCATCACAAATGTGCATGGTAACCTCAGAAGGCCTCCTAGAAGCGGGAGAGTTAAGCACGTGCTTATCTGTTAATCCGGCACAGCTCAAGTGGTAACGTCGCTCTACTCTCGCCTTCCGTTTCACAACGATAATTGACAAATTACAGAACGGTCAAAGTACCGTTTCGGGACACAAAAATGTGGTCACTGCAACCAAACTTTTCATACAGAACGTCGCGAATTTGTTGCCGTGTTTCTTACCGAATATTTTTTAAGAAAACTCATGAATGTTTGTATTTCTGTTGTAATGGCTCTGTGGTAAAGGCCTTGCTTCTCATGCACGGGTTTGTGGGTTAAAATCCGCGCAAGTACCAACCTGACTTTTTCAATTCATATTATGTTATTTCGGAGTTTGTCTTGGACATTACTGATAACGGCGGTGAAGGAAAATATCGCGAGGAAACCAGGACTTATCTATCTATTCGTTGGTAAGCGCATCACTTGAGAATGGCTGGACCGATTTGGCTATTTTTGGTTTAAAATGTTCGTAATATTATGAATTAAGTTTATACGGAAATTAAAATTGGATAAGTTTCCCGGAAAATTTCCAAATTTGGGACAAACTGAACGTCCTTTTTCTATGGAATTTTTGTATAAGTTATTATTTGGACAAGACAACGTTTGTCGGGTCAGCTAGTAGTTAGGTAATATCAGTCTGAAATCACCAGCCCGTCTTGTGCAAGCGTGGTGATCAATGCGTGTCTTCTCTGTAAGAGAAGAGGCCTTTGCCCTGCAATGGAACACTAATAGTCTGGTATTATATGTATTTTTAATTAAATTCGGGAAAGCTACACAAATAGTACAGTTTTATCAATGATAAAAATGTTTTATGAGTGATATTTCGCGACAGAATCTGACTTCCGTTTATTATCCGAAGCCTTAAAGTTGGAAGTCCAGACGTACTTACATATTGATGACTAGGATATAACATCAAATTTTACTTAAATAGTACTGATTAAATGATAAATGATTTTATTTCTGTAAGTAGGTTTGTACAAACACTTTTACACGTCAGTCATATTTTTTAAACAGATGAGGTCGGCTTTTCCTATCTGACTACACAGAGATTGAAGGTCGAAACAAACTCAGAGATCATTGTGTCTTTTAAAGTCCAGACATAATCTTGGTCAGATCATGTGAAGACCATGTACATTGGTATCTGAAATGGTATTTTGAGAAAAGAACTACAAAGATTGCGTGGACCTATCCAGTCATTGCACGCATTTGTCAATAATCGTGCAGCTCATCTCAAAACTTAAGGAGCTCCATTTAGATTAATTATAGTACTAGAAAAGCAAATATAGAAAAAAAAAATGTTGCTATCACGATTACTGACGTGTGAATTGTGTGTGCATAATATTATCTACTTATTTTCATAAGTGTAGGGTTGTCGAGATGTAGATTCATGTAAATTATGAAGTTATCCGATTTATGAGGTAGTAATTATATATTGCATGCAATTCCTACTTCATAGGTTGAACTACTTTGAAAAACTTTCCGTCTATAAATCTCGTCACAACTACAATTAACAAACTAGTGTAATTGATTAATTTATTATCATTGTCACATTAATTATTGACACCGCCTATTACGTCAATTATCAAATCACCATTCATTAGTCTTGTAAACAAAAGTGTGAAGTAACAATTAAGCAGGAGTCATGAATGAACGGTGGACGAGCTAATTCCGACGCATAGCTTTAAATAAGATTGACACAGTTTATTAAGATCATTAATGAAACGACCTCGACTCATTGTTATGTGTCGGAGGCAACCCTATTAATTTTAGACACTCGATCGTTGAGACCACACGCGGTAAGGCGGTGAAAAGTCAACGCGATAATTGACTGTCAGTCTGTGTTTGTTTCCAATGGAACGCGTCACTTTATTATTAGCTATTTGACATGCAACTATAATCCTAACCTAATTGACCTTAATTTTTTTCATGTTTCTTCTCTTATAGAGATGATTTAAATTTGTAGTCGTAGTTAGCTTTAACATTGCAGTGGTGTTTTGTATGATAATATTTTGAACCTGTCGGGATTATCCACAACAACACACGGATGCATGGTCAGGGGGCCACTCTCTAAGTCTGTCAACGAAGATACGGGCTCGTCTGAAAGTAATTTGAAACTTTGGAGACTTTAGAACTTTTTGACTTTGGAGACTTAAGAACTTTTTGACTTTGGAGACTTTAGAACTTTTTGACTTCGGAGACTTTAGAACTGTTTGAGTTTGACTTTGGAGGAAACTTTGGACGGGTCGGGTGTACGATTAATTAACTTTTCAGACAGGTAAAATACATCGGGAGTAGGCACAACTGTTACATCGTGGTATCATTCATTATTGGGTTGAGCCTTAGGCTGAGTTGTCCGTAGGTGATACGTAGTAGGAAACACCCGTAACGTCGACCGAAACTACGGATTCGTGATTAACGAGTAGACCTCCAGATTAGGTGGTTGATAGACGCGAGGCCTGCTCAAATGTGTAGTACACGCAGAGCAACTACGCTGGCTTAGTAGCTTCATAAAGTCAAAATAAGGGCGATTTTTCTCTTTGTATTCATTTGGTTGTCATAACAATATCAAAAATATGCTTATAGAAACGGCTACTTTGCGGCTACGATGCAGCTTCTACGCGCCCTCTGCGAATGCGGTTACTACGCGGCTACGACGCAACCTCTACGCGCCCTCTACGAATGCGGTTACTACGCGGCTACGACGCGGCTTCTACGCGCGCTCTACGTAAACGATTACTACGCGGTTATGACAGAGGTCATACGCGCCCTCTATGAATGCGAATGCGGTCATCTGACTATATTAGTCAAACGCCCAGAGTACGAAAAAACTGAATGGATTGATGATGAATTACCTAGATTTTTTCTAGAATCCTTGCTCTATTATACTTTCAATAAGTAGGTGTATTTGTCCCGTCTATCTTCAGGACTATAACCATATCAACCGTAAACATGAAATCATAAGAGAGAACAAACAAAATCAAGAGAAACAAAAAAATCTTTTACACGTTATCGGCAGTCCTTCAACCAATTGATATGGTTCTGAATGGAGAAATGATTAAATAGACATAATATACACGTGTAGGTTAATTATTTATACCTATTTTATATGTACCTACCTACTCTTTTACCTATATAAGACGCAACTCCTGCAAATATTTTATGCATGATCCTTCCGCCCGTGCTTCCGTGGATCTTTGACAGTCGTTACAGGTCGTCAGAAGCCGAAAAGTCTGACAACCGGTCTTACCACGGAGTATCGTCTTACTCAGTAACTGGGTTATGGAAGTCAGATAAGCAGTCGCTACAAGTATAATACTGGTATTCAGCTACATCCGATTAGATATGAAGCCGACCCCAAAAGTAGAATTAAATGACCCTACGTTGGCTTATATACAATTGAATTAACAAGCAAGAACAGTGCAAGAAGAACATGAGCAACTTACAGGATAATTACTATCGCTAATATCGATTTCAGAGACACAACTTTTAAAGAAGTAAGTGGAGAAGGGACATTAGGTACGGATCTAAAGAGATACTTATGTAAAGATCCACAAGGTCAGTATGAATATGCAAAATAATAATTCAATCATTTATTTTCATAAGACTTATATAAGGAGAGAAAAAGGTTAACAATGTATTACTTAATTTTTTTAGATTCGTACAAGAATTAGGTACATGCTCGATTTTATGAACCTCGTGACACCCAAACTAGGCCATATCATATATCTCAGATGTCAGCGTTCCTCCCTGCCAGTCATATTGTGAAGCCTAACTTTTATTAGCATTTTTCATGTTTCAATGGTGATGATCTTATAAATAAATACAATTACAATTTTTCTTTGAGAAACACAATATGGAAGAAATAATTTCTTAATATTACCTATTTATCTCTGCTATAATATGTGTGTGTGGAGAAGTGAGAGTGTGTATGTGTGAATGAGTGTATAAATGTATGAGTGAGTTGATAGGTTGTATACCTAATTATCCAACGTTGTAAATTGTAAATAACAAAACTAATGTAAAATTGGCTACAGTGCATAGTGGATGTTTGTAATCGCCAGTTTTCATCGCATTGATTATCTGAGATCAAAAGCCAAATGAAACGACAAGGCGATGATTGCAATATGACACTTAATTTTGCCGCCAAATGCGTATTAAATATCAAGAGTTATATACACTCATTTAGGTATCCTATGTTTTCAGTTTTATTGTATTATTATTGTCTCGTAAACCTAATTCTCTGCGTAGCTCTCAGGCTGGAAATAAGATGTTTGAAATCGTTGTACCTACAGATAGGTACCTAATACCTATTAGTCGTTTCTTTCTACTTATTCTATGTACTTATATTAGCGTGTTATGATGGGATATGGGAGACAGAAAATTTAATATTACCCCGTGTGTCAATAATACGAATTATTCCGATCTGTCACCGTGCTTTGGCCCCTTAGGGGGACAGTTTGAACTTTATTCACTACTATCTGTCCCCTATCACCTAGGCGGACAGATAGTAGTAAATAAAGTTCAAACAATAAAGTTAAATACAGGACAGATCAAAGCTTGAAAAATGGGTACCGCATGAACTAAGTGAAGCAAACCAACAAAAACACGACTCGACTGCTGCGTCACGTTACTCAACCGTCACAATAACGAGGGGATTTTGAATCGTATCATTACTTGTGATGAAAAATGGATCCTATACGATAATAGGAAATGCTCATCACAGTGGTTAAATCCAGGAGAACCGGCTAAATTCTGCCCCAAGCGAAAATTGACTCAAAAAAAGGTACTGGTTAGTGTCTGGTGGACCAGTGTTGGTGTCATCCAGTACAGCTTCCTAAGATCTGGTCAGACGATTACGGCAGATCTGTATTGCCGACAATTGGAAACCATGATGGAAAAGCTAGCCGTTAAACAGCCGAGATTGGTCAACCGCTCTAGCCCACTGCTGCTTCAGGACAACGCTAGACCACACACTGCACAACAGACGGTGGCGAAACATTTTTCAGATTATTTTCTGATCAGTTCTCTTATTGGGACAAAGCTGGGTGACAGATCGGAATATTCCAATAATGCAGATACCTTTGACCAACTAAGCGAAGTCTATTTCGTAAACTGAAATACTTAATACAAACAATCCATCAATGACCCAATAAACACCTCGCTGTAGTAATGATAATGAACTACGATGTACTTATTCAACCTTAGCTGTCAGTGTAATGTCTTCAAAATATAAACATGATTAACATTCCAACATACCTACTTACCTACCTACTGACTGTGGAAACTCGTGACTGTGAACTTTACCTATTGTAGGTACCTACACAATACCTTGGTGTTATTTTCCGTGTTGGTTTTTACTTACTGCAAAGTGAAAAACGTCTAATTTCAATGGTTTTTTTGTAACATCAGTACTTATTTACCAAAAGGCTGTACTGTTATGTAGAGATTATGACCTACATGGTTCGAATATGTAATCTTTTCTTGTGATAATAGAATAATGATCTGAATTATGAGATAAACGCTATTATGAATTAAGTAGGAGTCAGATTTGGCTGACAAGCTGAGTCACAAGAGAAAAATACAAAAAATATATTACAAGTAAAACACTTTTTAGGAATAATTACTGAACATATACGACAAACTGTGGTTTTTTTTACTCGTCCCGGTACTGTGAGCTTGTAACGTTCACATTTGGGTTATATTCGGTCTAAGCTAGCCTTCGAAAAGTGTATTTGGTGACACAATTGGTTTCTTCTGATGATTGAGGAACCACAGTTCAGTCAATATGGACTAGTAACAATATATACTAACATTGGGCGCATATCTTCAGGTCGCTGCCCTATATTTCTTATGACCTACAGTACTTACCTACTCACTTAAAAATATAATAATAATAATTAATTTATTTCAGATAACAAAGATCCATTGGGTTAGTAACAATAGTCTTAACCTATTTTAGTACTTAACTAACAAAGATTTCATAATGTTTTAGTTAAGTGTTTTTGTACAATTGAAAGTTTTTTTTTTTTTTTTTACAATGTGTTTACAGACAGTACAGGAACAAAGTGAGGATATTAGATTTGCTTCTCACATAATAATAGGTCTTTACCTATGAAATTGCCGTTTTGTATGAAAAAATTTAAACGATTTTTTTTCATGAATTTTTTATTTGTATTAATCGAAGTAATCACCCATGCAATCAATGCATCTTTGCCATCGCAGTGGCAGTTTATTGATGCCCTTCTTAAAGAAATCAGCTGGACGGGAGGCAACAAATTCTTCAAAGGCATTTTGTACTGCCTCTCGGGTATTAAATTTTTTTCCCGCCAAGAAGTTATCCAAATTCTGGAAAAAGTAGTAGTCTGTAGGCGCAAGGTCTGGTGAGTAGGGCGGATGACGGAGAGCTTCCAACCCCAGTTCTTGCAACTTGGAGACCGTCTGCTGTGCAGTATGAGGTCGCGCGTTGTCGTGCAGGAGCAGCGGAGATGAGCGATTGACCAATGCTGGTTGGAGATGCGCCAGCTTCTCCATCATTGTGTTCAGTTCTTCACAGTACACATCTGCAGTAATGCTCACCCCGTTTGGTAAGAAGCTGTGATGAATCACACCGGCGCTAGACCACCAAACAGTGACCATCACTTTTCTAGGGGTAAGTTTTCGTTTAGGGCATTGTTTAGGTGCTGAACCAGGATCCAACCAACTTGCTGAGCGCTTACGGTTATCAAACAGAATCCATTTTTCATCGCAGGTAACAATGCGGTTCAAAATTCCTTCATTTGTGTGTCTGTTGAGCAGTGCAAGGCACGTCTCGACGCGTACTTCGCGCTGGCGATCATTGAGTTCGTGGGGCACCCATTTGTCAAGCTTTTTTACCTTGCCAATTTGACGCAAATGGACCAATATTGTTTTGACGCTAACGTCGAAAGCTGCTGCTAATTCAGCCGTAGATTGTGTATCATCAGCTTCCACAATCGCCTTTAATTCGTCATTGTCGACCAAAGTCTTCGGACGACCGCGAGGTTCATTTTTCAGGTCGAAATTTCCAGAACGGAAGCGAGCAAACCAATAACAGGTGGTGCGTTGGTTTGTAGTGTTAGCTCCGTAAACGTCGTTGATGTTGCGTGCCGCTTGTGCCGCGTTGCTGCCACGACGGTACTCATATTCCATAATTACTCGAATTTTTAACGTATCCATGATGACGAAAAAGATTGAAATGCGATGAAAATGTAACACTAATCAATAAAGAAATGACTACTTTTAGAAAAAAAAATCCATGTTTTTAAAATAAAATTAATTTGAAATTAGAATTCTTAGCCAAACAAAAATTATTTTGATTTGAAATGGCCAGTACTGCAGAACGGCAATTTCATAGGTAAAGACCTAATATTTAGTAGCAAATATTTACAAAACATGCAAAATTTTAACGTCATGGTTGCAACATTGCATTATGGAAATCGTATCGAAGAAATTCATAATGGGTACGAAATTAAGAAAACGTGAGGATTTATGTGCCAACCTACTTAAAAATATTGTTTTACTATTCATACTTCCGATTTTTTTTATCAAGTCCAACCAATTTTACAAAGAAATAGAATACGTCATCAGCCGATCTACTTATCCTGTAAAAATCTCACCGTGAGAACTTAAATGAAGTGAGCGTAAAGTGAGCTGTCAATCCCTAGCGTCTCTGACACTTTTAATGATGCTCACTTCACCTAAGTTCTCCCGGTGAGGTTTTTGCAGAATATACCGGCAGTAGTTACCTAAATTGGATATTGTGGTTTAAGCAATCATAATTGGTTTTAATTGTGATAAGCATACTACAGAGTTTAATACTACACAAGGTCAATCGTAAATTTTCATTATTCATTTAAATGTTCATTATATTAAGTCGGGTTCGTCGTGGGCGGTAATTATCTCTAAACTATTTCAATTGCTCGTCTATAAATATAGTTACTATAGAGATGATTCATGATCGCAAAAGCATGAAAAACTTTGCCCTACATTCGGTTTGAAACGTTAACAGTTATTTATAAAATAACAAAATGAGAACGATAACTAAACGTGAATCGTTTCAGCGGAACATCTGACGGAGAAATGTTACGATCACCTGAAGCATGCGATAGTTAGAAATAGCGCAGGCCAGCTCATATTGTGATTTAATATTACAGTTTCTATTTGATCTATTTTCGTACTACGTTATTTGGTTCAGCCACTGAGGTTAAAAACGGAAGTCAACGTTACAAAGCAAGTAAGCTAACACACGCAAGTTAGCTCATCACATAACATCACGCCTGTATTCCCCGAAGTGTTAGGCAGAGGTGCACCTATAGTACACCCACATTTCGCCAGGGACACCCACATTTCGTACATTTCGGGAAAACCCAATAACACTTTACCCGACCTTGGAATATAACCCAGGACCTCATGGTCAGAAGTAGCGCTTGTAACCTCTACATCTGTGATGCAGCTGAGGTTTTTTATTGTATCTATTACATCTTCACGCTTTTCGTATGATTCAATTTGTGTTTGTTTACTATGCTAATGAATGATAAAGTTTGAATCATACATTTTATGTACTATCATGCAATAAGGTTACCACGATCTGATGACGGAATGTTTATACATTTTTTATCAAAGTAAATGGCATCCGCTCAGAGTTTCGATCCGCTTTATCAAAGGAATTACGTTTTTTTCGTGTAGATTTAGTCCGAATGAATCGTCACACTTTGAATTGGAAAGAACAATGGGCAAATTACTATAGGAGCTTGACCTGGCTTTTGTTTTTATGTACAGAAACCAATTATAGTGAGATTGGTTTGTTTTCATGTAGTAAACACCATTCTGTTTAAAAATAATATCTGAATAGCCCAGAATTTTTACGAATTAAGAAGAATTAAGTTTATTTTAATGCTAGGCACATTTCAGTCTTTAGCGATCTCATTTCTATTTACCAGAGTACATTGAATAGATTCTCTCAGAGAATTTCTCAAAATAATAAGACTGACAAAATCAAAACAACAGTAGGAAATCTAAAATAGCGCAGTACATTACAATTCATAACAACAACAATGCAAATGATCGCCGGGTGTCGCGCGTCGTAGATATACGACGCTCCATTGTACAGTCACCAAAAGAGATAAGTAACCAGGGTCATCGATAAAGTTGAAGTTTAGTAAGAAATCGATGAATGTGTTCGAATAAAATTTAATTAATAGAAAACAAACAGGTCATTTTTAACTGACTTCACAAAAAGGAGGAGGTTCTCAATTCGTCTGTAAGGTTTTTTTTTTTTTTTTTTTTATGTGTGTTAGCTCATAACTTTTTTCTGGGTGAACCGATTTGGATGATTCTTTTTTTATTTGATAGGTGGTGCTTCACATGTGGTCCCATTTAAATTTGATCAAGGTCTGACCAGTAGTTTTTGAGTTATCCTTAATACTGCAGATTTTTTCCACTTAGTTTATATGGATGATGTGTTAATAATTTCCTGTCACTGTTATTTACACACCAAGTAGTGGTATACGAATTTGTGTGGGGTAGGTACCGCAACTAAAAAGTGAAAAATAAAAACTTTTTTACAAAAAAACAACCGACTTCCAAAAAAAACACTAAAAGACGTGAAAAATAACTTTAATTTCGGAAGTCGGTGGCCAAACACGAAAATACAAAAAACAACCGACTTCCAAAAAAAACACTAAAAGACGTGAAAAATAACTTTAATTTCGGAAGTCGGTGCCTTTGGTTTTGTATTTTCGTGTTTGGCCACCGACTTCCGAAATTAAAGTTATTTTTCACGTCTTTTAGTGTTTTTTTTGGAAGTCGGTTGTTTTTTTGTAAAAAAGTTTTTATTTTTCACTTTTTAGTTGCGGTACCTACCCCACACAAATTCGTATACCACTACTTGGTCTGTAAATAACAGTGACAGGAAATTATTAACACATCATCCATATAGACTAAGTGGAAAAAATCTGCAGTATTAAGGATAACTCAAAAACTACTGGTCAGACCTTGATCAAATTTAAATGGGACCACATGTGAAGCACCACCTATCAAATAAAAAAAGAATCATCCAAATCAGTTCACCCAGAAAAAAGTTATGAGCTAACACACATAAAAAAAAAAAAAAAAAAAAAAAAAAAAAAAAAAACATACAGACGAATTGAGAACCTCCTCCTTTTTGTGAAGTCGGTTAAAAACCAAAGGCACCGACTTCCGAAATTAAAGTTATTTTTCACGTCTTTTAGTGTTTTTTTTGGAAGTCGGTTGTTTTTTCAAATTAAATTTAATTCGAAAACATCCATCGGTTTCTTACTAAACTTCAACTATATCCGACGACCCTGGTTACTTATCACATTTGGTGACCATACGTAATTGAAAAAAACACTGATATTTACTATGCACCTACATACTGTTTTAGCAAAAAAATGTTTTTTATGACTAGAATCAAATACATAAAAATAGTACTAGTTGATAAGATACCTACATATTTATTGAATTGAATTACTTTTTTTTAATTAAAAAACAAAATGAGAAAAGGATTTAATTATAAACTTTGATTATGTACTAGGTAAGTCATTTCATATGCGAAATGAATCCTCACGTGCGTTCTGAACATATTATTCGAAATAATTTTCAAAGGAATAAGTTAAAGAAAAAATCTTTTATTATTTTGTAGAGACTACCGATCGATGATTTTCAATCAATATAGGTATTTTACCTACTTAGGTAAATAACAACACTATCTATTTCAAACAGTAACATTTACTTCGATTTCAAACTTATGATTTAAGTTGAACGCGAAGTAAACTGTTTACATAGCAGCTTCGTACATTAAAATTCTGTACACGTTGGTAAATATTCGTCTTTAGTGATTTACAAGTGTGCATGTCTCAGCGACGACAATGTGTCACCTTGTGTCCCTTCGCTCCGTTCAAAATTATCACAATTACGTAATGCGACAATTATTACGATGATGATCACGTCTCTATCCGCGTGGTTCTGGCCAATGGCATGGTGACACGTCACGCTGGGTGATCCCCAATTTATTCAGTATGAGTCCAGATTCATACTAACCGAATTAGTGCCAGCACTAATTACCAATTCAAAGTTGTCAAGATATTGATGGTTCTTGTTGTTACTAATTCGCGTTACGATTATCTGTTTTCTGATGACAGTCACTTAGTGGTCTCTTCGTTGTCAATATGAATATATACTTAAATATCTATAGTAGGTAGACAATCTTTAAGTTCATAACACGATGTTATTTTTCTATAACAAGGAGAACGTAAGTTTGCTTACCGCATACAATGTTGCATATAAACAAGGGACCCGCGCATATTTTAACGTCCTATATCAGTTGCGTTTTATAGCCACATTTAGGCAAAGTCTTCATTGGCACACAAAAGTAACCGGTTCTTGGCAGTCAAGTCGCAAGCACACGGAGTCCTGTCCTTTGACTGCGAGACACGAGTATAAAGCCTGCGACCACATTATATTCCTGCGACGTACATAATGAGTGTAAAACACATTGTGAACTGTATAAATAGCTGTTAATAATACACGTCATGTCGTTTGTTTATGACGAACTTGATAATTTCATGGTTTTAGATTTACACTATTGTATTACATAAATTCGCGCGTAATGCTTACCGATGGTGAAAATATGAAATAGAGTCAGGGACATTTTGACGAAAATGAGTTGTTATATATACTGTTCGTCTCAGAATTTCGTGCTCTGTCGATTCGTATATTTAAAATCTTGAAATCTAAAAAAGAACGTCACTTATATTACACTGTATATTTTGTTAAAAACTTGTTGTATAATTATGACATTTTACATTTTATATTTGTATAAAAATCAACGTAACAGTCTTTTCGCATAATATTTTGTCTTTACGTCAAACACTATCTAGTACATTTTAACAACACGTCACTTAAAGTTACTCCATAATTCGGGTATTTTTTAGTTTTGTCCCATAAATTTAGTGTTCTCTGAGCAGGTAAAAATAGTATGTCCCTTACGTTATAATAATATATTGTGAGTCATTCGGACTTAAATTATCATAATCATATTAACCCTTACGTTCATTTTGCAGCATTGAAAACGATTTACCTGTGCTTTACATCACAATGAACTTAAATAAGGCACCGCAATTTGTCTCATACGTCAACGATATTGTTTGATACGTCTACACCATTAAACTTTTAAAATAATCAACATGTATATATAATTGTTACAATTTATCGTATGGTTATTTAATGGATTTGCGTTTTAGAACGAGAACTCTTAGGCTCACTTGCACCGCCAATCACTAAACACGTTTAGCGCTAAACGAGTTTAAAACATAATTCTGTTTCTGTCAAATGTTTGAAGATGACAGAGACAGAATGATGTTTATAACTCGTTTAGCGCTAAACCTGTTGAGTGATTGGCGGTGGAAGTAGGTCTTAGTCAACTTACATAGGTACACTATGTGTGTCCAGGGTAGGTTAGGGAGCGTGAAATCATAACAAGGGATAAGTAACAAAACAATATTATTATTCAATGACCTTAAACCAATTCTAGCGTTAGAACGTCTATACCAAAAATATTTACTTCTTTATTAATTTGACAGTCTCATAATTTTTATTTTTAGACTCGTTTTCTTGTTTCATTTCACACGTATCTCAAATTAAAATTTTAAAGTTTTATAACTAATGTCAAAGCTTTTACAGCCTTTTTAACCTCTCCCATAGTTATCTGATAAATAACACTGTAATTTAGGAATATTGTAAATCCAATTATTTTTAAAAGAGTATTCATGGAGTTTCTTGCTGGCTCTGCTCCATAGGAAACGACCAATTGGAACCGTGTACGTAGCTTCTGACGTTTCATAAGTGCCCATGTAGGTTTATGTGAAAGAAAACATTTTAATTTTTGATAACGCTTCTTCAAAAATAACCAAGAAGCTAGCTTTTTCTATAACATCTCTTGGTGTATCAGTATTAGTCAATCTGCCCCCCAAAAAGTTACAGACCACCAGCCCAAGCTTTATTATCCTCTATGCTAGCCTAAACACTGAGTTCGACTTGAGAATAACACCGTGTTGTAATGATCCACGAATCTTAAGAAAAGTTTTGTATTACTAACCAAGTAGTTCACAATAAATATGTAGGCTTCACAAAAAAAGAATAGATACGATAATAAAATTTTACTTTCGTATTTGATTACTGAAAAATAATATCACCGCTACTAAACGGTGGGCAACTGCGATGCTGTGCTTCGCACAAATGAGTTAATAGAGACCCAAAACTTGGGACCTACTCTCTAAGTTCGTCAACGAAGATACGGGCCCGTCCTAAAGTAGTTCAACTATTAGTAGTGAACCCTACTCCCGATTAAATAACTTTTACGGACGGGCAAGAACGCATCAGGAGTAAAGACCACTGTCAAATCGTGTTTTCATTAATGGTTCGTGCCCCGGAGTAATCTTACGTTCGTAAGAGATAAGGAGTAGGAAACGCCCGTAACTATGGCCAAAACTATGGATTTCGGGCTTAGGGAGTAAGCCCTTTGTACTGCTGTCGAATTTTTGGCAGTTAGTTTGGCTACCCCTATTGGTAACCAGCCTGTCTGTAGATACTGACCTAAGAATGAGTGAGTGCGATAACTTGATAAGTGTTTTATTATAATAAGTAGGTCAACGCGACATTGTTGATCGATCACGCCCCTACGCTTGTCCCGGTTGGTTCGTGGATGGGTGACCATCCATTTCATACCGAGACCCCTCTGTGCCTCGGAAAGCATGATGAAGATTCAGGTGCACTTATAAAAGTTTTGATCTGATTATTGGTTTCATATTATTCTTAGTACATGTTTTATGTCAGCAAGTAATTCTGACCTATATTGCGAATAATGATAGTGTGTCATAATTAAGATAGATTCAATTAATTTACCTCGTTAACAGTAATGTGCAATATAGAGTTAACCATTAAGAGACTTTTACTTTGAAAAATTCTATTTTTTATTTCGCAAATGTACCTTATATCAATGCTGTTAGTTTTTACCTAAATTTTCGTTAACGTAAGGTACTACTCATTCATTATGTTTTAACTTAGCAGACATGCTATCTTGAAAACTATATGCTTTATTTAATATTTTGCTACTTTAGCTTAAAACACTAAAAGTAATTCTAAGAAACTATGTCATAGACACATTTTAAATAGAACGTAAATAACGCAATGAATCTTCTTGAACTGTCAAAATGAAAGCCACCATTCCTACTGTTCGTGTGTTACGCAATTACCCCGTAGTTTTGTAAAAACAAAATCTAACTTTGACTTTCCTGAAAACCTGAAGCTCCTGATTGTCCCTGTGCTGATCATTTAAAAATCTGAGCCAAGAAAAAATAGTTATAAATACCGCGATACCAATGTGGGTATTGCGTTTGCGCATGGATAAGTGATTGAGTTGATTGAAAGTGTTATTTTTGTTGTTTGAGCAATAGCAAAACATGTAAGAGTTATCCGACTTAAATTGTTCTTCTTAGGTTTATTGAAATTTTCTGTTCAGCAGACACAACCACGGACATGCCAAGGTAAACAAGAGGTGAACAATGGAATAAAATGGTAGCCAAGCTGGAAAGTTGTTAGCATAGTGCTTACATTGTTATGATTTCATTGTTACATTCTCTTTATCTGTTATGAATATTTACTAATAGTAGTATTCGATTGTAACACCACTCGAGCAGACATATCTAGCATTTCATAGGAAACGCGTGCGCATTTTCTATCTGTACCTATAATATTATGAAACAGTTCCGTGTCTGATTGGCTACTGACTGACAGGAAATGCAGAGCCACTGAAAATATATACCGACATGAAATTGGAAAAGAATATGTTCCTTAGAAGGAGGACTCTTAATAAAGCTACTTCTAAGTACACTTAACACATAACATCACGACTTGAATCCCCATAGGGTTGGGCATACACACTCACATTTCTCAGTAGCAGCCCGGAGTCAGGATTTGTGCCCGGTTGAAAGCAATAGGCTCGCCCCCTGTTACATGGGACTTAAGAGGGCGCACAACGGTCCACTAGCGCCATTCCTTTAAAAAAATATTATCTCTTGATTGTAGGAATTATGAATACCGGCTTGTAAGGACCCTGGGTAAGTGTGTCTGGAAATCTCTAATACGTTTTTATAAACTTTCATATTGAGACACAAAGCAACAAAGTACGATTTAGAGGAATGTGGTCGCTTTTCTTTAGATCGAATTTTGATGCTTCGTGTCTCAATATGAAACTTTATAAAAGGTAAAGGCGAAATGTGGGCGTACCTACTTATTAGTATTTAGTCTCAAATACATCCACGTGGCGCTGCTACACTTTCAAAACAAACTGTGTTGATGACGAATACTTATTGTCGTAACAATTTTCATAAAAAGTTGTGCTCGTTGTCATACACCAACTAGAACCGAAATTGTAATGAGCATGATTGTAGATGATGTAATTATCTATGATATCATCACATAGGACTTCCTATTATTTGTGTTGTGTTACGTATCAACGAAATGTTTTAGACATGGTAAATAATCTAAAATTGAGATTTAGTCATCGCTTTATTATTATTTATTTAGAAGAACTCGTGTAACCGGTGATACAACAATATTGCTGAATATTTACAAAAAGTTCTGGGAAAAATAATACTCTAGAATTTTCGTGTGTTCTAAAAAAGTTTCGTTAGTAATCTTTCTAATAACAAGACTCAGAACAGTATGATTCATTTTGAACTAAAACATTCAAATTTTTGTCAAAATAATAACACTATTTATAAATGTTTAGTAAACGCTTCGTTGTCACTTTTGTGCTGCTTAATTTTAATGTTCCTGTATTTCTGTTTCAGGAACCTAAAGAACATGCGACCTGCCCAATCTGAGAATTGTTAACGGCAACTAAGGGATTTTGTCAAGAGGATGACAGCATTAGGTGTTCTCCTATTGACTATCCATGACTAATATAATACTCAACAATGCGTCTTGTCAATAATAATTTGTTATGCCTGCTCAATGTAATATTTGTAATGTCAACCGTGGGGTATATGGATGTGCTTACGGAACAACTTACATATCTATTGAATTCAATTTTAGTAGATTTGCTTTCTAATTGAGACACTCCCCGCTTTGCAGCGTCATTGTCATATTTGAGTGATTAGGTAACAGCAAAATATCCGAAGTTAATCGCCACGATTTAAAATATAATCTCGTTACAAAGTTTTTTTATGATCACGTTTTGGGTGCGGCCATCTTTGAAACTGCATGCCAGTCTCATCAGCGTATCACGTATGAATACTGATTTATTTACCGAAATTATGACGTCACGCACCATTGACCTGCCGTGCCTGCGTCTATCGAGATAGACAGACAAACGGATCTTTTGATAGTAACGCTACAACAGATAAATTTAAGATAAGCACGTAGATTAAGGTTAAGTAAAAGCTAGGTAGATTAAAATAATAGGTAGGTAAGTCTTTTCGGTGGGGAAAGTTTCACCTGTTGTTGATACATAACATGCGCCAGTTTTTCTCTTAGGTAGAGGTGTACCTGTAGGAGATACCCTACATTCACATTTCATCATGTTTAAGTTCCTTATAATAAGGGGCGATCATATTGTTAACTTGTATAGTGCTTGTATCTAAGTAGTTGTTTACTTGCGTGAGATACTAAGCCTACTAAGTACTGAAATCATTTATTAGGTAGGTAAAACTAAATGATTAACTGTCAAAGTAGATAATTATTAAGTTACCTACCATTTTCCTATTATGTTATCTCTGTGCTATTAAGGGGACTACATGACCTAAACGCAAATTTATAATGCCTAAAAATATATGATCCACTGCAGTAATCAAAATCAGACAAATATATTATATTCTTCTGGATATATGCTAGTTAGATAGTGTGTTGAAAACATAATACAATTAAATTGATTTGATAGACAAAAAAATACGAAGATACCTCTATAAACATATTTTAACGATTAAAAACCATATTAATATCAGATGATGTCTCAGATCAAGTAAAAAAAGGTAGATAACGCGCGGCCTTTGTTGTTAGTGAAGCCACAAAACTCAGCTCCTCCAAGTAAACACACGCGCTCACGCACACACGTGCATCAAACTAAGCTCTTTTTCGTTAGTATCTCATGGGGCGCCGTGCAGTAAGTTTGCCTACAAAATGCCGTCCTGTGTAATTAAATGGTGCAAAAACAATACAAAAGTGAACAAAAAGTCTGAAGGAATATCGTTTCACACGTAAGTACACATAAAACTATTATTTTTTTGTCATTCCAACACAATTTTGAGGTTATTCGGAACAGATAATGTCAATGTCCCGAAATGACGTACCGGGAGAGTGTTGCTAGTAGTTCTTATTTCTAGTAGCCCAAAATGTGGGTAAGTAATAGAAAAATAATTAATTAGAGAGTGGACAGAACGTTGTTTTTTTTTAATCACGTGATTTATTTCGTTAATTGAAGTCAAGGTAAATATTTATTTTGTAATTTGTTTATGTTTTTGTTTAAATTCTTGAGTACTTACTTACATACCTTTTGTTTTACTATGAAATATTATGGTTTTAGGTTTCCAAGGAATATTTTAATAAGAGATGAATGGGTAGGTGCTATAAGACTGGGCCGAAATGAACCACAATGGCAACCATCCTCATTTAGTGTGGTTTGTTTTTAACTCATTAATTCCGATTGTTTTGTATTAAGATATTTTTTGCTGTAATTTTTCTCCCTGCTCACACACCCACTGGACTATCTATTTATAAAGTGATAAAAACGTGTGAAAATTCAAAGAGATGTTGAACGTAGGAAATACGTTTTACATATCTTTGATTATTTGACGTTAAAGAATATTGTTTCCAGTAAATATAAAAATATAAACAAACAAACAGACAGATTTACTTTTACATTCGCATAATACCTATTTTTATTATTACGTAATTTTCAGGGATTTAAAAAAAAAAACGTGGCAACTCTGCTTTGACTCACACATAGTTACAAAAATGGTTACAGTTTCCTATTCTACGTGCGGTATCTACCTTTTTTTACTTGATCTGAGGATGATGTCAGATTATTCTTCAAGTAACATACTAACGTAATAGTGTTTTATTTTTTTAGTCCAATGAATAGATTTTTTGTAAATCCATAATTGCTTCATATTTTGCAATAAATTACCAGCTTTGTGTCATCGCGCGTCTCTTTCTTTTCTATGCAATCCGACAGTGACCGCGCTTTAGCTCTTGTAAGCCTCTTAAGGAAAAATAATGCTAAATCACAATATTGTTATTGAATGAATATATCAAATAATACAAACAAGTATGCATTGTGGTACAAATAAAGTACTTACATTTAATTTAAAAAAAATGCCCGCATTTATAAAGCCTTATTTGTCATTATTAAACCTGTATCCTAATTAATTTGAAGTCGGCGAAACATGTCTTTTTCTTCCATACTTCTCTATAAAGGCTGCCGCAAACAGGCGCGACGCGACAGCACGACACAAAGGCGCCGCTCGTCGCGCGGCACGCGGTGCCTTTGTGTACGCTGTCGCGTCGCGCCAGTGTGCACGAGCCTTAAGTCGTCATCTCGGTGGTCACCCCCTTTTTAGCCATATCATCTTTCACACAGTCCATCCATCGTTTTGTTGGTCTTCCTCTACTCTTATAGCCATCCTCATTCATACTCAAAAATTTTCCGCTTGAAATTTTCCTCATTCCTCCGCATTACGTGCCCATACCATGAAATCCGATATCCACCAAATTTTTAGTCACCGGTGCCTCTTTCAGACTTCCTCATATATACTGATTTCTTATTCTATCCATTCGCGTAACACTACATCCCTTTTGGCATTCTCATCTCAGCTGTATGCTATTGTCTTTCATTCATCTCTTTTGTGGACATTCTGATCCATATAATTAAAAAGCCTTATCGTATAATACCATAATAGGTATTATACGATAAGGCTTTTATTTAATTCTGTCTAGCCTTTTGCAACTTTGTTGGGGTCGGCTTCTAGTCGAACTGGATGCAGCTGAATACCAGTATTATACATGAAGCGACTGCCTATCTGACCTCCACAACCCAGTTACTGAGTAATAGGAGACTCCTTGGTAAGACTGGTTGTCTGACTTTCGGGCTTCTGACGACCCGTAACGACGGTTAAAGATTTACAAATGAGAGCCGGGACCAACGGCTTAACGTGCTTTCCAAGGCACGGAGTGGATTTGGTATATAAAGATGGTCACCAATCAACGGACCAACCGCGGCAAGCGTAGCTTAACCAGATCGATCGAACCGTGCAGCTGTTATTCATTATTTAATTACAGTCTGATCGCGTACCGAGGGTTTCGTACTTCGGAAGGAAAAATGCATTAGGTACTTTAATTTTGGGGAGCGCACTGCATATTATCAGGGCTTGACTGTACTGTTCAGTATAACGTCTTTGAATACTTACTATTATTTTTACTGGCGAATCGCTCGCAAGATTTTTACGACTTGACAAAACATGACAATTTATTAAGTATAAGCTTATGCATAATCAGCCCATACTGTTCCCATTGCTGGGACACAGGCTTCCTCTCTTCGAGAGGATATAAGTAAAATATTAATGTATGTGTATGTTACATATAAACCTACGGGAATAAATTATCTAAAATCCGCTGCGTAGTTTATTGGAACAAAACGGTCACTTAGTTAGACATGAAAAGAGGTTTAAATATATCATATTTACTGGCGACCCGCCTCTGCTTCACACGGGTTTTACGACTTAAGGCGCTTCCCTGACCAAACGACCTTGAGCGTTCGGTCCTTCTCTGTCCCGTCGCTGAGTCTCGCTCTGTCTCGCTCCCTCCGCACGCTCATTTATCATAAAATTCACAAAAAATAATGAAATTATTTGAATAAAAAAGACAAGTGAAGTTTTAAAATAAAATAAAACGTGTATTATTTAGATTTTTAAATTATATATCCATTAGTGTAATCCTCAAATGAATAGAACGTCACCTTTAGCAAAAGATGCATGCAATCAATAATTTTAGTCAATTTTTTACAAGGAGATTTTAGATGTATTTATAACACATAAAAACAAATAAGAACGTGCAATGTGATGATAGGATATGGGACATTAATAATGTGCTTTTAGATTTAGTTTATTACCCATAGTGAATGAGTTAATAGGCTCTGAATAACGCACTATGAAAAGGTTTTGGTCGGGGTACCGCCTTAACAAACCATCGATATTTCTTGATTATATGTCAGATTAATATAACACGCACAAAAGCCTTCCAGAATATATTCTTTGAACGATGCACGATGGTGAAAACCGCATTAATATCCATTGCGAATTGTAAAAGAACAATGCGGTCTCACAGCAGATACAAAATGCGATTTCAATTTATAATATGTATAGATATATATTTGATTAGACTCTGTACAACCAATTGCCTTTCTTTCTATCTATTTTGAAAATTGGTTAAACGTTCTAAATTGATAGACCATGATGTCAGCCTTATAATAATTAAAACCGTAACGTTTTAGCATTTACTTTCATGGTTCCGATATTTTCTAAACTTTCACTGCATCCATCGTATTAGATTTCGCATGGATTATTCTTTTATTTGGTCCAATTCAATGCTATACTATACATACCTATTTTCTAGCTAATAAATACCTACAGACACGATCAATTAAAGTGAAAGTCTAGATTAGAATCTTTCATTAAAATCTGCAGATATAGCGAATAAGCCTAATTTGATTTTATGGTTGAGCTCAGTTTTCAACCAAATAACAATGGTTTTCTAGAGCGAGTCTAATGTGCTTATAATGCTTATAAATTAATTTGTTGAGGAAAAACTACTTAGAAAACTAAGTAAATCGGAATTCGAATTCTATTGTCTATAGAATTTTTTGTCATTCTGGAAGTGATTGTCTTCTAGGCTAGGATGGCAGGAATATTGCTAAAGGCGACAGGAAAAAGTTGGAACGGAAATCAAAAGTGCACACTGTTTTGACTGAATTACAGTTTTAGGATTTCCCTCGACAAAAAACATTTCAAAATAATAGCTATTCACGTGCTTCCAAGATATTGCTTGGCACTATCTCAATTTTAAATTTATAAGCGCTATTTAAAAAACGAAAGCCACCTTTTCTTGTATTTAGATATTGCGTGCGCATTACACAATATGGTTTACGCCAGGCGTAGTTAACTGCTCACTTGAATAGTGTAGGTCATAATTACGATAAGCATGCTAGCCGGAAGGGTACTTATATGAACGGGACAATGAAATATGTTCCGATTCCTATTTATTATAGTTACGGCTTCATCGTTTTCAATGATTTTCCAATGTCTGAAATGACCTGAACGAGCTATGAAAACTTCATCTTTTTATCGTAACTTAAAATGACTCTTCATCAATAAATAACACTCTATGATTTTAGACTTGTTTCAAAAATTACCAGGAGCAATATGAGGAATAGGTTAATTAGTACCCATTTTCCTTTGTTCTTCCACTTTCAACCGATACTTATTTTATAACTTGTAAATGTATGTGTTACCTACCTACACTCATAGTGTGTTAATGGTCGGTATTTCAATCCAAGTTATCGCCCAAGGCTGTCTTTATTGTGCTAAATGATAAAGCAAATACCCTTGAGTGCCGCGAAGTGGTGTTTTTGTGTCAGACTAGTACCATCACACTGTTCGATTAAAGCTCTTTTAGTTTTAACTCTATTATAATTGCTATATAACACAGATTCAAATACGCTTAATTTTATTCACTCATCAATTATTTACTTTTATTTAAAGTATATGTAAAAATAAATTTCGATCGTGCTTACTTCTATGTAGTTAATCGATATAAACAAGTTCTCTGGTTTAAAGCTAAATTGGAAAATCGATAACTCGACTTTAGACGTTTAGACAATTCATGTTGCCGACACAGCATAGGAAACAAACATTTTACGACAGGTCAATCGCATTGGAATGGCGTATGCACTCCATGCACTTAAAGTAATGAAACCTACTTAAACGCACCTAGAAACTGTCAAGTAACTGATAAAAATAAAACGCTTTTTTTTAAACTACCGTATCTCTTATATCAATATTGTGTAGGTATATTTTCACTAGTTAGTAAGTAAAGTAGGCATGCTAAACATCAATGATCGAGTGTTAACAATTTTTATATGGAGATGATTTCATGTACAAGTTAAATAATGAATAGCTCAAAGTAAAATAAAACAGAAGAGACTCTAGTTTCAGAGATTTGTTATCATTGACTGTTCAAAATAATAAATCTTAGGTAATACTCGTACATAACTAGATTCTCATAGTCCTATGGCTCTATATATACTTATAAATGCTCTCATACAATTCATTACTACACGATATTTCCTATTGTTTTCTGTGATTAGGAAACTGTGTTTTATACGTGGCGACGTAAAACTGGGACGAACACACACAAAGGTGTATCGTAGTAAGCGGAACGAACTATTGCAAGCAGCAATGAAATCTTGCATTAACTCGGAACAGTCGAAGTTATTTCGGGAAATCGTCTGGACTCTCTCCAAAAAGTGGAGGGAGGAGAATCAAAATCACTCGGTCACTTTCCTCGTTGAGTCAATGACATGAATGAGTAAGTATTAGGTCCAGAAACCCCGAATCTGTAAGACTAACGGGAGCGCTTCACAGAACTACCTATATTTATATTTCTTCTATATCATGACGTATGCATGTTTAATTTGACGCGGAATAAGGCGTGGGCTTCGGGAAAAATCACATAGGCGGAATTGGTGAATCAATCCAGATAAATAACCAGACAGAGTGGATAGAAAGCAGGCAGAGAACGTTTTGTAAATGTAAATAGAACATATGAGTCAGATTTTTGTTAGGGATACGCATCGCATTTACTACGTTAAGTCGTATGTCCTAAATGGCGTATTTAAATTTTATGTATCAACATATTCAAGGAATCTTTATAACACGTGGAATCTGATATCTAGGACATGGAATTTGAGACACGAAGACGAAATTAAATATAACAAAGCCTCACGTAAATGCAATGCTAATATAATATAAGCTGTGCACACAAGTAATCCACATACAAAAACTGTACAAGGGTTGCTACGAAGAATACAAATTATAAAATCAAAACGAACAGCACACAGACGACATGTAACTTTTTGTTCATTTGAGGACAGAAACAATGAAGTAAACCTAATTATAATTTCCTGACAGAGTATTTTTGCCAGAGTATTTTTGCCAATCCGACGCAAATAAGTCCTTGCTTTGAACAAAGATGAAGGATTTACGAATCATTTCGTACGTTTTGATAAATGGTTTTAAAATTAAAATCGGAGAATACCGGTATCGTGTGATCGTTTACATTAATATTTATCTCTACAACGATTATCTTAGTATGACAGTCCTTGATAGTATAGTTATAATATATGCACATTAGATCATCGCAGAACCTGTTCAGTAACCTTTAAGTACAGGACACGAGCGATAATGAAGAAAAATACGTTTTTAAAAGTGGTCAATTTGAGAAAATCGCCAGTTGCCATGCCAATGTTTATGTTAGTCTCTTGTTGTTTAAGATTCAGGTAAAACGGATAAAATGGATGTTCTGAGAATCCATTTTATGTCAAACATTTATCAAATAACATTGAATATCTACCTACTACATATAATATATCTCACAATTTATTGCCATGCACAGCAATGTATTTTGGTTAATGTTAGGTGAAAACGAGTTATTTTTCAACTCTTGAGTACCTTTAGATAAGGATACCTACTTACGTTGCGTAGTTTATCGCTTTTGTTGATTGGTAAATCCAAATATTCAAGAAAACCACGCACACTTGAGAATTCATTCTTTCATTCATATTTACAAATAATTTTTCTAAAGACGTTTTTGGAAATTTTTACTTGTTATTGCATCTATATATAAAGCTATAAATTGTAATAACTACGTGAAACTGTTACATTCGCATCTTTGCATAAGTAATACAACGCTTTGGTTCCGCTTACAATTAAATTTTGAATGTTGAAATACGTATAGTCCCAGAGGTCGTTCCCAGTTGTTCCCAGAGGTCCACGAGTCTATTGGTCTCGAAAACTGAAAATTCATACGTTACTTTCCAACGGGTCCACGACTTTTTAAAATATAAAACCAACCAAACCTAAACACGTTCTGAGTCGCTTCAAAAACAAACCATTAAGAAGATGTTGTGCATCCCATATATCAATTAACTTATTTTTTAAATACGAATAAATATGTAAGGATGCACCAAATTGTACAAACGGCTATAAATCTGATATCAACGTAATATCGTGAGCTATTAAAATCTACCGACGTCTTCAGATAAAAACATCCTACATCTGTTTTATTGCCGCCAGTCAATACTCTTAAGATAATGCACGTAAACAGATACCGTTTGAGAGTTATCATGAGTACAACATTAGCTGATGTAAAGCAGAGCGACCTACGAGTCGGGCAGATTCGTTCCGCTACGATAAAGGGATTAGCTCGTCACGCCGCACGGCATTTGTAATATTCCTGTTGCTATACCTACGTGCTTTAGATACGAGGAAAACGTTTAACGCTTAGAACATGGCGATAAGTACCTGGCCGAAGAATCGTTCCCTCGCAGCCGCCATACTCTCCGAGCGCGGTGAATTGGATCCCGAACTAGTGTCGTTATCTTGTTGCCTGTCGTTTTCCTCCTGCCGTGGAGGCAACCCGTCGGGGACGTCCCCGGCCGGTGCTTCTGCCTGCACCAGCGTCTCGGCTGGTGCTGCTTTCTCGGAACCGTCTTCCGCCATCGTCACCACTTTCTGCACGGCTCCGTTGCTTTTGCCACCACTCACACCGTTACTCTTCTTGCTGATACCCTTAAGTCCTTTCGATTTCTTCTTGTTCTTCGGCTTCTTAGGCGGGTTGCCCGCAGGGAAGCGTCCGCTGGCGCAGCACTGCACATTACCCATGACGGTGCGCGCGCATGTCGCGGTTTACTCGGTCGGCGGGAGTCGGCTCGGTCGGTCGGTCGTTCGAAGCGCGTCGGCGTCGGCGCCGACTCGCAGAATGAGTGCGGCGTGAGAGTCCCCGGCGTCGCGGCGCCGCCCACCCGCCCCGGAATTTTCGACGTACTTCAGAATCGCACTGACCGCTGATTACGCGGATGCCGTCCGCGAAGGATCGCACCCGAAAGCCGAACCGCGAGCCGGCCGTCGCGCTGGCGTCATCGTGCGCCCCTGCCTCCCGCGCGCCGCAAGGTCAAGGCGCGCTCATTGTTCCCGCTGGTGCTACTGGCGAGACGCGCGTCGCTCCGCTCAGATGCCCGACAACTATGCCTGGCGCCGCACCACCACCACCACCACTACACGCGACCCTCTCACAACTGCTATCGATCACGCGATGTTTATGTTTGGCTACCACGGGAACGGCACTGTACCTCGTCGATAGCGTCACGCCATTTGCACACCCCTGGCTTGCATATCGTTAACATCGAACGGTTGCCGTGAAAATAGTGTTGATTTTTGCACTTGGTACGTGTCACCACGAATGTTTAGTTACTAGTGTTTTTGTGGCGTGCAATGTTTTGTTATCGTGCGCGCGCGGAGGCTGATAGCGCGAGAGGCGCACGTGTCGTGTCCGTCGCTTAGTAGCCGTAGTAAATAAAGCGCTGCTCGTAAACTACATGCGTCGAGGAAAACTGACGATTAAACGCCACAATGATACCAACCATGTTTGCGCAAATAAATTATGGTAATATAATATTATTTGTTTAGCTAACAGGATGTCCTGCAGCGATGCAGTTTATATTAAAAAAATAGAGATTAGATAATTAAAATTAGAATAAGTACCTACCCCTACTACTTAACAGCAAAATAGTCTAATGAGTGATTTTCTTTTTGTTGTGGTCAATGCGAAAAGTGAGAAAATACTCGTAGTTCACTGCAGTAAGGGAGGCGTTAACTAAAAATACCAAAATGGTTGGTTCATTTCATTTACTTGACTTAGTAATGAACAAAGACAGTCAACTAGAAATATAAATGCCTCGGCATCTGTAACATGAATGATGTAAACAGAACGGTTTGGGATACCGTGTTGACGCGATGTCGCAATTTCACTGAGGAGATGCTGATGTGGAGCACAGCGGGCAAGCTTTTAGCGAGTTTTTATCATGAATCGTGTTACACCGTCGCGTCGCGGCGAAAAATAATGTTATTTCGCTTGGCTGATGGTGGTGGTTTTAGTTCTTAGTAGATTTCGTTACCTACTCGACTTCATTCATTACTTAGGGTTAACTGACAAATGATTAAGCTAACTATGGTTAAAAAATTGTCAATTTGCTATTAAAGTTAACCATGCGTAGACAGAGTAGTTAAACTTGAACTATTGTCAAGTGACTAATTGTTAAATTGACTATTGGTCATTTTTAACTATGTATCAAACAACGGGCCCTAAGTGTCACGTTTTTGCCTGAGTTACTTGCATTTTTATAATCTATTAGCTGTTGCCCGCGACTTCGTCTGCGATACAAGATGAAAAGTAGCCTATGTTCTAACATAGGTCAAGGTCTATCCATGTGCCAAATTTCACCCAAATCCGTTCTGCCGTTTTAGCGTGAAACCGTAACAAACAAACACAAAAAATCTCACTTTCGCATCGTACACTGGGCCGCAAAGAAAGCGGGTCTGTAATAGAAACCTCATGGAATAAAGACTGTATTATAAACAATTTTATAGTGCTTAAATCAATGTCATAACATTTCAAGATTATGAAGTTTATTTTGAATAAAAGTAATTTAAGTAAAAATTATCATTTTCACTAGATTTCGATTTGCTACGGTGTCAAATATGTAATTTTTACGCATTTAGAATTTTGTATTGCTACCACGGGCTGTTACACGCTTTTATACAGTTTGGCATGATTTCCACCAGATGTCTGAGCGGATGCTGAGGAATGTTCTCCCGTTCCTCTATCAGTGCTTCTTTCAGTTCACAAAGCGTGATTGGAGGGGCATTTCGCTGGCGTACACGTCGTCCCAGTTCGTCCCAAGCGTGCTCGATGGGGTTCAAGTCTGGGCTGCGTGCTGGCCACATCATGTGTGTGATAGCGACATCTTCAAGGTAGTCAAACACTATCCGAGTTGTATGGGGACGAGCGTTATCTTGCATAAAGATGGCGTTCTCGCCCATGTTTACTAAAAATAGGCCAACATACTCGCGGTTTTCGGAAGAAATTGCACACACGTGCATAGAGCCTCCCCCCACATAGCAGTTTCTGTTCAATGCAAGCTCGGTTATAGCGCTCTCCTAATCTTCTGTAGACTCTTTGCCTCCCATCGTGTGTGTATAGCATGAACCTAGACTCGTCCGAAAACATTACTCTTGAGCAGATATCCAGAGTCCAATTCATGTGTTCTCTAGCGTAACTCAGCCTTGAATTTCGATGCTGCCTTTCGAGTTTTGGACCATTAGCAGGTCTAAATGGCTTCAAGTTTGTTTCAGGAAGACGCCACCTCACTGTACACGTGCTCGGATTGCTTCCTCTAGCACGTGGTGATTTTTGACTTCAACAGCCGTTTGAAATCGTTTTCTCAGCATTGTTGTCACCATAATATATCGACCCTCTTGCGCTGTCGTGCACCTTGTTCGGCCTGTTCCTGGTCTGCGAATATTGGATCCAGTCTCTTTAAATAGCTGGAGCAGTCTTTGATCGGTTCATAGCGACACACCAACAGTTCTCGCTGTATAACTCTGGCTGCGCCCGTCTTCAAGCATTTTCAGAATTCTGGTACACTCTTCAGGGGTTAGTAACATTTTTTAAATTAAATTTGGTCAGAATAATGTATTTCTGCACAAGAAATGCCATATTTATAAACATAAACATAAGTTATGGTAAGTAGATAACAAAGTTGTTCAATTTTTTTAAATCGTAATTATTTTTTATTTATGGTTTGTAATATTATCAGCAAACATAAATAAAAAGTTGTTTCTTCTTCCTATATTTCTATTATTTTAAAAGGATTGCTCAAATATGTTAAAAGTTATCGCATTTTTTATAACCGACCCGCATTATTTGCGGTCCAGGTATATATATATTATAATTTAGGATCACGATAATCACTTGGTCTGTCGGGCATCAAGACCTTGATTGGGCTTTTTATAAAATTTACTGGTGGCATAGAAATATTTCCAGTTTAAAAAATAAATTTTCTTCTTTTTGTCACAGATTGTTCTGAATCTGTAACACTTTTTTTTTTGTCCGAAGGTATCGACGAGCATCAAGCAATGTTATAGTTTGGTGTGACAATGCACCGAGTTCCAGTTTCGCAGCTCTCGCCATAATAAAACACAGTGCGGCGCCGCACGCGCACACCGAAACACATGCTATTTACGATTCAGATATGGGACGCGATATGACCAGAGCGATAATTTAATGTTTATTTATTGTGAATATTAAAAATATGCCAGACACCTTGGAAGTGGTTTTATGAGGTTGAGATGAAAGAATGGCAAATACTTTAGACGTGTAGCGACGCAAAAACTAATGGATCTCTTCTACTTGGTCCCGAATTATTGATAAATGTTATTAATTGGTTGCAAAAATCACTTTTACACGTCAAAATAAAAATAGTATTTTAAAACTAGATGAGGTCGGAATACCAATACTTGTTATGCGATAATTGATATTTTGAAAAAGGCAAAATCGAAGCACATAGATTAATAATGTGGGAAATTGAATGCATATTGTTGTTTTAAAAAATAACTCAAAATTATGTAACTACAATGGTACCAAGAAATAAAACTAAGGTACCTACTTACATAATAGTGTTCAATAATTTTCTCTGTGGCGTTTCAACCTTGTCGGTAATGGTCGTTATTTTCTTAACGATGGTAATGGACTGGAACGTCATGGTTTGCTTAAAAGCGTAGAATAAAAATAAAGAACACTCACAACCGTTTGCCAGAATTCCATAGAACCATACACTTATACAGGCAATAACAAGGAATTCGTAGAAACTGTAAGTTTTTAGTTTACTATTAGTTACTGAGGTGAATCCGACCGAGCTTCGAAGAGATTTATATTTAGGTAACAGAATCATTCTATTTTGTGACTATCTAAACATAATGAGTAACAGGCAAAATTTTAGCTTCGCCATAATAACAAAATGCTTTCAGAATGGTTTAAAAACCATTACAAAAACCAATAAATTCGGAGTGAATACAAAAATATTGGCTTGATTCCCAGAAATGGGAACATTATAGGCTGAATATGGCAATGGGAATATTATAAGCTGAGATGAAAGCCTAAGATATTTAAATAAAATAATATATATTTTTTAAACTTAACTCACCGTATCTGCATCGCTTTCTTCAGTAGCCAGAGCCACTCCTTTGTCCAAGTGACATTCAGCATTATCCAGTTCCCTATCCAGTTCAGCAGATTCCAGTTCTAGTTGAGGAGATGACTGCAGTTCTTCAATTCCTGGCGACGGAGGATCGCGATCCGAGTGCAGAATGTGGCGAGCAGGCATCTTCACCACCAGAGGTCTGAAGTTTAAACGGGAAGATCCTGCAAAAAGAGAGAGATTTTTTACCTAATCATGGTAACTTAAAGACCATGTTTCCATTATGTCTCATGTTACTAATTGTTTAATTATACAATTAGATGGGAGAGGCGTATGTTCGTAATTTAATTGGTTATATCGATTGGTACTTTATAATTAATTAATTTAGAGTCTAATCTGACTATAGGGAGCAAGGACTCTATCCCACCGTCAGTTCTGATTCGATTGAATATGTAGTTTCTACAGGTTCATAGAGATTATTTCTATAAAAAGTCGAATGGCCCACGCTCCATAATTTTGTTCGTCACTATCCAATTTATTACAATAAACAATAAACTTCGTAGCAACTCTACCGGCAGGTCATATAGTTACTGGTGACATGCATTCGATTTTATATAGATGTAACGTAGTTTATGCTAATAGTTGTAGCTAATTTTATGAAGGCACTATTTGTTAGTAGGTAGGTACCTGCGCATGCACATAATTTTAGAAACATTTACATTCAACATGTGACATTTAATAACTACCAACATTAACATAAATTAAACTTAATCTTTACGATCGTAAACTACACTAAATAGCAGTTTACCAGCTTAAAACTCTTAAGATGATTTTGGAGAACCAAATAAAATAATATTAAGTATTTTTACCTTAGAAGATCGTTACGGCTGATTTATATTTAAAAAGATCTTCTCTAAACATGTACCTCTTACGTATGGAAGTTCTAATCTCTCTATTGACATAGTAAACAAGTTACGCAATCAATACATAGCCTTGGTACGAATTAACAAAGGAGGTTAAAAATATTCTTATGTACCTAAATGTTATGTTAAGCTTCAAATCAACACTGATTTATGCCACGGATTTTATAATGCAACGACTTTTGAAACTTCAAGTGGCAAATGTACATACGGCTACGTATCAAGCTATAAATTCCAGTATAAGCTGATCTCACATTGTATAGGATTTCCGTACAACGAGAGGTCAGCTTATATAGGAAATATATAGCTTGATATGTTGCTGTGTGTACAGTAACTGTTATTGCGATTCTCAGTTAGAATACAGTTGATATGAATGCACTTTTAAAAACATTAATTAAAGAGTGCATTTAAAGTTGGGTTCTATTTAAAAATCTTTTCACTGTGCAGATCCAGGTGATACTTAATTTTCAGAGGATATAACTAAAACCGTTTTCTTGCCGATAAAATATTTGATTTAGATACTAGCTGCAATTTTAATAATAGAGAAGTATGGAAGAAAGTTAATGTTACGGCGACCCCAAATAAATCCGTATAAGGGCAGTAGAATGATGATTAACTGCACTTTTACACAAAAAAAACAGCTTGATAATAAGAACTTTAAACATAGGGATTCAAACACTTACCTTTGGAGTCATCTTTTTGTAATTTCTTCATGATTTCTCGTGCGCTATGCAGCGTCTGTGACGCCGTAGATTGAATGGGTCTTATTGACACACGCTGAAGCCCACTGCCGGGCAAAATCGATGTCATAACCTTTCTGGGCTCATCTCTTTCAGGGCTCCTGTACTGAGTAATTAAACTTTCGTCCTGATCTGCATCTATATCTATGAAGCATTCTTCGAACTGCTCGAAGTTCTCGAGATCCGAGTCTAGTTCGGTTCTAGATCCGTGCATTTTCGGTCTATAAAACGAGTCTGAATTTCTTCTGTAATCGATCTGCTTCGGATCTGGCGAAGAATAGCTTCTTATCACATACCCTCTTTGCACGGTCTGAGGAAATGCGACATCTGGATCGTTTTGAGGCGCTGGTGATGAATAGCTTCTCGGCAGTAGGCTTCTTGTGCTCTGCGTTTTGCGCTGCTGCTGCTGCATCGTTCTAGTGGATATTAGGCTGTTGCCGCGGCCCGCACTTTGTGCCTGCGGTAGCTCTTTACGCCGCATGGCGAAGTTTAACTCGTCGCGTTTAACCAGCTCCTGCAACGTGTGGAACTGATTGGATTTCGGGACCAACTGACATACGGAATAGCACGGCTCTAGCTTGTAAGTTCGCTTTGTGATCTATGGATATCGAATACCAGCTGATCGAATTACGGTATCATATAACAAGGCCGGGTGCAACCAGATGATATATCATATGGTAAGGAACGGTGAACACGACCGACTTACTGATATTTCTGTACACAGATGACAATTTAATGTGTTAACAAGACACTGGTTTACCTACGCTCTGATCTTCGATAAGATTCATAATTTAATCTCTGGTTCACGTTTCACGACCTGTTACTGTTATTGCTAAGGTTAAATCAATTGCAAAATAAGGTATTGTCCACGTGTCTGGTACCACTTCCATGTATCGCAGTCATTAACTGTCACTTATCTTCGGCACTTAACGCAATATAACAGTTTCCTTTTGCGAGCACTGATTGTTTTAATTAACACGCACTTGTTAACAACTTCAGAGACATTCGTGCTTGCTTGATAAACAATTTATTCTATTTGCAATAAAATATATTAAGTGTATGACGTGGGATAATCAGAATACTACTAAGCTTGATGTATTAAAAGTATACGAAGAGCCTTGCGTACGCGCATCGTGGGCGGACAACTTTCTCTTTTTAGGCCAAGCTTCATTGATATTAAAACATATCGAACACATATTCATTGCTGGTACCTATAGCACTTACTCGAGTTAAATGATCTCCTACCATACCTACTCGCTACAACTTATCTCATAGTCAGCAGATTTTATAAAATTCTAGGATCCTCCTCTAATGCCAACAGTGGCTATAACATGAACGAAACGTTGATTGCTATTCTGTAATACTTAACAAAAAAATGTTAGCCTCTCCTTTGAAATATTACAAAATATAATTATTTAATGGGCATGCCAGAACCAATGTTATTACGTGACACCGTTATACATATAAAGCTCGCGACTCTACCGAAGAATGCAACGATTTTGACCTTCAATGAAGTTATGGTATTTAGGTGGAACTTACCGTATATGGAAGATAAGTAATAAAAATATAACTGATAATGTGCAACCTAATAACTAAGAGTCATCCTTTATATTTTTGAAACATACATCATTTTCTTTAATTCAAGCCAGCTAGCTCAGTAACAGTCCGGTGTTTGTGCCCGATTGATGGCAATAGGCCCCCCCTATTAGGTACCTACACGGGACTTAAACATAACTGGCGAAATGTTGACGTGCTGTAGTATCCTACACCTCTGCCTAAATCTTCAGTGAAAACAGGCGTTATGTTATGTGTACAATAAATCCAAAATGCAGGAATTGAGAAAAACCATGCGGTCACATCGAATCTCTTACTTTTCTTTGAAATCCGTTTCCTCTTTGATAAGATTATAAAAAAAAACAATAATATTACAGTCATGGTTTGTTTATTTGCTTCTGTAACACTCGATATAGAGTACACAATAACACAATATCTTAAGCCTCGTTAAACAAAAGTTGCGCAACATTGTGGCAACAACGTGATTTTGGGTGACTGGAAACATGTTGCTAACATTTACTGTAGGTGTTGCCAGCAATAAGCACGAAGCTTTAGCTTTTATATTTAAAGAAAATAAGCGCTGTACCTTATATATTAGATTTATCGTGTATAATAATTTGAATTCAGAACTAAGTACTTTATTGTTGTTTTGTTTTGAACAACATAATAAAGTACTTAGTTCTGAATTCAAATTATTATACACGATAAATCTAATAATTGATGGACATGGAAATTAGCATTCGTTTGTATTCGGAAATGCGATGATTCCCGAGGGACATTAAGAAAATAGTTGTACTGTATCAATTCAATTGTGGTTGATACAGTTGGTTTAGCATCACTAGTAAGCAGATTGCGTGGGAGTTGCTATGTAACAGCATCCTGAATTATGATAGCCTGTAACTTGGACAGTCCACTGGTGCTGAATCTCACCCAGAGGACAAGTCACTCTTATGATCCATTACGATACAAGTTTCTTGCCTGTGGCATGCAATAAAATTTAAGCAACAAATGACTTGCATCGTCTAAACATTACCGGCATTAACTAACATTAACGACATCACTAAGTAAATCTATATTAACTGTTCCCAAATTACGAAGTTTTTTGTTTCTCTTTACTTACTTCTTTGACATAATCTCATTATATACTACGGATTCTTATTTCAACTCTTTATTTATGGCTTTTGTGGATAGGATTTTGATTCCGATTTGTTACAGTAGTAATGGCAATCATGTCTAAATAGGCTTTTATTTTTATATAGATTCTTTTATATTTTGTGAATGTGAGAACGTTGTAGACCTAACTTGTAGACTAGATTTGTGGACCTTTTAATATTTTGTTGAGGACATGTTACTTGTTGACAGGCCTACACTGTCCTCCCATATCTATCACACTGTAATTGGAAACATTTCAAAAGCCCCTTATTTTAAAAGTGTAACCGTGGAGTTTCTTGCCGGCTCTTCTCCATAGGAAACAACCAATTGGAACCGTGCACCTAGCTTCTGACGTTTCATAAGTGCCCATGTTGGTTTATGTGAAATAAAATATTTTGATTTTGTTTTTTTTTGATTTTGAAACAGTTTTTAGACAGGAAAACTTTTATTAATGCTTTCAATTTATGGTATGCCACACCACGCCACAGGCAATTAAATCGCACCATGTAAATCAGGCTTTAGTTATTACATACTAACATAGTCTCTTAGATTTTAATAACAATTTTATGTAATGGATCTGTGGCATAATCAGTCTATAATGTTCCCACTACAGGGACACATGCCTCCTCTCTGTGAGAGGGAGTGGGCCGTAATCCACCACGCGGGCTCAGTGCGGGTTGGAGATGTCACATGCCTTCGAAATTTTGGTTTTATGACATGCCGGTTTCCTCGGGTTTATTCCCTGAGTACCCCGATCTTCGAGGCCCCGTCCCGGAGAACCCCGAATACAATAAATATGATTACATTTCTTTTTTCTATTGTTTTCAACTTGTACGGTCGACATAAAAAGTGCTTAAATGTATGTGTTTGAAATACATATAAGACGAAAGTAGTTTATTTGAAATTTTGTACAATGTCGAATGATAGTTTTAATAGAGGTAATTACAGTTTGAATAAAATGTATCAAAAATACAACAAAGAAGCGCAGAACTATTCTCAACGAAAAAGCTATCGCAAAACTGACAAAGGACTATGAAGAAAAACATGTTGCATTAACTAAGTTTTTATAAGACCTTAGTAAAATCGTGCTCATAACGCCTAAAAAGTCTGTGTAAAATTGTTAATATTTTGTTTTTTTAAATGATCAAATTACTATGAAAATAATGATTTGACTTTACAATGATTTTGTATGTTTTGAAAAGACTGATTGAACATGTTAATATTTTGATTTTTTAAACTTTTATTACTTAATTTGATTATTTATAAATGTTATTTATAATTGAAAAGACTGATATTTTCATATTTTGAGACAATTTTTAAAGTTATTTATTATATTATAATAAATATTTATAAAGATTTTTAAAATATTGCTGTTTTTGTATGTTTTTTGAAAAGACTGATTGAAAATGTAAACATTTCGTTTTTTAAAACTTTTATTACTAATGTAGTATTAATTATTTTTATAGTTGATTTTTGCATGTTTTGATACTTTAAAGTTAATAATCAATTTTTAAAACCATTTTTGATATTCTGTACTTATTGTAAAAAAAAAAATGAAAGTGAAACTCATTTTGCATGTAAAAGATTATTTTAGAGTCAAGTATTTACTATGTTACATTATAAAAAAAAAAAACCGAAAGTGACTGTTTTTGCGTATTTTTTAAAATTATGTCGATGTTCCGTTTACAGTAGGTATTTGATTTTCTGTATTGAAAAAGGAACTATTGTGATAATAATTAAAACCTGTGATTGCTCTAGGAGACTCTATATTGTATTCTCTAATTATAATATTTACCTTAACTAAGCAAGACTTTACCATTTTTTCTTGATCCTTATAGTTAAGTATTATAATTTTAGTAAGTAAAAAATCTTATTTAACATATCATCTGCTGACGGTACTTTCAACCTTAAGTGACTTATAATTGGGTTTATTAAGATAAAAATAAATCGGGGTCCTCCGGGACGGGGGCCTCAGGGATCGGGGTAATCAGGGAGTAACCCGTTTCCCACGATGTTTTCCTTCACCGGTTTGAGAGCAGTGATGATGAATTAATTTACACAAAGTAAAGCGCCTGTCTGGGTTCGAACCTACGACCTGCAAGCTCGTAAGGCGCGGCCGTCAAAATGGGTCTGAGGTGATCTGATTATATGAATAAATTGTTAATATTATTGAGCTTCGCCTCAATGATGTATTTTTGTCCTCTTGCTGGTAACCACAACATTATTTACCGCGCCATCTATACAAATCGATAGCAATGATAACACATGCTAAGAAACACGCTTATTATGTAGTTCTAGCGTCATTCGCTAGATGGAAATATTATGGCACCAAATAGCTAGATGAGTCATGAAACTTGATGAAATTAGATAGCGCCACCGTCGCGTTATGGATCACGTAACTTTGTAGGTACATCAGACATGATATTATTAAGTCGTTTTGTCTGTCCATTCTACACGTGTCGCAGTTGGTAAAATTTTCATGTTTTTCACATTGCAGCGCTGCTCTTGATGATTCTGTTTAAGTACAACTTACGAAATCTTTGTAGATTTCGTAAGTTGTACTTGTGCTTGTGCATTTGACGTGTTTTTATAAACACGTCAAATGAAATTCGAAGAGGCAGGAAAGTTTAGACTGCCTAGACACCTACACGTTTCGTCAAAAATAAAGAAGTAAAGTAGATACTTTCCAATTTTTTCATTCAACAAAAGTAAATAAAAGGCGCTCCATTAGATCCGCTATATTAGATACTGAGCAAATAATAGAAAGGAGTCCAAACTAGTTTTATTAGTATGAGAGATGGAAGTAACTTAAACTTGTGCATGTCGATAAAAACAAATTTTAATATATCATGATTTTTTTTTGATTTGGCTCGCATGTATATTTTCGGTTATAAATTATTACAAAAACGTAGGATTTCTAAAATAGTTAAAACTAGAATATTTTGTGGCTGATTGACTACAGATTATGTACTTATGCTAAAATGTGTTAATTTAAATTTAAAATTCAAATGCGTAATATTTTCTACCTGTATCCTGATAATGCAAATGTCAGTGCTAACTTTCGCTTTCTCTAGAGTGAATTATTTAGATTATAATCAGGACTTTTCAATTGAATGCCTCAGATATTCTAGAGCTGTATAACGTTGTTTAATTTGATAAATCTGCAGTTTTAAAAGATGTCTCTAAAACAATCAGCCCTAATTTGGACTGATTTTCATTCAGAGGTTCCCAGGAGGAGGTTTTCCAGCTCGATGGAAAAACCCCTACAGCTAATACAGACAATCATTTAAACCGGTTATAGTGGTTTCTCTCACTATCTGTCATTATTCACAATATCTTCTTACTCATGCAGATTTTCACGAAGTTACAGAATCTGCATCATCAAGTACTGACACCGATTCCAACCACCTTATTTACACAAGTAAGCGATTGCTTAATATTTTTATATGTCCATCGACAAATAAGCCTCCTCCCTTGTGGCATTCCTTAGCTCGTGAGTTGTTGCTGTTATACAACTTCAGTTAGCATGCGCCCGCGCACGCAACGTCGCGTCTCGCACTGTTGGATCACAAGACATAACCGGTGTTCACGCGTTCTGAACAATTTTCACTTTTCGTTGCGTTTATAGAACTATTTACTCAGACAATCTGTTGTGCGGCGGTACAAAATTTTATGTGTGATATAAAACTCTGTGTTGGATCTCGTATAAGATTTTTGTGAGTATTTAATGGAAATAAATAAGTTTGTTTATAATAATGACGTTCTATATTTTTTGTTATGCTTAGTTACTTAATGTTCAATCAAATGAGCTGTATAATTAGTGCTGAGTAAAGGGAAACGTGGACTTTATCCGAAGTACAAATTTTTACACTAACGAAAGTTAAAATCAAAGGAACTGTTAGTAGAGTTCAAAATTACAATGGTTCTGTAAAATATAGTACTTACACTAAGTAATAGAAACTAGGGATGCAGAGTCTTTCCGAATACCTAAAGAAACATCTGTCTAATTAGGTAACGGACAACCTCTTTTTAATTAACGGTAAACCGTGATTTACCGGTCGGAAGAGCACCTTTATCATAGGTGGTATGTATCAGTGCAAATTAATTGTTAATTCGTTGGACAATTTGTTCGCAAAAGTACAAGGCTCGGAAAGGATATTCGTTTACGTGTTTAACTTCAAACATCCTTGCAGGAAGAATGTTTTTTTTTTTTTAAAGAGTTGTGTTTTTTTTATGCTAATAAAACCTTGTAAATTATCCTTTCACGATCTACAGCCTTATAATTACGAGTATCGATCATTCAATATTAGGAATGTCTAATTCTTAATACAACAAATAATGGGTAACTAAGTACCTACCTACTTGTAAGTAGGTACCTACCTACTACTTAATATTTATAGGTACCTACTTACTCACTGTTGGTATAAATGTGGAGCATGAAAACAGACAAGCAATGCAAAAGCTCAATGTATTGTATAAAAAACATAGATCCTGTTTCATTTTTGTACCACTTTTTACAGTTCCGTACCCAAAGGGTGCCAACGGAACCCTATTACTAAGCCACCGCTGACCGTCCGTTCGTCCATCCGTCCGTACGTCCGTATTTACGTCCGTCAGTCTATCTGTCAGTGGGCTGTATCTCATGAACCGTAAAAGGTAAACGGTTGAAATTTTGTACACAGTGTATATTTATATTGCTGCTATAAAAAAAAAATATAATAATAAAAAAATATAAAAATTACAGGGGGTCCCCTACAAGAAACGTGTTTAAAAAAAATGTAATGTTAAATATTGTAGTGTGGTACGGAACCCTTCGTGTGCGACTTCGATTCGCACTTCACCGGTTGTTATTTGCCTGTGTTGGTAGGTATATCTACACACGCAAATAAAGTGTAGGTATATACAACAAGGTACATACGAAAACAACTAATTATATTTCAAGGAATTCTCTTTATGAGAAGTGGCCTTTGCCCTGTTGTGGGTCAATAACAGGCTGGTATAATTATTATTTTATTATGCACAAAATTATTCAAAGGACCATGACTTAGGTACCTATTCGATATAAAAAAAAAAAACTTTTGTAACCTACATAATTATGATCTATCCACGTAAATACCTAATAGATATGCATGTAAGACTTGGGTTTTCCACAGATTATCATTATTACTTATACTGAACTTGATACACGTCTTTAAACTCGATAAATAGTTGTAAGTATCTATATAATTCTTTAACACGTAGGTAGTGTTAATAACTTTAATGAATGGAGTGACGCAACTATTAAGGTCATCGTCTTTTGGTTTAAAGTCTAATTGGTTTTTTTTTTATATAAAATTATGTAAGTAGTCGAATAGAAGATCGTTATGCCCATGAATAATTAAATTTAATTTGATAAATTACCTGTTTATTTTGTATTAATTAAATTAAATTTTATTCGAAAACATCCATAGGTTTCTTACTAAACTTCAACTATGAATAACGACGACTCTGGTTACTGATCTTTTTGATGATTGTACATATACCTAATGACAGAAATATTTAAAAAACCGGTCAAGTGCTAGTCGGACTCGCGCATGAAGGGTTCCGTACCATTATCTATAAAAACGGCAAAAAAATCACGTTTGTTGTATGGGAGCCCCCTTAAATATTAATTTTATTCTGTTTTTTAGTATTTGTTGTTAAAGCGGCAACAGAAATCTGTGAAAATTTCAACTGTCTAACTATCACGGTTCATGAGATACAGCCTGGTGACAGACGGACAGACGGACGGACAACGGAGTCTTAGTAATAGGGTCCCGTTTTACCCTTTGGGTACGGAACCCTAAAAATGTTTTTTTGTTTTTAACTCAGGTCAGTAAGATAACTAAGCCTTATTTGTGAAACCCACGATAACTACAGCGCAAAATATTACAATCCACACTATTTTTTAATGATGATGTAGCGCGGAAAGCGCGAGCGGCTCAATCAAAGAGAGGATAATCTAAGGGTGGTAGTCGTATGGTGGTCAATCTAGTTGTGTTTTAATGATGCAGAACCGTAATTGATCTGAAGACTGTAGAATTGGTAAAAAAAAACATTTTTTCAAATTAGGCTGAGGATCTGCAATTTTTGAACGACAAAGTTACTTATAGCAGTACCCCAAAACGCCCTTCATCGATTCTATACTAGTACGCAAAATAATTAACATTACGGACATATTAAAACGAATAAGATACTGGTGCCGATTCTCTTGTACACCGAACTAAACTAACTAAACTATCACTAAAATTCATTACTTTTGGCTATGAGAATCTTAAAGCTATTCTGCAAAAAAATATCTCTAAATTTAAAAATAATTTTGACGTAACTAAAATTTAATTTGACAATCGCGACTCCACGTGGTACTTGTTTGCCCTACCCCGTGTTTTTCTTTTAGAGCTGGAGACACGCTTTGCGGGGCAGCCCCGATTTTTATGTTTTTTTTATTTTTTGTATGGAAAATAAGAAAAAAATTACCTACACACGACACAACACGACACACCATTTTCGAGATATAAGCAAAATAAAATTTAAAAAAGATACAGTACTGTTTTTGCACCTGAAGTCGAGATGTTGTGGTGAATTTTAGTTCATGACAACTAATTTTATTCCACGCCTTTTTAATCGCGATTAAAAATAGCCTGATTTAGTTAGCCAAAATTTTAGGTGAACAACGTCAAATTCAGAATAGCAAAATTGGCATTTTCACTAAACTAATAATTCAGTGGCATCTTAGTGCTGTCAAACTAAAATATAGTTAAGTTGTGTCACTTTAGTCTATTTCAGAATGAGAAGCCGTCGTTTGACAGGAATAAACTAAATTTTTGTGATTTTTAGTCTAGTTTAGAGAATTTTGTGACAAGAGAATCGGCACCATTATCACTAAGTACATATTATAAAACAAAGTTTCCCCGTCGCGTCTGTTTGTCTGAACGCGATAAACTCAAAAACGACCGAACAAATTTTCATACGGTTTTCGCCAATTAACGGAGTGATTCATGAGGAAGGTTCAAATGTGTAATTCATTACGGTTTTGTGTAAATTGGTGGAAATATGACGATGATTCTTGAAGATGTCGGAAGAAATCATGCCGACTGAGAGCTTTACTGTGCGCCACGAAAACCAATAGAGTTATATGAAAACAATGTATTACGGAATTATCCCTCACAAAAAGATCTATTAAACGTAGCAGAATGTTTCCGTGGGATAATTTCCAACCTCCACGCGGGCGAAGCCGTGGGCAAAAGATAGGAAGTAAATAATTAAAAAAAAAATACTACGTGTTAATATTTACTAGATATCGAATTGTTTTTGTTTTTATTTCTTGCTTTGGTTTTTTTACTTACAACTTTGAGTAGACATGCACATAGTAGAGTTCTGTGTGATTTAAACTGAATGGTTGGGAAATATAGTTAGTATTACATACAAAGAACATGGCTGCAATTACGTGCAAGTGACTCGGGTATAACTGCCATTGCATTCTGCAGTCTATTAAAATTATTTTTTGTGTTACCTAAGTAACCAGGTTTTTTATTTCTATTATACAATGCTGCAGTTACTGCAAATTTTCTAGAATAATGGCTGACGTAATAGGTATAGGTACATACTACCTTTTATTGCTGTGTGACGAGTTATTGTCAACCAATTTTAAGCTACAAATCCAGGATATCATTTAGTGGTATGAAATACGAAATATTCCTAACTGATTACAGTAATAAATAGTTAATTCTTAAAAACACAAAAGTTGTTCAACCGATATAACAAATCATTACTCAGTACCATTAATTTTATTTTATAATAATTCGATTACCGCTGTTATTCCGAGTATCTTCGCACGAGACGTTTGTCAATAAATGCCTACGCCACGTAGACGTCACGTAGAGACGTAGAGGCTGCGTAGGCGCCAATAAGAGATTGTGTAGAAGCCGCATTAACGTCTTTAAGATGCGCAAGAGACGTGCGACTGCATGGTTTAAAAAAATAAACGAGATGCGAAACAGAGGCAAACATTTAAAACGCCTATTCAACCTGAACACAGTAACTCATAAAATAATGCATAGTACACACATGAACGGGCCATAAACGTTACGACTTACGACAGTGTGGTCCAGCTGTTATTGCGACCTAAGTCATTAAAATAACCATTCAACTGCCTAGTAATTAACACGGTAGGCACACTTTGTTATGCTGCCTGTATTACTGAGGTAGATAACTAAAATTTATAAAAAATATAGAAGTATTATAAAAACTACACCAACTGATACCTAAATTCATAAAAAAACTGAAATAAAGATGCCTGCTTGTGCACTGGTTTGTAAAATAATGCACACCTTAATTTTAATCGTAATTATAATATCATCATAATTATTATTATTTAGGTAATTAGCATTCTAAAATGGCTCTTAACACAGGCTTATTTGCTCAAAAGGAAGCTCCACTAACTAGATATTAAGGTATTTACTTGTAAAAATAATAACCTATTATTCATTTTCTTATCAAACCAAAATAAAAATGATACAAGTCAATGTACCAACTTAACTTCCTTAGCACCTTAGGCAGTTTGCAACGAACCATTGCACGGTAATTATAGGACAAAGCTACCCAGTTACTAAAGAATTTGGGACGACAATTTCAAAATGCTCACATTAGTCAACTCGAACTAATAATTCACGCGTAATTTACGCATCTAACCATCACCGACTTCTTTGTGACACAACTTTTACGCAATTAAATGAGGTAGGTACGTAAGTAGAAGTGGGTTGACATGCATTACGGTGTCAAGAAACTTCTTGCGCACAATATAAAGTATTTCACTTTTATTATATAATAATATCAGTCAGCAGTAAATGATCTGTGCTGTTGAGAAATCTTCTCGTCATCAAGCCCTTTAGAAAACGCTGTATTAAAAGTTAGATGGTTATGTAAAGTTGTGGGAATCGGGTAAGATGGATTGGTTTTTATGATTTGTGTGTAGCCTATGCGTCTACGCGGCTATACTTTGTAGTTTAAAGTCCGGTCAAAGCCCCTCATGAACAAAAAAAACCTACCAACTTCTTTGTTAGTACTAATAACATTAATATTTTCGTTGCTTTCATAAAAAAAGCAGAACAACATGCTATGATGTTCGTGCAGAGATTAGGTACCTACATACCTACTTAGTTAAATCATCAAAAAAGGAAATATCTTGAAAGAGGAACTGCTGAGCATGAGGTCCTGGGTTCGATTCCTAGGTCGGCCAAAGTGTTATTGGGCTGTTCTATTAGGAATTTCTCAGTAGCAGCCCGGAGTCTGGATTTGTGTCCGGTTGATGGCATTAGCCTCGCCCCTATTAAATGGGACTTTACTAGGGACATGTGGGTGACCTATAGTACACCTCTGCTTAAGCCTTCGGGGATTACCAATGTGCTAAGTAAAAGCGGAGGTAAGGACTAAAGCTTATTGTACTCAATACTCAATTCTTTATTGCATTCCATAATTATGTATTACATAGATGGTCTAACAAAGTAAAAGATCAATAAGGACCCTGTCAGGAACAGCAAAATTAGGAGAGAGGACGGGCCTAAGCAGCAATTCAATATTATTAAAAATTATTAGATGAGTTTAATTGGGTGTATAATTATGTATACAATATCTTATTATGTTTGTGTATAGTACATTAGTTATTTTTATTTGATGTATTGCACAATAATAATGTAGGTAATTATTATGGAATTGTTAGAAGTATTTTTATTATTATTAAATTATGCTATTATTTATGTATTTCATATTTATACTTGATTTTCTATATTCATATTATATTATATATATTTTATAATGTTTGGGGAATAAGAGAGAGAATAATTTTATTTTGCAATAGATTTGTCATCTAAAAACTCCTTTACTGAGTAGTACTACTAGTACGAGTATGACTTAGATTCCAGAAATTGTTTCAATTTATTAATAAATATATTTGTTGGATTTGGATTAAGGTATGTTTATTTTGTTTTTGTTGTGTCGAAATGTGTATCTTGTTTGTGTTTCTTCGCAAGTAGTGTAAAAATCTGGGTGTTTTCTGACAAATTTACATAATTCTAAGATATATAAACAGGGAAGTGTGAGTATTTTGTGTTTTAGGAAGTGTGGTTTGCAGCTATCTGTCTGGTCTATGTTGGTTATTATTCGAATTAACTTCTTTTGTAAAATAAATATGGTTTGTGAATCTGTACTGTTACCCCACAGCATGACCATAGCTGAGTCATGCCTGGGCATATGCATAGTTAGTGATAAGTGCAGTTTGCAGGTTGGTAGTTTTTTTAATTTCGCGTAGGGTATATGAAATTTTTTATAGTTTTGCTCTTACTTTCTGTATATGGGATTTCCAATTTATGTGGGTATCTATAGACAAACCGAGGACAGTAAATTCATTTACTTGTTCCAGTTTTGCATTATGAAAAATTAAATTTAGTTTTATTGGGGATTTTTGATGGGGATGAAGAGTAATTAATTTTGTTTTGGTGAAGTTATTTTCTAGATTATGGTTATCCATCCAGTTTACAGCTGTAGAAAGAAGGAAGTTTAATTTGGCGTGTATATTGTCATCGTTCAGGCATGAGGTGAACATGGTCCGTTTATAATTTTAGGAAGGTCATTTATGTAGATAAGATACAAAAGGCAGCCTATTACTCTCCCTTGGGGAATTGAAGCGTTAACTGCTTTACTGTCGGATCACATTTTAATTATTTCATTTGTTTTGTTATCGAAATATTCAATTTCTACTAGTTGTACCCTATCCTTTAGGTATAATGCAAATCATTCATGAGCGTTTCCTCGTATTCCTATCTCATGTAACTTGTCTAATAGTATTTTAAATTGTACCTTATCATAGGCTTTGGTCATATCGAGCAGCATACCTATGGCGTAGTTTTTATTATTAATAATAGTTAGAGCCTCTTGTACGTATTTGTAGACTGCTAACGTTGTAGACGTTACGTTACGTTATGTGTAAGTTTGTGCCTTCATGCCGTGGGGCGTGGGACCTATTGCCCTCGTGTTTCGAGTTGAGTTGAAACTGTTGCCCAATAACTACAAGTCACACGGTTTTCCTACCATATTAATTACTTGTGTGTAATTGTGTATAACTTACCATACAAACTTAACATGATAGTATACTAACTATTTCCAAATGACTAATCGGATATTTCCCTAAGTAGACACAAATCACACAACACTTCCTACTTAGGTAGGGAATAGGTCCTTATAAAGCTTTTGCTCTGTACGTCACTACGTATGACAAACATGTAGGCCAAACACCTTACCTTGCAAACTCCAAATTGTACTGTATACCTACTCATCTTTTTACAAGCAAATTATCTTTTATCTTATTCGAAAGCTACCTAATATTTTAAACCTGCATGCAGTGCATGGCTAGAAAGCTAAGCGGAATTCGCTTTTCGTGTCTGTGTGTTCTTCTAAACTACACAACGGATTATGATGCGATTTTCACAATTTTTTATAGAATTCATTCCGGAAGGTTTATATTAATACACACATCAAAAGTGTCTAGGGATCAAACAGGTTTTTGCTAGTTACTAAAAATCTGTTTTTTTTTTTGTAACTTTAAATTTCGTCATTTGAAAAGGGAATTGAATTTGAGAAGAGGTTTTTGAATTTCGGTCATAACATGAAAATCTTCCGTCAAGTCGTATTCCTATATAATCCTGCAACGGGTTTGAGGCCAAATCAGTAAAATTTCTGCCATACTTCTGAGTGGAATCAATATAAAAGAACGTAATATGGAGAGACTTCGTCATTTGTGCCGAGAAGAAATTATCAGAGCCAGCATGCTGGAAGCTGGTTCTTGGCAACGTGCTGTGGCAATCGCTCTGGGCACTACTCAGACTGTTATAAGTCGACTTTAGACACGTTACCGCAGGACGAGCTCGCATCACTACGTGCAGACAAGATCGTTGCATACAAATTACTGCTCGACGAAATCATCAGTGACCGCGATGATGTTGGTTACGAAGCTTCATAGCTTATCAGGGATGTTAAGAAGCCATCAACCCATAAGAAATCTATTGCATGAAGTTATAGAGGTATGAGGAACAGGGTGTAAAGTTCACTCATACTCTATGGAAAAGGGAGGATCCTCCGACCAGACGGGTGTTGTGTCTGGTGGGCAACTGCCCGACGGTTGATGTCGGGACGTTGTATATATGCTAGTCGCGCGGTAAACTCTGATTGCGCGATGCAGGATTTGTGTGACGTCAGTATGACGTGTAGTTCGCATGTGGCGATGTTGATACCGCTACATCACTCCCCCCCGGAGACCGGAGGTCGATAGTGGGCTGAGTCTTGTATCTTGCGATGCTTGCCAGGGCCAGTTGAGGTTCCAGTTAGTCGGAACCGGGTGTCGCATAGTCCGCGGTGAGTCGGAACTGTCTGCGAAGGTTCCCCAGTGAGTCGGGGTGGCGCTGCGTTATGCTCCAGTGCGTCGGATGTGGTACAGCGCCGGGTTGAGGCTGACTGCTGGCGTCGACCAGGAGAGGGTTTGTAGGCTCTGCTTGTGGACCGGCCGAGAGTGCAGTGTGCTGTGCCAAGGTTGCTGATGAGGCTGAGGGTGATGACCAGGTATGCGCGGTCGCTGCATGCTGGTGGTCAGAATATCCGTTGAAGCCGTGGGTGCTGGCTGGCTGTGTGACTCGCCGCTCTAAAGCTTGCGGGAGTGATGCTGATGTGATGATGACGTCACGCTTTAGTAGTTGCACGAAGGCTGCGCTGACGTTCATGTTCGGGGTCACCAGTATAGAGGTATGAGGAACAGGGTGTAAAGTTCACTCATACTCTATAGAAAAGGGAGGATCCTCCGACCAGATGGGTGTTGTGTCTGGTGGGCAACTGCCCGACGGTTGATGTCGGGATATTGTATATATACTAGTCGCGCGGTAAACTCTGATTGCGCGATGCAGGATTTGCGTGACGTCAGTATGACGTGTAGTTCGCATGTGGCGATGTTGATACCGCTACAAAGTCAATGTCCGTTCCCGAAGGCCACTACGTGTACCACCTATTGAGCTCTGCAATCGCAGAGCCCGTTTATAATGAGCTTGTGAACACAGAACAGAACAACAGCAGAAGAAGAGTGGCGTTTTGTGTGTTTTTCTGACGAATCTCGCTTTGATGTGAGGACATATATTAGACGTACACGGTACTGGAGAACCCCTGGACGCCCAGAACGTTTAAAATTATGCCAGGACGTTCATGCATACAGTGGTAGAACAATCATGATATGGACGGATATTTGGATCGGTGGACGAACCGAACTGTTTTGGATCAGAGGCAATCTCAATGCACAGATTTGCGCTGAAACGATTGTATTGGATGTTGTCATTCCTTTGCGGACCCAATTTGGTGCTTCATTTCTGCTTATGCATGATAATGCACGTCCACACACTGCCTGAGTCGTTGCAAACACTCTTGCCGCAGCTAATATCAACGTTCTACCATGGCCTGCACAATTGCCAGACTTGAACCCTATTAAGCACGCATGGCATATGCTTCAAAGAAGAGCTCTGCGAAATATGGATGCTGTACGTGTGCACACACCAGAAAATCTTTTTCGCCTGTTACAACGGACGTGGGCGGCCATTCCGCAACGTGGTTTGGAAGAACTCATGAGTTGCCGAATCGCTGTGATAGTGTTATAGACGGAAATACAGACTACTTTACGGTTACGTAATTGTTTACTTTACGCAATAAAAACCTTTCAAACTTTTCTTTTTATCACATTTTAATATAAGCGGGGTAATTGCGTAACACACTAACAGTAGGAATGACTTTCATTTTGACGGTCAACAACATTATTTATATGTTGTTGAGCAGACAAATTTTTCGAACAAATGAAGCAATGAATTAGCAATAGGCTTCAAAATGATTCAGATTGTGACTGTGATGTGAGCATGTTACTCAATTAGGGTGCAGGATTAACTAAGGTTTAAAATCGCGAAAAGTCTTCAATAATGCAAAAGCAGACCGTACTTCGTCGATCTACACTTAAATAATTTATTAAGGCGCAGATATACGACTTTTAATGATTTCAAATTGAACATCACGACTCAACGAATAGTCCTATTTCTTTGAAAAAAATATATGATAAACTAGACTATTTTCTTCGTAATTTGATATGTGAATATTTGAAATTATATCTATTTTTATAACATAGTGTAATTAATTTGTAAAGTAATGTCTAACGCGAACACACAAACGATAATCACGCAAAAACTATCGGGCGTATTTTCATGAAATCTGCACGATCTAAAAGACAATTTAATTACCCAATTTTTTGTATACGGCTTTTATTTGTATTGTGTTTGATAAATCAAGGTGGGTTGTTTTTGCGAATAAACTTGATGTGCGTTGAAGCGGGTGCTCTTGCGGGCGACGGGCGGCAGTTCAACGCTGACCAATGTCCGGGTAGACGCTAACACTGTGCAATTTTATTCGCTTAAAAGTTTCGCATGCTCCTCCCATTCGCTCAAGGTCGCTGGCACTTATTGTCGCCTTATACAGGAACTCTGTCAAAAAGGTTTCTATGAATTTAAAGATTACTTGGATGACAAAAAGGCTTGGGATTAATTAAGCTATTTCAATGTACCCTCAAGCAACAATCCATTTTATATTGTGAATAAGTGTTTTAGAATTAAAAATGTCATTTTTATTGGTTTACATGTACATATGATATTTTTGATGACATTTAAAGAGAAAACTGTCTGTGAATGTGAGTAGCATGCAGGCTAGATTGAATACATTAATATTATTTTTATATTGTGAATGTGAAGACTATGTAGGTCATAGTTTCTTTTTTTCCCTCTCAGCTAGTTTTGATCATAGTCTGGCAGTTTGAGTAATTTTTGTGGCCTACCCAAATGTCCTTTCTTTGGTATTGTTCATCGAAACGTTGAGCTCCTTAAGTTCTGAGTTGAGATGCACGATTACTGACAAATGCGTGCACTGACTGGACAGGTCCTCTCAATCTGTGCGGTTTTTCCTCAAAATACCTTTTCAGACACAAATCTACTTGGTCTTCACATGATTTGACCAAGATTATGTCTGGACTTTAAAAGAGACTGTGACCTCTGAGTTTGTTTCTGCCTTTCTTCTCAGAGTAGTCAGAGAGGAAACGCCGCCCTCATCTAGTTTTTTAAAATATGATTGACGTGTAAAAGTGTTTGTAAGTATGTACACACGGCTACACATCAAGCTATACATTTCCAGTATAAGCTGATCTCGCATTGTAGGTATAGAGTTCCGTCCAGTGCGAGATCAGCGTAAACTGGAAATGTATAGCTTGATGTGTAGCCGTCTGTACAAACCTATTTACAGAAATAAAATAATTTATCATTTATACGAAAACATTTTATTCAATCAATCTAAATAGACATTTTTAATTTATGTAAATAGGGCAATTTTTTTTTTTTTTTAAATACCTTAATCCTTGATGTGTGTACATTAGTATTACACTTACATAATAAATACATCTTGATGTTTTGTCAAGTCGTAAAAACCGTGCGACCATAAATAGGTAAAATTAAAAAACGCCCGACCAAAAAAAAACTGATGACCTGAAACGGCTAAACCAATTTTGATAAAACATGCCTAAATAACCACCGCCAGAAAACCTGCTTTCAAATAAAAAAAAACCGCATCCAAATCGGTTCACCCGTTTAAGAGCTACGGTGCCACAAACAGACACATAGCGGTCAAACTTATAATACCACTCTTTTTGCGTCGGGGCTTAAAACATAACACCACGCTCCTTTTCTCCATAATTATACTTGCCGGTTAACGAGCAAAAGCTAAGTATAAGCTATAGTATTTATGTCAGGTAACCCAAGGTAGGTATACTATCCATAAGTCAACTGTACAGAGAAGTCTTACCTTTAAGTGGGTTGGTACTTCACGTGACCGTTGATGCAATTCGTCATAGGTAGTTTCAAGCATTGCAAAATGATAGGACTACTTACCCTTAATATGGTACTCTGCAAGATATCAGTTCTTACATGCTACGTCATCATCATTAAGTTCGGTATTGAAATAATAAATAGCTTTGTCTTAAATGTATTTTTTTTGCTGTTGAGATTGTGATGATTTCAACTCAAAAAAAGAATGCTTGCCAATATTATGACAGTAACTCTTTGACTGTGACATTTGTCTTTATCCCCTTAATTTAAAAACGCTGCTTAAAGTTAAGAGATGTTTAATGTTGCTAATCATTACTTAACTTTAAGCAACGTTTATGAATAAACCCCTAAAATTTAAACCATATTTCTAGTGATATTTTTAGTAGCAAAATGTATAACGGTTGACCCAAACTTAGTATTTTTTGTAAAGATTTGACTTTCTACCAGCTTTTACATGGAGCGACTGCCTATCTGACCTCCACAACCCAGTTACTGGGTAACACGATACCCCTTGGTAAGACTGGTTGTCAGAATATTGGGTTTTTGACTACCCGTAAGAACTGTTTATTATAAGATAATTTTCTTAATTTCCAGGTGCCAAAATGACTTCAGAAGTGAACGAATGGTACAAAGGGAGGAGTGTCCTAGTGACGGGTGCCCTCGGTTTGATGGGCAAGGTCCTAATAGAGAAGCTGCTCTACAGCGTGCCGGACTTAGGCTGCGTGTACGCACTGGTGCGGTCCAAGCGCGGCAAGTCACCGGAGACACGCATCGAAGAAATGTGGAAACTGCCTGTGAGTGTTGCAATAGTCATCATGTTTGTTAAGGCGGTACCCCGACCAAAACCTTTGCCATAGTGCGTTATTCAGAGACTATTAACTCATTCACTATGGGTAATAAACTACATCTAAAAACACATAATTAATGTTCGATATCCTATCATCACATTGCACGTTCTTATTTGTTTGTATGTGTTATAAATACATTTAAAATCTCCTTGTAAAAAAGTGACTAAAATTTTTGATTGCATGCATCTTTTGCTAAAGGTGACGTTCTATTAATTTGAGGATTACACGAATGGATAGATAATTTGAAAATCTAAATAATTCACGTTTTATTTTATTCCAAAACATCGCTTGTCTTTGTTTATTAAAATAATTTCAATTTTTTTGTGAATTCTATGATAAATGAGCGTGCGCAGAGAGCGAGACAGAGCGAGACTTAGCAACGGGACAGAGAAGGACCGAACGCTCAAGGTCGTTTGGTCGGGGAAGCGCCTTAATAGATTATTGTGTACGTACTTAACTGCGTGAGATGAGTGTTTGGGAAGAATTAATTATGTTTGACGTAATCGCATGGTTTTAAGAAAAACGTTCGGTGAGTTATTTGGAAAGATATATTTTTCTAAGCAGCGCTCTTACATTATATAACTGGATAATTGCTGCCCTAAACCTCATTAGCTAATTGTTTAATATGTTTTTCTTTAAAAAAACGATTTATCAATTGTTTAATATGTTCTAAGTCTTAAATCGCCAATGCACCTTGAAAAAGCGTGGTGATCAATGCTAATGTCTCCTCTGTGTGACAAGAGGCCTTTGTTCTGAATGGGACAATGGTAGGCTGGTATTATTAGTAATTTATAATATGACTTATATACTTACCAATACTTATAAATTCCAGCTGTTCCAAAGAATAAGAGAGGAGAAGCCGCATGTTATGAAGAAGCTGATCCCAGTGACCGGCGACATCATGTACGAGGAGCTAGGCATTAATGGTTCTCACTTGAATGACATCTACAATGAGGTAACTATCATACCGATCGATAATCGTGTTTAGACCCAGAGTGCGTATATAAAGTGAGATTTTATCAGCGATAACTATGATGGAAAAGTAAAAAATGAATAGGACTGACTTAAGCAAAACGAAAACCAGATCCTGTTGAAAGTCGTTGTAAAATTACGAAACTCTTTGAGAGCGATTGTTACATATCTAGTGCTCTGGGATAAAAGAAAAACGTTGCCAAATCGATTTTATATATAAGTACATTGGCACTTTAATGCAATTTAATAGAACATGCTACTAGAATTTCATATAACTAAACATTGACTGCTGACTTAATACCGGTGTAGGTACAGTCAGCGAGATTAATTGTTAAGCAGATTGATACTCTACTTGCGTCATATTGCTCAAAGAATGACAGTTGTCAAATAATGAATTTGCTTAATAATTAATTAATTTCCCTGACTTTACATATTACTCGATTTAACAAAAGCATGTCCTAGCTACATCAAAACCAATTGCTGGCTTTTGTGCATACAATACAATTTCGTCTCGATCCGGAAACAGCGGTGTCAGGGGCCTCAGCCTCTTGATCTTGGTTGAGGATAGTTCAAGGCTCCTCGCTTAGTTTACAAGAAACAAACAATTGACGACGCAGTTACAGTAGCGAGGTAGGTACGCGCGAAGCTCTGCCAGACGTTACTAGTTTGACTCTGCGTGGATCATGTTTGTAGTAGCTGTCATATTTGTTGGATTTTGTAAATCAATATTCCAAACCACACACAATTTGACATTGTCGACCAATAATACTTGATAAACTGTCACGAATTATTATGGAGTTTATTTATAAACGTTGCATAAAGTTAAGAGGCGTTTAAACATCAATAATGTATGGTTAAACAGGTGCTAATCACTTTATAAAATAAGGGGGTATATGTTTAGCATCCGTAGAAATAATTCCATCTTTTTATAAGCATTTTTTTCGCAAGGCAGAGTACATCATTGTAGCATAGATTTTTAGGACCGGCAAAGATGCGTAATGAATCAAAAAATATATTAACCAACCGTATCGTAAGAACGCAGCAGATGAATATCAAACCAGATATATGTAAACAGAGAAAGCGGTGTGCGATCTAAAGGAATGTGCAACCACGTGTATAAACCACTCTTGATTCTTGTTTGAGAAACTTGCCCAAGTGCCTATGGAGTAGCGACGATCATAACCGTAAAGGATTGCTTAACAAACAACATGCTTTGACAACACTTTTTAATGAACATAAGCTTAATTTATTTAGATAAATGTGGGATTTCCGCGACATTTCATAAAATTTTTTTCATAAAGTAATTTCAATTTTCGAAGTATGAACGGGAAAATCGGTATCCCTATTTTCTCGAATACATATGAATAGAGTCACGGGCAACAGCTACTTCTATGCTATGATAGATACAGAAGATTGCATAACCACTGGTTTTGCTTTGATTATGTTTTTTATTGGTTACAAGTGTAACAACTCGATTCAAATCTGACACACTTTCTTACGGAATTAAATCAAATCATCAGGTTTTATGTGCTGCTAACCCCATTCCACAATAATCGTTACTTGGAATTATATCTATATCTATACATACATATAATAAAATAGTAACAAAGTCAAAACTGTACAATGATTATTTTTGAAAAAAAGTAATTGAACGAGTTTGATGCCAAAAATTTAGTTTATAGAATTTTTGTCCGTTTGACAGTTTGTCGGGATGTAAAATCGAGTAAAAAGATTCTGTAAAATTTTTGCATATTCCTTAAAGGTCTGATTATCGAATAGACTGTATATTATCACAAAATTGGCTATGGGGGATTAGCAATATATTATGTTCGTATTTCTCAACAGTTTACCGCGAGATTTAATTAAAAACGATGGCGATGATCGTCATTGCACTGCCGTAAGGATCTTCGTCATCGCCATCGGTATTCAATCAAGAATTCGTCAGTACAAGTCTGCAGATAGTAAAGAAGTCGCAAGTCGAACTCAAGCAGCTAAACATACCGACAACTGCATAAACTGAAGCTGTTTAAAACAATGTGTTGTGGCGCAATTTATTCAGCAGTCAGTAGCTAAAAATATATAATGAAACCAATGACACGCCCTTAGTCTGTTGATTACGACAGCTCTTATAATTCATGAATAAAGTACAAAAATATTATGGTGATAATCGGTCGTTAGCGCTCACATTCATTTCAGTTGGCTATGTCAGAAGTTTAAGTGTGGCTTGTGAGCGAAGCTTTGAAGGAAGATTTTCAGTTGAACTTTAGTCGGGACCCAGGAGAGATCATGAATTACAACTATTTTTTTTCGTTCATGTACTTAAACCAAAGACTTACTAATAAGTTTTATTAAAATTAACAAAATCAATCGATGTTGTAGAGCATATGACTTCACGTTCCGATTAACTTCTGATACCAATAGAATACACACTACACAGTCACGTGAGTGAAGCCGCAGGCACTGCTAGTTCAATCTTAAATTCTAAGCTTTTCGGTGGGATCACCATGTGCCAAATAGGTAAAACTTTTTTATTAATTTGTCTCTTACACCTTCGATTGAATACCCTAAAAAAAGTTTATTTTAACCCAAGATAATCCACTTAATGTAGATTTTAAAATTGTTTTCAGCAAAATGGACAGCAGAGTACCTATTTTTGGTAAAACTATAAAGTTTATTTTTCAATTCTAGGTGTCAATAGTATTCCACTTTGCGGCAAGCTTGCGACTGGAAGCCCCTCTAAAGGAAGGTCTGGAAATGAATACCAAAGGCACCCTAAGAGTACTGGACATGGCAAAGAATATGAAGAAGCTCGCCGCCTTCATACATTTGTCTACCGCTTTCTGTTATCCTGATTACGAAAGAATGGCTGAAAAGGTAAACTTTCAAAGAAATTTGAAATGTATTTTTAACCGACTTCACAAAAAGGAGGAGGTTCTCAATTCGTCTGTTTGTATTTTTTTTTCTTTATGAGTCTTAGCTCATAACTTTTTCTGGGTGAACCGATTTGGATGATTCTTTTTTTATTTGATAGGTGGTGCTTCACATGTGGTCCCATTTAAATTTGATCAAGGTCTGACCGGTAGTTTTTGAGTTATCCTTAATAATGCATAATTTTTCCACTTAGTGTATATGGATGATGTGTTAATAATTTCCTGTCACTGTTATTTACACACCAAGTAGTGGTATACGAATTTGTGTGGGGTAGGTACCGCAACTAAAAAGTGAAAAATAAAAACTTTTTACACAAAAAACAACCGACTTCCAAAAAAAGCACTAAAAGACGTGAAAAATAACTTTAATTTCGGAAGTCGGTGGCCAAAAACGGAAATGCAAAACCAAAGACACCGACTTCCGAAATTAAAGTAATTTTTCACGTCTTTTAGTGTTTTTTTTGGATTCGGTTGTTTTTTTGAAAAAATATTTTTTTATTACTCGGATATTAATTTTAAATTAATCAAACTAGCACTAGTACAACATCGAGTTTGCCGCTCATCGTTGTGACCTACTAGAAAAAATATCTACTTATTAAATCCTTAAATTCACTAACTGACAGACAAAGCACACCTTAAAGGCTCGTACACACTGACGCGACGCGACAGCGTGACACAAAGGCACGAGCGGCGCCTTTGTGTCGTGCTGTCGCGTCGCACCTGTTTGCGGGAGTTTTAAATCAGTCGGTCTAGAAGCATGAATATTTTCACAAGAGTTCCTTATATACCTACGTATATTATAATAAAAGTAACCACTAAGGAAGGATTTTAGAAAATTCATCCCCTGAACGGGTTAAATAAGGGATGAAAATTTGTCTGGAAGTACGTCTCTTTTGCCGATTGGAAATCCTTTCGGGCACACGGCTTGTAAGATATTTAAATAACTAAATCGTTATGTCCTCAAAACCTTTCATGATACTATCATTTCATGAACACATGGAACAGCAATTGGCGAATAGTCCCCCCAATGTCTAGCGATTCTTTTAATTTCTGCAGGTGTTCGATCCTCCAGCGGATCCACACGAGGTTCTTCGCGCTGCAGGCTGGCTGACAGAACAGCAGCTCAACCTTCTGGCACCTTCCATCTACCAGAAGCATCCTAACTCCTACACATACTCCAAGCGGCTAGCAGAAGCGCTGGTCAGGGAGAGCTACCCGCAACTACCTGCCGTTGTTGTCCGACCTAGCATAGGTGAGGCAGAGCACCGTTTCGATTCGATTAATTTATTTCGTAAATACAAAAGAGTACAAAATATAAATTCACCAAAGAAGGAAAGAACAAAAAAATTAATCGTATTTTTTACCGACTTCAAAAAAAGGAGGAGGTTCTCAGTTCGTCGGAATCTTTTTTTTATATAGTATGTTCCCCGATTACTCGAAGACGGCTGGACCGATTTGAAAAAATCTTTTTTAGTTTAATAAGGTATACTTTCTAGGTGGTCTCATTGTCAGGTCATCAGGTCAGGTTCTGATTGTGATCCTGGAGAAATCGAGGGAACTCATCAAATATTATAGGGATACCTATAGTGATTTGGGTATATTTTATAGTAACTCGTGCATTTGCTCTTGGAAAGCACCATTTGGTGAAGTGGAACTGATGATGAAGACCTCTACTCAATAATAAGTATTTTCCTGGTTTTTTTTCTTTTATATGGTTGCCAAGCAATTTATTCTTGCTAAAATACCTATGGTAAAGTGGAGCTGATGGTGAAGTATCAGAAGAACTCCTAAACAATTAACGTCGCTGCATCCGGAAAAACAATATTCGGAAAAAAAAAGCGAGAAATAAACATTTAAATATTAAATTAAATTGTATTACATAGCAAGCGGTGGTAAATGAATTTATATGGGGTAGGTATCACAACTAAAAAGTAAAAATACAATCTTTATTACAACAAAAAAACAACTAATTTCCAAAAAAAAAAAACACTACAATGTGAAAAATAACTTTAATTTTGGAAGTCGGTGGCAAAAAACGTAAATACAAAGACACTGACATCCAAAATTAAAGTTATTTTTCACTTTGTAGTATTGTTTTTGGAAGTCGTTTGTTATATTTTTTTTTTAAAGATTTGTTTTATTGTACACATAATGCAATTTACTCAGTGTCTATGTCAGTGTCGAAGAATCACGCAGATGCAATGCCCTTTTCAGGACTCGATTCCTCTCGTTGGAGTCTTCGTCTTTGACATAAAACCATGGAGATACTGGTTGCAAACATACTCGCAAACTTTAAGTATAACCTTTTCCAATATGGTTAGAAAAATAGACTTGGTCAGTTATTTTAATCCTTAAATTATGATTCTAGTAACTCCATCGTATAAGGAGCCCACTCCTGGCTGGGTGGACAACCTGAATGGTCCCATCGGTCTGATGGTGGGCGCCGGCAAGGGCGTCATCCGCTCCATGTACTGCTACGGACACTACCACGCCGAGGTCATTCCCGTCGACATCGCTATCAACAGCATCATTATTATTGGCTACAAGACTGGCAACGATACTCAGAGGTAACTGTTACTTTCATAATTGGTTTATTTTCCTCCGCTTTGCCTTAATGGTGTGTCAGCCTTAAGCTCCATTCTTCTTCTTCTTTGGGTTATGGTTTCCGCACTTAGTCCTTCATATGGACCATTGTGCGTGGGCCATGGCGGCCGTCGGTGGTTATTCCAACCAGCCCACCTCCCTCCAGAAGTTGGCGATATCTCCTGGTCTGCTGAGAGCATTTGTGTAGGATATGGGTGCCCCGAGGGTTTGTGACCTAATTTGTGTGACGCAAGTGCATTCAAAGAGCACATGCGCAACGGTTTCCTCAGCCTCCATGCAGGCCCTGCACAGAGGACTGTCCGTTATGCCTATTGTGTGAAAGTGTTTGTTTAGCGAGCAGTGACCCGTGATGGTCCCCGTCACCAGGCGCAGACCGTTCCTGTCCAGACGTAATAAACGTTTGGTAAGCTTGCCATCTAAGGATGGCATGGCTTCCCTGGACTGCCTACAGCCGGGTGTCGAGGTCCACAAGCTCTCCGCTTGTGTATGGGTGTACTCCTGTAACCATCTCCGTAGCTGGTTAAAGGGAATGGGCACGATGGGTTCGGGTCCACAGACTGACGCGCTGGATGCTCTTCTAGCCAGTTCGTCAGCTGCATCATTACCCAGTGATCCACTGTGCCCTTTAATCCATTGCAGTGTCACTGTGTTACGGTTGGACACCGCCACACGTTCTAGAGCATTGTGACATTCCAGTATTATACTTGAGGTAATATACTTCCTCCCCAAGGATTGGAGGACTGAGGCACTGTCAGAGAGTATGCGTATGTGGGAGTCCATGACTTTCCTGGCCTCTATGGCGGACACCGCTAGTGTAATGCCCACACACTCCGCCTGGTAGACGGTGTTGAACATTCCCAGTGGGCTGGATATATTTATATTAAGGTCGTGCGAGAAAACTCCGACTCCGGTTCCGGCGTCGGTCTTAGATCCGTCGGTATATACTCTCAGCTCTTTCGGGCCTGAGTAGTCGCAACGTTCTTCTGTGAGTATTATGTTATAATGCCTTTGAAAGTAGTGCAGTTTCGGGGCTTTGTCGCAGGGTGATGCCATCAAAGGTTGTCGTTTGATCGCATCTTCCTTAATGCGTATGTGTTTGACTCTAGAGTCCTTGCTTAGGGTCCCTGCTATGTGCAGCCTGAAGGCAGCCAGGGCTGCCTCCTCACGCACGATGAGGTGTAGAGGTGGCAGTCCAAGCATCGCCTGTAGGGCAGCAGTGGGTGTGGTTCTCATGCAGCCAGTGATAGCTACACAAGCAAACCGTTGCAGTTTTTCTAGGTCTCTCTGGGCTGTGCTCAAATCTGTCCTGGGCCACCAGACTAGTGAGCCATATGTTATAATTGGCCGGATGATTGTGGTGTACAGCCAGTAAGTGACCTTGGGGCTTATTCCCCAATTCCTGCCAAGCATTCGCTTGCATTGCCACAGGGATATGCTGGCTTTTGTGGTGATGTAATTAGTATGTTTTGCCCAGTTCAGCTGTTTGTCCAAATATATGCCCAGGTATTTGGTTTCGGTTGAAAGGCTTAGGGTAGTACCAAAGAAACGTGGTAATTGGAGTGTCATCAACTTCCTCTTTTTTGTGAAGAGAATCAGTTCGGTCTTTGTCGGGTTCACTGATAGCTGGTGTTTATTGCACCAGACCTCTACTATTTTCAAGGCTTGGCGCATGAGGTTGCATAAGGTGTTTTCGTGGGTACCATTTACTATTATAGTTATGTCGTCGGCGTAACCTACTGTGAAGTAGCCTTTGTCATTGAGTGTTTTGATGAGGCTGTCTACGACCAGGTTCCATAGGAGTGGCGAGAGAACTCCCCCTTGCGGACAGCCCTTCGCCACAATGGCCCTTGTAGTGTCGTTCACGGTGACTTGTACAGCTCTCAGTTTGAGCATATTGGTGATCCATCCGCTTAGAGTCGAGTCTATGCTGTGTTTGTCGAGGGCCATGTTGATACTATTAAACGTGGTTTTGTCAAAGGCGCCCTCAATGTCTATGAAGGCGGCCAGTGCCGAGCATTTATGGTCCACTGCGCATTCAATTTTGGATACCACGCTATGTAGCGCGGATTCCGTTGATCTGCCTGTGGAGTACGCATGCTGTTGTTTGTGAAGTGGTTTTACCCGGAGAGGTCCGTCACGTATGTGTCTATCGCAGAGTCTCTCTAGGGTTTTCAGTAGAAAGGATGTGAGGCTTATAGGCCTATAGGCCTTGGGTTGTGTATAGTCGGTTTTACCGGGTTTGGGTATGAAAATGACTTTCACTTCACGCCATGCTAGGGGTACATATCTGAGTGCTATGCAAGCTCGATAGATCTCCACCATGCATGGCGTCAAGGGGTCAATGCCCCACTGTAATAGGGCTGGGAAGATGCCATCCAGCCCTGCGGATTTGTACGGCTGGAATGTGTTAATAGCCCACTTTAGCCGATCTTCTGTTACAATGCCTTGGGCTCTTGACCAGTCTTGACCCGTTGGGGTCCATACTGGCTCAGCCTCCCACTGTCTGTCCTCTAGGACTATACAGTCTGGGAAGTGAGTCTCGAGAAGGACCTTGCTGGTTTCAAGGTCACTTAGTGTGTAGGAGTTATCGGGTTTTTTCAGCGCGCCAAGGGTTCGGTCCTGATCCGTTGATAGGATCTTCCTCACCCTTGCGGCTTCATTGTTGGTCTCGATGGATTCACAGAATTTCCGCCACGCTGTTCTTCTGGCAGTTCTGATACACTTTTTGTATGTGTATTGGGTTTCTTTGTATATCTCCCAGTCATCCGGGAGTCTAGTGTTCTTGGCTCTGTTGAATTGTTTTCGAAGTATATCTCTGAGTTTACTAAGTTCTGCATTCCACCAGGGGTTCCTGTCCCTGATGGTTTTTGGCGCCCTTAGTTTGCAGCATGCATGGTATGCTTCGGTTAGATATTCTGATAGTTTTATCACGGTGTATTCCAGTTGTGCAGTGTCTCTTATAGTCACCTGTGATAGATGTCTGGCTAGTAGAGACGCTAGGAGACATTTGTAGCCGGGTACATCAGTGCGTCGCGGGTTTCGTCTAGGTGCAGGGTTTTTTGTGGTAGTATTTAGTGTGAACCGGATTCTTCTATGGTCGGAACAAGAAGGCTCGTCCGACACGTGCCAGTTTGTGATAAGGTTTGTCGCGTTTTCTGTAGCAAGCGTTAAGTCTATGATTGTTTGTCCTCGGACTGTGACCCAAGTGGGTTCAGAGCCCCGGTTTACAATGTTAAGGTTAGTAGAGAATAAATAGGTGGATAGTACCTCTCCTCTGGAGTTCGGTGCGTCGCTGCCCCAGAGCGGGTGGTGGGCGTTTGAGTCGGTGCAGATGATCAGGTCCAGCTTGGTGCGCTCGCAGTGCTGCACTAAGTCGGCCATCTCCTGCGGCGGGCAGTTTGCGTCCTCGCCTGGCATATAAACCGAGGCTAGCACGACATCTGGAACGTCACCTTCAGTCTGGAGCCTGACAGCTGTCAGGTCTCTGGAACAGAATTGAGTGAGTGGTGTGGTAGGGATTTCTTTGGGTATGTAGACACAGGTTCTAGGTTTGTCTGGACTGTTTGTGTTGAGAATCAGCTTACCTCCGGTGTTACCGAGGCCGCATATTTTGTTGCTCCTGATCCACGGCTCCTGGATCAGTGCGATGGTTCGGGGCTTAACCTCCAGGGCTCTGCGTAGGCTAGCCGTGGCAGTCTGGCTATGTTGGAGGTTGGTTTGTATGATGTTGAGGGTTGATGACGGCGGTGGGGTGGGGTTAGTCGGAGATGGTGCCATCGGACAGTTTCTCCGCCTCCCCCTCACCATGGACGTCGTGATAATCGCCCGGCGACGAGGCTAAAATCTGCTCGTTCCAGCCAGGAGATTCGGGCGGTATGGTGTCCTCGGCGTCAGCCATTGCCGCTCGGGCCATGACCTCCTCCAGTTGCGCTATGTCTGGGTCGTTGGTCTGTGTCAATGTCGGCGTCGTTCCTGTCCCGTCTGTGCAGTCGGTCTCTGTGTCAGGGGGTCGGGTCGTGGGCCAGAAGCGTACGTATATCGACCCTAGAAGGTACGATATCCGTCGCTCCCGGGCCAGAACCCGTTCCGCTTCCTCCGGTGGCACCCCCAGGGTCAAAAAAGTCCCATGGTTGTCGCCACCGACGGTAGTGGCCCTGTACAATGACCACCTAGCGATGTCATACCAAGTGTTCTGACGAATCAGAACACTTTGGAGCCGGACTATGTCACCTCTGTACCGAGGGACGAAAAGTGAGGCTCGAACGCGGGTGGGCACGTCGGATTGTCGTAGTACCGTTAGTGTGAGGTCAGTGTCGGGGAGTCTTATCAGGGGCACGTTCTGGGTCAGCCAGGTCAGGGCATGGTCGTCCTCACACCACATCTGCACAGTACCTTCCGCTACCCGTGGGTATCCACGGAAGGCAGGGAGTGGTGTCGTCGGGTCGGTGTCCATTAACAGGCTCTCTAGATTCGCCTTTATGTGTTCCGCCTCTACCCTGGTCAGGTCTCTAGACGGGGGAGGGAAGCAGATAGCTACGGCCAGCCGCGCAGGAATATCCTTTGTGGCTCGCGCGTAGGTTCTCCGCTCCCCCTGAGCGGAGTGGACCCTCACGCGTTTGGCGCCCCCCTGTAGTGCACTCGGTGAAGCCGATTCGTCAGGGCGCCCCCTCTTCCCCGGTCCTGTACCGCTTGGTCCAGGCTGCGGTTCGGAGGTGCCTGGCAGGATGGTGGTTGCCAGCGGCGCCTGCTCGCGTGGGGCTCCAGCCCGCTTTCCCCTGTTCCTCCTAGGTCGAGGTCGGTCGTGGGTAACGTCGGGGTCTTGGGATCGACTGGCGGCCCCGGCAGACCCTGTCGCGTTCAGGGGTTTTTCGCGCTGGGTTGCCCCTTCGCGTACTTGCCCCTGCCCGCTTAGTTCCGTGTCCGGCCGCTTTTCGCGCTGGGTTACCCCTTCGCGTACTCGCGGCTGGTCGCGTACTGCTCTTTCGGCGTCCGATTGCACTTCGCGCTGGCTGGTGCCTTCGCGGGTGTCGTGCGTTCGGTCGCCTACTTTCCTCTCCCGGGCCATGGATTTTCCGCGCTTATTCAGCAGGCGTACTTCCTCAGCCGGGAGAGTGGTGGAGCTGCCAGGCCCGTCATCCTTTCCCGCCCCTGTCTGTCTGTGTCGGTCTTGGTCATTGTCGGGGTTGGTTACGCTGTTCCGCACGATGCTCTGTTGCCAGAGGCTCGTGGGAGGCATACCCGTCGTGGTCGGTGTTGGCGCGTGAGTCGCAGCCGGGGTGGTAGACATAGGCGCGTTGATCGCAGCCGGTGTTGGGTCTTTTGGCGCGTAAGTCGCTGCCTGGGTGGTTGGCGCTAAATCAGCTGCCGGGCGCGCTAAGAAGCGCGGATATAAGCTGCAGTTGGGTGCCCCCCCCAGATTACGTTGGGGGCTGACCGCCGTGGCGGTGTGGGATTCCCCGGCTTGGCCGGGACCCACCTGGGTACTTTCTTTGTCCTTCTGCATTTTATATTTGATTTGGGGGGTGGGCTTTTTTGGAATCGAGGTTACCCCTCCTCTAGGACCGACGGGATATGGGGATAGGAGGGAAGGCATTTGGTAGTGGGTAAGGATTCATTGGGGTCACCCTAGGTCTGGGATTTTGGCCTAGGGGTTTGGGACCGAGGGGATATCTGGATATGGAGGGATGGAATGTTTAGGCAATTGGTACACAGGAAGAGGGGTGTATAGGTTACCCTGAGCCGGGGATTTAGCTTGCGGGAACTTCTCTTGTCCGGGATCTCTGTCAAGATGCTCCGACTGCGAAACTGACCTCTGACAGTCGGTCCCGCAGCCGAAGTTGGGCTATCCGCAACCTGCCCACCCGCTCGGTTGCAGGAGAAGAAGTGCCTGGCGGTCTGGATCGCCCCACCACGGGTGTACTTGTACATACGCGTTGGAGCCATCCAGCCAGCCCCGAGTAAGCTCCATTTACACGATGCAAGTTTCTTGCGAATGCAATGAATGACTTGCATCGTCTAAACACTGTTTACATGGTGCAACTTTTAATGTCGCTTCAACTTATGGTATACAGGCTACAGGCAATTCAATCGCACCGTGTAAATCAAGGCTTTAAAGTAGGCTACAATTGTACATCGTCGTAACTAAAATCTACAATAGGTGGCGCTTCCGGTAACGTTTCGAAATTCGTACCTAAAAACCAACCAGTCTCTACTAGTATGGAAACCTCTAAATAGTGACAAGTATATTCACACGAATTACAAGGAATTCTGTCACCATACAAGTAAATAACATAGGAACTACACTGAAAAACACAAACTATCTATCTTAAGTAAAAATAATAATAACAAGATACTAACAATTGCAGAAGATACGTTTCCAAAGTATCAAATTTGCCATGATTTGATACCAAATTGTGGAATGAAGAAGCTTATTGATAAAATTGATCGAAAATTAAAAAAGAAAAAAATTCAATTAACGACTGATTTTTATCGGTGAAGAGGACTTTAGACGAACTACCAACTACGTTGACCTAACAATTACCATACAGGCTCTCTATCTGTCAGTTTGCAGGAATTATCAGAAAAAGTCATAGAAGTCGACATTTTATGCAGAACGGAACATTTCATGATGCAGGGATATGAGAATCAACTAAATGCATAGATAATTATTGTTTGGCAAGATGTTTCAGTAGAAAAGAATATAAGAGAGGTGGATCATGTATACTTGTTCATCAATGGAGAGAACTGCTAAATATTGCTAAAATGTCGGCTGTTGTTACATTCGAATAATGCGCCGGCTAATTAACCACAACACCGTTTTTATATACATTTATAGGATTCATAACGGCAATAATCTGTCTGAATATGTTGATAAATTATTAAAACTGCTACAAACTTTGAGTAAGAAATCTCAAAATATAGTCATAGCGGGATATTTTAACATTGAAATATTAAAAAGAAACAATAGCACAATTGAATTTGAAAATTTGTTATTCAATTGTAAATTAAAACTAGCACTAAATGAACTTAAACGATTGAAGAGTCAAACATGCATAGACAATTTTGCTCATAATTTCAATAAGCCCTGCAAAACTACAATATTAGAATTCGCATTGTCTGACCATACAGCGCAACTTCTTAAATTCCTCGTAAGCAAACCGTGCGCAATAAACAAGTGGCGTATAAATAGACCGGAATATAGTGAAAAATACTTATCTAAATTTAAAAATAATTTATTCAGTTTGACATTTGAAGAGGTGGATTATGCGAACTACCCCAATGTTGCACATAAGGCTTTTTTTAGGGTCCACCTACGGCGAGTATATGTTGATGGTGAATTATAGATAGCTCATCCCTATAATTTACACAATATTTTAAAATATAAACAACTCAACTCATACTTAGAACTCAATAAGATTCTCTGCAATTAATAAAAAGGTTTCAGAGGAGAAAAAAGCTATTAATATGGATATTTATGATTTTTTACACACAGTGATGTGATGACGACTGCAACCGAATGAACCGGTGTGCAGTATATTTTGTGATATGAATCAGGCGTTTGACTATGTTCAGCATAAACATAACAACAAAACGAGATGAGTCACATCAGTCGCATTAACGTGAAGTTATGTATGGTGTCACACAGGGAAGTGTTTTGGGACCTCCCCTATTTACATTATATATTAATGACTTGCCTAAGTCCACAGAACAGCCTATGAGCATCTTTGTCGATGACATTGTAGTGACAATTGCGTGTAAGAATCAAGACACATATAAATCTAACATCTAGTCAAGCATCGCTAATGAGACTCAATTGACTATCTATTGTTATGGCCCGATAAGGGGTACTCACTAATTGCAATTATAGAATGGTTAAAAAATATTAATAATTTAAAAATAAATTTAAATGAGACTAAAATCATGCACTTTAGTCAGTGCTCTTTGAAATTAATTAATAATCTAGATATAAACTATTATAATAATAACATTGACAAAGTTGATACCACAAAATTTCTAGGACGTATTATTAACAAGATATTAAATTGGAAGGCATATTTATAGAGACTATCAGTAAGAAAAGAAGTACCACAGCATATGCTCTGTACGAACTGGCAGCAGTAATTGGTGTAGATGCTTTGCTCACCGCATAATACGGCTTGATGGAGTCCATTTTAAGATAAGTTGTTATTTTTTGGGGTAACTCGACTGACCGGGAACTTATATTTAAAACTGAGAAGCGTTGCCTTAGGTCGATGTTCAAACTTGACACCACTCAGAGTTGCAAGCCTTATTTCCAAAAATACAACATCTTGACTGTACCTTCACTTTATATTTTAGAAAACGCAGTGTTCTTAAGATCCAACCCTCTCCTCTTTTCTCGCATGGCAGATCGATTTCCTCGTAATAGACAATAGCCAAATTTTCCTGCTTCAATATATGTCGGCACTTATGCGAAAAAGTGTTTACTGCATGATTCCAAAAATGTAAAATGAACTATCAAAAAGCTGGAATCAGTCAACTGATGTGTAGAGTTAAAAAATAAAGTTATTAATTTTCTAGCAGATAAAAGCTTATTATAAATTGAATGACTTTTTAGATGAGATATTTTTATTATATTTTACAAATTTATTATTTTGAATGTTTTTATATTATAATTACATTTTTAATGACTAGGAGTGACATTTTAGATTATTGTATTAATATTTGAATGCCATTGTTTAAGGCAAACATGATGATCTGTTTTTACCTTTAGTTTTAACATCTCTTACATGCTGACATTTTGTGTTGTATGTATTTGTATTGTACTTAAGTTTGAGCAAATAAATGATTATCTTATCATAACAAAGATCCGTAGAATATCCGTCCATACTCGATTAATCTCGGAATTCTTTATGTATTGCTTTATCATGACTAAGGCACTATAGTTAACTAACTCATTTCCAGCAACGTCAAAACTACAATTAAAATTAAGTTTGTCACAAACCTTAATCATGTTTATTGTCCAAAACAAAATATACCTAAAAGAGATTTTAACTTTAATTTCAGACAACCCGAGATCCCTGTATACAACCTAACGACTGGAGACGACCGCAACACGACGTGGAAGCAAGTCCTGGACATCGGCAAGGCCACCGTGCGGAAGTTCCCCTTCGAGGGGCCACTGTGGTACCCCGATGGGAACATAAGGCACAACAAGTTCATACATGACTTGTGTGTGTTCTTCTATCATATCATACCGGCTTACTTCATCGATTTCCTGATGTTCTTGTTTAGACAGAAGCGATTGTGAGTACTTAAGATTTGTTACTACGTACGTATACCTTGCCCGCGATGAAGTTTTGTTGGGAAGTAAAGGGAGAGTGTCCCTCGTTCTCCCTGTATACCAATAGCAATATATTCCCCATCATACTACTATAACTCTCGTGGCTGGGCAGAGCATTATCTAGTATTTACCAATCTTTTCCAGGAATCGAAATTGATTTCGATAAGTTATACAAAAGTTAATTTTCTACAAACGTGGATAAATTACATGAAGTAGGTCTTAACTTCAGTTATTACGACTCCGCATTCATTATACAACACTTTGTAACTATTTTTATATATGTGTAATTTACTGACCTACCTACATGCCCACCATGCGTTACTGTTTCAGAACTATAAGGGTCAGCGCTATTGACCTCTTATAATATGAGAAAAGTAATAATAAAATAAATAAAAAGGATTGTGTGGTTTTATGAAACCACGGTAAAAGTGAAACTTTTTTTCACATTATAGACATTTAACTAAAAACCTCCTTCCTTTCACTTTATCCCTACTCCGCGGCCGACCGTCACGCGACATGCAACACACGGACGAAAAAGTTTGAGACGATGTAATAAAAGTTTCACTTTAATAAATTGTAGGTAGTTTGTAGCTAAACAAAACCGGCCAAGTGCGTGTCGGACCACGCACAATGAAGGGTTCCGTAGGTGGAATGAATTTGTCCCAAGAACAAACTTAACATTGTAGTTGAAAAACATGTTCCCCCATACGTTCCAGCTGCAAATGTAAGTTTGTACGCACGATATTGAGTGATTCACCATGTTATTTTAAGACTACTTATAGACTTCTAGGTTTTCTACTCTCTGTATTTTTCAAAATTTGAGCCTAAGCAGTTGTGGAAATAGGGGTGGGGGGGATAGTAAATTTTCATAAATTTTCTGTAATATCTTTGGAATTCTAGCCACAAAACTAATTTAAAAAAAAAAATGATCCTCATAACAAGCCTTTCATTTGATATATCACACGGTACAATTTGCATTTTTTTTTTAATTTTCTAATTTTCCCCCCAAAAGTGACCCCTCAATAGTGAAAGTTCATTGATTTACGTTACACGTTCGTGATTGGATCTCAGAAATTCAAATGCGTACCAAATTTCAACTTAGTTGGTCCAGTACTTTCGGTGCTATTCGGCTGTGACAGACGAGCAGACAGACATACAGACACACGAGTGATCCTATAAGGGTTCCATTTTTTTATTCGGAAGTACAGAACCCTAATAACACCTTTTGTTATAATATTATGTATGTGTCTGCAAATTTTGGATGGCATATCTCAACAAGTCCTATTTGTATGACTGCCAAAGAGATTATAAACTGTACTTAAATCCCTTTCAAGAATGTCGTGAAAAAGATTTAGTAGACGCGTTTTTCGTTTCTTAATTGATTGTCCGAGACAATACAACAGGATTATTTTGTTTCTTTAAATCCCAATCAATGAATATCTGTTTACAATTTTTTATATTAATCAAAATGCGTTTTATTTCAGCATGGTACGCATCCAGAACAGAATAACAATTGGACTGGAAGTCCTCCAATACTTCACGACTCGGGAATGGTGGTTCGATACGAACAACTTCAAGTCCCTAGTTTTACTTCTGAACCCTGTTGACAAAGAGACCTTTCCAATGGACCTGTCCATCATTGAGGATGAACCGTATATAGAAAGCTGCATGATCGGAGGAAAGATGTACTGTTTAAAGGAGAAGATGGAGAATTTACCCAAAGCTAGAATGCAGAATCACATGTAAGTTCAGTTATTCCAAATTATTGATGTGAATAGCAATATTGATACAGTTTATGCTATAGGCGAATTAGTAACCGAATTCTAAAAAACATCATGGTAGTGGTGGTGGTCATTTAACTTGTTTTGTCACTTAGCCAAAAATAAAGAGTAAGGTGGATCACGGTTTTTCGAAATCTACCCCAATCGGGATGAAAAGGATAGTCAATTTTACAGGGGAGGATTTCACTGCGTGGCTCGATTAACTCAAAAATTGGCATAAATAATCTTTGAATCAAGTTATGAAAACATCCCAAACCATTTTTCAAAATTCCACCTCAGTGGGGGTGTAAAGCGGGATACAGTATAAAAAAGCTTATTAATTTTGTTAAAAAAACTTGAAACTTGGGAAGAATACTTGCCTAAGTAATAGAGTTGTCATCAGTAGTTTTTCAAAAATATCACTCAAAGGGGGTTTTTCGGTGTTAAAGTTTCTATGGAAGTATGTTAACGCGCGTTCCGATAAACTCGAAACTCAGTGTTAATACTATTAACAGAAAATAAACAATAATAAGTTTTAGGGGTTTTCGAAAATAGAACCCTGACGGGGCAAAAAGGGTTAAGGGGAGGATTACTTAAGTAAATAATAAACTTCGTCATTATTGGTTTTTTAAACTACCTCTCATAGGGGGATTGGGGGGGTGGGGTAGTCAAAGTTATTAGGTATATTAACTCGAAACTCGTTATTTATACTTAAGACCGAAATAAAGGATAACGTGTATTCGGGTTTTTCGAGTATTTACCCCTAACGGGGTGAAAAAGATGGATAAAGTTTATATAAAAAACATCTTATTATTTTAAACTACAAACTTGCAACTTGGCCCTAATATTTATGTAAATAAATAATAGAAATCGTTATCATTAACACTACCATTTAAAGGGGGTGTTGAAATTTGTAGGCGAAAGTGTGAAATGCACGTGAAGGAAGGCGCGCGCGATGTGTTGACTGACGGATAGATAAGAACTTTTGCGCATTCTTTTTATAATGTAGGCGATCACTAATAAGGAGTTTTTGGAAATTCGACCTTTATAGGGGTCAAAATGGGGAATTATTTCGTTTGTATGAAATAATAATGTTATAATCTTGAGATAATAAACTTTTAAATAGACCCGCATACTTTTCTTAATAAATAAAAAATATCGCAATAATTAACTGTCGAAAACTATATTTTAAAGAGGTTGGAAGGATGTTGAACTTTGTAGGAGAAAATACGAATTCAACGCGGACGAAGTCAGTAGCGAAGTGCTAGTTAAAGGAATAATTATGTGGTGCCATAAGGAAGCGTAATAAGCCCTTGTTATTTGTAGTTTTCTTTAAAAATTACAATATTCTACAATATTGACGTTAAGATTGAAACAATAACTAAATTATATGAGTTGTTAATGTTCCCCATTACCGTCCTACTATAATACAAATTTGTTTCTAATTTGAAGCAGGTGAACAGCGTTAGAACTTGAATGAAAACCCGTTGCTATTCCTGCCTATCTAACAATTAATATTTTGTTCCCAGTCTCTACATACTGGATCGCCTGGTATCACTATTCTTCTACCTGGTGCTTCTGTATTGGATCGTGTCTTACTTCGAACCGGCGAGGGAACTACTTTCGTACGGCGGCCCCGCTGTACGGTACCTACCTCTAGTAGGTAAGGCGGTTTTTAAAGACGCTTAAAATAATGTATGTAGATAATCAGAATAAAAAATAAATATTTCAAGTTTGGAGAAGGTTGATCCTTAAACTGGTGATTTATAATGTTATCGAGATTTATTTTTGTGACATTATTTTTTTGTATATTTTGTCAATTTACATTGTCACTTTCATAAGTAGGTGCTTGGTGCTTTATTTTATAACACCTTTAGAATATACATAAAGGTTAAACTTTATCCGTCCATATCACATTGATGTACTATAATTATTATATTTCGACAATTAGAATATAAGTTTAACAGTACTTAATATTTTGTACCTTTTTAAAGTATATTGAATCTTATTTTGTTGTTTTTTTTTTTGTAAAATATACCTTCTTCACATAATAATATATTTTCGTTTTAATAAATTGTACCAAATATAAGTACGTATTAAACGCCCACAAAACAATTGTATTTCAATACCAATTTTATTGAAATTAACAGCATCCACTGTAGGCACATAATTGGTACCTAAATCAAGGCCTTACGTATAGAGGATAATACCAACATGATTTTAGGTCCTTTATGGTTTTATTATTCTATGCCAACACCTACATAAGGTTTTAATATGGGTCGCTCTGAATCGGTTAAACTGGTGGTAACAGGCGCAGTTAAGTTATCCACTTCATGTTCACAAATGAAGAAACTCCTCATATCGCAAGCGGTATTGACCAGACGTCCGTTGAAGAACATTGAGCCGCACTCCTCATGACTGTCTCCGTCCGGTAGGTAATTGTCGAACCAGGAGTCACGATCCACATTCATCCGAGTTCCTAGAAGAAAAGCAATTCATTTTTTAAATTTAAATCAACAGCATCCTGTGAACAAAAATAATGCCCAGTCAAATCGACCTGCGATTCGAATAAAATTGTAACTCGAAAATGGTGGTTTACAGGAGAGGGAAAACGTTTTCGGGCACTTTGAATTGCACTACCTGTTTTACATTCAGGATAAAAAAAAAAAAAACAATCCTCATCCATCGGTATAATTATTTTTTCGGTAACTAGCCTAATAAAGATTTTTTTGAGAGTTACGATAGCGAAATGTACAAAATATCTGTGAAAGAACGTTGTAACTTCGCACATAATATTATAAGCTGCTTTTAGTACGGTATTTCTTGTACGAAGAATAACGTAACACCCATACCAAAGACATCCTAGGCTTTTTTAAGTGAAAATAAATTTGAAGTTATACACAGCTAATTTTCGTTTATAATAGAAAAGTTTAACTTCAGATTGAGAAGTAGATAGCACGTGACACAATGAAAAGAGAGAAAAATAGGTTTATATGTCACAGAAACACGTAAAACAAACTAAAAAACGTCCGGAATAATGTTTGCCCGCCTATTAGTCTAACTTTTGTGACAATGTCTCGTTGAAATAATAACGTAAGTAGGTTTCCATATGCCACAGGCGTGATTGAGTTGGTGAAAGAACATTGTAACTTGATATAAGTTTCGGTTTCACTGAGATTCTTGGTAGGCGCTTGAAAACTACTATGATTTTTTAAGTGTAAGTCTAAATACGATTTTTTTTCGCTAACACTTTCGTTAACTAGAGTCTAACTGTAAAAAGTTAAAAATAAAAATAAAAAAAATGTTTACATACATCGATGTAGTTACTTTGACAGGTACCAGGACTGCAAAATCTCATATTAATGTATCAAGACTTACAATTTTCTTCGAATCAAGGGGGAAAATTCATGAATTTTATAGCCGCCTTTTTGGAACTCGATTTTGACTTATTTTGCCGTCAGCAGCTCCCAAAACCGATAAAATGATACCTATGTCCCAGTTAGAATTTTTCTGTTGCCATATCTTGAATTAAGTTTACCGATGACAATTGAGTATTTGAAATCAGCAAGTCAAAGCACTTACAAACTGCACTATGGCATAGTCTCCACACGCCTGCCCTGCTGCGAGATCACTCGCTTTGACTAAATGTACATTGTGCAGTAGCTTTAGGCGCAGATATACGACTTTCAATGATTTCAAATTGAACATCACGTCTAAACGAATAGTCTTATTTGTTTGAAAAAAATATGTGTTAAACTAGACTATTTTCTTCGTAATTTGATATGTGAATATTTCAAATTATATTTTTATAACATAGTGTAATTAATTTGTAAAGTAATGTCTAACGCGAACACAAAAACGATAATCACACAAAAACTATCGGGCGTATTTTCATGAAACCTGTAACAACTAAAAGGCAATTTAATTACCCAAATTTTTGTATACGGGTTTTATTTGTATTGTGTTTGGTAAATCAAGGTGGGTTGTTTTTGCGAATAAACTTCATGCGCGTTGAAGCGGGGGTTCTTGCGGGCGACGGGCTGCAGTGCATCGCTGAGCAATGTCCGGGTGGACGCTAACGCTCTGTGCAATTTTATTCGCTTAAAAGTTTCGCATGCTCCTCCCACTCGCTCAAGGTCGCTGGCGCTTATTGTCGCCTTAACCACAAGGCTTAAAAAAGTTTTATGTTCAAAATGCTATTATGACAGGCATATGTTTTTAACCAACTTCAAAAAGGAGGAGGTTCTCAGTTCGTCTGTATTTTTTTTTTAAGTTTGTTTCTAGATAATTCCGGCAATTGTGGATTGATTTCGAAAATTATTTTTTAATGGATAGGTTATGCCTCAGGTGTGGTTCCATATAAATTTTATTAACTTTGTTTGGGTTGTTTTTCATTTACATTCAGTAATACATATTTTTTCCACTTAGTGTATATTTATGATGTTATGATAACTTCCTGTCACTGTTATTTACATAGCAAGTAGTGGTATACGAATTTGTAGGGTAGGTTAAGGTCGAAATTGATATGTTATTTACATGTCACTGGGGTGATTTCGTTAAAGTACCTACTATTGTTTACACTATGTTAACATGACACACTATTACTATCTTAACATGTATTTTGTGCTTTAATTTTAATTTTGTGTGTGTGGCTTGGGTATCGCATTAGGTTAAGAGCTGTTATGATAGTTTTAAGGCATTTAAAAAAGAAAGTGAGTGTGTCTTTGGTTTTTTACTTTCGTTTTTTGGCAGTGACTTCCGAAATTAAAGTTATTTTTCACTTCGTAGTGTTTTTTTTGGCAGTTGGTTGTTTTTTTTTGTTAAAAGTTTTTTCGGTGGTCCAACTCACGGTAGGCATTCTTCTTTCGAAATACTGTCAAACTTCTCCTTTCAAAATACCAAAATAACACACACACGTACCTCGAACTGTCTGCCAGCCCTCGTTGAATCGGTTATGAAAGCCCAGGTGATATATTCCTCTTTGATAGTTCTCTTTGACCCTTGGTTTAGGTGTAGATTCCGTTAACTTTACGAGGTAATTCGCTTCCAGCTGATTGCTAATCACTGCCAGGTTGCTTAGTTCTAGCTGGCACATAGCATATGCTGCGGTCCAGTTCAGTGGAGTTGTGTGGAGTTTGTAGCACTTGCCATTATCCTTATTGTAACTGTAATCTGAAAAGAAAAGAAGTCATACGGCTATGTGAGGGAAAAGTCAGCTCTCGGGCACTGACGCTGTAATCAGCAGCAGAAAGGTATGGATCGGCAAGTGAAATGGTTGTCTACACATCTAGGTATGTTATTGCCAGTCCACAGAAACTCTTTGGTCAGCAACAGGGTGCAAGTAGGGACGTATACCTAATGGGCACCGGAGAGAACTGACTCGCAAACTGGCCTCGTGTCCGGAGCCCACAAGGCTTACCATTGGCCCTTGTGTGTCACAGATAAGCCCATTGTATCTACTTACTTTTACAGTCCATAAAAGTATTGCAATTTGTCACATTAGTCTATTGAGTCTATAGTCTATGTCCACGCTACGCGAATACGGTACGAAGGATAGGATGTTGGATGTTTCATTGGAAATGGAAAGATCTATCTAGTTGTGCCCTTAAACACAGAAATTAAAAAGTACCTACCCAAGTTAGGCATATTGCATTGATAGTTCCACTCTAGTGACTGAAGACTCTTCTTGCAAATGAAGGAATATTTTTTGTCACACGCGTAGTCATCCAGATATCCAGGTCCTTCATTTAAATATATGTACACACAGTCCTGTCCATCATCAAAATTGTCCGGCTGACCTGGCTGCCAGTTGTTGTATACCTCAGAGATCGGCTTACCTAGAAGTACGAAAATGTAGGTATCATAATTAAAATTATAGGACAAAAACAAACTGGTATGTTTGTACTGACGGTTAAATCTAGACATTGAAGATTTTAATTAAATAAAATACAAAAAATACATTTTAGGGTGTGTTACTTCTTTCTATTAATTTAAAAAGTCAGAACATATAAGGCGTTTAGTTAGTATAATACTTGTAACAAAATACATACCATCAACAGTCTCAAATACTCCTTCAACCAATAAGTCTGACAGCCCCACGTACATCCACTCGATTTTGGGCTTAGTTTTTTTCCAAAACGACATCACAGCGTGTGCTTCATCATCGTTGTCTGGGTGCCAGAAGGTGGCCCCTTCCAGAGTACACACTCGCTTGGCCTCAGCCCATGTCAGTGGTATCGTGTGGATTTTATAGAAACTCTTGAATGCTTCTATATAATTGTAGTCCTTTCGGAAAAAGTTTTTTGCTCTTTGTCCGTCTATGAAGAGATTATAATGATGCAGATAAAGAAACAACCTTGTTTGTACACACTTTTTTAATTGTTTATAACATGATGGTACTTTATTTTATTAATATTTAAAACAAAATTGCACTAACTATGACACATAACACAAATGGTATTACAATATATGGTCATAGACCATTTAGTTAGGTATAAGAATATCGTAGATAAGCATTTAAACGGTAGAAACTTTAGCTGTAAATAAATACTTACATAAATCTGACACAAAGTTCACAATTATAAAGTATACCAAGATTTTCGAAAACATTTTGTGGAATGAAAGGACAGACGTCTTGAACCGCGTCAGTTATATAAACGTAGGAGGATGTTTAGCTGATTGATCGGTAGTCTTGTCCAACCAGTTTTACCTTGCGGCCACATTAGCGAGGTCGGTGCAAAGTCGTGTTTTCGCAACAAGTTGCCAGCGTATAAATATCCCTGTTTAACGATGAGTGCGTCCATGCAGTTAGTCAAATCGTGATGTCTTTGGGCGAACAAGACTGTCCTTCGCAGCGGTGTCAGCCGACACCGCTGCGAAGGACATTCTAGCCAGATAGCTATCACAGTCTTTTGATATTCGACGGGGTTTTGGTTGATCGAACTTTCCTCGCCAGGTTATACTTTGCTGTTATTCATTTGCAATGCAGTCTTGGAGTTGTCAGTCGGAAATGGTCGTGTATGAGCGACAATTTGAAGAAGATCCAAAATAAATAATTCTAATCCATAGAATTATTGATCTTTGAACTTTGGATGTTCGTCCGATTTAGCCGCAGCATAAGGAAAATACATTAAAAAAATACATAAAATAAAAAATGTAGATACATATACCTACATGGTATACGTATCTACATTTTTTTAACTGATTTGTTAATTTTTCGATGTATATGCTAATTATTGAGGAAAACCCTTTCAAGAATTACAAGCGCGATGTTGTGTTAAAGTAAGATAGCATTATTAGTGTTTTAAATCGTCTTGATATATGTATAAATCGGCGCAGGATAACCTTTCTCAGAAGTGGTCATTGTATTAGTGGATCAGCAGCTTCAATATCATCAGGATTGTGCCGGAATATAGCAGTTCGTCGTGGACGTGGTAGGACAGCGGCTCCCATGACATAAAAAAGTACTCTGTGCCTGACATCATCTTGAGCTTCGATGCCACCATGTGACGCTCTGCTAGAGTCTGTAGTCTGTATTATAGTGAACTCTATGACTAGAGTTACTGTCCCCAGCAAGACTGGCTGGTGACAACGGTCACCAGCCAGTCTCGCCAGCCAGCGTCACTCTTATTCGACCTTTTAGGCGATTCCAGTAACTTTGTAACAAAACTAGACGGAGCTCAAACCGCGCCCTCATATAATAGAAATAATACATTCGATTTTGTTGTGTATGAGGATGGCGGGTGTAATCTATATCCTTTTCCTAACTATGTTGTATGGATGCAGCTGAATTCTAGTATTTTACATGGAGCGACTGCCTATCTATCTGACCTCCACAACCCAGTTGCGTAATATTACAAGTAATTATACAGTACCATTCAATAAACATTTTTTTTAAGACTATCACTAAGGATAAATATACCAGTCACCATCCGAATGTCAGAATGGCCTTTTTACTTAAGTGATAATTAACTTTCGTATTATATACTCTATTCAGCCCCGAAAATTAGACAAAATGACACGTCAGTGATGTCATGCATGAAATGAAGCGGATACAATAAAATGTTCTTCTCTTAATCGGAGCTAAAGACGTGTCATTCGGTAGTAAGTCGTATGACGTAATCCGTCTTGTTAACTTTGTACTGGTGAACATTTTTTTGGTCATGGTATAGATCTTTTCGGGCAAAATATTTACTTTGTTTTGGTAAAATAAATAGTACCTGTAATATGTTTTATACCTGTCAGCTGGATACAATGTTATTGAACAATGGTTGTTGACAACAAAATGGTTCCTTATCCGTGTACCTATACATCTTTTTGGGGCTGACTGTACGAGTATTATGTGGCTTAGCATGTATTTTAAGGATATTCAGCATAAAGTGAAACACAGTTATTGAAATAATAAAATATTATTGTTTATTTTGCAAGGACAAACACTCACACATAGGTTGGTATAGTTGTAGAAAGGTGTACGTTGGAACAATCGGGTGGGGGGCGATAGGTGATTATTTGGCGACAGCAACTATAGTACATACGTAACACAAAACATATGAGGTTAAAAAAAACAAGTAATACCTTGAGCTAAAATGTCTCTATTTACTTCATATCGCACTTGCAGAATAATATTCACACACAAATGTCAAGAAAAAACACTAGTTTCAACACTCATGTTATTTTCCAAAGACATTTTGCTATTTAAAATAATGAAAAAACTGTTTAAAAAAATATTCTGTGGATTTCCGTATGTCTGTATGCATGGATCCTGGCGTGGTCACGATAACTCCCGAAAAACTTAACAAACGAGTTCATTTTTTTTTAAACGTTTCCGTTTTAGCGAAAACTAAGTCCTTTCGAAAATCGCGGTCTAATTCAATGTAGTTTAATTGTAATTAGTAATATAAAAATACGACTGGATATTTCGTTCGTTGTATATCTATACCTATCTATACAATACAATAATAAAGAAAGGTTCATTTACAATGCCTGCGCAGTATTGGTTTGTCATTATCAAATAATCAATTTATTAATATTTGTTGTTTCATGTCGTAAAAATATCTGAAGTTGTTATTGTTTAATCATTTTTAAGGAACATTTAACTATTTTTTTAATGTTACTTTTCAACTTTTTCATAAAAAAACCCGTAGATAAATTCTGAAAAATTTTGCTGAGTAGCTGGATATTACATCTCATTCTCTCTTTTAATCAATTAATTCTCTATTCTCTAAATGTTTTGTTATTTTTCGTAGAATTGAATAAGATTATGAGGCGTGCAGTTTTGGATTTTCCAAATTTTTAATCTATAATGCCACCACCGACATAAGGTTGTAAAAATGGCTGCTCTGAATTAGTTAAACTGACGCTAGCAGGTGAATTAATGTTATCTGATTCGTGTTCACAAATGAAGAAGCTCTTCATATCACAATCGGTGTTGATCAGACGTCCGGTGTAGAACATTGAGCCGCACTCCTCATGGTTATTGCCATCCGGCTGGTAATTGTCGAACCAGGCGTCGGCATCTACATTCAACGGTGTACCTGAAAAAGAAAATCATCTATCAAAACCATCATCATCATCATTCATCATAATCATCATCATCATTCATCATTATCATCATCATTCATCATAATCACCATCATCATCATTCAGCATAATCATCATCATTCATCATAATAATAATCATCATCATCATCATTCATCATAATCATCATCATCCTAACGTAGTAGTTTGAGCGCTTGAAAAATATTGGTAGTCGTTTTCATTTCGATCTCAGGAAGTATGATCATGGTTTTCGTTTTCGTTAGGAACCCATGTGACGAAAACGATCGTGAGAAAAACAAGTTATTATTGAGGTGGGATACTAGGATTCAACAACCTGCCTCTCATTATGGGCTATAAAGGATTAAAGGTCTCTGGCAAAAGAAACGGTACATTGCAGTTTACTGTGGGTTAATAGAATGGTGGGTATACATATATAGGTATGAGGAACAGGGTGTAAAGTTCACTCATACCTCCACAGAATAGGGAGGATCCTCCTACCAGACGGGTGTTGTGTCTGGTGGGCAACTGCCCTGGTGATTGATGTCGGGACGTTGTTTATATCATAGTTGCGCGGTAAACTCTGCTTGCGCGATGCAGGACTTTTTGGTGAGACACGTAGCTCGCAAGTGGGGATGTAGATACCGCTACAGGTATATACTAGATATTAAAATCAAGTCTCTTAGTTACGTCCACCTCACACTGGCTCGGTTTATGTCTCCTTTTGCTTGACAACTCACTGATGGTAGCAAAATCGACGACGAAAACATTCGACATGACAATTCGCTATACATTTTCTAACAATTTCTTTATTTAACTTTTGCCATTTTACCTTCTAAGGCTTCTACCAAACTAAATCGCCGTCACGTACCTTTAACAGTCTGCCAACCATCGTTTAACTTGTTATGAAAACCCAGGTGATAAATTCCTCTTTGATATTTCCCTTTGACTCTTGGTTTCGGTGTGGACTCTGTTAACTTCACAAGGTAGTCCGCTTCCCGCCTATTATTGATCACTGCCAGGGTGGATTCTTCTAATTGGCATATTGCATATGCTTCGCTCCACTTCAATGGAGTTGTGTGGAGCTTGTAGCACTTCCCAATATCTTTACTCAAAGTGTAATCTGAAATAATAAACGGTATCTGTCTATTTTGATGATGGTAGATTTCATCAGATCACAGAAACAATGGATTTTTGTTGTAATGTGGATTTTGACATTATAACAAAATCCATTGCTTTAACCTCAATTGGGAAACTTACTCGGAATAGAAAATTCTTTGTATTTACAAAGGGTTGATCTTCCGAGTGAGTTACTTAATTAGGATGCTTCCTCAGGAGCGCGCCCTTACTTACAAAGATTCAAACCTACCTAAATTAGGCATATTGCAGTTATTGTTCCACTCTAGTGTCTTAAGGGTCTTCTTGCAAATGAAATAATTCAGTGTTCCACATATATAATCATTCATTTTGCCTTCTTTTAGGGATAAGCTGGCACAGTCCTCTATACGGCCATGATCGTTAGGCTCAGAGTGCATCCAGTTGGTGTACACCTCAGAAATTGACTTTCCTAGAAACATGAAAATAATGTAGGTATGATTATTCAAAGCTTGGTAGGCCGTGCGAAACAAGTACCTATTTCTAATTCAAAAACCGTTCGAATTAACATCAGATATCATCAAAAAACAACTAACTTCTTAAAAAAACACAAAAAAAAAGTGAAATATTATTTAATTTCGGAAGTCGGTGTCCTTGTTTTGTATTTTCGTATTATTATATTTTTTACCACCGACTTCCGAAATTGAAGTTATTTTTCACTTTTTTTGTGTTTTTTTAAGAAGGCGGTTGTTTTTTTTGGAAATAAGTTTTTATTTTCACTTTTTTGTTGTAAATTTGCTGAAGCCCACGAACACAGACTTCACCGACATGTGAATATCGAGGCAATTCAGCTGCTAGACAACACGGACATAGTGCGTAGGCTAAAGAGAACTAAACCATTTGAGTTAGTGTAGTGTATAAATTGTGACGAATAATGTGTAAACAATGTGTTTTTTTATTATTAATTTATCAGACTCTAAGAAAGTGCTGCGGAAGCGGAATTGTGTAAAAGTGCAATAGGACACTATTCTTAGTTATAACGTAAACTATCACGTAAAATAATAAGTTAAAGTTAAGTTGCTTATTAGTCTATTAGGCTAGATTGTAATAAATTACTAAGAACTTATGTTCTTATAAAACAAAAACAAAAAAAACAAAAAACTTTTTTGTTGTGGTACCTACCCCACACAAATTCGTATACCACTACTTGATATGTAAATAACAGTGACAGGAAATTTTTAAAACATCATCAATATAAACTAAGTGGAAAAAATACGCAGTGTTAAGGATAACTCAAAAACTACTGGTCATAACTTGATAATTGGACCACATGAAAAGCACCAGCTTACAAATAAAAAAAGAATCATCCCAATTCGTTTTTTTTTTCCCTTTTTTTGGTGTGGTTTTTCTTTTTTTTGGAAAATTCTGAACTAACATACAAAAAAAAATACAGTCGAGTTGAGAACCTCCTCCTTTTTTTTGAAGTCGGTTAAAATATATTTTATCGTGTTTAGATATCGATAAGAATCACCCCTCTAAGGATTACACAAAAAAAAAACTGATATTTTAAACTGATATTTCTAGTGAATACACAAAAAACATAAAAAACTTTTTGTTTTATCATGTTTAAATATTGATACCCATCACGTCTGCGGAGTTTCGCTAGATAATTTAATTTGACCCTGTATATTCATGGTATAATGGCAAAACGTGGTGAACACGAATAAAGTCTCCCGCAGACAGGCGCGACGCGACAGCGCGACACAATGGCGCCTCTCGTCGCGCGACGACCGGTGCCTTTGTGACGCGCGCGATTCGCGTCGCGTGTCGCGTCTGTTTGTAGGAGCCTTTAGCAGTCAATGGCCAAAACTGTCACTTGAAAAAGTCTAGCTAATTAGAAATTCAAATCTCTAAAGAAAACACCCACTTTTTAAGTATTTGTGGTGAAAATGCACATACAAGAATAAAATATACGTACCGTCAACGGTCTCAAATACTCCTTCAACCAATAAGTCAGACAGCCCTATCCATATTGACTTGATAATAGGCTTAGTTTCTTTCCAAAACGATAACACTGCACTTGCTTCTTCGTCATTTTCTGGGTAGAAGAAAATGGCCGCTTCCAGTGCACACACGCGCTTGGCATCAGCCCAACTCTTTGGTGTCACATGAAACTTATAGAAACTCTCGACTGCTTCTATATAATGGTAATCCTTTCGGAAAAACTTATTAGCTCTTTGTCCATCTATGAATAGATAAGATAAATGTAGAATTTCATTAGATAACAATTTGCTCTGCGAAAAGAAAATGCATTGGTATTTTCTATTCTAGTACAAGTTTAAGGACGTGTGTCTGATCAGGTTGACCATGTTAGATACTGTCATAAGAAGGTGTACAGTGCAATTGAAGGAATAAGGAATTAAGGACTTAAATATTATTCAATTTAAAAACAAATTAAGACATTTATTATTGGAAAAATGTTACTATACTATTGACGAATTTGTTAATGATAAATTGTAAGTTATTTGACATTGATATTTATTTAATTTTGACATTTTATTATTATCTTTATTTCCATTAATTATTTTTATGATCAATTTTTAATGTTTTGCTTGTTTTTATTTTTATTTTAATATGTTGATTATTCTTTTTTTATTATAATGACTAATTTATATGTGAAAGAGTGTACACCTCTAAGGTAGATTTTTTGAGGAACGAATTATTTTATTATTAGGATCTCATGTAAAATGTACCAAAAATCACACCAATAAATGAATATGAATTTGAACTTGAATATTAACGTTTATTATATTAATATCGTACTTACATGAATCCGACACAGAGTTTACAATCAGAAAGAATAAAAAAGTTTTCGAAAACATTTTACTATACGACTGACGTCTTCAATCGTGCCAAGTAAACAAAGTTAGGAGGATGTTAAGCAGATTCTTCAGAATTAAATCCTGTTCAACCAGTTCTACCTCGCGTGTTGCGGCCACGTTAGCGAGATTGGCGAACCGCGGTGTCTTCGCGCAAACAAGAATGCCCTTTGGGTTTGGTTGTCCAAGCTTTAATTGTTTTTTTTTGCAAACATTCTAAGGCTACACAGGCTTGTAGTAGTTAAGTGTGAGTTTGAAGGAGAAATTCCACAACATAACAATGGAGTTACAAAAGTATTCTTCGGACTTTCGAACTACGTTCGTCCGTAGATTTAGCCGCAGCATAATGCTTTGGTCAAACTGAAGTTAATCTGTCGCGGGATGCCAGGCAAAATTCTCTTGAGCCAATAGGCTAGTTCACGGTTTAAAAGAAAAACTATTACTAAGGCCTGAAATAGCATTAAGCGGACGCCCACGCGCTTTTATACAAAAGTATTTCATCGTGGGGCCAGCGCGGGCACCCGTCGCGGGATCATGATCCCGCGACGGTGTTATTATTAGGGCCCAGCGCATGCGCTGGGCCCTAATAATAATATAATATAATTCTCGGATTCCATAAACCTTAGAACCCTCTCCGCATTCGAAACCAATAAGTATTTGGGTATGTCGGAAGCGTTTGGCATCAATGTTACTGACGTGAAGCAATCGTTGAAGGAGCGCATCCTTGGACGCCTGAAGAAATTATTAAATAGTCCTCTATCAGTTGGAAACAAGGTGCGCACATTGAACGATTGGGTCATGCTGGTTTTGATGGACTCTTTCGGCTTACTCAAATGGACTCAGACCGAACTCGAAATTCTGGATAGGAGGGTTCGTACGCTGCTGACTGCAAATCCAATGCACCACACATGGTCATCGGTAATGAGACTGTATATCCCGCGAAAGTGTGGAGGTCGAGGCTTTTTAAATGCTAAGACCCTCCACAATCGCGAGATTTGACACTCTCATTGACGCAAGCATGAAGTACTTGACACTAATGATCACAGGGAGGTATGGCATAATAAGGAGCTTCACGGACGCTTTTTCAGGGCCCTACATGAACCCAATGTAAATCTACTAGCAGCCGTAGCCTGGCTGCGTTTCGGTAACCTCTTTGGGGAAACCAAAAGTTTTGTCTGTGCAATTATGGATGAACTTATGATGAGGAACAATTAATTACCGGAGATTTATTGTGAAAGATGGCACGGTTGGCATCTGTCGGGCATGCCACCGTCCGGGGGAATTAATCAGACACATTATCTCTGGGTGTTCTCGTCTATCTGACGAAGAGTTCTTGCATAGACACAACCTTGTAGTCAGGATTATCCATCAGCAACTTGCTCTGAAATGCAGCCTTATGCAATCGGAAGAGCCGTAGTACAGGTATGTGCCCGACCCAGTTCTCGAAAATGGAAATATCACATTGTACTAAGATCGATCCATTATCACTGACAGGACTATTGTTGCCAATAAGCTTGATGTGATGATGCGGCCACGAGTGACTTCTGGTGCAGCTTCTGGTCAGTGTCCGTCAATTCGCTGACGCTGGCTGGATGCAGGATGTTGGGCGAGTGTGTGGAACTATATCAGAAATGGAAACAATCCTAATCACGCCATTAGACGTTGCCAGAGCAGTCCGTCCGTTAACGAATTGGAAATCACCGGGGCCTGACGGATTGCACAACTTTTGATTGAAATGGCTAATTAGCTCACACACCTGCCTGGCATCACAGTTCCAGTCATCTTTAGAGTCTGGGTCGCTTCCGCAGTTTCTAACAACAGGCGTTACCCACCTGCTCCATAGGTCAGATAGTCCCACAGAATCCAAGAATTATAGACTGATTAAGTGTTTGTCGACGGACTATAAACTTCTTACATCCATTTTGAGAGCGAAAATTAATACGCACATTGACAGTAACTTATTTATTTATTTATTTTTCCTACTTACATCTATCATTACAGGGGTAACCTAATGCGATAGTGTACTTATCTAAAGTCTTATATTAACTCATTATTATAATTATTTTTTGTAACTTATTACAAATAATGCATTCTTTGTGAATTCACTCAGAGAACAACACAATAGGTCCGTGTCACTAGCTATGAAGTTGAGAGTGCGGAGTGCGCGCGTCAGTGGCGCCTCGCTTAAAAGATTGGTCCGAGCGCGCGGCTCCGCCACCAGCCATGGCTGTCGTCGTCGCCACACGTATTTGTCCGAAACACATAAACCTATGTGCCCTAAAATGTCCGCATTATGTACCTTCCCTCTAAGTACTTTGAATATGTACGAGACGACTGCGAGATCCCTCCTGACGCTCAGTTCGTTATATCCAACCATACCCAATATAAATAAAGTTGGGTACATAAGCGGGTAGAATGGGTATACACCAAACATGCGCAAGTACAAGTACCTCACAAACTTGTTTTGTACTCTCTCCAGCATGAGCCTATTTAGATTCATGTGGAGCCCAAATGACTGCGTTAAATTCTAATTGACTTCTAACTAAAGCATTATAGAAGGCGATAATTGCTTTAATGTTAGTAAAACCACGCACCATATGGAGCATAAAACCTAAATTACGATAGGCTTTTCTGCAGCAGCTTGTGACGTGATCACGAAACGTTAGCCCAGTGTTGAATTTCACCCCTAAGTCCCTAACTTCCGTAGCCCTAGTCATTGGCAACCCGTCTATATTGTAATTATTCACAATAGGAACACGCGCGAGAGAAAGTGATTGTTACGCACTTTGAGATGTTGAACTGTAAGAGGTTGTTTTTGCTCCAAGTCACCACTCTGTCAATATCTTTTTGAAGCCTGTCACAGTCCTCCAATTCACTTATCGCAAGCGAGAGCTTGAGGTCATCAGAAAACAGCAAACATTTGGAGTCTTTAACAACTTCTGGCAAATCATTAATCATAATAATGAACTGCAAAGGCCCAAGGTTACTGCCCTGACTCACCCCCGACCTGGTAAAATATGGCTCTGACTTATGTCCCGCATATTCTACGTACTGTTGCCTGCCGCTCAAATAACTTGCAAAAAACCTTAGCAGATGTGGAGCGAAACCAATGGCCGCTAACTTTTTGAGCAAAACATAATTATTTACTAGATCAAATGCGATTTTAAAATCGAAGTAAGCGGCATCAGTTTGCCCCCCACTATCAACTGTTGGCACAAGATTAGCCATGTAGCTAAGGAGATTACTAGTAGTGCTTCTTGCTGGTCGAAATCCATGCTTGACGTCTGAAAGCTGGCCGCTGACCTGTTGAAATATGCTCTTATGAATAGCCGCTTCAAAAACCTTCGCCGGAGTCTACAGCACTGCGACAGGCCTATGATTACTCACCGTCATCCCTGACCCTCCCTTTGTCACCAGAACGACGCGGGTAATCTTCCACTTCTCCGGAAACACAGCTCCATCCAGACATTTATTATAAATGTATTGCAGCGGTTTGGCAAGCACCGACCGACAATCCTTAAAGATGTAAGGCGGAATGCAGTCCGGCCCAGAAGACTTTTTCGGTTTAAGCTGTCGAAGCGTGCAACATACGACTGACAGTTGTAAGTGATCAAGATGTACCCGCGCCGCTCCATTCTCCCCGCCCGCTTCCGTCATAGCCGCACTTGCGTCCAACTCAGCCTGCTCTGTACTATACACCGAATAAAAGTATTCAGCAAACTCCTGAACACACTGTTCGTCAGTCAACGCCTCGCCATTCTTTAAAATCTTTTTCTGACTTCTACTACCTCGTCTAGATTTTGCATAATTCCAAAACGATTTTGGATTTACCAGCATTAGATCTTCAACACGATGTTCATACTGTTCCCGAGCGCATAAAATCAAATTTTTAACTACGGTTCTACACTGAGCAAACGCTTCGTAATCAGTCCTCAACCCACTTGTTTTATGTTATTTATGTAGAAAAGCCTTTAATTTTATGTTGCGAATTATTTCAACAGTGTACCACTCAGGGTAAATATATCAAGAGCTTACACGACTTCGCTTTTTCTTTGGGACACAGTCATCCAAAATCGAATTAATAATATTGTATAAATAATCTAAACTCATTTGCAAATCTAACTCATACATTTGAGCCCAATCTACGGCCGCAATTAATGAGTATAATTCGAAAAAAACTGCTTTATTAAAATTCCAGCTTACGGGTTCATATGTATCCGCTGTCGGTGCTGCTGAGCCCGCACGCAGGCGCTGGCGCACGCACAGACTCACCGACACATCGAGTGGCGGGTGATACGCGTCCACCGGCAGGAGTGGCACCTCCACCGCGCGCACGCTCACACTCTTTTCCTCTGCGAATGTACTCAACACTAGATCTAATTGTCGACCATTGCAATTATCTACGTTGTTACTCTGAGTAAATCCACAATAAGTTTGAAAGCATTGAAAATAATTGAGAATGTTTACAGGACAAGAATGCAAGTTGAAGTCACCCATTACTATCGTGTCATTATAACACTTACACAACTGTTCAATAATCCTAAATAATACCATGTATTCATTTTCGCTACTGCTAGGCGGGATATAGACAACACATAACAAAAACAATAATCTATTACGTTGGTACACTGACGCACAAACCAGTTCAAACACCTGATTATCGATGTTGACGTCACCAGGTATAGACACTCGTCGCAGCTCGAAACGCGGTGTGGCCACGAGACACGCGCCTCCGTGTTTACGCCCATCTGCTCGGTCGCATCTCATAATGGTGGAATTATTACTAACTATTGCTAACTTGATTATGTCTACCTCTCAAAATGGATGTAGGAACGGGTCCCGCAGTACTAAGGACTTACTGCTCATCGACATGGCCATTAGCCAACAGCTACGTCAATCTCGCAAGGCTCTGTCGACATGCAGGATAGATTATAAGAAGGCCTACGACTCGGTACAACATACATGGCTCATGAGGGTGCTGGAGTTGTAACTCTACACACCTTCCTTGAGTCATGTATGGGGCAAAGGAGGACGGTTCTTCGCTATCCAGGGTGTCGACAGATCCAGGGGAATGATGAATCTGTATGGATTAAACGGGGAATATTTCAGGGCAACAGTTTGAGTTCACTTTGGTTCTGTTTAGCCTTGGATCCTCTAAGCACACTACTGGAGGATTCTGGTCTAGGATATATCTCATCTCCTCTACATGGATGTCCCAATAAATTGCGACAGAGCTAGAGCTGTTTGGTAACTGAAACTTTCAGTGGCGCCATCAGGATGGAATTTAGTGTGGACAAATGTGTAGAATAGAATAGAATAGAATAGAATACTCTGTAATTTAAAAAAAATACAGATGTAAATGTAGAAATTTTACATAGGGTGACACAATGGGCGGTCTTATCGCTAAAAGCGATCTTTTACAGACAACCTTTGGATGGATTCAAGGGAGAAGGAGAGACAATAATGCAGGTAGTCAGTGGTGTACCATTTACATATACAAAAAATACTTACATTCATAAAACATAGACTTATCTACATATAATATATACAATAATAAATATGAAACAAGAGCAAGGAAACTGTAATGACAATGTTTAAGGAGAGAGGAAGTGTTTATTAACCAGAACTTTAAAAGTGGACAAAGATTGAGCACGCCTAGGCTATCGACACGGGCAAGGCATTCCATAACCGTACTGCTTGAACTGTAAAAGACTTGTCATAAAAACTGGTGGAATGCATCGGCATCTCTAGTCTTAAGTTTTCCGATGCCCTCAGATATCTATTATTTATTTATTTATTTATTTATTAAAACTTTATGCAAAAGTAAAAAAATACTGTACAAAGGCGGACTTAATGCCTGAGGCCTTTTTTACCAGTCAACCTTAGGGTGATGAAGAAACTAAACATGGCAGGTGCAATATACGGGATAGATAGCTTGGAAATAACTATAAAATACAAGAATAAATATGAATACATAAATACTAATACATACATACATACATATAAACAAAATAAACTTTGTCAGGAGAAATAACGATCGGTAGAGGAGAAAACAAATCCAGCAAATCAACACTAAAATGATTCGGCCAACTTCTGACGGATATGCTCACGTGCCTTCACTTTAAAAGATAACCGAATGGTTGCCATTTTGATGTTCAGAGGGAGCGCATTCCAAAGAAAAACTGCCTGGACAAAGAAAGAAGAATGAATGAAGCCAGAACGGTGAGAAGGACATCGTAGAAGACGATTTTTGGTGGAACGAAGATTTTTACTATGAGCAGAGCATAAATATTGAATTTGGGAAGTCAGGTAAGAAGGAGAAGTGGGTTTGTCGAGAATAGAGACCAACGTGGACAGTGCCCTCAACTCTCTGCGCTGACGAATGGGTAACCATTTTAAAAGCAGTCTGCGCGCAGACACATGGTCATACTTACGAAGATTGAAAACAAATCGAATGCAATTATTGAGAAGGCGGTCAAGTTTATTGAGGAGATCTGCATTCAGGTCATGGTAACACACATCACCATAGTCAATTATGGGAAATATTAGAGACTGTACAAGCATTGCCATTATGTGTGACGGGAGAAGGTTTTTCAATCGATAGAGCGACCGCAACGTTCCGGTGACTTTTTGACTTACAGTCGTGACCTGCTTTCGCCAGTCAAGACAAGTGTCGACATGCAGACCAAGATTCTTAACTTCGGAGCTAAACGGGATGACTGAGTTGTCGAAGATTACAGGCGGCACAGTTAAGCCATTCAGCTTCCTCATATTGTTGGAGCTCCGTACTATGATAAACTGATACTTGGTGGGGTTAATCGCCACGCCAAATCGATCAGACCAGATTTTAACGACATCTAAATCCCGGTTTAGCTCCTCAATGGCATCGGATACGTTGTCAACATTTGCCCGGCAGTAAAGCTTCAAATCGTCAGCATAAAGATGATACGCAGTCCGAAGCTCGGTGGTAATGAGATTAATAAAAATGGTGAATAAAAGAGGAGATAATATACCGCCTTGAGGGACGGCAGCTGCAAGATCATACCAATTCGACGAAGAGTTTCCGGCATAAACAGACTGCTGACGTCCCCGAAGATAAGAGAAAAACCATTCCAGTACCTCCGGAGAGACCATAAGATAGGAAAGGATGGACAAAAGGACTTCGTGACTGACGGTATTAAAGGCATTGGAAAAATCAATTAACACTAAGACTGTAACTTTAGTGTGTTCCGTACCCCGCCTAATATCGTCAGTCACTTTAAGAAGAACTGAAATGGTACTGTGCCCGGGCCTGAAACCGGATTGGAAAGGACTGATGAGGGAGTTGTAGTGAATAAAGTGGGAGAATTGTTTGACAACACTGGCCTCGAGCACCTTAGATAGGAAGGGAAAAATGGAAATTGGGCGAAAGTGACTAGGAAGAGAGGGTTTTGATATTTTAGGCAGGGGTCGAACAAGAGCTTTACGCCACGGGGATGGGAAAACACCGGTGTAAAGGGAAAAGTTTATGATGTGGGAGATTGCAGGGAGGAATTGATCAAGAGCCGTCATGATCATATGGCGGCTGATATTATCGCAGCTCACGGCTTTGGATTTAATGGATAGGATAATCTTTTTGATCTCTCCTGGGTCTACTGGGGTGAAGAAAAAGGGGTACATATTGGGACGAGTCAGACCAGCAAGGAAGTCGAGTGTTTGGCATTTGGTTAGACTATCTAGAATTGGAAATAAGTGTGTCATGAAGGAACTTGAAACGTTCTTTAAGATAAGAGGGGGTTTTAGGGTGTAGTTCCGCATGTAAAGCGACGTGAGATTATGGAATCCGAGGGAATTCAACTTTCGGATTCCATACACCTTAGATCCTTTTCCTCATCCGAAAGCTTAAGTATTTGGGTATGTCGGATGCGTTAGGCAAAAACGTTGCTGACATGAAACAATCGTTGAAGGAGCGCTTCTTTGGTCGCCTAAAGAAGGTATTAATTAGTCTTCTTTCAGGCGGAAACAAGGTGCGCGCCTTCAACAGTTGGATCATGCCGGTTTTGATGTACTATTTCGGCATAGTCAAATGGTCTCAGACCGAACTGGACGCCCTGGATAGGAGGGTCCGTTCACTGCTGACCGCAAACCGGGTGCATCACCCACGATCATGGTGATAAGACTGTACATCCCGCGGAAGTGCTGGGGTCGAGGCTTTTTAAATACGAAGACCCTCTACAACTGCAAAGTTTGCAGTCTCTGGGAATATTTTTTAAAAGCCGAAGTGGTTATGCACCGTGATGTGGTCGCAGTGGACAAGGGACTCACACCGCTCTCCACGGCTTAAGACAAACGGCGCAAACCGATGACCGCAAGGAGGTTTGACAAAGCAAGGAGCTTCACGGACGCTTCTATTGGTTAGCTTTCGTATCCTGGCTACGTTTTGGTGACCTTTTCGGGAAACTCAAGTTTTCGTCTGTGTAATTATGGATGAAGTTATCTTGACGAATAACTACCGGAGACATTATGAGAGATGGGACGGTTGACGTGTGTCGGGCATGCCATCGTCTGGGTGAGTCCATCAGGCATACTAACTCTGGCTGTTCACGTCTGGCTAACGGCGAATACTTGCACAGGCATAACCAAGTAGCCAGGATTATTCACCAGCAACTTGTTTTGCTTGCTTTAAAAGAAACACCACAATCATGCCATCATCATACTAATACTATGATAGACCATCCAAAGCACATTGTAAAGTGAAAAAATATTAAAAAAAAATAGACTGATGAGAGAATCAAATTTCTATTTCTACACAGACAGATAGTTCAATCTACATCAAGGGAAAAATAAGAAAAAACAAACCGGTTTATTTGAAGTTGCACTTTATTTTCAATATTATATTATGTAGGTACGAGTAGTTAGAGTAGGTATATTTGGTAAGTAGCATAAAACGCTAGTACGGTAATGTTTAATGAAAATATTTAAGTACATGCAAATATAATTATATAGGTAATATTATTACTATTTTACGACTAAAATAACTGCATATATGCATAGGATTATTGGTTTCCTGCAAATATTCGTAGTAAAACACAGGGTTTGGGTGACCACCATTACCTGTAATAATCGTTGAGCTCCTTAAGTTCTGAGTTGAGCTGCACGATTACTGACAAATGCGTGCACTGACTGGACAGGTCCACTCAATCTGTGTGGTTTTTCCTCAAAAGACGTTTTCAGACACAAATCTATATGGTCTTCACGTGATCTGACCGAGATTATGTCTGGACTTTAAAAGAGACCTCTGAGTTTTTTTCGGCCTTTCTTCTCAGAGCAGTCAGATAGGAAACGCCGACCTCATCTAGTTTTTAAAATATGATTGACATGTAAAAGTGTTTGAACAAACCAATTTACAGAAATAAAATCATTTATCTTTTACCGATAATCTGCGGATTTAGACGGGGAGTAGTGTTACTTTTATTCTTTAATTAGCACACTGTTGTCTCTTAGACTCTGTTCACTCATTGAGTTCTAGAATCACTTTTCTTGGCTGATTTGGCACTCTGCAGTTTTTCTAAGTCGTTTTATTTATATACAGGGTAGCAGGGACATCGACGTGCAACCTGTTACCACCCAGTACCAGTATATGATTCTGGACCTCGCTGCGTTGAAATTTTACGTCACAGTACGTACATGATGTTTTCATAGCTCAGCATCAGGATCCTGATGTATTTAAACATCATGTACGTAAGAAAAATATTATATCTTTTTAGTAAAAGCAGTGAAACACATAATTACAGTAATTGTTCGGGTACCGTCGCCTATCTTCGTGTCAGGCGTCGGGCGGGGCTGCGCGGGCGTGCGGGGCGGACTACGCGGGTATACCAGAGGAGCCGAAGGGCCGATACTTCACCAGCGAACGCAACCGACGACACACGCGCGCCATATAAAATCATTCTGAACCTTCCATTTTGCGAATTCAATATAAGTTAGTTTTACAGTCCACTGCCTGTTATTTGAAGTCCGAGTTAGTTCTTAACATAACAGAAATAAGGACCTACTATGCTAGTTCAACCAGGTTTCAGACTGGTTAAAGTAGACTGACCTTTCATTGGGTACTGTTTAAAATGTTACAATAAAATACCTCCCCACAAACTTCAACTGAATGAGACAAAACTCAAATCTTGTATACAACGCACACTATGCAGGCCAATAAGTTGGGTATTAGGTACATCACTGATAAAATTTTCTGGCTCAATGCTGGTTCTGCTCCACAACCACAACTATTGGATCAACACTTGAAAATACTGTTGGAGCTGTTGAAAATTGTAATACTATCTTTGCATTGTATAAACTCAATATCCTTTGTATTACATTCGCTGACAAAGAATACGGGTATAGTACATACAGTGCGAAAAACTAAAATTACTCTTAAAATAATAGAGCTAGCGACATGAATGACACTGTATGTTGTAGATAATTTACCAGTTAATAAAACAACACCAAATTTTCGAAACATTTTTGTTTAATTATCAAAATTACATAAAAAAAACAAAATATCAATAATTTTTACGTTAAAAAAAAAATGGTTGGTACCTCACATACAACAAAAAAACATCATTAATAACCATCAGATCATCAAAAAATCATCCCAAACCATAACAGATTTACCGCCGAGCGGCACATTATCCTCAAAAAAAGCTGGAATAAAACGTTTCCCTGGCCGTCGCGCGTCTGTAGAATCTTCGCCGCCCATCATGTGCATACAGCATAAATCTGGATTCGACAAAAAACATTACTCTTCTTGCCCATTTCTCGTCTCCCCATTGTGCCTGTTCGTGGGCCTAACGCAATCTTGCTACCCGATGATCTCTTTCAAGTTTTGGACCATTTGCGGGTCTATGTGGGGTCAAATTAGCTTCAAGCAGCCTCTATGGGTCTCCCGAAGTTGATTTGTGACTTCAATCGCCTGAGGTGCTGATTTCAGAGCATGGTCGTAACAATAAATCGATCCTCTCGATCCGTAGTAAATCTTGGTCTGCCGGTTCCTGGTCTTCTGCCCAGTATCTCGGAAACGTTGGACGACTCGCTGCACTGTAGAAAGTGACAGGCCTATGTTCTTGCTGATTATATAAAAATTTAAAGATCTCCTAAAACGGGGCTTCCTCACTCCTACCCTTTTGCTGTGCCCTACAGGGTCCATAATGATCTCAATTATATTAGTTACCACCTAAGTACACATTATGGTAAAGCAATAGAAATATTGAGTATTGAGTACTTCGGTGACTTCTGCCTTCTATAAACATAGTGACGATACGTGTAAATTCTTTTGGTGCTATCGACATGATAGTAATTCAATAATTATCGTGAAATACAACAATGACTACCTTTTATCATTTTGATTTGATATATTGTAAACAAAACTGAGGAATCAAGCAAGAGTAAAACAACCGCGAATTGATTTTATTTCCAAATTCGAGGTTTTTAAAATTTTACCTTTTTTAATTACTTTGTAAATCATTTAACGTTTTATTTCAGACGATATAAAAACAAGTTACAGGGATTTTCGTCATCGACCATCGTCATCGTTATTTGACCGCAAGTGTGTGAGTACTATGTACTGTAGGGTACCATTTACCAGGGTGATTATAATGTCTTTCGTTGACTTGAATGTGCCCTGACGGCTGAGAGTATGTTAGGCTCACTCAAATGTCTTGCTCACGGTGGCACGTGTGTTGCATAACAATACCACACACGTGCGTGGAAGCTAAATGTAGCTCCCTTCAAAATGGATAAGCTGAATGATAGCGTCATGTTCGTGCACAGGCGCCGTTAGTTAGGACTGTTCATCTCTTAGCCGCCACGGCTTATTTTAATTATTTTATTTTTGAACTGTTTTCATTTTGTTTCTGTTTGCTGTACTCTCGACGCTTTTAACGTGCACGTCTTTTTACATCATTCTCATATCTATACAGTCATATTAAAAATTAAAGTCGTTTTTCATGTCTGTCTGAGTGACCGCGTTGTTTTTCTAAACTCCGCAACGGATTTTGGTGCGGGTTTCACCATCATTAAGAGAATTTATTCCCGATGGTTTGTATATTATACATCGATGTTTTGTCAAGTCGCAATAACCGTGTGAAGCAGGAGCGGGTCGCTAGTGTAATTATAAATTCAACTTTAATAATTTAATTAATATTTTGTAACATTACAATTTAAAAGAGTGTCTATAGAGTTTCTTGCCCGTTTTACTCCATAAGGAACAACTACGCTTTGGAATGGCCAACTAGCTTTATATTTCTGACTGAACAACTCCTTTAATTAATTAATCCTACAATTCAAAAGTGCTTAAAGGGTTTAGTTTAGTTTGCGTTTGACAATATTTGATATTTATAAGATACTTACTAATAAAGGTTCATATTATTAATTAAATAATTTAATTTAAGAGGGCGCAGTAAGACAGAAAAAAATCAAGTTTCATCCGCGCCTCTTTGCCTACCCCTTTCATCAAAAACGACGAAAACAAAACACAATCCCTTCCCGCCAGCAGAAACTTTTCGCCCGGCGTATATCTAGGCATTTGAATTTAAATCTTGTGTGTAGTATGTATACGCAAAATAATCAGATGAAACCGCTCTAATCAATGTACCATGATGTATGATTGCTTTGTACCTACAAGTAGGTCTATTATTCAATATTATTGTATGTCCCTGAATCTTTTACAGATGCTGGTGGGTCGTTAGATTGGAGAGTAGACCGACTTGAATTAAATAAAGACTAAATGTTCATTCAAGATACGGCCTATAAATTTTCGATTCCGAATTGAAAGACAAAGTTAACGTTGTAGTTGAGAAAATATGGTCCCTTACATTATGTAATATAACTACAAAATAACGATTTCCAGATATTTTCCTGTACCTATTTGTACCGTAAGACCTTGCTTCTTACCACATTTTGTGATTCTAGGTCAATCGGAGGTATCGTATGGGTTTAAATTTATTGGCGAGTGTCAAAATATGCGAAATGAATGGCAATTTATGCCAAGATTCTAAGTAAACGTCTTTAGCTCGATTTTTTTACAGCTACAAAGTAAGGCAGTTCCATTTTAACTTGATACCCACCGCGCATTCCTGAGAAAAGGGGTCAGACAGATGGATAACAAAGTGCTCCTATAAGTGTTTCGATTTTTCCTTTTGAGGCACAGAACGCTAAATAGCAAAGCACATCCATCAAAGTCTTATACTACATACTCATGATACACACATGCATGCATGCATACTACATTATGATGAAAACAAACTCGATAAACTTGCTTTTTTGACGATATGAAATCGAATAATTATAATCGCATCACTTACATCGCTTTTTTACTTTGAGAAAATGAATTCAATTGAATAAAAATAGCAATCATCTAAGGAAATTTGTTGGCCTGCTGTGATCAGCAACCCTATTCCTCGAATGGTTTTTCAATTACAATATTTAAACGAAATATGATCATTGTCCAGTCCCTTTATTTTCAATGAAATTCTTCAGTACCTAAGAAAAACATCTGTTTATTTTGCCTATACTATACGCTAAGCTTGAATTCAGAATCATAGATCATAGTCATGTTTTGGAACTAGTAACTCAATGCTGACGAGACAAAGTTCAAATTCCAATGTAACCAAATTTTACTAAGGGCCTTCTACAAGTTGGACCTCATGACGTCTTCGTGGAAAATGGTGTTAACCATGTAAAAAAATATAATGGTATATCGTGGATATTGCTTCGCAGGATCGTGCAAAGTCAATTAGCAACCGTGTTGCCAAGTAAAAAATAATATTGGTATGGTGGATTTTGCACTGTATTGTGCAAAGTCAAATGGCATGTGTCATGAAAACCGTGAAAACCTATCCTGCGCGGAGCGCGAGTAGAACATAGTCCTCGCCGAAAACATTTGTGAAAAATATGCCAATTTCGGAACAAACAGTACATTAGTCGGCTGTAGCGACAAAATAATTGGAATATATATAAATGCGTGCCAAAGAAAGTCGAAAGTTTATTACGTTTCTCTTTTGTAACTGTTGAATCTTTAGCTTTGAAAAACAAGCCGAAGATCACAAACATTGTGATCCGTCACCACCGTTACTCATACCCACCATAAAAAGGGATCTAGTCATGAGAACACTATCCGAATGAAAAATGTCATGTCTCGTGCACACCATTTCGTACTTTTGCCCGCAAAAACCCATTGCATATTTTAGTTTTCCGATTTAATTATTTTGTTAACACCACTAATATAATTAGACCAATAACCTACCTATATGTTAAATTTCGAGTTTCAACTTGATTCGGGGGTTGGTCGAAAGTCGCTCGAAATGGTTCGTCTAAGGTTAACTTTACACGGAGTTTGTCAACGAAAGTGGGAGTAAATGAATTTGGATCTTGAGTTAAAAGCAATAAGATCTAAAATTTCCAACACGAACTCTATGTTGTAAATTTCCTCCGCAAGAAAATTGACCGAAATGCAGAGCAATGACGCTAGTTGTACTATACCAGTCAAAAATCTGTCAAATAAATGTATGTCATCTTGAGTTTTCAAATATCAACATTGAATTATTATAATATTTTTATTTTATAGTTTAGCCGCGGTATTTATTTAGTTTTTCAATTCTGAACGATTATAATAAGAGTTTCGGAAGTGGTTTTATTGTTTTTTTCATGTTTTCTATTTCAGTCTCTTTCCTACAATGTGACAAATTACGAAAATATTATTTACGCAAATAAATTATATCTCAGAGCAGCTGAAAATTCAAGCGCAGTTCTCGTCTCAACAGAGCGACGACGACTGATTTGTGAAACAACATTATGCTTGAAGTTCCCGCAACGTGCGACGGAAGATGACTTCTTCCACGAACTAAAAACGTCGTAAGTGCATAAAGCTTGTAGTCGTAATAAAACTAAAAATAAAAGGAATTTAAAAAAATGCCTCCACAATTTTTTTCGCCTTGTATTAATACAAATAGTCATCTAATTTTTATCCTATTAGTCATTAGAATATGAAGTACAAATTGAAAATACGTAAAAATTAGAGGTAACTTCGTGATGTTGTTTTATCGAGAAAATTTTAACATTTTGTGTTTCTGTTCCACAAAAAGTTTGGAAATACCATGTAGTTACTCATATTATTTTTATTTTATACCTAAGTGTTATCAATTTTATGAAAAATCAAATTGAAGATGGGCAATTTTGGTTACTACCCGCTCTTAAGGATAAGTATAAATGTTAAACCTAAATGAAATTACACCTTCAAATAGAAGTCACACGACTTTTTCTTAAATTTTTTGTTGTTTCTTTGAAATTCTTTGAAAATATTTGAAATTCTTTCTATTCTAAACAGACGTAAACGGCATAGTATGGGACTGAATATTGTTATGGAATGACAGTCTATGTTATATTATCCATAAGAGCCATTTCGGTGACGTCATCGCTCTTTTTTCAGTTTTTATTATATTTTAACAACTTCGAAAATAAACACAATAATTATTCCCCCCGCTAATTCACCTAGGCGACATTTAAGTGATTTTAATGCAAGGTTATACAAATTGCATAAGTGAATATTTAACGGCGTTCATTACGTACGACAACAACCGACAGTGACCGTATCGATATCCTGAATAAAAAATACATACATCTCATCACTACAATCTGTATGCCGGTGCCGTTAGTCGACTGTTTAAAAAAAAATAACTGTTCAATCGAACAGCATCATAATTTTTTATCAGTGCGGTTAGTGGAACAGCTGCAGTGCCGTTCGGTCAAGTGGCGTTGAAATTAGTGCTTTGAGTGTAATATCTCAAGGAAAGGGCATAAGTTTTGCTACTACTGTTTTGTTATTCTATGTCACCTCCTACATAAGGCTGCAGCACTGAATCGGTTAAACTGACGCTAACAGGTGAATTTATGTTATCTAATTTGTGTTCACAAATAAAGAAGCTTTTCATTTCGCAATCGGAGTTGATCAGACGTCCGGTGTAGAACATTGAGCCGCACTCCGCATAGTCTTTGTCATCGGGCTGGTAATTGTCGAACCAGACATCGGCATCCACATTCATCGGTGTACCTGAAAATGAAAATTATTAATAACAATAACAATCACATATTAGCTGATAAATATTGAAATTCGTTTTCTTTTCGGTCTCTGGAGAAGCATGGTCTTATCTCATGTTTCTCTATTTCGCAAGAAACTCAAGTGGCTCCTGATCCACATCCACACACAACATTCTTCGTACCTTTTACTGTCTGCCAGCCCCCGTTTAATCGGTTATGAAAGCCCAGGTGATAAATGCCTCTATTATATTTTCCCTTGACCCTTGGTTTCGGTGTAGATTCCGCTAACTTCGCAAGGTAATCCGCTTCTCGCCTGTTACTGATCACTGCCAGGGTAGATTGTTCTAGTTGGCACATGGCATATGCTTCGGTCCAGTTCAGTGGAGTTGTGTGGAGCTTATAGCACTTGTCAGTATCCTTACTGAAAATGTAATCTGAAAAAATAAATTTAATGTTAAGTACACGATACATAATAATTACATATAGGTAAATAGACTATGTGGGTCATTGTTTTTTTTCAGTTAATTTTAATCATGATCTGGCAGTTTCAGTATTTTATGCAGCCTACCCAAATGTCCTTTCTTTGGTATTGTTGGGCGAATCGTTAAGCTCTTTAAGTCCTGACTTCCCGAGTTGAGCTCCACGATTACTGACAAATGCGTGCACTGACTGGACAGGTCCACTCAATCTGTGTGGTTCTTTCCTCAAAAGACCATTTCAGATACCAATCTACATGATCTGACCAAGATTATGTATGGACTTTTTAAACAGAGTGTGACCTCTGAGTTTGTTTCGGCCTTTCTTCTCAGAGTAGGCAGATAGGAAACGCCGACCTCATCTAGTTTAAAAAATATGATTGACGTGTAAAAGTGTTTGTACAAACGTACCTACAGAAATAAAATCATTTATAATGTTTCATTGTAAGCACACCTAAATGTGCATTATATCTATCTGGCTTTAGTTGCTTGGCAAAATTTAATACAACAAAAAGATGAGGTAATTCCTATTTTTCAAAGAAACTCCGAGCATAGGTTATTTCTAATATCGAACAGACGAACTTTCATTTGATTTTGTTGTATTGCCAAAATGAAAAGTATTGTCATGTCATTCCCAGGTAGTTATTACACAATAAAGTTGCACTCTCCGGAGCGTTGCCTTACATACAGCGATTAAAACCTACCTAAATTAGGAATATTGCACTGATAGTTCCACTGTAGTGACTGGAGACTCTTCTTGCAAATGAAGTAAGACTTAATGTCACATATGTAATCGTTCATTTTGCCTTGTAGGTCAATGTTCAAACAGTCCTCGTTTCCTCCAGCATTGTCCGGCTGACCCTGAATAAACCAGTTGGTGTACACCTCAGAGATTGACTTCCCTAGAAATATGAAAACCGTATTATTAATCTTATTATAAGGTGCATTACGATAATGGATATATTCCGATTGATGATAATTTCTATCAAACGAGCGGCATTTTTATATTGGTAACAAATTGATTAGACGCTATTTTAACGCCACCGTTCCTTTCGCTGCGTTTGGTAGAAATTGTCATCAACCGGAATATACCCACTATCTTAATATCCCCAATATACAATTTTTGGCCTTAAAATAGAAATAGGTATCTAGGACTTCTAGGTACCTATTTATAATATCAGGTAGGTAGGTAGGTACTTAGTACTTCTACTAACGATTTAAAATTTTGAAGAAAATATATATAGGTATATATATATATTATTCCTTAATTAGTTATTCATTTATTTCTGGTCAAAATTAAAGTGCAAGATCTACATTTTATTTTTAGGTACCTTACCTTAGGATAATTGTTTACTATATCTATCATATGACCATCAAGACCGCCAAGCTAGACGTTGCCTGCTCCTATCTTTGAAGTTGGCCTACCCTCGCTTTAAACGATGATGGTAATGGGATCAAATGTTAGGAAAATTTGTCTACGGTTGAAATATTTGTAAATATGTGAGCACCATTTGTATCTGTCAACATAATTAATTTCTCTGTCATTGCTTGATTTTTAGGGTTCCGAACGTCTTGATGAAAAAATGGAACCCTTATAGGATCACTCGTCTGTCTATACGTCAGTCACAGCCAATGTGCTCCGAATCAACTGGACTGCATATAATGTTCCCACTGCTGGGACACAGGCCTCCTCTCTTTGAGAGGGAATGGGCTGTAATCTACCACGCGGGCCCAGTGCGGGTTGGTAGATGTTTTGAGAGCTGGTCTGGACTGGAAACAAAAGTTTTGCTAACTGTACCGACTGACATATCAAATGAAAGGGCTTCTTGTGAGAATCTCAAATATATATGTTGTATAATTTAAAAAAAAACAGTTTTGAAGTTATTTAAGAAAATATGTGAAAATTGAGCATCCCCCCATTATCTCCGAAACTACTGAGACAAAAAATTTGAAAAATATACAATGCAATGGAATTAGTTCTTTACTTACATATTACAGAGAATTTTATAAAAAGTCTTTGGTCTTAAAATAATAATATGGTAAATCTTTCAATATTGTGCGGACAAACTTACAATTGCAGTTGGAATGTATGTGAGAACATATTTTCCAACTACAATTTCCAGTTTGTTGTTGGGATGTAGGGGAACGGTAGTACCGCCTCCAAGACGAGCCAAAAACAAAAAGCAGGGGCACTATCTCTGGGCACGCCACAATTGCGGCGGTAAGTCCCCTCTTTGAGGAGTGGCTTGAGAGGCGCCACGGCGTCCTCACCTTCCGCCTGACGCAGGTCCTCACCGGACATGGCTGTTTCGGGAGGTTCCTGTTTCGGATAAGGCGGGAGGAAACGCCCGGGTGTTGGCATTGTGTGGATCGACCGGAGGACACGGTGGAGCATACGGTAGAGGTCTGCCCGGCTTGGGCGGAGCACCGCCGTGTCCTCGTGGCGGCGATCGGCGGCGGCGATCTCTCGCGTCCGGCCCTGGTTCATGCCATGGTACGGAGCGAGAGGGAATGGGAAGCAGTCACCTCCTTCTGCGAAGCAGTAATGCTCGCGAAGGAGGAGGCGGAGCGCGTGAGGGAGAGGCAATCATTGCGCCCTCACGCCCCTAGTCGCCGCAGGAGGAGACACCCTGGGCGTCGGGAGTCGATAGCCGACTCCCGGCCACCGTAGGCGCGGGCCTGCGGACGGCGAGCAATGGGCAGCTCGCCGTCCGGTAAGGACCAGGCCCGGGTCGATGGCGCGTTGTGTTCCACGTGCGCCTCAAAGAGATGTCAGCATAATTGACGGGGTCCGATAGGGCCGATGCCTGCCGGGGTCGCGGATTGTTCGAAAGAGTTACCGTGGCCCTGGCGCACAGGCAACTGAAGGAACACGGGTGGGTTTTAGTCAGTAAGAGTCTGACACGCCCTTCCGCTCCGCCCAGAGCGGGAGAGGTCATTTGATGATTTCCCACCCAAAAAAAAAAAAAAAAAAAAGGGGCACTACCTACCTTTTCTCAAAGCGTTTCGTCGTATTTTCATGCCTGCATAGCTTCGGCCAGGATAATGCTAGAGAGCTCAAATTCTCAGGATAAAATGTAGTTAGCAGACTTATAAAACGCACTAAGTTTCATGTGTCTAGCTTCTTATACTTTGGATTTTATGAATACCTTATATGTATACGTCTATTTCGTCACTGCCTGACTCACTCACTCGCTCATCAAAATCTCTAGCGCACTTCCCGAAGTCCTATACCATTAAAGACCAGTGACAATATTGTTCTTAGCCTATAGGAGAGTCTGTGTGACGGCCGCGAAACAGCAAAACCGTACATTTTGACCAAGATTTAAGGTTTGTAGAGTTAAGGGCTCGGCTTTACATTAGATCTGATAACTTTTTAACATTTAAGGCGTATGTAAGTATTGGCATCCTACTTTATATGAAATGTTTTTGGTGGATAACATATTCATCGTACGGAACCTTCTCCACACGAGTTAAACTCGCACATAGGAATTTTATTCTAGGCTTATCATCTTCACATTTATTTATAATTAATTTGTATAAAATATTCTTATCATTTTATAAGAATATTGCCTATTCTTTCCACTCGAAACAACGTACTTTTTGGAAGGGGCATGTAGAATCAATTCAATTTTTTTTTTTGGAAATTTGACGTTTTTTAGTGCATCTTATCTGACTTTGATTTTGGGACCTAGCCATTATTTGACAAAAAGTGTCAGAAGTCAAAAAATCTAGTCCAGGGGGTGTCGACTCTATACGTCGAATCAACGACATACCCTCAAGGGTAATTTCAAGTGAGGCTAGAGTAAAAACAAAAATTTGGGACCTAATAAACTAGAACAAAAAATTACGTTTTAGGTCTCTAATCATACCACTAATGTCACTGATGACGTTGACGTGCCGAGTGACAAGTAAGACCAAGCTAGATGGCGGAGTAGACCAAGCAAGAGAGCAAGAGTTTTTTGTTTTATCGTAACGTCTTGTTGTGTTGAAAACATTTAAGTATTTTTTTGTTTGTTTCAATTAATTAATTTAAATTCATTTCATTTGCAAATTAATTTAAAATTAATTTGTGGCTCAGTTTATGCGTTTTAAGATAGTGACTGTTTGTGTTTTTAGGTGTGGACGTTAACCGGCTTAGGACTCACTGACTACATTGTTTTGCTTTCCTAAACCCGAAAAAACGAACACATTACGGTATGTATTTATATAATTTATGATGAAAAAACCTATTGAATATTGTATGAATTGTATCAGGGCTATAGAAAAATGGATACCTTTGATACATTTTGGTCTGTAAGGCTGTAAAACATTCAAACACTTATTCTGCTAGTTTACTTGGCCTCAAGTACCATCGGGTAATGCTAGTTTTTTTTTCCTTTATAAATAATAACTAAAGTTCTTAATAATTTATTACAATCTAGCCTAATAGACTAATAAGCAACTTATCTTTAACTTATACGCTAGAATTTAATGAATAATTAATTTAATTTTCAATGAATTATGTAACTTTGTTTTGTTACTTATTACATAGGTACTTAAATAAAGAAAATGTTTATAATCCCTGAGTTCTTTTTTGATAATGTTTAGTAAAGCTACATTACTAGAAGTTATATTTTTCTTCCTGGTTGTGCAATATACTCGTAAATCAAAAGTTATGTCAAATTAGCATAATATAGTACGTGGTTAATTATATTTTAAATTTTGATAATGGTTGGTAATGCTAAATTGAGATAATTATGCATTTCTATTGCACAACTAGAAATAATACATTAATTTTCTTATTTCAAATTTCCCTCCCTGTCACGTCCTTCACACAGTTGTTCTAGGGCAACACTAGATGGCGCGCAGCAAAACTGTCTTTACTTTAATTGTACAAAGTCGTTATTCTTCTCCCTAAGAGTACATAATATATATTATGTTCTGTGATCTAGTGTGTCGTGTGATATAATTTTGCTTGAGCGTGTGACCGTGATCAGTAAATCATATTCCATGTGAAGGTTTAATTTCCTTGGTACTTTACTTAAAATTGCAGGTCCCAAGTTTATGTAAATGGAACAAATACAGAATTATTTTACTCAAACAACTACATCTGTGGCACTAAATGAACAAAATACGTACCGTCAACAGACTCAAATACTCCTTCAACCAATATGTCTGATATTCCCACCCACAACCACATGATAGTAGGCTTAGTTTGTTTCCAAAACGATAACACTGCACTTGCTTCGTAATCATTTTCTGCGTAGAAGAAAGTGGCTGCTTCCAGAGCACACACTCGCTTGGCATCAGCCCAAGTCCGTGGTATCGTGTGGATCTTATAGAAACTCTCGACTGCTTCTATATAATGGTAATCCTTTCGGAAAAACTTTTTGGTTTTTTGTCCATCTATAAAGATATAATATGTTCTTAATCAAGAAATGTTTCGGTTATTTTAATACGGCTGTACTCGGTCAGTTGGTTTTTTTTAAATTTAATACAAACTTGTGAGTCTCTTTTGGAATCATAATGACATTAAATTCTTTAAGGTTTTTACAACTTATTTATTGTGGTAAATAATTATGTCAGAAATCATGCGCTAAGTTAGAAGACGTGTCTTCACAGAACACTACATGATTACGAATAAATAAGTTTTTATTCTGATTATGACAGGATAGCCGTGTTGGGTCTTTTCATGAGAATGCACTTGAAACGAAACATAAAAGTTAGTTATAAATATGTATACTTACATGAATCTGACACAAAGTTCACAATAAGAAACATTAACAAAGTTTTCGAAAACATTTTATGATAGGTATCGACATTCGTCTGGAACCTCAACAGGCAAACTAACAATATTATGAGTATCTTGCGCAGATTCTCCGGCACTCACTCTTGTTTATCCTGTTTTACTCTGCGGCCACATTAGCGGCATCAGCGAACGCTTGCGTTGTCGCGGTTGCGACGTTGTGTCACTATAGCGCACAACTAAACGTTTTGTCGCGACAAGCTTCACTCACCGCAAAAATTAGTTTTATATCATCAGTTGCAACACAGACATGGTGAGTCAGTTGGATGTGCGCCTAATTTTTTTGCAGCAACACCTGTCGATTAACGTGGTTATGAACAATTGTTGATGTCTACATAGTAACCAGCTAATTACGAAGTTTTTATCGCAACCATCCAACACGACTGTTCGTCCGATAATGTGTCCGCAGCATAAAGCCCTCAGTCCCTACGTCCTCATGTTCATTTATATATTTGTTTCATATTTATCTTATAATGCTAAATAAGAGGAAAATATGAATCAATCAAGCTTTGAGTTGTTAAAACATGACATTTCATCCATCGTGATTTAGAAATTAATAAAACCGTTTTTTTCTCGCCTTGCGTTAAAATCTCTGTTGTAGGCGAAGCACAGTAGTACGAGCTCTGTTTTATGGTATTTAAACCAAGTTAATACCCCAAAACACTCGCATAGTCAAGTCACTCACACACTAACATGCTTACGATCACTCACCCACACACATAGACAAATCGAAAGAGCCCGGAAGCAGGCTGCAATCTGTGAGGACCAAGTTCTAACGTGACCAAAATATTACACTCACGACTGCAGCTGCAAAAATACTTTAATATTGTGAAATCTTACGCGATAACACGCTCACTTCCCATGCTCCAAAACTATAAAAGGACCATTCCTTGACCGAACGAGTCAATATCCCTTCCGACGGAGAGGGAGGGAAACCTAAAGATGGGTTCCCAAGTTTGGGGACCGACAGACTGCATCCTCGGGCAAGGGGCCAAAAACCCTAACACCGACTCCTAGCGCTCCCTTTGGCGCAGAGACGACTACGAATAACGAGTCAGCAGCCAGCTATCCTCCAGTGAAACAACCTCTCTACAAGTCTCCGCCTACTACACAACGCCGTGCTCCAGATAGTGCTAGTCAGTATAAGTTATAAAGTTAGATTTAAGTGTTTTAGTGCGTAACTTGAACTGATTTACCTGTACCAAGCCTATGTGCCTATGTGTGTAATCCTGTGCCTGCATAGACTTTATAGTACTGTTTTTACCTCCGACTAGCTGGTTTTAATTCACTCCTTCGTCGTATTATATACCTTTTTTTTTTATTCGGGTTCGAAAATCCTCATGGATGTCCCCCGCCCTGGGGGGGCGGAGGGCTCTGTCAGACTCTTACTGACTAAAAACCACTCCGGTGTTCCATCTCACACCTGCGCCAGGGTCGCGGGAACAGCGATTGTTACTCAACCCCCGGCTGGTGCCGGCCCACCTCTGCGGGCCCCGTCTGGTTGAGCGGAGGGAGTGAGGTGTTTGACTCCCCCCGCGACGTATATGAGGGGCGCGCGTGGCACGCTACGCGCCGCCGCCTCGTGTCCTGATGTATGGGGGGCGACGGACGTCCCCGAGTCCGTCGCCCCTGGACCCGTTTAGGGGGGCTGGAAGAGGGCGTTGTCCGCCCTCCACCGACGCCCGGTGCGCCTGCTGCGGGCTGGGTGAGAGGATGAGATCTCTCGCTTCCTTTCCGCAGCCTCCTTCTGCGAACTGACTGTTTCGTAGAAGGATACCACCGCGTCCTAGGACTCCTCGCCACCGTCGCCACCGACGCCACCGACCATAGCATTCTCTACAGTCGGCAGCGACAAGTCACTGCCTACTATTGCAATGAGGGCACGGCACGGGTCCTTCCAAGTGGCACACTCTGCCAGCGTGTGCCGCGCCAGGTCCTCCCGCCAGTCGACGCAGTGGTGACACCGGGTGTCCGGCTCCCTGTTTATGCGACGCAGGTACTTCCCGAAGCAACCATGTCCCGAGAGCACCTGTGTCACCCGAAACGACAGGGAGCCGTGCCTCCTCCCGAGCCAGAGGTCAAACACTGGCCGGACTGCTTCGATGGTGACGAGGCCGACGGTAGGGCATGAGAGGCTGTCCCGTCATTCCGCCACCAGGATCTCGCGGAGCTGCAACCGACGTTGCTCCATAGGTCGCTGCATCAGTCACTCGCCCCGCGCCCGCGCTTCCTCGCGCCACCGGTACAGTGACGCGAGCACCTTCGCCTCCAGGTCCCAGAGCGGGGATCCGGCCAGTGCACAAGCCACTTCGTAGGAGATCGTACCGTACCCCCTTATGACTCTGACGGCCATCGCTCTCTGCAGCTTTCGCAAAACAGCAATGCTGCCGGCCGTCATGTCAGCCGCCCAGATCGGGTCTCCGTAAAGAGCCATCGATCGCACGATCCCCACGTAGAGCCGGCTCCAAGCAGCGCTCGGGCCTACCAGATTGGGAAGCAGCGTTGACAGCGCCCCAGCCGCGCCCAACAACTTGGGCGCCAGCCGCGTGAAGTGGGGGCCGAAATCCCACTGATTGTCGAGTACCAACCCCAGGTACTTCATGGTGGGCTCGACAGCGATTCGAACCCCCTCTCACCACAATGTGAGATCCGGATGGTGGCACCCGCCGGGGGCCATGACACACCATGGCCTCCGACTTGTTGAGGGCCACCTCCAGGCCGAGGCGCCGTATGCGGCTCACCGTCTATGATACCGCAGCCGTCGCCAGCAACGCTGCCTCCCTGTACAAACGCCCCCGGGCCGTGACCAGCATGTAGACCTGGATTGACTTTTTTTAATTGATTGCTTTCTATGACGTTGCAGACAGTGGCACCGTTGAGCGAGAAGTTGTGTGAAAATTGATTGTAATTATGAAATGTGATGCAGAGAAATAAGGAACATGTCGTGAGAAAAGTTTTGAGTATGAATGTGGATGGTTATAAGAGTGGAGTAAGACCAAAGAAACGATGGATAGATTGTGTTAAACATGATAATTATGACTAGAAAGGATGTTGAGAAGCTCATTTTTGTTCAGATATTTCTTCAGATTGTTGCTGTCCGACCTTTGCCAAGTACCTCGGTTATAATCATTTTGCCTGGAAAGACACCAAACTGCAAGGAAACGTAAACCAATATATGTCTTTTCAGAAATTTCGGCACATTGTTGGCTACAATATACACTCGAGAGCAATGAATCCGGGTCACTTAAAGAATGTTAAAAATCTCGGAAACTAAAAATGATAGGTTAATGCAATAAATTGTATTTAATAGACAATGTAATACTCCTTAAATGAAAGTAAAAAAAATATGAGTCACTATACATTTTATTAACACAAAATTACATAAAGAAAAAAACTGCTGATCTCTCCTTAAAACAAAAATAGGAAACATGAAATTTTTGAACTTTATTACGATTTTCTTGAATTTTAATACTTCATATTGCCTCCTCGTGCTTCCATTACTGCGTTTACGCGGTTTGGCATGCTGTACACCAAGTTCCTTATACGATTTTGGGGAATATTCTCCCATTCCTCTGTGAGAGCAATTTTGAGCTCACGAAGCGTGATTGGGGGAGGGTTTCGTTGTTTTACGCATCTGCCTAGCTCGTCCCAAGCATGCTCGATCGGGTTGATATCCGGGCTGCGCGCTCGCCACTCCATACGAGTAATGTTCATCTCTTGAAGGTAGTCATTCACAATCCTACCTGTATGAGGTCGGGCATTGTCATGCATAAATATAGCATCCTCACCTAAATTGACCATAAATGGACCAACGTGATCATTGAGGATTTCTTCCACATATCTTACGCTAGTTAAAGAGCCGTTTTCTATGATCACCAGCTCTGTGCGACTTTCAGAAGAAATTCCGGCCCACACAAGTACAGACCCACCACCGTAGGCTACTTTTTCTTCGATGCATGCTTGCTTGAATCTTTCCCCTGGTCTTCGATACACTCTGTGTCTTCCATCGTGCTTGTAGAGCATAAATTTTGATTCGTCGGAGAACATAACTTTTGACTAATCATCAATACTCCAATTTACGTGGCTCTGGGCATATCTTAGTCTTGAAATACGATGCCCACGCTCCAGTTTAGGGCCGTTTGCAGGTCTAAGGGGTTTTAAGTTAGATTCAGCAAGCCGACGTCTTACTGTCCATGCACTTGGGTTACTTCCTCCGAGGCGTCGAAACTGATTTGCGAGTTCAGTTCCTGTGAGAAAGCGATTTCGAAGCATGGTGTTCACCAAGTATCGGTCTTCTCGTGCTGTGGTACACCTGGTTCTGCCCGTTCCTGGTCTGCGTAGGTTAGAACCAGTTTCTTCGTAACGTCGGAGAACTCTTTGTACTGTTGACAGCGACACACCGACAGTCCTGGCTGTATCGCGCTGACTCCGGCCGGTTTCCAGCATTGTAAGTATTCTGGTGCATTCTTCAGGCGTAAGCGACATAATTTCAGCTTGAATAATGAATATAGAGCACTATCAACATGGTTTATGTACCCACATAAATGACAGATTACAAACAAAAGCAAAACCAAATGCTGTAATTTCGTAGTTCCATCTTCGAAAGTGGCCCTTTTTCAAATTTGATTTTTTTATGATATAACTTTACAATAACTAAGAAGTTTTAATACCTTCATTTAAGGAGTATTACATTGTCTATTAAATACAATTTATTGCATTAACCTAGCATTTTTAGTTTCCGAGATTTTTAGGATTCTTTAAGTGACCCGGATTCATTGCTCTCGAGTGTATATACAATCAAGATGGTTTACTATATTTTGTGCCAGTCTAAACTTTCCTATTTAATTTATTTAAACTTCATGTAGGCGGACCTAATGCCACAAGGCATTCTCTGCCAGTCAAAATTTCAGTTAAACGATTTATCTCCAGATAAAAGTTATCTGACGTTTGAAAAATTTGTCCATATATGAACATTACTTTACGAACTAATATATTTGTAATTAAATAAAAACAGCACTAGCAGTATGAACATGTATTTGATTTTAGACAACTGTAATTGGTGCATTGATATTATGGTAGGTACGTCAATTTTGATTCTAAAGTTTTATCACTCTACGCCACCACCGACATAAGGTTGTGAGTTGGATAAGCTGACGCTGGCAGGTACAGTAACGTCATCTACTTCGTGTTCACAAATGAAGAAGCTCTTCATATCGCAATCAGTATTGACCAGACGACCGTTGAAGAACATTGCGCCGCACTCCTCTTCTCCGCCCGGCTGGTAATTTTCAAACCAGGTTTCAAAATCATCTACTATCAATGGCGTTCCTGGAAAAAAAAACACGAATAAAAAATACTTTCGATGCTATTGAAAGTACTTAATGACATCTTTTTAAAGAATATTATTTGAAACACTTCCGTGAGGCGTATGCGAATGATACACCTTCAATTGGAGCTTCATTCGTCCATCATTTGAAATCTTCAATCACGTAAGCATTGACAATTGTAATTGATCGTTTCGGGGATCCTAAATAATTTAATTTGACCCTGTATATATGTCACAGATACGCGCTGTTTTACATAATCGCTAGCAGTTTTACAAAACGGCTACGTTATGTAAAACAGCTGAACGACGTTTAGTGATTTTCATAATTAATGAAAGTGAACATGCAGAATTGCATATGTCAATTGCAAATGCAAATTGCAATGTCTTGCATTTATCAATGCAGCGGGTCAACGATTAGAGGTTATGTAAAACAGAGTGAAATGACACGTCATATTGTAGATTTAAGTTTTAAATTTTGTCGCTCATGGCTCTGTGTGTCATAACAACAATAATGATGTCCCAAACAGAAATAAATAAAGCGAGTAATATGAGTGAAAATGACCATAACTCAATTGATAAAAGTGGCATTAAGGACAGTTTTAACATAAAGGTATCAGTTTTAATGAAAGTTAGTCCTGAAAATACTAAATAGCCAAAAAACTGCGACCAACTTGGAAGAAGCGCTCTCCGGCCGCTGCCACGACACCGCTTGCCTCGCTCGCTCGGCTCGCGCGTGGTTGGTCACAGTTCTAACCTAAACCAATTGGCTTGGGTGCCCTAACTTAGTTACTGCTACGTAACGAAATGGCAATCCAGCTGAACGTTGCGTTGCGTTGATTTAAATGTTTTTGTCTAATGTATCGTCAGGTCTACAGTCTATAATTATACAGGTGCAGGAAATAAGTCATGATCTCCTTAAGAGATCCACATACTAACGTACCTTTAACTGTCTGCCAGCCCTCGCTGAATCTGTTATGAAAGCCCAGGTGATATATTCCTCTTTGGTATTTCCCCTTGACCCTTGGTTTCGGCGTGGATTCCGTTAACTTTACAAGGTAATCTGCTACCAGCCGATTGCTGATCACTGCGAGGGTAGATTGTTCTAGTTGGCACCTGTCATTTGCATCGGTCCACTTCAGTGGAGTTGTATGGAGCTTGTAGCACTTGCCAGCATTCTTACTGAAAGTGTAATCTGAAATAATTTTATATATATATTTTATTATGACACCCTAAACCTATCTTTACAGGTTGTCCTAATGAGATAGTTAAATACACATGTAATTTAATGTGTCTATTTTGTTGATATTGTTAAACACCTACTTAGTAACATCCATACTGTACTATATAGGTATATATATGTATAATATTATAAATTCGAAAGTATGTCTGTCTGTATGTTACCTTTTTACGCTTTAACTGAACGGATTTCGATAAAATTTGGTAAGAAGATAGATGGCATCCTGGGGAAGAGCGTAGGGTACTACTTTTTGTTCCAGTATCACGTTCCTGTGGGATAATTTCCGAAATATACGCGGGCGAAGCCATGAGCAGATGCTATATCATCTGTCCGTAATTCTTGGCAAAATCTAATTTAACAACATAAGTTATTTAGGGAGTCAATTTTTTATAGAAATAACCCTTTCTACAGCAAGCTGGGCTGCATTTGATTTATAAAACAGCCCTTCCGTGGCTGTCCACGTCTCAGCAATGTAATAAAAAATAAAAAAAACTATGCCAAACGCTTCTATTCCGCTTTCCTATAATGCCCTTCGATGGATTCGTTACAAAGACAAAAACGTACTTACCTAAATTAGGCATATCGCATTGATGGTTCCACTCTAGCGATCGGAGGGTCTTCTTGCAAATAAAGAGAGCCTTGCTGTCACATTTGTAATCATTCATATCTCCTATTATACCTATGTGCGTACAGTCCTCATTACCATTAGCATTGTCCGGTTGACCCATCTGCCAATTGATGTATACCTCTGAACTCGGCCTTCCTAGAAATATGAAATTAATGATTATTTAAAGCTATGTATTTGTATGCCTCCCCTTTTTTATTTATTTAGGCCACCCCTAAAGGTAAGCTTAATTGCTACTATGGACTACATTGTATTGGGCATAATTATTTAATGCTCAAACAACCTTTATTTTATGAATTTGGCACCATTTGCGATTCAGTAAATGTCCAGCACGACGTCCTTCAACTGAAATGATAATGATGACGACAACGGTAAAACAGTGGCGGTCTAACTGGCAATTAAAAAATAAAGAAATGTTTTGTTTGAGTAATATTGATACAGAATTAATTTCAATACCTAATGTACAAGGAACATCCCTCCAGGGCTCGTTCGAACTTTCCTCCTTGAATGGAATTACAGAATATTATGTTACGTACCGTCGACGGTCTCAAATCGTCCTTCAACCAACATGTCTGTCAGTCCCGCCCACAACCACTTGAGAGTAGGCCTAGTTTTTTCCCAAAATGATATCACTGCGCGTAATTCTTTGTCGCTCTCTGGGTGCCAGAAAGTGGCCCCTTCCAGAGCACACACTCGCTTGGCATCAGCCCAAGTAGTTGGTGTAGTGTGGATCTTATAGAAACTCTCAACAGTGTCTAAATAAGTGTAATCCTTTCGGAATTTTTTTTGAAGTCTTTGTCCATCTATGAATATAATTATAAAGAAAAGTTAGCTTAACGAAAATAAATAGTAAATGTTTATATTCTGTTTAAGTCTCCATGGGTATTTGAATGTCAGAATATATTAGTCATTACTACATACATACATGAACTACAAAAACATAAACTACAATCTACAACCTATTCATTACCTATTTTAAAAATTACTCAATTTACTATAACAAGCATACAAACAAAAATACAACAAACAAGTATGCAAAACTAAAATGACTATCAGCATTTTGCCACGTAATGATATTTAATAGGTTTTTAAAACATTATATTTTATGGTAGTAGATGTAGGTACGTATGCTAAGTTCGAGGACGTGAGTCCTCACTGGATGGCCCGATGGCCGTGACAAATATGTACTTAAAAACAAGACATAAACGTAAGTTATACCTAAGTAAATATGTATACCATAGAAGTTCTTATTTGGTATAGTCTACAATAAAGATTCTACTTATCTATACTTACATGAATCTGCCACCAAGTACACAATAAGAACGGTAAAAAAAGTTTTCGATAACATTTTGTGGAATGGTAGGTACGACTGGCGTCTTGAACCGTGCCAGGCAAATACATGGGAGGATGTATAGCAGATTTTCCAGCGGCCAAACTTGTTTGAAACCAGTTTTATCCTGCGGCCACATTAAGGTGCGTTTAAACCAAACGAGCGAATGCTCATTCTAGTCCCGGTCGGTCACATTCGCTTGTAAACGGATATAAATTATAAATGATTTTATTTCTGTAAATAGGTTTGTACAAACACTTTTACTACTCTGAGAAGAAAGGCCGAAACAAACTCAGAGGTCACAGTCTCTTTCCAGTCTTTTTTCAGTTTCAGTCCAGACATAATCTTGGTCAGATCATGTGAAGACCATGTTGATTGGTGTCTGAAATGGTCTTTTGAGGAAAACTACACAGATTGAGTAGACCTGTCCAGTCAGTGCACGCATTTGTCAGTAATAGTGCAGCTCAACTCAGAATTTAAGGAGCTCAACGATTCGATGAACAATACCAAAGAAAGGACATTAATTGGGTAGGCCGCATAAATTACTCAAACTGCCAGATCATGATTAAAATTAACTGGGAAAAAAAAGCAATGACCCACATAGTACTGACATTCACAATAATTACATACATACATACATAAACTCACGCCTTCTTCCCATGGGGGTAGGCAGAAACTACAGAACGCCACCTGCTACGATCCATACATACTCCTTTTGCCTCGTTTACGTTCATACATCTGGTCATACACGCACGCCGGTTGTGAGTACTACGCACCTGACCTTTCTGAAGAACATCACCAATAATTCACACTAATTAAAATAATAGTACTTTAAAAAGTAAATACTCATGTCATTGTATATATAAATTTCATCAATATCAATGGTGTGTAAAAAATCGTAATTTAATTCATATAATCTTTGAGGATCATGTAGATTGGTGTCTGAAATGGTCTTTTGGGGAAAGAACCACACAGATTAAGTGGACAAAGAGCTTTTATTCGTTGTTCCATCATTGTTCGCGCAGATTCTATGAAATGTTCTTTAGCGGCATCGGCGAATGCTCGCCTTCTACCATAATTCTTGCCGAGAAGTTTCTGAAATCGCGGCATCTTTGGGCGAACACAAATATCCTTCGCGGCGCAGTTTCGGTCGCTGAATCAAAGGCCTTGTCACCACAAACTTCGTGTGCTAGGTGCTTCGTTATTCAGTTGCAACGCAGACTTTATAAAGTTTTAAATTTTTAAGCACAACAACACGACACAAATGTTGACCGAAAATGTGACCGCAGCATAAAACCGTACCTTTAGAAGTCAGTATTTAATGTATAAAATAAATAGTATACATACCTACTATTGTCCATTTGTATATTCTTTTTTTTTAAACGTAGTATTTACTGGATGCTTTAAGTTGTTAAACTACGTCACGTCGTTTATTGTGGTTTTGAAATCAATAAATTATATGTTTTTTTATCTGTTTATCTGTTCGGAAAACTTTGTTATTTTTTTTTATAAGTACCTACTAGAAACCTACAAACAAAGATCTTTTTTTTTTAAGCTGTTAGTAAACTTGAGCGCTCAAGTTGGGAGGTAGAATAAGTAAGATAATAATATTATTTCACGAAAAAGCAAAAAAAAAAATCAAGAGTTAAAGCACCAAAAAGTCATAAGATAAGTTTTTAGATATCATATAACACCGTGGATGTATTTTTTTTTTATATATGTCTATTCATGTAAGGAAACAAATGAAAGTATTCCCATGCCTGGGCAGCATTTGGTCCAGATCGGTCAATCTCCTTTCTCTAAACCAAATGATACCCGGCATTGCGATATGAGAATTAAACATACCGTTGTGATTGCCCATGTATTTAAATATGTAGTTAATACTAATTACAACTGAGGGGCTCGGGGTAAATTAACAGCCGCAAGGGCCGATTGATAAAGATAAAGTTACACTTGATGGGACATTTTCAACCGTGACCTCCATGTCTCAGAAAGCACGTCATGCCATTGGTTCTGGCTGTCATAGATCTTTAACACCTTGCATAACTATAATATTTCTAACCATATCACAAAATCCACAAGAAAATCATCATGTATAGATCTCATTGCAAGCGACATACTTAATGCTCAACCTCAAATACATATCCTTGCATTATCTGATCATAAGACCGGTCAGTCTATTTGTTTCCATTTATCTGTAGATACTGCAAAATGCAGAAAACAATGTTTGTTTCAAAAGAGAAGAGATTTAAGTCTAAACAGTATACGAAAATTTATATCACGCATGTCGTGACTTTCCTTTTTAGAAATATACGAATCAGATGATACTGACATAGCATTCAATCACTTTCATGATACACTATCCCTTTTTTATAATCTCTTTTTTCCTATCCTGAAAGTAAAAATTACAAACAAACTGGTAAAAACTAAATGGATAACAAAAGGAATAAAAAGATGTTGTGTCAAGAAAAGAAGTATGTATCTAAAATATAGACTATTGAATACTAACAAAAATCAGCACCTAAGAACTACCAAAATGACACTAGAGTATTGAGACGATGTATATTGCATGCTCTGAAAATTGATAATACTTGTTATATACTTCAATCGAACGATAAATGTAAAGCCGCACAGATATTGATAATAGCGCTGAAATTACTTCTATTAAGACTAATCAGTGCACATACACTCATGCCGATATAATTGCCAACAATTAATGCCTTTTTTTTAACATGACAAACAAACCAGAAGTCCGTAATTCTAAAACACACATTGATTACAAACACACCATCTCACATAATATCGGATAGCAATTTTTTAATTCCAACTGATGAAGATACTGTGGATAATAAAAGCTTGTAAAATTATTTATTTTTTAAATTCAATTAATTCAAGCGGGTATGACGACATTAATACAAAAATTCTAAGTTGCTCTAAATATATGACGGCGCCAGCGATGGCTGAGCGATAGCGTCGTCATCATCTTGATAAGGTGATACAGGGTTCATTGCATAGGTAATAGAGACTAATAACTCTAAAATGCAATAGTTGAATAACAATATCACTTTAATAATTACGATTAATTATTTTACAACCCACAAGATTAACTGGGTAAACTGACAGTTTAATTTTAGACGAGTGACCCGGTTGGTGTCCGAATTCAAAGTGATCTCCGCATCAACCCCACTCTCCAACACGACTCTGTCCACGTGCCGCCGTTACAATAACAACTGACGTCACGGTGTTTACCACTTCCTTGGTACTACAATAATCAAATGAGCAACTATTTGATTAAACGATATCGTTTTCCACGACATATATATTACCTCCACTCGCCCACATTGTTAATCTATCATTTTTTCAAGGAGTATTCCCCACGAGATGAAACGTTTCTATAGTCAAATCATTATACAAAAAATGAGATAAAAATGACATGAATAACTATCGTCCGATAACTCTAATACTAATAATTTCTAAGATTTTTGAAAGAATTATGTGTGATAAACTGTACTCATTTATCATAAAACATACAATTTTAAAAGAGGAACGGTTCGATTTCGGGAAAAATAAATCTACAACTATTGCAACGCTTGTGAAAATGATTACCTACCTAGTCTTAATAATAAAAGGCCAATATTATCAATATTTCTCGATATGTCAAAAGCATTTGACTTCGTAGATCATAAACTGCTTCTCTTCAAACTGAATCGTTATGGTATGAGTGGAAACGCGTTACACTGGTTAAAAACTTATCTAAATAAAGCGTAGTGATATCTAGGCGTACATTACCAGAAAAGAAAATAAAATAAATCCGCCTATTGTCAAAACTCCTGTGGTGTTCCCCACAGGAGGTTCCCCTATATTAGGACCCTTTTTGTTTCTGCTGTACATCAAAGATTTGCCCAAACGTAACTCTATATTATCCTTACAACCCTTAGTATGAAACTCATCGATACCAAGATCACCAAATCTGAAAAGTGATAAATGACGCGTTAAACAAAATACTAGGATGGTTAAAAGACAACAATTTACAGGTCAATATTAGAAAAACCAAACTTATGCAGTTCCAAGCTTACAATAGCAAACGTCCCCCATTAGAAATAAGATATACAAATGTCGCTATAGAAGAGGTTGATAGTGCTACTTTTTTGGGGATAACATTAGATAAATAGAGCAAACGGGAAGGGACACTGATTAATTACGCACTAAACTGCAAAGATTTGTATTTGTTTTATACAGAATAACTCGCGTAGCTGGTGTCAATGCAGCACTTCATGCCTATCATGGTTATGTAGCTTCAATTACTACGCTACGTCATTAAAATATGGGGCAATTCTGTTGAAATTATTAAAGCATTCCGAGCCCAAAAATATTGTGTTCAATCAATAACTAAAGCTTATCCATTAGAAAGCTGTGTCCCACTCTTTAAAGTAATAAAAATATTACCATTCCCATCTTTATATATCGCTGACTGAATTCGATAGTGGCACAAGACAAAATTCAACAATTTGAGAAAACGCACAATAAATATTCGAAGACCTATATACATCGAAGACATATATTCTATAAAGTACAGTCGGTAAGAGCTAATTTGTGCGCGCGCACTAATCTTCGAATATTTATTGTGCGTTTTCTCAAATAGTTGAACTTTGTCTTGTGCCACTATCGAATTCAGTCAGAGATATATTCGAACTCTGTATCTTTGTACTTAAAAAATAGCCTTATTTCAAGTACATAATGATGTTGTAATAAGAAAAAGTCAAATTATCCACAGATTATGTGTACCCCAACAAAGGATTAAACTATTATTAACCGACTTCGAAAAGGAGGTGATGGTGACTTCACCATCAACTCCAGTTCTTTTGGTTCTTACCAGAACTCAACAATTAACGTCCCTGCTTCGGGAAAAGGAATATTTTGTAAAGGGTGATGACTAGTTGACATTAAGCTATTTTAACTTAGAAAAATTAATAGCTGACTCACTAAAAAGTGAAAAATAAAAAACTTTTTTACAAAAAAAAAACAACCGACTTTAAAAAAAACACTACAAAGTGAAAAATAACTTTAATTTCGGAAGTCGGTGTCTTTGGATCTGTATTTTAGTTTTTTGCCACCGACTTCCGAAATTAAAGTTATTTTTCACTTTGTAGTGTTTTTTTTGAAGTCGGTTGTTTTTTTTGTAAAAATGTTTTTTTCAAACAATGTTTACTGTATGGCAATTCGTGTGTATAATAAATTGCCTAATATTTTCAAAAATCTTAACTTCATGATATTTAAAAAGAAATTATTTAACATCCTATTGCGTAAGTGTTACTACTCAAAAAATGAGTTTTTAAATGAAAAATTTAAATTAGACGAGGACTTGCCTTTATGTTCCTAACGATTGAATAGAATTGAATATCTATTACATTGTATTGAACAATTCTTTACATTGTATTTATAATTCTTGACATTATACTTAATAATCCTTGACATTGTATTTGATAATAGTTAACAGTTTCCTTATCCTTGACATTGCATGGTATATATACGACTAGTTTAGATATATTGTTCTAATGCATTTAATTTTAATTCTTTGAAATATTTGTACGCTGGAAATAGCAGAATATTATGGACGTCTTATTATGTGTAACACATTTGTAACAGCAATATTTTAATAAATAATTTGATTTGATTTGACAGTCGTGGCACCCAATGGTTGTCAAAGATCTATGACCAGAAGAAGCAGTCATAACAATGGGTATCATGGTAACTACTAAGTAACTGGGTTGTAGAGGTCAGGGAGGCATGTGGTTCATGTAAATGTATGATATTCAGCTGCATCCGGTTAATCTGGAAGTCGACCCGAACATAGGAAAAATCTACATCTTTTTAGTAAAAGAGGTGAAAGACACAATTATATCACTAGAAATAGGGATCAATTAGTTCAACCAGGTTTCAGGCTGGCTAAAGTAGACTCATCTTTCATGGGGTACTGTTTAAAATGTTTCAATAAAATACCTCCCCATATTCTTCAACTGAATGAAACTAAATTCAAATCTTGTATAAAACGCACACTATGCAGCCAGGCATATTACAAGTTGGGGGATTACATCGCTGATAAAAATGCTTGGCTCAACGCTGGTCCTGCTCCACAAGGGCGCATAAAATAATTGATTAGCATTTGAAACTACTGTTGGAGCTGCTGAAGATTTTAAAAACTTATCTTTGCATTGTATAAATTCAATGTTTTAGTATTGTATAATTGCATAGCACAGGTGTGAGTACTATGCACCTACTATAAAGCTACCATTTAATAGGTTTTTCTTTCATCGACTTGAATGTGCCCTGGCGGCTGAGAGTTTGTCATGCTCACTCTAATGTCTCGCTGGTGGTGGCGTGTGTGTTGGATCATTAAGTTCCCTTCAAAATGGTTGAGCTGAATGGTGCTGATCTATGCGTCATGTTCGTGAACGGGCGCCGTCAGTGGGGACTAGTCATTTTTTAGCTGCCACGGTTTATTTTAATTTAATTTAATATTTGAATTGCTTTTGTCTTTTTATTACGGACGCTTTTAACGTTCTGCATCGTTCTCACATGCATAATTTCAACATGAACGATGTAATCAATATTTTGTAACCATTTTTTGATTTAAAAGAGTGGCCATGGAGTTTCTTGCCCGTTCTTCTCCATAGGTACCTACTACGCTTTGGAATGGGTAACTAGCTTCATCTTTCTGACTGACTGACCCCTTGACAATTCAAAAGTGCCTGTAATTGGTTTATTTGAAATAAATGCTTTGAGTTTGAGTTTGAGTACATAATTATTGGGAAAATAGTAGATAGAATTTTTTGAAAAAGGCACGCTCGTACTCAATGTACTGCATAAGTAAATAACACCACATAACTAGATCGCACTCAAGCCAGGCCGCTGGTTGGATTATTAATATCTAGACAGAAACCAAATTTGCAATACATTTTAAAATCATATTTATTTAAATAGAAAAGAAATACAATTGGTTTGAAACATAACACACACCGAATGCCCTCAATTGAGGTAAAACACCTGCAAAAACCAATTTCAAACCCGGCCAATTGAAATTTGCCATCCCCACAAAGTAATAGCCGAAGTTAAATGTTTAAATTTATAGCATGACGTGAGCGCAAATGCAGTGGAGAGGCGCGCAATTTGAAATAAGATGATCCAGGTACATGAGTTTCGGTTCTATACGGTTTTATTATTCTATGTCACCACCTACATAAGGTTGTACACTGGCGGTATAAACAGGGGCAATAACGTTATCTATTTCATGTTCACAAATGAAGAAGCTCCTCATGTCGCAATTGATGTTGATCAGACGTCCGTTGAAGAACATTGCGCCGCACTGCTCACGGTCATCTGCTTCTGGTTGGTAGTTGTCCCACCAGGCGTATCGATCTACTTTCATCCGAGTTCCTGAAAAAAAAAAACACATCATTCATTAAATCAACAGCATTTTGTAGCACTCCATAAAACTCAGCACAAGTACGATCCAAAACAGACCGTAAAATGTGAGTTTGGTTAAATTACAATAGATTATAATGGGTTTAAGACGCATTGCTGAACCTGTTGAGTTGAATCGGTGTGTCACCGCCATTATATCTGTTCAACATCCCTTGCTATTTGACGGCTCAGGGCCATAGGATATGCATTTAATTTCAGGTAAAAAAATACTGATGTCTGTGGCATAGTCAATCCCGAAGATAGAAGTTGCAAAAAGTGGTCAGATGTTCAGGTATTGATAAATAAATGATAAATGATTTTATTTCTGTAAATAGGTTTGTACAAACACTTTTACACGTCAATCTTATTTTTTTAAATGCCGTAGCATCATGCTGAGATAGGGGCCTTTTGGCCTCGTACAAGACTTTCTGTTGTTATTTTCATTTTACTTTTGTTATTATTTTATTATTTTTTGTTTTTATGAGTGTGTTTAGTTTCTGATAATCCTGTGCGAGTCTCAATAAACACTTTTTCTTTCTATCTTTCTTTTCTATTTTAAAAACTAGGTGAGGTCGGCGTTTCCTATCTGACTACTCTGAGAAGAAAGGCCGAAACATACTCATAGGTCACAGTCTCTTTTAAAGTCCAGACATATTCTTGGTCAGATCATGTGAAGACCATGAAACCACCAACCACCAACACCACGAAAAAAACCACACAGATTGAGTGGACCTGTCCAGTCAGTGCACGCATTTGTCAGTAATCGTGCAGCGCAACTCAGAATTTAAGGAGCTCAACGATATTGGTTCAATAGTGCGTAATAAATCAGATTAGCCTAAGGAGATACACAGAACCACGTACCGCCTACTGTCCGCCAGCCGTTGTTTAATCTGTTATAAAAGCCCAAGTGATATATTCCTCTTTGGTATTGCCCCTTTACTCTTGGTTTCGGTGTGGATTCCGTTAACTGCACAAGGTAATTCGCTTCCAGCCGGTTCCTGATTATTGCCAGGTAGGATTGTTCTAGTCGGCACACTGCATATGCTTCGTCCCAGCTTAAGGGAGATGTGTGGAACTTGTAGCACTTGCCATTATCCTTATTGAAAGTGTAATCTGAAATAATAAACGTAATGTTTCGTTATTTGGCCAACTATTCGTCCCTTAATTTCAAAGGATAAATAGTACAGTTTGCAAAAAGTCTTAATTATAATATGCTATTAAGTAGTAGCAGTCCTCCAGACCGTATTTCGGCCATGGCGGCCAATCTCAACGGAGACTAGCCCTCGGCGCGGGAGATAGTAGACTGCACAAGTATGTATCTACGCAGATACAGGTTCACTCTCCTACCCTTACTCTCATAGTCCGATGGGACGGCATGCAATCCAAATCCTATTAAGGGCTTGTACTACCTCAGATTGCGAAAATTGTCTTAACATGAATGGCTGTAGTTTCACCATTACTGTAGTATTCACTTTGAAATTAATATGCAGTATAGTTATGGACTTCTACTAAGTACTATGTGTTTCAAATACACGATTGCATACAACTTTTTCGATACAAAGAAATCTCAAAGTTACCTCTGAACGGTACAATAAATGGATATTATTCAATGAAAATTTTCAAATTAGGTCATGAAACTTTGCAGGCTAATCGAACTATGTCCAAAGCATCTGTTATTATATACAGATATATCCATACCATCCGTTCCGATACCATCTGTTCTTTTTTATTTTTGTTTTTTATTTCTGTAAAAACGTGAGATGGCAAATATCAAGTTTTATAACCACTCAAAAGTTGGACCGCCCTGCCGCCCGGCCCCCGACAGGACCCCGATTCAGTACTTGTCAGTACCGCTTCGGTTATCAAACGGGGAACCTGCGTCACTTAGCTTGCTCTCAAAATACCCGATTGACAACGTTTTATGTTCTGAAGAAATTATATATTAAAGTAAAATGAAATTTACGTGGAAAAATAAGCCATCCGTATTTTAAATTTTTCCAAATGGTGTAGTTTTCATTTATAAAAACATATTTAAAAGGGTTCAATATCATAATTTCACGTCAATGTCAAAAACTTGTCAAAAATGTAGGTAGGTAAATGTACCTATTCTCGAGAGTTAAGAAAAAAACTTTTTGGTTTAACTAGATACTTTAATAATTTTATTTTTTAGAGAACGGTTTGGAGAAAAGTTTGAGGATAAGATTTTTAACAAATTTATAGTAAACATAAAGAACAATGGCAGCTCTCCATACATTGTTTTATTTGAAATTAAATTATTACGTCTTTAAATGAAAAATATATTATAAAACTCAGCGTCATTTTCTGAGCTAGATTGTGTAAGATTTTTCGTTAGAGAAGGCGGAGATTAATAGATATTCAGTGTTGAACTTTTGAACAACATAGGACAGAGCGCAAGCTTCTGGTCAAGAGTGTAAACTGTCAACGGTTGTCAATGTCAACAACCAAGCTATACTTTTTCTTTTTGACTTTATACAGGTACTAGTCTTTTTAGTTCAGAATTGCCATAACATTTGATATTTTTCCCACTTTACTGCAATATGCTTATCTAAGTAAGAACACAGAATAAACTAAGATATAGGTACAAAATAAATGTGTTACTTATTCATTTACTCCGTGTTAATATAATAACAAATTAAAAATGATAACAGCATCCCAACAATTACGCTATACCTACTATTTAGGAAAATAAATATAAAATGGCAATAATATACCTATCCAACCAACAATTTTCTAATCTTTTATAACGAAGTAGTCAAATAACTTTTCATTAAACATAATTTTTTTACTCGGCCTTAACTAGATAATGTGATAGTTAAAAAAAACATAGTTAAATAATTAAATTTCTTTCGTATAAGTGTCAATTTTAGACGTTCAATTTTATTTCAAATAAGAATTCGCCATTGTTCTTTAAACTTAATGAATGTTACAACACAGCCGGAGATTAGAACTAGAAGGTGTTGTAATACCCCCGTGCCTCCAAAAGCACGTAAAGCCGTGGTCCGCCTGCGCCTGCGGGGCAGATCCCATATTTTTAATAACGTTTAATCTGTCTAAATCAGCCTAAAATACAATTGAATGTAAAAGGGCAGCATGTTGCGAGCTTTTGGGTAGTAGCGACCCCACGTCCCTATCTCCCGGGAGAACTCTTGTTCCTCACCTCTGGCTTGCCTTTATTAGCAGGCTGGAGTGAACAATGACGAGGAATGGAGCTCCCACATCTTCCTTGCGTTTATTGGCCGGCTTGAGTGGAGATTCGCAAGAGCAAAGGTTTTTTCTTTTATTTTTATTTTATTTTAGATGGGTTTGCTCTTGACTCTAGTCTAGGTCAGAGATGACAGAGACAAAGTCGACGATGGTGTGAGCTTACCCAGAAGAAGCCTGTTCACTCTCACTTTGAAGAGATTTAGGTTGTATGCTGTCGGTAACACAGGCGCAGGTAGAGAATTCCACTCTTTTGCTGTGCGCATTATAAAAGATGTTTGGAAGAGCTTAGTGCGAATTGGTGGAATAGCAACTAGGTAGGGATGGTAACTTGCAGTGCGCCTAGATGTCCGATGGTAGAAGGGGGCCGGTGGAATGAGGTCGTGGAGTTCTTGGGCACTCTCACCCAAGTACAATCTGTAGAAGATCGACAAGCAGGCAACCTTACGGCGATGAGCCAAGCTGTGAACGTGTGTGAACGTGCTCAGAGGAAGGAAGTATTCCAGTAAGATGCTGGTAGGGATCTTGACCGTACTTCCGGGATTGTCCTGATAGCCGTGGGATACCTCTCCACTATTCATAAACACCTCAGGACATATTGCCCCCTTGTCGCTACGACACTATGTGCTAGCGACCGTTTTTGGGGGTCCATTATTGAATGTGCAAGTCACCCCCTGCCATTTTATCTTTGTATTTTATATAAAACATTGGTCAGGCAGGGGCCATAGTCTTTCCATAGTCCTAGATAACCAGTCTACTTAAGCTACCCAAATCAATAGTCCAATATCTTTGTTTCCGTATCCTGCAATAGTCCAACACCAACCGGGGGTTGTCTGGGGTTGCACTTGCACAAAAGAGTAACGGTGGAGTTTCTTGCCCATTCTTCTCCATACGAAACTACCTTTTGGAAGGGGCAACTAGAATCAATTCTATTTTTAGTAAATTTTGACGTTCAAAAGTGCCTTTTATGTGCCTATTTGAAATAAACAATTTGACTTTGACTTTGACTTGCACAGTGTATACAGGGATAATCGTCGGTAGGTGCCTCATACCATTTCAAAATTTTCAAGGGGCCTCTGCGAGTTGACCTCGGCCCCTCGTACGCCTTCCAAAGGTCCGGGACCCCATGGTCCCGAGATATGTCACTAACATAAAAATATAATAATAATAATATTTTTATTTTCCCTCTGCACAAAGGTTCACATATTTATAAACATAGAGACAAGCGTTTCGACAACAATACACATAATATGATCCTTTGTGAGAGACTGGCGTCCATACCAGGATACCCTGTGTGACCGATCACCAGGCTTTCACCCCGAAATAAATATAATTAACATTGCAGTGGTAAATTTTCAAACTCTAGACAAATTAAATATTGATGAAGGGAAAATAAAAACAGACATGTTTAAATTAAATAAACAGCAAAAAAAAATTGAATTGAAAAAAACAAAAACAATATTTATTTTTAATCACAAATACCTCCTTTACAGACTAATCCAATGCGATGTTATAAGTAACAATGTCTACACCGAAACACAAAAAATTAAATAAAATGTAGGTACTTATAGTGTAATGTATGTGTAGTGTGCATGTGATGTGTGAGGAGAGGTAGAATGATTGTGTGAGTGTGAGTGTGAAGGGTTTGTTACAGTAAAAAACACGAAAATATTAAACATTATGAGGGATCAATCAGTAGCTGCTCCTTGGCATCATAGACCAATAATAATTTAAAAATTCTATTTTAAATAATTATTAAAAAAAAAATACAATTCAATTTCATTTCATTAACATATTGTGTTGACTCCCTTGCGTCATCCCATATTCCTAGCACGGCGGGCTTTGCTGGAGCGGTTACTGCAGGTGCGTAAAACCTCAAACGGCGCAAATAACATACACACACACATAACATAACATCACGCCTGTATTCCCCGAAGGGTTAGGCAGAGGTGTACCTATAGTACACCCACATTTCGCCAGTTATGTTTAAGTCCCATGTAATAAGGGGCGAGCCTATTCCCACGCAAAAACCCAAATACAAAACCAAATACCCCAAATACTCAAAACAAATCAAATAGCCTTAAAAATAGACAAGTCAAAAAAACAAAAAAAAAATAGCCAAAAACACAAAAGAGTATGAGCATGAGTGTGTGTATGAGTGTGATGATGTGTGTTTGAGTATTTGCTCAAATAGTCTTTGGCGCAAATACTCCAATCTTATTGGGACTTCTATGTTCCAGCCGTACGAGTATTGGGCTAAAACCTAGGGCCATGCGGTCTGAGTGCCCACTTAGTTTTTGGATAAATCTCCAAGCGGTTGGTCGACTCGTCACGTGACCAGAGGGCTGGCCTATTTTTTGGCAAAAAAATCAGCAGAAAGACAAGTAATTTTATTTGGCTGTCGCTGTTTTAGGACGACAATGTATGGCGGCAGAACAATTTTCTTTGGTTGGTAATTGAAAACTAATCCGGTATATTGCAGATTTTGCAGTAAACTTTGCTTCCGTGATGTAGGATTTTGACGTCAGTCCCATGTCTTGCGTCGTTCGTTTGTGGCAGTATAGATGTCGGCACTGGCCACAAATCCGACACATCCATCCATCCATCGCTATTTAATTTTGTCGTTATTTCTATACAAAAAAGGAAGGCCTCCCATGTTTTTTTTTGTTATACTTATTATTTACCTGCCCATTTAAAAGGCTATAATTTTATATACACTGTAGGTACATACAATGTGAAAGCAATTTTTTTATACTAATGTAATAAATTAATGATAAGTTTAATCATTTTATTTCTGGCATCCTTCCAACAATAGTTCAGTTCACCCTAACGGAATCAGTTTGACAGTGCGAGCGGGATAGAAAGATACAAGGCGCGGGGAAGTGGGGGTGAAATATGAATTTCAGCTGAACTATTACAAGCCCTTAAGAACTAGGTGTCTAACTACTTTATATTTTGGTCAAAGCAATCTGAGGCTTGGAGCGGTATGTAACGTTACATTTTTTAATAAGCGCTACCAGTTTGACTTAGTCTAGTTTTAACCAATGAGTTTGAGTTTAGTTTTAACCAATTTGAACTTTATCGCGAATTTGAAATACTCCTTCGTACATTTCAATAAACCATGTTGTTATACGAGTTTAATCATTATCTGGTTGATGTTAAGGTGAAAGGCTAAAGAGTATTATAAGCAAAACGTCTATAAAAACTAACCAAAAGAGGGTATATTGATAAAAAAATTGCCGCGCGTCTATGACAATATAGTTAACAGTCTACGGTTATTAACAGTGACAACGCACACATACCTATATTTGTATACATATTACGAAAATCACGAAAAGTATTTTAAAGACAAGTGCCTTCACCAACCAACCACACAAACAGTCCAACCTATTTTTCTTTCTTTTGTTTAATATTTTATTTTTTACCAAAGCAGTTGTTGCAACTAAGTGATTATACTAAATGGAAAATAATCTTATTATAAGATGCAGGATAATGTTGCAGAATATAGCGATAAGTGTTTTAAATTGTAACTTTAAATTTGTCTAAATAAAAATAATAAAAATGGTTATAAGGTTTCGATTTTTAGGGTTCCGTAGTTCTGACAAGGAACCCTTATAGTTTTATCATGTCCGTCCGTCTGTCTGTCAGAGGTTTTGCTAAGAGACCGTTAGTACTGGAAAGCTGTAATTTTGTGGGAGTGTGTTTATCACTTACGCCAACAAAGTAATAAAATAAAATTTTGGAAAATAATATTTTTTAGGGTAGCTCCACTACATGTGAAGTGGGAATTAATATTTTTTTCGTCGCCTACCCCATCGTGGCGGGTATCGTTGAATAGGTATTCTAAAATGAGTTGCTAGAATTATTTTTCGATTTAATGCTCCATTTAAGAAATATTAAACTTTAAAGTGCAAATTTTTGTTCCGGTGGGGCGTCCCCCCTCTCTAAAAGCTAAACTTCTGGCTTAAAAAATCTGGAAAAATTCAAGATGATAGTGCATTTTAAGAACTTTAAAGTAAAATTATAGCGGTTAAGATGAATTTATTAGTTTAGCAGTAATAGTCGTTGAACTTGGGTGTTGGATAATTTTGTACAAATACAAAATCCTTAGCATTAATTCTTTAAAGTTAGATGAAGTAGTTGCTTGTTTATAACGGGTAAAGACTTACATTGAAAAACAAAGTATGAAATAAAAAAACAAAAAAAAACATAATAAATTATCATAGGTGTCACAATACTGCCGCTAGTTGGCGCTGTGCCAACAGGTTACGTTGTCATTCGAGTATTTAAAGAAGTCACAAACGAACTTTGTTTAATTTTCGAATTACAATTTTGAGAATTGAAATAATAACTTGGCAGCAATCGTACTCTCATTTTTTAGCTTTAGCAGGAAGAATGTGGTTATTATTAGTTAATGTCTAATCTATTTAAATAATTATCTTCGAAAATCAACACTTTGTCATTAGTTTAGTATCGCTATTCAATAACAGATGGCGTTGTGCCGTGACGTCACCTTTGTTGATCGCGGTGTTAAGATTTTCTTGCAAGGTATGACCTTCGTGGTTACGTTATGTGTTAAAATTTTGTTTTACTCTGGACACCCTTGTTTTACTTCGATTAGAAACTTACATTTGCAGTTGGAGAATTGATCGTGACGTGTAGCGATGTTAGCATTATTACCGTTATCCCAATTTATTTGGGGTCATCGCAATATGTTTTTTCTTCCATACTTCTCTATTAGTCGACATTTCGATAGTCACCCGATGTACGTCAACATAACGTATATATCGATGTATGGTAGAATATATTTTCAATTACAAAGTTTGTTCTTGGCATAAATTCATCCCAAATACGGAACCCTTCATTGTGCGTGGTCCGACACGCACATGGCCAGTTTTTTTTGTTTTAGAAATACTGTCATATTAGATAAAAAATCTTCAGGAAATATACAGCTCAAGAAAGTATAAGAGTAATTGTAGTCTTGATCCCACTTGAATCCCATAGAAAACATAATTGGGCTCAAATGATTTTAATTTGATACCCAACCGAAGTGCGAACTAAGGAAAATTTGGCTGAGATTGTATCATCAACATGAGCACATAATGAAACGAAACAATTAGTGTTGGAACATAGTGTGTGTGCGGTATACAAACTGCTTTATCTGCATCCACCCTTAAGACGGCCCACTGACCGAATACTCAAATTAATTAGTGCTAAACCAAAAACAAAGTTGCAGGTTCTATGGTGATGTCAAAGTTATAACTAAAAAATTAAAAAATCTCTTTGAAAAATAATTATGTTGATTTATTACTTACTTATAAAACTGTTAAATATATCACAAATTAATCCATGCTCATGTGTAATAGCTAACTTACAAGCATACCACGTCTTTTTAACAGACTTCAAAAAAAGGAAAGGTTCTTAATTCGACAGAACTTTTTTCTAAGTGAACCAATTTTGATGATTATGTTTTAATTGAAAGCTGGTAATTCTCGTGTGGTTCCGTTCAAATTTGATAAAGACCAGACTATTAGTTATTGAGTTATCTTTAAGAATGCGTATTTTTTCCGCTTAGTGTAATATACATTGAGGATGTCGTAATAACTTCCTGTCCCTATTATTTACATATCAAGTAGTGGTATACGAATTTGTTAAAAAACTGAAATATAATAACTTTTCTCCAAAAAAGCAACCGACTTCCAAAAAAAAAACACTACAATGAGCAAAATAACAAATTTCCAAAATTCAAAATTTAAAAAATTGCTACGCTCAAAGTGGCACCCAAAAGTGCATGAATTGTATGTTATCTTGATTGCTGTGTATGGTACAATAGCTTATGTGAGCACCAGCCCTTCTAAGTTCTATTCAGTTTAAAAAAAATGTACTTTAAGTGTTTTCTCCCATACAAAAAAAAAAACACTTTCTTTTTCTCACGCGTGCTGCTACTGATACCATCCGTACGTTAATATTACGTAAAGGAACCAGACATTACATTTTTTTTTTAAATTCCTTATTTTATATTTTTAAGAGTATGGAGCTCGATTTTCGGACCACTCAGGCGGCGGGCGGGCCGATCATACATAATGAAAAGGTGCAATTTAGTGAAAAATTTCAAGTCAAATTAAGTGAAAAAATAAACCGGTAATAACCGGTTTATATTTTCACTTAAATTGTTTTTTCGGATAAATAACTTGTTTGTGATAATTAGAGACAGGACCGTTAACGTAAACGTAGATATCTGAGGTAAATTCGGGTCAAGTGGTAGAGGGTATTTTACTGACGACGTAATGCGTAACGTCAGTACGTTGACCTCGGTTTAAAATAACCGATTCCGAGATTGGTGATAAAAGCAAAACAGTCTCACTTTGCCACAGTCTAGAATCTTAGGACTTCGGAGTCATAGGTTCCACTGCATAGACCTCCCGGATAGCGCTGTCATGAACTCTAGAAATACGAATATGATGTCGCTATTAAGAACAACACATCAAGAACACAATGTAGACTGCACGGCGACACGACTCTACCCGAATCTTCAGCATTAATTTGTCTTCATTTTTTGTTTCTGTAACTTCAAGGACAAAACTGCTCCTATATTGACAAGAGTACACTATAGGCTGGTTCTCATAAACGAGATCGTTTCAATTTGGTAAAGTACAAAACGGCATTCCAACTTGATAAAAATTATGTTCTTTGCGAATACGCTATACGAACGCGGCACATAGTAGTCCGTCCCTTTAAGTACTAATATGGATTAAAACCTACCTATATTAGGCATATTGCATTGATAGTTCCACTCGAGTGACTGCAGACCCTTCTTGCAAACGAAAGAATACTTTTTGTCACATGCGTAATCATCCAGGTATCCGGGTCCTTCCTTTAAATATATGTACACACAGTCCTGTTCACCACCAAAATTGTTCGGCTCTCCTGGCAGCCAGTTATCGTAAACTTCAGAGATTGACCTGCCTAGAAATAGGAAATTACTGTATTTAAATGAACGCCAAATCAACGGTATATTTTTTAGTGACATTTAAGTTTTACATTCATATTTTTATAGCTTTTATATTAACAGTTATGTCTTTGTGTATTTCTATTCATTTAATGATACTTGGTAAGTTAATAAAATACTTGAATCATAAAATTATACGTACCATCAACAGTCTCAAATACTCCTTCAACCAATAAGTCTGACAACCCCACGTACATCCACTCGATATTAGGCTTAGTTTTGTTCCAAAACGATAACAATGCATGTGCCTCATTGTCGTTTTTAGGGTGCCAGAAAATGGACCCTTCCTGAGCACACACTCGCTTGGCATCAGCCCAAGTCTGTGGAACCGTGTGGATCTTATAAAAACTCTGGAATGCTTCCATGTAATTGTAGTCCTTTCGAAAAAAGTGTTTAGCTCTTTGTCCATCTATGAATAGATAAATTCAGTTGTGAAAAGTTTGCTTTACGAAATTAAAAAGTCAATGTGTATACCATAGTTACTTAGTTAGTTACTCATTTTTTGAAGTGTTCGTCGCTCTGTTATGTTAGTAGAACCAACTTGTAACAATTTTGTGTAATCGCAATAAAATAATAATAATAGATTTATTTATATCTATGGTGAGTAAGTTATGAGTATGCACTTAAAAACGAGAAATACACGTCAGTTTTAAAATATACTTACATGAATGTGACGCAAATTTCACAATCAGAAATACCAACAAAGTTTTTGAAAACATTTTGAGGACTGATACGACATACGTCTTGAGCCGCTGCAGGTAAACATATTATTGTATGATGTTTAGCAGAGTCTTTGACAGTCCAACCAGTTCAACCAGTTCTACCCTGCGATCATATTAGCATTTGCGACATGTGGCCAAGTCTGTTCGTAAAATCGCAGTGTCACTTTTCACCGCGATCGCTGTCGATACAGGAGACGCATGTCTTTTATTGATTAAACTAGCGACCCGCACAGTTTTTATGACTGGACTTCAAACATCCAGATTTATTTATTATATTATGTAAGTTTAATTTAAATAATATGAACCGTATCAAAGTACATTGTGTAGTTTCGAACAACAAGGCGCTCACACAGACAGACACGAAAAGCGACTTGAATTTGTAATTTACTAGCTGTTGCCCGCGACTTCGTCTGCGATCCAGGATAAAAAGTAGCAAACTCAAAGCATTTATTTCAAATAAACCAATTACAGGCACTTTTAAATTGTCAAGGGGTCAGTCAGTCATAGTAGTAGGTACATAATGCTCACACAGGTGCTATGCACTTATACAATACTAAGAGATTGAATTTATACAATGCAAAGATAGTTTTTACAATCTTCAGCAGCTCCAACAATATATTCGAATGCTAAAATCATTTAGTTTATGCGCCCCTGTGGAGCAGGACCAGCGTTGCGTGAAGCATCTTTGTCAGCAATATAATCGCGCAACTTAGGTAAGGTAATAGGTAATACGTGTTGGTGTCCGCAACTCCACGTCAATGCGCGTATTTTGCGTACGGGTGGGAAAATCGATTATTCAATCCACCCCAGCTCCGTGTTAGTGTTACTGATAATATCCTCCAGTGTTACTGACAATCTCACGTTGGGTACCTGGGTTAGCGAAGTACTTTGCCCTCTACGTGGCGACCACCGGTAATTTTAGAAGCACATAAGCTGCTGTTTCATCGTCCTCCATTCAGGCCCTGCACAGCGGACTGTCTGTGACTCCTATGACCAAGAGGTTTTTATGAAATGACCCGTAGCCGGCTAAAGCTGCTGTAACTGTACGCAGTTGTTTAGTCAGTCGGAGAACCTGTTTCGTGAGGCGGCCATCAATTGTAGGGAATGCTTCGTTAGCCTGCCTGCACTCACCTTGGTCCACCCACAGTTGGTGATGTTGGTCCCTGGTACGTTTTCTTACCAGAGTGCGTAAGTATCCAAAGGGGAGTATTGCTCAACTTATAATATACTTTGCTGCATATAAGTGTGCGTTTTATACAATATTTAAATTTCGTTTCAGTCAGTTGGAGTACGTAGGGAGGTATATTAATTTAACATTTAAAAAAAAATTGCCTATGTACTTACGCAGGTAATGGTCTATCTGTGTGCCAAATTTCATCCTAATCCGTTCAGCCGTTTTGGCGGGAAAACGTAACGAACAAACAAACTTACTTTCGCATTAAATAAAAAGTGCTGCAAATAGTATTTTGGGGGACAAAAGTAGAAGATTTCATTTTCGATAAAATATTCGTTCGAGAATGCAGCTTACGCAATAACCTATCTGCAGACATACATTGTAGGTGGCCAATTCGGAATTATACAACTTTAAATTAACATAATTTTTATTACAAACGAAAATCACCGGATATTTTTCTATAATTATATATTATTCTGTCTTGGCAATTCCATACGTAAATAAGATCTGCCTAATCTCCTGCTTTTTATATATAAAAATACGACCGTTCTTCATCGTATTTTTTTATTAAATTTTCGCATACTTTATTAGGTTCTACAAATTGAGTCGTTTTTATTAAATTCGTATAACAACTTCAGGATAAAATTACTGAAACCATTGCGGTGGTCATGGTCTTACGCCTAACAAATTTTCCATATTTTAAGTAAATAAAAGATATCAAACAACTGCAAAATTTGGCGTCAAATCAGAATGGGGTCTAAAAAAAGTTGTGTACTTTCGAATTGGCCACCCTATACATATAAATAAACTTTTAGTAAGTTTAAAGTTTGTTTCTACTTATTCATTTAAGTGTGTTACAAGGCCAATCTGCAAGCTCAGTACATAGTACCTACAAAGTGACCGATAGTATACCGCGGTTCCGACGTCACCGACTATTGTCATCGTCTCTCTTTTACGTAACTTTGGTGGGAATGGACACTGATATATTAAACCTAATTAAAAAGAACAAAAAAAATATATGTGAAATTTGCGAACTTTCCATATTTCGTAACTTGTGAGTGGCCAGTTGAGAACATTATATTATGGAATAGGTTCTGCCCGCGATTACGTTCGCGTGGAAGTCATAAGCCAGCACAATATACAAACATCCTGTCGTGGCGCGGACGGGACACGGATCATGCACTGTGTAATGTAAAATGTATGTAACGTTTCAAATCCGTGCCCCGTCCGGGCCACGTACACGGCACGCCCCGGGCACGGCCCGCTCTAATGAGAATCATCCCCTACCAGTAACAAATCTAAATGTTTTTCGATATCTTCGATTTTAATGTTTAAGAGTTCATTTCCACGACAAGCGCCATTCACTCTAAAAATCAAGGCCATCTGTGAAAAAATAGACAGGTAGGTTAGTGAGTAGGAAGGTAAGCTAGGTACTTTAATTTAAATTAATTCTTATGTATTACTAGATATACACTTTCTTAGATTTGATTGACACATATAATTGTAATAATAGACACATACCTGACCAAGATTTACAATAATATTTAACTTGGATAGAGCGCAGAAATCTCGACATTTTGGCTTGTCGAAACATTTCGCAACGCTTCAGTAGATCGTACATAAGCGATCGAAGTATGAGGGGACCGCTAGTAAGTATCTAGCTATTTTAGTTACAAAAACTACAATCATTAGGTAACAATACTTACGATTGTGGCTAGAAAGCTGTTTCAGGGGCTTCATTGAGAAACTTTTCCGCATTTTGAGCTGTGAAAACTTTTGATTTCTTAGCACGATGTCCTTTCGAATTCCTTTTTAAACATGCCAGTAATTTGGTGTATGTATTAACTTGAATATACTTAACTTAATGCTTATTGTTGACCTGAGCTTCGAATAAATGCACCATAGGCTTATAGAGGTATGAGGAACAGGGTGTAAAGCTCACTCATACTCTATGGAAAAGGGAGGATCCTCCGACCAGACGGGTGTTGTGTCTGGTGGGCAACTGCCCGACGGTTGATGTCGGGACGTTGTATATATGCTAGCCGCGCGGTAAACTCTGATTGCGCGATGCAGGATTTGCGTGACGTCAGTATGACGTGTAGTTCGCATGTGGCGATGTTGATACCGCTACATCACCTTCCCCCCGGAGACCGGAGGTCGATAGTGTGCTGAGTCTTGAATCTTGCGATGCTTACCAGGGCCAGTTGAGGTTCCAGTGAGTCGGAACCGGGTGTCGCATAGCTCGCGGTGAGTCGGAACTGTCTGCGAAGGTTCCCCAGTGAGTCGGGGTGGCGCTGCGTTATGCTCCAGTGCGTCGGATGTGGTACAGCTCCGGGTTGAGGCTGACTGCTGGCGTCGACCAGGAGAGGGTTTGTAGGCTCTGCTTGTGGACCGGCCGAGAGTGCAGTGTGCTGTGCCAAGGTTGCTGCTGAGGCTGAAGGTGATGACCAGGTATGCGCGGTCGCTGCATACTGGTGGTCAGGATACCCGTTGAAGCCGTGGGTGCTGGCTGGCTGTGTGACTCGCCGCTCTAAAGCTTGCGGAAGTGATGCTGATGTGATGATGACGTCACGCTGTAGTAGTTGCACGAAGGCTGCGCTGACGTTCAAGTTCGGGGTCACCAGTATAGAGGTATGAGGAACAGGGTGTAAAGTTCACTCATACTCTATGGAAAAGGGAGGATCCTCCGACCAGACGGGTGTTTTGTCTGGTGGGCAACTGCCCGACGGTTGATGTCGGGACGTTGTATATATGCTAGTCGCGCGGTAAACTCTGATTGCGCGATGCAGGATTTGCGTGACGTCAGTATGACGTGTAGTTCGCATGTGGCGATGTTGATACCGCTACAGGCTACTTGACTTCTTTGTACCTACATGATAAATGTTGGAAGTTGACCAAAATCACTGATTCAGATACAGACTTGACGACTTTTATAGTTTTCCATTTGTGAAAATTGTCGTAGGCTTTCATTTACGATTCCTTGGACTTTTCTGGGAGTAGATTGTTGACAATGCCAATGGCTTCGGATTAAAATATGTACTCCGGACTCAAATCACTATCGTCACTCGACATTTTTGGGAGAATTTGTGGTTTAATTTGTTGTTTAACAGCAAAGCGATTTGCAGTACTCACGCCTTTTTTTATTTGTATTCAATTTTTTTAATATTATTTTGTATTCTAGTCTCGTTGGCCAGTTCGATTTCCGAACAATTTTTTTTTTAGTGTAGGTTTCAATGGTAAATGCATGGGATTAGTATGTACTATGGAAAATGTTTGGATGCGATTTTTACTTGAGGTTCCAATGCTCCAAATTCAAATCGTATTAATGACCAGCGGGTCATAATGAAATTCAGTACAATATTAATGCCCGGCTAGACCCCAGGACTTTAATGACTTACTTTAGGTTAGGTTTGCATGATACATAGTTTGAAATTGTCGAGTTGGTGGTCCGTTTTTTTTTAAATATAATATCTGCAATGGAGCAAAGAAAATAACACCTTAAAAATACAACGCTATCGTTAATTGCCCGAACTCCACAAGCGAATGAACATCGTCGATTCGCGAATACAAAGTTTTTACCACATCAAGTTCGTCTGACAATGTGGTCACAGCATAAGGTTACTTTTATTTTTTTGCATTATTATTAACTTACTTATAGTTATGAGGAAAATATATGTGGTTAAACAACTTTGAACTGATTAAACACATGCCACCTGTATTTAATTTCGCAGTTTTTGGTGTGTAGGTAAGTATTAGGCTGGCGGGAATGTTAAAAACAATAACTTCACGTACTTTTGAAGTTACGTGAAATTAACCTTGACCATAAGTCCCACAGTGACAGAACATTATATCTAATTAAAGGTTATCTGTGGGTGGGCCCTTTAATCATTCATGCAGTTACATGAAATTAGGTTTAAAAAAAAAAACGTAAAAAAAATCTTGATTATATTTCGATACACATTACGTCTAGTTTCGCACGGAGAACCTCTTTCTCCAAATGCATGCAGTAAGTAACGCAAAAACTTCGGGAATTTCCTTAAGAAACTCTTCGGGTGACGTCACTGATCTTTGCACTGCGATGTCGCAACACTTATAAGCGAGTCTGCCCCATGGATTTAACCGTCACTTGGCGTGGCGGCACACGCCGCTTATAAACGCTACTCACTCTTTCATCATCTATATTGACTACCGTTATGGTGACGCAGGTCGTATCAGGTGAGATTGATTATTTCGGTGGTAGAGGCATACAAAAAAAAGACAGGAGTTTCGCTTCTTCGGTCTTATTATTCTATGCTACCACTGACATACGGCACTGCCGAAAGTACAGCAGGCTGCGCTGAAAACTGCTGTGAAATTATTTTATCTGGATCGTTTTCACAAATGAAAAAGCTTCTCGTATTGCAATCGATGTTGATCAAACGTCCGGTGTAGAACATTGAGCCGCACTGTTCACGGCCTTCCGGCTGGTAGTTGTCGAACCAGACGTCGTCATCCACATTTAACGGAGTTCCTGAAAAAAAAAAAAACTCAATGAATTATGACACAGTAAAAGACAAATGAAATGAAATGTTAAGTCAGGCGAAATGTGCAATGAAATAATTTTAAAATCTGCAATACAATTTGGATTTCTACTCATAGAATATACGAGTAGACATTCAAATATATTTTATTACTCCTTACAGAAAACCTTAACTATTATAGGATATTATAGAAAAATATAGGATGCTGCATCGGCTTCAAAAACATGTATTACTTCTTAGAATGCAATAAATAATATTGGCCATGACTACCGTTATACATATATTTATCTGCCTACTCAGTTAAATTCAAAAGAATATGGATACCCCGTTGTGATCAAAAATATCTGACATCAATTTGGCAGTATTAAAACCAGACATTATAATGTTTCAAGATTTCTTTTATATTGCAATCAGAGCTGCTCATATTGCAAAATGTGATATCCCACTGCCAGCATAAACATGTAGATGACACATCGTTTTGAAGCTGATCCAGCATCCCATATTTTGGCGTCGCTTTGTCTCGTCAGATATTTTTGGGGTTCCTCCGATTTGTGTTGCCACTGTATATGCCTTCCACAATTTATCACATATACTTGCCGCCATCTTGACGATAGATTATTATTCTGGCATTCAGCTGCATCCGGGTAGAATGGAAGCCAACCCCAACGTTGGGCAAAGCCTAGGCAGATGATGATGATGATGATGATGATCTTGACGAGTAGAGTATGCTCGTGGCTGCACCTTAATTATACTGTGTGGTCTATGTGTTGTACACGTTGTGGCCGAAGTCGCATATAAAAATGAAACCCAGTTACCCAGTTTTTTTTCAAGAGGTTGCTTGTTCCATCTTTTGAATGCCAGAAATGAATTAAAATACGGTGAAAAGGTATCTGAAGAAACATGTTCCAAAAGAAGCACGGAGGTTCTGATCGAAAGAAATACCTAAGATGGAAAGAATTTCTTAGATTATCCTCTCTGTAACAGCATAAGGAAATCCACCCAATCACGCACCTTTAATTGTCTGCCAGCTTGTGTTAAACATGTTATGAAAGCCCAAATGATATATTCCTCTTTGGTAATTCTCTATGAATCTTGGTTTAGGCGTGGATTCCGTTAATTTTACAAGGAAAAACGCTTCCCGACGACTGTTGATCATTGCCAAGGTGGTTTGTTCTCTTTCGCATATGGCGGTGGCATCTATCCACTTTAATGGAGTTGTGTGGAACTTGTAGCACTTGCCAGTATCCTTACTGAAATTGTAATCTGAAATTATAAATAATGTGTAAAAAAAATGGCGGATTTGATAAACATGTACAGCGACGTACAATACGTCGGTCGACAGAAACTTGATCGGCAGCAGGATGATCGGGCTTACATGGCAAAGCTTATCTTTATTATTATTATTATATTATACTACTACTTATTACTTTTTTAACCGACTTCACAAAAAGGAGGAGGTTCTCAATTCGTCTGTATGTTTTTTTTTTTTTTATGTGTGTTAGCTCATAACTTTTTTCTGGGTGAACCGATTTGGATGATTCTTTTTTTATTTGATAGGTGGTGCTTTACATGTAGTCCCATTTAAATTTGATCAAGGTCTGACCAGTAGTTCTTGAGTTATCTTTAATACTGCATATTTTTTCCACTTAGTTTATATGTATGATGTGTTAATAATTTCCTGTCACTGTTATCTACACACCAAGTAGTGGTATACGAATTTGTGTGGGGTAGGTACCGCAACTAAAAAATGAAAAATAAAAACTTTTTTACAAAAAATCAACCGACTTCCAAAAAAAACACTAAAAGACATGAAAAATAACTTTAATTTCGGAAGTCGGTGGCCAATAACGACAATACAAAACCAAAGACACCGACTTCCGAAATTAAAGTTATTTTTCACGTCTTTTAGTGTTTTTTTTGGAAGTCGGTTGTTTTTTTGTAAAAAAGTTTTTTAAAGTACCATTTGACATTGTAATGTACGCCAATTTGACACATTTTATGTTTACTGCAACAACAGTAGGTATACGACTTTAGTATTATAGCAAACACAAGAAAACTATAGTTATTTAGTGCGTCCGCAGACAAGAGATAATAACCTACCTAAATAAGGCATATTGCATTTGTGGTTCCACTCAAGTAACTTGAGACTCTTCTTACAAGTGAAGATTAACCTTCTGTTACAGTCAGCATCATTCATGTAGCCTTCTTTGTCAAGGTGCACACAGTCCTCATTACCACCAGCATTGTTTGGTTCATTCGGCTCCCAGTTGCTGTACACCTCAGTGATTCGCTTTCCTAAAAATAAGAAACACTGTATTAATTTTATTTTTAAGTTATCTTTCTATAACTATATTTATAAAAGGAAACCGTGACTGACTGACTGATTTATCAACACAGCTTAAACTAAATGGATTGGGCTGAAATTTGGCACACAGATACGTAGATATCCGCTAAGAAGGAGTTTTTTGGAAATTCCACCTTTAAGGGGGTGAAAACGGGGGATTTGTTTCTATGATTTTTTTTATTCATTGAGATAATAATCTTGAAACGTGGCACTAATACATATCTAAATAAATATAAATAATGTCGTTATTATTTTTCTAAACTACTCCTTAGAGGGGGATTGGGGGTTGTCAAAGTTTGTATGGAAGAATTTTATCGCGCGGTCCGATTAACTCGAAAGTCAATACTTAAACCTAAGACCAAAAATAAAGAATAACATGACATGTATCCGGGCTTTCGAGAATCGTTCCCTGAAGGGGCACTGGGGTTATAAAATTTTTAAGGGGTAGATTTTACTGAGTGGCTTGATTAACTCAAAAATTGGTATGAAGCATCTTTAGTTTAATAATAATAATAATATTAACCCCACCGCCGTATCTCTACGTTGACGTCGTGGTGGGGCTTGCACGCTCCTGAACTCTGGGTCTGTACCGGTAGAGTTTACTTTGCCGAAACAGGTCTAGGATGGGGAGGCAGACCAAGAGAGGTACAGAAACCCGCCGGGCAACATGTGGCAAGCTGTTGGGCAGTAGCGACCCCACGGACCCTATCTCCCGTGAGAAGTCTTGTTCCTCACCCCTGGCTTGCCTTTATTGGCCGGCTGGAGTGAACAATGACGAGGAACAGAGCTCCCACCTCTTTCTTGCCTTTTTTGGCCGGCTTGATTGGAGATCCGCAAGAGAAAATGTGTTCGGAGGAAGGAAGTATTCCAGTAAGATGCTGGTAGGGATCGTGACCGTACTTCCGGGATTGTCCTGATAGCCGTGGGATACCTCTCCACTCCTCATAAGCACCTCAGGACATGTTGCCCCCTTGTCACTACGACACTATGTGCTAGCGACCGTTTTTGGGGGCCCAATATTGAGTGTGCAAGTCTCCCCCTGGTATTTTATCTGTGTATTTATAAAACATTGGTCAGGCAGGGGCCATAGTCTTTCCATAGCCCATAGCTTTCCTAGATAACCAGTCAACTTAAGCTACCCAAATCCATTGCCCAATATATTTTTTTCCATATCCTGCAATAGTCCTACACCGACCGGGGGTTGTCCTTGGGTGCTCTTGTATAGACCGAACAGGAATAATCGTCGGTTGGTGCCTAATTTCATTAAAAACGTCTAACGGGGCCTCTGCGAGTTGGCTTCGGCCCCTCGTATGCGTTCCAAAGGTACGGGATCCCAGGGTCCCGCGAAATGTCAAGAGACGTAATAATAATAATAAACGTTCATTTAAGATAACTAGGATCCAATTTGTTAGTAGTATAATGACTTAAACTAGTGTTAGTAATACAACCTTAATCTACTCACGCCCTGCCTGACCTATGAATCGAGGTATCAATACATAAGTGAGCATTAATACATCGATCCATGTACAGACAGTCAAGTCTACTGGCTAAACGATGTTGCGACTAGCCAGCACTCTGCTCAATATTGACGCGCACCGCTTGCGCAGAGTAGCGTAGAAGCAATCGATGCGCGCCTCCGCAAATATCCCTGATGCACTACAGTGGCGGGGCAACCGCAACATCGTTCTAAGCGCATTATTCTATTGTTCCCGTAGGGCACTGTACGTTTTTTGAGTATAGACTGCCCATAGGCTGCAGTTGTAAAAAGATGTAGAAAAAAGATGTTTTTGTTGTTTAAGTTATGGAAACAACCCAAACGATTTTTCAAAGTTCTAACACTGTGGGGGTGGGGAAAGATTGATACAGTTTGTATGTTTTTTTTTATCCCTTTGGTTAATAAACTTGAAATTTGGCAATACTTTACACAGTAAGTAATAAAAAATTGCATTTTTTGTTTTTTTAAACAGCACTTCGTAGTGGATTTAGTGGGTGTCAAAGTTAAGTAAAGGCGCTGTCGGGTTATCTCGAAACTCGGTACCTACTCGATTTCAACAAAAATAAAAAGTACGTAATTCAGGGTATTTCAAAAATCACCTTCGGGGTGGCAGGGTGGGTGGGTGGTGTGGGTATTTTATTGCAAGGTTCAATTAATAAAAAAATGGGTATAAATAATGTTAAATCATATAATTGAAAAGTACCATACGCTTTATTATAACAAACCCCTTCGTGGTGAAAATGGAGGACACTGTTTATTTGAATAATCTTATTCCACTGTACATCAGTGGAATAAGATATTTCAAATAAACAGTGTAAACAACACTAAAAATTGGCCCGAATACTTATTTATCTTAATCTATACTATTATAACGAATTTTGTTTTTTTGTTTGAACGCGCTAATCTCTAGAACTACCAGTCCGATTTCAAAAAATATTTGCATTTGATAGCGCAATTCTTGAGGATGGTTATAGGCCATTTAACATCACGTAACGACCCTAAGGAGTCGGGAAAAAGGAAAAAAAAACAGAAAGAACGCTAGCGAAAACGAAGTTATAGCGCGGGCGGGCGATGTGATGCGACGGGGTGGGTCGGGGGAACAAGAAATATCTCGCAGATAAAGTCGCGGGCAAAATTATTTATTTATACAGGGTAAACTACGCATTCTGTACGTCAAACTAAGTAACATTGCACAAAAATAATTGCTGAGATGCGACTTTTATTTTTGCGGAATGTTACACACGCAAAACATTGTGCTTATGGGTGCATGCAACGGTACAGTGGTCTTGGGGGTGTTTACAGTTGTGTTATAACATTAAAAACTTGTTTTCGTAAAAAAACGTCAGTACAAGTTGAAATTTTGACCTTCAATGTCTCCGTAAACAGGTCCGTCAAGGCTACCAGGCAGGGTCCAGTAAAAAAAAAAAATTACAATGTGGGGGAGTACAAGTGACTTTCGGCTTCGTTAAGTGTCTTTTTTACACTCGTTGTAAAAGGAGAAACTGACTGACTGACGTATATATTCAACGCACAGCCAAAACTACTGGGCCTAGGAACGTAAAATATTGCACAAGGCTTCGTTTTATGCTGTAGGCGAGCACTAAGAAGGGGTTTTTTGGAAATTGGCACGAATACTTGCCTAAGTAAGCAATAAAGTTTATCTTTTTTTTCTTCAAAGCTCTCCCTTAAAGGGGGTTTTGAGGATGATAAGTAAAAGTTTGTATGGAAGAATTTTAAGGCGCGGTTCGATTTACTCGAAACTCATTATCATTGTAATATTATTGTTACTAACAATAATAAGTTTTGGGTATTTTTTAAATCGACCCTTAACGGCGCACAAAATCGGTGATAATAAAATTTTGAAGGGTAGGATTTTCCTGCGTTGCTTGGTAAGCTCAAAATACGGAAACGACCCAAACGATTTTCCAAAATTCCACCCCTGTGTAGTTATAAAGAGGGGTACACAGTTCATATGAAAAATCTCATGTCTTTGATCTATAAACTTGGCCCGAATACTAATTTATCAAGTAAGTTAACATTTTTAAAGGAAAGTACGAATACGATCGGTTCAGTGGTTGCGCCAACTGTTGAGACAAGAGTTTAACTCATGTTGAGGTAACGAACACACTGATATTCGGTATTTAAAAATATATACCTACAAAATACTATAATTATAATACGTACCATCAACTGTCTGATATATTCCTTCTACCAATATGTCTGACAGCCCCACGTACATCCACTTGATTTTAGGCTCCATTTTGTTCCAAAGCGATATCAAAGTGTGTGCTTCATTGTCGTTGTCTGGGTGCCAGAAGCTGGCCCCTTCTAGAGCACACACTTGCTGGGCCACAGCCCATGTCAGTGGTATCGTGTGGATCTTATAGAAACTGTCTTCTGCGTCTATATAGGTGTAATCGCTTCGGAAAAACTTTCTAGCTCTTTGTCCATCTATGAATGTGGATAAAGAAAAGTTTGCTTTACAAAAGAAAAAGCCGATGTCATTGTTTAGAACCGTCTAGAGAATATCTTTTGCAATTACAATTATAAAATACATACCTAGTTACTACCTCATTTATATTTATAGGTATTATATAAAGAAACTAAGCGCTAAGTTAAAGCACTCGTGTCTTCATAGGATATGTATATGTCTTTATATTTAATTAAATATTTATTCCTCAATTTTTGTTATTGCGCCTATCACTGTTTATCTCCACATCACCCAAAGGTTGACTTGTAGAAAATGCCTATGGCAATTAGTTTGCCTCTGTATATTTGTATGCTTGAAGTATGAAATAAATAAATACCCGTACTAGATAATGCCTGTCATGACTCTTAAAAACGATACAAAACGTTGGTTATAAATATACTTACATGAATCCAACACTATGATCACAATAAGAAATATTAACAAAGTTTTCGAAAACATTTTCTGCGACACGTCTTGCTTAAACTGCGCCGGACAGACATACGAAGTTGGATGTTATGATTCACCGCCAGCTTTTAAATCCAGTTTAAAACTGTGGCCACACTATCGATCGGGATCTGTGAATGTTCGCGGTCTCTTCGGGCGCGATTGTCCTTCACGGCGCTGCTAAAAGTAGGGGAGACAGGGGTTGGTTGAAAAAAAAAAACTTTCTGGCCTACATTCCTTGTGTTTCATATTTATATGCATAACAACGACTTTATTTGATAGTGACATTATTAGCTTAATAAAATAATTAACATCTATGTCAAAATTTATCCTAGTTATTGTTATTTACAGGGTTTTAAAGAACGAGAAATCTTAGTCAACCTACCACAGCACAGGGGTAGGTTGACCACATGTCTGGGGTAGGTTGACGACATGTCTCGGGTAGGTTAACTAATACAGTAATTAAGCTAGCAATTATTAGGTTCTGCTAGCTTAATTACTGTATTAGTCAGTTTAACATCATGAGAACAACATTTCTATTCAATATGCCTCAAAAAACTAAACAATTTATCTAGACCCATTCTAAAATTAGAACGTTATAATTAGTTTTTATTTTAATAAGTTGACGTTCCATAATATACAAGCCTCATTTTCTTATTTTCTTCTTATTTCTTCACGTATCTATATTTAAAGTCTTATAATGATTGTCAAATGCTTTTGACACCGCTTAAGAGTTTATTTTGGCAAAAATAACTAAGTGAAAAACCGTTTCTACAAAATTTATTTCGCAAAAGGTTAGTCAACCTGCCTCAAACGCCATTTTTCGACGTCCATGTGGAGTCTATCAGATTCTTACTGACTAAAAACCACCCCGGTATTCCCTTCCTACACTTGCACCGGGGGTCGTGGGAACTTGTGCGGCTTCCACGATCCCCGGCTAGTGCCGGCCCGCCTCTGTGGGCCTCTTTAAGTTCGCGAGGGGAGTGAGGTGTAAGACTCCCCCCACGACGTCCAATAGGGGTGCGTGTGGAACACTACGCGCCACCGCCTCGGGTCCTGTTATACGGGGCGGCAGCGGACGTCTCTAAGTCCATGGTCCCTCTGGACCCATTTATGGGGGCGTTGTATGCCACTGCTGCTACTGCCAGCGTTTACCACGCCGTGTCCTCCGGACAGTTGACGCAGTGATGACACCGAGCGTCCGGCTCCCTGTTTATGCGATACAGGTACTTGCCGAAGCAACCATGCCCCGAGTGAACTTGCGTCACCCGAAACGACAGGGAGCCGTACCGCCTCCCGAGCCATTCGTTGAGCACTGGTCGGATCACCTTAACGGTAGCGAGATCGGCGGTAGAGCGCAAAAGCCTGTCCCGCCACTCCGTCACCAGGACTACGCGGAGCTACGACTGATGCAGTTCGATCTCTCGCTGCAGCGGTCCACCACACCGCGTCCCCACCTTCTCGCGGTACTGTGACGTGAGGACTCTGGCCACTAGGTCCCAAGGCGGAGATCTGACCAGTGCACAAACCACCTCCTAGAAGATCGTGCGATACCCCCTAATGGCCCAGACGGCCTTCACGCTCTGAGATTTTCGTAGCATTGCGATGCTGTCGGCTGTCAGGTCACAGGCCCACACCGGGGCCCAATACAGAGCCATGGATTGGTACAACCTTCTACAGGCGGTGCTCGGTCCACGTAGATTGGGAAGCAGCGTTGCAAGCGCGCCAGCCGTGCCCATCAACTTGGGTGCCAGCTACCAAAAGTGGAGGTCTAAGTCCCACCGGCTGTCGAGCACCATTCCCAAGTACTTTAGGGTGGACTCGACAGCAATTCGGGCTCCGCCGACCACTATGTGTGATCCCGGCGTCGGCGTCGGCGCCCGGCGGGCGAGTCATCCCGGCTATGATGATGGCGGGGGTGATCATGCCGTACGAGTCCTAAACTAACTTTTGTATTACTAGAAAAGTATTTCACCACAGATGTATGAATGTAAACGAAGCAAAAGAAGTATGTAAGGATGGTAGCAGGTAGCATTCTGTAGTTTCTGCCTACTCCCATGGGAAGAAGGCGTGACTAAGAAGTAGTATTATGTATAAGTTTGTAATAATTATATATTTATAAAGATTATTTCTTCGCAGTCATTAGGAAAAGAACTGCATCGCTGGTGAATAGGGTCCGTGGTAGCACCAACACTGTTTTCAGAACGTTAGCGTGCATAATTGATGGTCCGTACACTGTGTACTGGGCAGGTGTATACCTGCACAGGAATTGGAAATAGACTAAGTAATTAATATTGTATAACGTGTTTTGTTTACTAACAAATTACTAACTCCTTTTTGATTTAATTTTGATTTTATTTTTGTGTGTTCAACTAACAACCCTACTAACGCTTTGTTTGTAATTATTATATGGACTGTATGTCTGAAATAAAGATAAATAATAAAAAAATAAACAAATACAACTCACGGTTTCCTCCATTTGACTTTGTCAAAATTGTAAGTGCAGAATGTGAATTGGTTGGTGCATATTATAAAACATCGTCGATCAGAGAACACAAAGTTTTTATAGTGATATTGCAACACCGAATGTTCGTCCGAAAATGTAGCCACAGCTTAAGGATAAATAACCTGTTTATCATCTTATTTTACTAACTTGTATGCTTATTGCGAGGAAAATATTTGTTGATAAACAACTTTGAACAGACTATACATTGACGTTATAACACTATCTTCCGTTAAGTATTTCTAAACTCAGGCGGATACATTCACACATACACAATTACTCACCCGTGCACTGTCGTGCACGCACACGTGCAAATATTTCAATATCAGTAAATAAGTAGCTTAATAATTGTAGTTTATAGTTTTTATTTTTTTATTTTAAACTACTTCTACTATTTATTTTATATATTTTTTACAAGTTCACCATGCAGCACTAGTTCGGAAAGCGTTGGTGTTTGTGATACAATGTTTTTTTTTGTCGGTACATATACCAACCGATAAACTTCTTTCTGCATTGTTCTAATTTGCTTGGAAATTTGTTTTTGTGAACCGTAAATGTGTTTTTTTTCTGAAATAAAATTGATTATTATTATTTTTACATCTCTTGATATTTCTCGAGACCCTAGGGTCCCGGATCTTTGGGAAGCGTACGCGGGGCTGCAGCCATCTCGCAGAGACCGGTTAGACATTTTTAATGAAATGAGGCACCAACCGGCGATTATCCCTGTTCGCACTATGCAAGTGCACCCAAAGACAACCTTCGGTTGGTGTAGAACTATTGCAATATGGAGATATTGGATTATGGGTTTGGGTGGCTAAAGTGAACTGGTTATCAAGGACTATGCAAAGACTCTAGCTCCTGCCTGACCAATTTTTTATATAAAATATACACATAAAATGACACGGGGTGACTTGCACACTTAATAATGTGCCCCCGAAAACGATCGCTAGCACATAGTGTCGTAGCAACAAGGGGGCAACATGTCATGAGGTGCTTGTGAGGAGTGGAGAGGTATAACACAGCTATCAAGACAATCCCGGAAGTGCGGCCAAGATCCTTTCCAGCATCCTACTGGAATACTTCTTTTCTCCAAGCACGTTTGCTTATGCGAATATCCACTCAAGCCGGCAAATAAAGGCAAGAAAGAGTTTGGAGCTTGAGTTGTTTCTCGACAGTGTTCACTTCAGCTAGTCGATAAAGACAAGCCAGAGATGAGGAGCAAGACTTCTCCCGAGAGATAGATTTCGTAGGGTCGCTACTGCCTAACAGCTCGCAACATGCTGCCATGCTGGTTTCTGTATCTCTCTTAGTCTGGCTCCTCACCCTAGACCTGTTTCGGCAAAGTAAACTCTACTAGAGTTCTAGTAATCTGTAAAATTACGGGTTTGGCTCTACAATGTAGAGCCAAACCCGTAACTTTCCAGATCTGATAACTTTTTAACAGTAAAAGTGTTAGTAAGTCTTGGCAACCTACTTTATATAAAATGTTTTTGGTGGGATTTCATTTATTTTTGTAGGGTGCTGTTTTTATTTTATTTTAGCGGTGATATTGTACAGATATTACACATACATGTTAAAATCATAACCCTTACTTCTATCATAGTTGGGTAAAAAAGGTATTTTTTGCACGCCAGCGGTTACTTTCTTCATATTCAATGAAAAATTGATTTATCTGCGTTGTTTACTTACATGCTAATCTAGGTTTTATAACAAATGGAAGTAGATTTACCTAATATCCGAAAGAAATACAGACTTGCACTTTAAGGGGGTCGGAGGGTAAAAGTTACAGATTTCCTATTTTTTTCGTTGTTTGTGTGCAAATCCTGGCCTGCATACGAAAATTTCAGCTTTCTAGGACTTCGAGAAGTACCCTAGAGGTTTTGATGAGTGAGAGTGAATGAGACAGCCAGTGACAAAATTGACTTAGTATAGGTACTCGTATTAATAAAATCTAAAGTATAAAAGCTTGACAAAGTAAACAGAATGAGTTTTAGAAGTCTGCTAATTACATTTTATCCTAAGAATTTGAGCTCTCTAGCATTATCCAGGCCCAAGGTATGAGGGTATGAAAATATGACGAAACGCTTCGAGAAAAGGTAGGTAGTGCCCTTGTTTTTTTTTTTTGGTTTGCCTTGGCGAGGGGTACTACCGTGACCCTAGATCCGAAGAACAAACTTGAGATTGTAATTGAAAAACATGTCCTCCCATACATTCCAACTGCAATTGTAAATTTGTACGTACAATATTAGATATAGAGCAGTGGTGGCCCAGTGGAATCGGCCGCGACTTACAAGATGTAGGTCGTGGGTTCGAACCCAGGCAGGCGCTTTACTTTGTGTAAATAATTTCATCACCACTGCTCTCAAAACGGTGAAGGAAAACATCGTGAGGAAACCGGCATGTCCTAGAACAAAAAATTCGAAGACATGTGACATCCACCAATCCGCACTGGGCCCGCGTGGTAGATTACAGCCCATTCCCTCTCAAGAGAGGAGGCCTGAGTCCCAGCAGTGGGAACATTATAGGCTGATTATGTACGTACAATATTGAAAGATTTACTATGTTATTTTAAGACCATAAAATTCTTATCTTTTTATTTTAAAGAACTAATTTCGGTATTTTTTCAAAATTTTAGGCACTGTAAATACTCCTGTAGTTTTGGAGATAAGGGGGTAATGGTAAATATTCATATTTATTTTATATTTTTAAATGATATTTATTTTAAAATTATACAATAAACACATTTTGAGTTTCTCACAACAATCCTTTTCATTTGATATGTCACACGGTACGGTTTGCACAACTGTAGTTAAGAATTTTCTTGTTTGGCCCCCAAATGTGACCCCTATTTAAAAAAAAATATTAATTTCGTTACCCGTAAGTGCTTGGGTCACAGAAATTCATATGTGTACCAAATTTTAACTGAATCAGTCCAGTAGATTTGGAGAAATTAGCTGTGACAGATCGATAGACAGACACACGAGTAATACTATAAGGATTCCGATTTTTCAAATAGACGTATTGAACCTAAAAATTACCAAATTGAAAAAAAACAGATTCTCCTGAACTACACGACGAACTAACCCACCTATATCATATAAAGAAATTGTTGCAATAACCTGCTAAAGACAACTAGGTGTCAATATTTACAGAATGAGGTCCAAAAGGCCAGTGGAAATCCCAAAGCCATTTGGAATATCATAAAGTCAATAAGCTATAAAAATACCCACAAGTAAACCGGGGAATCTCCTTAATGTCTCCAGTGATCCTGTTGCCACTGCCAACTTTATAAACAATTACTTTACAAATGTTCGAGGTTATCTTGCTCAGAAAATACAGCAGGCTCAACATAATATTTATAATTCAAACTTTGATTTTAGTTCTCTCTCCAACTCTCAAGGAAACTCATTGGTTTTTATTGAGACCGACTTTGCTGAGGTAAACTACTCGTATAATCAGGAAATTAAAACATAACTCTGCTGTTGGCTACGATGGTATACAAGCTTTAGTTGTTAAATGAATGAGAACATGCCTAGCAGAGACATGTTCTCATACCCTCAATCACTCATGTGTGCAATATGTGCTTGTCAAAGGGCGGCTTTCGTAACGCCAAGAAGGCTTTTATTCTTTCTTCAAAAAGGCATTTCACCTATATTTAAGGGTGGGAATGGAGACCATGTCGAAAACTACAGGCCTATATCGGTTCTCACGACCTTGTCTAAAATGTTAGAAAACATCTTAAATAAGAGACTATTGAATAATTTAAGAGCACAAAAATGCAGCTGCCTAAATACCAGGGGAGACCTAAAGAACAGGGGATGCTATGCTTGAACTATCAAATCACATCACTAAGAATTTAGACACTACGACTAAAACGATTGGTTTAATCTTAGATTTGGCCTAGGCATTTGACACGGTCTCTACTTCCACCCTTTTACACATATTGGAGGCACTAGGAAGAAGAGATGCCGCTCCAATAATCTTTTGCGACTACCTCACTGATCTTAGTTAGCGGGTCTTAACGCGCGCGGCGCTAGTGTAGTTCACTACCTTAGTAGTGAACTACACTAGCGTCGATAAGCATTTATCTTTCGGAGTCCTGCAGGGAAGTGTGCTGTTTCCTACTCTCTTTCTTGTATACGTAAACAGGCCATGCCAACTCACTATACCGGACTGCTAGATCCTTGTATAAGCTGATGACACTGCAATTATTATGAGTGGAGATACCTGGGCCTCTGTTCACCGCTGAGCTGAAAATGTTCTTGGTATAGCGATGGACAAGCTGTCATGTAATCTGATAACTAACATTAAATGTCTCCAAAACCCACTATGTTGCTTTCTCAGCGAACTTTTCTTCACAGCCTAGCATTCCGGATATAAAGTTTCATAGATGCTCCCATCCTACGCTTAACACCTGTAATTGCCCTCCTATTCAAAGAACATCTTGCGTGAAGTATCTAGGAGTACACATTGATTGCACAATAAGCTGGAATAAACATGTAGTGACCGACCGAAGGTTCCGTTTCGGCAAGTTTCGGCAAAAAAACTAGGTTCGGCAACAGTTTCGGTTTCGACAGAAAATCTGTGGTACCTTCGGCCGCACCGAAAAACTGTGTTCGTGAGTTATCGTGGGTCGTTCTGCTGACTTCGGGTGAGTTCGAGGCTCCTGTGGCACCCACCATCATCAGATGAGTTCGCCGGCAATTTTTGAAATTGTTGTTCCAAGAGAAGTAGTTGACATGTTTTGTTAATTTTATAGAAATTTTGTTTGTTTTAGCAGTAATATAAAATAATCCTTTATTAATTTTGTTTTTTATTTAATTTAACACATGTTAACTGTCTGTATATGTGTAAAAAATAAGCCAAATTTCAGTAAATAATAGATTTTAAATATGTCTTAACAAGTTTCGGTTTCTGTTCCGGCCGAAACTGAGAGAGATACTGAAGATTTAGCTTTGGTTTCGGTATTAAGTCCTGTTTTGGTCGGACACTATAAACATGTAGATATATACATCTAACACTATCTCGTATACAAAAGCTTGTTTCCAATGAAAAACCTCAGAAATATACTTTGCTTTCCCACTGTTGAAAACTATTTATTTTGCGTTAGATCAGTCACACTTTTCAGACCCTTATGCTTTGCCTTGAAAGGCCGCAGAGGGCCGTTTTGAAGGTATTGCTTCACGAACCGTATCGCTACTCTAAAACCCAATTATACAAAGACAAATCTGTACTCACTTGCAGAAAACTCTGTAGGTACTCTCAATATAATCCTACGTAAGCATTCATCCCTTAATTATGACCAAAAATGTATTATATAAACGATGTAAAGACCTAGTTTGTTCTTCTGTTAGAATCAAAACTTCCCTGGCAAGTCGAAACTATTTTTGTTTGAGTTGCCACCTTTATAATGCAATTAACAAAACATGTAACTTAAATCCCCTTCCAAAATACAAGTGTACGACCGTAGCAAACCAATACCTTCAGGGTCTTACTTCCGACGACACTGAGAGACTGTTTGCCAGGGAATAAGCGCTAAGATAAATACACACAAGCACGCACACACACCCTCTCATCCACACACTCAAACACACACTTGCACGATTTAAAATTAAAATAAATAAATAATTTTCAATATAATTAAATTCAATTTTTATTCTTTTAACTTAAATAAGCGTAACTTAATTTGTAGCGGTATCAACATTGCCACATGCGAGCTACACGTCATACTGACGTCACTAAAATCCTGCATCGCCCAAGCAGAGTTTACCGCGTGAGTAGCATATATACAACGTCCCGACATCAACCGTCGGGCAGTTGCCCACCAGACACAACACCCGTCTGGTCGGAGGATTCTCCCTTTTCCATATAGTATGAGTGAGCTTTACACCCTGTTCCTCATACCTCTATAAATTTGTACCACAAATATTTCATTATAGCTTACTATAGCAAATAATTATGTCACGGTTTAGCTTTATATGTATGGTTGTAGGAGGAAGGCGCGTCTGTCACTGTGTATTAGCACCGACATCGTCATTTACTCCATTTTTAAAATGCTCAAAAGTTTGTACATTGCGTTTTTGTTTAGGATAGATGAGTTAAACCCACATTTGTTAATAAAAATATATTTTTTTTTCTCCGATAAACTATAACAGGAGGCACAGATTATTCGCCGTTCCCGGAAGTCGAACCGTTGCTCGAGCCCAGTCTCCTGTCCCTCGTACACTCTCTGCGCTCAACACTTTCTTGGACGATAAGCCTGACTGTGATGTGTTCGCTGACGAATGGAAGATCTTGTCAGTAAGTCTGGAGTATTGTGAGATGAGCGTATGACTGTCGAGTAGTTGTATACTTTTTGTTATTGAATTTGTCTTTAACTAATGTAATTGGCCTTGACAGTTTTGTGTTAAATAAATAAATAAATTAATGAGAGCACTGTTAGTCGTGATGTTATTTACAAATATTTGCAATATTACAAATACCTAACACTTTATTATAAGTAAGGTACACACGACGACATATCAAGTTATATATTTCCAGTTTTAGCTGACCTCGCATTGTACCTATAGGCTTTTCGTACAGTGAGAAGTCAGCTTATACTGGAAATGTATAGCTTTATGTCGTTTTGCGTATTATGGCGAATGTAAAATTTAAGACCTGTGAAGGAGGGAGAGGAGTTGGCGCATCCTATCATATTATTTTCCTCCTTTTTTCCTCTTTTCTCCTATCATCTATACCGATAAATAAAATTGGTGTATCTGTTTGTAATATTAAAATAACCGCTTTTTACTAAATGCATATGGATGTATACACGGTACATATTCCAAAATAACTTTTTTATTAAATTTTGTGTCTGTTTGTCTGCCTGTTTGTTTCGGCTATTCTCCGAAAGGGCTAGACCTATTTTGACGCGACTTTCACTAGCAGATAGCTGATGTTATAAGGAGTAACATAGGCTACTTTTTATCCGGTAGCACATTCCTGTAGGACAATTTCCGACGTCCACGCGGGCGAAGCCGCGGGCAGCATCTAGTATTATCATATTATCGCGCATCTTATTAGTACGGTCGGTTTATTTGTATCTACTATGGATTAAGTAAGAATGAAACATTTATTTGGTAGCTAAATAAAGTATTTATTTATATTACTTTCTAATCTTAGAAGAAGTTCATTGAATAACTGAGCAGCCGCTGCGGGCGTCATGCTATCGTCGTTGTATTTGCCGTAAGATGTTCATCACACATGCTAGCACACCTGGATTACGTACAAGCCTCGCGTTCTATGCTTTACCACAAATTCAATAAAACTAGTAAACAAATCTGTTCACCAGTTTCCATCGGTGTCGGTGGAAAAGAAAATATGACCGAGGGAATGTTACAGGTACATTAAAGTCTGCAAATAGTGAATTTACTTGTGAGACGAACGTTATTTTTATGAATAATTTTATCAAACGCCTGCCAAATTCGTTTATCAAACCAACAACGTTGTGTAGCATTGTGAGGAGTCTCAACGATAAATATTCGAGTGATGGTAAATACTTCGCAATAAGTTGCTAAGCACATCACTAAAATCATGGCACAACACTAATTTTCTAAGAACTCTCGGCCATTTGAACTTCCGCTGGTTTAGCAGAGCTATTCCCTGACCCTGAGGATTCTTTGTGCCCCGACCTAAGGTTCGACGTCCAGGCTGAGGACAGGGCAATTAAATATCGCAGGCTGCTCCAATCCGCAAGCTGCTTCCGAACAACAGCGTGCTGCACGCGTAGCTGATCTGTGCGCTACTACCGTTCTATGGACTGCTACTGACGCACTCTAACTGTAGCCCTTAGAAGGCCTTACTGGTCTGTTGCAGAGCCTGTGCTGACAGGCCTTCCGGCGGCCCGTAAATCCAAGGACGGTACCCTTCTTAACTTAAAGTGTGATATTGATCAGAACAGGGAAACAGTGACCTTACCCGCAACCTAGCCTACTACTGCTGAAAAATACATGTATGAACATTTCTTAAGTCTTTATTTTATCTCTAAGCACTACCTATATTAAGCGACCTGTGCAGCCTACCTACAAAGCCCTAACCGTTACAATTGAACCATATCCATGGCATATAATTGGCTGATCCGGAGTTTTATATAATCAGACCCGTAGACATGCTTCTAGGTGCAGCTGTTTACAGCAAAATAATGTTAGGGGGACACTTGCGAGGACACAAGGACATGCAACCAATCGCACAACAAAAGCAACAAGGATGGCTACTTTCAGGATCCATGAAACCACACTACCATTGCAGCGTAGTTCTCATCAACACAGGAGACCTACTGAAATATTGGAGAACGAAGACAAACCAGTAGATAGATGTAGTAGATATAGTAATAATAGCATAGTATAGTAGATATCTAACGATAGTCATGAATATATACAGTTATTTATTAATTAAGTGTTATTGGGTTTTTCCATCTGGAATTTCTCGGTAGCAGCCCGGAGTCTGGATTTGTGCCCGGTTAATGGCAATAGGCTCACCCCCTATTACAAGGGACTTAAACATAACTGGCGAAATGTGGGTGTACTATAGGTACACCTCTGCCTAACCCTTCGGGGAATACAGGCGTGATGTTATGTTTATGTTATTAAATCCACTAAGAGGTTTGAGGTTCGAAGGTACGAAGTCCGACTACCACTTGAGCCGGAACACAAAAAGAAGTTGGGTGCAACCAAACCTTGAAGCATTAGCTCAATTTAGTAATTTAGAAAAAAAATGAATTTTAAAGCAGATTTTAATAAAATCACATTTTACCATGCAACATTAACCAGGGGCCCGAATGCAACTTACCCCACCATGCAGTCATTTGGGCTGAATCTACCACTACCAAACTAAAGGTAGTTTTTAACGACTCCGCAAAGTCATCCTCTGGGTACACTCTAAATGACGTCATGTACAGAAGATCCTAATATACAGAAGGATCTTCAAGAGATTATCTTGGAATGGAGACAATTCTAGTTTGTATATACTTCCGACATCGAGAAGATGTACAGAATTATCGGAGTGCGCCAAGAAGATCAAGCTAACCAAAAGGTATAATGGCGAGAATAAAATAACCAACCTATACAATCATTTCGACTCGTCACGCTTACATACGGAACCAAAACCAGCAGGGTTCTTTTCTTAGCGACGATGACTGTACTTAAAATAATTGACATCTGATGAAAAGCAAAAATTTCCTGACGCAGAAAAATAATTGGAAGACAGTTTCTATATGGATGATTTTTGTGGAGGGTGTCATTCAATTGAAGCAGCAAATAAACTGAAATCCGATCTCGTCAAACTATGCCGATTGGGACGAATTTTAATCTTAGAAAATGAACCTCGAACAAACCAGAGCTATTAACTGATTTATAGAGAGAGAGCAATGTAAGCAGTCAACATACGAGTTCAAGCAGAAAAATTCTACCAAAACATTGGGTCTCTGTTGGAACCTACATAAAAATAATTTTACCTTCAACTCTGAAATAAATCCCGAATCACCTGCAATTATTACCAAAATAGACTACTTTTGGACATTTCTAAGCTGTTCTGAGTCTGCCCCACCGATTTAACCATCACTTGGCGGCACACGTCGCGTATACTACACGCTCCTCGCTCTATCATCATCAATATTCACTACCGTAATGGCGACGCAGGTCGTATCAGGCGAGAGTGATTATTTCAGTGGCAGATGCATACAAAGAAAAGATAGGAGTTTCGCTTCTTCGGTCTTATTATTCTATGCTGCCACTGACATACGGCACTGCCGAAAGTGCAGCAGGCTGAGCTGGAAACCGCTGTGAATTGATGATAGCAGGTGAAATTATTTTATCTGGTTCGTTTTCACAAATGAAAAAGCTCCTCATGTTGCAATCGATGTTGATCAGACGTCCGGTGTAGAACATTGATCCGCACTGCTCACGGCCTTCCGGCTGGTAGTTGTCGAACCAGACGTCGTCATCCACATCTATCGGATTTCCTAAAAAAAAAAACAACTAAGAAATATTTTACAGAAAGAGACTACTGCAATGAAATCTTATGTCAGGCGAAAATTTGAAATATAATAATTTACAGGTCTTAAATATGGGGTGTTTTGTAAAGGCAATACAGAGAGTTTTCAAGATTTTGTTAACGATAACCTTACCTATTATTATAGTATAATAGGATTATAGGAATATTATAAAATGTTGCATCGGTTTCAAAAAGATGCAACCACCACCTAGATTGCAATTATGTTGAACATGATTATCGTTATAAATTCAGATGAATGTGATACCTTGTGATCAAAAATATCTGACATTTTGGCAGCATAAAAACCTGACACCTGTTTGGAGTATTCTTCTATATCGCATACGCGCAAATTGCAAAAAAAAATGTGGCATCCCACACTGGCAACATAAATATGATAAATGATTTCATTTCTATACTGGTTTGTACAAACACTTGTACACGTCAATCATAATTTTTAAACTAGATGAGGTCGTCGTTTCCTATCTGACTACTCTGAAAATAAAGACCAAAACTAACTCAGAGGTCACAGTCTCTTTTAAAGGCCAGACATACTATAGGTCAGATCATGTAAAAACCATGTAGATTGGTGTCTGAAATGGTCTTTTGAGAAAAGAACCACACAGATTAGTGGTTATATTATTAACCAGTTACATTATAAAATTCCCCCCGTAAAATTTTACGTAAAGGTCCGTAGGTGCAATTAAAACAAATTTTAATCGTAATCTACAGTACATATACATCTGTAAACTAGGTAATTACTAATAAACAGCTGATAGGTGCAACTCGAATTCGCATAAGTTAATGACCTCTGTGAGGTTACGAGTGCATCGAGTCGTATCCGTCAGCTGATTCAAAAATCAAAAATTATCCCAGAGATAGGCAGTCGTAGACATCCCTACTATTGTAAGTACACGCTGCTTTTGAGAATTTTTTACCTACAGAAAACTCAATGTCGTTGCCCAACCGAACCAGAGGAATACGCGGATCGTGTGGGACTGAAGAGGTGCGCGCGGAGGAGGGTGACGCGCTCGCATTCTACCCTTTGATCATCCATATAAACCACGCGCCGTCTTATGCTGCTGCCCTATTCAATGACAGTAAATACAACGTAGAAACTAGCGTAATGGATGTTATAAAATAAGAAGGAGCCAGTATTTATTATGTATGTCAAGTAATTTTGAATGATTGAAATTTTTAAATAACATACTTATATGAAATAAAAAAAAAGATTTTTTGTATGGCTTCTGTACCAGCTATAGGTGTACCTCTTAAAATATTTCGTGTATGAATGTATAAACCTTATAGATATAATTCATCAATGTCAATGTGTATATAAAATCGGACATAGCCCTTTGAGGATCATGTAGATTAGTCTGAAATGGACTTTTGAGGAAAGAACCACACGGATTAAGTGGACCTGTCCAGTCAGTGCATGCATTTGTCAGTAACCGTGAAGCTCTACTCAGAACTTAAGGAGCTCAACGATTCGACGAACAATACCAAAGAAAGGACATTTGAGTAGGCCGCATAAACTGCTTAAACTGCCCGACCATGGTTAAAACTGAAACAATGACCCACATGGTCCTCAGATTCACAATAATTAAAATAATATAGGTACCTTTTACAGTAAATATTCATGTCTAAAATAGTTAGCAAAAAAAAAAGCAAAACCGTCATTCACTGTGTGAATTTATTGGATGAGCTCAATCCCAAAGCCTTTTTGTCCTCAATATAGTCTTTCACATTATAATAGGCTTTCCTGCATAGTTTCCGCTTTATAAAAGATTTGAATGTATTAAGGATTAGATCTTGAATGTTCGTTCCTATTTGTGTTTGTTCCTACTATTTATATTATGCATATGACTATACTTTTAAACAGATTAATATTGTTATGTGCATACCAAAGATTTTCATAAATATACTGAGAAGGCACAGTCATTATAAGAATCTCTTTAAATTTGTCTCTGAGGGAGTGTCTGGGACTTAATTTATAAATTAAACGAATTGCCCTTTTTTGTAAAACAAAAATTGTCTGATTATCGGTGGCATTTCCCCACAACAGAATACCGTACGTCATCACACTATGAAAATAACTAAAGTGTACTAAACCTGTCTAAATCAGTTAAAGACTTTTTCTAACGGCGTATGCTGCAGAGCTAAGATTTTTTGACAATTTATCTATATGGGGGCTCCATTGAAGCTTGACATCCAAAGTTATGCCTAAAAATACTGTGATATCTTCGGGTAGGTGGCACATCTTTTTGAAGCCGATGCAGCATCCTATATTTTGGCAATGCTTGTCTCGTCAGATAGTTTTGGTGTTCCTTCGATGTCACATATTTGTGTAAATAACCTTCCGCACTTGATAACATATATTTGCCGTCATCTCGACGACAAATATGAATGGATGAATTATGAAATCGGATGTGATTGTCGTGCTGTCCACTGTCATATATTTATGCTCGTGACTGAATGGAATTACCTTAATTATAATAATAATTATAGTCGGTGGTTTAAGTGTTGTACAAGTTATGACCAGGGTTGCATGAAACGTCTTGTATGCCCAGATGTTTTTTTTTAAATTTCAAGAGGGTGCATTTACCAGATTTAGAACGCCGTGACCATGAATGAATTGAAAATGATTATACGGTGAAAAAGTATCTAAAGAAACACGTTCCAAAAGAAGCACGGAGGTTGTGATCGAAAGAACTACCTAAGACTTGAAAGGAATTTCTAAGATTATGCTATCTGTAAAGGCATAAGGAGGACAAACCCAATCACGTACCTTTAACAGTCTGCCAACCTTGGTTTAATATGTTATGAAAGCCCAGGTGATATATTCCTCTTTGGTAATTCTTTATGATATTTGGTCTAGGCGTGGATTCAATTAACTTCACAAGGAAATACGCTTCCAGACGACTGCTGATCATTGCCAAGGAGGTTTGTTCTCTTTCGCATATGGCACTGGCCTCTGTCCACTTTAATGGAGTTGTATGTAGCTTGTAGCACTTGCCTGTATCCTCACTGAAATTGTAATCTGAAATAATAAATAATGAGTAAAAAAATTGTGGCAGATTTTATAAATATACACTTCCACGCTATATATATATATGCCCGTCGACAGAAACCTGGTCGGCAGCAGGATGATGGGGCTTACCAGGCAAAGCTTATCTACCACATCAAGTGCACTTTGAGAATTACCTTTTTTACAATTCCAATTGGCATTATAATGTACATAGTAGGGATTGCAATCCGGCGTCATTTTCAATCCGGCCAGATTCGAACGGATCGATCAAATCAGGATGATTTTCACTTTTCGGTCCAAAATGAACTGTTAGTGAGTTAATCGAGTGTAATTCTACTTATTATAGGTAGTTTATTAAAAAAAAAACACGTATATAAAATCAACTTTATTTCCAATAATATGATTAGACAACGAGCAAACAATGAAAATCTGGTACGGGTAGGTAACTAGTAAAATTGTAACGAGTGGCTCAGCCTTCCACTTCCTTGATTTAACAGTAAGTAACTTTATAAAATCGAATATAAATAACCATAGGTAATTTACTAAGATGAAAATTGAGATAACAATAATTATTATAAAGTATTTGAAAATGCTAACACACAAGTCTCATATTTATGACAGACACCATCACGATTTGATGAATCTGTCTAATGAATGGCACAATAATCACAAAACGAGCTTACATTATAATTATAACTCTTTATTCTAATCAACTTACGATAAATATTTTTTTTGAGTAAGTAATGATTATTTTAGTATATATTATATTATCAAAGCTATTGCGCTATTATTTTGTCATAAATTGCTAACACCGGATCCGGTCACCGGGTCTGGTATATTGGTGAAAAGTGAATCCGGTAAAAGTTTAAGGATTACCATCCTTAAACTTTTACCGGATTCACTTTTCACCAAACGGACCGGTAGGTCCGTTTTTCCGTATTGCAATCCCTAGTACCTATACGCCTATTTGACACGTTTTTAGGGTCTGTCTGTCTGTCCGTCTGTCACAGCCACTTTGCTCCGAATCTGCTAGACTGATTAAATTGAAATTTGGTACACATATGAATTTCTGTGACATGGACGTGTAACGTAAATAAATAAGTTTTGAATATAGGGGTCACTTTTGGGGGACAAACTAGAAAATTAAACACAAAAGTTTCAAATGAAAGAGCTTGTTGTGAGGGTATCAAAAATATTTTTTGTATAATTTTAAAATAAATAGTTAAAATAGTTAAAATAAGAAGTTATCAAAAATATATAGTTAAATAGTTTTTATCCCCTATCCGTTATCTACGAAACTTATAAGGTTTTTTTTTTTAAAAATACTGAAATTAGTTCTTTGCTTACAGATTACAGGAACACCTATAAGAAGTCTATGGTCTTAAAATAACATGGTAAATCTTTCAATGTTCTGCCTACAAACTTACAATTGCAGTTGGAAAGTATGTGAACATGGTTTTTAATTTTACAATGTCAAGTTTGTTCTTGGCGCAGAAGTATTCCCGCCAAGACGAGCCAAAAACGAAAAACAGGGGTACTCGAAGCGTGTAAGTAATTTTGTTAATTCCACATTTGGCCACTGCCAAAAGTGGAATTAACAAAATTAGTGACCGGAATTAAAAAGGTTCCTTACTTAGCATGGGCTTTGGCTAAGCATTATTCTTGTCACCGGCGCACAACTGTCAATCTAAAAGTGCAAGTAGTGTAGTGTATAGAGGGAAACATATCTAAGAAAAATGTGCGTGCTAAGTAACGTTAATTTTATCTCGGTGTATGAAATTTTCGCACTATGCATCGATGGAGTAGACAATTAACATAAAATATTTAATCAATATCCAAAATATTTATTTAATTACTTATACAACATGAAATTAAAAATTGTTAATTAATCTTCTTTATTTATATAAAAGGGATGTTGGTATATAATGAGATTGGGTGCGTCATAACGTATAAAATCATTTGGTCTAATTTCATTTTATTATTGTTCATAAGATATAATCAACGTGAGATGTACCAACTGTTGATACAATTTGTCTACCTAAAACATTTATTTATTCTAAAACTTAATTAGTATATCGTTGTTTGATATAACGTTTATGTAATCGAAAATCATTTGGTCTAACGTTTAATATGTATATTGTTTATTTAATCTAAAATCATTAGGTCTAACGTTTAATATATATAAAAAACGTCATTATGGTTAACACCCCGACTCAGAGTACCCCGACTCGGATAGGTTAGCCTTCGTGGTTATTTTTTTATGTAAACCACCCAGAAATAGGAGCCCCGCGAAGCGGGGCTCCGTCGACCTATCTTAGCGCAGGTGGTAATCAGTTACTAGTTATGTTTAATATTTACTTAGGTTACTATTACCTATAATATCATATTAGACCAAATAAGTTTTATATCTTTTAAGTGGTATGTCAAACGATTTTATATTTAATGTATGTTATGTCAAACGATGTTATATTTAATGTATGTTATGCTTATAAAAATTAGTTTTTTCAAAATTATATCAATCGTTCATTATATTAACTAATCGCTATATTATATAAAATTATAGGTTCCGTTGTTATATGTTTTTAATATTAGAGATTTTGTTGTTATATCATCTATTACTTACCCAATGAGATTGATAAACTCCAACACCGTTTCACCGATCACCATACAATGGCTTGGTAAATGACATTTTTTTTTTTTTTTCGCTTACCTATTATTACATACATTCCGTCAATAACGTAATACTCTTAACTTTTCTATCGTGTCCTACTTTTCAAGTATATGTATGTTCACCTTACTAAAAAAGGACACACTACTTGCTCAGTTTTCGTACTCGTAAGCATTCCATTTGAACTATAAAGTGCATAGTAATTCTATGCACTTTAAAAATAGATAAAAAAGACTTTCCTATATATCATCTAAGATCCTCGAAGATTTCCTATATATCATCAGATAAGGTACCTGTACTCCAGAAAGTTTTGTACAATTTTCTTCAAGATTGATTTCGTATGGCAGTGGTCATTTGTACGAATTATGCCCTAATTACATGACATATATTTTAGAAATTACGTTTCGTTACTACGGTTATATAAGAAAACCGAAACCGATGTTATTTTATTACTATGTCTTGTTTATAACTTTTTAGCTCAGATTTTTGTCGTAGTTGGGTTTTAGTTTTTAACTTAGTTTTTTATTCCAATTATTGTGGGTTTTCCATTCCAATCTTTGAGGGTAGGTAGCAAATGAAATTTGATCAAAATAATTTGCTAAGCAGCCTTCATAACATTTTAGAAGTATGTTTAGTGTTATTGAAAACAGTCTGAGTGAAACATAATTGTTTTGATCTTATTTCGGGTTTAGTTATAGATATCCAATATATTTTTAGAAAGTACTCTTTAAGACCTCTTATAAGATACCAAACACGATATATATTTTTTTTACCCGGTAACACTGCACATCCGCTACTAGCTGCCATGTTGAATTTTATGTGACGTCATGTAGCTTACAACCCGCGGGACAACATGACGCTTCCAATGGTATCTCGTTTGTCCAAATACGGCAAGTAGTTATGAGGAAACAGATAAACAAACCTTTATACATACATAGCCTGTTAAAATCAATACCGTCCTTTGGCTTTGCCGTAGTCGGGTAAGAATTCACCTTTTTTCATAATTCAAATGCGACTCCATTCATTTTTTGTGCTCTATCATTCGTTGTGACGGTATTTGACATATTGAAGTATTTCAAACCTAAAAACGAATAATTTATTATAACCTATTTCTTTACGTAAACGATTATTATAAGCTGTAGGTATAAAAACAGACGTTCTTCTCTAGAAAGTAGAAAGCTTAGGTACCCAATAATACTTTGCAAGCCGAGAATAGATTGTTGCTGGTAATGCTTTAGTGAAGGTGGTGAATTAGACTCACTATTCTCAGCATCTTATTGGTATTGAATTAGTTCATTGATTGCCCTGTGCAGACAGCAAATACTCCTGACGTTGGAGGTACTGTTCAGTTTTGGTTTTTTATTTCTTTCCATTTTCATAAATAATTTGAATGTCGTCACGAAATAATAATAGAAAGAAATGTTATATTGTTCACAGTCAGAAGAATACACACACACACAGAGTCTAAATACCTATTCAACGCTAATTGTATTAAATAATTACCTTGACTTGTTAAGCTACTAACTTTTTCTTTAAACGCAATTATTTAAATCACGTAAATTAGATCGCATCGATTGCAAAAAAAATACATAGATCTATCCTCAATCAGCCCCACCGGGCGACTGATTTATGAACGAACGAGAGTGATGACATTACTTTTGATAAGCAAAATAAGGGATGGCGATAATGTGTGTGTGCTCGGAATAAAACAACGTAGGTACCAAAACAAAATGCCGTCTTTTTAAAATAAAAAGTGTTATTAAAACAAAAACTGCTTTACTTAAACTTTAATACGATTATTCTCTATGTTTTATAGTAAATTCCAATGAATAACTCATATTCGTTACGCCTTAATAATCAAAAAAACATAAACATAGACAGAACTTTGCTTTTTTTTGTATCGAGAAATTCATTGTATCTTGTATTCCTTTTACATAATGCTAGGAAATATAGTCATAAAACATACACCAAATTGTTAAATACCTATTACATATACTTAAAAAGGTACACTCAAAAGAAAAATCACACTTTTTTCAATATATCACCTTAAGAACATAGACTTCTTATAGGGTTTCTTGTAATCTGTAAGCAAATAATTAATTTCTATATTTTTAAATTTTAGGCTTAGTAGTTTTGGAGATAAGGGAGGGGAATGGTCAATTTTCGTATTTTATTTTAAATAATTTCATGTATAAATATTTTAAAATTTGTACAAAAAAATATTTGAGACCCTCACAACAAGTCTTTTCATTTGATATGTCACATGGTACAGTTTGCAAAACTTTTATTTTTGATTTTCTAGTTTGCTCCCCAAAAGTTACCCATTTGTTCAAAATTCGTTTATATAAGTTACACGTCAGAGTTTGGGTCACAAAAATGCATAGGTGTATCAAATTTCAACTTAATCAGTCCAGTAGATTCGGAGCAAATTGGCTGTGACAGACGGACTGAGAGACAGACAGACAGACACAAAAGTGATCCTATAAGGGCTCCGTTTTTCCATTAGGACGTATGGAACCCGAAGAAATAGAGCACCCTGCAAATATAAATGAAATCCCGCCAAAAACATTTAATGTGGAGTAGGTTGGCAAGATGTAAATAACGCTTTCACTGTTAAAAAGTTATCAGATCGAATGTAGAGCCAAGACCCTAACTCTACAAGGCCTAAATCTACAAACCTTACATCTTGGCCAAAGTGTGTGGCTTATTGTATACTTTACATAAAATGTTTGTGGCGGGTTACATATTCATCGTACGGAACCTTCTCCACGCGAGTTCAACTCACTTTTGTCCGGCTTTTGTTATGTTCATTGCAACAAAACTATACGATTTTGGCATTATAGCAAACATAAGAAAACTGTAAGTATGTAGTGCGTCCGCATACAAGAGATTATAACCTACCTATATTAGGCATGTTGCATTTCTGGTTCCACTCAAGTAACTCGAGACTCTTCTTACAAATGAAGTTATACAATCTGTCACACTCGCAATCATTCAAGTAGCCTTCTTTGTCAATCTGCACACAGTCCTCTATACCACCGGCATTGTTCGGCTCATTTCGCTGCCAGTTGTTGTACACCTTATCGACTGACTTTCCTAAAAATAAGAAATCTATAAAAATGTCGTTCTTTTTTAGAGGGTTATTTTAAATTGGGTAGCTAAACTCCGCAGACGCGATGGGTATTGATATCCAAACACGTTTTTTTTTTCTGTATAATAGGTCTTTACCTATGAAATTGCCGTTTTGTATGAAAAAATTTAAACGAATTTTTTTCATGAATTTTTTATTTGTATTAATCGAAGTAATCACCCATGCAATCAATGCATCTTTGCCATCGCAGTGGCAGTTTATTGATGTCCTTCTTAAAGAAATCAGCTGGACGGGAGGCAACAAATTCTTCAAAGGCATTTTGTACTGCCTCTCGGGTATTAAATTTTTTTCCCGCCAAGAAGTTATCCAAATTCTGGAAAAAGTAGTAGTCTGTAGGCGCAAGGTCTGGTGAGTAGGGCGGATGACGGAGAGCTTCCAACCCCAGTTCTTGCAACTTGGAGACCGTCTGCTGTGCAGTATGAGGTCGCGCGTTGTCGTGCAGGAGCAGCGGAGACGAGCGATTGACCAATGCTGGTTGGAGATGCGCCAGCTTCTCCATCATTGTGTTCAGTTCTTCACAGTACACATCTGCAGTAATGCTCACCCCGTTTGGTAAGAAGCTGTGATGAATCACACCGGCGCTAGACCACCAAACAGTGACCATCACTTTTCTAGGGGTAAGTTTTCGTTTAGGGCATTGTTTAGGTGCTGAACCAGGATCCAACCAACTTGCTGAGCGCTTACGGTTATCAAACAGAATCCATTTTTCATCGCAGGTAACAATGCGGTTCAAAATTCCTTCATTTGTGTGTCTGTTGAGCAGTGCAAGGCACGTCTCGACGCGTACTTCGCGCTGGCGATCATTGAGTTCGTGGGGCACCCATTTGTCAAGCTTTTTTACCTTGCCAATTTGACGCAAATGGACCAATATTGTTTTGACGCTAACGTCGAAAGCTGCTGCTAATTCAGCCGTAGATTGTGTATCATCAGCTTCCACAATCGCCTTTAATTCGTCATTGTCGACCAAAGTCTTCGGACGACCGCGAGGTTCATTTTTCAGGTCGAAATTTCCAGAACGGAAGCGAGCAAACCAATAACAGGTGGTGCGTTGGTTTGTAGTGTTAGCTCCGTAAACGTCGTTGATGTTGCGTGCCGCTTGTGCCGCGTTGCTGCCACGACGGTACTCATATTCCATAATTACTCGAATTTTTAACGTATCCATGATGACGAAAAAGATTGAAATGCGATGAAAATGTAACACTCATCAATAAAGAAATGACTACTTTTAGAAAAAAAAATCCATGTTTTTAAAATAAAATTAATTTGAAATTAGAATTCTTAGCCAAACAAAAATTATTTTGATTTGAAATGGCCAGTACTGCAGAACGGCAATTTCATAGGTAAAGACCTAATATATATAAAATATCGTGTCACGGTGTTTGTCGTCGCACTCCTAAGAAACGGGTTGACCGATTTTTATGATTCTATTTAAGTATTTTTTTTTAGGTAGGTATGAGAATAGATTGTAAAGTATATTTCATACCGCTCCCAAGGGATTTAAACGTATGCGGGTGCAACCGCGGGGCGCAACTAGTAATAAATAAAAAGATTTGATGTTTTATTTTTGGGATTTCAGCACACGCTGTTATTGTTGTTACCTGAAGTATGAGTTTAGAAAAACAGGCTCAGACGAAGTCGCGGGCGAAGTACTTGTAGCACTTCCATACAAACAAACTATGTTGATTAAAAGTAACGTATGTCCTCCTCCAGGTACCAGGCTAAGTCTTTTTCAAAACTCATTACGATCGGTTCAGATTCGGTATTTTTCGCATATATATTGGGTATTAGTTAGTGTCATTAGTATGAAAAATAAACAAAATACCATTATTATAATACGTACCGTCAACTGTCTCAAATACTCCTTCAACCAATAAGTCTGACAACCCCACGTACATCCACTCGAGTTTAGGCTTAAATTTTTCCCAGAGCGATATCACAGCGTTTGCTTCATCGTCGTTGTCTGGGTGCCAGAAGGTGGCCCCTTCCAGAGCACATACTCGCTGGGCCTCAGGCCAGGCCAGTGGTATCGTGTGGATCTTATAGAAACTTTTTACTGCATCTATATAGATGTAGTCGCTTCGGAAAAACTTTTTAGCTCTTTGTCCATCTATGAATGTATGTAGATAAAGAAAAGTTTGCTTTACGAAATGAAAAAGCCAATGTCATCGTTCAGAACCGTCTAGCGAATATCTTTTGCAATTACAATAACATACATATCTGGTTACTACCTCATTGATATTTATAGGTATTATATAAAATAACTAAGCGCAAAGTTAAAGCACTCGTGTCTTCATAGGATATGTATGCCTTTATATTTAAATATATAGTTAGTCCTCAATTTTCGTTATTGCACCTACCACTGTTGTTTTTCTCGGCATCACCCAAAGGTTGACTGGTAGAAAACGCCTATAGCATTAAGACCACTTCTGTACATGTGTGTACTTGAAGTATTAAATACATAAATAGCCGTACTAGATCATGGCTGTCATGATGTTAAAAACGAGACAAAACATTGGTTATAAAAATATAGTATACTTACAGGAATACAACACTAAGTTCACAATGAGAAAGATTAACAAAGTTTTCGAAAACATTTTATGCGACATACGTCTTGCTTGAACCGCGCTGGAAACACATATGAAGTAGCATGTTATGATTCTCCACTAGCTACCAAACCCAATTTAGTACTACGGCCACACTATCGGTCGGAATCGGCGAATGTTCGCGGTGACTTCGGGCGCGAATGTCCTTCGCAGCAATACTCATAAATCATGGTACCCACTGTCATAACAGCACTGTTGTGGTGATGATACATTTCCTAGAAGCACCTAAACACCATTTATTGTTTTTTAAATAGGTACCCATTTTGGTTTGTTCCCACTTGTTCTACTAAACAGTTCTACGGTAGAACTAATGGGACTTTTTTTCTCTATAGTCCTACGATATTAGGTGTTACAAAATAGTAGAACTAATCGGAGTCTTTATTCCCACTTGTTCTACTTGTACTATTCAACAGTTCTACGGTAGAACTAATGGGAGTTTTGGTTCTCACTACGAGTAGTACTACGTTTCGATTTATTCCCGAATAGTAGAACTAATGAAACTTTTATTTCCAAGTAGTTCTACTCTAAGAAATGTATTACCAAATATACTAGTTTTGCCTCACATCGGGTATAGTAAACTTAAATATTATTGGACACATAAATAAAACACTGTTAATTAAATTATACATTGTTTATGAAAAATCGTTATATAGAAAATATATTTATGTTTTTGAATGAAATACTAAACTATCGCATCATTTCCAAAAAGTTTACCACGCTGATTGCGCCAGTTATTAATTTAATTTGGGCATTTCTTATAAAGTCATCATCAAATTGACAACTTCAATTATTCGACGCCCAGTGCTGGGCACGCCACAATTGCGGCGGTAAGTCCCGTCTTTGAGGAGTGGATTGAGAGGCGCCACGGCGTCCTCACCTTCCACCTGACGCAGGTCCTCACTGGACATGGCTGTTTCGGGAGGTTCCTGTTTCGGATAAGGCGGGAGGAAACGCCCGGGTGTTACCATTGTGTGGATCGCCCGGAGGTCACGGTGGAGCATACGGTGGAGGTCTGCCCGGCTTGGGCGGAGCACCGCCGTGTCCTCGCGGAGGCAATAGGTGGGGGCGATCTGTCGCGGCCGGTCCTGGTTCAGGCCATGGTACGAAGCGAGAGGGCATGGGAAGTCGTCACCTCCTTCTGTGAAGCAGTAATGCTCGCGAAGGAAGAAGCGGAACGCGTGAGAGGGAGGCAATCGTTGCGCCCTCACGCCCCTAGTCGAAGCAGGAGGAGACACCCTGGGCGTCGGGAGTCGATAGCCGCTTCCCGGCCACCGTAGGCGCGGGCTTGCGGACGGTGAGCAATGGGTAATTCGCCGTCCAGTAAGGACCAGGCCCGGGTCGACGGCGCCTTGTTTTCTACGCGCGCCTCAAGGAGATGTCAGCACACGTTGACGGGGTCCGTTAAGGCCTATGCCTGCCGGGGTCACGGGTTTATCCGAAAGGGTTACCGGCACACAGGCAACTGAAGGAACACGGGTGGGATATATAAGATATTTTGAAAATTACTGGATGAGAGAAGTTTTTATTAAAATGTGGTGTATCTATGAAGAACGTCATCGCACAAACAATATTGTTGAAGGATGACATCACGAAATTAAAACGAGATAAATAAAAATTAAGGAAATATTTTACAAATATTACACATTCTTTGTAACGATTCATTAATCTCTTCTATGCGTAACTCTGAATTTTCCTTCGTCACAACCAAAGTGTCGAAGAATTGAAATTAACAATGATGACTTTATAAGAAATGCCCAAATTAAATTAATAACTGGCGCAATCAGCGTGGTAAACTTTTTCTAAATGATGCGATAGTTTAGTATTTCATTCAAAAACATAAATATATTTTCTATATAACGATTTTTTTATAAACAATGTATAATTTAATTTACAGTGTTTTATTTATGTGTCCAATAATATTTAAGTTTACTATACCCGATGTGAGGCAAAACTAGTATATTTGGTAATACATTTCTTAGAGTAGAACTACTTGGAAATAAAAGTTTCACTAGTTCTACTATTCGGGAATAAATCGAAACGTAGTACTAGTGAGAACCAAAACTCCCATTAGTTCTACCGTAGAACTGTTGAATAGAACAAGTGGGAATAAAGACTCCCATTAGTTCTACTATTTTGTAACACCTAATATCGTAGGACTATTGAGAAAAAAAAGTCCCATTAGTTCTACCGTAGAACTGTTTAGTAGAACAAGTGGGAACAAACCCCCATTTTACTCTAAGTGCCCATTAATTATTACTGGTATTTTCTTTAAAAAAACAACACTCAAATAGTCATAACTTTTAAGGAGATCAAGTTAGGGCTCTGGCATAGAGATATTTTCACTGAAAATAACCACAACTATCGCCCTGTTTCATTTGATCTACGAGTTTTTACCCACCCTGTAGATGTAAAACGCTTTTGCCACCGCATAAAGCTTATTTTGACAAAAATAACTAAGTGCCAAACTTTTTTTGTCAACATTTCCTAGAAGTCAACCTGCCCCGCAAAAAGTTAGTCGACGAACCCCATAAGCCATTTTTTCTTTGACCTGGCTAACCTAAACATCGAGATCGATTTGAAAATATTTGTGTTTTTTATTAATAGATTAAATAAAATTAAAATAAAAAACCTTTTATTTCATGCAGTAACAAGGTCAACTAATCTTAATCTAATACAATAAAAGTTATTAATTTGCAAGAACTCCTCCGCAGGTGACGGCCTCCTCCAAAGAGTTCCATCCCTCTCTATCTTGGGCTATTTGTATCCAGCTTGGGCCAACCGTTTTACTGAAGTCGTCTGCCCATCGTAAGCGGTCTTCCTCTGCGGCGTTTCCCACTTGGGCCTCTCCACCGTGTCGCCCTTTTGGTCCACTTCTCGTCTGACAGTCTTGCCACATGCCCCGCCCATTTCCATTTCAGTTTTTGAGCATAGATAAGGGCATCGGTAGGCTTAGATATGCTTTTTATTTTTGTGTCTTATTTTTTGGATTTTTCAAATTTTGTGCATTCTTCGCTCTAGACCCCGTTGACATGTGGTAATTTTCCTCCTTATTTTGCCTGTGTATTTCCAAGTCTAGCAAGCATAAGTTAGATACGGTAATAGGCAGCTCGACATGGCCTTAGTTTTAAGTTTCACTGGCATATCATTTAAAAAAAATCCTATAAGCTCCATCCAATACTTGTTCCAAGTATTTTGAATTCGCCTTTCAATTTCTAAATAGTTGCTGTCCTTATCGAAGCTGATTTGTTTTCCTAAATAAACATATTTATTTGTTTAATTCAATTTTTCGCTGTCAACAAATATTGTCTTTTCCGTGCTGTTTGTCATTACCATAGTTTTTGTGAAGTTCATCTCTAGTCCTACCTCTTTACTTGCTACATTTAGTGATTGGATCATGGCTTGTAATTGCGAACTTGATTCCGATAAAAGCACGAAGTCGTCAGCAAATCGGAGGTGGCTAAGGTATTTACCGTCTATGATGGGCCGCTCGTTTCCCAATCCAGTTTCTTTATTATCGACTCTAGGATAGCTATGAACAGCATCGGGGAGGTCGGGTCGCTTTGTCTCACTCCACTTTTCATGGGGAAGCTTGGGCCGACTCATTCTAGTTTTACTCTGCCCGTGTAGTTGTTATAGATACTCTTTAATACCTGTATATGTTACCGCTAATGTGCATAAATCCGTTAGAGTTAACTTGTTAATCTGCAAATTATTTGGTTGAGTCTGTTAAAGCGGAAAAAATTGTTTCAGTTCTCACATTCACTAGATAATCTGCAGACTTCCTAGGTAATCTGCAGACTAACGACCAAACATACGGTTAAGTTAATAAAACCTTTACCTAGATACAGGTTTATACTGATATTGCGACACCGAATGTTCGTCCAAAAATGTAGCCACAGCATCAGGATGTATAACCTGTTTACTATCTCATTTTATTTTTTATTAACTTGTATGCTAATAATAACGAGGAAAATAGTTGAATATCAACTTTGAACAAATGAAACACGTCATGTAGCGAGGTTTATAAATCATTATATCCAGTTTGTGGTGTCCGTAAGGCTTGTTGCGGTAAGGCTTTCTAGTGTCTGTGTGCCAACCACAGACAATAGGTAAGCACTCGATTGAAGAGTCTAGGAGGAGCCCCGACCGGCCCTATGTTGGCGAATTATATTAATTTAAACCTTGAGCTGTGCCCCCGGTCTCTTTTTACGACAACCAAGGTATGGGGTGCTCTATTTTTTAACCGTTACCACGCAAGATTTTCTGAAAGTAGCTACTTAATAAAATATTTAAAAATCAACAGGCTATTCATTAAGGTTTAAAACATACAGCCCCGTGACAGACAGATAGACAGTCAGTAATCAGACGGCGGCGGCGTAGGCTTAGAATGTTGTCCCGTTGGATACAGAACCCTAGAACAGATACAGAATAGTGATGACTCGACTCATCACACACGTAGTCAACCGCACATCAGGTTCACTAAACTAAACCTTTATAAAAAATCTTAAAGTATGCGTAGCAACTCAACTCGCAACTCGTTCCTTTTGTATTTGTGTGTTTTTCTTTGCGTCATGTTTACAACACTTTTACTGGTTTTTTCACTTGTTCTTTCTTGATCTGTCCTCCATGATCCAGATTTTATAAGTACTCCATCGTCATCATAAATGTTAATAAATCCGGTTGGTGTATAGCTATGTAAAGAAGTAGAACTTCGTCTCAAGAAGTTATGTAATAATATACAAATCATTGTAATAAGGCCAGCTTTTTCTGGTTGCATTACAATCAGAAAACAGATGCGTTGGCGGTCAGATTCAGAGTTTATAGAAAACCAATTCCATTAGAATGTATTTTCTATAAACTCTAAATCTGACTGCCAATATACTAAAAGTATTTTCCACCACCACTTGAGCTGAAGATAATCTCTTGTTGGGTTGACCAGGATAAGGCTTCAATAAATGTTCTGATAGTGCAAAAACTCCATCTCCCAAATAAACGTAGGGCACATCTATATTTGAACATGGTAAAGGATACGGTGGTGGTAAATTTAAGTGGTTTGTGCACATCTTATTCCATAAAAGAATATTATTAAAAACTCCACCGTCACTTATTCTGCCTTGGCAACCAATGTCAGCAAATATGAAATTGTATTGATTATCAACTAATGCCTATAAGCTTTAGTGTAGGTTCTTTTATAATTGTAGTATTCAGAACCAGAATTGAACGCACAGTCCAGAACTATATGTTTGCCATCAATAGATCCTATTGCCCGAGGAAACTTCCTTGCAAATCCTTTTTCAATAAGTACGCAGCCATTCTTCTGGATATTACGGTATATGCAAAAAAGAAAACATAATATAAAACCTTCATGAAATAGACAGTATAAGTACCTATATCAATATTTATGTGTTTTGTTTGTTTTTGTTTCAGGAACGCGGGGTGAAGGAGACTAAAGAAACAAATCCCGAAGCAACTGAAGAGAACTTGAAGAAAGGAATGAAAATCAAAGTCAGTCTACGAACACACAAAAACACAGCTATCAGTCGATCCGCCGACGCAAAAACCCCCCGAAACTTGTTGATGCAGGAAATTCCGTTACGTCTTTAATAATTCCCTGCATCAACAAGTTCTTGCAACCTTCAAATCCACGCTAAAAATAATGAATCACCAATACAACCTACCCAACAAGGTGATTGTTATTTAAACGTCAAACTCTTGTCAAAGAAGTTGCAAAAATTGTCGGAGAGTAATAATTTGCAGTTCATGCACGAAATTGACGGCATGTATTTATGTTATCAATTTGATGAGACTCCCTCAGTGCCAACTCCATAGTCAATACGACTTCCATTACAGTTATATTTCTTTTCATCCCATCTATTCGTAAAGGACGACTTGGTTCGCCTTTAAGTGCACCCAAAGGTGGTGTTTTCTATAAGAAACTTTTAGCGGGCAGTAATGAGTTTTTAATCCTCTATAAAAGTGCGCCGCAATTATCTTTGCCGCGCACTTTTTGAATTTGGAACATCTTAGTGTTCAGCGCCAAAGAAATCGAACGCAAATATTGTTTGAATAAAGACTGGTACGACGGCCCATGGTCAAGCCGCCGCCGCCGGCTGAATAAAAATAATAATAATTAAAAACGCGCGAACTACAACCCGCGTTTTCGTCAATTTTCACGGATTGTTAGAAGTTCATGGTTTTGTTTTCAAAAATGGGTTCTTCAAGTGATAGTGAATGTATAGAATTAACTCCTGAAAGTATTAGAACTGACAAAAGAACTGTGATGGATAACCTGCAAAATCCCGGGAAAAATATATGAAAACCTATGGTAATTTTATTGAATGGTGAAATGCAAGAGGCGCCAAGAATTTTTCAGAATCTGTGTTTTTGGCTTACTTCCAGTACTTAGGCAGTACTTAGACTATGTTAGGGCAAGGCAAACTTCTGGAATAATTTCTGATATTATTTGTGGTGAAACTTTGAACAAAAAATGAAGGCTTTATAGTCATTTCCTGTTGTTAAGTATCGCAGCGTTATAGCAAGATGTATCCGGGTAGGAATGGCTTTTATTAATTGGGTGTCTTGTTTTGAAATGTGGTTTAGTAAATTTTCAAAATCATTTGATGACATCCGGGTAAACTTTTTGAATTCACCAGAAAGTTAATTCGTTCAACTGCTTCTTCATAGCTGCACTGTAATAAAAGGAAAAGTTATCAAGTATCAACCCTCGTAGCACAAGATAAGTGAGAGCAGCGAGAGCGAGATATTTCACCCATATACTCATAAAACTGTCATTTTATAACAGCCAAAAGTGAAATATCTCGCTCTCACCCATCTTGTACTACCTTTGCTGGTATCTGCGTTAGCATCAAGAATACACTACGAGCAAGCATAATATGTTCGTACTTACCTTGTTCTGTTTCGGTGGGTGGTGGTAATCCAGCATCTTCGTTTTCTCCACTTCTTTTTAATTGTGTTTTTTTTTTCTATAATTAGATATAATTAGAAATTGCCAAAGCGCGAAGTAGGCCCAAGGCAGCAGTAGCAGTTTTGCCGTCCATTCTCGTCAAAGCGGGAACTATACTGTGAACCAGGTGCGACCCTCTGTGAATGTGGAACTGTGGCAGTTTTGCCGTGATTGGCACCCGCTCCGCGATTTCACGTCATGATACTTTCGCGAGCATTAGCGAGCGTGGAGAGACTTGGTGCAAGCGGTAACTCAGGTGATCGGGCATGGCCACCAACGGCGCATGAGTTACCACGCCTCCTGCGCGTTCACCTGTATATGGCGAGAGCGGGACAGCGCTAGCGCATCGGACGGGCCCAGCGCGTTATCAGTATTGTGTGCGAACATTACGTTGTGATGGGCAAGCTTGTATGTACCGTATTAGATCTATCGGTGTGTCGTACGTTGTATCTTTCAATTGTATGTTAACAAACAATGTTTTTTGATGATATTTATTTTTATTGTAAGTATTTACGGGTTAATTTGAAGATGAAAATATAATGATAGATAATTTTATATTAGTCTGTAGTGCTTTAAGGTTAGTTTTAAATGGTGTAATATAGGCAATTATAAGTGCTTTATTTTGAATGATTTGTAACAGGTGACAAGAAGGTGAAGAAGGTGACAATAATTAGATTGACAAGTGCTACTCCATACCGGATACGAATAGGTGATGCAAGGTCTGATTAGTGTGGTATATAACGTAAGTCTGTTGTTAACGCTGAGCTTACTTAGTGCTTGAGTTCCTTTAACGCATAATTTATTTACAGGTTTTGACCAGAAGAGCTTTTTATCTAAAGTGACGCCAAGATAGCAAACTTCTGTGCATCATGGAATCAATTGCCCAGCGATTTTTAATCATCTTTTTGGGATGGTGCTTTTAGGTTCAAGAAAAACTGATGTGCGGTTGACTGTACCTAATAGTATTCTCTTCATAGAGCTCCTTTATATTACTGAAAGATCCACAAAAATCAGTAAAGACATACAACAATCTGCAATATTTTTAATCATATTTAATTTCTATAAGTATTTTATTGAGTAGGTACATATTTTTATTGTTTTTTTTTTCACCGACATTTAATCAACTGATTACATATTTAAACTGCACTTTATGTCAAATTACTTGAGGACATTTGACACATGCCTCTAGGTGTACCTATAGTTTAATTATGTACTGCTTAAACATGAAATCGGTTAAATAAACTTATTATAAACTGTCATTTTCGTAAAAACTGGTTACTTAATGACACTGAATCGATTTTGTTATAGGTAAATCACCTGCCATGTTTTGTCTCTGCATCACCCTAAGGTTGACTGGTAGAAAATGCCTCAGGCATTAAGTCCGCCTTTGTACAGTATATTTTTTTTTTTTACTTGTGCATAAAGTTTTAATAAATAAATAAATAAATACAAAATGTTGTAAAACATTCTTCTCCATGCGAAAATAACTTTTGGAAGGGGCAACTATAATCAATTCTATTTTCTTGTAAATTTTTGAAGTTTAAAAGTGCCTTCTAAGTGCCAGGTTGCAATAAATGATTTGAGTTTGACTTTGACAAAAAGCAGTAAAGGCATAATAAAACATCAGCCGAATTCATAATCACATTTAATTTCTCTAAGTATTTACACTTTATTGCTCGTGTTCACCGACAGTTAATCAACCGGTTACATATTTACACTGCACTTTATGTCAAATTTCTTGAACGCATTTGACAAAATAGATAAAATATAACATAGTGTGGTGAAACAGATTGAAGAAAACACATCCACCACTTGTAATACGTATAACTTTGATAAAAAATATAGAAAATACACCGAAAATTACAAATATATAGAAAGTAAAAAAATACAATCAAAATCATAATCGAAAAGAATTGCAGATAACACTATCTGCAATCAAATTAAAAAAATCGACAACCCAGTCGATATATTTTTCTTCTATAAAAAAATAATTACACGAGAAAAACTTAGATGCACAAGATCATGAATGCCTTTTAGTCTTGTTTTTGCTATACGTCCTAATGAGCTCGATTGCAATCGGTATTCTAAGGACGCGCACGTTAAATATAAGGTTTCTAGGAAGTGTATTGTTTGCGAGACGGCGCTAAGTTAAACTGTGGTCAAGGTACGGTCTTAAATTCATAAGAAACAGACTTCCAATACTAACGCGTGATACAAATGATTATAACTAAAAAAAATCGGTGTGAGTTGGTTTGGCACTCACGAAAATTGATGTGTAAACATGTGAGCTCGCATCAGTTTGGTTCACGCGCTCACATAGACACGGGTCTTACGCTGACGTCATCTGACGCTCGAAGTCTTACGCTTACGCGTCTGACGCTCGAAGTCCCAGCTAGCCCCTACCGTAGACCGAGCGCTAAGATGTTTACACATCAATAAATTTGCAACAGTGTAGTATAGAATATAAAATATATAAATATGTGGACCATCCTCCAATCATGTGCTGTCAGGACAGGATCACGAACAGTAGTTGTGTAATCTCGTTGCAGGTCGAGGGGTTAATTCATTACAACTCACAGGTTAGACATTTAGCCCGGGAGGGGTTGAGACCGAAATTCAGCTTGATAAACACGGTCAATACCTAAGACAAATAATAGAGGATAAGGTCCGTCATACACAAGCAGAATTTTTAATAATACAGAAGATGAGAAAAGGAGATGGCTAAATTGTTGCCCTAAGCATGTATATAAAATTCTCACTAGCTCATAACATTCAAATATTCATTCAATAATTATTACGTGTTTATTATTCTCCTAGAACTTTCATGAACTAATCAAATAATTAAAAGTTTTTACTTGTTCTTCGAGGTTTTTTTTTGACAAGAAGAACATTAGATACTGACGTTTCGTTTTACGAAACATATGGACCACAAACCTACTGTTAAAGATATTTGCCTAACCAGACAAAAACAGTTTTAATAACTACATTATTTATTTTTGTACCTCAATACTTCTCAAAACGTTGATTTCTTGGATTATCTTGATCCGATTTCTAGAAATGATTGGCAATATACAGAAAAGGAACAGCACGAGAACAGTGGGGGCACTAAAAACTGACAATCGATTCTTTTCAATTTCACTTGATTCGATTAGAACCAAATAAAAAAAATTGCTGAAAGCTTCTGAACATGTATTAAACTTTTGTTTATTCTTTTCAAAATGATCCAATAACCATCGCAGTTTATGTAACTATTTTATGTCGAAAAATGTTGAAAGAATAATGATTGACAAGAACAATAATTGTATTTTTCTTCCGACCTTATCGATTGCTCAATCGATTTTGTTACACTCCAAGTTCAATCCTATCCATCTCTATGAAAATAAAAAACAAACACGGATACGTCAACAACGTCAATTTTTTTTCATATCTCTTATTTCCCGTATTTATATATTTCCGTAAATCACAGAAGTAAGTACAAATATCAAAACCTTTTGGAATAAAAATCATAAATAAATTAACAAACAATAAACATCATTGAGAAAACCAAACAAATATCCAAAAATCAAGAATGACGGCTGGCAAATTCGGCCTCCCATGCTAATGAATTCTTGAAGATTATGTATGAAAACCATGTTATGTTGACGAGATAGCAGCTCGCCGTGCACGCCTATCACCTCCGGGCTCAACGCTCAGCTCCGTCCCACCACCACCGCCGTCGCCCCGGAACCCAGTACCATCGAGAGTGCTGTGTCACCGGCTGTGGCAATTGATTCGAGCTCGAGCGACGAATGTGCAGTGCTTAGATTTTAAAATATAAGGTGCAGTGCATGAGATGCACTCTGTCTATGAACAAGAACGTCATGCGGGCATATTATGGGTCTACACAGGGGGAAACTAACCTCAGTTACAAATACATACAAACATATACATCACTTCTGTTGCCCAAAGGGGTATGCAGTGTGGATCTCAATTTACTACATGTCACTTCTGCTTCATAATAAATAATGCATGTACCTACATAATAAATAAATAAATCTGGTTGTTGTTGTTTTATTTCAATATTTTATGTGTCCTTGTTTTAATCAGTGCGTATAACATGCATGGATATAGTGATATTCCTTGCCAAATCTTTTTCTTACCTTGCTGACCTTTGTATACCCATTGACGTAGGAGTTTACTTATACGATTTTATTTTCAGGATTGTAACGATATGAAAACTCCCTGAAACTTTTTCATACGAAATACTGATATTCAGCTATTCAGAATTACATATTCTAGGTACAATGTATAGTTTATACATTGCTAGGGTAGTGGCACATACTTTATTTAGCCATTTACTTTATTTAAAATCAACGTTTAGAGAAGTATTGAGGCAGAAAAATAATTATTTATATTAATGAATACTGTGTATGTCAGCTTACGCAAGTATCGTTAAAAGTAGGTTTACTGTCCACATTTTTCGTAAAACGAAACGTCAGCCATGTTCTCCTTGTCAAACAAAAAACAAGGAAAATCGAGTTAATATCTTTTAATTATTTGATTAGTTCACAAAAGTTCTAGGAGAATAATAAACACGTAATGATTATTGAATGAATATTTGAATTTTACGAGCTAGTGAGAAATTTCTATACATGCTTAGGGCAATCGCCCGAACTTCATTTAGCCATGTCTTTTGTATATGAAAAGCAAGCGTCCTAAATTTAAAAAAATGTCATGAATACAATTAATTATTAATTGTATTCATGATATTTTTTTAAATTTAGGACTCATGCGTTTGCGTCTTGCCGGTCAAGTAAAGCTTAAAGCAGGTTGAATATGTTTTAAACGAAGGAGAAATATTACAAAAAATAAAATGCATGTATATAAATAATACTGCAATTGGCAGGTACTGTTTAAAACGCTAAGTGCTACACATTTATGTACAAAGGGTATCTGACAGGGAGATCGGTTGAATTAACATTGGTTAACAAGGGCCTTATGAGACTTATTAATAACAGTAATATTATTAAAAAATAATTAATTAGGCTACAATAGTGTCACTGAATCGATCATCAAATTTCGAGCCGAGAGTGTCCACTTCGTGTTCACAGATAAAGAAGCCTCTTGCGACACAATTGATATCGTTTAGCAGCCCGTTGTGGAGCATTGATCCGCATAGCTCTCGGCTCTCGTCTGGCTTGTTGATGGCCCAGGAGACATAACCGGTGTCATCCAGCGGTGTGCCTATAAACAAATAACTTGTCAACATAATGAAAATCTTGTATTCACTGACAAACAATGCACAGCCGAAACTGCTGGATTTCGAAACAATCATTCATCTCGAGCAATCAGAAATTTTGCACAAGAGTTCCTAAATAACGAAGGTGAGCACTAAAAAAGGATATTTGAGAATTCTACCCGTTTAGGGGTTAAATAGGGTGTTCCTTACGCTGCTTGTAATAAGGTTCAATATAGATTGTGGACTTTAACGAGATGATAAAAATACGTGTCGTCGATTCGATGTTTTAATGCAAACTAGGTATGGTAATGAGTAAAACATAGGGCATGGAAGTTTGTAATTTTTGTGATAAATTGGAAGACTGACATTCACCAACCCACCCGGCCCCGCGTTGTGGATTAAGGTTCATTTTCTCTATAAAAAGGAGGCCTGAGCCAGGTCTAGTTTAATCTTAATCTTTTTGTTCTTTTTTCACACTGTCCTTAAGCATTAGATAAAAATAAGTCTTTACAAATAAATAAAATTGAAGTGTCTACGTGTAATGTCAGCTTACGCTTTTTACTAAATGCATAATTATGAAAGTAGATAGGTACGATACTTATGTACATTTTTTTTTTTGGCAATCTGTCTTTATTTTTGTTCCGGCTAATCTCCGAAACGGCTGGACTGATTTTGACAGGACTTTCACTGGCTGATAGCTGATGTTATAAGAAGTAACTTAGATTACTTTTATTTTAGAAAAAGAATTAGAATTATTTCCGAAATCCACACGGGCGATGCTGCGGCCAGAAGCTAGTATACTGTAATATGATTCAAGTATGTTATTTTCTCTTTACACCATCATAGTCAGTATGACCACACTTTCGCGCGGTTTCAGCGCTGCCTCGATGCGTAGTAATCTTCATAGAATAAATGTCGACTCCATACGCACGTTGCGAACGGAAACTGCTTCGTACATTAGCCGGAGATGGCCGAAGCACGTCCTCTTGTCTCTCAATCATTATAGGAGGGAAAGGGATGGATATAGGAAACGACCGAATGCTCTCATAACAACAATCCTAAACATTTTATAGATTAATGAATTTGAGTTGGTTGGGAGTTGGTTTTTTAGACTGTAAGTGTAAAATTATTATAATTTACTTTTTTTTGGCGTCACCAATACTTATTACGGAGTTTTCAATTGCAAGAAAGAAATCGTCTCTTACCTCTTACTGCTTGCCAGCCCTCATTGAGTCTGTTATGGAAGCCCAAGTGAATCGCTTCATTTAGGAATTTTCCTGAGGGCTTGTTTTTTGTTTTAGTTTCCGTTAGCGTCACGAGAAAGTCGGCTTCCAACTGGGTGTTGATCACTGCTAGGTACGATTGTTCTGCGCTGCACACGGCGTAGGCGTCGGTCCAGTTCAAAGGATTCTGGTGGAACTTGTAGCACCTGCCGATCTCCTCGTTGTAAATATAATCTGTAATACATGATATACAATGCAGGTTAAATTCTATAGAAAGGTTTGGTGTGTAGTACTCGCTACCACTGTAGGGCCCGTATTAATAAACGTTCCTCAATGACGTGCTTAAGTGCGTAATCATTTGATACGCCATTATTACGATATCAGCATCTCAAGATTATTGCTAATTAATAAACACATGAAAACAGTATCTCAGTTACCAAGATCAGCTCCTCAATACGCTGTACTTGATGGCTTGATTTCGTGAACGATTACGTCACATTGTCCGAAGTTTAGAATGACATGCATCACATTTCATTATTTTATGTTGTAAGATTTATTGATACTTGTATTTTGTTAAAACTTTAATGGATAGCGCTGTATCACGTTATAAGGTTGTTTTCAACCTAAGAAAACCTTAAATTGTAAAAATAAAGTGTATTTATTTCCCAAGTTTTTTTATTTTTATTATTATTATTTAATGCTGTGGGTCACCATAAACAAGCTGAAATATGAATTTATTAGATTACATTTTCACATAAATATATTGGGTTTTAAAATTAGATTAATTGGATTTATATGGTACCTACTACTTTGAAAGTTTATTTATTTATTAAACTTTATACAACTAAAGAAGTACATTTGTGGACTTAATGGCATTGTGTTATACCTATAAATAGTAATTAAGTAAATTATACTAATGATAAATGTATTTACAATATAATCATAATCATAATCATAATCATAAATTTAATTTCTCAAAAAACATAATAAACAATAATGATAATAAATAAATAAAATAAAAATAAATAATATAATAATATGTACATATGTAGATAGGTACCTACCTGAAATGATGCTGTAGCATGAAACTGGTCATAAAATATCGTCATAGTAGGTACTCTATTTCATCGTAATAATTAATTTCATCCAAAATATTTTTAAACTCCATGTTTCGCGCTACTAATCACGACCTTAAGTCACGGACTGCCTACACTCAGGTTTACGCATCTCGAGTACACACACCTATTGTATACTTAAGTGTAGAGTTCCGTTTATTAATCAGTCCATCACTCGGCTGATAACGTAAACCCAAGCCGTAACTTAAGTACACAAATTATTATGTTTATTAATACGGTCATGATCTCAAGGTTGTTATCAAGTGCGACCTCTTGGGCTGAGGAACGTTTATTAATACGGGCCTAGGTGTGTGACAAGATGTATGAACGTAAACGAAGCAAAATTTGTATGGATCGTAGCAGGTGTTCAGGCGTTCTATAGTTTCTGCCTACCGCCATCGCCATGGGGAAATAACATAACATAAAATCACGCCTGTATTCCCCGAAGGGTTAAGCAGAGGTGCATCTATAGTACACCCACATTTCGCCGTTATGTTTAAGCCCCATGTAGGGGGCGGGCCTATTGCCATCAACCGGGCACGAATCCAGACTCCGGGCTGATAATGAGAAATTCCAGATGTAATAACACTTTGCCTGACCCAAGAATCGAACCCAGGACCTCATGCTCAGCAGCAGCGTTTGCGGCCAACGAGGCAGTGAATGCCACCAACAGTTGCAGTTGCAGTTATTGTCAATTGGCACTTGGCATAGGAAATTAGTAAACCGTAATAGTAAATAGTAGTAACGGAAACGCTAAATTGTTTGGTATACCGGATATCTAGCCACCCTATAAGCTGGATAGTCAGATATTTTCCGGACAAATACTGGGTAGTTGCCAGATATCCGTTTCGTTGTTAATAATAATACTTTGAAAAAAACACACAAGGTACGTATAAAATGCATATTTTGCAAGAATGAATATGATAAGAATATGCGCGCTCATATTAACAAAATTTAGCAAAACTGGTCTATACTGGTCTAGCATGTTTCAAGGAGAATTCAAAAACACGTTTAACGCAATCAGCAAAATATCTAAAAGATTTGACCATCAGTCATCATAAACCGAAAGTATATTTTTTTCCTGTTATTGAGACGAGGAATAATATCGGAAGGATCTTAAGAGGCTTACAAGAGCTAAAGCGCGGTCACCGTCGGATTGCATAGAAAAGAAAGCGACGAGCGATGACACAACGCTGGTAATTTATTGCAAAACATGAAGCAATTATGGATTTACAAAAAATCTATTCATTAGACTAAAAAATTAAAACACTATTACGTTAGTATGTTACTTGTAGAATAATCTGACAAAAATTCTGAATTTTTGCATGTATATTAGTATGGTTTTTAATCGTTAAAATATTTTTTTAGAGGTATCTTCGTGATTTTTTTCTATCATATCAAGTTAATTGTATTATGTTTTCAACACACTATCTAACTAGCATATATCCAGAAGAATATTATATATTTTTCAGATTTTGGTTACTGCAGTGGATCATATATTTTTAGGCATTATAAATTTGCGTTCAGGTCATGTGGTCCCCTTAAGTCAACGGGCCAATAATATATTCGTTGACATTGTAGCACTATATCCCATTAATATCGTATTAAATTAAACATAATGTAGTGGACTTGGTAGGAAAATACTTGAAAATAGGTTGAAATATTAAAGACTTTTTTTGATCATCCTTGACTCAAAACGAACTATTTTAAAATAATTTAATCTGAATATAATCTGTTACCCAGTGAGTACTCACATCAGATCCAGTTATTTTACCTGTGTCAACCCAACTGCAACCGTATTATTACGAGTATAAAGATCACTGTGATTTTGGCAGTCATGGAAAATCAAAGGTAGAAAATAACTGTGAAAGAACTGTAGATCCTGATGTAAAATAATCTGGGACAACCGGGAACAACTGAAAGTTTCCGTCTCTTTGTAACCTAGTGCTCCAACTATAAGTATACTCGATCTAAGGTAGAAATATTGGCTGGAATTTGTGAGGTAGTTGGATAGCTCTTAATTACTAGCACGATTACTCTTTGCGACCACGAGCAAAAAGTAGGCTATTAGTTGCGTGTCACACTTACAGTGGCGATGCTTTTAATTTTGACAATTTAACAACATTCATTGCATGATTTACGTCGAGAAGACGAACTTTAGCAATTTCCTTAAAAATCGGTTAGATAATTGTGATTGTACCTAAGTGTACGCAATTAAGGTGCAGGTCACAGAAACATTGTTTGGAAACGTCATATTTATCAACTTTACCCACCTAAATTAGGTATGTTGCACTGTTGGTTCCATTCTAAGGAGAGGAAGCTCTTTTTGCATATAAAAGGGTTCTTCCTATAGCAACGGACATCATTAAGGGTGCCGTCTCTTCTCAGGCTGACGCAGTCCTGAACACCATCGGAATCGTTGGGCTCGCCTGCAGCCCAATTGTGGTACACGTCTGATATGGGGTGACCTGAAAACGATAATAATTATAGTTACTAAAAGTTGCTGTTTTGGGCAACAGTTTTATAATAGAAACTCCTTTTTTTAACAGACTTCACAAAAAGGAGGAGGTTCTCAATTCGCCTGTATAGTTTTTTTTTTTTTTTTATGTGTGTTAGCTCAGAACTTTTTTCTGGGTGAACCGATTTGAATGATTCTTTTTTTATTTGATAGGTGGTGCTTCACATGTGGTTTCCATTTAAATTTGATCAAGGTCTGACCAGCAGTTTTTGAGTTATCCTTAATACTGCATATTTTTTCCACTTAGTTTATATGGATGATGTGTTAATAATTTCCTGTCACTGTTATTTACACCCCAAGTAGTTGTATACGAATTTGTGTGGGGTGGATACCGCAACTAAAAACTTAAAAATAAAAACTTTTTTACAAAAAAACAACCGACTTCCAAAAAAACACTAAAATACGTGAAATATAAGTTTAATTTCGGAAGTCGCTGGCCAAAAACGAAAGTACAAATCCAAAGACACCGACTTCCGAAATCAAACTTATTTTTCACGTCTTTTAGTGTTTTTTTTGGAAGTCGGTTGTTTTTTTGTAAAAAAGTTTTTATTTGTAATTTATTATGATCGAAAACATTTTAGTTCCATTTCTGTCTTTTGATGGCAGTTCATACAGGCTGTGCCTCGCCTCACTATGTCTTACAGAATCTAAAGATAAATTCATCATCATCATATTCAGCCTATAATGTTCCCACTGTTGGGACACAGGCCTTCTCTCTTCGGGGGTATCATAATCCACCACACGGACCCAGTGCGGGTTGGTAGATGAGACATGTCTTCGAATTTTTGATTCTAGGACATACCGGTTCCCTCACAATGTCTTCCTTCACCGTTTTAAGAGCTAAGATAATTTATTACTAACAAAAATTTTACAAAAATACCTAATCGGAAATATATTTTTTTCCCAGGCATCGTGGAAAAAAAGAAAACTTCTATATTATTCTAATTTTGATTCCAATATTATTTGCTCTCAATATTATCATCTTTTTAATTTAAAGGAGACTGGCAGAGAATTAATTTTGGCACTAAGTCCATCTTATGTACCATTTTGTGCATAAAAATATAAATACTTAGCTAATTAAGACTATACGAATGATACTACCTGTAGTCAGGTCAGTCGCCAACAATGTTTAGTAAGTTTAGTATCTATGTATCTAAAAACAGGCAACAGTTAATGTAAGATATTTTAATTATTTTCTCGCCTACTAACTTCTTAATTTTTTGTTTTTTTGCTTAATTCTTTGCTTGTATTCGACAAAAACTGCCCTCATGGGGAAAAGCTTTTTTTGTATGGCCCCGAAAATATACCACAGTCTTATAAGACTGTGGTATTTTGTGGTATATATTTAAATCGATTTAAAAATAAGATTCGAAATCTATTAACAGACAAGTGTTACTATAACAAAAACAACTTTTTGACAGATACCTTTTGACATGATTGAACTTTATATTATTATTTCTATATGATTATTATGCTCATAATATTTAATAACGAATGTTACTTGATTTATTAAAATGTGTGTTTGTTTTAAAGAAAAAAAACTTATACGCCTCGTCAGGCAAAACATGTACGGACTTTTTACATATATTTAAGATCTTGCATGCTTGATTTGTAGGTGTACGCATGTTTGACAAATAAATTATCTTTTATCTTTATCTTTTAATATTCAATAGATTGTTCGTGAATAATTTTTTTCTGTCTTGAAAATAAAACTTATCAAAATAGTTTCTATAACAAAAACGTGAAACATACCCAAAATTAAACTTAGATACGCTTCTAATAGTACTATGGACATTTAACTGCCACTACCAAGAATACTAATAAAACTGACGTATTGGCTGAATGATTAATATAACTTGTAAGATTAATGTTAAAACTGAGAGAGTGTAAAAATGCACTGAGCAAGAAAAAAAAAACGAAACATAGCTCCAGGAGGGCCCTAACACCACTTCTTATAGCAGTTTTATTTTAATCTTACTTCCGTGTGGGAAAGAGATACCTACTGTCCGATTGTATACGTCTTTTATTATAGCCCCATCTCTTTCGTACACTGAAGTACGATTAAAATAAGTCTGATAAAAGAGGTAGCATCCCTGAACGCTCTAACGTGGGATTAGAGATTGTATAATGCGAACGAAGCGGCGAGTGACTGCTAATAATAAAATATTATAAGTATTCTTACCGTGTATGGTCTCAAAAACTCCTTTAACCAATAAATCCGATATTCCCACATACACCCATTTGAATGACTGGGTAGCGTTCCAAAACGATATCACATCATAGGCCTCGTTTTCGTTGTCTGGGTAGAACAAACTGGCTCCTTCCAGAGCGCACACTCGCTTGGCATCAGCCCAAGTTTTCTGTAACGTGTGGATCTTATAGAAACCCTCTGAACTTTCTATGAATGTGTAGTCCGTCCGGAAAAACTTTTTATCCCTTTGTCCATCTTTAAATAGAAAAATGTAAGTAGATAATTAAGTAGGAAGTTTTTTTTAACACACACTACGCACTAGTTGTCTGACATTTTTGCTGAACTGGACCTATTTTAGTGCAGCCGCGAGGCACACTTTCCTACTAATTTCTCACTATACACTTTACACTTTTTATTTGTTTGTTTTATTATATGTTGTGTTGTGTGCCTTGTAGTTTGTGCTAAATAAATTCATTTTCTTTCTTTTTTCTTTTCTTTCAACATTAGTTTTAAAAAAATACTCACATGAATAGTCCAACAAAAAAATCACTAAAAGAAATATGACCAACGTTTTAGAAAACATTTTATTGAATGATAAGACACGCGTGATGAACCGCGCCACGCAAACTTATGAGGATTCTCAGCAGATAGCAGATTCTTTGACAGACTACGTCATTTGCATAAAGAAGGCCTGCGTAGGCAATATGTCTGTAGACGTAGGTATTTTTGGATTAGTTTTTATCAAATGTGGTTAATATTATATTTATACTTCTCGAATCCAGGTACATAGGATCGTGATCAGACATATTTAATGACATAAATAGTGTCAGATATACAGTCGTGGGCATGGAATTGGAATACGGGTAAAGAAGAGAATACTGGTCCGTATCGGACACCATGCTCAATCCAAGACTCCGCATAACGCAAAACAAAGGGGTTTTTTTTCTCATTTTAAGGCGGTACCCCGACCAAAACCTTGCCATAGTGCGTTATTCAGAGGCTATTAACTCATTCACTATGGTTAATAGACTATATCTAAAAGCACATTATTAATGTTCGATATCCTATCATCACATTGCACGTTCTTATTTGTTTTTATGTGTTATAAATACGTTTAAAATCTCCTCGTAAAAAAGGGACTAAAATTATTGATTGCATGCATCTTTTGCTAAAGGTGACGTTCTATTAATTTGACGATTACACTAATGGATATATATAATTTTAAAATCTAAATAATTCACGTTTTCTTTTATTTCAAAACATCGCTTGTCTTTTTTTTTTTTTTTTGTGAGTTTTTTGATAAATGAGCGTGCGTAGGGAGCGAGACAGAGCGAGACTCAGCGACGGGACAGAGAAGGACCGAATGCTCAAGGTCGTTTGGTCGGGAAAGCGCCTTAAGTGCGTACTCATGAAGGATCCATTATACTTACGTACAGGAAAATAAAAATGAATGACAAAAGGCTCCTTCAAACAGGCGCGACACGCGACGTGAATCGCACGCGGCACAAAGGCAACGCTCGTCGCGCGACGGGCGGTGCCTTTGTGTCGCGCCTGTTTGAAGGAGCCTTAACTTTGAGTTTAACTGATTCATTTCAACTCACCTGATTTCAGGTTACAGAGTTCATTAAATTCGGTTTTTAGTGGCCTCTCGTCCAAACCGTTACTTCGATTGCTTTTATAAGGACTAAAACCTACCAACAAAATTAAACTTCCCAAACAGGTTGATTTAAAAAAAAAAAAAAAAAAATACTAAAGTAAGTTTGTTTGTTTTTTACGCATTCACGTTAAAATGGCTGAACGGATTTCGATGAAATTTGTTACACAGAGAGACCATGACCTGGGTAAGGACATAGGCCAATTTTCATCCTGGATTGCAGACGTAGTTGCCGGCAACAGCTAGTAGGTAATAAATTCCATAAAGTTCAGTTCATAATGTGTATACAATTCAAAGTAAGTACCTAAAGTCCTGAAATATCTGCAAAAAAAATCCCCTTGTTGTCTCCTGGAGCCAACGTGCCATTGTTATTGATGCAAGAATATTATTGCAGTTAAATTATTTTGAAACGATTTGAATTAGTTTAAGTTTTGTTAAAAACGTTGCCCCACTCTAGGAATTTCTCCTGTATTGTGGGTGCGTTTACAAACATTTAAACTCACATACACAAACAGCCAGACCCGGAACAACTATTTGTAGGTCTTACAAATATTTGTTCCGTGCGGGAATTGAACCCGCGACACGCAGCACAGCAGTCAATCGCTTAACCACTGCGCCAACCGTGCCGACGAAAGTTTGATGTGACAAGGTTTTAAATTGGATGAAACAAGGATAAAAAATCCTGACTGTGTTTAAAAATAAACCGACCAAGTGTGAGGACTACTAAGGATTTCGAGTTTAAAAGCTAGATTATGAGAGATAAGGAAGGAGGTGAAATAAGAGAAAATCTTTTTAAAACGAGCATCTAGAAACTAAAATGTACGAAATATTACTTACGTAAAAATACAACTTTAATATTTTCTTAGAAGCTTGAGGCTTATCTTTAAGTGTAAGAAGGACGCCTACGCCACAAGCTTCAATTAAATATAACGTTATAATTAGTTATTCAAATAATTTCATTGATTTGTTTTTTTTTTTTTGTTTTTAATTTGTCTCTTGATGAAACACGTTCACACATGAAGAAGCTCTTAGTATCACAGTTTAAGCTGTACAGACGTCTGTTGAAGAACATTGAGCCACACTGCAGATGTTCGTCTATCTTCGGCTGGTGGTTGTCCCACTAGGCAGTCTCATCTACATTCATCGGGGTTCCTGGAAATATAGATAAGGCAAAACAATTCCCTAAAACAGTAAAACAACATTATAAAATTATTTATCATCATAAACAACATTTAAATGATAATGATAAATGATAAATGATTTTATTTCTGTAAGTAGGTTTATACAAACACTTTTACACGTCAATCATATTTTTAAAACTAGATGAGGTCGGCGTTTCCTATCTGACTACTCTGAGAAGAAAGGCCGAAACAAACTCAGAGGTCACAGTCTCTTTTAAAGTCCAGACAAAATCTTGGTCAGATCATGTGAAGACCATGTAGATTTATGTCTGAAATGGTCTTTTGAGGAAAAACCACACAGAATGAGTGGACCTGTCCAGCCAGTGCACGCATTGGTCACTAATCGTGGAGCTCAACTCAGAACTAAAGGAGCTCAACCACTCGACGAACAATACCAAAGAAAGGACATTTGGGTAGGCCGCATAAAGCACTCAAACTGCCAGATTATCATTGAAACTACCTGAGAAAGTGAAAAATTAAAATAAAAAATAAAAGTTACCTACATAGTCCTCACATTCACAATAAATAAATAATAATACTATACTTCACAAAGTAAATTGTCATGAAATTGTATATATAATAATTATCAAAATGTCAAAATTTATGTAAAATAAAAAACTAAAAAAAAATTGTTAAAATATAAAATAATCAAAAAAAAACAACATTCAAATATGCAAAAATTGGAGCAACTCAATCCCAAGCCTTTTTGTCCTCAATATAATCCTTAACGGTATAAAAAGCTTTCTGGCACAACTTACGTTTAATTAATGATTTGAATTTATTAAGGCTTAGATCTTGAACGTGGCTTGGAAGTTTATTATAAAAGCGAAAACGTTGACACCTGAACGAGCCGCCTATTTTTTTGAGCCTTGTTGTAGGTACAACAAATTTGTGTTTATTCCTAGTATTTATATTATGGATATCACTGTAATTTTTAAACAATTTTATATTTTTATGTGCATATAAAAGATTTTCATAAATATATTGAGAAGGCACAGTCATTACATTAATCTCCTTAAATTTCTCTCTGAGAGATTGTCTCGGACTTAATTTATAAATTGATCGAACAGCTCTTTTCTGCAAAATAAAAATAGTCTGAATGTCGGCGGCATTTCCCCATAACAGAATACCGTACGACCTAACACTATGAAAATAGCTAAAGTACACTAAACGGGCTGTCTCTGTGTCGGTTAAATTACGATTTTTTCTAACAGCGTATGCTGCGGAGCTTAGCTTTTTTGACAATTTATCTATATGTGGGCCCCACTGAAGCTTAGCATCCAAAGTTAAGCCCAATAATACTGTGCTATCTTCAGGATTCAATTCTTCGCCCTTCATTAATACATTCGTTTTCACCTGTCTAACGTGAGGTAGCACAAACTTAATGCATTTGGTTTTTCTTTTCGTTAAGGAGTAAATTATTGACATTGAACCAGTAAACTACTTTTGAAATCGCGCTATTTACATCGTCAGTAACCAGCTGCTGATATTTAAGTTTAAACAAAAGTGAATTATCATCCGCAAACAACACTATATCATGATTATCCTTTATGAGGTACGGCAAGTCATTAATATAAATAAGAAACAAGAAAGGACCAAGAATTGAGCCCTGCGGGACACCCATTGTCACTATAGATCCGGGAGATCTTTTTCCATTTGTATGGGTACATACACGTTGTTGTCTATCGGGCCAGGGGTTGTAGTGGTCGGATACATACATTTACTCTACTACTACTATTGCTTTCAAAATCCATGCACATCAGGTAAGCAGCATACATACGCATGCGTGATTAGGGCCCGTTGTTTGATACATAGTTAAAAATGGCCAATAGTCAATTTAACAATTAGTCACTTGACAATAGTTAAAGTTTAACTACTCTGTCTGCGCATGGTTAATTTTCATTTTTTAACTATATTTAGCTTAACCATTTGTCAAACAAACAACATACTTATGTAATTTTTAACAAATTGTTATTTTAACTAACGCATTTTAACTATTAGTATGTTTGACTACTGATCAAACAGCGGGCCCATAGAAACACAAAAGAACAGCGCCTCGCAACGAGCACGCTCGCTCGGTACTCATAAATCGATTTTAAAACAATCGGCCGAGAAATAAAAGATAAAACAAAATGGCAGCCACCTTTTTCAATTTCGAAAACAGCCGATGTACATAGGTGCTCTGTAAAAATCTCACAGTAAAAACTTACGTGAAGTGAGCGTAAAGTGAACTGTTCTGTCAATAGTGTCAATCCCTAGTATCAGGGGGCCAAGTCTACTAATTTACAAACGTCACAATGGTCTCTGCATTGTGAGTTTTTGACATACAAAATCTGTCAAAAACTAACAATGCAGAAATCATTGTGACGTTTGTAAATTAGTAGACTTGGCCCCCAGGTGGAAGTTCACTTCAAAGACAGTTCACTTCAAAGTCTCCTCACCTAAGTTTTTACTGTGAGATTTTTACAGAGTAGAGATAAACAATAATTTACAAAAAAAAGGCAAAATCAAGAAATAATTTTGTGACATTCGCGAACGTGTCCTAATTATAATAGCGAATTATCTAAGACATACTTTGCACACCTAAAACGTAACTTGTGCTTTTACCTAAAATATGCTTAGAATTCGTTTAAAAGTGTTTCTAGTTGAAATATTGTGTGAACTGTATGTTTATACTAATATGTCTACTTAATACCTACTAGGCTACATACACTGCAATAATTGTTCTTCACCTACCGGGACCATTTAGAAATGAAAAGCTGTTTAACTATTGGACCAATAAGAAAACGTACACAGATTAAAACATACCTGAATTTATCAGATTGCAGTTATAAATCCGCTCTAGTCTCAGGAGGTTCTTCTTGCAAATGAAGTTAAACTCTTCGTAACACGACACATCATCCAAGTGTTCATTTAGTTACAGGAGCCCACAGTTCTCGACACCATACCGATTGGTGGGATCACTTGTCCTCCACTGGTGATACAACTCATAGACTGACTGTCGCGAATATAGCGACGCGCCGGGTGACAGTGGGTGTGAGCTGCTGTCGTGGAGGCCGCTCGATCAGCGGGCGCGCACCGGCCGCTACCGACACTACGTCATCGTCCGCACTACTTAGCGATTGCATATTCACCCGTCTATCAATTTAAATCTTGTTAACCGTTTAATTTCTTCCTTTGTGCATATTGTAATACAGTCCACTATAAAATCAAGTTACCGTGTTTTAGTCCTCGTCGCTCCTGGAGGATATTACCCATTCTTCTCTATGGTCCTTCGACGTGTAATTGATCAGTTACTGGGAGTGACAAGCAGTTTTTCAAAATTTGAAAATGGCCGTTAGAAAATTGTAAGACGATTTCTCGCCCTTCGTGTGAATCTAGTTCCAGTCTTCGGTCATCATCTTCGGCGCCTTTGTGAAGAGGCGTATTTGTTGGAGAGAGTAGTTCTTCAGTGGTCATCGTAGCGTAGCAGCCCAAGCAGTGCCCAAGAACGTCGCAATCCACTTGAAACAAGAAGACGTTCAGTTTGGACTCACAGTCAACGGATTTTGTGAGATCTTTCCATAATCTTACTAACATTTGTACATAATTCATATAGTAACTCTCATTCCACAAGAGTATTAGATAATGCATTAGAACAGTGAATCATACACCTATCGCATAACATTAGTTACTAGCTTGTTTATCCAGTAGAATCAATCATATACTTTTAGTCCGTATTGTCCTTTTCATTGTTGTTTACTGTCAACTTTCAAACAATTCAAATAGATTTTGTCCCATTAAAGTAATCTCCTACCCATTAATAATTAGTAATAAGTGCTTATTAATCTAGTTATAACATAAATTGTAATATAGTGCCATAAGTAGTAGTGCATAGTAGTTTTATTTTCTCTTCAAAGTTTGATATTTGTTTTTTTTTTTTGCCGCCTGCCGGTTTTGAATAGCAACGCTTCATCTATCAGCTGTTTGCTCTTTGTTGTTACCAAGGTACCTTATAGGAGTATATTTCAGTGCTTTTAGCATTCATTCTTTTAATCAGTCTTTTTCTTGCCTACTTGCTTTTCCTTTACCGATTACAGCTACCATCCTATTTAGCCATAGCTGAAGAAATGAAGATCAGAGAGCTTACAAAAAAGCGTGCCTCAGTAAAATTGCAGCTTACTCAATTCACAACCTTTTTATCTACTACTAAGTCTTGCGAACAGCTTAGTGAGGAACAACTTGTCGAGTCAGAGATAAGAATTGAAAAAATGGTTACCTTATATGCCACCTATGATCAGTATCAGGGTCAATTGGAGTACCTGTCTGCCAAGCCCGACGAGCAATTTTCTGAACGTGAGCAATTCGAGAGCAACTACTACAGGCAGCTAGCATCTGCTCGCGCGCTTCTGTCACTGCATCGTGCTCAACTGGCGTCTAAGGTAAGCTCCAATGAACAGCTTTCAGTGGTTACTAGACAACAATTTTAGACTTCCAAAAATTAATTTACCTCACTTTAGCGGCGGTTATAAGGATTGGTTGGAGTTTAAAGATATTTATATTTCGTTGATTCATGAGGAGAAAGCTATAGACAAAATAAACTAATTTCACTGCTTACGTTCGTCACTTAATGGCAGCGCAGCACTAGTTACTAAAAGTTTAGATTTCAGAGGGGATAACTACGACAATGCATGGCAATTGTTGTGTGAAAGATACGATAACAAGCAATTATTAATAAATAATCACGTGATCTCTTTATTTAACGTGGAACCACTTCAGAAGGAGAGTAGTCAGGCTTTACGCGAGGTTGCTGATGTAACCAGTAAGAACCTGCGGTCTCTGGCAACGCTAGGGCTGTTCGTACAGCATTGGGGTGAAATGGTTATACATTTAATGGCATCAAAGTTAGACCCGGTTACTAGTAGACAGTAAGAAGAACATAGGAACACTCTGACTGAGTATCCATCCTTAGACATATTCACTAAATTTATTTCTAACCGCTGCAATCTTTTAGAAACGCTTGAAGAGGCTAAGAGTTTAAAGTCGAAGCCAGAGTCGTCGTACAGTAAGCCCAAAAGTTTCTTTATATTAACTAGTAAAGGGAAATTTAATATTTAATGTCCTCTGTGCAAACAAAGTCACTACATATTTAGTTGTGATCAATTTAAGGCGCTTACAGTCGCTGAACGCTTATCCAAAGTGAAATAATTTAAACTTTGTTTGAATTGTTTCCGTCCAGGTCATTTGGAGGCTACTTGTCCACTTGGCCACTGCAAGTATTGCAAAAAAAGGCATAAAACAATGTTGCATTCTCACGATCCCTAGCTCTAGTAAGGAGCATATAACTTTAGTTGGCACTAATCATGAATTTTCATCTCGTCATGTATTGCTTTCTATAGCGTTGGTAAGAGTCACGGATCATTCCGGGAAGCCGCACAGCGCCAGAGTCTTATTTGACAATGCAAGCACGGCAAATTTTGTTAATAAGGACCTTTGTGGTAAGCTACATTTACCTTTTCGTAGTGTTTGCTCACACGTAGCAGGCATAACCAGTCAAGTGTCTACTATTACGCAATATTGTACTTTACATTTAAAATCGTGCGATGGGTCTTACAACATTGACATTGATTGTTTTGTCTTACCCAATATAACCACTCATATACCTCATACATACATAGACTTAACTCACTTGCAGCTACCAGCTGGTATAAGTCTGGCTGATCTATCTTTTGATGTCCCTTCCTCCATCGACACGTGCAAGCACCCATGGATCTCTCAAGATTCTGGGAACTTGACTCTATCTCAACTAAGTTCAATTTCACATCCGAGGAGAGAGCATGTGAACAGAACTACATAAACACTACTAGGCGTAATGCTGATGGCTGTTTCATAGTCATCATCCCCTTAAAGGAACCGCCTGAAGCATTGGGTAACTCCTTCGCGATGATTTATATGTCGCTTTCTGTCGTTAGAGCGAAGACTTGATAGAGACCAATTACTTAAACATCGCTACGTAGAGTTCTTGCAGGAGTATGAAGCATTAGGTCATATGAGCGAAGTATCTGTCTTCTTCATCTCAAACACATGTCCTTCCACATCATGGTGTTTTCAGAGAGTTCAGTACAACGACCAAGCTTCGAGTTGTCTTCAACGCATAAACTGTCACAACTTCTGGTAAGTAGTGTGTATTCTTGTGGCTGTGAACAATATAACATTCGTTTTCTATTATTATATCGTGACGACATTCAAATTATTTATGAAAATAGAAAGAAATAAATATCCAAAACTGAACAGTACCTTCAACGTTAGGAGTATCTGCTGTCTGCACAGGGCAATCAATGAACTCATTCAATAGTAATAAGATGATGATAATAGTGAGTCGAATTCACCACCTTCACTAAAGCATTACCAGCAACAATCTATTCTCGCCTTGCAAAGTAATATTGGGTACTTAGGCATTCTATTTTCTAGAGAAGAATGTCTGTTTTTATACCTACAACTTATAATAATCGTTTACAATAAAGAAATAGGCCAAAATAAATTATGTTAGTTTTGAAATACGTCAAAAATACTTCAATGTGTATAATACTGTCACTACGAATGATAGAGCACAAAAAATGAATGGCGTCACATTTGAATTGTGAAAAAAGGTTAGTCCTTACCCGACTACGGCAAAGCCAAATGAAGGTATTGATTTTAACAGGCTATGTATGTATATATGTTTATCTGTTCCCTCATAACTTCTAGTCGTATTTTGACAAACGAGATATCGTTGGAAGCGTCATGTTGTCCCGCGGGTTATAAGCTACATGACGTCACATAAAATTCAACATAGCAACTAATAGCGGATGTGAAGTGTTACCGGGGATATACATATATCGTGTTTGGTATCTAATAAAAGGTCATAGAGTACTTTCTGCAAATATATTGGATATCTATAACTAAACCCGAAATAAGATCTAAACAATTATGTTTCACTCAGACTGTTTTCAATAACACTAAACATCCTTCTGAAATGTTATGAAGGCTGCTTAGCAAATTATTGTTATCAAATTCCATTTACTACCTACCCACAATGATCTCTAACCCCACAATAATTGAAATAAAAAACAAAGTTTGCCCAACTACGACAAAAATCTGAGTTAAAAAGTTATAAACAAGACTTAGTAACAAAATAACATCGGTTTCGGTTTTCGTATATAACCGGAGTAACGTAACGTAATTTCTAAAATATATCTAATGTAATTAGGGCATAATTCATACAGATTACCACTGCCATACGAAATCGATCTTGAAGAAAATGTGAATAACTTCCATTTTAATTTTAGTTCATGTACAATGAGCTATTAAGCTAACATAGAGCCTGGCATAAATAGCAATTTCATTTTTGTTTTCGTTTTTAGGTGTACAAAACTATTTGGAGTACCTACGAGTACCTTATGCCAGAAAATATTTTTTATCATACATAATACACTGCATGGAATTACTATGCACTTTATAGTTCAAATGGAATGCTTACAAGCACCAAAAAGTCAGTCTTGAAAAAGAAAACTGAACAAGCAGGTAGTGTGGTTTTTTTTTTTGTAAGGTGAACATACATTTACTTGAAAAGTAGGACACGATGGAAAAGCTAGGACTATTACGTTATTGACGGAATGTATGTAATATTAGGTACTAAAGTGAAAAAAAATAGTCATTTATTAAGCCAGTGTATGGTGATCGGTGAAACGGTGTTGGATTTTATCAATCTCATATATGTATAACAACATCCATTTTATATATTTAAAGAAGATTAATTAACTATTTTTAATTTCATGTTGTTTATTATAAGTAATAATATCTATTTTGGATATTGATTAAATATTTTGTATTATTTGTCTACTCCATAGATGCATAGTGCGAAAATTTCATAGACCGAGATAAATTAACGTTACTTAGCACGCACTTTTTTCTGAGATATGTTTCCGTCTTTATCTTGAACTTTTAGATTGACAGTTGTGCGACAGTGACAAGAATAATGCTTAGCCAAAGCCCATGCTAAGTAAGGAACCTTTTTAAATTCCGGTCAGTATTTTGTTAATTCCACATTTGGCCCCTGGTTCAGGTTCAGATAAGTTTGTTGCAGTGACGTGGCGACTGACCACGGAAGATAGAACCGCCACTCCCCGCGTGCGGGGGAAATAAGCCACGCCCATCAAACAATTATTTATTTTCAAGGTTGGGCCTTAAGAGGTCAGAGCGCCACAATATCTGTTGTAGAGATCGCTGCGATTTGTCAACTAAGATTTGTCAAAAGAACTTTTCGATATCTGACGATATGACGTATTTATGCTGCCGAAACCTCAACCCTGTAGCTTCAGAAGAAACATGCACAAACAAACCGAGAAACATGTGAAACTTCCAATTATGTGTAATTTAATATGGTAGATTGCTTATCACCAAAACGTTTTTTTAATTGGAGAGTTCAGTAACCTCTACATTTTTTAGGATCGGTATACATGCTGAATTTTTAAGATGCAGGTCATTCCGTTACGATTCTTATACTAAAGTGTGCGTTGAAGTATGGAGTTATAAAGAAAGATTCTTGCACGGCGAGCCGTGCAGTACTTGTACACACGGCTACATATCAAGCTATACTTTCCCAATTTTAGTTGACCTCGCATTGTATAGGTTTTTCGTACAATAGGAAGTCAACTTATACTGGAAATGTAAAGTTTGAAAATTATATAGTCGTGCGTACGTGTACGTTGATCTTAAATCATTCCTAAGTATTAGTTCAAATTATAAGTGCATGAAAAATAAGAAAAAGGATGAAAGAAATTTGTTATTCGCCACAGGCTTAAAGACGCACAATACAGGGTGTAAAAATACCCATCCCGAAGCCGTCATCTACGTATTCTGCACATCAAACTAAGTAGTTTTGTGTAAAAATAATTGCTGGGAAACGATTTTTATTTTTGAAAGGAAAATGCGCTATTTACAGTAGTGCACAACAGTACCTACAGAGATTGTGTGAGTATATAAAGTTCGAACTAAAACGACAAAACCAATTGGAACTTTAGCCTTCAATATCTCCGTAACCAGAGGGTTCCAAGGTTCCACGGTATGGTCCATTACATAAAAATTACGGGAAGAACAAGTGAGTAACGGCTTCGTTAAGCGTTTTTTTACACCCGTTATAAAAATACAATAGGTACTTAATTTTAAAATAAACAGTATTGTTTGCCACAAAACTGCACCAAATAAACAAAAACAAATACGTTTGTTTTAATTTTAGGCATAATATTTATATCCAGCATTTGATTCTTACTAGCAACGCCAACGCTGGATAGGTACGTTTTATTTTATCCGTGAGGTCCCGTTTCAAAGATTCAACCTGTATATATTACGGGGGAAATTTTGAGACTGACGAGAACTTCAGAACGGTATCTTTTACTTTATAAGCCACACTTTATTGTAAGCATTCAGATACTGTCGTGCTGGTCCAAGAAACACATGTCGTATAGTTACAATAATGTTTTCTAAAACTTTTTTAGTCTTTCTTGTCGTGTACTTTTTATCGAATTTCTCACGTGAGTACTGTATCGTAGATGTTTTTATAATTTATGTTTTTAAGACTTGGAAAGCTCTCATAAATGCTATCTTATTATCTACTCATGAATTGTGTTCACGACTGCGTCCTTTTGAAAGAAGTAAAACCTCGATAGGTGAATAATTGTTATTATATTTTGAGTTGACAAAGCAACGCAGTAAAATATTCCGCAATAATAATATCTCACCTTAGAGGCCGCCAACTTTCTAGGTGGTAATTTCGAATTCCCGAGTCCCAACACACATCGTGAAATTCGCCCTGATAAACTTTGTACGCCCTTTTAACCGCAATAGGGTTGATGTTTCATAAATCCATAAGCTCGTGTTTCGCTGTTTGAATTAAAAATGTGTTATATTAAAGTATCCGATTTATCAAGAAACGCAGTAAAATTTATCAAGAAAACTTTATGTCGCTTTTCAACTCCACCTCATAAGACAACATCCTCTCAGCATCACGAAATTCTTAAAATTTTGTAAATATTTAAGAATGCCGCCACCCAAAGATTATGAGTTTTCAATCGTCAGATATCTTTTATCTGAAGAATAAACATGGTGGACTGGCATTTTTCTCTATTGGTACAAGAGGCCGCAAGTCAGTGGATCTTTTCGTTGTTGTAGTCTCCAATATACAAGTTTGGGTTGTTAGATAATATTAGAGAGGTAGTAGGTATTAGGTTTTTATAAAAAGTGTGAGTTGAACTCGCGTGGAAAGGGTTCCGTACGATGAATATGTTACCCAACAAAACATTTCATGTATAATATGTAGGTTGCCAATACTTACATAAAACTTTCAATGATACAAAGTTATCAGATCTAATGTAGAGCCAAGCTCCTAACTCTACAAGGCAAACCCTTCATTTTTTTTTTGTTTTTGTGTTCAAATCCTAACCTGCATACCAAATTTCAGCTTTATAGGACTTCGCGAAGTACCTAAAAGATTTTGATCAGCGAGTGAGTGAGTCAGTCAGTTTTATGTTGTTGTATGGTCTTTTAGTTGTCCTGTTATATATGTGAGTAAAGAACAAATTTCTGTGTTAGGCTCAGTAGTTTCCCAGACTGTGTGTGTGTAGTGTGTTTGCAGACTGTGTGTGTGTAGGGTAGTAGTCCCAGACTGGACCGGGCCGGGGCTGCCTTGAAGCGGCTCCTGCCCAATCTAGGGGTCCAAACGCCTTCTGCCGGAGGCCCTACGGGGGGTCGTGCGGTGCATAGCCCTTTACGGGGGGTGCCCCGTAAAGGGCTATGCACCGCACGACCCCCGATACCGACACCGGTGGGTGTGGGCGCGTTCATTGAGGCTCCGACCAGCACGCCGGTTGAACGCGTCCCAAAGGGTCATAGCCATCCGGCTGGTCCGGGGATACCGCACGGTCTCCTGCGAGGCGGCGAGTCTCCTTGCCGGATTACCGCCATGGGATCTGGAGGCAAAAGTCCTCACGCACATTTGCGAGTGGCGCGAGGAGGCGAAACGCCGGGGCGTTACTCCGCTGCCGCGAGAGATCGCGGCACAGCGGACTGAGCTCCGGCGGGATCTCATGGCGGCATGGAGAGTGCGACTGCCGCAACCCAGCGCTGGGCACGCCACAATTGCGGCGGTAAGTCTCCTCTTTGAAGAGTGCGATGAGAGGCGCCACGGCGCCCTCATCTTCCGCCTGACGCAGGTCCTCACCGGACATGGCTGTTTCGGATAAGGTGGGAGGAAACGCGCGGGTGTTGTCATTGTGTGGATCGACCAGAGGACACGGTGGAGCTTACGGTGGAGGTCTGCCCGGCTTGGGCAGAGCACCGCCGTGTCCTCGTGACGGCGATCGGCGGCGGCAATCTCTCGCGTCCGGCCCTGGTTCAGGCCATGGTACGGAGCGAGAGGGAATGGGAAGCAGTCACCTCCTATTGCGAAGCAGTAATGCTCGCGAAGGAGGAGGCGGAGCACGTGAGGGAGAGGCAATCATTGCGCCCTCACGCCCCTAGTCGCCGCAGGCGGAAACACCCTGGGCGTCGGGAGTCGATAGCCGACTCCCGGCCACCGTAGGCGCGGGCCTGCGGACGGCGAGCAATGGGCAGCTCGCCGTCCGGCCGTCCGGGTCGACGGCGCATTGTGTTCCACGCGCGCCTCAAAGAGTTGTCAGCATAATTGACGGGGTCCGATAGGGCCGATGCCTGCCGGGGTCGCGGATTGTTCGAAAGAGTTACCGTGGCCCTGGTGCACAGGCAACTGAAGGAACACGGGTGGGTTTTAGTCAGTAAGATTCTGACACGCCCTTCCGCTGCGCCCAGAGCGGAAGAGGTCATTTCATGATTTCCCACCCAAAAAAAAAAGGCTCAGTAGTTTCGGAGATAATCGGGGAATGGCCAATTTTCTCATGATTTCTTAAATAACTTAAAAAAAAATTATTTTAAATTTATACAACACATATGTTTAAAACCCTCACAAGAAGCCGTTTTATTTGAAATGTCACACGGTACAGTTTGCGAAAGTTTTGTTTTTAATTTTCTAGCTTGCCTCCAAAAGTGACCCCCATATTCATTCATCAATTTACGTTAGACACCCGTGTTTGGGTCACAGAAATTCATATTTGTACCAAATTTCAACTTAATCAGTGCAGTAGATTCAGAATAAATTGGCTGTGACAGACGGACAGACACACGGGTGATCCTAAAAGGGTTCCGTTTTTTCATCAGGACGTACGGAACCCTAATAAGAATTCAAGTTTTGAATTCTCTTTTTAAATATAATAGCTACATAATAGGTTGTTTAGATAGAAAATGTGACTATTCACAAAAACGTTATTCGTTCTCAAATATGTCTATTTTCCATATTGTAGATGGACAAAGGGATAACAAGTTTTTCCGGAAGGACTACACTTATATAGAGTCAGAAGAAAGTTTCTACAAGGTCCACACGACAGCACAGAGTTTTGCTGATGCCAAGCGAATGTGTGCTCTGGAAGGAGCCAGATTATTCTACGCAGAGAACGAAGATGAAGCCAACGCTGTTATATCGTTTTGGAACAGAACCCAGCCTAGCATACCGTGGGTGTTTGTGGGGCTGTCGGACATATTGGCTGAAGGATTATTTGAGACAATTGATGGTACGTATACTTACAGGGTGTAAAAAGGTGTCATAAAGCCGAAATCTACGCATTATAAATATTCATTTTGCGAAGTACAATAAGGCATTTTTTTGGGAATGAGATTTAGGTTAACTATATTAAGAAATTAAATTAGCTAGTGAAACTCCGCAGAATTTAAGGGTTGCGGTATAAAAATAGGATAAAGCAAAATAAAAATGGGGTCATCGACCACAGTTAGCGTAGACACTTGAAATATCAGTTTAAAAAAATTGATTTTTTTGTGTAAACTTTACAGACTTGATTAGTATCGATATCTGAACACGATGAAACAAAAGAAAACAGATTTTCTGAACTCAAACTCCTAGTAACAACATTACCAGGGGTCGATGACCCCAAAAAAAACATCAAGTATTTTTTTTTAAATCATATTTAGATATCAATACGGTCCATCACGTCTGTGAAGTTTTGCTAGCTAATTTAATGTGACCCTTCAGGCCTACCAAATAATTTTACTTTATTTTCATATCATAATTCTTTTTTAATTTTTAGGAAGGCCTATCACTGAGGTCTACAGTAGATGGCAGACATGGCAACCGGACAATTCCGGCGGTATAGAGGACTGTGTACACATGGACCTACTAGGCACTATGAATGATTACCTATGTGACCCCAAGTCTTACTTTATTTGTAAGAAGACTCTCCATTCACTGGAATGGAATCATGACTGCAATATGCCTAATTTAGGTAGGTTAAAATCTTTTGTATTAAGCCAATTCATTCAAATCAAATAAAAATATTTTATTTCACATACACCTACATGGGCACTTATAAAACGTCAGAAGCTAGGTGCACGGTTCCAATTGGCTGTTTCTTTGTTGGTTGGATCATTGCTTGGTAAACTCTAGTTTTTTAACTAACCTGAAGTACCTTCATATGCGTCCTACCAGAACAGAACAAGAAGTATAGGACAGCCGACATAACATTATCCCGTAAAATATAATTAAACGCCAAACTTGTCAGCGGCTTAACACTATTCACCAAGTGCGGCGCATGCTCTGTAAGGGGGATGTAGGAGATTCTCAGAAGAATCAAACTCAGAATTAACTAATGTTGTCGTTAGAATACATTTGCTCAACAGTAGGTAATGATAAATAAAAGATAATGTATTAATTCAATACACTTTTATTATTATGCGTAAATACGTATTTAAATATTCCATTATTAAATAGACACATTACATGTTTTTGATTTCAGATTACACTTTCAATAAGAATACTGGCAAGTGCTATAAGCTCCACACAACTCCACTGAACTGGGCCGAAGCATATGCAATGTGCCGAATAGAATATACCGCCCTAGCAGTGATCTGCTATCGGATGGAAGCGAATTACCTTGCAAAGTTAACGAAATCCACACTAATACCACAGATCAGTGAGCAATACCAAAGAGGAATATATCACCTGGGCTTTCATAACAGATTCAACAAAGGCTGGCAGACAGTTAGAGGTACGTGTATTTGTAGCATAGGCAACAGCGATCTCCCTCGGATGTTGAAAAGAGGAGTTCCGCTGTCGAAGCACTAAGTAGATACAGCAACTACATGCGCTTTACAACTATTTTGTGGTCGACTTCATGTATAGCCAGATGTGTTGAAACAACTAACATCCACGATTAAATAGACGAGAAAGAACTTTACTCAGTGCGTCGTTAGTAAGTCAAGCTTAACTTAACCGGTAGTTCTGATTGGAACTACCGAAATCACTATAAAAAAGTGTCTAGATCTGTCATTGTCGCTTGTGGTGTCTGTATATCCACCGACAGCGTCGCCGTCACCGAGCTAGATGAGCTTGCTGCTCTGTAGGTACACTACTCGCTGCGGATTCTTGTGCTTGTGAAGTTATCTGCGTGCACAATTCATGTGATAGTTTCCTGGACAGTAGAAAGATATCCCAGAAATCTCGGTTGCTGTTTAGATTATTGATTGATCAATTACTTTTCCAGGAAAACCATTGAATGTGGATGCCGACGCCTGGTTCGACAACTACCAACCTGACGGAAACCAATATGAGGAATGTGGCGCAATGTTCTACACCGGTCGTCTGATCAACACTGATTGTAATACGAAGAGCTTGTTCATTTGTGAACACGAAGTAGATAGCTCGAATTCACACATAAAATTCGATCGTTAATAAATCGTTTAATATTGTTAACACAGCAATAAAGTAAATAAAATATTATGTTTCCTTTTATTAGTATAGCCATTATGATCTTATCTTATCTTAAAAACTTATCTTTGCATTGTATAAATTCAATGTTTTAGTATTGTATAATTGCAGAGCACAGGTGTGAGTACTATGCACCTACTATAAAGCTACCATTTAATAGGTTTTTCTTTCATTGACTTGAATGTGCCCTGGCGGCTGAGAGTTTGTCATGCTCACTCTAATGTCTCGCTGGTGGTGGCGTGTGTGTTGGATCATTAAGTTCCCTTCAAAATGGTTGAGCTGAATGGTGCTGATCTATGCGTCATGTTCGTGAACGGGCGCCGTCAGTGGGGACTGGTCATTTCTTGGCTGCCACGGCTTATTTTAATTTAATTTAATATTTGAATTGCTTTTGTCTTTTATTACGGACGCTTTTAACGTTCTGCATCGTTCTCACATGCATAATTTCAACATGAACGATGTAATCAATATTTTGTAACCATTTTTTGATTTAAAAGAGTGTCCATGGAGTTTCTTGCCCGTTCTTCTCCATAGGTACCTACTACGCTTTGGAATGGGTAACTAGCTTCATCTTTCTGACTGACCGACCCCTTGACAATTCAAAAGTGCCTGTAATTGGTTTATTTGAAATAAATGCTTTGAGTTTGAGTTGAGTTTGAGTTTGATCATTTACATTTTATTTTATTTTATTTATTTATACGTACAACTACCATTACAGGTTAACCCCAATGCGATAAATGCGCTCGAAACTAACTTAATATAAACTAATCACACACAACATCTAACCTCTATAACTAATTATAAACAATGCATTCCTTATTATATAATATTTATAGGTATAGAGTAGGTACAAACTTGAAAGGGTTTACTAGAATCTGAAAAAAAATATCTAGACCGGACTCTTTAAATTTAAATAGGATGATTCTGGGGGAGATGGCCATACGGAAGAGATGGCCAATAGAAAATGTTCAACTAATAATGTTCAACTAATAATAAATAATAAAAATTCTGTAAACTAAACTAAAAATCACTTAAATTTCGTTTATTCCTGTCAAAAGACGATTTCTCATTCTGAAATAGACTAAAGTGACACAACTTAACTATATTTTAGTTTGACAGCACTAAGATGGTACTGATTTATTAGTTTAGTGAAATGGCAATTTTGCTATTCTGAATTCGACGTTCTTCACCTAAAATTTAGGTTGTCTTAACTAAATCTGGCTATTGTTAATCGCGATTAAAAACGTGTGGAATAAAATTAGTAGTCATGAACTAAGATTCACCACAACACCTCGACTTCAGGGGCAAAAACAGAACCGTATTTTTTTTATTATTTTGCTTATATTTCGAAAACGGTGTGTCCTATCGCAAAAATAATGATTATTTCGACCCCCTTTATGGAACCTTTAAACCCATATTTATTTAAACCCAAAAAAAACCTTTAAACCCATATTTTTTTAAATATTTTCCATACAAAAGTTGAAAATTCCATATAAAACACGCGGAGGCTGCCACCCATACGCGCCTCCGGCTCTAAAAAAAATTCACGGGGTAGGGCAAACAAGTAGCATGTGGAGTCGCGATTGTCAAATTAAATTTTAGTTGCGTCAAAATGATTTTTAAATTTAGACATATTTTATTGCAGAATAGCTTTAAGATTCTCATAGCCAAAAGTAAGGAATTTTAGTGATAGTTTAGTTAGTTTAGTTCGGTGTACAAGAGAATCGGCACCATTGCGCACTTTCAATTAGTTTGCTTCGTTTAGGAACTGGCTAATTTCACTTTGTTTTCTCTAAAACATGTTCTATGAAAATACGAAGAAACGGTTCGAGAAAAGGTGCCCCTGCTTTTTGGTTTTGACTCGTCTTGGCAGGGGTACTACCGTTCCTCCAGATCCCAAGAAAAAACTTGACATTTTTGTTAATAAAATATGTTCTCCCATTTCAACAGCACTTGTAAGTTTTGTACGCACAATATTGAAAGATTTACCATGATATTTTAGACTTCTTATAGGTTTCTCCTAATCTGTAAGAAAATAACTAATTTCTGTATTAAAAAAAATAGCCTTGGAAAGGAGATGGAAAGCGATGGTCCCAAATGTAATAAGTTAAGATATGATTTAAAAAATAGTCATATTTTTTTACTTTAGAATATTAAAATTCAGCTCAATTCTCAATCTGGAAGCGGCGAAATGTGAGAAAGAGACTTTTCACCAGATTATCGATTAATTGAGTAATCGATTACACAATTACAAAAAGAAAACCTTGCACTAATTAACTGCACTTATATACAATATAGTGCATCTAATTACACTCATAATAATAAATAAAATATCAATGAATTACTGAAAAACCAATATAATAACTATCGATTTTCTTAAATTGGCCTTAACGGTAACGGGGTTTTATTGTTTAACGGTCTTCCGTTGACGGTAGGTTTCTAATACCTATATATTATTAACTAGCGACCCGAGCCTGCTTTTCATGGTTATTAACAACTTGGGCTTGACAGAACATCAAGATTTTTTAGATAAATGAAATTTTAATAAGAATGTATTATGGACATAAACCTTCCGGAATAATTAATTTATCTAAATTATGGTGCAAACCATAATTATCAAGATGCGTTGCGTAGTTAGGACGATAAACGTGGTCACACAGACAGACACGAAAAGCGACTTTAATTTACAATATATTAATATAATATTTAAAAAAAAATGTTTTTTTTCTCACAAGCATAGCAACAAGGATTACAATGTACAAGTTTTTTTTTTATGAAATCTGCCCCACACTAGGAATTTCTCCTCTATTGCGGATGCGTTTACAAACATTCAAACTCACTTACACTAACAGCCAGACCCGGAACAAGTAATTGTGCGTCATACAAATATTTTTTTTCATGCGGGAATCGAACCTGCGACACGCAGCGCAGCAGTCAATCATTTAACCACTGCGCCAACCGTGCCGTCAAGTTAATACTAGGTAAGTATACTTAGGTCCTATACATTAAACAACAACAATCCAGCAGCATTTGTGGTGGAAAAGGGAGGTTTAATTTGGGTATTGACTCTATCTTCTGAACTAGGCGAGGCCTGTATCACAGAAGATAGCACTCAGCTGACAATTTCGTTATTTTATAACCTAAAAACATTGTGAGCTACTGTTTTAATTTACTAATAAATAATGTAAGTATTGAATTAAAGTGTTTGTGTGTGTGTGTGTGTTTAAATAATATGTTTGTGAAGACAAAAGCTATGCGGTATTTAGGTAGTCTTATTGTAATAACCATCTTTTCACTGAGATCTTAGCATCATGTTTGCTCAAAATATATGTGTATTAAGTTTTTTCTTAATTTTACTATAAAGTATAGTTCTTCACTCAATGGTGTTGCTAAACGCATCCACAAAAGAGCAGAAATTCCTAATGTGGGGCAGTTTTCATAAACAAAAAAAAAACTTGTTAATTGTAATCCTTGTTGCTATGTTTGTGAGATATAAACTTTTTTTTTTAAATATTATATTAATATATTGTAAATTAAAGTCACTTTTCGTGTCTGTCTGTGTGGACACGTTTATCGTCCTAACTACGCAACGCATCTTGATAATTATGGTTTACACCATAATTTAGATAAATTAATTATTCCGGAAGGTATATGTGCATAATACATTCTTATTAAAATTACATTTATTAAAGAAATCTCGATGTTTTGTCAAGCCCAAGTTGTTAATAACCATGAAAAGCAGGCTCGGGTCGCTAGTTAATAATATATAGGTATTAGAAACCTACCATCAACGGAAGACCGTTAAACAATAAAACCCCGTTACCATTAAGGCCAATTTAAGAAAATCGATAGTTATTATATTGGTTTTTCAGTAATTCAATTATATTTTATTTATTAATATGAGTGTAATTGGATGCACTATATTGCATATAAGTGCATTTAATTAGTGCAAGGTTTTCTTTTTGTAATTGTGTAATCGATTTCTCAATTAATCGATAATCTGGTGAAAAGTCTCTTTCTCATATTTCGCCGCTTCCAGATTGAGAATTGAGCTGAATTTTAATATTCTACGGTAAAAATTATGACTAATTTTTTAAATCAAATCTAAACTTATTTCATTTGGGACCATCGCTTTCCATCTCCTTTCCAAGGCTATTTTTTTAAATACAGAAATTAGTTCTTTGCTTACAGATTAGGAGAAACCTATAAGAAGTCATACTCGTAGACACAAAATAACATGGTAAATCTTTCAATATTGTGCGTAAACTTACAAGTGCTGTTGAAATGGGAGAACATATTTTATTAACAAAAATGTCAAGTTTTTTCTTGGGATCTGGGGGCACGGTAGTACCCCTGCTAAGACGAGTCAAAACCAAAAAGCAGGGGCACTGCCGTGCCCCCAGATCCCAAGAAAAAACTTGACATTTTTGTTAATAAAATATGTTCTCCCATTTCAACAGCACTTGTAAGTTTACGCACAATATTGAAAGATTTACCATGTTATTTTGTGTCTACGAGTATGACTTCTTATAGGTTTCTCCTAATCTGTAAGCAAAGAACTAATTTCTGTATTAAAAAAAGCAGCCTTGGAAAGGAGATGGAAAGCGATGGTCCCAAATGTAATAAGTGCTCCATCAAACAATTATTTAATTTCAAGGTAGGGCCTTAAGAGGTCAGAGCGCCACAATATCTGTTGTAGAGATCGCTGCGATTTGTCAACTAAGATTTGTCGAAAGAACTTTTCGATATCTGACGATATGACGTATTTATGCTGCCGAAACCTCAACCCTGTAGCTTCAGAAGAAACATGCACAAACAAACCGAGAAACATGTGAAACTTCCAATTATGTGTAATTTATTATGGTAGATTGCTTAACACCAAAACGTTTTTTTAATTGTAGAGTTCAGTAACCTCTACATTTTTTAGGATCGGTATACATGCTGAATTTTTAAGATGCAGGTCATTCCGTTACGATTCTTATACTAAAGTGTGCGTTGAAGTATGGAGTTATAAAGAAAGATTCTTGCACGGCGAGCCGTGCAGTACTTGTACACACGGCTACATATCAAGCTATACATTTCCAATTTTAGTTGACCTCGCATTGTATAGGTTTTTCGTACAATAGGAAGTCAGCTTATACTGGAAATGTAAAGCTTGATAATTATATAGTCGTGCGTACGTGTACGTTGATCTTAAATCATTCCTAAGTATTAGTTCAAATTATAACTGCATGAAAAATAAGGAAAAGGATGAAAGAAATTTGTTATTCGCCACAGGCTTAAAGACGCACAATACAGGGTGTAAAAATACTCATCCCGAAGCCGTCATCTACGTATTCTGCACATCAAACTAAGTAGTTTTGTGTAAAAATAATTGCTGGGAAACGATTTTTATTTTTGAAAGGAAAATGCGCTATTTACAGTAGTGCACAACAGTACCTACAGAGATTGTGTGAGTATATAAAGTTCGAACTAAAACGACAAAAACAATTGGAACTTTAGCCTTCAATATCTCCGTAACCAGAGGGTTCCAAGGTTCCACGGTATGGTCCATTACATAAAAATTAAGGGAAGAACAAGTGAGTATCGGCTTCGTTAAGCGTTTTTTTACACCCGTTATAAAAATACAATAGGTACTTAATTTTAAAATAAACAGTATTGTTTGCCACAAAACTGCACCAAATAAACAAAAACAAATACGTTTGTTTTAATTTTAGGCATAATATTTATATCCAGCATTTGATTCTTACTAGCAACGCCAACGCTGGATAAGTACGTTTTATTTTATCCGTGAGGTCCCGTTTCAAAGATTCAACCTGTATATATTACGGGGGAAATTTTGAGACTGACGAGAACTTCAGAACGGTATCTTTTACTTTATAAGCCACACTTTATTGTAAGCATTCAGATACTGTCGTGCTGCTCCAAGAAACACATGTCGTATAGTTACAATAATGTTTTCTAAAACTTTTTTAGTCTTTCTTGTCGTGTACTTTTTATCGAATTTCTCACGTGAGTACTGTATCGTAGATGTTTTTATAATTTATGTTTTTAAGACTTGGAAAGCTCTCATAAATGCTATCTTATTATCTACTCATGAATTGTGTTCACGATTGCGTCCTTTTGAAAGAAGTAAAACCTCGATAGGTCAATAATTGTTATTATATTTTGAGTTGACAAAGCTACGCAGTAAAATATTCCGCAATAATAATATCTCACCTTAGAGGCCGCCAACTTTCTAGGTGGTAATTTCAAATTCCCGAGTCCCAACCCACATCGTGAAATTCGCCCTGATAAACTTTGTACGCCCTTTTAACCGCAATAGGGTTGATGTTTCATAAATCCATAAGCTCGTGTTTCGTTGTTTGAATTAAAAATGTGTTATATTAAAGTATCCAATTTTTCAAGAAACGCAGTAAAATTTATCAAGAAAACTTTATGTCGCTTTTCAACTCCACCTCATAAGACAACATCCTCTCAGCATCACGAAATTCTTAAAATTTTGTAAATATTTGAGAATGCCGCCACCCAAAGATTATGAGTTTTCAATCGTCAGATATCTTTTATCTGAAGAATAAACATGGTGGACTGGCATTTTTCTCTATTGGTACAAGAGGCCGCAAGTCAGTGGATCTTTTCGTTGTTATAGTCTCCAATATACAAGTTTGGGTTGTTAGATAATATTAGAGAGGTAGTAGGTATTAGGTTTTTATAAAAAGTGTGAGTTGAACCCGCGTGGAAAGGGTTCCGTACGATGAATATGTTACCCAACAAAACATTTCATGTATAATATGTAAGTTGCCAATACTTACATAAAACTTTCAATGATACAAAGTTATCAGATCTAATGTAGAGCCAAGCTCCTAACTCTACAAGGCAAACCCTTCAATTTTTTTTTGTTTTTGTGTTCAAATCCTAACCGGCATACCAAATTTCAGCTTTATAGGACTTCGCGAAGTACCTAAAAGATTTTGATCAGCGAGTGAGTGAGTCAGTCAGTTTTATGTTGTTGTATGGTCTTTAAGTTGTCCTGTTATATGTGAGTCTGTGTTAGGCTCAGTAATTTCCCAGACTGTGTGTGTGTAGTGTGTTTGCAGACTGTGTGTGTGTAGGGTAGTAGTCCCAGACTGGAACGGGCCGGGGCTGCCTTGAAGCGGCTCGTGCCCAATCTAGGGGTCCAAACGCCTTCTGCCGAAGGCTCTACGCGGGGGTCGTGCGGTGCATAGCCCTTTACGGGGCACCGGTGTGGGCGCGTTCATTGAGGCTCCGACCAGCACGCCAGTTGAACGCGTCCCAAAGGGTCATGGCCATCCGGCTGGTCCGGGGATACCACACGGTCTCCTGCGAGGCGGCGAGTCTCCTTGCCGGATTGCCGCCATGGGATCTGGAGGCAAAAGTCCTCACGCAAATTTGCGAGTGGCTCGAGGAGGCGAAACGCCGGGGCGTTACTCCGCTGCCGCGAGAGATCGCGGCACAGCGGACTGAGCTCCGGCGGGATCTCATGGCGGCATGGAGAGTGCGACTGTCGCAACCCAGCGCTGGGTATGCCATAATTGCGGCGGTAAGTCCCCTCTTTGAAGAGTGCTTGAGAGGCGCCACGGCGTCCTCACCTTCCGCCTGACGCAGGTCCTCACCGGACATGGCTGTTTCGGATAAGGCGGGAGGAAACGCGCGGGTGTTGTCATTGTGTGGATCGACCGGAGGACACGGTGGAGCTTACGGTGGAGGTTTGCCCGGCTTGGGCGGAGCACCGCCGTGTCCTCGTGGCGGCGATCGGCGGCGGCGACGTCTCGCGTCCGGCCCTGGTTCAGGCCATGGTACGGAGCGAGAGGGTATGGGAAGCAGTCACCTCCTTCTGCAAAGCAGTAATGCTCGCGAAGGAGGAGGCGGAGCGCGTGAGGGAGAGGCAATCATTGCGCCCTCACGCCCCTAGTCGCCGCAGGCGGAAACACCCTGGGCGTCGGGAGTCGATAACCGACTCCCGGCCACCGTAGGCGCGGGCCTGCGGACGGCGAGCAATGGGCAGCTCGCCGTCCGGCCGTCCGGGTCGACGGCACATTGTGTTCCACGCGCGCCAGTTAATGAAACTGATCAACCAGGAGTGTATAAATGCAGTTTAATGATTTATAAGTATACAAGTTGTTATATGGCTAATATCAGGTAGGTAATGAACACTATTCCATGGCACGCAGGCCTTTTATACTCTTACAATCAGTGTCTAACAGGAAGATTCATTATATTTACATAAGAAGTTACATTCAATATTTGTACTTGCAATATGTTATCTTAATTAGTTATAAATAATTCTATTTTCCTGTTGTGGACTTTGTTCGGGTACTGTTATCAGCAGCGGAGGATTCCGGTGAGATAAGTGTTCTTGACTCGCCTCAAAGAGTTGTCAGCATAATTGACGGGGTCCGATAGGGCCGATGCCTGCCGGGGTCGCGGATTGTTCGAAAGAGTTACCGTGGCCCTGGTGCACAGGCAACTGAAGGAACACGGGTGGGTTTTAGTCAGTAAGATTCTGACACGCCCTTCCGCTGCGCCCAGAGCGGAAGAGGTCATTTCATGATTTCCCACCCAAAAAAAAAAGGCTCAGTATTTTCGGAGATAATCGGGGAATGGCCAATTTTCTCATGATTTCTTAAATAACTTAAAAATTATTTATTTTAAATTTATACAACACATATGTTTAAAACCCTCACAAGAAGCCCTTTTATTTGAAATGTCACACGGTACAGTTTGCGAAAGTTTTGTTTTTAATTTTCTAGCTTGCCTCCAAAAGTGACCCCCATATTCATTCATCAATTTACGTTAGACACCCGTGTTTGGGTCACAGAAATTCATATTTGTACCAAATTTCAACTTAATCAGTGCAGTAGATTCAGAATAAATTGGCTGTGACAGACGGACAGACACACGGGTGATCCTAAAAGGGTTCCGTTTTTTCATCAGGACGTACGGAACCCTAATAAGAATTCAAGTTTTGAATTCTCTTTTTAAATATAATAGCTACATAATAGGTTGTTTAGATAGAAAATGTGACTATTCACAAAAACGTTATTCGTTCTCAAATATGTCTATTTTCCATATTGTAGATGGACAAAGGGATAACAAGTTTTTCCGGAAGGACTACACTTATATAGAGTCAGAAGAAAGTTTCTACAAGGTCCACACGACAGCACAGAGTTTTGCTGATGCCAAGCGAATGTGTGCTCTGGAAGGAGCCAGATTATTCTACGCAGAGAACGAAGATGAAGCCAACGCTGTTATATCGTTTTGGAACAGAACCCAGCCTAGCATACCGTGGGTGTTTGTGGGGCTGTCGGACATATTGGCTGAAGGATTATTTGAGACAATTGATGGTACGTATACTTACAGGGTGTAAAAAGGTGTCATAAAGCCGAAATCTACGCATCATAAATATTCATTTAGCGAAGTACATACAATAAGGCATTTTTTTGGGAATGAGATTTAGGTTAACTATATTAAGAAATTAAATTAGCTAGTGAATTTAAGGGTTTCGGTATAAAAATAGGATAAAGCAAAATAAAAATGGGGTCATCGACCACAGTTAGCGTAGACACTTGAAATATCAGTTTAAAAAATCTGTTCTTTTTGTGTAAACTTTACAGACTTGATTAGTATCGATAGCTGAACACGATGAAACAAAAGAAAACAGATTTTCTGAACTCAAACTCCTAGTAACAACATTACCAGGGGTCGATGACCCCAAAAAAAACATCAAGTATTTTTTTTTTAATCATATTTAGATATCGATACGGTCCATCACGTCTGTGAAGTTTTGCTAGCTAATTTAATGTGACCCTTCAGGCCTACCAATTAAGTTTACTTTATTTTCATATCATAATTCTTTTTTAATTTTTAGGAAGGCCAATCACTGAGGTCTACAGTAGATGGCAGACATGGCAACCGGACAATTCTGGCGGTATAGAGGACTGTGTACACATGGACCTACTAGGCACTATGAATGATTACCTATGTGACCCCAAGTCTTACTTTATTTGTAAGAAGACTCTCCATTCACTAGAATGGAATCATGACTGCAATATGCCTAATTTAGGTAGGTTAAAATCTTTTGTATTAAGTCAATTCATTCAAATCAAATAAAAATATTTTATTTCACATACACCTACATGGGCACTTATAAAACGTCAGAAGCTAGGTGCACGGTTCCAATTGGCTGTTTCTTTGTTGGTTGGATCATTGCTTGGTAAACTCTAGTTTTTTAACTTACCTGAAGTACCTTCATATGCGTCCTACCAGAACAGAACAAGAAGTTTATGACAGCCGACATAACATTATCCCGTAAAATATAATTAAACGCCAAACTTGTCAGCGGCTTAACACTATTCACCAAGTGCGGCGCATGCTCTGTAAGGGGGATGTAGGAGGTTCTCAGAAGAATCAAACTCAGAATTAACTAATGCTGTCGTTAGAATACATTTGCTCAACAGTAGGTAATGATAAATAAAAGATAATGTATTAATTCAATACACATTTATTATTATGCGTAAATACGTATTTAAATATTCCATTATTAAATAGACACATTACATGTTTTTGATTTCAGATTACACTTTCAATAAGAATACTGGCAAGTGCTATAAGCTCCACACAACTCCACTGAACTGGGCCGAAGCATATGCAATGTGCCGAATAGAATATACCGCCCTAGCAGTGATCTGCTATCGGATGGAAGCGAATTACCTTGCAAAGTTAACGAAATCCACACTAATACCACAGATCAGTGAGCAATACCAAAGAGGAATATATCACCTGGGCTTTCATAACAGATTCAACAAAGGCTGGCAGACAGTTAGAGGTACGTGTATTTGTAGCATAGGCAACAGCGATCTCCCTCGGATGTTGAAAAGAGGAGTTCCGCTGTCGAAGCACTAAGTAGATACAGCAACTACATGCGCTTTACAACTATTTTGTGGTCGACTTCATGTATAGCCAGATGTGTTGAAACAACTAACATCCACGATTAAATAGACGAGAAAGAACTTTACTCAGTGCGTCGTTAGTAAGTCAAGCTTAACTTAACCGGTAGTTCTGATTGGAACTACCGAAATCACTATAAAAAAGTGTCTAGATCTGTCATTGTCGCTTGTGGTGTCTGTATATCCACCGACAGCGTCGCCGTCACCGAGCTAGATGAGCTTGCTGCTCTGTAGGTACACTACTCGCTGCGGATTCTTGTGCTTGTGAAGTTATCTGCGTGCTACAATTCATGTGATAGTTTCCTGGACAGTAGAAAGATATCCCAGAAATCTCGGTTGCTGTTTAGATTATTGATTGATCAATTACTTTTCCAGGAAAACCATTGAATGTGGATGCCGACGCCTGGTTCGACAACTACCAACCTGACGGAAACCAATATGAGGAATGTGGCGCAATGTTCTACACCGGTCGTCTGATCAACACCGATTGTAATACGAAGAGCTTGTTCATTTGTGAACATGAAGTAGATAGCTCGAATTCACACATAAAATTCGATCGTTAATAAATCGTTTAATATTGTTAACACAGCAATAAAGTAAATAAAATATTATGTTTCCTTTTATTAGTATAGCCATTATGATCATTTACATTTTATTCTATTTTATTTATTTATACTTACAACTACCATTACAGGTTAACCTAAACTAACTTAATATAAACTAATCACACACAACATCTAACATCTATAACTAATTATAAACAATGCATTCCTTATTATATAATATTTATAGGTATAGCGTAGGTACAAACTTGAAAGGGTTTACTAGAATCTGAAAAGAAATATCTAGACCGGACTCTTTAAATTTAAATAGGATGATTCTGGGGGAGATGGCCATACGGAAGAGATGGCCAATAGAAAATGTTCAACTAATAATAAACAGATAGTGGTGCCGATTCTCTTGTCACAAAATTCTCTAAACTAAACTAAAAATCACTAAAATTTCGTTTATTCCTGTCAAAAGACGATTTCTCATTCTGAAATAGACTAAAGTGACACAACTTAACTATATTTTAGTTTGACAGCACTAAGATGGTACTGATTTATTAGTTTAGTGAAATGGCAATTTTGCTATTCTGAATTCGACGTTTTTCACCTAAAATTTAGGTTGTCTTAACTAAATCTGGCTATTTTTAATCGCGATTAAAAAGGTGTGGAATAAAATTAGTAGTCATGAACTAAGATTCACCACAACACCTCGACTTCAGGGGCAAAAACAGAACTGTATTTTTTTTATTATTTTGCTTATATTTCGAAAACGGTGTGTCCTATCGCAAAAATAATGATTATTTCGACCCCCTTTATGGAACCCTTAAACCCATATAACTCTACATGTAGGTATTTTTTTTTAAATATTTTCCATACAAAAATTGAAAAATTCCATATAAAACACGCGGAGGCTGCCACCCATACGCGCCTCCGGCTCTAAAAAAAATTCACGGGGTAGGGCAAACAAGTACCATGTGGAGTCGCGATTGTCAAATTAAATTTTAGTTGCGTCAAAATGATTTTTAAATTTAGAGATATTTTATTGCAGAATAGCTTTAAGATTCTCATAGCCAAAAGTAAGGAATTTTAGTGATAGTTTAGTTAGTTTAGTTCGGTGTACAAGAGAATCGGCACCATTGCGTACTTTCAATTTAGTTTGCTTCGTTTAGGAACCGGCTAATTTGACTTTGTTTTCTCTAAAACATGTTCTATGAAAATATGAAGAAACGGTTCGAGAAAAGGTAGGTAGTGCCCCTGCTTTTTGGTTTTGACTCGTCTTGGCAGGGGTACTACCGTGCCTCCAGATCCCAAGAAAAAACTTGACATTTTTGTTAATAAAATATGTTCTCCCATTTCAACAGCACTTGTAAGTTTTGTACGCACAATATTGAAAGATATGTACCATGATAATTACCATGATATTTTAGACTTCTTATAGGTTTCTCCTAATCTGTAAGAAAATAACTAATTTCTGTATTAAAAAAAATAGCCTTGGAAAGGAGATGGAAAGCGATGGTCCCAAATGTAATAAGTTGAGATATGATTTAAAAAAATAGTCATATTTTTTTACCTTAGAATATTAAAATACAGCTCAATTCTCAATCTGGAAGCGGCGAAATGTGAGAAAGAGACTTTTCACCAGATTATCGATTAATTGAGTAATCGATTACACAATTACAATAAGAAAACCTTGCACTAATTAACTGCACTTATATACAATATAGTGCATCTAATTACACTCATAATAATAAATAAAATATCAATGAATTACTGAAAAACCAATATAATAACTATCGATTTTCTTAAATTGGCCTTAACGGTAACGGGGTTTTATTGTTTAACGGTCTTCCGTTGACGGTAGGTTTCTAATACCTATACATTATTAACTAGCGACCCGGGCCTGCTTTTCATGGTTATTAACAACTTGGGCTTGACAGAACATCAAGATTTTTTAGATAAATGAAATTTTAATAAGAATGTATTATGCACATAAACCTTCCGGAATAATTAATTTATCTAAATTATGATGCAAACCATAATTATCAAGATGCGTTGCGTAGTTAGGACGATAAACGTGGTCACACAGACAGACACGAAAAGCGACTTTAATTTACAATATATTAATATAATATTTTAAAAAAAATGATTTTTTCTCACAAGCATAGCAACAAGGATTACAATGCACAAGTTTTTTTTTTATGAAATCTGCCCCACACTATGAATTTCTCCTCTATTGCGGGTGCGTTTACAAACATTCAAACTCACTTACACTAACAGCCAGACCCGGAACAAGTAATTGTGTGTCATACAAATATTTTGTTCCATGCGGGAATCGAACCTACGACACGCAGCGCAGCAGTCAATCGCTTAACCACTGCGCCAACCGTGCCGTCAAGTTAATACTAGGTAAGTATACTTAGGTCCTATACATTAAACAACAACAATCAAATCAAATCAAAATTTTTGAAAAGTTAATAAAAGCTCGATTACTTAGACACCTAAACTCAAATAGAGTGCTAAGCAGAAGACAGTATGGATACCAGAAAAATGTAGGGACACAAGATGCAATAATAAATTTAATACAGGATGTGATAGGTAGGTTAAACGACAAACAAAGAGTAGCCGGGCTTTTCCTAGATTTAAGCTCAGCTTTTGACACAGTAGACCACAAAATACTAATTGAAAAACTTGAACACTATGGTGTGAGGGGTAAAGCTTTAGAACTCCTAAATTCATATTTGACGAACAGGAAGATGTTTGTGGAAATGAAAGTGGTAGTTAACAAAATGGATCCATTAAATAGTAGTAGCAGTTGTGACACTAGTTCATTCGAAGAGACCTATCGATCCAAATTGGTTCCAGTTAAAATTGGTGTACCACAAGGTTCCATATTGGGACCAATATTTTTCATTACTTTTATTAACGATCTTATAAAACACATGAATGAAACAGTTACAGGATCTATCCAGCTAGTAGTTTTTGCTGACGATACAAATGCAGTTGTATCAGCAGATAATATAAATAATTTAAATGTAATTATGAATCAGACCTTAAGTGCGTTTCACAACTGGTTCACAGTAAACAATCTTAAAGTTAATGCCAGTAAAACGAATGTCATACTTTTCAGTTCAACTACAAGAAAAAATGATAGAATAAACTGCGTGATGAATGGAGAAGTAGTAAACCTGGCCCCAATGGTAAAATTTTTAGGAGTTTATATAGACTGCAATTTTAACTGGAAACAAGAACTTATGCATATAGAAAAGTCAATCAGTTCAGCATGCTATGTTTTAAGAAGCCTTAGGAATGAAGTCGACATGAAACATCTTAAAATGGTCTATCACGCACTAGTCGAATCAAAGTTAAGATACAGTATAATATGCTGGGGTGGAAGTTATGCATATAACATTCAAAAAGCTTTTGTTCTCCAGAAAAGAGCGATTAGGACTATAGTCAGGATACGACAGGACGAATCGTGTAAACCACATTTCAAGGAATTGAAAATATTAACGGTCCCAAGTTTATATATTTTGGTACTTCTAACGCGCTTACAAAAATATTTACACGAGTTTGAAACAGAAGAAGAAAGAAGGAAAAGGGAAAATACAAGAAGAAAAGACTTGCAGACAAAACAGTCGCATCATCTTAATATCTTCAAGCATGGTTTCTATTATAAGTCAGTTAAAATATTTAACAAACTGCCTACTGAATTAAAAAACTTAGTTTATAATCGAGAATTTCTAAAACAACTCAAGCAGTTCTTGTTGGACAGGTGTTTATATACTTTGGACGAATTATAGATAAACAATGTTATCACAAATGAAAATATTAGACTTATTAGACAAATTATATTAAGTATTATTATTTTTAGTTTTTATAAATACTGTTATTCTTACAAATAATAATTACTGACATTTAACAGACATTTTAAATTTATTATGTTTTTTGTTTTTTTATGTTTTTTTTATTTTTATTACGAGGATTATGGAATTTATATATGGAGGGATTATTTTGTAACTTTTTAAATATAAAATATTATGTAAAATTCAAACACAATGTACATTGTTTATGAATAAATAAATAAATAAATAAATAAAATCCAGCAGCATTTGTGGTGGAAAAGGGAGGTTTAATTTGGTTATTGACTCTATCTTCTGAACTAGGCGAGGCCTGTATCACAGAAGATAGCACTCAGCTGACAATTTCGTTATTTTATAACCTAAAAACATTGTGAGCTACTGTTTTAATTTACTAATAAATAATGTAAGTATTGAATTAAAGTGTTTGTGTGTGTGTGTGTGTTTAAATAATATGTTTGTGAAGACAAAAGCTATGCGGTATTTAGGTAGTCTTATTGTAATAACCATCTTTTCACTGAGATCTTAGCATCATGTTTGCTCAAAATATATGTGTATTAAGTTTTTTCTTAATTTTACTATAAAGTATAGTTCTTCACTCAATGGTGTTGCTAAACGCATCCACAATAGAGCAGAAATTCCTAATGTGGGGCAGTTTTCATAAACAAAAAAAAAACTTGTTAATTGTAATCCTTGTTGCTATGTTTGTGAGATATAAAGTTTTTTTTTTAAATATTATATTAATATATTGTAAATTAAAGTCACTTTTCGTGTCTGTCTGTGTGGACACGTTTATCGTCTCAACTACGCAACGCATCTTGATAATTATGGTTTACACCATAATTTAGATAAATTAATTATTCCGGAAGGTATATGTGCATAATACATTCTTATTAAAATTACATTTATTAAAGAAATCTCGATGTTTTGTCAAGCCCAAGTTGTTAATAACCATGAAAAGCAGGCTCGGGTCGCTAGTTAATAATATATAGGTATTAGAAACCTACCATCAACGGAAGACCGTTAAACAATAAAACCCCGTTACCATTAAGGCCAATTTAAGAAAATCGATAGTTATTATATTGGTTTTTCAGTAATTCAATTATATTTTATTTATTAATATGAGTGAAATTGGATGCACTATATTGCATATAAGTGCAGTTAATTAGTGCAAGGTTTTCTTTTTGTAATTGTGTAATCGATTTCTCAATTAATCGATAATCTGGTGAAAAGTCTCTTTCTCATATTTCGCCGCTTCCAGATTGAGAATTGAGCTGAATTTTAATATTCTACGGTAAAAATTATGACTAATTTTTTAAATCATATCTAAACTTATTTCATTTGGGACCATCGCTTTCCATCTCCTTTCCAAGGCTATTTTTTTTAATACAGAAATTAGTTCTTTGCTTACAGATTAGGAGAAACCTATAAGAAGTCATACTCGTAGACACAAAATAACATGGTAAATCTTTCAATATTGTGCGTAAACTTACAAGTGCTGTTGAAATGGGAGAACATATTTTATTAACAAAAATGTCAAGTTTTTTCTTGGGATCTGGGGGCACGGCAGTGCCCCTGCTTTTTGGTTTTGACTCGTCTTAGCAGGGGTACTACCGTGCCCCCAGATCCCAAGAAAAAACTTGACATTTTTGTTAATAAAATATGTTCTCCCATTTCAACAGCACTTGTAAGTTTACGCACAATATTGAAAGATTTACCATGTTATTTTGTGTCTACGAGTATGACTTCTTATAGGTTTCTCCTAATCTGTAAGCAAAGAACTAATTTCTGTATTAAAAAAAGCAGCCTTGGAAAGGAGATGGAAAGCGATGGTCCCAAATGTAATAAGTGCTCCATCAAACAATTATTTAATTTCAAGGTAGGGCCTTAAGAGGTCAGAGCGCCACAATATCTGTTGTAGAGATCGCTGCGATTTGTCAACTAAGATTTGTCGAAAGAACTTTTCGATATCTGACGATATGACGTATTTATGCTGCCGAAACCTCAACCCTGTAGCTTCAGAAGAAACATGCACAAACAAACCGAGAAACATGTGAAACTTCCAATTATGTGTAATTTATTATGGTAGATTGCTTATCACCAAAACGTTTTTTTAATTGTAGAGTTCAGTAACCTCTACATTTTTTAGGATCGGTATACATGCTGAATTTTTAAGATGCAGGTCATTCCGTTACGATTCTTATACTAAAGTGTGCGTTGAAGTATGGAGTTATAAAGAAAGATTCTTGCACGGCGAGCCGTGCAGTACTTGTACACACGGCTACATATCAAGCTATACATTTCCAATTTTAGTTGACCTCGCATTGTATAGGTTTTTCGTACAAAAGGAAGTCAGCTTATACTGGAAATGTAAAGCTTGATAATTATATAGTCGTGCGTACGTGTACGTTGATCTTAAATCATTCCTAAGTATTAGTTCAAATTATAACTGCATGAAAAATAAGGAAAAGGATGAAAGAAATTTGTTATTCGCCACAGGCTTAAAGACGCACAATACAGGGTGTAAAAATACCCATCCCGAAGCCGTCATCTACGTATTCTGCACATCAAACTAAGTAGTTTTGTGTAAAAATAATTGCTGGGAAACGATTTTTATTTTTGAAAGGAAAATGCGCTATTTACAGTAGTGCACAACAGTACCTACAGAGATTGTGTGAGTATATAAAGTTCGAACTAAAACGACAAAAACAATTGGAACTTTAGCCTTCAATATCTCCGTAACCAGAGGGTTCCAAGGTTCCACGGTATGGTCCATTACATAAAAATTAAGGGAAGAACAAGTGAGTATCGGCTTCGTTAAGCGTTTTTTTACACCCGTTATAAAAATACAATAGGTACTTAATTTTAAAATAAACAGTATTGTTTGCCACAAAACTGCACCAAATAAACAAAAACAAATACGTTTGTTTTAATTTTAGGCATAATATTTATATCCAGCATTTGATTCTTACTAGCAACGCCAACGCTGGATAGGTACGTTTTATTTTATCCGTGAGGTCCCGTTTCAAAGATTCAACCTGTATATATTACGGGGGAAATTTTGAGACTGACGAGAACTTCAGAACGGTATCTTTTACTTTATAAGCCACACTTTATTGTAAACATTCAGATACTGTCGTGCTGCTCCAAGAAACACATGTCGTATAGTTACAATAATGTTTTCTAAAACTTTTTTAGTCTTTCTTGTCGTGTACTTTTTATCGAATTTCTCACGTGAGTACTGTATCGTAGATGTTTTTATAATTTATGTTTTTAAGACTTGGAAAGCTCTCATAAATGCTATCTTATTATCTACTCATGAATTGTGTTCACGACTGCGTCCTTTTGAAAGAAGTAAAACCTCGATAGGTCAATAATTGTTATTATATTTTGAGTTGACAAAGCTACGCAGTAAAATATTCCGCAATAATAATATCTCACCTTAGAGGCCGCCAACTTTCTAGGTGGTAATTTCAAATTCCCGAGTCCCAACCCACATCGTGAAATTCGCCCTGATAAACTTTGTACGCCCTTTTAACCGCAATAGGGTTGATGTTTCATAAATCCATAAGCTCGTGTTTCGTTGTTTGAATTAAAAATGTGTTATATTAAAGTATCCAATTTATCAAGAAACGCAGTAAAATTTATCAAGAAAACTTTATGTCGCTTTTCAACTCCACCTCATAAGACAACATCCTCTCAGCATCACGAAATTCTTAAAATTTTGTAAATATTTAAGAATGCCGCCACCCAAAGATTATGAGTTTTCAATCGTCAGATATCTTTTATCTGAAGAATAAACATGGTGGACTGGCATTTTTCTCTATTGGTACAAGAGGCCGCAAGTCAGTGGATCTTTTCGTTGTTGTAGTCTCCAATATACAAGTTTGGGTTGTTAGATAATATTAGAGAGGTAGTAGGTATTAGGTTTTTATAAAAAGTGTGAGTTGAACTCGCATGGAAAGGGTTCCGTACGATGAATATGTTACCCAACAAAACATTTCATGTATAATATGTAAGTTGCCAATACTTACATAAAACTTTCAATGATACAAAGTTATCAGATCTAATGTAGAGCCAAGCTCCTAACTCTACAAGGCAAACCCTTCAATTTTTTTTTGTTTTTGTGTTCAAATCCTAACCGGCATACCAAATTTCAGCTTTATAGGACTTCGCGAAGTACCTAAAAGATTTTGATCAGCGAGTGAGTGAGTCAGTCAATTTTATGTTGTTGTATGGTCTTTAAGTTGTCCTGTTATATGTGAGTCTGTGTTAGGCTCAGTAATTTCCCAGACTGTGTGTGTGTAGTGTGTTTGCAGACTGTGTGTGTGTAGGGTAGTAGTCCCAGACTGGAACGGGCCGGGGCTGCCTTGAAGCGGCTCGTGCCCAATCTAGGGGTCCAAACGCCTTCTGCCGAAGGCTCTACGCGGGGGTCGTGCGGTGCATAGCCCTTTACGGGGCACCGGTGTGGGCGCGTTCATTGAGGCTCCGACCAGCACGCCAGTTGAACGCGTCCCAAAGGGTCATGGCCATCCGGCTGGTCCGGGGATTCCACACGGTCTCCTGCGAGGCGGCGAGTCTCCTTGCCGGATTGCCGCCATGGGATCTGGAGGCAAAAGTCCTCACGCAAATTTGCGAGTGGCTCGAGGAGGCGAAACGCCGGGGCGTTACTCCGCTGCCGCGAGAGATCGCGGCACAGCGGACTGAGCTCCGGCGGGATCTCATGGCGGCATGGAGAGTGCGACTGTCGCAACCCAGCGCTGGGTATGCCATAATTGCGGCGGTAAGTCCCCTCTTTGAAGAGTGCTTGAGAGGCGCCACGGCGTCCTCACCTTCCGCCTGACGCAGGTCCTCACCGGACATGGCTGTTTCGGATAAGGCGGGAGGAAACGCGCGGGTGTTGTCATTGTGTGGATCGACCGGAGGACACGGTGGAGCTTACGGTGGAGGTCTGCCCGGCTTGGGCGGAGCACCGCCGTGTCCTCGTGGCGGCGATCGGCGGCGGCGACGTCCGGCGTCCGGCCCTGGTTCAGGCCATGGTACGGAGCGAGAGGGTATGGGAAGCAGTCACCTCCTTCTGCGAAGCAGTAATGCTCGCGAAGGAGGAGGCGGAGCGCGTGAGGGAGAGGCAATCATTGCGCCCTCACGCCCCTAGTCACCGCAGGCGGAAACACCCTGGGCGTCGGGAGTCGATAACCGACTCCCGGCCACCGTAGGCGCGGGCCTGCGGACGGCGAGCAATGGGCAGCTCGCCGTCCGGCCGTCCGGGTCGACGGCACATTGTGTTCCACGCGCGCCTCAAAGAGTTGTCAGCATAATTGACGGGGTCCGATAGGGCCGATGCCTGCCGGGGTCGCGGATTGTTCGAAAGAGTTACCGTGGCCCTGGTGCACAGGCAACTGAAGGAACACGGGTGGGTTTTAGTCAGTAAGATTCTGACACGCCCTTCCGCTGCGCCCAGAGCGGAAGAGGTCATTTCATGATTTCCCACCCAAAAAAAAAAGGCTCAGTAGTTTCGGAGATAATCGGGGAATGGCCAATTTTCTCATGATTTCTTAAATAACTTAAAAATTATTTATTTTAAATTTATACAACACATAATTATGTTTAAAACCCTCACAAGAAGCCCTTTTATTTGAAATGTCACACGGTACAGTTTGCGAAAGTTTTGTTTTTAATTTTCTAGCTTGCCTCCAAAAGTGACCCCCATATTCATTCATCAATTTACGTTAGACACCCGTGTTTGGGTCACAGAAATTCATATTTGTACCAAATTTCAACTTAATCAGTGCAGTAGATTCAGAATAAATTGGCTGTGACAGACGGACAGACACACGGGTGATCCTAAAAGGGTTCCGTTTTTTCATCAGGACGTACGGAACCCTAATAAGAATTCAAGTTTTGAATTCTCTTTTTAAATATAATAGCTACATAATAGGTTGTTTAGATAGAAAATGTGACTATTCACAAAAACGTTATTCGTTCTCAAATATGTCTATTTTCCATATTGTAGATGGACAAAGGGATAACAAGTTTTTCCGGAAGGACTACACTTATATAGAGTCAGAAGAAAGTTTCTACAAGGTCCACACGACAGCACAGAGTTTTGCTGATGCCAAGCGAATGTGTGCTCTGGAAGGAGCCAGATTATTCTACGCAGAGAACGAAGATGAAGCCAACGCTGTTATATCGTTTTGGAACAGAACCCAGCCTAGCATACCGTGGGTGTTTGTGGGGCTGTCGGACATATTGGCTGAAGGATTATTTGAGACAATTGATGGTACGTATACTTACAGGGTGTAAAAAGGTGTCATAAAGCCGAAATCTACGCATCATAAATATTCATTTAGCGAAGTACATACAATAAGGCATTTTTTTGGGAATGAGATTTAGGTTAACTATATTAAGAAATTAAATTAGCTAGTGAATTTAAGGGTTTCGGTATAAAAATAGGATAAAGCAAAATAAAAATGGGGTCATCGACCACAGTTAGCGTAGACACTTGAAATATCAGTTTAAAAAATCTGTTCTTTTTGTGTAAACTTTACAGACTTGATTAGTATCGATAGCTGAACACGATGAAACAAAAGAAAACAGATTTTCTGAACTCAAACTCCTAGTAACAACATTACCAGGGGTCGATGACCCCAAAAAAAACATCAAGTATTTTTTTTTTAATCATATTTAGATATCGATACGGTCCATCACGTCTGTGAAGTTTTGCTAGCTAATTTAATGTGACCCTTCAGGCCTACCAATTAGTTTTACTTTATTTCCATATCATAATTCTTTTTTAATTTTTAGGAAGGCCAATCACTGAGGTCTACAGTAGATGGCAGACATGGCAACCGGACAATTCTGGCGGTATAGAGGACTGTGTACACATGGACCTACTAGGCACTATGAATGATTACCTATGTGACCCCAAGTCTTACTTTATTTGTAAGAAGAGTCTCCATTCACTGGAATGGAATCATGACTGCAATATGCCTAATTTAGGTAGGTTAAAATCTTTTGTATTAAGCCAATTCATTCAAATCAAATAAAAATATTTTATTTCACATAAACCTACATGGGCACTTATAAAACGTCAGAAGCTAGCTACACGGTTCCAATTGGCTGTTTCTTTGTTGGTTGGATCATTGCTTGGTAAACTCTAGTTTTTTAACTTACCTGAAGTACCTTCATATGCGTCCTACCAGAACAGAACAAGAAGTTTATGACAGCCGACATAACATTATCCCGTAAAATATAATTAAACGCCAAACTTGTCAGCGGCTTAACACTATTCACCAAGTGCGGCGCATGCTCTGTAAGGGGGATGTAGGAGGTTCTCAGAAGAATCAAACTCAGAATTAACTAATGCTGTCGTTAGAATACATTTGCTCAACAGTAGGTAATGATAAATAAAAGATAATGTATTAATTCAATACACATTTATTATTATGCGTAAATACGTATTTAAATATTCCATTATTAAATAGACACATTACATGTTTTTGATTTCAGATTACACTTTCAATAAGAATACTGGCAAGTGCTATAAGCTCCACACAACTCCACTGAACTGGGCCGAAGCATATGCAATGTGCCGAATAGAATATACCGCCCTAGCAGTGATCTGCTATCGGATGGAAACGAATTACCTTGCAAAGTTAACGAAATCCACACTAATACCACAGATCAGTGAGCAATACCAAAGAGGAATATATCACCTGGGCTTTCATAACAGATTCAACAAAGGCTGGCAGACAGTTAGAGGTACGTGTATTTGTAGCATAGGCAACAGCGATCTCCCTCGGATGTTGAAAAGAGGAGTTCCGCTGTCGAAGCACTAAGTAGATACAGCAACTACATGCGCTTTACAACTATTTTGTGGTCGACTTCATGTATAGCCAGATGTGTTGAAACAACTAACATCCACGATTAAATAGACGAGAAAGAACTTTACTCAGTGCGTCGTTAGTAAGTCAAGCTTAACTTAACCGGTAGTTCTGATTGGAACTACCGAAATCACTATAAAAAAGTGTCTAGATCTGTCATTGTCGCTTGTGGTGTCTGTATATCCACCGACAGCGTCGCCGTCACCGAGCTAGATGAGCTTGCTGCTCTGTAGGTACACTACTCGCTGCGGATTCTTGTGCTTGTGAAGTTATCTGCGTGCACAATTCATGTGATAGTTTCCTGGACAGTAGAAAGATATCCCAGAAATCTCGGTTGCTGTTTAGATTATTGATTGATCAATTACTTTTCCAGGAAAACCATTGAATGTGGATGCCGACGCCTGGTTCGACAACTACCAACCTGACGGAAACCAATATGAGGAATGTGGCGCAATGTTCTACACCGGTCGTCTGATCAACACCGATTGTAATACGAAGAGCTTGTTCATTTGTGAACACGAAGTAGATAGCTCGAATTCACACATAAAATTCGATCGTTAATACATCGTTTAATATTGTTAACACAGCAATAAAGTAAATAAAATATTATGTTTCCTTTTATTAGTATAGCCATTATGATCTTATCTTATCTTAAAAACTTATCTTTGCATTGTATAAATTCAATGTTTTAGTATTGTATAATTGCAGAGCACAGGTGTGAGTACTATGCACCTACTATAAAGCTACCATTTAATAGGTTTTTCTTTCATTGACTTGAATGTGCCCTGGCGGCTGAGAGTTTGTCATGCTCACTCTAATGTCTCGCTGGTGGTGGCGTGTGTGTTGGATCATTAAGTTCCCTTCAAAATGGTTGAGCTGAATGGTGCTGATCTATGCGTCATGTTCGTGAACGGGCGCCGTCAGTGGGGACTGGTCATTTCTTGGCTGCCACGGCTTATTTTAATTTAATTTAATATTTGAATTGCTTTTGTCTTTTTATTACGGACGCTTTTAACGTTCTGCATCGTTCTCACATGCATAATTTCAACATGAACGATGTAATCAATATTTTGTAATCATTTTTTGATTTAAAAGAGTGTCCATGGAGTTTCTTGCCCGTTCTTCTCCATAGGTACCTACTACGCTTTGGAATGGGTAATTAGCTTCATCTTTCTGACTGACCGACCCCTTGACAATTCAAAAGTGCCTGTAATTGGTTTATTTGAAATAAATGCTTTGAGTTTGAGTTGAGTTTGAGTTTGATCATTTACATTTTATTTTATTTTATTTATTTATACGTACAACTACCATTACAGGTTAACCCCAATGCGATAAATGCGCTCGAAACTAACTTAATATAAACTAATCACACACAACATCTAACCTCTATAACTAATTATAAACAATGCATTCCTTATTATATAATATTTATAGGTATAGAGTAGGTACAAACTTGAAAGGGTTTACTAGAATCTGAAAAAAAATATCTAGACCGGACTCTTTAAATTTAAATAGGATGATTCTGGGGGAGATGGCCATACGGAAGAGATGGCCAATAGAAAATGTTCAACTAATAATAAACAGATAGGCGTACTTTCAATTTAGTTTGCTTCGTTTAGGAACTGGCTAATTTGACTTTGTTTTCTCTAAAACATGTTCTATGAAAATACGAAGAAACGGTTCGAGAAAAGGTAGGTAGTGCCCCTGCTTTTTGGTTTTGACTCGTCTTGGCAGGGGTACTACCGTGCCTCCAGATCCCAAGAAAAAACTTGACATTTTTGTTAATAAAATATGTTCTCCCATTTCAACAGGATTTGTAAGTTTTGTACGCACAATATTGAAAGATATGTACCATGATAATTACCATGATATTATAGACTTCTTATAGGTTTCTCCTAATCTGTAAGAAAATAACTAATTTCTGTATTAAAAAAAATAGCCTTGGAAAGGAGATGGAAAGCGATGGTCCCAAATGTAATAAGTTGAGATATGATTTAAAAAAATAGTCATATTTTTTTACCTTAGAATATTAAAATTCAGCTCAATTCTCAATCTGGAAGCGGCGAAATGTGAGAAAGAGACTTTTCACCAGATTATCGATTAATTGAGTAATCGATTACACAATTACAAAAAGAAAACCTTGCACTAATTAACTGCACTTATATACAATATAGTGCATCTAATTACACTCATAATAATAAATAAAATATCAATGAATTACTGAAAAACCAATATAATAACTATCGATTTTCTTAAATTGGCCTTAACGGTAACGGGGTTTTATTGTTTAACGGTCTTCCGTTGACGGTAGGTTTCTAATACCTATACATTATTAACTAGCGACCCGGGCCTGCATTTCATGGTTATTAACAACTTGGGCTTGACAGAACATCAAGATTTTTTAGATAAATGAAATTTTAATAAGAATGTATTATGCACATAAACCTTCCGGAATAATTAATTTATCTAAATTATGGTGCAAACCATAATTATCAAGATGCGTTGCGTAGTTAGGACGATAAACGTGGTCACACAGACAGACACGAAAAGCGACTTTAATTTACAATATATTAATATAATATTTAAAAAAAATAGTTTTTTTCTCACAAGCATAGCAACAAGGATTACAATGTACAAGTTTTTTTTTTATGAAATCTGCCCCACACTAGGAATTTCTCCTCTATTGCGGATGCGTTTACAAACATTCAAACTCACTTACACTAACAGCCAGACCCGGAACAAGTAATTGTGCGTCATACATATATTTTGTTCCATGCGGGAATCGAACCTGCGACACGCAGCGCAGCAGTCAATCGCTTAACCACTGCGCCAACCGTGCCGTCAAGTTAATACTAGGTAAGTATACTTAGGTCCTATACATTAAACAACAACAATCCAGCAGCATTTGTGGTGGAAAAGGGAGGTTTAATTTGGGTATTGACTCTATCTTCTGAACTAGGCGAGGCCTGTATCACAGAAGATAGCACTCAGCTGACAATTTCGTTATTTTATAACCTAAAAACATTGTGAGCTACTGTTTTAATTTAATTAAATAATGTAAGTATTGAATTAAAGTGTTTGTGTGTGTGTGTGTGTTTAAATAATATGTTTGTGAAGACAAAAGCTATGCGGTATTTAGGTAGTCTTATTGTAATAACCATCTTTTCACTGAGATCTTAGCATCATGTTTGCTCAAAATATATGTGTATTAAGTTTTTTCTTAATTTTACTATAAAGTTCTTCACTCAATGGTGTTGCTAAACGCATCCACAATAGAGCAGAAATTCCTAATGTGGGGCAGTTTTCATAAACAAAAAAAAAACTTGTTAATTGTAATCCATGGCCATCTCCCCCGGAATCATCCTATTTAAATTTAAAGAGTCCGGTCTAGTTTTTATTTTTCAGATTCTAATAAACCCTTTCAAGTTTGTACTCTATACCTATAAATATTATGTAATAAGGAATGCATTGTTTATAATAAGATAAAGATGTTAGTTTATATTAAGTTAGTTTTAAGCGCATTTATTGCATTGGGGTTAACCTGTACTGGTAGATGTAAGTAGATATAAATAAATAATAAAATAAAATGTAAATAATCATAATGGCTATACTAATGAAAGGAAACATTATATTTTATTTACTTTATTGCTTTGTTAACAATATTAAACGATTTATTAACGATCGAATTTTATGTGTGAATTCGAGCTATCTACTTCGTGTTCACAAATGAACAAGCTCTTCGTATTACAATCGGTGTTGATCAGACGACCGGTGTAGAACATTGCGCCACATTCCTCATATTGGTTTCCGTCAGGTTGGTAGTTATCGAACCAGGCGTCGGCATCTACATTCAATGGTTTTCCTGAAAAGTAATTGATAAATCAATTGATCAATCAATAATCTAAACAGCAACCGAGATTTCTGGGATATCTTTCCACTGTCCAGGAAACTATCACATGAATTGTGCCCGCAGAAAACTTCACAAGCACTAAGATCCGCAGCGAGTAGTGTACCTACAGAGCAGCAAGCTCATCTAGCTCGGTGACGGCGACGCTGTCGGTAGATATACAGATACAAAAATCGACAATGACAGATCTAGACACTTTTTTTATAATGATTTCGTTAGTTCCAATCAGAACTACCGGGTAAGTTAAGCTTGACTTACTAACGACGCACTAAGCAAAGTTCTTTCTCGTCTATTTTATCGTGGATATCAGTTATTTCGACACATCTGATTATATATGAAGTCGACCACAAAATAGTTGTAAAGCGCATGTCGTTGCTGTATCTACTTAGTGCTTCGACAGCGGAACTCCTCTTTCAACATCCGATGGAGATCGCTGTTGCCTATGCTCCAAACACACGTACCTCTAACTGTCTGCCAGCCTTTGTTGAATCTGTTATGAAAGCCCAGGTGATATATTCCTCTCTGGTATTGCTCACTTATCTGTGGTTTTAGTGTGGATTTCGTTAACTTTGCAAGGTAATTCGCTTCCATCCGATAGCAGATCACTGCCAGGGAGGTATATTCTATTCGGCACATTGCATATGCTTCGGCCCAGTTCAGTGGAGTTGTGTGGAGCTTATAGCACTTGCCAGTATTCTTATTGAAAGTGTAATCTGAAACCAAAAACATGTAATGTGTCTATTTAATGATGGAAGATTTAAATACGTATTAACGCATAATAATAAATGTGTATTGAATTAATACAATTTTTTTTTAATTATCATTACCTACTGTTGAGCAAATGTATTCTACCGACAACATTAGTTAATTCTGAGTTTGATTCTTCTGAGAATCTCCTATATCCCCCTTACAAAGCATGCGCCGCACTTGTTGATTAGCGTTAAGCCGCTGACAAGTTTGCCGTTCAATTATATTTTACGTGATAATGTTATGTCGGCTGTCATAAACTCCTTGTTCTGTTCTGATAGGACGCATATGAAGGTACTTCAGGTAAGTTAAAAAACTAGAGTTTACCCAGCTTCTGACGTTTCATAAGTGCACATGTAGGTTTATGTGAAATAAAATATTTTTATTTGATTTGATTTGAATGAATTGGCTTAATACAAAAGATTTTAACCTACCTAAATTAGGCATATTGCAGTCATGATTCCATTCCAGTGAATGGAGAGTCTTCTTACAAATAAAGTAAGACTTGGGGTCACATAGATAATCATTCATAGTGCCTAGTAGATCCATGTGTACACAGTCCTCTATACCGCCAGTATTGTCCGGTTGCCATGTCTGCCATCTACTGTAGACCTCAGTGATTGGCCTTCCTAAAAATTAAAAAAGAATTATGATATAAAAATAAAGTAAAATTAACTGAAGGGTCACATTAAATTAGCTAGCTAAAACTTCACAGACGTGATGGACCGTATCGATATCTAAATATGATTAAATAAAAAATACTTGATGCCTTTTTGTTTGGGGTTAACGACCGCTGGTAATGTTGTTACTTGGAGTATAAGTTGAGAAAATCTGTTTTCTTTTGTTTCATCCGGTTTAGATATCGATACCAATCAAGTCTGTAAAGTGTACACAAAAAAAAAACTGTTTTTTTAAACTGATATTATTTTCAAGTGTCAACGCAAACTGTGGTCGATGACCCTTTTTTTTTTTGTTTTATCTTATTTTGATATTGATACCCTTAACGTTAGAGGAGTTTCACTAGCTAATTTAATTTGCTAATATAGTTAACTTAAAACTCTTTGCCAAAAAAATGCCATAAGGTACTTCGCAAAATTTTTATTTATAATGCGTAGATTTCGGCTTCGTGACACCTTTTTGCACCCTGTAGGTATACCTACCATCAATTGTCTCAAAAAATCCTTCAACCATTATGTCCGACAGCCCCACAAACACCCACGGTATGCTAGGCTGGGTTCTGTTCCAAAACGATATAACAGCATTGGCTTCATCTTCGTTTTCTGCGTAGAACAATCTGGCTCCTTCCAGAGCACACATTCGCTTGGCATCAGCAAAACTCTGCGCTGTCGTGTGGACCTTGTAGAAACTTTCTTCTGACTCTATATAAGTGTAGTCCTTCCGGAAAAACTTGTTATCTCTTTGTCCATCTACAATATGGAAAAAAGACAAATTTAAGAACGAACGAACGAACGTTTTTGTGACTACTGACATTTTCTAACCTAATAGGTAGCTATTATAATAGGTCTTTACCTATGAAATTGCCGTTTTGTATGAAAAAATTTAAACGAATTTTTTTCATGAATTTTTTATTTGTATTAATCGAAGTAATCACCCATGCAATCAATGCATCTTTGCCATCGCAGTGGCAGTTTATTGATGCCCTTCTTAAAGAAATCAGCTGGACGGGAGGCAACAAATTCTTCAAAGGCATTTTGTACTGCCTCTCGGGTATTAAATTTTTTTCCCGCCAAGAAGTTATCCAAATTCTGGAAAAAGTAGTAGTCTGTAGGCGCAAGGTCTGGTGAGTAGGGCGGATGACGGAGAGCTTCCAACCCCAGTTCTTGCAACTTGGAGACCGTCTGCTGTGCAGTATGAGGTCGCGCGTTGTCGTGCAGGAGCAGCGGAGACGAGCGATTGACCAATGCTGGTTGGAGATGCGCCAGCTTCTCCATCATTGTGTTCAGTTCTTCACAGTACACATCTGCAGTAATGCTCACCCCGTTTGGTAAGAAGCTGTGATGAATCACACCGGCGCTAGACCACCAAACAGTGACCATCACTTTTCTAGGGGTAAGTTTTCGTTTAGGGCATTGTTTAGGTGCTGAACCAGGATCCAACCAACTTGCTGAGCGCTTACGGTTATCAAACAGAATCCATTTTTCATCGCAGGTAACAATGCGGTTCAAAATTCCTTCATTTGTGTGTCTGTTGAGCAGTGCAAGGCACGTCTCGACGCGTACTTCGCGCTGGCGATCATTGAGTTCGTGGGGCACCCATTTGTCAAGCTTTTTTACCTTGCCAATTTGACGCAAATGGACCAATATTGTTTTGACGCTAACGTCGAATGCTGCTGCTAATTCAGCCGTAGATTGTGTATCATCAGCTTCCACAATCGCCTTTAATTCGTCATTGTCGACCAAAGTCTACGGACGACCGCGAGGTTCATTTTTCAGGTCGAAATTTCCAGAACGGAAGCGAGCAAACCAATAACAGGTGGTGCGTTGGTTTGTAGTGTTAGCTCCGTAAACGTCGTTGATGTTGCGTGCCGCTTGTGCCGCGTTGCTGCCACGACGGTACTCATATTCCATAATTACTCGAATTTTTAACGTATCCATGATGACGAAAAAGATTGAAATGCGATGAAAATGTAACACTAATCAATAAAGAAATGACTACTTTTAGAAAAAAAAATCCATGTTTTTAAAATAAAATTAATTTGAAATTAGAATTCTTAGCCAAACAAAAATTATTTTGATTTGAAATGGCCAGTACTGCAGAACGGCAATTTCATAGGTAAAGACCTAATATTTAAAAAGAGAATTCAACATTTGAATTCTTATTAGGGTTTCGTACGTCCTGATGAAAAAACGGAACCCTTTTAGGATCACCCGTGTGTCTGGCTGTCCGCCTGTCACAGCCAATTTGCTCCGAATCTACTGCACTGATTAATTTGAAATTTGGTACAAATATGAATTTCTGTGACCCAAACACGGATGTCTAACGTAAATAAATGAATGAATATAAAAGAAAAAAAGAAAGAAAAATAGTTTATTCTGCACAAACAAAACGCACATTACAAAAAAATTACATTAATAATAATACAAACATAGAATGTAGCCAAAAGCCTCGTACCAAAAAATTAAAAGGTTTAATATTTTGTCCATGGCCAGGGACCAAAGACAATACATTTTGCTCTGCAAGGTTACATAATTTGCTCTGTGTTACGACACTCGCAAATGACAACAAACAAACGAAAAACAAACGATGAAAACAAAAACAAAATGCCGATAGCAGAGTGAAAAAATGACTACTTTGTAACAAAAAAAACAACAATATTATGAACAATTTAGCCGTGCGTCGCATCTGTGCAAGAACAGGTCGTTGCTCAGCAAAATGCTGTGACTTCGGACGAACCTATCGTCAACAGCGCTGATTTTCAGCAACCACCTCTCGAATGACGTAATGACGTCCCCCTGCGTGACATATTATATCTGGAAAGTATTATTTTCTACAGAATTAAGTACGATTCTAGCTGAACATGGTTTGTACTTCTAGATAAATATATATATATGTTTAAATATCTGTATTATGTGTAACTTTTAATAAATACATAAAACATATCACAATAAAAATAAATATATATATGGGGGTTAGTTTTGGGAGCAAGCTAGAAAATTAAAAACAAAACTTTCGCAAACTGTTCCGTGTGACATTTCAAATAAAAGGGCTTCTTGTGAGGGTTTTAAACATATGTGTTGTATAAATTTAAAATCAATAGTTCTTAGGTTATTTAAGAAATCATGAGAAAATTGGCCATTCCCCCGATTATCTTCGAAACTACTGACCCTAATACAGAAATTTGTTCTTTTCTCACATATAACAGGACAACTTAAAGAACTCTATGGTCATAAAATAACATGGTAAAATTTTCAATAATGTGCGTGCAAACTTACAATTGCAGTTGGAATGTATGGGAAAACATGTTTTTCAACTACAATGTCAAGTTTGAACTTGGGATCTGGGGGCACGGTAGAACCAGCGCCAAGACGAGCCAAAAACAGAAAACAGGGCCACTACCTATCTTTTCTCGAAGCGTTTCGTCGGAATTTTTATACCGTCATAGCATCGGCCTGGATAATGCTGGAGACCTCAAATTTTCAGGATAAAAATGTAGTTGGTAGTTTTATAAAATACATGAAGGTTCATGTATCAAATAAAATGTAAAATAATAAAGTGTAAAATACGCCGATTTTGTCACTGACTGACTCACTCACTCGCTCATCAAAACCTCTTGGGCACTACCCGCAGTCCTCTAAAGCTGAAATTTGGTAAGCAGGCTAGGATTTGCACACAATAACAAAAAAATAATAACCTGCCGTACATTTTGACCAAGATGTAAGGTTTGTAGAGTTAGGGGGCTTGGCTCTGCATTAGATCTGATTACTTTGTATCATTGAAAGCTTTATGTAAGTCTTGGCAACCTACATACTTTACATGAAATGTTTTTGGTGGGTAACATATTCATCGTACGGAACCCTTTCCACGCAAGTTCAACTCGCACTTTGTATAAAAACCTAATACCTACTACCTCCCTAATATTATCAAATAACCCAAACTTGTATTTTGGACAGTACATCAACGAAAAGATCCACTGACTTGCGGCCTATTGTACCAATACAGAATGCCAGTCCGCCACGCTTAATCTTCAGATAAAAGATATCTGACGATTGAAAACTCATAACCATTGGGTGGCGGCATTCTTAAATATTTACAAAATTTTATGAATTTCGTGATACTTAGAGGATTTTGTCTTATGGGGTGGAGTTGAAAAGCGACACAAAGTTTTCTGGGGAAGATTTTACTGCGTTGCTTGATAAATCGGATGCTCTAATATAACACATTTTTAGTTCAAACAACGAAACACGAGCGTATGGTATGAAACATCAACCCTATTGCGGTTAAAAGGGCGAACAAAGTTTATCAGGGCGAATTTCACGATGTGTGTTGGGACTTGGGAAGTTGTAATTACCACCTAGAAAGTTGGCGGCCTCTAAGGTGAGATATTATTATTGCAGAATATTTTACTGCGTAGCTTTGTCAACTCAAAATATAATAACAATTATTCACCTATCGATGTTTTACTACTTTCAAACGGACGCAGTCGTGAACACAATTCATGAGTAGATAATAAGATAACATTTATGAGAGTTTTCAAAGTCTTAAAAACATAAATTATAAAAAGATCTACGATACAGTACTCAAGTGAGAACTCCGATAAAAAGTACACGACAAGAAAGACTAACAAAGTTTTAGAAAACATTATTGTAACTATACGACATGCGTTTCTTGGAGCAGCACGACAGTATCTGAATGCTTACAATAAAGTGAGGCTTATAAAGTAAAAGATACCGTTCTCATATTCTCGTCTGTCTCAAAATTTCCCCCGTAATATATACAGGTTGAATCTTTGAAACGGGACCTCACGGATAAAATAAAACGTACCTATCCATCGTTGGCGTTGTTACTAACAATCAAATGCTGGATATAAATTTAATATTATGCCTAAAATTAAAGCAAACGTATTTTTTTTCTTTTTGTTTATTTGGTGCAGTTTTGTGGCATACAATACTGTTTGTTTTAAAATTAAGTAGGTACCTATTGTATTTTTATAACGGTTGTAAAAAAAACGCTTAACGAAGCCGAGAGTTACTTATTCTTCTCATATTTTTTATGTAATGGACCATACCTTGGAACCTTGGAACCTTGGAACCCTCTGGTTACGGAGATATGGAAGTCTAAAGTTCCAACTTTTTTTGACGTTTTAGTTCGAACTTTGAATACTCACACAATCTCTGTAGGTACTGTTGCGACTACATTGAACAGCGCATTTTCCCTCCAATAAAAACTTTTTTACTAAAAAAACACTACAAAGCGAAAAATAACTTTAATTTCGGAAGTCGGTGTTTTTGTATCTGTATTTTGTTTTAATTTTAATTCTAATTAAAGTTATTTTTCACTTTGTAATGTTTTATTTCAAGTCGGTTGTTTTTTTTGTAAACAAGTTTTTATTTTTCACTTTTTAGTGAGTCAGTTATTAATAAATATAAGTTACAATAGCCTAATGTCAACTGCACATCATCTTTTACAAAATATTCCTTTTCCCGACGCAGGGACGTTAACTGTTGAGGAGTTCTCCTGTTAAGAACCAAAACTACTGGATGGTGAAGCCACCATCAGCTCCATTTCACCATATGCATTGTGACGAGCATAAATTGCTTAGCAACCATATTAAAATCGAATCGCAACCCGTGAAATACTTATATTATTGAGAAGCTCCAGTGGCCACCTCTGGTCTTCATCATCAGTACCACTTCACCGAATGGTACTTTCCTAGAGCAAATGCACGAGTTACTATAAAAAATACCCAAATCGCTATATGTGTGCCTATTAAATTTGAGGATTTCCCTCGATTTCCATAGGATCCCCTCATCAGATTCTGACTGAGTGACAATGGGGCCACCTCGAGAGTATACCCTTTCAAACAAAAAAATATATTTTCAAAATCGGTCCACTATTGACGGAGAAATCGGTGAACATACATAAAAAAATTAAAAAAACATACATACAGTCGAACATATAACCTCCTCCCTTTTGGAAGTCGGTTAAAAATAAAAGTCGTTTCCCAGCAATTATTTTTACACAAAACTACTTAGTTTGGTGTGCAGAATGCGTAGGTTAGCGAATTACAATTTTCTTCCATCCTTTTCCTTATTTTTCATACAGTTGTAATTTAAACTACTTAGGAATGATTTAAGGTCAACGTACACGTACGCACGGCTACATATCAAGCTATACATTTCCAGTATAAGCTGACTTCCTATTGTACGGAAAGCCAACAAATGCGAGGTCAGCTAAAATTGGAAATGTATAGCTTGATATGTAGCCGTGTGTACAAGTACTGCACGGCTGGCCGTGCAAGAATCTTTCTTTATAACTCCATACTTCAACGCACACTTTTGTATAAGAATCGTAACGGAATGACCTGCATCTTAAAAATTCAGCATGTATACCGATTCAAAAAAATGTAGAGGTGACTGAACTCTCCAATTAAAAAAACGTTTTGGTGATAAGCAATCTACCTACCTACATTAAATTACACATAATTGGGAGTTTTACCTGTTTCTTGGTTTGTTTGAGAACAGTGGTGGCCCAGTGATATCGGCCCCCACTTAGGAGTTGTAGGTTGTGGGTTCGAACCCAGACAGGCGCTTTACTTTGTGTAAATAATTTCATCACCACTGCTCTCAAAACGGTGAAGGGAAACATCGTGAGGAAACCGGCATGTCCTAGAACCAAAAATTCGAAGACATTTGACATCTACCAACCCGCCCTGGGTCCGCGTGGTAGATTACAGCCCATTCCCTCTCAAAGAGAGGAGGCCTGTGACCCAGCAGTGGGAACATTATAGGCTGATTATGCTTGGTTTGTTGGTGCACGTTTCTTCTGAAGCTACTGGATATTAACCAAATAGGGGGGGTTACCATGCACTCAACGCTATACAGGGAGCAGCTTGGGTAAGGTCAACATATGAAAAAAAATTAAGAGACCGATTGTGAACAATGTGCGGTGCAACTAAGTTTTAGCCCACTTTCGCATAGGCACTTTACTAACGCGGCGGAAAAAACTGCCTACCCCTATAGGGTTCCGTATCTAAATGTCAAAAACGGAACCCTTTATTTTAGCCATGTGATCATGTCCGACCGTCCCACAGTGCTCTGAAAATCGAGCTCCATACTCATAGAAACTTAAAGTATGAAATAAAAAAAATATGTCTCTGGTATACCTCCCTTTACGTAATATTAGTTGTTCCACGAGTGAGAAAAAAAAGATTTGTTTTTTTTTTTGTATGGGAGAAAACACTTAAAGTACATTTTTTTTAAACTGCATGAAACTGAAGAGCTGGTGCTCACACCAGCTATTGTATCATACACGGCAATCAATATGACATACAATTCGTGCACATTTGGGTGCCGCAAAGCGCGAAACAATTTTATAATTTTTTAATTTCCTATATGTGATTTAAAAAATCTTTAACGTGGTTAAATGAAGTCGCCGATCGATTTACGTATACTATCATTGGTGTATAGCCTGCTCATGACGTTTATGATGAGAATGATTAAAACGATATTTATTAAATACTTACAAAATTGCATTCCAAGAAATAAGTGACTCTTTGGTAATCACCGTGATAATAACACTGTACGACGCTAGTGAGCTCACTTACGATTTTTTTTATATCAAATCTTGGAGGTAAACAGCATTAGACAGGTCTATTGCTGTTTATCTCAGACATTTGGTTGGACAAAAATTATCCGGTCCAGTCCAGACATCAAAGTCATTATGTATGATCCTTCGAGTAAAATCAGAGTGAAACTTGATTTCACCAAAGATTGGATGGACTTACCTCATAGACCAAAGAGACACGAACCAGTAACCTACCTTTATTTACAGTAAGTTGTCGTGTTCCAACGAAATGGTTGCATCTGCAAGAATTAAAATCTCCTATAATTCTATGTTGCATCGTGTTTGGCAATCATAATATGTTTACTACACCCAATATAAAAGGTAAGACAGAATACAAACCACTGTCGTTAAGTTGCCAAAGTCAGTTACAGAACTTAGCGATGGAAAGTTCAAAACCCACATCAAACGTATCCTTATCAAAAATGCATATTATAAAATTAACTATTAACTGAGATTAACTAGAGACTACGTTGAAGACAAGGAAGTTTGGCAATAATTCCTTCTAGACATGTGGCTTCCCTGGTACCTTATTAACGGCATCACGGTGTAAATGTCTATTAACTGCTCCCAAATTACGAAGCTTTTTGTTTTTGCTTTCTTCTTTGACATAATCTTCTCATTATTTGACATTATATACCTCCAATTCTTATTTCAACTCCTTAATTGTGGCTTTTGTAGACAGGATTTTAATTCAGATTTGTTACAGTTGTAATGGCAATCATGTAATTTGTTGAATGAAAACCTACCAAAATCTCTATATTATATTGAACTTTCAATATTAGACAGGCGTGATTGCTCTTAACTTGCAGTGATGATTAAACACTTCTCCTAAACTCACTGTATAATTGAAATTCAATTACACGAAATGAATAATTAATTATTTATCAACCGATTCGTCTGTGTTATACGATATTTGCAGCGCGCATTCTCTCAATCGCTGACAGTTATTTCAAACAACTGACAGTTATGTCAAACAACTGACAGATATGTAAAATTAATATTGTCGTTAAGTTTTCTTAAATTTTCTAATGTTCCGCTCGACTTCCTAATTTTTTTCTTTAATAAAAACCTTCTTCTGACATATAATTAACACAACAAAAAAGAATTAGCGAAATTGTTCCATCCGTTCCCGCGTGATGCGATGACCAAGGGAAATTGGGATTCATTTTTATAAGAAGAACAAGCGGACCCGACAGACGTTGTCCTGTCTTAACTATGAATGTCATATGTCGTTTAGTTTTAGTTTTGACTATTGACTAAAACTAAAACTATCGACTCATTTATCAACCGATCCATCTGTGTTAAACGATATTTGTAGCGCGCATTCTGTCAATCACTGACAGTTATTTCAAACAACTGACAGTTATGTAAAATTAATATTGGAGCTAAGTTTTTTTAAATTTTGTAACGTTCCGATCAACTTCCTTATTTTTTTATTTCATAAGATTCTTCTCCCGATAATAATGAACACAACAAACAAAAAATTTGTGAAATCGGTCCAGCCGTTCACGTGTGATGGCGTGACCAAGGGAAATAGGGATTCATTTATATATATATATATAGATTAATTAAAGAGTAGCCTTTAATTATTAGCCTTTGTATAACGCACTATCGCAAGGTTTTCCTCGGGGTGGCGCCTTAACTATGGGGCCACTTTCGTAGGCTGAATCATGGAACCTTGTAGCACTGCGTCTACGAAGTAGTTTTTTATATGTATGTATAAAATATTTTGTAACTAGCGACCCGCCCGTGCTTCACACGGATACAATAGAATAAAATACAATGACAAAACATCGAGATTTCTGTACTAAGTCTATGTTAAGTTGCCGTACTTCATAAAGGATAATCATGATACGAGGGCGGGTCAATAAGTCCGTGACTTTTTGAATTTCTGACCTCTTTACTGAAACAGCAACACTGCTCCTGTCAACAGGCATCTGTCAGTTGACTCCTGTCAAAATTTAAACTTGCTGCGTCAGTTAGTTTGTGTTTGACAGCTATTTTTATCAGAATACTCACTAATTTGAGGAGAAAATGGAAAAAAGTGAATTTCGTGTGCTTATTAAGCATTATTTCTTGCGAAAAAAAACCATTACCGAGACCAAGGCTAAGCTTGATAAATACTATGGGGACTCTGCACCATCGATTTCAATGGTAAAAAAGTGGTTTACTGAATTTCGTTGTGGCCGTACAAGCACTGAAGATGCCGAACGTCCTGGACGCCCAGTTGAGGTCTCTACACCCGAAACAATCGAAAAAATTCACGATATGGTGTTGGCCGACCGAAGATTGAAAGTGCGAGAGATTGTGAAAGCCGTAGGGATCTCGCATGGCTCAGTGGTTTCAATTTTGAATGATCACTTGGGCATGAGAAAGCTTTCCGCAAGATGGGTGCCGCGTTTGCTCACAGTCGACCACAAACGCAATCGTGTAACAACTTCACAGGAAGGTTTGGCGTTGTTTAATCGCAATATGGAGGAGTTTTTGCGCCGTTTTGTAACCGTGGACGAAACATGGATCCATCACAACACACCAGAGACCAAACAACAGTCAAAACAGTGGGTTTCTAAGGGTGAATCGGCGCCGAAGAAGGCCAAGGTGGGTTTGTCAGCCAATAAAGCTATGGCGACTGTTTTTTGGGATGCACGCGGGATAATCCACATTGACTACCTTCAAAAGGGAAGAACAATCAATGGGGAATATTATGCCAACTTATTGGACCGATTCAATGACGATTTGAAAAAAAACCGACCTCATTTGGCCAAGAAAAAAGTTCTTTTCCACCAAGACAATGCAAGGGTGCACACATGTGCAGTTGCCATGGCAAAAATCCATGAATTGGGCTATGAATTGCTCCCTCATCCGCCCTATTCTCCAGATTTGGCTCCGAGCGACTACTTCTTGTTCCCAAACCTGAAGAAATGGCTTGGTGGCAAAAGATTTGACTCCAATGATGAAGTCATCTCGCAAACAAAGGCCTATTTTGAGGACCTCGACAAATCATTTTTTTTGGAAGGGATAAAAAAATTGGAGAAGCGTTGGACAAAGTGTATAGAGCTCAAGGGAGACTACGTTGAAAAATAAAATTATTTTTTTATCAAAAAATCTGTGTTTTATTCCAAAAGTCACGGACTTATTGACCCGCCCTCGTATAGTGTTGTTTGCGGATGATACTTCACTTTTGTTTAAACTTAAACGTCAGCAGCTGGCGACGACGATGCAAATATCGCGATTTCAAAAGTAGTTTACTGGTTCAATGTCAATAATTTACTCCTTAACGAAAAAAAAACCAAATGCATTAAGTTTACGCTACCTCACGTTAGACAGGTGAAAACGAATGTATTAATGAAGGGCGAAGAATTGAATCCTGAAGATAGCACAGTATTCTTGAGCTTAACTTTGGATGCTAAGCTTCAGTGGGGCCCACATATAGATAAATTGTCAAAAAAGCTAAGCTCCGCAGCATACGCTGTTAGAAAAATTCGTAATTTAACCGACACAGAGACAGCCCGTTTAGTGTACTTTAGCTATTTTCATAGTGTTATGTCGTACGGTATTCTGTTATTGGGAAATACCGCCGACATTCAGACTATTTTTATTTTGCAGAAAGGAGCTGTTCGATCAATTTATAAATTAAGTCCGAGACAATCTCTCAGAGAGAAATTTAAGGAGATTAATGTAATGACTGTGCCTTCTCAATATATTTATGAAAATCTTTTATATGCACATAAAAATAAAAAATTGTTTAAAAAATACAGTGATATCCATAATATAAATACTAGGAATAAACACAAATTTGTTGTACCTACAACAAGGCTCAAAAAAATAGGCGGCTCGTTCAGGTGTTAATGTATTCGCTTTTATAATAAACTTCCAAGCCACGTTCAAGATCTAAGCCTTAATAAATTCAAATCATTAATTAAATGTAAGTTGTGCCAGAAAGCTTTTTATACCGTTAAGGATTATATTGAGGACAAAAAGGCTTGGGATTGAGTTGCTCCAATTTTTGCATACTGAATGTTGTTTTTTTTTGATTATTTTATATTTTTGCTAATTTTTTTCGTTTTTTATTTTACATAAATTTTGACATTTTGATAACTAACTTTAATTTCGGAAGTCGGTGGCCAAACACGAAAATACAAAACCAAAGGCACCGACTTCCGAAATTAAAGTTAGTTTTCACGTCTTTTAGTGTTTTTTTTGGAAGTCGGTTGTTTTTTTGTAAAAAAGTTTTTTTTTTGGAAGTCGGTTGTTTTTTTGTAAAAAAGTTTTTATGTTTCTTTTTTTAGTTGCGATACCTACCCCACACAGATCGTATACCAATACTTGGTATGTAAATAACAGTGACAGGAAATTATTAACACATCATCCATATAAACTAAGTGGAAAAATATGCAGTATTAAAGATAACTCAAAAACTACTGGTCAAACCTTGATCAAATTTTAATGGGACCACATGTGAAGCACCACCTATCAAATAAAAAAAGAATCATCCAAATCGGTTCACCCACAAAAAAGTTCTGAGCTAACACACATAAAAAAAAAAAAACATACAGACGAATTGAGAACCTCCTCCTTTTTGTGAAGTCGGTTAAAAACACTGGAGAACTAAGCACACCCCCTTGGGGCGCACCAGACCTGTTATGTTTATAATTTGTTCGGTATGACTTTAGTTCTAGTTTACTATCAATTTTTTATACTTCTACAACCTGCATTCTGTTATTTAAAAAACTTTCTATTGAAGTGCTGGGCCCCGTATCCCATACTTTTCTAGTTTGTCTATATTAGCAATTTATGTGATCCGAAGTCGAAGGCTTTCGACATGTCAATAAAATATGCCTTGTATCTGAGTTCACTTATCTAAATTAGTAACGATTGTGTAAATTAGGTTAAAACAGGCTAATGTTGTGGACTTTTTCTTTTGAAAACCATATTGTTCTTCTCTTAGCATGCTAATTGATGAATTGAGTAAGGCGTTTATGCATGGCAGTTTCAAAGATTTTTGATATGATTGGTATGAGAGTTATTGGTCTGTAGTTATCTAGATCTTCCTTGTTACGTTTTTTGCAGAGGTTTTACAACTGATTGCTTAATTAGGCTAGGAAAACATCCAGATTCAAAAGATAAATTTACTAAAAACGTCATGACTGGTGCTAATTCAACTGAAGAACTTTTTAGAATTTCTGTTTCTAATTCATCACAGCCTCCAGAGTTTCTGTTGTTCAAATATAATATAATTCTGTGGATCTCTTCATATCCATAATATGGTTTTAGGAATTTACTATCAGTAACAGATTGTTTAAGGCTAATACGAGTATTTTTATGGGCACCGTTTGTTAGATTAACCCAATAGTCATTGAATGTTTCAGGAATTTTGTTCGGGCTATTTACTACGGTACCTTTATTCCTTACGTTTTCTATGACTTGTTTGCGTTTATTACCGATGGACTCTTTTTTATCAGTTGCCATGCTGCCTTGCATTTTTTCTTCGAATTACTGATAAATAGATAATTCATTATTTTAATAGACCCATGTATGCAATGTCGTAGGAGTTTAAGAGTATTTTTTAAACTTTGTTTTATTTTCACCAAAACTGGTGGAATACATAGATCATTACGAAACCAATACAACGCTAACAAAACTGTTAGAGTTGTATTGGTTTCATAATGATCTTTTCATTTTGCAGCTTACTCTAATGCCTTTAGATATCCATTTTAGGGGTCGACCCCTGTTTGTCATCTTTATTCTTCTGATAGGGAAACGTAATTTATAAAAGAAAGATATATTAGATATATTAGCTGGTAGAAGTTTTCGTAAACTACGTTAATATTGGATTGTTTATATACTCCTGAAGACGATAGTTCGGAAATACATTCTTTAAATTTAATAATTTGATGTGATAGTCTCTCTATAACGTTGAATATTCTGTCAAAGATGTTTCTTTGTTTCTCACGGGTTAATAACTGTGCAGTATTATGATCAGAATGATCCAGGTGTAAGAGTTCACCTTTAGCAGATTTGATGTTGCTGATTAGGTGATCTATACATGGATTTTGTCGTTTTGGTTCTTGAATATGGAGCACTAGATCATAATTTTGAACAATTTCGATTAACGCTTTAGATTTATAATTTTATTGTAGTGTGTGATTTTTTTCTTCGTGATATAAATTGAAGCACTGTTTCAAGTATTTCGAAAAACTTGGTAATATTAGAAATTGCAGTTCTTTATATGCACAAGATAAATAGATTTTAGTTCATGATCTAAATGCCACAACACTCAAAAATATTGTCAATACAATGCTGATTCAAGAATCATATTTCTTTAAATATAGTTAGTACCATTTTTTACGAGGAAAGAGACTCCACCACGCTTTATTTTCTATGTTCTGTAGTAACAGGTTGCCAAACCACCACTAGACCAACCAACCAACCAACTAGAGATTTTTATAAGACTCATTACCTCGTTCCATGAAAGTTTCCGACACACAAATAACATCCAGGCTCATTTTAAGATCTGAAAGCTTCGATAAATGTATTTCTATGAAATTTATTATGCTAATTAAGCCCGCGATGTTTTACTACTATTAAGAAATTAGTCTCGAAAAAACGTCTACGTACCTGCGACACAGAGGTCATCCTTTTGGAACATGCTTATGTAGTTGTTAGAAGAACTAGGTACGACCTCCTCGACGGCACCTCCTTATTTGTTTGAGTAACTTTATTTCAGCAATTGCCAATTCTATCTTTTTCGGCATTATCGAGCACGAGCCCCTCTAGATGTTTTGTTTTACATGACTGACGGTCTACTCGCTGATAAAAAGCCGCTCTGTGACTTGTGTCCTGGTCATGACGACCTGGGTGCCTAGCGCGTAATGGATTGCTGGAAAGTTTAGAAGTAGTGTGACAATATAAAACAGTTAATTAATTCGATTATCACATAATTTATAAATATTTCAATCATTTGCAAATTCGACCTTTGCTAGGCATTGTCGGCTGTTTCTCAGGCACCTCTACATATTTGTTTTCTTGTGTACCTCGTTAGATAGCTGATTAAATGAAAATGTTTTCTCCGTAATTTGTAGGCTTAATGCCATAGTAAAATTTTGAAATAACTGGTGTTAACGTTCATGGAGGTAAATGATTTTTGAAAATGGTTACTAAACTTCTGCCTTTAATTTCTGTTTGATGTTTTAGAACGTTTGAATACATCAAAAGCTTTTTTAAGGTATTGGGTACCCAATAGTTTAGCAGTTAGCTATTCAATTTGAGAGTTTAGAGAAAAGTGATATTTAGTGAGGAACTCGGGGAAATTATAAAAAAAAAAAAAAAAAACTGGTCAAATCCCATGAATTTTCGCCTAGGCTTTATGGGATGTTTAATTTGCAAATGGGTCACACTGTTAGGTCCTGGAAGGAATACGTCAAATTACAAGTCAAACTGTATATGTGTGTAAATAAATGGTTAAATAAATAAAATAAAAAAATAAATAGGTTATTACTGTATCATCATCGTGCCCTTATCCCTACTTAATTTTGGGTTGGCACAGAATGTCTTGTTCCTCCACACATCTTTATAATCCATCATCTTTCTCACAATTCATCCATCGTTTCTTTAGTTTTCCCCTAGTTTTATAGTCATTCACATTCATACTCAAAACTTTCTTTACGATAAATGTTCCTTATTCCTCCGCATCACATACCCATACCATGTCAGTCAATTTATAACCAACATCAAAAAGGAAGAGGATCTCAATTCGTCCGTATATTATTTTTGTATGTTTGTGACGCGATATCTCCGGCAATTGTGGAACGATTTCGAAAATATATATTTTAATGGATAGGGTATAACTAATAGTCCCATATAAATTTTATTAACTTTTCTTGGGTAGCTTTTCAGTTATCTTCAATAATACGTGTTTTTCCACATTGATGATGTCATAATAACTTCCAGTCACTGTTATTTACATAGCAAGTAGTGGCATACGAATTTTTGTGGCGTAGGTACCACAACATAAAAGTGAAAAAAAAACGTTTATACAAAAAAAAAAACACTACAGAGTGAAAAATAACTTTAATTTCAGAAGTCGATGGCAAAAATGGAAAATACAAAATCAAAAAACCGACTTCCGAAATTAAAGTTATTTTTCACTTTGTAGTGTTTTTCATACAACTTCTCAGTCACCTGTCACCAGTGCTTCAGCTTTCCTCTCACTTAGGTACTCATATAAGATTCTACCGATCACGAAAAAAAAAATCTGTAGAAAATTAGAAGGCTTAACCTATCCTATCCGTGTCGGGGCCCCAATTTCCGAACTCGCTTCGCTGGCTTATGTATTTCAACTTGCATTGGTAAATTCATACCTAAATCGCTGCCTTTTTTTAAATTTACCATGTGTCTGAATTGAAACATAAGACTTACCCAGTGAATGATAGAAGACAAAGTTTGAAAGGATTTGGTAAAGCCTTAGGTTTTATTGGAAAATCTTAGGAGTTACCGTAGCTCAAACTGTTACAGTAACTTCTGTTATGTATTTAATTTCGTAGATGGACAAAGAGCTAAAAAGTTTTTCCGAAAGGACTACCACTATATAGAAGCTTTAGAGAGTTTCTATAAGATCCACACGGTACCACGGACTTGGGCTGATGCCAAGCGAGTGTGTGCTCTAGAAGGAGCCACCTTCTGGCACCCAGACAACGACGGTGAGGCACACGCAGTGATATCGTTTTGTAACACTACCCAGTCCCATTTGAGGGGGGTCTATGTGGGGATGTCAGACATGATGGTTAAAAGTCTGTTTGTGACTGTTGACGGTACGTACATCATTTTAGTAATTTTTTGTTTAGTACCACATGTACCTACTTTTATAAATTGATTCTGTATTCGTTCCATTTATTCTTTCTTCGTTACATTTAATTTATGTTATGTATAAAAAATAGTGTATATGTACCTTTATGTGTATGAAAAAAAAACCTGTTTGAATTTTTCTAGGAAAGTCAGTTGCTGAAGTGTACAATAACTGGCTGCCCGGTCAGCCGAACAATGATGGTGGTAACCAAGACTGTGTGTACATTTACAAAGAAGGCCACCTGGATGATTGGGGATGTGACTATAAGTATTCTTTCATTTGCAAGAAGAGTCTTCAGTCACTAGAGTGGAACTATCAATGCAATATTCCTTATTCAGGTAGACTTTAATCTTTGTTTGGAACATACAACTAGACGCTGACCGCTGATTTCTAGTTATGTTATAATTACATATAAACATTTTCGGAATTGAAAGTATTTTGTAGTTAAATGAACGAATTTGATAACGTCATTAGCTTATAACAATCCACCCCTGATCCTCCGCCACTATCATACGTCAATATCAGGCCACCCGGGATGTCCGTCGCTTCACTAAGGCAGTACATTCACGATAGACGTAAAACCATTGGTTAATTATATTAATTAAATATTATTAAATAGAATAATTGGCAAAAGTTTTATGGAAACGGCAATCATTCTAATTTATTAGAATGAGATAAGAGGTACATTGCAATGACTTAACTACTAATGCTTTTACGTCATTCAAATTTAGCCGTGAATGTTGTACTTTAGCCGGCCTATGCTGATTCGCGGTCCTAACCCAATGACACGTTTCCCCAATGGCTATCGGTTCGATGGTTAATATTGACCCTTGTCATCTACGGGCTATTTCTCCGTTGGAGTTCCCTGTTAGATTTCTACTATTGATATTCAATTTATTGCAATTTACCAGTAAATTCTTCCTCTGCCTCACGTGTCCCACGTTATATGGGGTCGGTACAAAATATATACTTCTTCTATTATTTCCTATCAGCCGTCACGTCATTCACTTCCTTTTCATTTGAAATATCGTCCGTCGTATCAATCATCCATCTTTCCATGGCTCTCCCTCCCCCTCCATTTATCAAAATTTATATTCATCGCTCTCTTAGTCACATGAGTTTCAGCCCTTCTCATCATATAGGTACTCATACCAAGACGAACAGCATTTTCGCTCAACACTATCAGATAGATTTTTTTTTGTTCAAATCTCATTTGGTTTTATGCGTGACAAATTATTAGTATCAGATCAATCTCTTATAATCAGAATAGACACAACGTTTATAATTTCAGAGTACACTTTCAATGAGTATAATGGCAAGTGCTACAAGATCCATACAACTCCATTGAGCTGGTACGATTCAGATGCCGTGTGCCAACTAGAACAATCTTACCTGGCGGTGATCAGCAATGGGCAGGAAGCGGATTACCTTGCGAATTTAACGGAAGTCATACCGACACCTAGGGTAAAAGGGAACTACCAAAGAGGAATATATCACGTGGGCTTTCATAACAGATTCAACAAGGGCTGGCAGACAGTTAAAGGTACGTCAGAGTATATCTCCTTAGGTAGCTCCGATCTTACACGGATGTGGAAAGTGTTTCGTAGTCGGCTCACTTAACACCTGCACATATCCATGTCAACTCCCTCAAGTTGTTGTGGATTCACATCAATATTTTAACTTTTATAAACATTGTTATACTGGTATTTTTTTACGTTCTATTATTTTTGGCGTTGACTTCACGTTTAACCTGATGCGTCAAAAATATGGTACAGTATTTTTATATCACAAAGCGACGCGCGCATTACTTGTGGTAAATAAGTGCACAAACACGCTGTGAATGTGTGCTTGAAGACGAGTAGCTTTAGCATATGACACACACACGCACACATACATACTACCGACATCGCCATGGTTCAGACGGTACCGAGAGCTCCTGAGCTTAGCTTCACATTCACAGCCTGTTTGTACACTTGGTAAATACAAGTAAAGGATACTTCAAAACAAGACGACACGCGACGCGAATCACACGCTTCACAAAGGTACCGCCTGTCGCGCGACGAGCGGTGCCTTTGTGTCGCGTGCGATTCGCGTCGCGTGACGCGCTTTTTTGAAGGAGCCTTAAAGCGCGCGTCGCTTCGTGAGATAAAAATACTATACTTATTAGAGACCTGGACAGTAATCATAATCGGAAAGAAATCTAAACAGTAGGTAGTTAGAAAGTATCTTCGTATAAAACGATAATTTACTAAACCTTTTTGCGAAATAACAATGATTTATATTTTCTAATCAATTCATAAAATCAAATAATTCTAACATGTTTCTTTTCTAGGGACACCGATTAACGTAAGTGCCGACGCCTGGTGGGACAACTACCAGCCTGGTGACAGTGATCAATGCGGCTCAATGTTCTTCAACGGACGTCTGATCGACACAGATTGCGATATGAAGAGCTTCTTTCTTTGTGAACACGAACTTGATCATTCATCCGTAGGTCTTGAAGAAAATATAAAATACTAGGTGTTTTAAAAATAAGATTTTTGTTTTTATTTAGTACTAGCCTACTTCGCACGAGTGCAATGTACATGTTGACACATCGAGATTTCTGTGCTTAATTTAAATACACATATACCTTTCGGTCCATTTATTATCAATAGATTCTCTAAATGATGGTTAAAACCACATCAAAATCCTAAGCAGTCACACAGACAGACATGAAAGCGAATATTATCGCTGCCCTAGTTCAATAATAAGATATCTAAAATAAAAAGAATTGAGATAAGTTATGTTTCATGTAAAAAAAAAAATGGTCTTGTATCTGATTTAAAAATCGTATATATGTAAAACGCAACTTAGGTGCCTAAACCGATAGGTACTAATTTCTGTTTTTTACCGAACACTAGTTCAAGATTCTGACATCTTATGATAACTAGAGAGTCATGAAGAGTTTTACTTTTCTTTTACTTCTACACAGAGACTTATTATGTTGAAACACCCTAGATTGTCCCAGTGTTTCATTAATATTAAAAAAATCCTATCCCTTTACCAAACATTTCCGCGGATTTAGTCGGACAACTTACATTCCCAAATATCGATGTGCTGTAATATTATGATATCTTAAAATTATGTTGATGTCTGTTTATATCCCATAAATTTAGAAGCGTGGTTGCTTAAATCTTTAGGATTTCTTTAACAAAATATATATATAACTTTTAATAAACGATTTTAGAGACAACATTATAATCATAAAACATTTTTTTTTATCGGGGTTCATTAGGAGAAAAAATATCTGAGTTCAATATGAGGTTATCTTAGTATTAAAAGCCTTAAAACTATCCTAAAAATATTTTATTCATATTGAAATATATGACGGGATTTTCGTGCTGCTGAGACACCACGTGTCGCTGCTGATTCGTCATCTGTTGGTCCTTGGTCATGGGCGTGTACATGCAGGTGTTTGGAAAATAATACTCGCAAAATAACGCACTGCCTTTTGAACATGTAAAATCAGATACATCGTTTTGGTAAATCTTGAAAGAAACATTAATTTATTTAGCTCCTGCGACAAAGTTGCGACCAATGTTGCAGAATACTTCCCTTGGCCTGCTCTTTCGTGACACAAACTTCGGAATTTCATGACTAAGGCGTCCTTAGATAGATCACTCACGGCTTCCAGGTGAGTAATTTTATATCGAAGGCATACGAAAAAACAAAAATAGCACTTGACCAGCGAAGCACTCCGTCAAATCCCACTGTTCGAAATGGAAAGTTTGGCATGACATGTTGTGAGGGCAAAAGTCCTATTATTGGCGCAATAGTCTTGCCGTGCAAGCGTCTGCACCTCGAGCAGTTTGATTTGCGTTTAGTTTTCCGTAGACACCGTAGTGAGTGTAGTGACGTGAAATTACTAAAGTAATGCGGCAACACGCCGTTAAGAAGGCTACACATGATAGACAAAAAGTTTATATTTCAAATAAAACGGTAGAACTAAAAAACGGTTCGATATCCTATTATTTTGAGAATCAACTAAGAAATCATTCCAAAAAGGTTCACAATTCATCTTGTCTAAATAATAATCAAGAACCATTGCAGGGTACAATACCATTTTATTTTCCAATTCTCAAAAAAACGTCACAAGTAAATCCAAAAGATATGCCATCCAATAAGCTTTTTTTCGTTCTTAAACATTATTTTACAATATTTCACCAAAACATTGCTGGTGCCCTGAATAAAATTCAAGATTATGAGATAGTGTCAAATGAGTTACAAGAATTAAAGAAAAATGTTGCAGTAGTATGTCTCAGTGAACATTTCATTGAAAAAGGTGATGAAAAATAATTAAATATAAATAATTTCAATCTTGGGGCCACCTACTCACGTTAAAACCAAAAACGCGGAGGCACATGTATATCGTGTCAAAAGGGTTATGTAAGTGCTGAACTAGGTTTTTTAAAGGATCTTGCAGTGGAGAAACATTTTGAAATATGCGGTGTAGAAATTGAACAAATCAAATTGATTGTGGTTTGTATATACAGAAAACCAAATCCTGACGTAAATATATTTTTTCAAAACTTCATTAAAACGTTACTGAAACTTCAACATAAAAAAATATAAAATAATAATACGTGGTGATTTAACATAGATTTACTAATAACTGACAAAAACAGTTCTAAATTTAAAGAATTATTACTTAATTATTGAATGCAATACTATATACATGAGCCTACTAGGCTTAAGAAGAGTATAGATAATATAATTGGTAATGTAACAAATGCAATACGTGAAACATATTATAATTGTTTCCTGTCTGATCATAATACAGCTATTCAATCTATATCAGCTAGCAATCGTTACAATTGCTCAACAAATTAACAACAAAACTGATTTCCTTTTTGGAGCTATTAATGATTTAATTATAGGTAATGTTGGTAGGTTCATTGAATACACAAGTTGCTTAAGTTTTAGTGAAATTTATGATATCTCAGATGCTAATGCAGTTTTTGATGGATTTCAGAATCTTGTAACATTGATCTATAATCATTGCTTTCCAAGTATAAAAATTGAAATAAAATACACATGAATAAACAAAAATGGATAATAAAAGGTATTAAAAAAGCTGCAATACTAAGAGGTCATTGAGACATCAATATCATTTGAATAGAAATAAATTTAAAACATATTCCAAATTATTAAGAAGTTGTATGAAAGCAATCCCTATGTAACCAAAAGCACATTACTTATTCGCGAAACAAAATCAAAGCTACATGGAATATTGTAAAGTGGAATACAGGCACCGAGTAGTCTAGGGATTGCATAAGTAAAATCGAAGACAATTGTATAACACTGACCTCCGGATCTGACATCGCTAATAAATTCAATAATAACTTCATTGACATTGCCATTAATAATTCCTTTAATTTTAATAATGATAATATGGGCAGACACAACATAGAAATTCATGATAATAGTATATTTTTAGAACCTACAAATGCGTCCGAAATTGAAAGTATAATAAAGCGCTTAAGAAATACTAATTCAGCAGGCTATGATAATATCACGACTAAACTTCTTAAAAGTATTTCAAAACATATATCATAATAAAGATATATGTCATAATAAAGATGGAACGTGGAAAGTCACCAGGTCATGACGGTATAAGTATAGAACATTTGCGATACGCAGGTGTACATCTGCCCAGAGTCTTGAGTCTACTGTTTAACTTTTGTGTAGGCCACTCGTTTATTCCGGATGATATGTTGAAAACGGTAGTAGTTCCTATAGTAAAGAACAAGACCGGGGATCCATCTGACAAGCGTAACTACCGCCCGATATCATTGGCCACTACCGTGGCGAAGGTCCTCGACAGTCTCTTGAACGCACAGCTGAGCAAACACCTTCAAATCCATGACTTGCAGTTTGGCTTCAGACCCAACCTGTCAACGGAAATGGCGATTATGTGTCTGAAACAAACTGTAAGGTACTATACTGACAGGAATACACCGATATATGCGTGTTTTCTTGATCTGTCGGGGGCGTTCGACCTGGTTAATTATGATATTCTGTGGCATAAACTACTTGAGGAGACGACTGTGCCGAGGGAGACGGTATCCCTCTTCAAGTACTGGTACAGCAATCAAAAAAATGCGGTCAGATGGGTCAGCTCGCTTAGTCAGGAATATCCTCTGGAATGCGGTGTCAGGCAAGGTGGGTTGACTTCTCCGAGTTTGTTTAACCTATTTGTAAACCAGCTGATTGGCAGGCTCAGCGGAGCTATGGTCGGATGTTCGATAGACGGAACCATGATAAATAATATTAGTTATGCGGACGACATGGTTCTGCTGAGCCCGTCAGTGAGCGCGCTGAGAAGACTTCTGGGCATTTGTGAAGCGTATGCCACGTCGCATGGACTCAAGTATAATGCTAGTAAGACTGTCCTCATGGTATTCAAGGCGGGGAACAAAGCTCCGTCAAATGTGCCACCAATTAGGTTCGGGGGGTCGTCATTAGTGAGGGTGACTGAAGCAAAATACTTGGGTCACATGCTGACGGATCGCCTACAGGATGATGCAGACTTAGAGAGGGAACGGCGGGCGTTGGCAGTCCGCTGCAATATGTTGGCCCGCAGATTCGCACGATGTACTACAGATGTAAAACTGTTACTTTTCAGAGCCTTCTGTCAGTCATTCTACACGTGCAGTCTGTGGATCAATTTTACGCGGCGGGCTTACAACGCCCTGCGTGTTCAGTACAATGATGCTCTGAGGGCAGTGTTGAAGAAACCCAGGTATTGCAGTGCTTCCGAAATGTTTGCGGGAGCTTCCATCGATGATTTCTTCTCTATCATCAGAAAAAGAACCGCATCGATGATGAGCAGGGTCCGTGGTAGCACCAACACTGTCCTCAGAACGTTAGCGTGCAAAATAAACGGTCCGTTTACGGTTTACTGGGCGAGTGTTCACTTGCTCAGTAACAGGAAATAGACTGAGTAGTAGTTGTAATATATACTACTAAGATCTGGATTTTTGTACTAACAAATTACTAACACCCTGTTTAGTTGTATTTTTATGTGTTCTACTAACAACCCTACTAACGTTTTATTTGTGTTAAAATGTATGGACGTATGTCTGAAATAAAGATATATTATTATTATTATATCATCGCCTTTATCATACATCCTTGGAACAGGGCGGTTTTCCTGATAGATTGAAACTTTCCTTAATTAAGCCATTACATAAGAAGGACTCCCAATCTATCGTTGATAACTAAAGACCTATAACGATAACTCCCATACTTTCAAAAATACAAAAACAAATTCAAACAAATAACTTTAATTTCGGAAGTCGGTGGCAAAAAACTAAAATACAGATCCAAAGACACCGACTTCCGAAATTAAAGTTATTTTTCACTTTGTAGTGTTTTTTTTTTGAAGTCGGTTGTTTGTTTTTGTAAAAAAGTTTTTATATATGGAATTTTTCACTTTTTGTATGGAAAATATGAAAAATTATTACCTACATGAAGAGTTTTAGGGGTTTATGGGTTTCGTAAAGGGGGTCGAAATTTTCAATATTTTTGCGATAAGACACACTATATTCGAGATAAGTATAAGCAAAATAAAAGAAAAAAAAGATACAGTACTGCTTTTGCACCTGAAGTCGGTGCTGTGGTCAATTTTAGTTCATTGCTACAAATTTTATTCTACACCTTTCTAATCAATTAAGTTAGACAACCAACATTTTAGGTTAAAACAAATTCAGAATAGCAAAACTGCCATTTTCACTAAATTACTAACTCAGTGCCATCTTAGTGATGTCAAACTAAAATATAGTTAAGTTGTGTCACTTTAGTCTACTTCAGAATGGGAAATCGTCGTTTGACAGGAATAAACTAAATTTTAGTGATTTTTAGTCTAGTTTAGAGAATTTTGTGACAAGAGAATCGGCACCATTAGTAAACTAACTAATATCCAAAATAATATCAAACCGGCAAAAAAAATTGTACATTTATAAAACTAGTCGGATTACTAGCATTATAATTCCGTTTATTTATTTAAATTTAATTTACTTTTTAATTATTTATAAAATAATAATATGAAAATAGTTAGGTAATTATATTTTAATTGTAAATATTGTTGTTTGATTCAACAGATTAATGTTTTTTATATACATACAAAAGATTTTCATAAATATTCTGAAAATAGTTAGATTTATCATTAGCAATGTGAAAATCAATGATATTGTAACTTCTTTCAGATAACCATGTTATTATGTCCTTTATTTATTTTTACACGTATTATTTTACATTTTTAAATATTTCTTAAAAATAAATATATAAAAAGCATTTACAAATATAAAAAATCGTAGCCCACCGGTATCGGGACCAGGATCCTAATATTATGTTATTATTAATTATTTCATGTTTTTTAATACGACTTGTGCGAACCCTAGCGCCTAAATTTCAGAATCCTGTAAATTCTAGATACCTTAAGATTTGGATATAATATTTTAAATCGGTACTTCTTATTGCCAAAGCAAGAGTTTGTCTCGATATTGAATCCAAATTCCATGAAATAAGCCCATAAAAAAATAAAATCGATATTATGTAAAATTCGATGTTACTCACTACCGGTTAACGATAAAAATTGAGTTTGCTTGATAATTTACTTAATATAAAGCATCAAGTAATTGCAATCAAAGATATAAGAAAAACGGATTAGATCTAAAGTTATTGCGATTTCTATAGTTTTTATGGAATTCTATAGTTTTTATGGAAACCATAGAATATGACTCCAGATTGGGACAAAATTGTCACACGGGTGTTCTAGTCTTGCTTTTAAAATGACCTGTTTAATCGAATAAGCTAATAAAAAGGGAATGTCCGTTTTTTGAGGCAAAAACAATACTGTGCGATCTAGGTATATCATTTATGGAGATATCACGGTTTTTATTAGCGACCCGGAATTTTTGCGATCCAGTGTATTATTCCTCGTCCTGCTTCTGTCCTGGGTAGTTTTAGTCGCTGTACGCAAGATCGAGGGTGGTGTTTTCTATATTTGGTCAAACTGGTGTTAATGACGCGTGGTAGGTTTTTAAGTTCCGTTTTGTTCCAGCTTATTATGCCAAAAGAATAAGTAAGGACGGGAATCGCATAGGTATTATTGTTTTGATGGTATTTTTGGTGTGCAACTGAGTGTTTAAAATAGATTTTAGTCTGTTTAAATTGTTTTTGTATGTTCCATGTTCATCTAAGGAATCTATGGTTTCATCTGATTATGTGGTATATGAATGTTCGTGTGTTTGACCTGTCCTGACTGACTTGATTTTACACTAATCAATTCCAAATTTCATTCTTATAGCTCTCGAAAATCTATCTGTGGCATTTGCGAGTTTATTATTACAGTGCAATCCCTAGCATCAGGTGGAATGACAGCTCAATTCACCTAAGTTTTTACTGTGTTTTTTTTACAGAATAGATCGACAGATTCGAATTTGATAAACACACGGTGCATCGTAAATAATAAACTAACAACAAAAAAGAAGGCAAAATCAAGAAATCATTTTGAGACATTCGTGAACGGGTCCTACTTATAATAGCGAAATATATAAGACACACTTTACACACATAAAACGTAATTTATGCTTTTGTAACCTGAAACATGCTTAGAATTCGTGTAAAAGGTGTTCTTAGTTGAAATATAGTAAATAAAAAAATGTTAAAAAAATCTGCTGTTTCCTACAATAGTGCAATATCCATGCGGTCAGAATGTATGGAGCACTAACATTTTTTTTTATAACAGACGATACGTTTCAAAGCAGGGTGATCTAGAATCAGGTACTGAATACCTGAATACGTGGTTTCAATTAATGTGATAACATAATCGCCACTCTGTATATCTATTGGACCATTAGGAAAACATACACAGCTTAAAACATACCTGAATTGATCGGATTGCAGTTACGATTCCGCTTTAGTGTCATGAGGCTCTTCTTGCTAATAAAGTAACTGTTTTTGAGACACGGCACATCACTCATGCCTCCATATGGGTACAGTTCCACACAGTCCTCGTTACCTTGCACATCATTCGGCTCACCTGGCTGCCATTTGTGATACACCTCAGAGACTGACTTTCCCAGAAATATGAAACATAGTATTATAAAAAATATGGATATGCAAAGATAAGTTTTATATTTTAAAACACTACTATGTGCTCATGACAAATAGAACGGATATAGAATGAATTTAAAATAGAAGATACATTTTGTAAATCTATTCATACCATAAACTCACGCCTTTTTCCCATGGGGGTTTAAACTACATAGATCTATACGCCATATTATAAATTAAAGTCGGTTTTCGCGTTTGTGTGACCGCGTTGTTCGTATCCGGATTTTGCACCATAATATAAAGAATTTATTCCGGAAGGCTTATGAAATGAAATGAAATCTATTTGCAAGAATTATAGTACATACAGATTGTCGGCTTTTTTTAAACAGTTTCTAAAACAATTCGCGAGAACTAGCATGCAAAATTATTGTCACATTAAAATTAAATAAATGAAGCTGATAAAATTGGTACTTAAATCATAGTTGTTAAATTTGAAATGTCAAGTATTTGTCAAATTATAATAGTAAGATGTCAATGTCAGTGTGGATCTTTGAAGTTTAAATACTCATTGACAGAATAGAATGATTTTTCTAATAAGCCATTAGAATTACGCCGCTTAAATAGATTGATTGGTAGTTCCCTATACGATTTTGGTAGTTTATTAAATATCCTTATAACCATTGGAAAGCAACTTCTGTGATATAAATGGTATTTCATTGGAGGAATAATTAATCTATCAGGATATCTTGTATTAAACATAACAGTGTCTCCTAGATGTTGAGTCGGAGTGCATTTTAACAAATTCACAGCACGGGTACATTATTTTAGGGCTATAAATACCCTACCCTATTTAAAGGAACAGAATTCCCCCATAGTACAATGCCGTATCTAATGTTAGAATATAGCTAGCTAGCATATAATATAGCTAACCTCAAAACAGCCCTCTTAGCGTATCATGCTAAGAAGGCTGTTTTGAGGTTAGCTATATTACAAAGTCTCCATAACGCAAAAGCGAAACAATTAATCTTATTTGTGACCTTTAAGTAGTGAGGTTTCCATGTGCAGCCACTATCCACTATTATACCAACAAAAATGGCTTCGTGTGCTTCAATAATTCTTTGATCGAAATAAGTGTGCATAATACATTGTTATTAAACTTAATTAAAATAAAGAAATCACGATGTTTTGTCAAGTCTTAAAAACCACGCGAAGAACTGCTTAGGGGCGCTAGTTAATAATATATAGAAACTAGAAACCTACCTTCAACGGTCTCAAATTGTCCTTCAGACGTTATGTCTGACAACCCAACATACACTTTTTTGATTTCAGACTGGGTACTCATCAAAATGTTATCACAGCGTTGGCTTCATCGTCGTTGTCTGGGTAGAATAAACTGGCTCCATCCAGAACACAGGTTTGCTTGGCCTCAGCCCAACTTTTTGGTATCGTATGAATCTTATAGAATCCTTCCGTTGTTTCTAAGTAACTGTAGTCCTCACGTAAAAACTTTTTATCGCTTTGTCCATCTACGAATAGGAAAAACCTCATAGCACATATTTATATTATGACCTCAAAAAAACTAAAACAACATAACATATCATCACGTTTGCATTCCCCGAAGGGTTAAACAGAGGTGTGCCTTAGTACACCCACATTTCGCCATATGTTTAAGTCCCATGTGTATTAGGGGGCGATAACTAAAATATTGGTTAATAATGTTTCAGAGAAATGAGTTACAGAATAAAAAAACAGTAATTTAAAAAACTAAAAAACCCGACTGCGTTTCTGTGTAATTTGGAAATGTAAAAACCCTAAAACAACCTTTTTTTATATACAGGGTGGAATTTTGTAATGCCACCTGGAGGGAAAGTACTCTTAATACTGCAGATAGAAAATTTTACTCAAAGGAAACATTCCTTTATTTTTGAATAGAAAGTAAACTGCATTCAAATATTTTCGAAAATTCTCTTCTCCCACACCCGGGAATCGAACCGGCTAAAATCTGAAAAAATTATACCCTGTACTTTTATTGCATCGATCGTTAGGGTCAATTATAAGGATGAAATCTCTCTAACAAACATGATAAATTAAATGAAAGGAAAACCAGGAAATCTGAAGTTACAAATTCAATGAGTCAAGTTAAACTCTTTAACTAACATCCATCTTTTGGAATGCAGACTCCTTTGCGACATACTCGTAGCTGCGTGTATGAGGTAATTTAAATATGGAATGTTAGATTAAAATTTGAAAATTAGATTGTCATAGTTGTTATTCACATTTGATTGTTTTTACAACTCATTTCACATTTTGTCTCACGGTGAAAATGGCTTATAAAGAACAGTTTGATTTAATGGAAGCTTATTTTTTAAATAACAAAAACGTGAATCTAGCTCTGCGGTGGTATGGAGAGAGATATCAAGACCGACAGGCACCAACTCGGTCCGTATTGAAAAGAATGGTAGAAAATTTAAATAATACGGGTGGTTTCAAGAAGAGACGGCAAACTATTCAGCAAAACTATTTCGATTTTGAACTAGATGTTTTAACATACTTTGAATCATTTCCAAAAGCTTCAAGTAGAGATGCTGCCAATGAATTAGGAACAACCCACACTCGCGTACTTAAAGTGCTGAAAAAGTATAAGTATAAATGCTATCGTGAAGGTCGGTTGGTGCAAAAATTGCATATTGGGGATCGTGACAGACGATTACAATTTTGTGAAAACATGCTTGGAGAAATTGACCGAAACTCTAATTTTTTGAGTAACATTGTATGGTCTGACGAAACCAACTTCAGCAATAATGGCATGTACAATCGCCGCAATAACCATTATTGGTCTCGAGTGAATCCTGTTCGTGTTCATGAAACTAACAATCAAGTAAGATTTTCTTTCAACGTTTGGTGCGGAATTATGAGAAATAATGTAGTGTTAGTCCACGTGTACGAAGGTCATTTAAACACTGTCAAGTATATTGAAATACTGGATCTCTTAAGAAACGAGTTAAATGGTTTCCCCGAGGAAGAGCGAAACCAAATAATTCTACAGCAAGATGGTGCTCCAGCACATAACAGCAGAATCACTACTGCCTACATTAATAACCATTTTAATACCTGGATTGGTACAAACGGCACCATCAGATGGCCTGCGAGATCGCCAGATTCTCACCCCATTAGATTATTTTTTGTGGGGATATGTACAAAATCAATTTTACATGAAATCTTATGCGAATGACAACGAGTTGAGAGTTGAAGTTCAGAATACGATTTATAATATTCACCACAACACTTTATTAAAGGTTACTAGAAATGAATTCGTTAAAAGAATAACTTTGTGTATCCAAGAGAATGGAGCCCATTTCGAGCAACTAATTAGTTAGTTTACCATTTTTTGTAAATAATTAAATTAATTTAAGATTTCCTGGTTTTCATTTAATTTATCATGTTTGTTACAGAGATTTCATCCTTATAATTGACCCTAACGATCGATGCAATAAAAGTACAGGGTATAATTTTTTCAGATTTTAGCCGGTTCGATTCCCGGGTGTGGGAGAAGAGAATTTTCGAAAATCTTTGAATGCAGTTTGCTTTCTATTCAAAAATAAAGGAATGTTTCCTTTGAGTAAAACTTTCTATCTGCAGTATTAAGAGTACTTTCCCTCCAGGTGGCATTACAAAATTCCACCCTGTATATACCCAGTGTCACTCTCATAGTAAATACGAATCTAAGGACACCTGTCAAGCTAAAATCTATCAAGCCGTTCAGGCTGCATAGCGTGCCAAACAATTATACATACATAGATAAATACTCTCGGGTCAGCCACATCAACATCCTGAACCCGTTATTGTATTGGACCCGTAGGGCGCTGATAGCCCGCTGAGTATAGTTGGTCCACAGGCTGCACGTGTAAAACACTTGGCAATAAGCTTTAAAAAGCGTTGTTTTGACTGCCCTGCAACAGCGTGCAAACCTGCGAGCCCACATGTTACATCGGACTGCCAGCGCCCTGCGTTCCCTCTCAATTTCTACTTGGTCATTAAGCTCGTCGGTTACATAATGCTGCAAGTACTTGAACTGGTATGCTCGCAATATATCATTCCCATTCAGTTTACTCGGAGGCACATACTCAGGACATGTAGCACCGCCAGCCTTAAAGACCAAGAACTCGCTTTTATTTACGTTATAAACTAGGCCATGCTCTCGAGCATAGCCCTCACAACAATGAAGCAGCTCGCTAAGCTCCCTAACCGTAGGGCTCAGCAGCACCATATCGTCAGCGTCATCAACGGTTTGCCAATGGTTTCCGAATCTTCGTTCTTGGACTTACGTACACGTGTGAGCTCCTGCATAACTTATATCTCATTGCGTGGTTCTCCAAGACGCCTAATCAAAGCTATTTTAACTGACTCCCAGGGACTGAGATACTCTTCATATGCTATGGCAGATAGCTGGAGCACTTAGCCTACTCTTAATCAAGCAGATAAATGCCGGATGCGAACGATCTGCTTCACTAGTTAAAGTTAATAAATTGTCTACCTCTCTAATATAATATCTAAGCAATTTAGGATTGCCACCCTATCTTGGCATCCAATCTGCAATAAGTTTGTACGGTTTATAGTTAGCATCATAATCTCTGAGCGGCAATGTTTTACTGTAAGTTACCTGTCTAGTGGCACGCAAACAGAACAATAGTGGTGTAGTATTTTACGTGGAATTTCACGGAATATCTTCACGCTATAATAACTGGGCGCCTAACGCGATTTTAGCTTATAGAAAGACACACATATACTTTAAATAAAATACAAAAATTATAGTAAGGCAGGAAATAGAGCAAGGACACTTGGATATACGAGAGCACTTACCAAAGCAGCCACTGCATCTCCTGTCGAGTCTTGTCTCTGCCAGGAGTTTCCTCCAATTCTCCAAAGAAACGCCTTTCTGCTTTTATACAGGTGCCCAACCGCAAGTAAGGTACTTTGCGAGGAACGATTTGAGAACCGTCACTCTTATGCCGAAGAGTTATATTCGAACTTAGAGCGTCGCGATCCTACTGACTGCGCCAGTTACGTTCGGCGATCAGGAATTTAGTTTAAAAAACTTTATTTATTACAATTATTTTTATCACAGAAAAGTAACATTATTTTCTTTATTTTCAGCACTGTTCTCAAACTTGATTCTATTAAAATAAACAAACCGCTTTCAAGTTTATCATCAAGAAACAGTGATAACTTTGTTTGTGGTACAAAGATTTTGCATCATAAGATTTCTGTCTTAATTTTTTTTTCATAGTAACGGCTATGCTCGTCTTTTGTACAATATGTTCAATAATATCTGCAAGGCAAATATCTCGAAAACTAAGTGGGCACTCGGACCCGATGGCCCTTGTGTTTCAACCTCAAACGACTCGAACATAAGTCCCAAAATGGCTTGAATTTGGTGTCATTTATTTTAGGTTAGAATAACCCACCGTGCACCGGTAGCATATAATGTGTACTTAATTTCGCGGGCTACCCTAGCGCATCCCCCTTAATGATACCATTTACTAGCTTAAACTTATGATAAATTGAACAGAACAAAATTAAAACAGATCTTAGCCAATTTGCAAATTATGTGGTTTATGCAGGTACTTGAGGTTGAACAGCATTCAAAATAAGTTAAGATATGAAGGAAAAAATAAGTAAAAGTAAATATATTCTACTACTATTTATTCAATGCGTTACGGTTTAATTCATTTTGTTAAATCGGAACAACAAACAGCCACATTATGCAATATTACAAACAGAAAATCATAAGTAACTTAAGTAATAGTGTAGCCCTCAGCGCTGTTCATAGATTACAATTATTATAAATATGACGGAAAAGTTAAATCCATAATTGCTTCATATTTTGCAATAAATTGCCAGCGTTGTGTCATCGCGCGTCTCTTTCTTTTCTATGCAATCCGACAGTGACCGAGCTTTAGGTCTTGTAAGCCTCTTAATCACATTATCGAATCACACACTGTATGTACACGACACAACTATACGGAACGCGTGACAGTTCCTAGCGTGGAGGTACTGATCTCCTCGACGGCAGAATGGTAAGTGTCAAAGACTACAATAGTATACTGTAAGTGTCCACTGGTCCCATCAGCATTCCTCCATCAGCCAGGCTCTGTCATAGCACGAAATTAACCGAGAATGCACGTCATCGCGACGGTGCTGCCACCTCCCGGAACTTGTGCTGCGCTTCGTTTAGTGTCCATACTAATGACCGTCTCCGACAAATAAAACTGTAAGTCAGGAGATGAACTGTTCATGCAAAACAGTCACACTATTATATAGAAAAATAATGAAGTTTATTTTGTAAACAACAACAAAGAATTAGTCTAACACCTCAAGTGTCTCATACAAAAGGCTTAGTACAAACATAACTTTGTTTTTTATTTTATTTTGAACATAACAATACAAGAATAAAGAAATTATGGATGGACTGTGTGAAAGCTAGAAAGGGGTGACAGCGACTCATAGATAACTATGGAAAAAGAAAATATGTGGTGCCAACCCCAAATAAATTGGAAAAAGGGCGGCAAGAGAATGGTGATTATGATAACAAGATAGAAACAGGAACAATTTGTAATTAAATGTCTTTATTTGTCTTATCTTCAAATTAAACTTATCTTAAGCAAAGACATTTTATCACAGTTATTGTTATTTAACTTTTATTTGTACAATAATAATGATGATATAATTGGGTTTGTCCGAGAGTTGTTTTTCTGCGATTAGTTTTGGATATGGGGAAAACCTACTTTTTTAAATAGAGTATAAGGTTACCGATAATTTCACTACTCGAACACGAGGTTTGATTCATGTAAAATCGGCGATTTTGAATGCTAGGACATTACATCGTCAATTTTACATGCATCTAAGTATAATCCTAAGTAGACGATTTTCGTAACACTATTGTACTCGTAGATATACATACTGCCACTGCCTGATCAGCCACTCGCAGAAGGCTCGACGGGGAACGGCGTCTGCGTCGTTCAAGGCCTGTACCTTTTGAAAATGGTACGGGTGCAACCCAGCAGTATGGAGAAGTTTCCACACGGCATATTGGCTTACGCCGAAGCGCCGTGCTGCATCTCGCGTACTCGATCTAGGGCTCCGTTCAAAGAAATCGAAGATATCTTCTTCGATCTCTACTGCGAGTCGCGGCCTGCCACGTCCTTGAGCATGTGTAGGAGTTATAAATTGCCCATGGTCTAATAGCCTCTGATTTGCGGCCAAAATCGTTTGGCGATTAGGTACTGAAGGATTTCTTATCCCTTGATTGCGAAGGCGAGGAATACTTTCTGCTTCGTACAGTCTCTGGGCACCATTCAAGCTTTCACCACTCAGTATGTAAGATAGCACCATTATACTCGCGGTAGGAATACATTGTAAACAAATTCACGATAGCACGGGGCGCCGCCGGCCGGATGCGCAGGAACACGGAAGTAAGCGCTTGCGTCGCGAAAGGGTGCGCGGGGCCGACTTAACGATAGATGTGTCGCGCAGGTGTAGCGGGGCGGGGGTAAGGGGGGTGTGCGCTGCCCTTTTCATTGAATGTTTGCGCGGCAAGTGTAGTATTATTAACGTTTAACTTGTGACCACGCAGAGCTGATAATTCTTTCGAGAAAATGGTTTAATATGAAAATTTTACGTATCGTTTTTTTTTTCAAAAATGGAGTTAGTGAATGATACCTAATGCCTAGAAAATATTTGGGCGGTGACTAAAAAATCTTCATGTATACAAACGTTCCGACATCAACCGCCGGGCAGTTGCCCACCAGACACAACACCCGTCTGGTCGAAGGATCATCCCTTTTTTTTTTTCGCACATCCTCTCTCACCTCTCCGTTCCCTGTTCCTTCCCATCGTTTTATACATGTCCACATGGACATAGTAGGGCCACTAACGATCTCAAATAATTCCAGATATTGCCTCACCGTCATCGACCCGTTTTACTCGCTGGCCTGAGGCATATCCCATCGCCGAAATGCACCTTCATCGCTGGCTGGGTGTCTCGCTTCGATTGCACCCATCGCATCACTACCGACAGGGGCAAGCAGTTCGAGAGCAAGCCGTTCCACACCATCGCAGAGCTCCTTGGTAGCCAGCATCGTCCAACCACGGCGTACCACCCAGCCTGCAACGGCATGGTCGAACGCCTGCACCGCCAGCTGAAGGCGGCCATCCGATGCCACACTGACACCAACTGGTCAGGAGCTCTTCCCCTGGTGCTGCTGGGCATACGCAGCGCCTGGAAGGAGGACATTAAAGGGTCAACAGCTGAGTTAGTCTACGGTGAACCCCTAAGACTACCGGGGGAGTTCATAAATCCTTCACTCACCTGCACCGTAGACTACACCGACTTCGCGGTGAGACGTCGACACCAAATTGCGAAACTGTCGCCACGGCGCGAAACCATTTTACATGCTCAGCAGCTTGGCATCAGCAACACACGTCTTCCTGCGTCATGATGCCGTGCGCCGACCACTCGACCCTCCGTACACCCGGCCTATTCAAAGTACTGCAAAGGGGCGACAAGACGTTCAAGATCGAGGTTTAGGGAAAAGAGACGACGGTAACAATAGACAGGTTGAAGCCCGCTTACCTCAACAACGAGTCACATCAATTGGTGCAAACACAACTCCGCCATTAAACATCGCCGCCGAGAGAAAAACCCGCAGCGGGCGAACTGTACGCTTCCCCGATTACTATCGCCCGTAATTTCGTAACTACGGTCTCAGGAGGGGGTAGTGTAGCGGTTACCACCCATAGTTTTATGAAACAATCATAAATTGTTTAAAAACGCTAATTGTAAACACTACACATTCCACACAATCACATTGCTTATCCACACTCATCTCAATTATTTTCTCTTCAGACAGCTGTACCTGTCACTGTCACTTCATTCGCCACAGACTACATATACCTCATTACAAATGCATTCATGCATATACATAATATAATATATAATAGGTCTTTACCTATGAAATTGCCGTTTTGTATGAAAAAATTTAAACGAATTTTTTTCATGAATTTTTTATTTGTATTAATCGAAGTAATCACCCATGCAATCAATGCATCTTTGCCATCGCAGTGGCAGTTTATTGATGCCCTTCTTAAAGAAATCAGCTGGACGGGAGGCAACAAATTCTTCAAAGGCATTTTGTACTGCCTCTCGGGTATTAAATTTTTTTCCCGCCAAGAAGTTATCCAAATTCTGGAAAAAGTAGTAGTCTGTAGGCGCAAGGTCTGGTGAGTAGGGCGGATGACGGAGAGCTTCCAACCCCAGTTCTTGCAACTTGGAGACCGTCTGCTGTGCAGTATGAGGTCGCGCGTTGTCGTGCAGGAGCAGCGGAGACGAGCGATTGACCAATGCTGGTTGGAGATGCGCCAGCTTCTCCATCATTGTGTTCAGTTCTTCACAGTACACATCTGCAGTAATGCTCACCCCGTTTGGTAAGAAGCTGTGATGAATCACACCGGCGCTAGACCACCAAACAGTGACCATCACTTTTCCAGGGGTAAGTTTTCGTTTAGGGCATTGTTTAGGTGCTGAACCAGGATCCAACCAACTTGCTGAGCGCTTACGGTTATCAAACAGAATCCATTTTTCATCGCAGGTAACAATGCGGTTCAAAATTCCTTCATTTGTGTGTCTGTTGAGCAGTGCAAGGCACGTCTCGACGCGTACTTCGCGCTGGCGATCATTGAGTTCGTGGGGCACCCATTTGTCAAGCTTTTTTACCTTGCCAATTTGACGCAAATGGACCAATATTGTTTTGACGCTAACGTCGAAAGCTGCTGCTAATTCAGCCGTAGATTGTGTATCATCAGCTTCCACAATCGCCTTTAATTCGTCATTGTCGACCAAAGTCTTCGGACGACCGCGAGGTTCATTTTTCAGGTCGAAATTTCCAGAACGGAAGCGAGCAAACGAATAACAGGTGGTGCGTTGGTTTGTAGTGTTAGCTCCGTAAACGTCGTTGATGTTGCGTGCCGCTTGTGCCGCGTTGCTGCCACGACGGTACTCATATTCCATAATTACTCGAATTTTTAACGTATCCATGATGACGAAAAAGATTGAAATGCGATGAAAATGTAACACTAATCAATAAAGAAATGACTACATTTAGAAAAAAAAATCCATGTTTTTAAAATAAAATTAATTTGAAATTAGAATTCTTAGCCAAACAAAAATTATTTTGATTTGAAATGGCCAGTACTGCAGAACGGCAATTTCATAGGTAAAGACCTAATATATAATACATAACGTAAACATTTCAGAATACTTATTTATTATATTTCATAACATACACACACAATATTTATAATCTTATGTAACTGTCTAACAAATATTTACACTCAACACATGTGAACTGTATTCATTAACTAAATGCTTCATAATCAGCCTATAATGTTCCCACTGCTGGGACTCAGGCCTCCTCTCTTTGAGTGGGAATGGGCTGTAATCTACCACGCGGGCCCAGTGCGGGTTGGTAGATGTCACACGTCTTCGAATTTTTGGTTCTAGGACATGCCGGTTTCCTCACGATGTTTTCCTTCACCGTTTTGAGAGCAGTGGTGATGAAATTATTTACACAAAGTAAAGCGCCTGCTTGGGTTCGAACCCACAACCTACAACTCGTAAGTCGGGGCCGATACCCCTGGGCCATCACTGCTCTCAAACTAACCAAGAAACAGGTGAAACTCCCAATTATGTGTAATTTTATGAAGGTAGTTAGATTGCTTATCACCAAAACGTTTTTTAAATTGGAGAGTTCAGAAACCACTACATTTTTTTGAATCGGTATACATTCTGAATTTTTAAGATGCAGGTCATTCCGTAACGATTCTTATACAAAAGTGTGCGTTGACATATGGAGTTTTATAGAAAAATTCTTGCACGGCGAGCCATGCAGTACATGTACACACGGCTACGTAACAAGCTATACATTTCCAATTTTAGCTGACCTCGCATTGATTGGCTTTTCGTACAATGGGAAGTCAGCTTATACTGGAAATGTATAGCTTGTAACGTACATGTACGTTGACCTTAAATCATTCCTAAGTACTCGTAGATTAAATTACAACTGTATGAAAAATAAGGAAAAGGATGAAATAAAATTGTAATTCGCCAACCTACGCATTCTGCACATCAAACTAAGTAGTTTTTAACCGACTTCAAAAAAAGGAGGAGGTTCTCAATTCGTCTGTATTTTTTTTTTTTTTTTTTTTTTTTTTTTTTTTTTTTTTTTTTTTATGTGTGTTAGCTCAGAACTCTTTCCTGGGTGAACCGATTTGGATGATTCTTTTTTTGTTAGAAAGGACATACCTCAAGGGTGGTCCCATGATAAGGAAACCAGGATCTGATGATGGAATCCCGTAGAAATCGAGGGGAACCTTCGAAAATCGTAGAAGCGCCTAGTGCGTTTGTTAGTTTTTTCATTAAGTATTTTAAAGAACTACAATTTAATGAAGGTCTGGAATCGATCTGATGATGGAGCCGAAAGACAGTCGAGGGAATTCCTCAACGATTTACAGCAGTTACCTTGTGTTTGTGCTTGATTAATTTGTATTGATGAGAACTTTACACCTAGATGGGTTGTGACTGCCATTAGGGGTCTGATGATGAATATGAAGGACAGTTAAGGGAACTCCTCAACGGTTTACAGTAGCTACCTTGTGATTCGTTTTAATTCATTTATATTGATGAGAACTTTGCACTCATATGGGTTATAAGTGCCATTACAGGTCTGATGATGGAGACCATAGACAGTTGAAGGAATTCCTTAACGATTAACAGCAGTTACCTTGTGTTTGGGCTTGATTTATTTCTATTGATGAGAATACTATACCTAGATGTGTTATGACTGTCATTAGGGGTCTGATGATGAAGATGAAGGACAGTTAAGGGAACTCCTCAACGGTTTACAGTAGCTACCTTGTGTATGGACTTAATTCATTTATATTAATGAGAACTTTGCACCCATATGGATTATAAGTGCCATTACAGGTCTGATGACCATAGACAGTCGAGGGAATTCCTCAACGATTTACAGCAGTTACCTTTTGTTGGGCTTACTTCATACGGTTCAATATTCCAAAATATTCAGGTCGTACAAAAATAATACCCAATTAAGATTGAAGTTTTTCATAGGGCAACCACTACTAGTCATGCTGATGCGTCAATTTGAGACTGAATTTAAGTTGCGTAATCGCATCATCTCTAGCAATGCTCTTTCGTTGGTTGCTAAGCAATTTATGCTTGTCACAATGCATATGGTGAAATGGAGCTGATGGTGGCTTCACCATCAGCTCCAGTTCTTCTGGTTTTTACCAAGAGAAATCCTCAACAATAAACTCCTCAATTCCTTGCATCGGGAAACGAAATATTTTGTAAAAGGTGATGAGCAGTTGACATTAGGCTATTGTAACTTCGATAAATTATTATCTAACCCACTAAAAAGTGAAAAATAAAAACTTTTTGACAAAAAAAAACAACCGACTTCCAAAAAATACACTATAAAGTGAAAAATAACTTTAATTTCGGAAGTCGGTGGCAAAAAACTAAAATAAAGATCCAAAAAGACACCGACTTCCGAAATTAAAGTTATTTTTCACTTTATAGTGTATTTTTTGGAAGTCGGTTGTTTTTTTTTGTCAAAAAGTTTTTTGTGTAAAAATAATTGCTGGGAATGGGCCACCACTGCTCCACTAAATGCTTAATTAGGTTGAAAAACGAACACGCCTATTTGATACGTGGAGGTCTCAACTCAGAATGATTGGCAAAAATGTTTCTCGAAAAGTTAAACGACCTCAGTGTTCGCCCTTGCCACAAGACGAATACACGCTCGGTTTTCTTGTAAAATCTAGACTCCTAAACCATTCTAAATCACTAATATCTAAAATCATTTAAGTTAGCTTCTTTTGTTACATGTTATATCTGTTCTGTTAATGTAAATTGTCCTTCGTATTGCGTTTTTTTTTAACCGACTTCACAAAATGGAGGAGGTTCTCAATTCGTCTGTATGTTTTTTTTTTTTTTATGTGTGTTAGCTCATAACTTTTTTCTGGGTGAACCGATTTGGATGATTCTTTTTTTATTTGATAGGTGGTGCTTCACATGTGGTCCCATTTAAATTTGATCAAGGTCTGACCAGTAGTTTTTGAGTTATCCTTAATACTGCAGATTTTTTCCACGTAGTTTATATGGATGATGTGTTAATAATTTCCTGTCACTGTTATTTACACACCAAGTAGTGGTATACGAATTTGTGTGGGGTAGGTACCGCAACTAAAAAGTGAAAAATAAAAACTTTTTTCCAAAAAAACAACCGACTTCCAAAAAAAACACTAAAAGACGTGAAAAATAACTTTAATTTCGGAAGTCGGTGCCTTTGGTTTTGTATTTTCGTGTTTGGCCACCGACTTCCGAAATTAAAGTTATTTTTCACGTCTTTTAGTGTTTTTTTTGGAAGTCGGTTGTTTTTTTGGAAAAAAGTTTTTGTACTGTACTATAAATACAGTAGAGGAAGTGCCGAGGTAGGCAGAAATACAAGTTAAATTTCGCAAATCACTTTTCTTCGAGTTTACCCCGTAACACGTCATGAGAAAGAGACTTTTTGCCTGTTATGTTTGGTGATGAGGTGAGGATTGCTTTTCAGACACTGAAGAATAGATTGGCAAGTGGACCGGTTTTAAAAATATTTGATCCCAGGTTGAGGTCTGAGGTACACACAGACGCTTCAAGTATATAACTGGCTATAATACTCATGCAGTATCATCCCGGTTCAGGGTTACACCCTGTACACTATATGAGTCGGAAGACAAACGACGCGCAAAGCAAGTATTCGAGCTATGAGCTAGAGTCGTTCGTGTCGTGTCTTCGTTCTTTTCTTTCGTTTCGTTCTGAAATCCTAAGATTGTCGAATTCCATATTTACTAAGGGCACAACTCGATATTAGGAACAAAATAACCTAGAAGCCCACAATAGTAAAAGTGTTTAATTTTGACAGGTACTCATCAATTGCTTAGCGACCTCTTAGCACTATATAGCGTTTATGAATAAGAATTTTGTTAATCAGTTACTGCAACTGATTAAAATTTAAGAGACGTTTATAAATAAGACTGTAAAAGTTCAATAGTTTATCAACTTATCAGAGCGCTTTTTCCTTATTTAATACATATTATTGTAAAAATGTAGGTACGGGAAAAACCGGTAACTAACTGATATAAGAGATGAGAGCTACAATTTAAAGCTTCACTTCACGTTCGCAAATTGTCGCACTTGCAAGCGTCAAGACGCATATCGTATAGTTACAACAATGTTTTCTAAAACTTGTTCAGTTTTACTCGTAGTGTATCTGTTCTCGGATTTTTCACGTGAGTACTAAGGCACTGGCTTTTTATTTTTTTTTATTTTGTAACTCATTTCTCTGAAACATTATTAACCAATATTTTAGTTATCGCCCCATATTACATGGGACTTAAACATAACTGGCGAAATGTGGGTGTACTAAGGTACAGACATCTTTACTATGTGGGTACCCCCCTTGAAAGCACCTACGTTCGAACCCGCGATGGTCGCGTAGCAAGTTTTTTGTGTGTGTAGCGAACATTTTATACACAAACAACAATGCTGAATATTTCAAAGTTGTTAGTTACAGTTTAGTTGGTCTAAAACTCTAGAGGTTGAGGACGTGACGTGTGAAACCGCATTGGTTCACGTTCTATACTGACGGTCCGATATTTAGGTTTTTGTTTTAGTCAAATTTTATTTTTCTCTAAGTTATACTATTTAGCCTACTTTTTCTTTTTACATATTGCTTTAACTAGTAGGTTTATAGTAAAATAAAAAAATATAATTTATTTTAGTAAAATTTATTATTAATTAAAAAAAAACTTAACTATTTAATATTATAGTAACTGTAACATAAAAAAGTTAGTATCGCTTAACTGCAAAATAGTTAACTTACAACAACTACTTATAATGGTTGACAATTTACCTTTCAAACTAGTAGAATAATTTTCATAATTAAATAAACATGTAATAATTAGTTAATAATCTAATGAATAAACAATTTACATCCCTCGTAAATCATAAAAAATTATCTACCTCCAATTACTACATTGGATCGCAAAAATTCCGGGTCGCTAATAAATGGCGTAGATAGTTTCTTAAATACATAAGAATAATTTGCGAAACTATGGTATATTGTAGATGACTGTTTAATATAATATAAAAAATGTGTAATACGTTTTAAGCGTAGTCATAGTCATAGTCATTTATTCATTAACAAGTAACTCATATCTGAATGTACACACAAAATTACAACACCAGTTACACACAAAAATTACACAATTACAGTATATACACTAAAATAAATTACATTTGAATTTCGTATATACACGTATATATACTTTAATTAAATACTAAAAAATAAGAAAATTTCGCTTCTAACTTATGACAATAAAAATACACTTCGCGGTAAATCTTATAAAATAAAAGATTTTCGGTCAATTTAATATTTTGTATTTCCTCCACGAGCCCGCATCATTTCACTAAGACGATGTGGAATGCTGTAAACCAAATTTTGAAAACGATTTTGGTCTATGTTTGCCCATTCTTCCACTAGCGCATTCCTTAACTCGTGTAAGGTAACGGGAGCAGGAGAGCGTTGTCTCACGCATCTCCCGAGCTCGTCCCATGCGTGTTCTATGGGATTTAATTCTGGGCTGCGAGCTGGCCACTTCATGCAGGTAAAGTGTCGCTTAGTGACCGTCTAGTGCTAGTATTTAGGGTGTACTTATCTGTAGACAGTGCGGAAAATTTAATAGAATTCACGGACTGCTTAGGCACTATTAGTGCAATTACAGAGGAAAGTAATGTGGAATCAGTTATTATTTTGGGTGATTTCAACTACTCGCACCCTAATCAATTATTTTTGAATGAGCTGAATAGTTTTTGTTCTGAACAGGAATGTTTATGTTTAGATGTTAATAAAATGGGTTCTGACACCTATACGTTCATTAGTGAGGCTAACGGAAGTCGAAGGTGGTTGGACCATTGTGTGGTCACCAAAGCAGCCTTACCGTTAAAAACAAATGTGCATGTTAAATACGACATATAATGGTCCGACCATTTTCCGCTACTGGGTAATTGTAATTTTAATTTAGTAAAACAAAAATCTGTACTTTTGTGTGCTCAAGTACCGGACGGTGTCAGGTGGGCGGAAAGATCGTACGCTTAAATTGAGCACTATTCACATCTGAGTGGTAATCGCCTGCGCGATATAGATTTTCCAGTACAATTAGAACCTTGTAGTGGGAAGTTTTATAGAGATTCTGACCATAAAACAGTGATTGATGACTTGTATAGTGACATAGTAGATTCCTTACGGTTGGCAGCTGGTTCCTCACATCAAAAGCAGCCGAGGTGTCATAAACGTGTTGCTGGTTGGGATAGACACGTCGGCAGTGCCCACAGGGAGGCGCAGGCTAAGTTCACTATTTGGGACTGGCACAGTAGACCGTCGTCGGGTCATCTTCTCGACGAAATGGTGGAATCACGAAAAGTTTTTAAAGGTAGGCTGCAATGGTGTCAAAATCACCAAGAGGAAATTAAAATGGACATACTTGCCTCACATCACACCAATTCAGACTTCCGTAGTTTCTGGAAATGTACCAGTAGAATGAGCGTGGCCCAGGGCTTCCCTGTGAGCGTTGATGGAATTACGGAACCTCACCTAGTAGCGGAACTGTTTAAAGAACAGTTCATGGTTCGGTCGCTATTGGGGCCAGCGCAGTCAGTGATCGAGGCTGAGGACCAAATAGGACCAGTCTCGAACACTTGTCATAGTTAAAGATATCAGAGTAGCTCTTCAGAATGGGTGCGTCTCATAACGTAAAAACTCATTTGGTCTAATTTCATTTTACTATCGTTCATGAGATATAATCAACGTAAGATATACCAACTGTTGATATAATTTCTTTACATATAACATTTATTTATTCTAAAACTTAATTAGTATAACGTTGTTTGATAATACGTTTATGTAATCGCAAATCATTTGGTCTAACGATTAATTGATCGAAAATCATTAGGTCTAACGTTTAATATATATAAAAAACGTGATTATGGTTAACACCGCGACTCAGAGTACCCCGACTCGGATAGCTTAGGTTAGAAGGCTAAGGCGGAAGCTCCGCTCCGCTTCGCTCCGCTTCGCTCCCGCCTTAGTGGTTTTTTTTTTAAACCACCCAGTAGCGGGGCTCCGTCGACCTATCTTAGCGCAGGTGGTAATCAGTTACTAGTTATGTTTAATATCTACTTAGGCTACTATTACCTATAACTACGATAGAACTTACAAAGTATAAAACATATTTTCATCATATTAGACCAAATAAGTTTTATATATTTTTGATTTTATATTGAATGTATGTTATGTCAAACGATGTTATATTTAATGTATGTTAGGCTTATAAAAATTAGTTATTTCCAAATTATATCAATCGTTCATTATATTCGCTAATCGCTATATTAAATAAAATTATAGGTTCCGTTGTTATATGTTGTTAATATTAGAGATTTTGTTGTTATATCATCTATTACTTACCCCTTAAGAATATGAAAAGAGGGAAATCACCTGGTCACGATGGTCTCAGTATCGAGCATTTAAAGCATGCGGGTTCCGGTATTACTGTTTAACTTGTGTATCGCGCACTGTCACTTCCAGACAGTATGATTAAAAAGGTGGTCGTAAAAATGATTAAAAACAAAACTGGAGACGCATCAGGTGGATGGAATTATAGACCCATTTCTTTGGCAACTGTGGTAGCTAAAGTGTTTGACTGTGTGCTTAACGTACAGCTGGAGTAACATTTGCAGTTGCATGATGCTCAGTTCGGGTTTCAGCCTGGGTTATCCACGAAAAGTGCAATTGCTTGCCTTAAGCACACTGTCAGGTACTACACTAGCATGACTACAACAGTTTACGGGGCGTTTTTGGATCTTTCCAAGGCTTTCGACCGGGTCTCATACGACATTCTTTGGGATAAGCTAAAAGCGATAGGTGTCCACAACGAATTGCTAAACGTTTTTAGATACCGGTACGGCAACCAAAGAAACGTTGTAAGATGGGGAAGTAATTTCTCTTTACCCTACAGGTTAGAATGTGGCGTAAGATAGGGGGGCTTAACCTCCCCAAACCTTTTTAATCAGTAAATGAATTCATTGATCGAGGGACTCAGCAGGGCGCATGAGGGCTGCTATGTTGGCGAGTTGTGTTTAAACAACTTATGTTGTTAAAACACAACCAGCAACAAGCAGCAGGACCATATCCTGGTCCTGCTGGCTCCCTTGGTCAGTGCACTCAGAAAATTGGTTAAGATATGTGAGGACTACGCTGCTGGCCATGGGTTACTTTATAATGTAAACAAGTCGGAACTCATGGTCTCTAAGGCTGTTGGCAAGAAGTGTCCAGAAAATGTAATGTACCACCTTTTAAAATTAACGACGTCTCGATCCGTCTCGTACACCAGTTTCTTGGACATGTCGTTGCTGACGACCTTAAAGACGATGCGGATTTTGAACGGGAACGCAGGGTATTGGCGGTGCGGGCGAATACGCTGGCCCGTAGGTTCGCGCGATGTACAGATGCGGGCAAAATCGCACTTTTTAAAGCATACCGCACATCCCTGTACTCGAGCGCTCTATGGATCAGCTGTACTAAGCGTGCCGCCAATGCATTGCGTGTTCAATACAACTATGCTTTTAGGGCGCTGTTGCGACTGCCACGTTATTGCAGTACATCTGCTATGTTTGCTCGAGCCAGAGTTGATAGCTTCTCAGCTGTAGTGCGGAGAAAGAATGCATCTCTTCTCACAAGATTGCGGGACCACTGTCCCGCAATATAATATTACAGCCTCCTGAAAACTATTGCGGATAGGCTTGACAAAGCCCCATAATGAGGCATCTTATAAAAACTACTCTATCGGTAGTAGAATTTAAGTACTAACATAGCAAATAAGTTAAATTGTTTACTAACATCTAGAATTATTGTGAGAAATATTTTTGAAATTGGACCCAGTTGTCTATGTCATTAAATAAATTACTATTTCGTTTATTTATTTACATACTTATTTGTATACATTTTTAAATATTTTTATAAAAAAATTAAAAAAACATTTAGAAATATAAAAATAGTAGTCCGCCGGTATCAAGAGCAGGGTCCAAGCTACCAGTGGTTAGGGCTCTAGAGACAGGCACCTCCTCACGATGCGAACCGTATTGAGGAGTACTGCCTTCTGAATCAGGCCCTTGACCCAACCGCCTAACGAGAGCCTCGAGATAAATGATAAATGATTTTATTTCTGTAAGTAGGTTTGTACAAACACTTTTACACGTCAATCATATTTTTAACTAGATGAGGTCGGCGTTTCCTGTGCAGCTCAACTCAGGAAGTCAGGACTTAAGGAGCTCAACGATTCGACGAACAATACTAAAGAAAGGACATTTGGGTAGGCCGCATAAATTACTCAAACTTCCAGATCATGATTCAAATTAACTGAGAAAAAAAAGCAATGACCCATATAGTCCTCACATTCACAATAATTAAAATAACATAATAAAAAAACAAGTAAAAACTCATGTCACTGTATATATAAAATATAACAATGTCAATGTGTATATAAAAAATCGGACATAATGTTTGAGAACCATGTAGATTGGTGTCTGAAATGGTCTTTTGAGGAAAGAACCACACCGATTAAGTGGACCTGTCCCGTCAGTGCACGCATTTGTCAGTAACCGTGCAGCTCAACTCAGAACTTAAGGAGCTCAACGATTCGACGAACAATACTAAAGAAAGGACATTTGGGTAGGCCGCATAAACTACTTAAACTGCCAGATCAAGAATAAAACTGAAAGAATGACCCACATAGTCCTCATATTCACAATAATGAAAATAATATAATACTTTTTACAGTAAATGTTCATGTCTAAAATAGTTGGCAAATTAAAATCAACATTCATCGTGTAAATTTATTGGAGCAGCTCAATCCCAAGCCTTTTTGTCCTCAATATAGTCTTTCACAGTATCAAAGGCTTTCTGGCATAGTTTCCGTTTTATAAAAGATTTGAATTTATTTATTTATTTATTTAACCATTTATGTACACACATATATAAACAGACCATGAAGACAACATGTGTAAGAGTAGAAGGGAAAACAAAATACATAAAATCTAAAATAATTTTCTAATTTAAATATAAACATACAATAAGAGAATATACTAACATACATACATACTTCTAAAATAAATATCACTAAAATATATAAAAATATAATGTAATTTAAATAATAAATACATAAGCAACTATGACAAAGTGGAAAGATAGTGTTCTTTTACTCTACTTTTAAATACTCCAACAGTTATTAAAGCTTAGATCTTGAATATGGCTAGGAAGTTTATTATAAAAACATATACATTGGCATCTAAACGAGCCACTTATTTTCTTGAGCCTGGTTGTAGGAACAATAAATTTGTGTTTGTTTCTAGTATTTATATTGTGGATATCACTGTATTTTTTAAACAGATAAATATTTTTATGTTAATCTGTTTAATAATAGATAATAATAGAAAATCTTTTGTATGCACAAAATATTTTCATAAATATACTGAGAAGGCACGGTAATTATATTAATCTCTTTAAATTTATCTCTGAGGGAGTGTCTGGACTTAATTTATAAATTGAACGAACTGCCCTTTTTTGCAAAAACAAAAATTGTCTGGATATCGGCGGCATTTCCCCACAACAGAATACCGTACGACATCACACTTTATCTATATGGGGGCCCCATTGAAGCTTGGTATCCAAAGTTATGCCTAAGAATACTGTGGTATTTTCGGGTTTCAGTACTTCATCCTTTATGAGAACACTAGTTTCTACTTGTCTAAAATGAGGTATCGTAAACTTAATACATTTAATTTTTTTCTCGTTAAGAAGTAGGTTATTAACATTAAACCAGTTAACTACTACTGTGAGGGCGCTATTTACATTGTCAGTAACTAGCTGCCGACGTTTGAGTTTAAATAAAAGTGAAGTGTCGTCTGCAAACAACACTATATCATGTTTATCCTTTATGAGGTAAGGCAAGTCATTTATATAAATAAGGAATAAAAATGGCCCAAGAATTGAGCCCTGGGGGACCCCCATTCTTACTACAGATCCGGGTGATCTTTTTCCGTTAACATCAACTCTCTGAATCCTATCACTTAGGTAAGAAGTAAGAAGATCCAGAGAGGCGTTTCGGATTCCGTAGTGGTGTAGTTTCCTTATTAATGTTTCATGAAGAACACAATCGAATGCCTTGGACAAATCACAAAAGATTCCCAAAGCATCGCATTTGTCCTCCCGTGCATTATAAACATGTTCTAAAAGTTCAATCAGTAGTCGAACGACCCTTTGTAAAACCGAACTGTTTGTTGTGCAGTAATTTGTGTTTAGTAAAAAATCTTTGCATTTGATTCAAAATAAGTTTTTCGAAAATTTTACTAAAGGTAGGTAGTACCGAAATAGGTCTATAATTAGTAGGGTCTGATGAAAACAGTAAAATAATACCGTTATTTAAATCGGGTAGTAACCCGATTTAAATAACGGTATTATTTTACTGTTTTTCATAAGATCAGGAAACTCACCACGGTCAATACAATTATTAAAAATAATAGTAAAAGTAGGTGCTACAATGTTTATTAGAGAGTGAGAGTGTGTTGAGACATGTTGATCGAGGCTTTCGGCCATCAGGCCATTCGCCGATACGACAATCGGCACAATAACAGCCGAGATCGCATGCCACATGTCAGCAACCTCGTGTGCTAAGTCGAGATATATAATTTGCTTCTCTTTCTCAGCGTTCACGAGGTTCGCATGATGCGGAATGGTAATATCGATAGTCATTGTGCGGCGCGCTAATCGATCTATCACCACTATGTCAGGCTTATTGGCGACAATAGTCCTCTCAGTAATAATAGACCGATCCCAGTACAACGTAATATGGTCATTTTCGAGAACTGGGGGGGGGACATACTTGTAATACGGTACGTCAGAATCCACTAGTTTATATTGCTAAGCAAGTTGCTGGTGAATAATCCTGGCTACTTGATTATGCCTGTGCAAGTACTCGCCGTTAGCTAGATGAGAACAACCAGAGATAATATGTCTGATGGACTCACCTGGACGATGGCATGCCCGACACACGTCAACCGTCCCGCCCTTCATAATATGTCTTCGGTAGTTATTCGTAAAGATAACTTCGTCCATAATTGCACAGACGAAACCTTCAATTTCCCCGAAAAGGAAACCAAAACGTAGCCAGGATACGGACGCTAAGAAATCTACACCGGGCTCATGCAGAGCCCGATGGAAGCGCCCGTGAAGCTCCTTGTTTTGCCATATCTCCTTGCGGTCATTGATAGTAAGTACTACAGGTTTGCGCCAGTTCTCTTTAGCCATGGAGAGCGGGGTGAGTCCCTTGTCCACTGCGACCACATCACGGTGCATACCCACTTCGGCTTTTAAAAAATATTCTCTGAGGCTGCACACTTCGCGGTTACGGAGGGTCTTTGTATTTAAAAAGCCTCGACCCCCGCACTTCCGCGTTATGTACAGTCTCATCACCGATGATCATGGGTGATGCATCCGGTTTCCGGTCAGCAATGTAGGGACCCTCCTATCCAGGGCGTCGAGTTCAGTCTGAGTCCATTTGAGGATGCCGAAAGAGTACATCAAAACCGACATGACCAACCGTTGAAAGCGCGCACCTTGTTTCCGCCTGAAAGAAGACTAATTAATACCTTCTTCAGGCGACCAAAGAATCGCTCCTTCAACGATTGTTTCATGTCAGCAACGTTGATGCCTAACGCTTCCGACATACCCAAATACTTATAGCTTTCGGATGAGGAGAGGGATTTAAGGAGTATGGAATCCGAATGTTGAATTCCTTCGGGTTCCATAATCTCACCTCGCTTTACATGCATGACTGCACATTTGTCCACACCGGGTCTCTCTTGTTTCATCGAAAAGAAATTGCCAAATTATCACTTCCCAAACAATTTTCCGCATAATTTCATTTGCCAAATTATTATTTAGCAAAAAATCTCTTCACAAATAATTGTAACGCAAACCTAATGTTTGGCAAGTGAACGTTTAAAAAATAACTTGTTTACCAACTAGTACTATTACCAATTTTTATGTAGTCAAATATTTCAGTTGGTATAACATATTTTACGCAAAATAAAATAAGCCAAATATTTAGTATCGTCAGTTTTCAATTTACCATTTCTATTATAAGGCTTAGACGACGGAGCCCCGCCAAGCGGGCTCCTACATCTGGGTGGTTTAAAAAAAAAAAAACCACGAAGGGGATGGTGGCTAACCTAACCTATCCGAGTTGGAGTGCCCTAAGTCCCAAGCTCGCTTCGCTCGCTCTTGCATCCTATCCCACCCTTGAATAAATGATTATATTAAAATAAAATTGCATTTTTTAAATAATTCGCAAAAAAACTTATTTTTGATTTTATATTTTTTGTTATAACAAATAATTAGACCAAACGTTTATTGTCTAAAGATTGTTTGCTGTAATAAATCATTTGATTAAAGACCAAATGCCTTAATGACATTATCCTTGGTAATATTCTACCAAGTAAAAATTTGACCAAATGAAAATATGCGTACTAAAGTCATTCCAAACATTGCATTAAATTAATTATTTTGTTGAGCGGGATGCGAAATACCTGTGAATGTACGAAGAGACAACGTAGGTATTGTAATAAATGAATGAGGTTTATTTTATGAGTTTATGGAACGAAGATTTAAATTAAACTTAAATGCGGGATAATGATATACGGATAGTATATTCGTTATCGATAAGATAAAGAAAAGTAGGTATCCGTGATCGTAGGGCCAAAAATGATGCGGCGGCGTAAGCCTTGGGGGGGAAATCGAGATTTCTTTAGTGGACTGTATCAGGGGCGGTTCTGTGACACAAGTATGTGGTTGGTGGTGTGGGAAATGAGAAATGGTATCTGCCTGGTTATGGCGGAGACACGTTGAGGAGTTTCCTTAGCCACGTGGCGGCGGCCTGGTCCAGGATATCACATACGGACGAGAATCTACACTTTCCACAACACACAGACACACACCTGCACTGTTCAATAACAATCCTCGTTCTTTGCGGTGAAAATATGAGTCCTTTTCGACTTTGGGTTTATTTGACCCTCAAGCGGCGGTGTCGATGAGATAACTGAACCGTATGATCGTAAACAAGATGACAAATAATTAATAATCGTAAATAGTCTTATCTATAGAGGTTGAAGGTTGACTAATAAGTTGTTAATGATAAATCAATAAAATGCATATGTTTATCAAATCTATTTGATACTGACCTCCTTTGAAATAGAGCTCATTAAATACTCGTTATTTCTGAAAACCTATCCGAAGACAGTGACTGACTGATTGATTGACAGACGGACATGGCGAAACTATAAGGGTTCCTTGTTGACTACGGAACCCTAAAAAAAATAAACTATAGGTAGGTACAGTCAGCCGCATGTTGGTGGTGACACTTTCACCTTGAGCTGGCCTAGCGTAGTTCAGAGTTTTAATAGAGTAAGAGGCCAGCTTATACTGGTTTTGTTATCACTGACGTGCGGATGACCGTACATTGACTTCTTTTTGTAAAATATAGGCAGGTGCAAAGTTAAGGTGTTTAACCAGAAGATTTTAGTAGTGACAAAAATTTTAACTGTTCTCAAATATGTTTATTTTCCATTTTGTAGATGGACAAAGGGATAAAAAGTTTTTCCGAAAGGACTACACTTTTATAGAATCAAACGAAAGTTTCTACAAGGTCCACACGACAGCACAGAGTTTTGCTGATGCCAAGCGAATGTGTGCCTTGGAAGGAGCCAGTTTGTTCTACGCAGAAAACGAAGATGAAGCCAATGCTGTTATATCGTTTTGGAAAAGAACCCAGCCTAACATACCGTGGGTGTTTGTGGGGCTGTCGGACATAATAGCTGAAGGATTATTTGAGACCGTTGACCGTACGTATACCTACAAGGTGTAAAATATGACACCAAGCCGAAAGAAATAATACGCATTAAAAACATTCATTAAGCCAAGTAGCATTAAGCAAAAATATTTTCTGGCGAAGTACTTTTATTTGACTGCCTCGTTGGTCTAGTGGTCGCAAGCGCTACTGCTGAGCATGAGGTCTTGGGTTCGATTCCCGGGTCGGGCAAAGTGTTATCGGGATTTTCCATCTGGAATTTCTCGGTAGCAGCCCGGAGTCTGGATTTGTGCCCGGTTGATGGCAATAGGCTCGCCCCCTATTACATGGGACTTAAACATTACTGGCGAAATGTGGGTGTGCTATAGGTACACCTCTGCCTAACCCTTCGGGGAATACAGGCGTGATGTTATGTATGTATGTATGTACTTTTATTTGAACTAGATATTATTAGATTTAAACCATTATGTTTACGTACAAAAAATAAAAAAGAGCGACATCTTTTGATTTACAATATCTCCACTTGGTTACACCAAATCGCTTTACTGGTATGGACCCATCACAGGCAAATATTTGTAATGACTAATGTGAAAAAAAATTGACTCTTGGCTTCATTAAGGGTCTTATGACACCCTTTTTAAATATCTTCTTTATCGTTTTTGTTTTCATCGAATCAGCCCTGAGACTTCTTAATTTAAATATTTTTCGCTTCTCTTATAGTTTCGAAATTGGTCATCTTCGCACTCTCGAAAAATTCAGTCTGAATAAACATTAATGACAAAATAAATAAGTACCACTTAATTTTACATTATTTTCTTATCACAAATTATTTATTATTTTTAGTAAGGCCAATCACTGACGTGTACAACAGATGGCATAAACATCAACCGGACAATAATGGCGGTAATGAAGATTGTGTGCACATGGACCTACAAGCCAGTATGAATGATTACCTATGTGACTCCAAGTCTTACTTCATTTGTAAAAAGAGTCTCCAGTCACTACAGTGGAACCATGACTGCAATATGCCTAATTTAGGTAGGTTAAAATTTTTTTACGTAAGGCGACCCTTTGCTTGGCAAGCTCCATTTGTTTACTTACCAGAAGAACCTTCATATGTTTCCTACCGGAACAGAACAAGGAGTTTTTGACAACTGACATAACATTATCACGTAAAATATACTAAAACGCCAAACTTGTCAGCGGCTTAACGCTATTCACCAAGGCGGCGCATGCGGGGGATGTAGGAGATTCAGAAAAGTCAAACTCAGAACAAACTAATGTTATTGTTAAAATACATTATAACCCAACAGTATTGATAATTAAATAAATAAAGCTATTGCATAGCATTTTGTATAAGAATAAGAAATAAGAATTTAATTTTTTTAAATCTAAAATAAATTTAAAATGGGGCGCTTTACCCTAACCTTATCGGGGCCAAAAGATAGGCCCTTTACTGCCGATTCCAAAGACCCCAAACTCGATACCTCTACGACCTCCGGTTCAAAAGTTAAGACCCGGGGGGGTGAAGTAGCCCTGGATGGGTGGAGGGGTTGGTCAAAAGGGGTGACGCGGGGGGGTCCCGGGATCATATATAAGTGGGATTGATTTAAATATAATACAACTTAATATTGGGGTCGAAAAAGAGGGGGTCAAAAAAGGGGGGTCAAAGGGGCTTGTCTGTATGTATGTACTATTTGAGAGAGGGTTTATAGGGGGGGGGGCTAATTTGGTCAGAATTTTGATATTCCCAGCCGTTTCCGAGATATTGGGATATTGAGTTTTAAGATAGTGGTGATTATAATAAATGTATGGTGTCCGACTGGTAAATGATAAATGGTACGAAAGTAAATGGAAATAAATATTAATTCAAGTTACACTTTTTGATAAATACCTATACACCTATATACTTTCTCATAAACAGCTGCTTATGTATTCGTCCGATTTCGGAGCAGCTCGTCTCGATTCGTGCGAGCTTCGTAGAGTCGTACAATACGTCTAGTTGCACGCACACAAACACCGTATCGAAGACTGCCGAAAAGAAACGACGTTAGACAATGCACGGCCTTCAAGCCACACCTCCGTGCCCGTCGGAGTGGGGAGCGTAAGGTTTTTTTTCGTTACGGAATTTCTGGCTCCGGTCCCCGCGCTCAAGGCCCGCGATAGAAGCTATGCAATAGCTTAAAAAAAACAAAACAGGATGGACTCACGTAGACTTAATTTAGATAAGTAAATATCGTATTAAGTGTCCGACGTAGGATTGTACTTTGTAATAAAACGCGTAAACAAGTTATAATAGTAAACAAAGGCACGGACGCCCACGTCTGTGGATACATTGTAAGGTAGGAGTGTGGTTTTAGCCGTTAAGAGTCCGGCACTGCCCAGACTGGCTCATCTGTGAGGCAGTCTGGGCGTCCATGAGGATTTCCCACTCCTGCCAAAAAAAAAAAAAAAACGATAATAGCTATGTACTTTCATGTCCTATAAGCCTTTTAACATGAATATACTCTTTTAGAAATGTATGTAGGTAGGTACGTGTGTCTATTTTATATTACTTCCTTTTGCTTTTGCACCGGTGTTTCAGTGTCTTTTAATAACAATTATTATGGTTGTTTACACGTACAAGTTTGACTGCTGCTATGAAAGCCACTCGCACCTAGCACCAATACTATTCAACTATTCGCAAAGACGGCGAGAGACGAGACCTTACCTGAAAAAGATGATAATGAATTTATAACACAAATGTAGCTTTAATTGCTTCTACAAAATGTCTCTTGTTTTTGTGTGTGACTGTCACAATGTGGCTTTTCTTTAGTTCTGGGCCTTAAAACTGGTGCCATAAGATGAGGGGCACATGGGATAACACATTGGATAATCACAATCTCCCGTGAGCTTCCTCACGAACTCATTCTCTTCAAACCTCCTGAGCTAGGTGCTCAGGAGGTTTGAAGAGAATGAGTTCGTTCTGAGCCTCCTCCTGATTCAGCTTTTCATATAGATCCCTTCATCATGTGTACTTCGAATGAAGAATATGTAATGGGCAATCATTCCCGTAGTGGATTTAAACGAAGTTTCTGGATCTCCCTCTGTCTACTTCCCGCCGGGCGGCGTCTCAAAATTATTTACTTCTTTGCGTCGTTCTGAAATCCTGTAAAAGATTGTCGAATTCAATATTTACTAAGGCACAACTCGATATTAGGAACAAAATAACCTAGAAGCCCACGATATTCGTATTAAATTAATCAGCTGATTCATATAAAATTTGCCATCTTGCCTCTTAGCATCCCCTTAACAGTGCACCAATAGTGTTTAATTTTGACAGCTAGTAATCAATTGCTTAGCAATTGATTAATATTGAAGAGACGTTTATAAATAAGACAGTAAAAGTTCAATAGTTTATCAACTTATCAGAGCGCTTTTTCCTTATTTACTACATATTATTGTAAAGATGTAGGTACAGGCAAAACCAGTAACTAACTGATATAAAAGATGAGAGCTACACTGTAAAGCTTCACTTCACGTTCACAAATTGTCGTACTTGCAAGCGTCAAGACGCCTATCGTATAGTTACAACAATGTTTTCTAAAATTTGTTCAGTTTTGCTCGTAGTGTACCTGTTTGCGGATTTTTCACGTGAGTACTGAGGCACTGGCTTTTTATTTTTTTATTTAGTAACTCTTTTCTCTGAAACATTACTAACCAACATTTTAGATATCGCCCCATATTACATGGGACTTAAACATAACCGGCGAAATGTGGGTTTACTTAAGGTACAGTCATCTTTACTATGTGGGTACCCCCCTTGAAAGCACCTACGTTCGAACCCGCGATGGTCGCGTAGCAAGTTTTTGTATTTTACTGTAAAAAAAAATCTAACATTTTATAGATAAACAACAATGCTGAATATTTCAAAGTTGTTAGTTACAGTTTAGTTGGTCTAGAGTTCTAGAGATTGAAGACGTGACGTGTAAAACCGCTCTGGTTCAGGTTCTATACTGACGGTCCGATATTTAGGTTTTTGTTTAAGTCAAATTTTATTTTTCTCTAAGTTATACTATTTAGGCTACTTTTTATTTTACATATTACTTTAACTACTAGGTTTATATTAAAATGAAATAAATATAATTTATTTTAGTAATTAAAAAAAAAAAAAAAAAAAACAAATCTAAAAAAAAACAAAAAAAAACACCCTAAACACACACACACAGCACACAACACAGCACAGCACAGCACAGCTAAATTAAATAAAACTTAACTATTTATAGTTAATTTTTATTTAATTTATAACATTATAGATAACTGTAACATAAAAAGTTAGTATCGCTCCACTGCAAAATAGTTTATAATGGTTCACAATTTACGTTTCAAACTAGTAGAATAATTTTCATAATTAAAATACATGTTATCATTAGTTAATAATCTAATGAATAAACAATTTACATCTCTCGTAAATCATAAATATTATCTACCTCCAACTAATACACTGGATCGCAAAAATTCCGGGTCGCTAATAAAAATCATGATGAGGACTAAAGTGAATTGAAGTCCAAGGATAATCTACAACAACATGTCATAAGGACTTGGGAATTGATGCGTGGTAGGAATATAGGCTGGAATAAGGAGGCTGGAATAAGGTTACTCAAATTAGAAGCCGACTACAGCAAATAATACTCAGTGAGAGTCAACCCCTCTGCTATTAACTTAAAAACAAAACGTTTGCTCGGTGGGCGCTGCCCAAACATAGGACACCGTAAAACTCTCTGTTTTTATCGCACAATTAGGCGTATTGGTACATATTACAAGCCAGAAAAATTGAGTGTATTAGCAAATGTTAAAAAAAAACATAATAATAAAATAGTATCATGATAAAGCAATCGTAAACCGGAGCTGAAAAAAATATTTTTCGTCGCATAATTCTCAAAGTTTTGAGCGTACAATATCATAATTATTTTAAAAAAATACCTAAAAATTATTCCGCTAAGCCGTGCATTTATTTTTTTATTTAATTAAAACAGCACAATTACTTTTATTTTGGTCAAACGCATCGCTGTTTTCAGCCTTATTTGCTGCCGCGAGGTGCTTTTGTAAAATGTGCTTCTTACCGCGCCTTAAAATATTTATCTACGTCAATATTTTAAATGAAAGAACAAATTATTGCGACTTCTTCCGCTACAAACGAGATGACAAATAATTTATACCCGGTTCACATTTTCCCTTGAATTTACGCGGCGACGATAGCCAAAATCGAAGCGCCTATGAAAGAAAAAAAGAAGAATTCAATTGTTTTTTCTGCACAAACAAGATGCACATAAGAAAAAAAAACTAGGCAAAATACATACACTAATAAAAAGTAGCCAAAAGCCTCGTATTCAAAACGTCACATATCGTAGCCGGGCGCAATCACATATATATTTTTATTATTGTGACTTAGGTACAGTCACGGACTTTAATTGATGAGCCACTTTCAATCTTTCTAATTTTGCAGTTTTATACATTCACGAGATTACACGATTAAACACGAACTCAAACCGTATGATCGTAAACAAGATGACAAATAATTAATAATCGTAAATAGTCTTATCTATAGAGGTTGAAGGTTGACTAATAAGTTGTTAATGATAAATCAATAAAATGCATATGTTTATCAAATCTATTTGATACTGACCTCCTTTGAAATAGAGCTCATTAAATACTCGTTATTTCTGAAAACCTATCCGAAGACAGTGACTGACTGATTGATTGACAGACGGACATGGCGAAACTATAAGGGTTCCTTGTTGACTACGGAACCCTAAAAAAAATAAACTATAGGTAGGTACAGTCAGCCGCATGTTGGTGGTGACACTTTCACCTTGAGCTGGCCTAGCGTAGTTCAGAGTTTTAATAGAGTAAGAGGCCAGCTTATACTGGTTTTGTTATCACTGACGTGCGGATGACCGTACATTGACTTCTTTTTGTAAAATATAGGCAGGTGCAAAGTTAAGGTGTTTAACCAGAAGATTTTAGTAGTGACAAAAATTTTAACTGTTCTCAAATATGTTTATTTTCCATTTTGTAGATGGACAAAGGGATAAAAAGTTTTTCCGAAAGGACTACACTTTTATAGAATCAAACGAAAGTTTCTACAAGGTCCACACGACAGCACAGAGTTTTGCTGATGCCAAGCGAATGTGTGCCTTGGAAGGAGCCAGTTTGTTCTACGCAGAAAACGAAGATGAAGCCAATGCTGTTATATCGTTTTGGAAAAGAACCCAGCCTAACATACCGTGGGTGTTTGTGGGGCTGTCGGACATAATAGCTGAAGGATTATTTGAGACCGTTGACCGTACGTATACCTACAAGGTGTAAAATATGACACCAAGCCGAAAGAAATAATACGCATTAAAAACATTCATTAAGCCAAGTAGCATTAAGCAAAAATATTTTCTGGCGAAGTACTTTTATTTGACTGCCTCGTTGGTCTAGTGGTCGCAAGCGCTACTGCTGAGCATGAGGTCTTGGGTTCGATTCCCGGGTCGGGCAAAGTGTTATCGGGATTTTCCATCTGGAATTTCTCGGTAGCAGCCCGGAGTCTGGATTTGTGCCCGGTTGATGGCAATAGGCTCGCCCCCTATTACATGGGACTTAAACATTACTGGCGAAATGTGGGTGTGCTATAGGTACACCTCTGCCTAACCCTTCGGGGAATACAGGCGTGATGTTATGTATGTATGTATGTACTTTTATTTGAACTAGATATTATTAGATTTAAACCATTATGTTTACGTACAAAAAATAAAAAAGAGCGACATCTTTTGATTTACAATATCTCCACTTGGTTACACCAAATCGCTTTACTGGTATGGACCCATCACAGGCAAATATTTGTAATGACTAATGTGAAAAAAAATTGACTCTTGGCTTCATTAAGGGTCTTATGACACCCTTTTTAAATATCTTCTTTATCGTTTTTGTTTTCATCGAATCAGCCCTGAGACTTCTTAATTTAAATATTTTTCGCTTCTCTTATAGTTTCGAAATTGGTCATCTTCGCACTCTCGAAAAATTCAGTCTGAATAAACATTAATGACAAAATAAATAAGTACCACTTAATTTTACATTATTTTCTTATCACAAATTATTTATTATTTTTAGTAAGGCCAATCACTGACGTGTACAACAGATGGCATAAACATCAACCGGACAATAATGGCGGTAATGAAGATTGTGTGCACATGGACCTACAAGCCAGTATGAATGATTACCTATGTGACTCCAAGTCTTACTTCATTTGTAAAAAGAGTCTCCAGTCACTACAGTGGAACCATGACTGCAATATGCCTAATTTAGGTAGGTTAAAATTTTTTTACGTAAGGCGACCCTTTGCTTGGCAAGCTCCATTTGTTTACTTACCAGAAGAACCTTCATATGTTTCCTACCGGAACAGAACAAGGAGTTTTTGACAACTGACATAACATTATCACGTAAAATATACTAAAACGCCAAACTTGTCAGCGGCTTAACGCTATTCACCAAGGCGGCGCATGCGGGGGATGTAGGAGATTCAGAAAAGTCAAACTCAGAACAAACTAATGTTATTGTTAAAATACATTATAACCCAACAGTATTGATAATTAAATTTGTATTAAATTAAAACGAATTTTCTATTATGCTTAAATAGGTATTTCAATCTACCATCATCAAATAGGCATTACATTACATGTGTATTTTATAATTTCAGATTACACTTTCAATAAGAATACTGGCAAGTGCTATAAGCTCCACGCAACACCACTGAACTGGAACGAAGCATATGCAATGTGCCGAATAGAATATGCCTCCTTGGCAGTGATCAGCAGTCGGATGGAAGCGGATTACCTTGCGCATTTAACAGAATCTACGCCGATAACATGTATCAATGAGCAATACCAAAGAGGAATATATCACCTGGGCTTTTATAAAAGATTCAACGAAGGCTGGCAGACAGTTAGAGGTACGTGAGTGTGTGGCAACAGCGATCTCCCTCAAATGTTCAAAGAGGAGTTTCGTAGTCGAAGCACTAAATGAATACAGCAGCTCCACGCGCTTTACAACTTCTGTCACCGGCAGTACATGTAGCCCAAGTGTTAAACGAGAATTTGTGAACAAACTAAACCTATTCTTTGGGATCTTTTATTAAAAGTAGATACCGATTAGCCGATTACCGATTCTCTAGTTAGTGTAAATGAATAATTTCACATTAGGTTAGTTTAAAAAAAAAACCTTAGCCATTTTTAAAGTTCCCAGGCATTAACATAATATTATATTATTTTATAAATGACCACTGGTTCATTCCTTTTTACCCGATTGCGCGACGCAAAGGAAGGTAATGTCTTTATCAGCCTTTATAATATATATGTTTGTTACTTTGTGGCGCTCTAGAGAACAAACGTGTGGGCCGATTTTGATGATTCTTTCGTCAATCGATGTATCTTAATCTTGTGAGTGTCACTAAATAACTGACAGTAATCATAATGCAATATGTCGACAACCAGACTCCATATTATTGTGAATAACAATTTAAAAATATTTTTTTACGCAGTCGGTTTTTTTTTTTAATTTACTTTTTTTAAATTAATTTCTCAATGTTTATTACAGTAGCACCTACATTATGTTATGAAATTCCTAATAATAATAATAATATATTTCCCACTTAGACATTTTCTACCATAAAAGTTACCATTTTGTAACGTTGACCTATAGACGAACCTTAATAATCGAAACCGATAGCAAATCAACGGTTGGGATGAGCTGAGCTGATCCGTCTTTTTATGTCCACCGAAAGCGCCGCGCCGCCGCCCGTCACCGCGCCAGATGAGCTTACTGCTCTGCAGGTACACTACTCGCCGCGGATCTTAGTGTCTGTAAAGTTATCTGCGGGTAGTCTTTTTGTGTGAATATCCTCGACATTAGAAAGAGATCCCAGAATTCTCGGTTGTTGTTTAGATCATTGGTTTGATTTATAATTATCTTTTCTAGGAAAACCAATGAATTTTGATGCCGACGCCTGGTTCGACAATCACCAGTCTGCCAGAAACCATTACGAGGAGTGTGGCTCAATGTTCTTCAACGGACGTCTGATCAACACCGATTGTAATATGAAGAGCATGTTCATTTGTGAACACGAAGTAGATTTCTCGAACTAATACATATAATTCGAACAAAATGTATAAAATTATTAATATTGTTAACAAATTAATAAAGTATATAAAACAATACCTAAGTTTTCTTTTATTTTTAGGGACTGTCTAATAGAATTATTTACAAAAGTAATAATATTTATAGGTACGTAATGCAAACTTGAAAGTGGTTTGATTAGACAAGTACAAGCCAAGCAAGGACAAGCTATTGAAGTGAAGTGCTACTAACATTGTTTTAAGCAATATTTGTTAACACAAGTTTTAGTTTTTATTAAGTATTAGTTTGTTATTTTGTAATTTGTGTATTTTATCTATGGGCCTCAGTTGCCTGACTATAAGCTATATATATAAGCTATGAGCTATAAGGTACTTGATTGACCCTAACTACGGAAACCTTCATTGTGCGTGGTCCGACACACACTTGCCCGGTTTTTTTTTGGTATTGCTTTGCAAATTCTTCACAATGTGTTCCACCTAGCATATAGCCCAGTTGAAGGTGGAGTTGAAAAAAGAGGAGCAAAGTAAGAAGAAAAGAAAACCGAGCTTGTCGTAAGGGACATTTTAATTAATATTTAATCGACTTTAAGCTATTTTCTGGACAATATTAAAGTTTTATATTGTGTCCTAAAATGAACTTAACTCGTTATTTTTATGCTAGTTTTCATGATAGTAATGATAAACACTATAGGTTTTAGGGTAGGTACTTGCGACAAAATGTAAGGTTATTTGAAAATAAACTATTATTTTCTTCACAAAGGACATGGACAAAAAAGTACATTCCATGTCTACATAATTAGTAAATATATTGTAAAATAAAATTAGAATTAATACGTAGTTTTGAACCTCTCTGAACTTGTCAGTTTTTATTTCAAAATATAAGTAATGCAAGATGAATTCAGAAAACCATTTGTCAACTTCCGCCATAATGGACCATGGAGAAAGATAAATATAATAATGGACGTTCCTTAAGTAGACATGTGATTTGGACGACAAATTATTTTATTAGGAACATTTTATTCATACGAAACTGTCTTTTCTGGTATTTGTTCCATTTAATAATATTGCTTTTTCATATGTTGATGCTTAAGATAGTTTTTTTTTATATTTCACGCAAAAAAATAATCTTAAATAAAACAGACCGCGTTTACGTGTTTGACTTGACAATGTGTCATAGTCTATGTCAAATGTCAATGTAATGTTATTGCAGTTTCTTCGATGCGTAGTGTGTGTTTTTGCGATTATTTTCTAATATATTTGACCCCTGCTAATATATCTATGGACTGTTACCTTCTACCGCTCGATTACCTTGCTATTAACCGCTGGGACGCTTTTGATCAGTTTGTGAGGTCACCGAAATGCGCCCATGGTATGAATTTCCTACCAAAACGTGTTCAGAGTTTTGCGCCCATGGTGTGAAAGTCATACCAATTTTTTTTGGTTTTATTTTCATCCTTGTTTATCCTTGTATCACCACTATTAAGCAGTACTTTCCAATTCCATGGATTTAGTTTCATACGTTATCTGTTTCCGAACCGTTTGAGATATGACAACCCTAGAAGGAATTAGTCTATGACATTAAAAAATATCATTTTCGCTGTCATTGAACGAGCGACCCGTCGTGAGTCTCAACTTTGGATGCTTTTAAATAATTAATATTGTACTGTGGTAAGTGGTTTTATTCATTTTCGTATGAAGAACTAACACACCATGTTTTTTAAACCATAAAACATATAGGACAACCCCTGTTTTTCTTATTAGAAAAAATCTTGTTGGAATCTGTGAAAAAAGTGTCTTTGTTCATCTTAAACAGTCGTCTACAAACGGAAACATCGTATATTCAAATACAACGCACACTTTAATATAGCCCTACTCACTAGCATTCATAAAAAAATACAACGGTCGCAGAATACCAAGAAATGACGCCGCTTATCGGGTTTGTTTACAAACACTCGACGCGCGAGCCGACGCGTCATATGACGTGTACAATGTAGTGGGAATACCTAAGCGCGTGAGTACAATTTAGTGTTAGAAAAGTCTGGTATGCTTTTCATACCAAAAGCGTCCTAGCGGTTAACATTGAACTCTGATTTGCATTGCGTTCCGGATTTGTTTTGTGGATTATTATGAGGTGCATCAACTGCCGAATAGCCATGCAAAGGTTGCAAAGGTATCTCATATCCTCGCTTTCTGCACACTATCAAACAAGACTTTCGAGAGCCACCACCGTTACCGCCTGTTCAAAGAGCGCCACTTCGAAGGGAAAATAATACTTTATCATTACATAATTATAAGCGAGTTTTGATCACATCTATTCACTGTATATTTCCACAATGCAGAAACAGATTGTTACATTTGGTCCCGCAATTCCTTAAAACAATTATTTTGCAAGAACTTGGTTTCTATGTTCTCCTCGCAGCTGTAGTGTGTGACCTCGATCTCTTTAACACTAGCACTGCATCGCTGTAATGTTTATTGAGTTATCTAGGTAGGCATTTAAGATATATTAAATAATCATACAAAATATTTTTAATTATTTTCTCTACTAAATAAATAATGATATTTACGTTTTTGTTTAATTTTGTGTTTCCCTTGTTAATTGGTATATAACTATAAATAGAATATAAGGGTTACCTGTAAATGAATGTACTTTAAAGAAAAACATTACTCGAATATACTTTGTTACTATTGTCACATTTTTGAGACTTAATACCCAGTTTAATAAATCGCACTGATAATACAATACTGGTGTAACTCAAAATGTGACTTTTTTTCAGAATCGGCGAAAAAAATATTATTCACTTCATTATTTCTTTAAATATGATGCTATCTCAAATTTTACATATTTTGTGTTACAACAGTATTGTATTATCAGTGCCAAATGTTAATCAATGTACAGTTTCAAATCCTTGATTCAGGTGGTCATTACTTTGTTTAAATGCCTAGTATATTACTAATAAAAAGACAATTATTATGGGTATCTTAGCAAACTTACGTCTTCAAAGTGGTCTCTTAGTCTGATTTCTTGAAATGTTTCCCAAGTTGCCTCGAAAAATCACTTGATTTTTACTTCATTAATTTCTATTTAAAGGCCACGAACGATATTGTTTATAATTTTCAAAAGATGTATAAGCAAAAATATTGTTTAATTTCTGTAAAGCTGGCTTTGTTTGTCACAAACATTTGACGCCCTCTAGCGGGAACGTATAATTTCTGTAAAGCTGGACGCTTTGTTTGTCACAAACATTTGACGCCCTCTAGCGGGAACGTATAATTTCTGTAAAGCTGGACGCTTTGTTTGTCACAAACATTTGACGCCCTCTAGCGGGAACGTACAATTGACAGTTGTCTTCCTCATTGCACCTGTCGTGAAAATGTAATATTATGACAATGAATTGAACGAAATCCATTGTTTATTAAGCAAAATCAGTAAAAAAAGGTCTTTCGTATTTTATATACAAGTTCAAGACTAAGAGCTAATGTGACATCCAAATATCGAGCTTTTTTGAATAACCAGTTTTTTTTCAAATGGGTCAAAACTGTTTTGTGGTCAATCCCTAACTCTTCAGCTATGTCGTAACTACTAATAATGTCGATATGGCCCCACTTTTTCAAGAATGGTATCGGTTCTATCTATATTAGAGTCACCAGAGCGAGCTGCATCTTTGACAGCAAAATTCCTGGACTGAAAACGCTTGAACCAACTTTGTGCTACTCTTACTAACACTATGTTAAGTCCATAAACGTCACATTTTTTTCACGGCTTGTGTCGCATTTTGCCTTTTATTGTAATAAACCTTCAAAATGTATCGAATTTCTTCTTGTTAGATTCACTCATTTTGGCGGACAGAATAACAATTGAACACTGGCGAGAAATCGTTTTTAATTTTGATTTTCTTTTGTAAAATGTCATCTATTTAATGGTATCAACACCAGCCATAATATACAACAGTACGGCCGAAGGTACAGCCAAAGAAATTTTACTACAACTTTGTTAATAGAAAACTTTTTTACAAAAAAAAACCACTGGTTTCCAAAAAATATACTAAGTAAAGTCTGCAAACCCTTCGGCTTACATCCCACACACGGATAGCTGTATCGGTATGAATAGTTACGCACACAAACGTTAAATAAAATGAGCGAGCTCTGTTTTTTATTAGTGTGCGTATGTCGCACCAATAGGCAATAACTATAATACCACACATACATACATACATACATAAACTCACGCCTTCTTCCCATGGGGGTAGGCAGAAACTACAGAACGCCACCTGCTACGATCCATGCATACTCCTTTTGCCTCGTTTACGTTCATACATCTGGTCATACACGCACGCCGGTTGTGAGTACTACGCACCTGGCCTTTCTGAAGAACATCACCAATAAGGTCACTATATGTCTTCCTAGGGCGTCCCCTCCCGGCGTTTCCACTCACATCTGCCTTGTAAATACGTTTTGTTAATCGCCCTTCATTCATCCTCTCAACATGACCAATACCAATATATAGTAATCATTCATTTATGTAATTGAATGAGTTATAACTTATAATATCCTCTCCGATGATAAAACTCCCGTTATGCACTGAAACATTGTAACAGGTTTGGTACAATGGCTAATGTTTCTGGTTAGTGAACTCAGATCATGTAAAAAAGGTAGATAACGCGCGGCCTTTGTTGTTAGTGAAGCCACAAAACTCAGCTCCTCCAAGTAAACACACGCGCTCACGCACACACGTGCATCAAACTAAGCTCTTTTTCGTTAGTATCTCATGAGGCGCCGTGCAGTAAGTTTGCCTACAAAATGCCGTCCTGTGTAATTAAATGGTGCAAAAACAATACAAAAGTGAACAAAAAGTCTGAAGGAATATCGTTTCACACGTAAGAACACATAAAACTATTTTTTTTTTTTGTCATTCCAACACAATTTTGAGGTTATTCGGAACAGATAATGTCAATGTCCCGAAATGACGTACCGGGAGAGTGTTGCTGGTAGTTCTTATTTCTATTAACCCAAAATGTGGGTAAGTAAATTGTAGGCAGTAATAGAAAAATAATTAAGTAGAGAGTGGACAGAAAGTTGTTTTTTTTTAATCACGTGATTTTATCTTACATTAATTGAAGTCAAGGTAAATATTTATTTTGTAATTTGTTTATGTTTTTGTTTAAATTCTTGAGTACTTACTTACATACCTTCTGTTTTACTATGAAATATTATGGTCTTAGGTTTCCAAGGAACATTTTAATAAGAGATGAATGGGTAGCTGCTATAAGACTGGGCCGAAATGAACCACAATGGCAACCATCCTCATTTAGTGTGGTTTGTTTTTAACTCATTAATTCCGTTTTTTTTTGTATTAAGATATTTTTTCAAATATATAATTATTTTACTTTTTGTTGTATTTTTTCTCCCTGCTCATAACCCCTGGACTATCTATTTATAAAGTGATAAAAACGTGTGAAAATTCAAAGAGATGTTGAACGTAGGAAATACGTTTAGCATATCTTTGATTTTTTGACGTTAAGGAATATTGTTTCCGGTAAATGTAAAAATATAAACAAACAAACAGACAGATTTACTTTTGCATTCGCATAATACCTATTTTTATTATTACGTAATATTCAGGGACTTTAAAAAAAAAAGTGGCAACTCTTCTTTGACTCACACATAGTTAAAAAAATGATTACAGTTTTCTATTCCACGTGCGGTATCTACCTTTTTTTACTTGATCTGAGTTAGTGAACAAGAAGTACTGTCATAACCATACCGGCACTCGTGCGGTCTGGTTGTGTTTTTTGTCGCGGATCGGTTCGCTATCCCCACTGCGCGAATTGTTGTTTACGCACTGTCACGCGCAAATGAATAATGCCCTTCCAATCCCACCACACACACAGCATCACCTTGTTGCGAGTTAACCCGGGTTTCGCCACAGTCTGTGAAGCCTGACCGGCCTTTGACCACGACCTTTTTCGCACGTTCTTGTCGTACGTGATCCACTTTTCATCACCAGTTATCAGCTTCTTCAAAAATGGTTCGGTTTCATTACGTCGTAATAAAGAATCACAAATGAGTACACGGTTCATTAGGCTTCTGTCAATGAGCTCGTGAGGTACCCAAATATCGAGCTTTTTTGTGTACCCAGTTTTTTTCAAATGTGCGAAAACTGTTTTGTGGTCAATTCCCAGTTCTTCAGCTATGTCGTAACTACTGATATGCCGAACTTGCTCCACTTTTTCAAAAATGGCATCCATTTTATCCGTAATAGGGCGACCAGAGCGACGTGCATCTTTGACATCAAAATTTCCGGATTGAAAACGCTTAAACCAAATGTGTGCTACTCTCACAGACACTGCACTAGGTCCATAAACATCGCAATTTTTTTTCGCGGCTTGCTTTGCATATTTACTTTTTTTGTAGTAAAATTTTAAAATGTATCGAATTTCTTCATTAGATTCACTCATCTTAACAGTACGAAAAACAAATGAAAATCACACATTTTCTTAATTTGAATTTGGAATTATGTTCTTTAAAATTTAAACTTTCAATGATACCAAAACCAGCCAGATACAAATAGTATAGCCAAAGAGATTTTATTACAAGTTCATACATACTATAATGCGAAAAGACTTTTTCCCCAACCTAATATCTACTTTTTGTGTTCACGACTCCGTCCGTTTGAAATTGGTAAAACATCGATAGGTGAATAATTATTCTTCTCTTTTGAGTTGACCGAGCTACGCAGTAAAATATCCGACAGTAATGTCTGCCTTCAGAGGTCACAGCTTTCAACTCTATAGGTAGTAATTACAACTGCACAATCGCCACAGTTAATTCGCCTTAATAAACTTTATTCCCCCTATTAACCCCAGTAGGGGTTTGACTTTTGAGTTTTGATAAATCCTTAGTTAGGTACGTGTTTCGTTGTTTGAATTAAAGATTTATCAAGCAACGCAGTAAAATCTTCCCCACCAAAAATGTCAACCTGTCGCTTTTCATTTCCGTAAGACAAAAATCCTCTAAATTTAAGGAAATTATTTACATTTTGCAAACTTTTAAGTATACCGCCCAAAGATTACCCAACGTACTTAAACACTCTTGGTACTAAAGGCGCTTCCCTGATTAAATAACCTTGAGCATTCGTTCCCTAATAGATATCACGAGCTTAAGTTACAGTAGTGAATACGCAAAGATTATATAATAATTTCCTTATAAAATTCAAAATAGGTCTTTTGAAAAAACAAATCTTGTAAAATGTTAATTATTCAATTTCTATCCATTAGTGTCCATAGCAAAATTAAAATAATGCTAACTTCACGGGGAGATGCATGTTATCTTATCAATAATTATTTCTCATTTCTGTGGTTTCGTTGTAAGGAGAATTATTAAACATGTACTCCTTTATAAAACAATGGAATGTACCATTATGGAATCAAGATTATGTACCTACAATTTTTTTTTTATTAGTTGATGTTTCTTTGGAATAACAAGTAGATAGCTCCAAAAAACGGCTATCGCGGCGTTTTGCTCAGGGACCGCTGCCCAAAAGTAGGACACCGTAGAATGCTCGGTTTTTTGTCGCGCAGTTAGGCGTATTTGTACATATTACAAGCCATATAGTGTATTGTCAAGAAAATTAATTAAGTGTATTGTCAAATGTTTAAAAAAAAAAACTTATTCAAAAATATTATATTGTCTAAAACAAAAAAAATTGGTCAAACGCATCGCTGTTTTCAACCAAAATTTCTGCCGCGATGCGCTTTTGTTAAATTTGCTCCTTACCGCGCCTTAGAATATTTACCTACGTAAATATTTTTAAAACTAAGAGTGTTTAAGTTGTGTTTTCAATCGTGAGATAGTTTTTTCTGAAGAATAAAATGTGGCGGTTTGACAACAAGCATAATCAGCTTATAATGTTCACACAGGCCTCATCGAGTGGGCCATAATCTACTTACTACGCGGGCTTAGTGCGGGTTGGCAGATGTCACATGGCTTTGAATTTTTGGTTCTAGGACATGCCGGTTTCCTCACAATGTTTTCCTTCACAGTTTTGAGAGCAGTGGTGATGAAATAATTTAGACAGTAAGTAAAGTGCCTGCTTGGATTCGAAGCCACGACCTACAACTCTTAAGTCGCGGCCGTTACCACTGGGCCACCACTGCTCTTTGGTTTGGCAATATCTTTTTAAAATCCTAGTTTCTGTCATACTTATTAGTGGCGGTTTGGGTTATTTGACAGTATAAGGCAGATAGTAGGGTAGGTATTAGATATTTATAATAAAAAAGGGAACTCAATGTAGGTACAGTCGGTCGCATGTTGGTGGTTACACTTTCACCTTGAGCTGGCCTAGCGTAGTTCAGAGTTTTAATAGAGCAAGAGGCCAGCTTATACTGGTTTTGTTATCACTGACGTGTGGACGACTGTATATTGACTTCTTTTTTTATAATATAGGTAAGTGGATAGTTACATAATAATTTAACCAAAAGATGTTAGTAGTCACAAAAAGTTTATCGGTTCTCAAATATGTTTATTTTCCATTTTGTAGATGGACAAAGGGGTAAAAAGTTTTTCCGAAAGGACTACACTTTTATAGAATCTAACGAAAGTTTCTACAAGGTCCACACGACAGCACAGAGTTTTGCTGATGCCAAGCGAATGTGTGCTCTGGAAGGAGTTAGTTTGTTCTACGTAGAAAACGAAGATGAAGCCAATGCTGTTATATCGTTTTGGAACAGAACCCAGCCTAATATACCGTGAGTGTTTGTGGGGCTGTCGGACATAATGGTTGAAGGATTATTTGAGACCATTGACCGTACGTATACCTACAAGGTGTAAAAGATACCAACAAGCCGAAATAAATAACACGTATTATAAACATTCACTATGCCAAAGTAGCATTCAGCAAAAATATTTTCTGGTGAAAGACTTTCATTTGAACTAAATATTATTAGATTTAAACCATTACGTTTGCGTACAAAATAAAAACCTAATAAAAAAGAGCGACATCTTGATTTACAATATCTCCACTTGGTTACACCAAATCGGTTCCCTGGTTTGGCCCAGTACAGGCAAATATTCGCAGTGACTAATGTGAAGAAGGTGTGATTCTTGGCTTCACTAAGGTCTTTTGACACCCGTTTTACTTCTATTCTTTATGGTTTTAGTTTTTATCGAAATCAGCCCCGAGACTCATTAATCTAATTATTTTTCGCTTCTCTTTATAGTTTAAAAATTGCTCATCTTCGCACTCTTGAAAACATTCAGCCTGTATAAACCTTAATGACAAAATAAATAAGTACCAGTTAACTTTATATTATTTCCTTAGGTATAAAAAAATATGTATTATTTTTAGTAAGACCAATCACTGAGATGTACAGCAGATGGCAGAAAAATCAACCGGACAATTCTAACGGTAAAGAAGATTGTGTGCACATGAACCTACTAGGCACTATGAATGATTACCCATTTGACTCCAAGTCTTACTTCATTTGTAAAAAGAGTCTCCAGTCACTAGAGTGGAATTATTACTGCAATATGCCTAATTTAGGTAGGTTAATATATCTGTTTGAGCGTCTACTTGGATTTTTGGTAAAAAATAAAAGAAAATATTCTCTCAACTTAATGCGTTTACTCCAAGGACAAAAGATCGAGTGTACATATGAGTGGAGACCCGACATTCATGAAAAACGAACATTTTCGTTCGCGATCCGGTCGCGCTCGCAGGTTGTTCTGCGTCGAGGTGTCGCCACTGTTGCTCGCCGTCGCCGCCTACACCGAGGAGTGTTGAGCATCCCACGAGTTATCGTAAGGTTACGATAGATGGCGTTGTGGGTAGCGAACATGCCGGCCGCCTTGGAATCCTCTGGTTTCAAAACTAAATTTCTGCGTCGCCGGCGGCCTCGACTCCGCTGTTGTCCTGGCGACCACTTGTCGTCGATGGCACCGGAAGTGGGCAGATTTTAGAGAAGGCTCGCTGCACAGAGCCCGTCGCCGTTTGGAGTTCAGCTACGCGGCTCACACCATCGGTTCCTGTGAACACCTTTACAATTCTGCCCATGCGCCATTTTAGAGGTGGTAAGTTGTCCTCTTTAATGACGGCAAGGGTGTGCAAAGCTAAGTCCTGAGTGTGAGTCTTCCACTTAGTCCTGGTCTGGAGCTCTGAAATGTAGTCGGTTGACCACCGCTTCCAGAACTGCTGCCTCATTTGTTCCACCCTCTGGAATCGCGTCAGGCGATTAATTGGCTCTTCCGTCAGGTCTGTGCAGGCTGGTGAGAGGAGCGGCCGGCCGATCAGGAAGTGTGCCGGGCTAAGTGGAAGAAGGTCATGTGGGTCTGCGGACATAGGAAACATTGGACGGGAATTCAGGACGGCTTCGATCTGTGCCAACACCGTGCCGAATTCCTCGTACGTTAAATTAGCGGTACCCATGACCCGCCTCAGGTGGTGTTTACAGGATTTAACTCCTGCCTCCCATAATCCCCCAAAATGAGGAGCGTACGGTGGTATAAATTTAAACTCTATATCATCATTACTTAAATTATCAATAAGTTGACGTGAATGCTCATTAAACATTAATTTAACTTCTTTCATGGCTCCAACAAAATTTGTCCCGTTATCCGAGAAAATTTGAGCCGGCTTACCGCGACGGGATATAAACCTTTTCAATGCTAATATGTACCCTTGTGCAGAAAGGGTACTGACTAATTCCAGGTGTATGGCTCGCGTTATGAAACAAACAAATAGGCATATGTACCCCTTTTCAAGTTTAGCCCCCCTACCTTTGCGGTTCAGTACAGATATGGGTCCAGCATAGTCGACCCCACATCGAATAAAAGGAAAACCCGGTTCCAACCGTTCCTTAGGCAAATTGCCCATGATTGGGGAAACGGTCCTTCCCTTAAGTCGCGTGCAGCGGACGCAATGATGAACCACCTTTCTGGCCAGATTTCTCCCCCCTAATGGCCACCAACTCTCACGCACAGTAGCAAGTAGTAGTTGGGGACCAGCATGGAGAAGTTTATCATGGAAATGCTGAAACAGTAAGAAAGTGAAACGATGTTTACAGCATAATAAACTAGGGTGTTTTTGATCATACTCGAAGTTAGGCGAGTTGGATAAGCGTCCGCCTACTCTTATTATATCATGGTTGTCTAAGAATATGTTAAGACTAGAAATTGCACTGGTAGTTTGCAATGGTAAGCTACCCTTCAATTTAATAAATTCACTAGGAAAAGATTCCCGTTGTGCGAGTCGCGTTACCAGTTGCGTTGACGCCCGCAACTCATTCACTGATAACGGCCCTATAATGCGCTCGTGTCGTTGTGTGCGTGAATTGTGGATGAAACGCAAAACATATGCACCTGTACGCCTTATGCGATTATATGAAGAAAACCGTTCAAAATTAATAACTCTATTTTGTGTGACGTCACAGACCATTGATGTAGTATGTGGTTTTAGCTCCGGTAGGTCAGTAGAGTAATCAGATTGCGAGACTGTGCCCTGCTGCGACTCCATCAACTCATGAGACTGTAAGAATGGTGGACCGTTCCACCACAGACTACATTCACCGAGTGTGTCCAAGCTGACCCCGCGTGAGACCAAGTCCGCTGGATTATTTTTAGTACCTACATGCGACCATATAGCATTACTCGTAAGCTCATTTATTTCTACTACTCTATTTTGAACGAAGGTTTTCAACGAGTGAGGCGACATTTGAAGCCATCCAAGGACAATGGTTGAATCTGTCCAAAAGAAAGTTTTATGAAAGGTCAACCGTAACGAACTAATGATTTTTCTGTATAAACGTGCGCCGATCAACGCCCCGCATAATTCTAGACGAGGTATACTAGTTGGTTTTAAAGGCGCGACCTTACTTTTGGCACAGAGTAACTTACAAGTAACAGCCGAGTTATCTGAGTATGTACGTACGTACGTGCATGCGCCGTATGCACACTGAGACGCGTCACTAAAAATATGTAATTCTATGTATTGTGAGTGCGAACTCATTACACAACGCGGAATGCGTAATGTATGTAAGCATTGTAGGGTACTAATGAATTTATCCCAAGATAATACAACATCATTAGGAACTGGGTGGTCCCAATTTATTTTACACAACCATAACCTTTGCATAACAATTTTTGCTATTATTATTGCCGGTGACAACATACCTAACGGGTCGTACACCTGCGCTATCACTGACAACATGCTACGTTTAGTTAGTGGGTACGTATTATTATTATTTACTCGTGATGTGAAATGTAATTCATCATTTTTATTGAACCATCCCATACCTAAAGTTTTGTTTTGACACTGATCTCCTAATGCCAATCTTTTTGATATGTCATGGGCAGTGATGTCCAAATTGAATATCCATTTACGTAATGGAAGACACGCCGATTTTAACGTATTAGTGACCTTATCACACATGTCAAATAAACTATTTAAGTCATCATTACCTACCAAGACATCATCTACGTAAAAGTCATCCCTAATCACAGTAGCTACCTGTTCATCGTCACATTCACGCGCCAGTTGGTTCAGACACCTCATGCTCAGATAAGGCGCTGATGCCGTGCCGTACGTCACGGTGTTAAGGCGATAGATACCTATTGGGTCCGAAGGATTTTTACGCCACAGAATCAGTTGTAAGTCACGTTGATCTGGCTGTACTAAAATTTGACGGTACATTTTTTCCACGTCGGCACATGCAACGAATTTATACTGCCTAAAACGTAATAATATGGAAAAAATGTCGTTTTGTAGCGGTGGCCCAATAAACTGTATACTGTTCAACGACTTGCCTGTAGATGTCACTGCGCTAGCATCGAACACCGTGCGCAATTTAGTGGTACTACTGTTTTCATTTATTACACCGTGGTGTGGTAAGAAATAGTGAGGTGACCCATATGTATCTACGCGACTCATGTGACCGAGACTTTCGTATTCACTCATGAAATTAATATATTTTTCCCTAAATTCGGGGAAACGAGTGAACTTCCGTTCAAGTGACAACAATCGTTTTTCAGCCGCACTGCAACTTTCTCCGAGAACTGCAGGCGATTCCTTAAAAGGAATACACACAGAGAACTTACCTTCTTGAGTACGTGTTGTCGTTTCAACGAAAATATTCTCGCATTTTTGCTCGTCGGCACTAAGGATATTCCCAGCGTTGGGAATCTCTTCGAGTTCCCAAAATTGTTTTAATTGTGTATCTAATGTTTGCGAATAGTTACACTGAACCTGATTAATGCGCAGGCCATTATTATTGTTATACAAAGGTCCAGACATTATCCACCCTAGCTTAGAATTTTGCAAATAAGGTCCATTTTTCAACCTAATTTTACCATTAATCAACAAATCCCAAAACTTATCTGCACCTATCAGGATATCAATATCCGACGGCGAATGAAAGGTGGGATCAGCCAGTTGAATATTGTCTGGGATACTAATATTATTTACATTTATAGAAAATGCCGGTAACCTATTAGTAATACACGGCAACACTAAACATTCAATATTAGTATGATAACGCTTATCTTTCGATCGTAATAATATTTTACAAGTGTGGGTAGACTTCGCGATCGAATGACCTACACCCGTAACTTGACAAGTGGACTGTATTAAACTTGCATTTAGCCTATCGCATAAAGATTTTCTAATAAAACACTGTTTGCTACCATTATCAAGGAGCACGCGTGCGGTGTGATAATCATTATTATTAACTGCAATATCCACCAGCGCCGTGGACAGCAGTACGGTAGGTAACACGGAATGCGTTTGTTTACATAACGAGTCAGTACTATCAGCTGATGAATGTAACGAAGTTGCCACATTATTAGGAACGTTAGTGGTTATCGGCTGCGACTGCGTATTATTCGCACCTACCGCGTTCACGTTGTCTCCGCTGTTGACATGAATCAAACTATTATGCTTTTCAAGGTGACACAGCCTACACGGGCCGAATGTACCCTCTTGCACCGCATGACCTGAACGTAAACAATTCTTACAGATATTTGTTGTGTTTACAAAGTTAATCCTATCTTGAACAGGTAAATTAATAAACTTTGAACACGTATAAAGTGAATGATTACCTTTGCACATCACACACACGCGCGGACTACGCTTGTTCGTTTTCGAAGTGTTATTCTTATTATTATTTTTATCACCAGCGTTCGTAGCGACGTAACTATGAGTAGATTGTTTTTTGTTTTGTGTTTGTTCACTACTTTTGTTGTCGTGTGAATGTTTACTGTGGTTTACCTTAATAATATCTAACATATCCGCCCTGTCTTTGAGAAACTTAAGTAAATCGTCTAACTTTACGAATGGCGGCTTAGTGTTCGCATTATAAAGTGTACCTTGATACTGTTCCCATTCACGTTCAGTACCGGGATCCAACTTCGAAACAACCAAATAAATAATTAACGTGTCCCACGCATGCGTTTGTTCCCCCAGTGAGGAAAGCGCACGTAGGTTTCTTAGCACAGTGTCTATAAGCTTCCTTAACTGTGAAGCCGATTCTTTATGTAAAGAAGGAATCGTATACAGGGACTTGACGTGGTTATGTTGCAATAGCCGTAGGTTGTTGTAACGATTCTCTAGTAGCTCCCATGCGTGAGAGTAATTGTCGGCCGTAAACTCCAATGCACCAATAACTTGCGATGCACTATTCGTTAACGACGATCGTAAATAATGGAATTTTTGTATACTGTCTAAATCCTCCCGCTCATGGATCATAGTACAATAAGAATTCTTAAACTCCAACCAGCTATCGTACGAACCGTCAAAGGTAGGTATCTTAATGTCCGGTAACTTTACCCACATTTTACTTTTCATGACTACATTATTATTATTTACAGGTACCTCCTTCTGCAGCAAGAGTTTGGCAGAAGCTGCTGTCCTAAAGTACTGATCTTCGAAACGGTCTCGGTCTTCCAACTGTTTTGGAAGATCAAGCTCGTCCGTATTTTCTTCAATTAAACTTTGTAACTGGGTGTAATTATCTAATAAACTCGAACTGTTATCTACGCGTAACTGTAACTCTAATATTTGTTGGTCATCTAATGGGCATTTACATCTTCTAATATAATTTTCTAATAAAGTTAACCGACCTTTGGCTACTGCTCTTTTCTTAACAAGTTCCGACATCTTAGCTTCACTCATTTTAAGGGAAAATAAGAACACAAGAGTACTCACTGTAATCCTTCCTGTATGATATGGACTTGTGCCCCGTACCGCCCGCTCAGACCCGCGAGATTACAACTCACGGCGTCAGGTTATCACCCCGGTTGGGCACCGCCGCTCAACAACTAGGAACACAAAACGAATATTAAACACAGACCGAGATAGGATGGGTAATTGGTAGGAAAGTCAGACCTGCCACTCCTCTAGTCCACTCGAAGTTCTGAAGGTAGGTAGGTACTCGTTGCACGTGTTCTTGTAATGGCGGGTGAACTTCTTCTTCGTAATAATGCGACGAATGCTTGAAACTCCACCACGTATAAAACTCCTCTTCGTTGTTCTTAATAATTTGGCTCAGAAGGACCATATGTTTGAGCGTCTACTTGGATTTTTGGTAAAAAATAAAAGAAAATATTCTCTCAACTTAATGCGTTTACTCCAAGGACAAAAGATCGAGTGTACATATGAGTGGAGACCCGACATTCATGAAAAACGAACATTTTCGTTCGCGATCCGGTCGCGCTCGCAGGTTGTTCTGCGTCGAGGTGTCGCCACTGTTGCTCGCCGTCGCCGCCTACACCGAGGAGTGTTGAGCATCCCACGAGTTATCGTAAGGTTACGATAGATGGCGTTGTGGGTAGCGAACAATATCTTTATGTAAGGCGACGCTTTGTTTGCTAAGCTCCATTATTTTACTTACCTGAAGGTCCTTCCTAAGCTTCCTACCAGAACAGAACAAGGAGTTTATGACAGCCGAAATAATATGATCACGTAAAATCTAAAAAACACCAAACTTTTCAGTAGCTTAACGCCTTTCACCAAGGTCGACGCACGCTTTGTAAAGGGCATACAATGTAGGAGATTCTCAGAAAATCAAACTAAGAATTAACTAATGTTGTTGTTAAAATACATTGTAGCTCAATAGTATTGATAAATAAAAATAAGAATAAAAATCTACCATCATCAAATAGACACGTTAAATATGTATTTTATAATTTCAGATTATACTTTCAATAAATATACTGGCAAGTGCTATAAGCTCCACACAACGCCACTGAACTGGCCCGAAGCATATGCAATGTGCCGAATAGAATATACCTCCCTGGCAGTAATCAGCAATCGGGTGGAAGCGGATTACCTTGCGCATTTAACAGAATCCACGCCGAAAACATACAAAAATGAGCAATACCAAAAAGAAATATATCACGTGGGCTTTTATAGCAGATTCAACGAAGACTGGCAGACAGTTAGAGGTACGTGCTACGAATAATAAAAGATTATTCCTAGGTCTTAGTCAATTATTTTAAATTAGGTTAGTTTAATAAAAGATCTAAAGCTGTTTCTAAAGTTCCCAGGAATGAACATTATTTTATAAATGACCACTGGTCCATTCCTTTTTACCCGACTGCGTGACGCAAAGGAAGGTTTATTTATTTATCAGCCTTTATAATATGTATGTTTATTACTTTGTGGCGCTCTAGAGACCAAACGTGTGGGACGATTTTGATGATTCTTTCGTCAATCGATGTGTCTTAATCTTGTGACTGTCACTAAAGACATGACAGTAATCAAAATTTTATACGGCGACAACCAGACGCCATAACATTGTGAATAACAATAAGAATTTAAAGTTATTTTTTTGTCAGTTCGGTGTTTGTTTTTTTATTTAAAGTTCACTTTTTACGCAGTCTGGTTTATATTTTTTTAAAGTTACTGTTTTTAAATTAATTTCTCGATGCATATTTTATAGTAGCACCTACGTTGTGTTATAAAATTCCTAACAATAATATTTCCCAGTTAAACATTTTCTACCATAAAAGTTACCATTTTGTAACGTTCACCTCTAAACGAACCTTAATAATCGAAACCGATAGCAAATCAACGATTGGAAAAGCTGAGCTGATCTGTCTTTTTATGTCCACCGACTGCACCGGCGTCACCGAGCCAGATGAGCTTATTGCTCTGTAGGTACACTACTCGCCGCGACTTTGTGTCTGTGAAGTTTTCTGCGGGTAGACTTTTTATGTGAATATCCTCGACATTAGAAAGAGATCCCAGAATTCTCGGTTGTTGTTTAGATCATTGGTTTGATTTATCATTATCTTTTCTAGGAAAACCAATGAACGTCGATGCCGACGTCTGGTTTGACAATCACCAGCCTGACAGAAACCATTATGAGGAGTGCGGCTCAATGTTCTACAACGGACGTCTGATCACCACCGATTGTAATATGAAGAGCATGTTCATTTGTGAACACGAAGTAGATTTCACATAAAATTCGAACGAATACATAATAGGTCTTTACCTATGAAATTGCCGTTTTGTATGAAAAAATTTAAACGAATTTTTTTCATGAATTTTTTATTTGTATTAATCGAAGTAATCACCCATGCAATCAATGCATCTTTGCCATCGCAGTGGCAGTTTATTGATGCCCTTCTTAAAGAAATCAGCTGGACGGGAGGCAACAAATTCTCCAAAGGCATTTTGTACTGCCTCTCGGGTATTAAATTTTTTTCCCGCCAAGAAGTTATCCAAATTCTGGAAAAAGTAGTAGTCTGTAGGCGCAAGGTCTGGTGAGTAGGGCGGATGACGGAGAGCTTCCAACCCCAGTTCTTGCAACTTGGAGACCGTCTGCTGTGCAGTATGAGGTCGCGCGTTGTCGTGCAGGAGCAGCGGAGACGAGCGATTGACCAATGCTGGTTGGAGATGCGCCAGCTTCTCCATCATTGTGTTCAGTTCTTCACAGTACACATCTGCAGTAATGCTCACCCCGTTTGGTAAGAAGCTGTGATGAATCACACCGGCGCTAGACCACCAAACAGTGACCATCACTTTTCCAGGGGTAAGTTTTCGTTTAGGGCATTGTTTAGGTGCTGAACCAGGATCCAACCAACTTGCTGAGCGCTTACGGTTATCAAACAGAATCCATTTTTCATCGCAGGTAACAATGCGGTTCAAAATTCCTTCATTTGTGTGTCTGTTGAGCAGTGCAAGGCATGTCTCGACGCGTACTTCGCGCTGGCGATCATTGAGTTCGTGGGGCACCCATTTGTCAAGCTTTTTTACCTTGCCAATTTGACGCAAATGGACCAATATTGTTTTGACGCTAACGTCGAAAGCTGCTGCTAATTCAGCCGTAGATTGTGTATCATCAGCTTCCACAATCGCCTTTAATTCGTCATTGTCGACCAAAGTCTTCGGACGACCGCGAGGTTCATTTTTCAGGTCGAAATTTCCAGAACGGAAGCGAGCAAACCAATAACAGGTGGTGCGTTGGTTTGTAGTGTTAGCTCCGTAAACGTCGTTGATGTTGCGTGCCGCTTGTGCCGCGTTGCTGCCACGACGGTACTCATATTCCATAATTACTCGAATTTTTAACGTATCCATGATGACGAAAAAGATTGAAATGCGATGAAAATGTAACACTAATCAATAAAGAAATGACTACTTTTAGAAAAAAAAATCCATGTTTTTAAAATAAAATTAATTTGAAATTAGAATTCTTAGCCAAACAAAAATTATTTTGATTTGAAATGGCCAGTACTGCAGAACGGCAATTTCATAGGTAAAGACCTAATATAATTCAAACAAAATATATCAAATTAGATATTAATATTCGGTTATTTATTTTCATACTTATTTATAATATATACATTTTTAAATATTTTTATAGAAACATTTAAAAATATAAAAAATAGGGGTGCGCCGGTATCGGGAGCAGGGTCCAAACTACCGGTGGTTAGGGCTCTAGAGACAGGAACCTCCTCACGATGCGAGCCGTTTCGAGGAATACTGCCTTCTGAATCAGTCCCTTGACCCAACCGCCTAACGAGAGCCTCGAGAGATGTTGATCGAGGCTTTCGGCCAACGACAATCGGCATAATAATAATAATAGACCGATCACGTGTTTACCGACGGTCTATAAAGTTCTTACATCCATTTTGAGAGCTAAAATTAACAAGCATATAGACATCAACTCCATCATGTTTGCTTCTCAAAATGGATGTAGGAACGGGTCCCGTGGTACTAAGGAGCTACTCCTCATTGATATGGCCATTAGCCAACAGGTTCGTCGTTCCCGAAAGGATCTGTCGTCATGTTGGATTACAAGAAGGCCTATAACTCGGTGCCACATACATGGCTTGTGAGGGTAGAACTGGCGCAAACCAGTAGTGCTTGACACTAATGATTGCATGGAAGTATGTCAGAGTAAGGAGCTTCACGGACGCTTTTTTCGGGCCCTACATGGACCTGATGTAGACCAACTAGCGTCCGTAGCCTGGCTGCGTTTCGGTGACCTCTTTGGAAAAATCGAAGATTTTGTCTGTGCAATTATCCGCTCATATGATTTTAGTATGAAAAGCACACCAAACTTTTTTGTCATCTACGTGAACTCATGCGCTCGGGAATTTCCACTCAAATGTACACGTCATCTGGCGCGCTGGCTCGCGCGCCGACTGTTTATAAACAAACCCGATATGCGGCGTCATTTCTTGGTATTCTGCGACAGTTGTATTTTTTTAAGAATGCTAGTGAGTAGGGCTATAATGAAGTGTGCGTTGTATTTGAATGTACCATGTTTTCATTTGGAGACGACCGTAAAAACGAACAAAGACACTTTTTTCACCGATTCCAATAAGATTTTTTCTAATAAGAAAAAACAGGGGATGTCCTATATGTTTTATGGTTTAAAATACATGGTGTGTTAGTTCTTTACATGAAACATGAATAAAACCACTTACCACAGTACAATATTAATTATTTAAAAGCATCCCAAGTTGAGACTCACGGCGGATCGCTCGTTCAATGCACAGGTTCAATGACAGCGAAAATAATATTTTTTAATGTCATAGACTAATTCATTCTAGGGTTGTCATATCTCAAACGGTTTGGAAACAGATAACGTATGAAACTAAATCCATGGAATTGGAAAGTACCGCTCAATAGTGGTGATATAAGGATGAAACTAAAACCAAAAAAAATTGGTGTGCCTTTTACACCTTGGGCACGACAATTAGAAAAAAAATTTGGTTGGTGTGCCATACCATGGGCATAATACGGTGACTTCACAACGCGGCCAAAATTATCTCAGCGGAGTTCGAAGTTATGATGACAAACAATTACCGGAGATTTATTGTGAAAGACGGCACGGTTGACATCTGTCGGGCATGCCACCGTCCGGGTGTATATAATTATATATATAATACCAATCAGACATAATATGTCTGATTATAGAGATAATATTATTATCTCCAGATGTTCTTGTCTAGCTAACGAAGAGTACTTGCATAGACACAACCTTGTAGCCAGGATTATCCATCAACAACTTGCTCTGAAATACAGTCTTGTAGAATCGGAAGTGCCGTACTACAGGTATGTGCCCGACCCAGTTCTCGAAAATGGACATATCACATTGTACTGGGATCGATCCATCATCACTGACAGGAATATTGTTGCCAATAAGCCTGATATAGTGGTGGTGGATCGATTAGAGCGACACGCAATGATTGTTGACATAACGATCCCGTATGACGGGTAATCTCGTGAAAGTCGAGAAAGATAAACAAATCAAGTATCTTGACTTGGCTCGCGAGGTTGTTGAGATGTGGGATGTGGACTCGGCGATCATTGTGCCGATAGTCGTGACAGCCAATGGCTTAATAGCCAAAAGCCTCGACCAACACCTGAAGAGGCTATCGTTGGGCAGCTGGATCAAGGGCTTGATTCAGAAAGCGGTACTTCTAGACACGGCTCGCATTGTTAGGAGGTTCCTCTCTCTGGAGCGCTGACCGCCGGTAGCTTGGACCCTGTTCCCGATACCGGTGGGCTATTATTTGTTATATTTTTAAATGTTTTTATATTTTTTATATTCTAATATTTAAAAATGTAATTTATATGTATATAATGGAATAAAAGAAATAATAATAATAAGGAGGTTAGGAGGTTCCTCTCTCTGGAGCCCTGACCGCCGGTAGCTTAGACCCTGTTCCCGATACCGGTGGGCTACTATTTTTTGTATTTTTAAATGTTTTTAAATTTTTATATTCTTATATTAAAAAATATACCAAATTTATATGTATGACGGGTGTTCGAGCGGCTGAGACACCACGGATCGCTGCTGATCCGTCATCTGAGGCCGTACTATGACGTGTTAAAGCCATCATTGTTCCAGCGTGAAAGAGAGACGGATGGTATTAGCACGTCATAGTAAGGCAACTGTTGGTCCTTCATCATGGGCGTGTACGTGCAGGTGTTTGGAAAATAATAGTCGCAAAAGAACGCACTTAATTTACTTTCAAATATCGCAACGAGACCTAACTATAAACTTTAATGATTTCAATGATTATCACTAATTAAGTCTAATCACAATAATTGTCAAACTTGCATTTAGAGCCAATGGATTTGTACGTGTGCACCGCGTGACGATCGCAACACAATGTGTTCGCCACCGCCGCTATGACACTCACGACCCCAATCGGTGTTACCCGCTCTAAGTTAAAAATACCACTAAAGAAATAAATTCTAAACCATAGAGTAAAAATAAACGATGACAACTTTTAAAAAGTGTTACAATAAATCGACTAAATAATCGCGCGCCGTCACGGCCGTCCTGCATCTCCAGACGTCCTCGTGTATTTTCTTCATTATCTGTGGACAAATGAACAACCACTTGTACACACACTTCCAAACTCGGTCATTCTGACCAAAACACAATGAACATGAATAAGGAAGAACTTATCAAAACTTCACACCAACAACAGTCGGTTTAATCGTCACTGAAACGGAACACACTACTAAAACCGAATGGATACTAAAACAGTGCTACACAAATAAATGCGCGCCATAAAAGCTAGTCACATGAACAATTGCCACATAGGCTATAGTACAGCACAGGCTTCTTCAGGTGTCACTCAGGCTTACAGTTGCCACACGAGCTTACAGGTGCCACACGGGCTTACAGGTACCACACAGACTTACAGGTGCCCCACAGACTTACAGGTGTCACACAGACTTACAGGTGTCACACAGACTTACAGGTGCCACACAGGCTTACAGGTGCCCCACAGGCTTACAGGTGCCACACAGTCTTACAGGTGACACACAGACTAACAGGTGCCACACAGACTAACAGGTGCCACACAGGCTTACAGGTGCCACACAGGCTTTCAGGTGCCACACAGGCTAGTGCCACACAGGCTCTAAAGAATTAGTAGGTGCATCCAAACCTACATTCAACTCCAATGGAAAGCACTCTGGCATAGGTCGTATGCGGTCATTTGCATACTTATACGTACGATTAGAGTTTAACGCTTTAAGCAAATATCTGTCACCATCAAACAGCTCGGCTACATGATAAAGCCCTTTATATTTAATAATTTATTTATAAACTATTTACTTTAGCTCTATTTTTATCAAACCTAGCCTTCTCTATAGTAGCACTTGCTTCTATTGCCTGAGCTGCTTGCTCTTTGATCTCATGTAGTTAAATGTCTGTCTCATCTGTATCAAGGGTCATTAACTGAAGAGGTCTAGCAACCTTCCCTATTAAAATTCTAGAGACTTGCCTTAGTTATACGATTGATGGTGCAATTGATGGCAAGTTGGACTTCAGGCAATGCTGTCTGCCATGACTTAAGGTTCCTTGTTTTGACTGCGGTTCGCATGTTCTTTAAAGTGGACATAACTCGCTCTAATTGCCCGTTAGCACGACTGGAACCCGTGGCTATCAAATGTAAACTAATGTTGTGGGTTGTACAGAAGTCTCTGAACTCTTTCCCCGCACAACACCTACCCTGGTCCGCTATTACACGCGTAGGTGCATCAAAGAGGGATGGACTCCATTGCAAAGCTTTTATAGCACTGTTAGCGTCAATGTTCATAGTATGATGCAACAGAACGTATTTTGTTAATGCATCGATAGAAACAAACACATACTCTTTAGTATCTCGTTTACCGTTTAGTTTTCCCGTGGCATGATCATAAATTTTGGAATAGGATGGAGCTCGGCTTGAACCTTGCCGGAATGTGACTTGTACACCTTACATGTGATGCAGTTATCTACAAACTTTCTAACGTACTTAATCATATTTGGAAACCAGTAATGACAAAAGGTCTTTTCTATGGTTTTCCCTACCCTAAGTGCATTACACTCTCATGAACATGAATAAGAGCCCATTGAAAAGCTCTCGGCACCACTGGCAACCACACACTCCTTTTGTTACGCTCTCTTTCGATGCAACACACCCCTACCCATTTCATAAGTTTTAACCGTCTCATCAGTAACTTCACTACACTGGATTTTTACAATAATGGAATTAATCTCCTCATCTTTTTGTTGCTCTGCTTGTAACCAGTTATCTGATATTTCTGTCAAATAGACTATTTTCTGCTCAATTGTTTTTTACTAGCTAACTTTGGGGTCTCTGGTAGAGGCTTTCGTGATAAGTAGTCTACATATCCCATATTTTTGCCCTTGCGGTACTTAATGTCAAATTCAAAAGGTTGAAGAAAACACCACCATCTATGGACACGAGGGGTAAAGTCTACTTTAGATTTAGATGCCTTGACTTAATTGCAATCAGTCACTACTACGATATTACGTTTTTGCAAGTAATGGCGAAAATGTTTTATGCTGTTCACTACTGCGAGCGTCTCTACTTCATATGAGTGAAATCTTGACTCAGCGCTGGAGGTACGGCGACTATACGATCAATCTTTCGCATTAGCATGACACCATAACCTTCAGCGCAAGCATCGGTATTGTTGCTCAGTAGCAGGTTTGACACAATTAAACACGAACTATAATTCACACTCAGTATGTATTTGGACAGAGTAACGTCCTTATCACTAGTTCACAATTCATAATGAATGTTAAAAATGATTTACCTCTCTTTTTATACACTTAACCGCCATATTCAAATCAACTGTCAGTTACTTACTCAATATGTTATAAAATACTAAATTATTGTTATAAAAATCAAATAAATGAGTTATTATGGGAAAATAAATAGAAAGAATATTATTTATGATATAAAGATGAGAAGAATGAGATATTAATGAGAATATTTGAAAGTAATTTAGGAAGAAATAAGCAACTACTACGTCATAACCGTCGAGTATCTATCTGGTAATTGTTAACAGTTTACAAGTCTATCGGCTGGTTGAGGTTAACTAATCTAATCTCTGATTTACTAACTCTATCCTATGGAGTGCCTTCTACAAAGTAATCAGCGTAATCACTAAGTAAAGAGGTTGATTCTTCTCTATACAATGGGAATATCACTATCAATATCAATCAATCAAATCAAAATATCACCGAAGGTATTTACTTTAGAGCCTACATCACAAACATACTATTTTAATCTTAAAAATAAAACATATTTCAGCATCTGAGAATCCTAATGAAAGTCAGTCCCGTCGTCTCATCATAATAATTGCAAAAGAAATACAATAGTCAGGAACGACATACAGAAATAACTTGCAACAAATACCCCTGTATCATAGCTGTGGACTATATTTAAAAGTTGCATTTAACGTCAAAAAGTCAAATCAAATCATTCATCCAAAACAGTCACACAAAAGGCACCACAGAACGTCAAAATTCACAAGAAACCAGTAATTGCCTCCAGTTGCCCTCTAAAAGGCTGCCCCGCACGGAGAAGAATGGGCAAGAAACTTCACCGTAAACAAGGTTGGGTTATACCTTGTAACCAATGTAACCGTTTTGCTGTTGTTTACCAGGGAACTTAGTAGTTAAACTTTCCCTGCCGGCTTAGCATGACGCTGTCTATTTCTTCAAAGAAAAGACACGGTTATTTCAAAAGACAGTTGTCTAATGTAGTGAAGACAATTTTATTTTTTTAATGGCCATGCTAAAGACAGTAGAAAACTTTTTACTCAACGGCCACAAAGTATAAAAACGGAATGGAAAATTGACATTTACACTTTTTGTATGGAAAACGTAAAAAACCACTAACTACATGTTGAGTTCTAGGGGTTCAAGGATTTCATAAAGGGGGTCCAAATGCTCATTATTTTTGCGATAGGACACAACATTCTCGAGATATAGCAAAATGAAAGAAAAACGTAAATAAATGACTGAATTTCGTAAAAAAGTGCAGTGACTCTTTCTACTTTGCTGCCGTCGTACTGTCTTCACGAAATGTCATTTTTGTCTATTCTTCCGTCAACAAAACGGTGCTCGTGCTAAGCCTGCTGATCATAAAACACTCAGTACCGGAGTCAAAACAAAATGAAAACGGCTCACCACATTCGTTAAACAGTAGATTTGCAGCGGGCAAATATTCACTCGCTTCTACCGTCGTCACCGGAGTCAGTCTCCTTTTTGGGCAGCGTTGGCGATGTGACCCGGCTCGCCACAGAAGAAACAGATCACCGGCGTCGATGTTTGCTCTGATACACTGTCTTTTGCCGGTTACGATCCACTATTTCCTGAAAACAGTAGAGGGGTTATGCAGACAAACATTCTCCTTCCTTAGGACTCATTAAACAGCCTACATAGCAAATCAGCAGGAGTTTGAACACAATCGTATCAAGCGAGCAATAGATCTTTTAACCGAGGATATTCCTGGAAAAATATTCGGAGCTAGCCATGAAGCCACCGACCCCTTGACTTAACTGACTTAGCTCATCGTAATGAACAGCCTACTGCTAGATACTTGTTTTTGTATGCACAAATCGACGGTATTGCACCAAGCTCGGGCATCACTATCTGGAGATTCGAGATTAAACTCGCATAAGGCTTGCTTAGTGTCTTATTGACTAGGTTCTTTAATCAAGCGAATTAATTCCATCATTTGGCGTTGCTGCATTTCCAATAACAATTCCCAACGGTTATTTTCACTAGCACTTGAAAAAAAATCAATACTCTGACCTATAGACTGTTCCTGCGCCGCATTACGTCTGATCCCACTTCTGATGACGGATGTTCGAGTGGCTGAGACACCACCTGTCGTGCTGATCCGTCATCTGTTGGTCCTTCATCATAGGCGTGTACATGCAGGTGTTTGGAAAATAATACTCGCAAAATAACGCACTTAATTTACTTTCAAATATCGCAACGAGACCTAACTATAAACTTTAATGATTTCAATGATTATCACTGATTAAGTCTAATCACAATAATTGTCAAACTTGTATTTAGAGCCAATGGATTTGTGCATGTGCACCGCGTGACGATCGCAACACAATGTGCTCGCCACCGCTGCCATGACACTCACGACCCCATTCGGTATTACCCGCTCTAAGTTAAAAATACCACTAAAGAAATAAATTCTAAACCACAGAGTAGAAATAATCGATTACAACTTTTAAAAAGTGTTACAATAAATCGACTAAATAATCGTGCACCGTCATGTATATAATGAAATAAAGGAAATAATAATAACAATTTTATTTGTTTAATAATGACTGCCGAGCTCACATTCCACATGTCAACAACCTCGTGTGCTAAGTCGAGATATTTTTTTTTCTCTTTCTCAGCTTTCACGAGGTTCTCGTCATGCGGAATGGTAGAATATCAAATCCGATATCAAAATAATACATAATAAAACTAAAACTAGTGTTAATAAATATTGCTTAAAACTATGGTAGTAGCACTTCACTTCACAAGCTAATTGTCCTTGTGCTGTCCTGTGGTATTTGCCCGCGGAAGCGGCGGAACACCACGTCCAGTGGCCAAAAGTATTCTTCCAAGACGGCGGACAAGTAACAATTTGGTACTCGCACCACGAACGCTTTGAAGTTGACGTTGCGGTGCGACTCCAGTAACTGCACCCTCGGCATGTACCTAGTCTTCTGGCGCACGTACTCCACGATGTCGTCCGCCTTAGTGCTGTAGTGCAGGCGGCAGATGTACACCGGTGTGTTCGGCTTTGCGGCACGCAGGCTCACTCCGGAATCCGTAGGTTTGTAAAATATTTTCTTTTTTGTTGTGCGATTTATTTGTACTTCAAAATTTTTTATGTACAATACAAGTATATGAAATTACTATTCTATAAAATAAAAAGCTAAATCAAATATCTGAATTTTAAATAAATTCTTTGCCCCTTTTTACTTCTATTATTTTTTAGCTTTTCCAAATATATTAACCTGACATATACTCGTATTATTCTGTTTTTTTGTTGATTTATTGTTAATGATGATGATGTATTTATTATATATTTATATTATTTTATGAATTATGTAAATATAATGTTATTATGAATTGAATCCTATTGTTTGTATTTTCCCTTTAATACCTAATGTTAACAAGTACCAAATAGATACTCGACGGTTATGACGTAGTAGTTGCTTAGTTATTCCTAGATTACTTTCAAATATTCTCATTATTATCTAAATAATATTCTTTGTCTTTATTTTCCCATAATAAGTCATTTATTTGATTTTTATAACAATAATTTAGTATTTCATAACATATTGAGTAAATAACTGACTGTTGATTTGAATAGCACTTTTTGATGCGATCGTCACGCGGTGCATACTCACAAATCCATTGGCTCTAAATGCAAGTTTAACTTTGATTGTGATTAGACTTAATCAGTGTTAATCATTGTATTCATTACATTTTATAGTCACCTCTGCCTAACCCGTCGGGGAATACAGGCGTGATGTTATGTTGTGTGTGTGTTTGTGTTTATAGTTAAGTCTCGTTGCGATATTTGAAATTAAATTAAGTGCGTTATTTTGAGAGTATTATCTTCCAAACACCTGCACGTACACGCCCATGGTGAAGGACCAACAGATGACGTATCAGCAGCGACACGTGGTGTCTCAGCCGGTCGAACATCTCGTCATATATATATATATATATAGCTGGACCCCTTATTCAGTTTCTTTTCAACGAGGTCAAACGCCTTGCTTTTGAAGGTTATTGTTATAGGTCTATAGTTGTCAACGATGGATTGGGAGCCCTTCTTATGTAATGGCTTAATTAAGGAAAGTTTCAATCTATCAGGAAAACAGCCCTGTTCCAAGGATAGGTTAATAATGTATGATAAAGGCGATGATATATGTTTTGAAATACTTTTAAGAAGTTCAGTCGTGTTATTATCATAGCCTGCTGATTTAGTATTTCTTAAGCACTTTATTATACTTTCAATTTCAGAAGCATTTGTAGGTTCTAAAAATATACTATTATCATGAATTTATATGTTGTGTCTGTCAATATTGTCATTATTAAAATTGGAGGAATTATTAATGGCAATGTCAATGAAGTGGTTATTGAATTTATTAGCGATGTCAGATCCAGAGGTCAGTGTTATACAATTGTCTTCGATTTTACTTATGCAATCCCTAGACTACTCGGTGCCTGTATTGCACTACAATATTCCATGTAGCTTTGATTTTGTTTTGCGAATAAGTAATGTGCTTTTGGTTACATAGGGATTGCATTCATACAACTTCTTAATAATTTGGAATATGTTTTAAAATTATTTCTATTCAAATGATATCGATGTCTCAATGAACTCTTAGTATTGCAGCTTTTTTAATACATTTTGCTATCCATTTTTGTTTATACATGTTATATTTTCTTTTAATTTTTATACTATGAAAGCAATGATTATAGATCAATGTTAAAAGATCATGAAATCCATCAAAAGCTGCATTAGCATTTCAGATATCATAAATTTCACTAAAAAATATGTATTCAATGAATCTACCAATATTAACTTTATTTAAATCATTAATAGCTCCAAAAAAGAAATCAGTTTTGTTGTTAAATTGTTGAGGAATTGTAACGATTTGAGCTGTATTATAGTCAAACAGGAAACAATTATATGTTTCACCTATTGCATTTGTTACATTACCAATTATATTGTCTATACACTTCTTAAGCCACTAGGCTCATGTATATATTATTGCACTCAATAATAAGTAATAATTCTTTAAATTTAGAACTGGTTTTGCCAGTTATTAGTAAATCTATGTTAAATCACCACATATTACTATTTTGTGTTTATTGTGTTGAACTTTCAGTAACGTTTTAATGAAAATTTGAAAAAATATATTTACGTCAGAATTTAGTGTTCTGTTTACACAAACAACCAATCAATCCACAATCAATTTGATCTGTTCAATTTCTACACCGCATATTTCAAAATGTCTCTCCACTGCAAGATCCTTTAAAAAACCTAGTTCAGCACTTACATACGAGTATAACCTTTTTGACACAATATACATGTGCCTCCGCGTTTTTGTTTCTGGCGTGAGTAGGTGGCCCCAAGATTGAAATTATTTATATTTAAGTATTTTTCATCACCTTTTTCAATCAAATGTTCACTGAGACATACTACTGCATCATTTTTATTTAATTCTTGTAACTCATTTAACACTATCTCATAATCTTGAATTTTATTTAGGGCACCAGCAAGTTTTGGTGAACTATTGTAATATAATGTTTAGGAACGAAAAGAAAGCTTATTGGATGCTATATCTTTTGGATCCACTTGTGACGTTTTTTTGAGAATTGGAAAGTAAAATGGTATTGTACCCTGCAATGGTTCATGGTTGTTATTTAGACAAGATGAGTTGTGAACCTTTTTGGAATGATTTCTTAGTTGATTCTCAAAATAATAGGGTATCAAATCCCTTTCTACTTCTATCTTTTTATTTGAAGTATAAACTTTTTGTCTATCATGTGTACCCTTCTTAACGGCGGTATCCTTATTTGGATGGTTGTTATAGAAAAGGAATTTATTATTATAATGTTCAACATTGATTTGATAGATTATTTGTTGCAAAACATCCTCTGTTCCTGCCTCTATAAATGTACAATTTTTGTAGGATCGATTGGCGAAAGATGCTTGTGATGATGGGTTGGTTTGTCCACATTTTCCCGTGCACAGTGATTCTTTGTGTTTATTTATGGAAGAAGGCACTAAAATGTGGCACGATCACTTCGATCAGAGGTCGCTGCGCAAGGAAATCTGTTATCGGACGATCCAACCTACACTTTCTCATTGTTCATGGTTTGACCACGCAAACATGAGTCGTCCGGAAATTGTAATTGCTCTTCGACTTCGATCGGGACACATTCCAATGAACAGCTTTGCGTTTCTCATGGGTAAAGTGGCTTCACCAAATTGTCCGGAGTGTAATTGTGTGTGTGTGTGTCCTCGTTGGTCTAGTGGTCGCAAGCGCTACTGCTGAGCATGAGGTCTCGGGTTCGATTCCCGGGCCGGGCAAAGTGTTATTGGGTTTTTCCATCTGGAATTTCCCAGTAGCAGCCCGGAGTCTGGATTTGTGCCCGGTTGATGGCAATAGGCTCGCCCCCTATTACATGGGTCTTAAACATAACTGGCGAAATGTGGGTGTACCTACTATAGGTACACCTCTGCCTAACCCTTCGGGGAATACAGGCGTGATGTTATGTTATGTTATACTTATCATATTCTGATGGAGCGTCCAGAACGAGGCCGAAAGAATCACATTATTAGGTGAGTCACTGGATGTTGGAAGGTGCAACAACATTCTTGCGTCCCCATTATCAAAGGATGCAAGATCCTTGTATAAAATAGCAAAAATAGGATTTAGATTATAAGGAATAATTGTTTGTACCGATGAGGGTGGCATAATCAGTTTATGATTAAACCCTCCATAAATAAAATAGAATTAAAAAAAAAAAAAACGGATATGAAGCTTTATCTGATCATTCAATTTACGTCCATTAAGAATCCGATTATAAAGTACATTGGCTATAAATACATAGATTTTTTTTAGGACATGTAATGTCTCTTCTAAGGATATTTCAGACATAAATTCAGTTGGATTAGAGACTACCTGTCATTATAATAAGACTATCGGTTTTAGATAAGGATTTTGCCATGTTGCAACAATCAGATAACACATACTTAGTTGTTGCATTTGGTTTTGTAACAGATTGTATATTATAATCATGATATAATAGTTTATTTTTACTTTCGATTAACATCTGAACTATACCTTTACCTTGATTATCCGATAGTATTAATATTTTTCCAGCTTTACTATTCGTTTTTCTAAATTCGCATTCGAAATTGCAGCTATTTGCAGTATTTGAATGTTCCACCATATTTTGTGAACTCGTTTTATTGCTGCTAATATTGTGCACCAAATTAAAGCTGTCCACGTGTTCACCTTCATTTTGAGAGTGGTCAACGCGAGTATCAAAATATGTTGCATAAATTGCCGTATTTTTTATTGCGTCGATTTAGAAGCTTGTTTTTTTAGAGCTCGAAGGGACATTAATTTGAACTTGATACCTCCACGCGTTCCTGCGAAAAAGAGTATTGACACACTGACACAGATAGCCGAGCGGTCGGACGGACATACGGAAAATGAAGTGATCCTATAAGGGTTCTGTTTTTTTCCATTTGAGAATGAGAACCCTAAAAGCACTTAAAACACAAAAAATAACCATCCACTGCACACTAAAGACTTTTGACATGTAATAAACACAGCGCCCTCTGCTAAAAAAAATGAATAGGTAGTACATACTAATTCCATGCTTTTATGTAATCATCCCCATTTTCGGATTGTGGTCAGTCACTTGTCGCATGTCGGAACGGGCTCTAAATGCTATGATACGATTCCATACTAATTTGCTACTTACCACGGACGATTACTTCATTGTGGTTCCCAAGTGATTATATCTGGATCATAAAAGCTTGTCGCGAGGTTTGAGGTAGTACCTATAAGTATTAAATTAAACTGCAATTTAAAAAAAAATAACTTAGCAGATTAACAGCCTTATTTATAAAAATCTCGCTAATGACTGATTAGCCACTGACTAGCTAACTAATTAGTTAGCTCTTAATCAATGATTTACTTTTCTTTATTTATAAACACTAGTTAGCAGGTGATTAGTAGCGAAACGAAATAGAGGTGAAATTATGCGTTCGGCACAGATTATATTCAAAATAGTCTACTCAAAAGCAGAATTTTAAGAATAAATTTGTCAAACCCCAGATTTTTGTATCTGTCGTGACTTTGACAAACAAAAGTCAAAAAAAATATCGGAATATTTTAACTTGAATAAAATTATTTAATAAGTTTATTTCAATGTGTTCGGGATGGTAGCAATAAAAATAATACGCTCCAATAATTGGTGTAAACAGGTAAAGAATTTGATTTTTTTTTTGAATTAATTATTTTTTGAATTTGATTTGAATTTATATCTACTTGCCAATGTAAACTGACCAAATGAATGTTTATTATTTTCATGTCCTATAAGCTTTTTAACACGAATATACTTTTAGAAATGTATGTAGGTACTTGTGTCTATTTTACATTACTTCCTATTGCTTTTGCACCGAGGTTTCAGTGTCTTTTAATAACAATTATTATGGTTATTTTTAGGTACAAGTTTGACTGCTGCTATGAAAGCCACTCGCACCTAGCACCAATACTATTCAACTATTCGCAAAGACGGCGAGGGACGAGACCATGCTACGTGAAAAAGATGAGGAATGAGTGGCATGAGAAAGAATGGAATGGTCCATGTCTTTGGAGGAAGAATATTGGAAATCAAAAATATTGAATTTATAACAAAAATGAAGCTTTAATATATATTAAAATAAATTGCTTAACAAAATGTGTCTTGTTTTTTTTTGTGACTGCCACAACGTGGCTTTTCTTTAGTTCTGGGTCTTAAAACTGGCGTCATAAGAGGAGGGGCACATGGAATAACACATTGGATAATCACAATCTCCCATGAGCTTCCTCACGAACTCATTCTCTTCCAACCTCCTCGGAGGTTGGAAGAGAATGAATTCGATCTGAGCCTCTCCTTGGTTGAGTTTTTCCTATAGATCCTTTCATCATGTGTACTTCGAATGAAGAATATGTAATAGGTAATCATTCCCGTAGTGGATTTAAACGAAATTTGTAGGTCTTCCTCCGTCTGCTTCCCGCCGGGCGTCTCAAAATTATTTAATCCCATATTTACTAAGGTACAACTCGATATTAGGAACAAAATAACCTAGAAGCCTACAATAATCGTATTAAATCCATCAGCTGATTCATATAAAATCCGCCATCTTGCCTCTTAGCATCCTCTTAACAGTGCACCGGTGGTGTTTAATTTTGACAGCTACTAATCAAATGCTTAGCGACCTCTTAGCGCTAAATAGCGTTTATAAATAAGAATTTGGCTAATCAGTTGCTTAACAATTAATTAAAATTTAAGAGACGTTTATAAATATGACTGTACGTTACTTAATTAAATAGGTACTAGTTTATTTACACAAGTAAATAGCGCGACAAGCTTTTATGATCGTATACATTGTGTATAATGAGGCCATAAGTTGATAGTTTAAATTTTAAAGGAATATTTTATTTTCTTCTTTTTAGAGCATTTAAATAAAAGCTTTATTTAAAGAAGTTTTTTGCTTTTAATTATTGTTTTACTTTTTAGTTACTTTTCTTAACCTGCATTTTTTCATTTTTTTTTACTTTTATTTAACCTGCATTTTTATTCTCAGCGAACCCTTTCATTTAATACTCATACCATAGGAAGGCTTAAAACACTTCAAAAGTCCGCCATATTGGATTAGTAAAATCGAAGAAAATTGTATAACACTGACCTCCGGATCTGACATCGCTAATAAATTCAATAATCACTTCATTGGCATTGCCATTAATAATTCCTCTAATTTTAATAATGATAATATTGACAGACACAACATATAAATTCATGATAATAGTATATTTTTAGAACCTACAAATGCTTCCTAAATTGCAAGTATAATAAAGTGCTTAAGAAATACTAAATCAGCAGGCTATGATAATATCACGACTAAACTTCTTAAAAGTATTTCAAAACATATATCATCGCCTTTATCATACATTATTAACCTATCCTTGGAACAGGGCTGTTTTCCTGATAGATTGAAACTTTCCTTAATTAAGCCATTACATAAGAAGGGCTCCCGATCCATCGTTGACAACTATAGACCTATAACAATAACTCCCATACCTTCAAAAATGTTGGAAAAAGTAATGTACAGGCGGTTATTAATGTTCCTAGATAAATATAAAATTCTGGTGAGTCAACAATATGGATTTAGACAAAATAAAGCCACTGTCTTAGCAATTTATACGTTAATATACCAAATCCTGAACAATATCAATAAAAGAGTCCCTTGATGTGCACTATTTTTAGATTTAAGCAAGGCATTTGACCTCGTTGAAAAGAAACGGAATAAGGGATCCAGCTATATACAGGGTGGAATTTTGTAATGCCACCTGGAGGGAAAGTACTCTTAATACTGCAGATAGAAAATTTTACTCAAAGGAAACATTCCTTTATTTTTGAATAGAAAGCAAACTGCATTCAAATATTTTCGAAAATTCTCTTCTCCCACACCCGGGAATCGAACCGGCTAAAATCTGAAAAAATTATACCCTGTACTTTTATTGCATCGATCGTTAGGGTCTAATAAGGATGAAATCTCTCTAACAAACATGATAAATTAAATGAAAGGAAAACCAGGAAATCTGAAGTTACAAATTCAATGAGTCAAGTTAAACTCTTTAACTAACATCCATCTTTTGTAATGCAGACTCCTTTGCGACATACTCGTAGCTGCGTGTATGAGGTAATTTAAATATGGAATGTTAGATTAAAATTTGAAAATTAGATTGTCATAGTTGTTATTCACATTTGATTGTTTTTACAACTCATTTCACATTTTGTTTCACGGTGAAAATGGCTTATCAAGAACAGTTTGATTTAATGGAAGCTTATTTTTTAAATAACAAAAACGTGAATCTAGCTCTGCGGTGGTATGGAGAGAGATATCAAGACCGACAGGCACCAACTCGGTTCGTATTGAAAAGAATGGTAGAAAATTTAAAGAATACGGGTGGTTTCAAGAAGAGACGGCAAACTATTCAGCAAAACTATTTCGATTTTGAACTAGATGTTTTAACATACTTTGAATCATTTCCAAAGGCTTCAAGTAGAAATGCTGCCAATGAATTAGGAACAACCCACACTCGCGTACTTAAAGTGCTGAAAAAGTATAAGTATAAATGCTATCGTGAAGGTCGGTTGGTGCAAAAATTGCATATTGGGGATCGTGACAGACGATTACAATTTTGTGAAAACATGCTTGGAGAAATTGACCGAAACCCTAATTTTTTGAGTAACATTGTATGGTCTGACGAAACCAACTTCAGCAATAATGGCATGTACAATCGCCGCAATAACCATTATTGGTCTCGAGTGAATCCTGTTCGTGTTCATGAAACTAACAATCAAGTAAGATTTTCTTTCAACGTTTGGTGCGGAATTATGAGAAATAATGTAGTGTTAGTCCACGTGTACGAAGGTCATTTAAACACTGTCAAGTATATTGAAATACTGGATCTCTTAAGAAACGAGTTAAATGGTTTCCCCGAGGAAGAGCGAAACCAAATAATTCTACAGCAAGATGGTGCTCCAGCACATAACAGCAGAATCACTACTGCCTACATTAATAACCATTTTAATACCTGGATTGGTACAAACGGCACAATCAGATGGCCTGCGAGATCGCCAGATCTCACCCCATTAGATTTTTTTTTTGTGGGGATATGTAAAAAATCAAATTTACATGAAATCTTATGCGAATGACAACAAGTTGAGAGTTGAAGTTCAGAATACGATTTATAATATTCACCACAACACTTTATTAAAGGTTATTAGAAATGAATTCGTTAAAAGAATAAATTTGTGTATCCAAGAGAATGGAGCCCATTTCGAGCAACTAATTAGTTAATTTACCATTTTTTGTAAATAATTAAATTAATTTAAGATTTCCTGGTTTTCATTTAATTTATCATGTTTGTTAGAGAGATTTCATCCTTATAATTGACCCTAACGATCGATGCAATAAAAGTACAGGGTATAATTTTTTCAGATTTTAGCCGGTTCGATTCCCGGGTGTGGGAGAAGAGAATTTTCGAAAATATTTGAATGCAGTTTGCTTTCTATTCAAAAATAAAGGAATGTTTCCTTTGAGTAAAACTTTCTATCTGCAGTATTAAGAGTACTTTTCCTCCAGGTGGCATTACAAAATTCCATCCTGTATATATATAGATATGACGGGATGTTTGAGCGGCTGAGACACCACGTGTCGCTGCTGATCCTTCATCATGGGCGTCTACGTGCAGGTGTTTGGAATATAATACTCGCAAAATAACGCACTTAATTTACTTTCAAATATCGCAACGAGACTTAACTATAAAATGTAATGATTACAATGATTAACACTGATTTAGTCTAATCACAATCATTGTTAAACTTGCATTTAGAGCCAATGGATTTGTGCGTGTGCATCGCGTGACGATCGCAAGAAAAAGTGCTCGCCACGACCGCCATGACACTCGCAACCCCATTCGGTGCTACCCGCTCTAAGTTAAAAATACCACTATAGAAATTAGTTCTAAACCACAGAGAAATAATAATCGATTACAACTTTTAAAAAGAGTTACAATAAATCGACTAAATCATCGCGCCCCGTCATATAGATTTTGAATTTATATGCGTAACTGGATATTATACTAATTGAATCAGAATCAGAATCCTAATTTTAGCAGTATAATCGAAGTATTGAAAATCGGAAAGTTGTTTTTCGGACCGAGAAACCATCGAGCATTTGATTCTTCGAACGTATGAAAATCGGAAAACGAACACATCGCTTTTACGACTTCCGGTAAAATAAATTTCGTGATTTTTCATAATAGACATTATACTCGTAATTCTTAGGTAGTATGAAATTCGGACTTTTGAAAATCGGAATATCGAAATTCGGAATAAAATATTTCGGAGTAGGTATTTGGGTATTCCCAACGGAAGCCACCTTAGGGGAGGCGGAGTTACAGAGCTAGACTTCCGCGGTGGCGGAGGTTTAAGGAGGTGGAGGTGGAGGTGGAAGAATAAAAAAAAAAGATTAATTAAATATTTATTGAAGAATAAAATCGACTTATTGGTAATCTTTATTTAGCAGTGGCAAACTATGTTTAATGTCAATCAGTGTCGCGGGTTTGTTACCATCTAGACGATTTCTTATTAGGTACTTAGTATGCTACTCTGTTAATAGGATTCCAAAAAAAAATCTGTTTGAAACTCTATTTTAAAGACAAGACGTGTCGTTGTACGGTGAGGTTTAAGATGGTGATATGAATTAACAGATACTTATAATGACAACTGTTTTAATAGGAAGCATATAATTCATTCGATGGCAAACTTGTGCTCGAGAAACGGCTACGTTAAAATTATATCTCCAATTTTGCAACTAATTGGGTATTCCCAAACTAGTTACTTACATACAACTTATCAGAGCACTTCTTCCTTAAAAAATAATAAATAATACATTTTTATTTAGTTAACTTTACTAACTTCTACAATATTTAATCTTACATAGAGGCCTCCTATTAAGTATAAAAATACCTATGCTAGGATACCGCGCTCTGCTAAAACTAGAAACAATAAGAATGTTGGAGTTTAAATCAAAATAATACATTATATCTAGAAATGTGTGTGTGTGTGTCAGTGTATATTTGTGTATAGTATGTGTGTATGTGTGTGAGTGAGTGTCGCTTATTGTCAAATTATCGCATGATGCTCTGTAAAAGAGTTTCAATGTCATCATAGCTCTTGCATTTTAGCCCGTCTATTAATGATTTTTTACATTCTCGATAAGTCATACGATAAATATATAAAAGTTTATTTAATTTGTTTTAGATGGAAGCGGATTGTCTCGTGAACTGTCTTTTTGCATATGAGGTTTTAACCGAGACTTCTGGTGCAACACGTTATTTTCTTCTTTTTTGATAAGGCTGGAATCATAGCGAAGGGTTTTATGTAGTTTTAAAGCATCACGGAGTATGTATACTTTCTTAACTGTGAGAAGGCCACTTAGCGAGCAAAGGATTTCAGTAGGAAATCTATACGGTTTAAAATACATGACTTTCAAAGGGACCTTTGCGCTCTTTCCAGTTCTAGGAATTTAATTTTAGTAGCCGCGCCCCCTATTCTGGTATACAATACACTAGAACTGACTGGGCCATTGATATGTATATTTGTGATGTGTGTATTAAAGGCTAGGTTTAATAGTGTCTTTGAGATAACATGTGTTAAAGTCCTGAAAATCCAAATGAGTTTTCTGGTTCGAGACATGATCATATCCGTGTGTGAATGTCAAGATAATCGTTGGTATAATACCTAAATAATAATAATGAATTATTTCTCACCATATATCATTATGATTAGGTCCAGGTTGACTGTCGTTGTAGTTTGAAAATGACATATATTTAGTTTTAGAGGTGTGTAGCGTCAGTAAAAAAGAATTTAACCGTTTAGCAACCCTTAAATGTCCCTTTTCAGCATATCCATATGCAGATCCTAGATACCTCCAGTGAAAAAACTTTTTTACAAAAAAAAACAACCGACTTCAACAAAAAAACACTATCAAGTGAAAAATAACTTTAATTTCGAAAGTCGGTGTCTTTGGATCTGCATTTTAGTTTTTTGCCACCGACTTCCGAAATTAAAGTTATTTTTCACGTTTTTTTGTTGAAATCGGTTTTTTTTTTTGTAAAAAAGTTTTTATTTATATTATATTTTAGTGAGTCAGTTATTAATTTAGCTAAGTTACAATAGCCTTATGTCAATTGCTCATCACCTTTACAAAATATTGCTTTTCCCAATGCAGGGACGTTAATTGTTGAGGAGTTCTCCTGGTCAGAACCAAGATCACTGTGCAGTGCTTTTGGTTCTGACCAGGAGAACTCCTCATATGCATTGTGACGAGCATAAATTGCTTAGCAACCATAATAAAGTAATCGAATCGCAACCCGTAAAATACTTATTATTGTGTAGTTCCGGTGGCCACGTCTGGTCTTCATCATCAGTTCCACTTCACCGAATGGTGCTTTCCGTAGGAAAATGGACGAGTTACTATAAAAAATACCCAAATCGCTATAGGTGTGCCTCTCAAATTTGGGGATTTCCCTCGATTTCCATGGGATCCCCTTATCAGATTCTGACTTGGTGACAAAAGGACCATCTCGAGAGCATACCCTATCGAACAAAAAAATAATTTTGAAAATCCGTCTATATATGACGGAGTTATGCCCGCACATACATAAAGAAAAAACATATAAACATCCGAATTGATAACCTGCTCCTTTTTGAAGTCGGTTAAAAATAACATCCATTTTCAAGCTTCATTTCGCAGAGGCTATTTAAATATATTAAGGCGCTTCCCCGACCAAACGACCTTGAGCGGTCGGTCCTTCTCTGTCCCGTCGCTGAGTCTCGCTGTGTCTCACTCCCTGCGCACGCTCATTTATCATAAAATTCACAAAAAAAAAAGAAATTATTTTATTAAAAAAAGACAAGCGATGTTTTGAAATAAAATAAAACGTGTATTATTTAGATTTTTTAATTATCTATCCTTTAGTGTAATCCTCAAATTAATAGAACGTCATCTTTAGCAAAACATGCATGCAATCAATAATTTTAGTCACTTTTTTACAAGGAGATTTTAAATGTATTTATAAAACATAAAAACAAATAAGAACGTGCAATGTGATGATAGGATATCGAAAAATAATAATGTGCTTTTAGATGTAGTTTCTTACCCAAAGATAATCAGTTAATAGCCTCTGAATAACGCACTATGACAAGGTTTTGGTCGGGGTACCGCCTTAAGAAAAGCGGCGGCCCCAGAACACTGCCTTGTGGGACACCGAGGCTCACCTTTAACTCATCGCTAACGTAGTTTCCTATTTTTACACGTTGCTTTCTATACTTGAGATAATTTGATAGCAGAGCCAAAGGGACTCTTCCTATGCCTATGTTTTCTAGACTGCGCACAAAGACGGCCACAGAAACAATGTCGAAAGCTTTTTTTAGGTCCAGAAAAATAGTGAAACACCTTTTTCTTGCATCCACGTTTCAACGATATGAAAGGTTAATCTTGAAACTGCGTCTTCTGTCGATAATCCTTACCTAAATCTGTATTGAAAGCTAGATTATTATAATATATTTGTTCATGTAATTTATTAATCTAGTGTTAATTAGCGTTTCTATGACTTTTGAGATTGCAGATAAGACCGAGATGGGTCTGTAGTTGTTTATTTCGTCCCTGTTGCCAACCTTGTGCACAGATGAAATAATGGCTTGTCTCAGAACGGGCGGAAAACTACCTTGTGCAAAACACAGATTAGCAAGATGTATACTAGTTGGTACCACCACGACATGGGCATATTTAAGAAAAAACTTTTTTACAAAAGAACAACCGACTTCAAAAAAAAACACTAAAAGACGTGAAAAATAATTTTAATTTCGGAAGTCGATGTCGTTGATTTTGTATTTTCGTTTTTGGCCACCGACTTCCGAAATTAAAATTATTTTTCACGTCTTTTAGTGTTTTCTTTGGAAGTCGGTTGTTCTTTTGTAAAAAAGATTTTATTTTTCACTTTTTAGATTCGGTACCTACCCCACACAATTTCGTATACCAACTACTTGGTATGTAAATAACAGTGACAGGAAATTATCAGCACATCATCAATATAAACTAAGTGGATTTATTTTGCTTTATTAAGGATAACTCAAAAACTACTGATCAGCCCTTGATAAAATTTAAATGGGACCACATGCGAAGCACCAGCTATCAAATAAAGAAAGAATCATCCAAATCGGTTCAACCAGAAAAAAGTTCTGAGCACACATAAAAATAAATAAAAAAACCTAATTATTTTGAACTCTGTTAAAAATGGTGGGTATCTTATTCCATCTAGGTGCGCTCTCTATTTTAAGATTCCTCAATATGCCATAGACTTCATCAGGATCAGTTTCGAAGAAGCACAATAGATGAGGCTTGTGAATCCGTTAAGTTATTAGTCTCACGATCTTGAGATAGATTGGTAGAGATGATTTCCTCAGCCAAAGTCTTACCAATGATAGCGAATTAGTTATTAACGTGAGTCACTGACTCATGAGAGGTTGCCTTTATGTCTAATAAGTTTAGATTTTGAGTTTTGGTTTTTTTGCTATGCGTGATATTATTTATTGCTTTTCACATTTTTTTGTGTCTTTATTCGCTTGGTCTATCGGTTCTCTATCATATTTTCTTTTAAATTTTTAATAAGGTTATTGCAGTGATTACGATACTTTCTGTGTGTTATTTTTAAGATATCGTTATTCGGATCTAAGCGTAGTTTTCTCTGCATATTGTTCCTGTTCTGGATACAACGTAAGAGATGTAAATAATGACTATATTTTCGCCATTCAAATCGTTGCCAGACATCGTAGCAATTACTTTTGTCAAATATATTCGATGTTCAGTTTTGACTTCGCTATTATTTTATTACATTCATAAATAGATATATAAAATAAAAATAAAATCTTTAAAACAATCAGTTTGCCAAGTTTGATTTTATATTTCTAGGCCTACCACTCGTGTACTTATTGTACTCAAACTGTCAAGGTGTCGTGTTTAGGGATGCCTGTTCCAAATTATTAACTTACTTTTCCTCCATTATATAATAAGGTGGAGGTTAAACAAAATAGGTTAAATAAAGTAATCATTTCGTGGGTTTGTGTTTTATTTAATTTAGTAACGCCAAAAATACAATGAAAAAAATAAATACAGTAATTTATAGATCCCATCTCTTTGTGTTAATTTGCGGAATAGTTTTCTCTTTGATTTTATTGCTTGGGCTACGTTATCTGACTTACAATGATAGTGACATCTTATTTGCAAATATTTGCATAATAACAAATAACAGGCTTGTTTGGTGATGTTGACAATAATCACCGGTATTTCTGAATTCCCCAGTGAATCTAATAAGTACTATTGCATCATTTTATGATTTACGAAGATGTAATGATATTTGTAATTTTTCTCCCTTAGTTTCGCCAAATCTCCCTAGTAATAAACTGACAACACCGGCTAATCAGACTATTCTGCCAAAGTATCGAATAAAAAAACGGGTTTTCTTAGTAAATAGTGATTCAATAACAAAAGTTATAGATGAAAAGTGATCTTGGGGTTATTATACGGTTTTCCCACATAATTGCGACAGAATTCGACGGCTCAAACCGGCATAATTAATTATTCTTCGTGAGCATGTTACCCTTATGCAATGAGGTTATATAATCCTAGAGGAGCAACGTCGTACTAAAAAAAACTGAAAAACGTAACCGCTTACGAGTTTAAAGTCGTAGCTTTGAAATGGATGCTAGTTATGTCAATCTGTCAAAATAATTTATGTTTGTGTCATTTCTTCTATCGCCAAACTAATTACATTGGAATGACATAATAGTATCCGTTTCAAAGCTACGACTTTAAACTCTTAAGTGGTTACGTTTTCTGTTTTTTTTAGTAGGACGTTGCTCCTCTAGTAATATATAACCTCATTGCTTCAACCTATTACAGGACTGTCACTCGACTCATACACTATCACCACTGAAAAACAAACCTATAATTACCTTTCACTGTTTTTACATTAAATTCTGCATTTCATACCGTTCATACCATTAATTTCATCTTTTTGCAATCGTATAATATTTTTGTGTATTGACATTTTTATTATAAAACAGAACATACACAGAACACACAAAGGCACAGAACTTATATAAGAAGAACTTATAGAAGAGAACTTATATGAGTATATAAGTTCTGTGCCTGTCAGTTTTATTTTTCTATGAAACTCACTTGTTAAAGCCAGTGTTAATAAGGTCAGGTTCTCTTCCAAAAACTGCTTTATAACTACTGGCTAATTAGAAAACATGATAATTATAAAGTAGTTAAATTATTATTTTAAATGTGAATAACCATCTTGGTATAAATACAGGCCTCTGTGTCAAATAAAGTCAGTCTAAGTCTGGAGTCTCATCTTCAAACACCTCTGCAGTTTTATTTACATCCCGGTGAGCAGCGGTGACCAGCTCAAAACTTACATCCCGGTGAGCACCGGCGACGAGCTCAAATATACATCCCGGTGAGCACCGGCAACCAGCTCATTAGTTCATAAAGTCCACCATGCCGCCGGAGGTTCCAAATCTACCGTGCTGCTGAAGGTTCTTGGTCCGCCATGCTGATAGAGGTTCTTGATCTTCTATGCTGCTGGAGGTTCCTGATCCGCCATGCTGCTGGAGGTTCCTGATCCGCCGTGATGCTGGAGTGCTGTCTGTGACTACCGCAGGACCACCAACGCCAATCGCTTCCATATTTGTTAAATAATTAGTACTCAATTGGTACTAATTAGTACTCAAACAACAAAATTGGTACCTTAATAGTTTATGAGAAAATCGTCTTTGAAGGTGGTCCTGCGGTAGTCACGTACCCAAAAATGTGAATCATTTCGTAAAAAAAACAGAACTGAAACATTTGTATTTACCGAGAAATCAACGATGATAACTTTCGCGCGCTATTTCAGCAGGACCACGACTTTGAATGTTGATTCCAGGTTTCAGGAGGTTGTCGCTTTCCTCAAACCTACATAGAAAATTAGTACCTTGCAAGATAAAATTAGTACCCAAAATTCAAAGTTAGTACTCCAGTAGTTTACGAGATATACCATGCCATTGGTGGGGTGGCGGTAGTCACGGTGTTAAATTTTAATTTCAAGGTTTCTCTATTAAAACTGTGTTTTCTTTCCAATTTTATACAAAAATTAGTAATCCTAAAGAAGTTATAGTGACCAAAAATTCAGATTCCTAAGTGGTGTATTTTAAGAGAAATTAGCTTTCATTACTTTTCCATACTAAATCTCCGCGTATAACCCGACCAAATTAAGTTGTCAATGGTATTGAGCTGTTTAGGAGATGTACACTCGTGCACATAATTTATGGATGTTGGAATAGTTCAATATCTATATTTTTTACACCAACTGTGTACCTACAAAGGTACATATTAAGAAGAAAAATAAAACCTATCGTTACCCATGGCCTGTGATACCTTTGTTAATGACGTGGGTAGGTAGGATAATCAAATAATTGTTTTTCTGTATTGTAAGTACCTACCTTCTGTGTTGTTATATTAATATCATTAATGAGCGATAGGTATTTCTTATTTATTTCTGTCCTACTAATTTACCGTTGTTGCAAGCAGTACTAAGTATGTATTAAAAACCTTATTTACTGCAGTAACAATATGTTGCTAATAACTTAAGTGTAAAAGGATTACATAAGTAATAGGCAATGATACCGATTCTCTTGTACACCGTACTAAACTAACTGAACTATCACTAAAATTCCTTACTTTTGGCTATGAGAATTCTAAAGCTATTCTGCAAAAAAAATCTCTAAATTTAAAAATAATTTTGACGTAACTAAAATTTAATTTGACAATCGTGACTGCGCGTGGTACTTGTTTGCCCTACCCCGGGATTTTTTTTAGAGCCGGGGGCACGCATTGGTGGGGGCAGCCTCGACGTGTTTTATAATTATGGATTTTTTTACTTTTTGCATGGAAAATATGAAAAAAAAAATTACCTACATTTAGAGTTTTAGGGGTTTAAGGGTTCCATAAAAGGGGTCGAAATTATCATTATTTTTGCGATAGGACACACCATTTTCGAGATATAATCAAAATAAAATAAAAAAAGATACAGTCCTGTTTTTGCGACAAGAGAATTGACACCAATAACTAATTAAAACTTACCCTGCATAATACCTACATTCATGTTTAACCGATTTCGGTGTCCGGTTATCACACAGCACTAATCTTGTACTGAACAAGTTTTGAATTTCTCAATACCTAGGTTTATCGAACAGCGAACGCTAAGGGCACCCCCTGCGGGGTAGGACCCTCGGCTTGGGGTGTCGCTGGGAGAGGGCAGCAAGGGACAGGCTGGATCGGAATAAACGAAGATTCGATGTATAAAAAATAAAACTTATTCGATTTATGCTTGTGTTTTCGATTAAAAATACACCTACTACTTCATAACCTAGCTTTAACAAAATAGGTATTGAATAGGTAACTAAAGATACCAAGGTCAGAAGAAGCCAAGGTCCACAGATAATGCCTATTATTTATGTAATCCTTTTATACTTACGTTATTAGCAACATTGTTACTGCAGTAAATTAAGTTTTTTAATACTTAGTTACTGCTTGTAGCAAAGGTAAATTAGTAGGAAAAAAAAAATAAGACATACCTATCGGTCTTTAATGATATTCATATAACAACACAGAAGGTAGGCACTTACAATACAGAAAAACAATTATTTGATTACTTTACCTACCCACGTCATTAACAAAGGTATCACAGGCCATGGGTAACGATAGTTTTTTTTTCTTCTTAATATGTACCTTTATAGGTACACAGTTGGTGTAAAAAATATAGATATTGAACTATTCCAACATCCATAAATTATGTGCACGAGTGTACATCTCCTAAACAGCTCAATACCATTGACAACTTAATTTGGTCGGGTTATACGCGGAGATTTAGTATGGAAAAGTAATGAAAGCTAATTTATCTTAAAATACACCACTTAGGAATCTGAATTTGTGGTCACTATAACTTCTTTAGGAGTACTATATTTTGTATAAAATTGGAAAGAAAACAAAGTTTTTAATAGGGAAATCTTGAAACTAAGATTTCTCGGTAAATACAAATGTTTCAGTTCTGTTTTTTTACGAAATGAATCACATTTATGGGTACTAATTATTTGTATACTTAGAATAGTTGTAGGAGAAGGAGCGTGACTACCGCAGGATCACCTTCAAAGACGATTTTCTCTAAAACTACTAAGGTACCAATTTTTTTGTTCGAGGACTAATTAGTACCAATTGAGTACTAATTATTCACCAAATATGGAAGCGATTGGCGTTGGTGGTCCTGAGGTAGTCACGGACATTCCTGATCCGCCATACTGGTGGAGGTTCCTGATCCACCGTGCTGCTGGAGGTTCCTGATCCGCCGTACTGGTGGAGGTTCCTGATCCACTGTGCTGCTGGAGGTTCCTGATCCGCCGTGCCGCTGGAGGTTCCTGATCCACCGTCCTGCTGGAGGTTCCTGATCCACCGTGCTGCTGGGAAGTCCTGATCCGCCGTGTTACTGGAGATTCCTGATTCATTAAGTTGCTGAAGATCTACTTATGTTACTATATTTTGTAACGCCTGCCAAAGATGTCGCCACTGTAGTGACAGCCAGCCAGCCAACCGCCATGACGTCACATCCTACCACGAGGTCTAAGCGGGGAGGTGTGACAATTGCCGCCTAGCCAGCCAGCCAGTTATTATAAAAACGAGTTGCGCTTCTGTATTAGTGTCATTATTATGCTAAAAATCAAAGAAATATAAGTGATTACGTTATCTATTCCGTTTTAAATTATTTCTACGCCTACCTAAGTGTCATAATTCAGAAGTGTGATCCACGCAAAATGAAAAGACAAAGATATTGTGAAGAAGCTGAAAGTGATGAAAGTGTGGTTGACTGCGATGAAGTGCCTTCACGCAACGCCGAAGACCACTCACCACCTGCAAGGAAAATTTTGAAGACTCTTCTTACTCGTGAAGTAGAAAAGGCATTTCAAGACCTGCAAAACGAAGACCCAACCCTGGTTCCATTGAAACAGCAGCGCGCGTCTACCTTGATCCCGCAGTTTGACCCAGATAGCGAAGAATGCACGATCACAGCTTGGTTGAAGAAGATAGAACAACTGGGAGAGATTTACGGATGGGATGAAAAAACAAAATCTTTCCATTTACAAGACAAACTGCGGGGTCAAGAAAGAAAATGGTATAACCGTCTCGAAGAGTATGATTTTTTATGGGAACAGTGGAAGCAAATGCTGCTACGCGCCTTGCCGAAGCACCGGGATTATGCAGGTATTTTAGAAGAGATGCTCAATCGAAGAAAATTGCAGTCCGAAAGCATGACTAAGTACTATCAGGAGAAGGTTGCGATGTACTTCAATGCAAGCTTTCGGACAGTGGAACCATCTCCTGCATAATACGCGGTTTACCAGTTGGACTGCAATCGAATGCAAGAGCCTTTCAGTGCGAACGTCCGGATGAACTCTACGAAGGGTTTCTCTGCGCTCTCGATGACTACCGACCGCACTCATATGATCAACGTGCAGCTCAAAAGGATATGGGGCGACCAACTGAGAAAAAGTCAGGACCTGTCAACCCAGACATTGTACCGTGTCCTCGCTGTAAGAAAACAGGACACTAAGTACGTGACTGTCCCCAACCAGACCAGCGCAGCTGCTTCAAATGCGGTATACAAGGTCATATCGCTACGAGATGTTCTTCCAATTCAAAAACCAGTGAAACCGGTGCTATCAAGGATATTATTTTGCTGCTGAACTACAGTGATATTTATAAAAAAAACTGCAAAAGTAAATGATGCCTTCGTGAAGTCTTACATTGACACCGGCAGCCAGGAAAATGTGCTCAATATTCAAGTTGCAAACCGCTGGAGTTAGAGGTCACACCAACAACCATCGCGCTCAAAGGGTTCTCGGGTGCGCTGGTTACAAGCCGTGGGGAAGTGAACTTCCGCCTTGAAATCGACGGGCTGGACGTATGCTTCAAAGCTCACTTGACCGATATTGACATGAACGACGTAAACCTCCTCATTGGTCAGCCAGTGATAAACAGCGACGGAGTCTCTCTAGTTGTACAAAATGGAACAGCTGTGTTACAAAAAGCCCCTGATTTCCCGTGTGAAATGGACGTGTCAGAAGAATCCAGTCGTTTCACAATCAAGACTATTTCAGATAAATGTTTGCCTCTGGGAATATCTATCATCAAAGTTAGCATAACCGGAAACACTGAAGGAAATAACGTGGTGACTCCAGTATGCCACTATGAGCTCGAAGACGTCTCCTACTCGATCCCTGCAACTGTGCTTTGCGGAAGCACTGGCTACCTGAAGACCATCAACACTGGAGGAAAGGATGTTAACTGGAAGGAAGGGACCATTCTGCTGCGTGCTGAAAGCTTCATTCAGGTCAGTGCCACTGCCATTAATTGCCTATTGCCTGACATGCCGTTGGTTTGCCAAAAATATACTCGGTGCCGGTATAGCCTCGTGTAGTAATCGTGCCATAGGGGGGACAGATGTAGATAAAATTAACATAGGGCCCATAGGAACAGTAGAGTACAAAAAAATAATAGAACTTTTATCACAATTCGGCGACTGTTTCGCAGCTAGCACTCAAGAGTTAGGATGTACCGGTCTCGTAAAAATGCCTATTAAGCTTACAACCGATCAGCCTGTATTTCGTCGCCCCTATAGACTTTGTCATATGGAACAAAAATTGTCAATTCTGAAATTTCTGACTTGTTAAGTGCCGGCATTATTATAGAATCTCAGTTGAGCTACGCGTCCCAAGTAGTGTTAGTCAAAAAGAAAAACGGAGACAGTAGATTATGTGTTGACCGTGTGGTCAATGCCATCACGGTTCACGATAGATATTCGCTGCCTAATATTAACGACTATGTGTCGAAGTTAGCCGGGATGAATTACTTTACCAGTCTAGATCTAGCCCAAGGCTATCATCAATTATTGATTTTACCAGAAGATACTTATAAGACTACGTTCGTAATACCTCAAGGTCATTAAGAATACAGTCGGGTACCATTTGGCATCGCGAATGCCCCATCTGTATTTATGCACCTGATAAATAAAATCGTAAACTCTATAAATAACCCCAGTGATATTAGATCATCATCATCAAATCAACAGAATCCGGAAATACTAGCTTTTTAGATGATTTACTATTGTCATCTATTGACGTACCGACGGGTATTGAATTATTAAAAAAGGTTCTCGTTAAATTGCGATCCAAAAATTTAAAGTTAAATATGAAAAAATGCACGCAATGCATTTAAAAAAAATACTATAACTTACCTCGGTCACGAAATATCCCCGGGTACCATTCAGCCGGGTGAATTGAAATTATCAGCGGTTTCTCAATTTCCGACGCCACGTAATGTTCTTGAGATTAGACAGTTAATTGGTTTATGTACTTTCGTAATTTTATAGCAAATTTTGCATTGATAGCACGCCCACTCACGGAACTGACGAAGAAAAATGCAATTTGGACTTGGGATGAAACCCAGTCCAAAAGTTTTTGTGAATTAAAGCAAAAACTTTGTAGTAAACCGTTATTAGCAATTTACGATCCAAAACTGACTACCGAAATTCACACGGATGCTTGCAAGTTAGGAATTGCGGGTATGTTACTACAAAAACAGAACGATGACAGTTTGCGCCCTGTTATGTATTTTAGCCGTGTCACTAATCGGGAAGAAGATGTGTACCATAGTTATGAACTCGAAACTTTGGCAGTAGTAGAATCTTTACGTAGGTTTCGGGTTTACATATTAGGTAAACAAGTACGGGTAGTGACAGACTGTACCGCCGTTCGTGACACATTAACAAAACGTGATCTAATTACGCGTATTGCTCGGTGGTGGTTATTAATTCAGGACTACGACATATCTATCGATTATAGGCCCGGTGAGCGTTTGCAGCACATAGATGCATTAAGTAGAAATCCTGTACTAACGTTTAATGTTGACCGTTTAGATGTAATGGATTGGTTTGCTACCGTAAAAACGACGATGGAAAATTAAAACACATCATAGATTTGCTAAAAGGCGGTTGTAAGGATAGTGAAATGGTAAATAATTACGCGTGGATTAATGAGAGACTTTATCGTAAAACCCTGAATGGCAACCGCTTAGTTGTTCCGACATTAGCTAGGTGGAAAATATTACAAAAACACTACGACGACATAGGTCATGTAGGTCTAAAGTGATGTACTGAGGCTATTAAGAATATTTTCTGGTTTCCCAAAATGTCGCGCTTCATAAGAAAATATGTATCATCATGTCCGCATTGTGCTTACGGAAAAGGTGAATATGGCAAGAGGGAAGGCAAACTTCAGCCCATACTAAAGTCTAATTAGCCGATGCGAATGGTCCATATTTCCACCTAGGACCGTTCATTCGTACCAAAAAAGGGTATCAATATATGTTCGTAATGACTGACGCCTTCTCTAAATTTGTGATAGCTGAACCAGCTCGTACTGTTAACTCTGTGGAAACCATTCGACTTTTGAAAAAGATATTTAGTTTATTTGGGTATCCTGAACGAGTAGTTTCTGATCATGGCAAAGCTTTCACGAGTAGGTATTTTAAGAGATTTGCTATTGAAAAACAATTTAGACATATATTAAACGCTATAGCATGTCCTAGAGCAAACGGTCAGGTCGAACGCACCAACCGTACCATATTGGATGCTTTACGGGCCACTCAACCCTGTGACGCTTCTCACAATTGGGATAACAGCATAGCTGACGTCATTTGGGGTATAAATAATACGGTTAATGCAACCACAGGATATAAGCCATACGATCTAATGTTTGCTCAAACTGGTAGGCTCGCATGTAATGTTTCCATTCCCAATCAGGTATCAGAACCTGTTCAGTCTAGGCGTTCTCAGTGGCGATCTAAGCCCGTCAGAGGCCCGGGGCGGCAAAGCTGAATGAGGACCCCCGGCTTTAAAAAAAAATAGTTTTACAAGCTTTTTATTCAGTTCACATTTGTATTTATAAATAAGTGTTTATGTTTATTTCGTTAAAATCTGACAAGTGAAATTTAAATTCGACTTAAATTATTTAGGCTAAATAAACATACATACCTACAATAAGGAATGAATATGGGTGAGGAAAATAAAATACGAATCGATCGACAAAAGAAAAATTAGATAATATAAATCAAAGATAGATTTTTTTTATTTTTGTAGCGTGTTATGTGTGGTTTCTTGCCTTCAATTTACTCAATCAATTATATTAACTCCTCAATAACTTCTGTGAAATCAATTTCTTTTGAAACTTTTCTTTCTATTGAAAGCACGGCTAGATTAACCAGTCGCTCTTGACCCATTGTAGATCGAAGATAATTTTTAATTAGTTTAAGTTTCGAAAAACTCCTCTCGCATGATGCAAACGCAAAATGTGCAAATGGTCAAGAAGTATTGAAGTTTAAGCGATATACAGGGTAACGATTCACTGAAGTCCCATTTTATTATAAATTGAAGGATTTCTTGGGCTCTCAATTTAGCAGCAAAGTCCATAGTCGTATCGGTGGCTTTTACATGCCTGCGGTACCTTTTTATTTCTTGGGAAACTTGCTCCTTGTCAAATTCACCATAAATTTGTATCAAATTGTCAACAGCTACAGCCAGAGCGTCATCTGAAGCTTCTAGCATAAACTTTGTTTCAATAATTTGGAAAATATTATTGATTTGTTTCATGGCCCCGTATCGTGTCGAAAATTCTTGTATAAATCGTTCTATGCATTCATACATTGACCGACGTATTTCTTCTTGAATTGATAATCCAGCATCATGAGCTGATTCACCCAGCATCGTTCTTTTTACCTTCCTTCTTCCTCGTTTCTCGATGTTGATGTCCATGTCATTGCATTTTTTTATGCCAAAAGTTACAGCATTGTTTACAATCGTGGTTCGTTGGGTCACTAAATACTCATTCAAGGTGTTTAGTTTGGTGATTCCTGTATCCAGAGTCATTTTTGGAGACTGCACATATTGTTGAACTAAATTTACTTCCTCCAGTATAGAAAGCCAGAATTGTATATAGGTTAGAAAGGTAAAACCACAAACAGCCGGCAGGAGCAGGCTTGCTCCTGATCTTGTATCTAGATTTGCTTTTGTAGGATCTTGTAAATGTTCCAAACTACTCACAATTGTCTCTATGTTTTCTTTTACAACTTTTACTGACTCGTAATGAGCGCTCCAGCGAGTATACGATAAACGTTTTATTTTTTTTCCAGTTTTCTCTTTCAGCAATTGCCATCTCTGTGTAGATGACGAAAATAACGAATATAATTTCTCTACTATTCCAAAACACGTGACGCTGGAAGGAACACATGCAAATGCATGAACTCCACAAAGATTCAAGGAATGATTAGAACAAGGACTGAACAGTGCCTTTGGATTTACTTCTCGGATTTTTCGTTGCACCCCTCCATGGACACCTGACATAGACGCGGCATTGTCATAACCTTGAGCCCTGCACACCGCATTATCCAATCCATCTTTTTCCAGCTGTTGCTGAATGTCTTTTGACATATCCTCAGCAGTTTTTCCAGACATTAAAAAAAAAACCAAGAAAGATTCTCGTACTTCCACAATGTCATTCTCTATACGAACGAATCTAATGATTTGACTCATTTGGTCTATTTTACTTTCGTCAGGAGTGCTGTCAAAAATGATTCCGTAATACTTAGCGTCTTTAATATCTGCAATAATTTTTTGCCTTACATGATCACCCAAACATTGAATAAATTCATTTTGTATTCCTTTTGACAAATAAGATGGTACTCTCTTTGACCCACCAGCAGCCTCTTCTAGTTTTAAGCAATGCTCTTTCAACACCGGATCATATTTCGATAACAGTTGTACTAATTCTAAAAAAAAAACCGTTTTCCGAAGAAATATCTTCACGGTGGCCTCGGAAGGCAAGATTTTGTTGGGCTAAGAATAGCGTTACATCTAAAAGGCGATGTAAAATGTTTCTCCATTTCTTAGTTTCATCGTTAATAATCATCAAGTTGTCTTTATCAATAGTTTTATTAAGTTTCAAGCCCATTGTCAACGTTTTCCATTTTTCTAAGTTTGATAGGTGTTCATGAGACGATTCATGCTGTGATATTCTTGGATTTAATTTCCACCACTGATCAAAACCAGAGACAAATTTATTAGTGTGGTTGTCACCCTCAGATGTAAATAACCGGCAGCAGTAACAATATAATTTCTTTGTTGATGGTGAGTATAGCATCCATTTCCTTATATATTTAGTCTCGTTTAAATGTGAGTAAAACCACGGCAAAGTTAAACAACGATGTGTTCCCTTAGTGCTTTCACCTGGTCTTTCTAGAGATTCGAAAGGTCCGTCCTTGTTTTGAAATATTTCACTGCCTTTTTCGATAATCGAAATTCTGATATGCTCTGGCACAGGTATTGGCCAATGTGCAGCATCATTTGATGATAAGAACTCTAATTTAGAAGCGACGTATTCTTTGGCTTCCTCTGTAATTTTCTTTAATCTATTAGTTTTATAGTCCTGTAGTGTCAGTCACGTCGGAGTTTTTATTAATATCACATTTAATAGACTTTTCAACTATGTTTGCTGTCTCAATATCAACGATTCGTATATTAGATCCCGATTCAACAGTTTGATTAATTTCTTCGGCAACGCGACTTTTCTTTTCTTCAGAAATCGAAAGGTATTTGGATAAAGATCCCGCAAGCGATTTTGTCTCTTCAGTCTTCGTTTTTTTTAGCTTCCTTTTTTGAGAGCCAGATGGTTGAATCCTTTTCACTAAAAATAATGAGATAAATAAGAAACTTTTATAAAAGATAGCTAAATTAAATAGACTATAAAATTGTTATTTGCATAAAAAAACAATACCTATTTTATGTGTTGGTTAAAAGAACATATCTTTAAATTCCCAAAAAAAAATCTACAATCGTTACAACCGCCAAATGCAGCTCGTGCATTTTACAAATGCACCTCATCTTATTATTATATATATAGATATACAAATGTACAGAGACTTTGCCATGTTGAGTCTCACGATGAGAACGAGTACATACGCTCTACGTCCCTAATAAACGTGCACTACAAATAAAATAAGGACCACTCGCGAAATGCAAGAAATGAAGCAATGTACTTGTAGGTGCATATTGAAAAGAAACTACGGATTATAATTTCTAGGCTAAATTATATGAAGAATTACTTACTTTTTCCAAATACTCGAAAATGCACTAACTCAACTCTGAACTCATTTACTTATAAACCGCAACAAAAATCAATAACACGATTACACGTTTTAATGAAATTACTTTGAACGGATAAGATCGCGTTTATTACTTTACAATTTGAAAAAAGGCTTATCCGGTCGCGAAAATATCAGAACACACTAATAAACTATTCAACATCAACGTAATGAAATTTAATATGTTTTAAATGAGGCCAATGTTTATTTTTCGACGTAAATAGAATGTAGTGAATGTAAATGTAGGCGTATAAGAGTGAATTATTTGCACTTCATTCATTCAGGGATTCCTGGGGAAGTACCCGCTACAAAGACGGGAATTCCTCCAGCGTATTGGACGCGTTCAGCAAAGTTAAAAGAATATTAGTACCGCGTAAAAAGTCTAGATGGCTGTAGTGTTTTGATCTTGATGAAATTACGAGTATGTAGGTACTAAACACATTTTTTATAGTCTTGTTTAGTTTTTGAACAGGTTTTGGTTTTGATCAGGGGAACACGGAGGCATTTGGGGGCCCCCCAAGACCGGAGGCCCGGGGCGGGCCGCCCCTTCCGCCCCCCTGTTAGTCCGCCACTGGGCGTTCTAAAGCTAGTAATCGTATTCAGGTAGCTAGTACAAGAATGAAGCGAAACTACGATAAGAGACGTAAAGATAGCACTATTTATAAAAGAGGTGACTATGTATTATGGCGACAAGCACCAACCAACAGCGTTAGCAAAGTGAACTCTAAATAAGATTACATATATTCTGGCTCCTATGTAGTGATTAAAGTTTTAGGTAACGATCGCTATAGGATTAGAAGTATTAAGGGACTCAGAGGATATAAACAGTTTACCGGTCTAGTATCAGCCGCCGCTATTCGCCCATATAAGAGCGTAGCACCCCTGTCCGATAGTGCAAGTAGTACTTACGAGCAGCTGGAAACAGAAGATCTAATAGATCTGCTTGAGAGTTGATCTGGGCGCAGGGGTTACTTCGTCCCATGCTATGTTGATTGTATGACTAATTGCGCTTTGCGTTCCCATTGCGGGATCAATGCTTACAAGATGGCCGAATGTAACGCCTGCCAAAGATGTCGCCACTGTAGTGACAGCCAGCCAGCCAACCGCCATGACGTCACATCCTACCACGAGGTCTAAGCGGGGAGGTGTGACAATTGCCGCCTAGCCAGCCAGCCAGTTATTATAAAAACGAGTGGCGCCTCTGTATTAGTGTCATTATTATGCTAAAAATCAAAGAAATATAAGTGATTACGTTATCTATTCCGTTTTAAATTATTTCTACGCCTACCTAAGTTATAATTTTCAGTGATGTAACTTCCCTCTTACTAAAAATAATGTGATACGACTAGCCGTCCAATAAAACTACAAGGGGGTCAACCATTATGTTACAAGTTACAGTTTGGGCGAGAGGCCCCTAAAAATCTAAATTAATGAACACTGTAACCTCGATAGATGAGTTAACATGTACCAGCTGAGCTCGGAGTTAGCTATTCACTGATTTATTTTTATTTTCAAACAAGATAATAATTACATAATACGCTAACAGACTTAATAATAATAATATGTAAATTAATATAAAAAAGAACAAGGAAAGAATCGTAAGGCATCAAAAATCTTGTCATACACTTAAATTCGTCTGCAGATATATTGATTACGCATGCCCACTTTATGCAAATGATACAATGAATATGCACTGTCGGAGAATCTGCTATCTGCTGAGTATCCTCATACGTTTGCGTGGCGCGGTTCATCACGCGTGTCTTATCTTTAAACAAAATGTTTTCGAAAACTTTGCTCATATTTCTGTTCGTTAACTTTTTGTCGGATTATTCATGTGAGTAATCTACTACTGTATGTAGTGTTCTGATACTAATGGTTTTCTTTATAAATCTGTATTGTGATTGCAGCAGATTTGCAATTAAGTTGCTAATACATATAAATAAATAAATAAAAAAGTGACTAATATAGTGATGAACGTCTATTAAGTGAATGAAGTGAGTGTCATTTTTCATTGCGTACTAATTATTTACATTATCCTATTAATAGATGGACAAAGGGATAAAAAGTTTTTCCGGAAGGACTACACATACATAGAAGATTCAAAGGGTTTCTATAAGATCCACACGTTACATAAGTCTTGGGCTGATGCCAAGCGAGTGTGCGCTCTGGAAGGAGCCAGTTTGTTCTACCCAGACAATGACAATGAAGCCCACGCTGTGATATCGTTTTGGAACGCTACTCAGCCATTCTCGTGGGTGTATGTGGGAATATCGGATTTAGTTGTTAAAGGAGTTTTTGAGACCATACACGGTAAGAATACTCATAACATTTTATTATTAGCGGTCATTCGCGGCTTCGTTAGCATGTCAATCCCACGTTAGAGCGTTCAGGGTTCCACAATATTTTGGAAATATGGGGAAAGCGACGGTGAAGGAGCTATACAGTACGCATACCATCGGACCGTACTATCTCTTTCCCACACTCAAGTACCTAAGTTTAAAATAATACTGTTGTAAAGGGGTGAGATCCCGAGGCCACCCGAATCATTTTGACGTACAGTAGTAACATTCATATAGTCATGTATTCATAGTTCGTAAGGTATTTTTATTTCTACGCACAAAGTGGGATATAAGTTGGACTTATCGCCAAAATTCATTCTCTGCCAATCAATCATTGAGTTTAAAAGAGGATAATATTGAAAGCAAATAATATTGGAATCAGAATTCGAATACCCAACATAAAAGGTTTCCATTAATTTATGCTTACTATTAATACTATGCATTATCCTTACAAGAAATGGATTGCCATCAAGTGATGGAAATGCAACACAAAATATTTGGAAGTTGTTTGTTTTTGTTTTGTACAAGTTTTTTTTATTTTTCTCTTTTGAGTTTTGGTACCTACCCCATACAAATTCGTATACCACTTCTTAATATATGTAAACAGCAGAGGCAGAAACTTACAATGAAATCATCAATATACGCTAAGTAGATTAATATGTACCTAATAATGAAGCCAACTCCAAAACTATCCAAGCAAAGTTAATAAAATTTATGTGGGACCATCACGTAAATCGGTTTGATGAAGCGTTCGTGTGAAGAAAAAAAACTGGCGTAATGCGTAACTTCCTCCTTTTTTTAATTACAATTAAACAACTTTTAGTAATTATAATTTATTATTATCGTTTTCAGGTCACCCCGTATCAGACGTGTACCATAACTGGAGTGCTGGCGAGCCCAACGATGCGGGTGGTGTTGAGGACTGCGTCGTCCTGAGAAGAGACGGCACTATGAACGATGATGGATGCCTTAAGAAGAACCCTTTTATATGCAAGAAGAGTCTACTCTCCTTAGAATGGAACCAACAGTGCAACATACCTAATTTAGGTGGGTTACATCAATAAATACGACGTTTCCAAACATAGTTTTCTGTGACCTGCACCTCAATTGCGTTACACGCTTTTAATCACAATCCGACGGATTGCTAATCCATTGCTGGATGTTTAAAAACTTCGTCTTCTCGACTTCCTAAATCACGCAATTGAAGGGTTGAGAACAGAATAAACTAGGAGTGAATTATTAATTGCAGCTTGCATATTAATACAGAAAAACAGAAATGAGTTTACATTACCAGCGTATCTATAAAACGACCATGAGAGATAGTATACATCTATTTAAACGCCTCTAGTGTCGTATTTTTGTACTAAGATGACAGTGTAAACTGTTTTGTGAATACATTCGTACTAACAGCAATGAATGTTGTTGAATTGTCAAATTTAAAGGGATTGCGATTGTAGATGTATCACCCAATTACCCCGTTGTTAAGAGCTATCCAACGTTCAACTATCCCACAAATTCCAGCCAATTTACAATATTAAACCTTTCGAGTCTACCCAGACTTTGAACCTACAGGTTACAAAAGGATGAAACTGTGTTGAGGAGACTAGTTTTTCAAACATATTATGAAGCAATGGATTAGGATTTTGCTTCAAAATCCTTCGGATTGTGAAAGAGTGCAATTGGACGCAATTGGAGAGCTGGTAACGATTAGTTATTCCAGAGTGTTTTACCTCGGGACATATCTGAAGTAGGTATTCACGTGTTAACAGATTATATATTGAGATTAAATAACTTTAAAATAGTTCGTCTTCAATCAAGGATGATTGAAAAATTTCAAGTAGGTACCTATTTTCCGAACAAATTTGCCTGCTACATTTTTTATTATTATACTCGAATAACTTTAGCCCGCGGCTTCGCCCGCGTGGATCTCTGAAAATATCCTACAGAAACGCACTACCGGGATTAGAAGTATGTGTTAATCCAGGTTATAAACTATCTAAGTGCTAAATTTCATCCAATGTTTACGCCGCGCACTCAGCTCACTACAGCTCTCAGTCGGCATGATTTTTTCCGACATCTTCAACAATCCTCGTCATATTTCAGCCAATTTACACAAAACCTTTAATGAATTATACACTTAAACCTCCCTCATGAATCATTCCGTCCATTAGTGAAAACCATATGAAAATCCGTTTGGTATTTACGAGTATGTTGAGTTTATCGCGTTCAGACAGATAGACAGACGCGGCCCGGCGGTGGGTCGACTTTGTTTTATAATATGTAGTGATGTTATTGAGAGATAGTCCTACAATATCAACGAAGACATTATTGGCCCGTTGACCTCAGACCCATACGATATACGTAGATAGACGCCTCGTCTCAATAACAGGAAAATTATTAACTTTCGGCTTATGATGATAAAATATCGTAAATTCCGCGCCCCCATTCGCCGCCCGAATGTTGCCCGCATATTCTTGCAAAATATGCATATTTTTATGTATTATTTACCTTGTGTTACTGTTTTCATTTTTAAACAATATTATAATTAGAAATGAAACAGATATCTTGCAAATTTCTGATATTTGGCCCGCAGATATCCGACTATCCAGGTTATAGGGTAGCCAGATATCCAGTATCCCAAAAAAATAACGAACCGTTCCCGCAGCAATGCTAATGTCATAATTTTTCCATGGGGGTAGGCAAAAACTGGAGGACGCCAGCTGCTACGATCCTTAGATACTCTTTTTGGTCATACACGCACGTTGGACCTTTCTGCAGACCATCACCATCATTGTATAACATGTATCACAGATTACGTTTACAACGCGGAGATCGGCAGATGCTATAAGTTCCACCAGAAACCCTTGAACTGGACCGACGCCTACGCCGTGTGCAGCGCAGAACAATCGTACCTAGCAGTGATCAACACCCAGTTGGAGGCAGACTTTCTCGTGAGGCTAACGGAAACTAAAACGAAAAACAAGGCTTCAGGAAACTTCTTAAGTGGAGCGGTTCACTTGGGCTTCCACAACAGACTCAATGACGGCTGGCAAGCAGTGAGAGGTAAGATACAATTTCTTTCCTGCAATGCAACTCTCCCTAAAAAATGTGCTCATAATGACTATGACTAACTAGACCAGGCGCAGGTCTCCTTTGATAGAGAAAATGGACTCTAATACACAACGCGGGCCCAGGGTGGGTTGGTGGATATCACAGTCTTTGAATGTTTCTTACATAATATACACAAACTTCCATAAAACCTTTGTCCAGTATTTAACCCCCGTAGGGGAGGGATTTCCAAAAATCCTTCCTGAGTGCCCACCTTCGTTATATATGGAAAATCATTCTGTGTATTTCTACTAGTTCGAGATGAATGATTGCTTCGAGATCCAGCGGTGTAGGCTTTGCTTTGTTTGTAAGTGAATTTAAGATTATTATTAAGTAGATTATTTATTTGTTTGTAGGCACAACTCTGGATGACACCGGTTACGTCTCCTGGAGCCCCAACCAGCCAGACGGCGAGGACCGAGAGCAGTGCGGATCTATGTTCTACAACGGGCTGCTAAACGATATCAGCTGTGACACAAGATGCTTCTTTATCTGTGAACACGAAGTAGACACTCTCGCCTCACTGTTTGATGACCGACTCGGTGAACATATGATAGTGTGATTAATATCTTTATTACTAAATTTACTGTTAGTAAGAAGTCTCGTAAGGCCCATGTTAACCGATGTTTACTCAACTGATTTGCCTCTCAGATTCCCTTGGTACCCAAATGTGTACCAGTTAGCGTTTCAAACAGTAGTAGGTACTGTTTATCAAAGCAATCTAAGCTGTATATCAAATGTCCTTAGGTAATTATTCATAAAGTGCACTTTAAATATGTAATCGGTTGATTAAATATCGGTGAACACGAGCAATAAATTGTAAGTAATACTTAAATAAATTAAATATGATTAGTCATACTGTAGATATTTTTTATCCCTTTACTGATTTTTGTCGAGATTCATCATCAGTAAGAAAAAGGAGCTCCATGAAGAGAATACTGCTAGGTCCTGTCAATCGCACATCAGTGATAACAATTTGACATTGACAGCACCTGTATGTCGTAGCAGTAAGGGTGATTTTCGTAGTACAAGTGATACCACTGATGTGCGTTTGACTTTTCGTTTGTGATGGGTCGAGTGATAACTGTGACTGACTTTGAAGACTAAAAAGGGTAAAACCTTTTGAGTTCGTTTAGTGCAGTGTGATTGAATTTAAACTGCATTGCAAGTGCTGACTAAAGAACTCGTGAATTAAGTGTCTTGCCCTTAATATAAAGCGAATAAGAAACACGTTACTGGACACGTTCTAATAATAATAATAATAATGAAATGGCAACACCGCTGTGTCAACGAAACGTCTCGTTTCCAATATTTTTTCTATAATATCAACAAAGAAAACAATTTCAACTCATTTTTGCAATAGTTTATAATTTTAAAGCAAACCAAAAACCAGAAAACCACTTTTAAACAATTATAGAGACCATAAAACCAATATGTAAAAAATTTTGAACAAAAACTGCCGAATCGGAGGTGACATGACAGATGTCACCTCCGATAAAACAAACAAAATAGGAAACTTGGAACTGAAGAAATGTTGACAAGATCAGCCACACGTCGAGCACGCCCACCACCTCCGGACTCGTCGCTCAGCTCCGCCTCGCTGCCGCCGGTATCCAGCCCCACTGTGAGCGCTGTGACGACACCGGCCGCGGTAGTTGCGTCGAGCTCGAGCGATGAGTATTTCTCCCCGCCCACGACGCCACCACCTGCTCGTCGACGTGGAGGACACCGGCCGCCGGACGGTTTAGGACCTCGAGGCCCACCGGCTTCTGATAGGGTCCCAGCTCCCGGCGGAAGTGTGCAGCGCATGAGATGGACGCGATCCATCAACGAAAATGTCATGCGCTCATACAGAGGGGGGAAGCAATCTGACCGCGTACCGTGTTCGGATGCTCTCTCTTTTTTAGGTGCTTGAGCCAGCTGTCAACGTGTCGGCACAACGACTGTCGGATCAGGTGCGGGTCATCCAACGTAATCATATGTTGGATGACACTGTACTTGATCGCCTGCGAAATGAAATGCAGAGTAGTCATGTCATCGCCCCCCCGTCGCAGACTGTGGTAGTACTACCACAGTCTAACACAAGTCAAGCAGACGAGGAGAGTGATGATAGGGCTACAAACGTAAGTACCCAGTGCAATGATGATTTGAGGAGTGCTTTGGAGGATGCGATTCGAGAATATCGGTTCATATCGCCCGAACTTAGACCACGCTTACCTCGTTTACCCATGCATAACAAAAATAGGGTGCTGGTGGCGGCACTGGATGCGCAGTTGTCAAATTATTTTGATGACTGCGTAGACCTCACCGATACCCATTCGATTCTGTACTGCGCGGCTGTAGCGGCATGTCGTGTAGCTCACGTCAAATTTGCTAATGATTCTAGAGCTACACGACCGAAACCAGCCGTACCAGCTTGGCAGTGCAGAATTGAGCGCCGTATTGGTGGGGCCAGAGCACTCATCGGCAAACTAATCTGCTTCAGGCAGGGCAATAATCGCCCTAGAGTGATGCGCTTTGTGAGACGCGCGTTCGCAGGGACCAATATCAGCCCTCAGGACTACATGTCTTGTGTCACAGAGCGCATCGACTTCCTGAAGCAGAAAGTGTATGCATGGGCGAACCGTATTCGTCGGTATAAGCGGCGAGTGGAGCGATACACTCAGAATCGCACGTTCCAGCGCGATGAAAGGTGGGTTTATAGGGGTTGGGAGCGACCGGATCAAGGTGTGGCTGACACGTGCCTGCCGGATGATGATGCCATGTGTTCTTTCTGGCGCAATATCTGGTCGGTGCCTGTCAGTCACACCGAAGGTGATTGGGCTCGGGAAGTCGAGCGAGCCTGCGATCCAATACCAGAAATGGGGGCTATTTCCATCTGTCCCCAAGATGTAACTCGTGCAGTCCGTCCGCTGCCTAACTGGAAGTCTCCAGGGCCGGACGGACTGCACAACTTCTGGATTAAATGGTTTGGTAGGTCGCACGCTCGCTTGGCGGCTCAGTACCAGGTTGCTTTAGAATCTGGTTCGCTACCCCAGTTCCTAACAACAGGAGTTACCCACCTGCTCCATAAATCAGGTAGTACTGCGGAACCCAAAAATTATAGGCCGAATTATAGGCACGTGTTTACCGACGGTCTATAAAGTTCTTACATCCATTTTGAGAGCTAAAATTAACAAACATATAGACACCAACTCCATCATGTCTCCTTCTCAAAATGGATGTAGGAACGGGTCCCGTGGTACCAAGGAGCTACTCCTCATTGATATGGCCATTAGCCAACAGGTTCGTCGTTCCCGAAAGGATCTGTCGACATGTTGGATAGATTACAAGAAGGCCTATGACTCGGTGCCACATACATGGCTTGTGAGGGTGCTGGAGTTGTATAAAGTAGATGCAACTCTGCGCACCTTCCTGAAGTCATGTATGGGGCAATGGAGAACGGTCCTTCACTATCCAGGATGTCGAAATATCCAGAGGGATAACGAACCGATAAGGATCGAGCGAAGCATATTTCAGGGTGATAGTTTGAGTCCGCTTTGGTTCTGCTTAGCCTTGAATCCTCTAAGCACACTGTTGGAGGATTCAGGTCTAGGCTATCGGCTGAGGAGAGATGGTCAGGTTATTTCTCACCTCCTCTACATGGATGACCTAAAACTCTTTGTCCCCAACAATTTGCAACTGATGGAGCTACTGAAAGTAACTGAAACTTTCAGTAGCGCCATCAGGATGGAATTTGGTGTGGACAAATGTGCGGTCATGCATGTAAAGCGAGGGGAGATTGTGGAATCCGTCGGAACCCAACTCTCGGATTCCATAAACCTTAGAGCCCTCTCCGCATCCGAAACCTATAAGTATTTGGGTATGTCGGAAGCGTTGGGCATCAATGGTACTGACATGAATCAGTCGTTAAAGGAACGCTTCTTTGGCCGCCTGAAAAAAGTATTTTATAGTCTTTTATCAGGTGGAAACAAGGTGCGCGCCTTTAACGGTTGGATCATGCCGGTTTTGATGTACTCTTTCGGCATACTCAAATGGACTCAGACCGAACTCGACACCCTGGATAGGAAGGTCCGTACACTGCTGACTGCAAATCGAATGCATCACCTACGATCATCGGTAATGAGACTGTATATCCCGCGAAAGTGTGGAGGTCGAGGCTTTTTAAATGCTAAGACCCTCCACAATCGCGAGATATGCAGTCTCAGGGAATATTTCTTAGAAGCCGACGTGGGGATGCATCGAGATGTAGTCACAGTGGACAAGGGCCTCACCCCGCTCTCCTTAGCTAAAGAGAACTGGCGCAAACCAGTAGTGCTTGACACTAATGATCGCATGGAAGTATGGCAGAGTAAGGAGCTTCACGGATGCTTTTTTCGGGCTCTACGTGGGCCCGATGTAGACCAACTAGCGTCCGTAGCCTGGCTGCGTTTCGGTGACCTCTTTGGAGAAACCGAAGGTTTTGTCTGTGCAATTATGGACGAAGTTATCTTAACGAATAACTACCGGAGACATATTATGAAGGACGGGACGGTTGACGTGTGTCGGGCATGCCATCGTCCGGGTGAGTCCATCAGACATATTATCTCCGGATGTTCTCGTCTAGCTAACGAAGAGTACTTGCATAGACACAACCTTGTAGCCAGGATTATCCATCAGCAACTTGCTCTGAAATACAGCCTTGTAGAATCGGAAGTGCCGTACTACAGGTATGTGCCCGACTCAGTTCTCGAAAATAAACATATCACATTGTACTGTGATCGATCCATCATCACTGACAGGACTATTGTTGCCAATAAGCCTGATATAGTGATGGTGGATCGATTAGACCGGCGCGCAATGATTGTTGACATAACTCGTGAAAGCCGAGAAAGATAAACAAATCAAGTATCTAGACTTGGCTCGCGAGGTTGTCGACATGTGGGATGAGGACTCAGCGATCGTTGTGCCGATAGTCGTGACAGCCAATGGCTTAATAGCCAAGAGCCTCGACCAACACCTGAGGAGGCTCTCGTTGGGCAGCTGGATCAAGGGCTTGATTCAGAGAGCGGTACTTCTGGACACGGCTCGCATTGTTAGGAGGTTCCTCTCTCTGGAGCCCTGACCGCCGGTAGCTTGGACCTTGTTCCCGATACCGGTGGGCTACTAATTTTTATATTTTTAAATGTTTTTATATTTTTTATATTCTAATATTTAAAAATGTAATTTATATGTAAATAATGAAATAAAGGAAATAATAATAATAAATTTAATTTCTCAAAAAACATATTAATATTTTACAGAAAATAGTTTGGCAGTATTTGTTTCTGATAAAATGGATGTAGCCACTGCAACCGAACTAGGCAATGCCTGTATTTCGGTTTTCAGTGCCTTTTCCCTACAATATTTTAAGATTAAAATGCCAACAAAGCAAATATGTTTGGTTGTTCTATTAATTAATTTTGAAAGACTAGTAATAACTAACTTAAGTGTTACATTATTTAAAAAATATATTACCCATAATAATATAATAAGTAAGTTATCTAAACGTGGGTGAAGTGTTTATGAGTATGTGTGGACTAGTGGGTGGTGTATGTGAAGTTTGAGTGATGTGGGTGTGTTGGTGTCCGAGTGTTTGTGATTGTGAGTACATGTGCATAGTTTTATCTAAGGTTATTTTAACTAGTTAAAACCTAACATTCAATTACTGTACTACATTTAGCAATAACTCCGTTTCTTCATAATTAAGTTGTTGCAAATATTCACTTACTATTTGTTTACATTTAGATTTAGTAAGAGGGTAAATATTTAATTCTTTATTAATTCTGCTATAAAGAAACGGAAAAAGAAATTCAATAAATCTTTCGCTAAATTTGGTTTTAGAGGGACGATTACTTTATGTTGTAGTTATGGAGTTAGCAGTTTAAATTATACTTAAATTACTTATCAGCGAATAGGCTAGATTGTGATGTCATGAAAGTGTCACTAACTGTGATACTTTATAAGGAGAAGAAAAAAGTCTTGTGTCCCTGTTTTAGGGTTCCGTACCCAAAGCCCACGGGACCTCATTACTAAGCCTACGCCATCTGATTGAATGATTTCATTGTCTATCTACCTGTCACAGGGCTGTATATTTTTAACCTTAAAGGGTAGCCAATTGATTTTTAAACCGTTGATTAGGTATCTACCTATCAGAAACTCTTCCCCGTGTGGTGCTGGCTTAAAAGAATGTACCACCCCCATACCTCGGATGTCGTAGAATTAAATTGAAGGCACAGCTGATTTAAATTAATATAATTCGCCAGCTAGGGGCCTTGGGGTTCCTCGCAGACTCTTTTTCCCGAAAACCCACCTATTGTCTGTGGGTGGCCCCCAGGCACTAGGAAGCCTTATCGCAACAAACCTTACATACACCACAAATTTGCTTTAATGTTTTGTATGCCTCGTTACCTGACGTGTTTAGTCTATTCAAAGTTGTTCATCAACTAATATTTTCCTCATAATTAGCATACAAGTTAATAAAAAATAAAACAAAGTAATAAACAGGTTATTTAACCATAAGCTGTGGCTACATTTTCAGAAGAAGTTTCGGTGTCGCAATATAAAAACTTTGTGTTCGGTGATCATATGCACCATGCTAACCACATCCTGCACTTATAATTAGCTCTAAGTCAAATGGAGGAAACCGTGGAGTTATACTTGGTAACTACATATTATTATAGATTATACAATATTCTTAGTGTGTTTTTTTTTTAATGTAGGTATTATTAAATGATAAACGATAAATGATTTTATTTCTGTAAATAGGTTTGTACAAACACTTTTACACGTCAATCATATTTTAAAAACTAGATGAGGTCGGCGTTTCCTGTCTGACTACTCTCAGAAGAAAGGCTGAAACAAACTCAGAGGTCACAGTCCTTTTAAAGTCCAGACATAATCTTGGTCAGATCATGTGAAGACCATGTAGATTTGTGTCTGAAATGGTCTTTTGAGGAAAAACCACACAGATTGAGTGGACCTGTCCAGTCAGTGCACGCATTTGTCAGTAATCGTGCAGCTCAACTCAGAACTTAAGGAGCTCAACGATTCGACGAACAATACCAATGAAAGGACATTTCGGTAGGCCACCAAAATCACTCAAACTGCCAGACTATGATTAGCACTAGCTGAGAGGGGGGAAAAAAGCAACAATGACCCACATAGTCTTCACATTCACAATACTAAAATAATAAAATAATAATTATGTATCTAATCTAGCCTGCATGCTACTCACATTCACAGACAGGTTTCTCTTTAAATGTCATCAAAAATATCGTATTTTATGTCATGTAAATCAATAAAAATGACATTATTAATTCTAAAACACATAATCACAGTATAAAATGGATTGTTGCTTGGGGGTACATTGAAGTAGCTTAATTAATCCCAAGCCTTTTTGTCATCCAAGTATTCTTTAACTTTATAGAAACCTTTTTGACAGAGTTTCTGATTAATAAATGATTTAAATTTATTGAGGCTCAATTCTTTAACAAGACTTGGGAGTTTGTTGTAAAAACGTATACTTTGGCACTTAAATGAATTACAAATTTTTTGGAGCCTAGTCGTAGGCATAATAAGTAAATCTTTGTTTCTAGTATTTATGTTATGAATGTCGCTGTGTTTAGAATATAGATTAATATTCTTTTTTACATAAATCAGGTTCTCATATAAATATTGAGATGCGACTGTCATTATGTTTATTTCCTTAAATGTATCCCTCAGTGAATGCCTACAACTAAGGTTATAAATTACTCGAATAACTCGTTTCTGCAGCCTATAGCAGTACATATATAGCCTGAACTTCGGCTGCATTTCCCCACAGCAAAATGCCGTACGACATTACACTATGGAAATAACTAAAATATACTAATCGGGCGGTTTCGACATCAGTTAAATGACGGATTTTATAGACCGCGTACGCTGCAGAGCTAAGCCGCTTCGACAATTTGGTTATATGTGGGCCCAACTGTAGCTTCGAGTCCAAAGTAATACCTAAGAACACAGTGGTGTCCACAAGATCCAATTCCATCCCATTTACTAGTACATTGGTTTTCAACTGCTTAACGTTAGGTGTCAAAAATCTAATACATTTAATCTTTTTCTCGTTTAAAAGTAAATTATTAACACTAAACCAATGCACTATTTTAGCGATAGCATTATTTACATCGTCAGTAACTATCTGTTGTCGTTTAAGCTTAAATAAAAGTGATGAGTCATCTGCAAATAACACTATTTAATGACTGTTCTTTACAAGGCAAGGTAGGTCATTAATATATACGAGAAATAAAAATGGGTCAAGAATTGAGCCCTGCGGAACTCCCATAGTGACAATAGAACCCGCGGATCGCTTGCCGTTAACGTCCAGTCTTTGGATCCTATTATTCAAATAAGAAGATCCAAGACAGTGTTCCTAACACCATAGCGATGTAATTTCCTGACCAATGTGTCATGAGAAACACAATCGAAAGCCCTAAACAAGTCACAAAAAATACCTAGAGCATCATGCGACTTTTCCCAGGCCTCAAAAATATGTGCAAGAAGCTCAACACTAGCATCGGTAGTAGAGCGACCCCTTGTGAAACCAAATCGTTTACTGTTTAATAATCTATGTTTATTAAAATGTCTTTGCAATTAATCTAGCATCAATTTTGCAAATATTTTACTGAAGGTGGGAAGCACAGAAATTGGTCTAAAGTTTGTGGGGTCTGATGTGCTGCCCGATTTAAACAAAGGTATTATTTTACTATTCTTCATTGCGTCAGGAATTACTCCACAGTCAATACATTTGTAAAAAATAATTGCCAATTCAGGCGGTACAGTGTTGATTATACCTTTTGCAACTTCTGCGGAATTTCCCCATAGATCAGCATTTTTTTTTACATTAAGTGTATTGAAAGTTTTAATAATATCTCGAACACTAACATAGTCGAAATTAAATACATGGTTACAAATATCAACATTTTCTTTCAATAGGGACTCGGCAACAGAAGGTGAAGAATTTAAAGTTTTTGTGGTTGAGACTGGAATATCGACAAAGATATTTTTAAAAACTGTGGCAACTTCTAAATCTTTTTTAATAACTTTATTGTTAATATTAAGGCTGTAGTCACTACTACGCTGTCTGTCTCTTCCAATCTCTTTGTTTATGATTTCCCAAGTGGTTTTTATTTTATTTTGACTGCTTTTAATCATGGAGCTTAAATAGCGACACTTAGCTTCGCTAAAAACTTGTTTAAATAATTTGGAATAGTTCTTAACATATTGATAAAATTCTTTACTTTTATTATAATTTCTTTCTTCATAAAGTTCAAAAAGTTTGATTCTACTATTAAATATCCCTTTAGTTGCCCATTCACTGAAGGTTGCAGAACCATTAACTGAGACCTGCTTGGGTATAAATGTTGAGTTAAATTCTGTAAAATACATGGCAAAAAAAGAATTGTACAGTTCATTGTGATCATCACTGTAAGGCAAGTAGGGTAATTTATTACTCAGTTTATTTTTAAAGTTCTCCAAGCGACCTGCAGTTTTTGGCACTACAGTGATATCTTTCTTAGCCACTTTTTTATTTTGCTTACTAAATGCAATCAGTTGTCCGCAGTGGTCAGAATCCTGTTGGCTTATATTTTTTTATTAATAGTTAAAATTTCAGTAAATATATTATCTAAACATGTAGCTGAGGTGGCGGTTATTCTAGTAGGCTCAAAAAATAAATAATTTAGGTTATATGACTAAATTATTTTTTAATTTTTTGGCACTTCGATGAGTCCTCTAATAAATTGACATTAAAATCACCGCATACTATTATATTTTTTCCTAATTTACCAAGTTTTTTTAAAACATCATCCATGATACTCTCAAAGCAATCATAAATCGATAACGGAGGCCGGTACACGCTCAATACAACAAGCCGCTCAAACTCCACACAGGCTAATTCTATAGTCCGCTCATCAGAATGGTTTACAATATCCTTACGTTCTTTGAAATTAAGTTGTTTATTTAACAGTATGAATGAGTCACCATGTATTGTGTTTTCTCTGCTGAACGAACTACCAACCTAGTGATTACTGAAATTAAACATGAACTGATGGCTTTTTAACCAATGTTCTGTAATACATAAAATATGTATTACAACAATGTTGTTACAGTTCATGAATAATTCAATTTCAAGGTCTTTTCTCAACATACCTGGAATATTTTGGTGCACCAGGTTAATTGTGTTAGAACTTATTCTGACATTTTGATGATTTGGACTAGTATTTAAAAAATTATCTCCATTAATAATGCAAGAGGTTTTCTCTATTGTCTCAATTTCTCATTTAAATTAATGTCAGCTTGTGTAGCCAAGTTATTGGCTGAATCAATGAAAATGTCAGGTAATTGCTCTATAGAAGCAACAGTTTTATTAGCCAATTTCTTGGCTATTAAATCAATTAAAAAAAAGTATAGCGATAAAGCTATTTGTCTTTTTAAACATTTAGGGAAATACAATTTGTATTTTGTCAAATATAAATATTTACTAACATACTTGTTAGAGTCAATGACATGAAATTTATTATTGTTTAATGTCATATTACTTAACATTATATTTAATTTGTGCATAAAATTATTTTCTTTCTGTGGCAAACTGTTACTATAAGGAAATGTAAACATAACAATCTGTCTTAAGTCTAGCTCACATAGTTTGTTAATGTCATGAAGCATACTCTCCTGATTCACATTTCCTCTGTTACTAATTAATATTACCAAAGTTGTATCCTGGTGGAAATTTAAACTAATAATCTTTCTCATTATATCCACATAACTTAAGCCAGGCATACAATAATTGGTAACTGACTGTCCCTTGCCAATATTTGATAATAACTGGCCCATGTCTTTCCCAATTTCATCACAAAATATCACAATATCGCTATTTATTTGGGTTTTTACACAGTTATGAGTTTTTACATTAACTTTAGCTGTTTTAGGGGAATTATCAGAGACATTATACACTGGCTTCTGCCCGCGACTTCGTTCGCGTGGAAGTCGTAAAACACCACAATATACACACAGCCAGCCACAACACATAAAATATAAAACTTCCCTGCGTACTAAGTACTTAGTAGCTTGCAGTTTTGGTCTCAGCAGCCAAAATATACAGAGAGTCAGTACTGACGCGGCAGCAAGCGACGCATAGTTGTCTGTGTGAGAAGCAGCTCGTCCTGAGGTTGACACCCGCAGCCTTTAGTAGGTACCTTTTAAAATTATACACAAAATATATTTGAGACTCTCACAAAAGTTCTTTCATTTAATATGTCACACGTTACAGTTTACAAAACTTTTGTTTTTAAATTTCTAGTTTACCCTCCAAAAGTGAACCCCATACTCAAAATTCATTTATTTACGTTACACGTTCGTGTTTGGGTCACAGAAATTCATATGTGTACCAAATTTCAACTTAATCAGTTTAGTAGATTCGGAGCAAATTGGTTGTAACAGACGGACACACGAGTGATCCTCTAAGGGTTCCGTTTCTTCATTAGGACGTACGGAATCCTAAAAAGTAAGAAGAATCCACAGTCAAAACATATCGTAAAAAAACAGCTCTCCGATAAACCCAATTATGTATATAATCATTATTATTGTACAAATAAAAGTTAAATAACAATAACTGTGATAAAAAAATATCTGCTTAAGATAGATACGCTATAAAAGCTTCATTTCACTTTAAACGATCACAAATTTTCGTGCTTGCTGCAGAAGTTAAGACGCGTGTTGTAAAGTTGTAACAATGTTTTCTAAAACCTTCTTAGTAGTTCTTGTAGTGTATACCTACTTTGCATCGAATTTCTCACGTGAGTATTAAGTCGTTCAAGTTTTTTATTTGTTTTTAACTCGGCCATCGTACAAAATATTTTTTTTATCTTTAAATACATATTTTTAGTTCGAATTTTTATGTCAATGTAAAAATTCCAACTATGCTAAGTAAGTAATACTATTTTTGGTTTCTTAGTTGGACAAAGAGATAAAAAGTTTTTCCGGAAGGACTACAATTATATAGAAGCAGTAGAAAGTTTCTATAAGATCCACTACACAGAGAAGAATTGGCTTGATGCCAAGCGACAGTGTGCTCTGGAAGGAGCCAGTTTGTTCTACCCAGACAACACAGATGAAGCACTCGCTGTGATAGGGCTTTGGAACAGAACCTATCCTAATGCCGATTGGACCGTGTTTGTGGGGCTAACAGACATTATGACTGAAGGAGTATTTGAAACCATTGACGGTGCGTACAGTACTTTCTAATTTAGACTTTTTGATTTCTATATTTTTTCGAAGAATTAAAGTGTTTTAAAACGCACAAAAAAAACTAGGCACAATAGTTTATAATGTGGATACATGATAAACTGTTTGTGCATACCATACATAATCTGTATTACATAAGTATAAAGCTGTTAGTGTGTAAATCTAACCATCAATCCTACTAGTTACATATATCTTTCTATATTTATACATTTCATATTTCTAGGAAACCCAATCTATGAGGTGTACAACCAATGGCGAGAAGGGCAACCAGATAATTACGGCGGTAACGAGGACTGCGTACACCTGAACCTAGAAGGCTTTACAAACGATACCCCATGTGGTAGTCTGTATCGCTTTATTTGCAAGAAGACTCTTCAGTCCCTAGAGTGGAACTATGACTGCAATATGTCCGATTTAGGTAAGTTTTATCACAAAAAAATAGCCCAATAGTTTTGCAGCAGCAATACAAAATCATGTTTCTGAAACCAAATTGCGCAATTACGAGTATTGTTTAACATGTAATTAATATGGATATTGAATGAATATGGTATTGTGTCAAAATTGTGAACTACAAGAAGTATTATTCTACTTATTTCTTATTTTTTTAGGTAGTTATCTAACACCTTAACTTATTTATCATTAGGTATAATACAAGTTCTTTCTCAGATTACTCTTTTAATGAGCATACGTGGAAATGTTACAAGCTGCACTCATCTCCATTGAACTGGACGGAGGCACACGCCGTGTGCCGCGCGGAAAATACCTACCTGGCTGTGATCAATGATCAGTTGGAAGCAGATTATCTTGCGAACTTAACAGAATCCGCACCAAAACGAAGAGTCGGAGGGAGTTACCAAAGAGGAATATATCATATGGGCTTCCATTACAGAATCAACGAGGGCTGGCAGACAGTTAGAGGTACGTAGTGTGTGTATTCCTCAGGTAACTTCGATTTCCTTCTTACGTTAAAAGAGAACTTCCCTAGTCGGACCACTTATTACCTACGATACAGCGCTTTTAAATTCAAACTCAAAGCATTTATTTCAATTAAACCATTTACACGCACTTTTGAATTGTCAAAGAGTCGGTCAGTTAGTCAGAAAGCTGATGCTAGTTGCCCATTCCAAAGCGTAGTAAGTAGGTAGGGCAGGAAACTCCACGGGCACTCATTTAAATCAAAATATAGGTTACATCATTCATGTGAGAACGATGCAGAACGTTAAAAGGGCCCGTAAAAAACAACATTAAACAATTCACAAATTAAAGATGGCCAGTACTTACTGACGGCACCCGTTCACGAACATGGCGTATGGATCAGCACCAGTCAGCTCAAGCATTTTGAAGAGAGCTTTATGATCTAACATACACGCCACCATCAGCGAGTCGTTTGAGTGAGCATGACATACTCTCAGCGGCCAGGGCACATTCAAATCAATGAAAGACGTACCTAGTAAATGGTAGCTTTATAAAGTGCTCACACATGTGCTATGCAATTATACAATAACTAAGAGATTGAACATAAACAATGCAAAAATATATTTTAACAAACTTCAGCAGCGCCAACAATATTTCTGAATGCTAATCAATTAATAAGTGCCCTTGTGGAGCAGGACCAACGTTGAGTCAAGGATTTTTGTCAGCGATGTAATCCCCCAACTTATGCTTGGCTGCATAGTGTGCGTTTTATACGTGATTTAAATTTCATTCATTACGGGAGGTATTTTATTGTAACATTTTAAACAGTACCTCATGGGTACTCATGCTTCATGAAGGATGAGTCTACTTAAGCCAGTCTTTTAAGATCAATTAGTTCAACCAGGTTTACCTGGTTGAACTAATTGGTCCCTATTTCTAGTTTTATAATTGTGACGTTCACTTATTTTACTAAAAAGATTTAGAATTTACTAAACCAGTACAAGCTGGCCTCTTATTCTGTTGAAACTCCGTACTACGCTAGGCCTGCTCAATATAGAAGTGTTGCCACTGAACTGCGGCCTACTGTACGTCTATCATACATTTACCCCGTGGCCAGTGCGAAGAAGTTGTTGAGAGCACCATGACTAACCGTGACGCGACTTGCGGGGCAACGGCCGGAAACACGAGACGCGCGCGCGTTTCGCTTGACGCAAGCCGCATCGCTCGAGGTCGTGACGATTTTAATGATTGATTAACATAATTATCGTTTGATTGTCCAGGAACACCAATAAATTTTAATACCAACGCCTGGTGGGACAACTTCATTCCGACCGGAGACGAGCAACATATGCAGTGCGGCTCTATGTTCTTCAACGGACGTCTGAACAACATTAACTGTGAAACGAAGAGCTTCTTCATCTGTGAACACGAAGTAGATCTCCAAATGACCATAGATAAATCCTTAGATGAGGCTTTGAAGGTTTAAGATATTTTTAACATTGAACATTGTTACGTAGTTTAAAAAAAAGAAAATGTAAAAGAATTCGGTCGTTAAGAAGGAGAGAAAGTTCGGCTTTGTAGAGCGTTCTCTTTGTCTTTCATAATTATATAGGTATTTTTTATTGTTTAGACGTGGATGTTTTTGAAATTAAATCTTTTAAGAGTGTTTCGGCTTTGCTTTTTGAGTAATTACAATTCGTTCCTGTTTCTGTCTTGTTATCATATTCATCCGCTGTGTATTCATCATTCTCTTGCTGCCCTTTTTCCAATTTATTTGAGGTCGGTGCCACATATTTTCTTTTTCCATAGTTTTCTATGAGTCGGTAGTCACCTCTTTCTAGCTTTCACACAGTCCATCCATCGTTCCAAAAATTAAATCGAAATTATATTTGTAGCAAGCCTTTTTTATCTCCTAGTGACTAAAGTTTTATTTATAATAATGGTAATCTGGAACAGCGCTGAGGGATACATCATTACTTAAGTTACTCACATTCACGTTGTTCACTACGACACAACACGACAAGGTCCTTTCCTCTTTTTAGTATACAGGATGTTTGGTGCGTCGTGTGCCAAATTGAAATGGTCGACTGAAGGGGTCATCTGGTAGCCTTTCAGACCCCTTAACACCTCTCATGCCCTGTGGATTTTTTTTATTGACTTTTTGTTTTATTGTAAACAGACCCAAATTTTAAATTCACAAACACAATTTTAAAAAAGTATAAGGCCTACACCTTATACTTTTACTTTTTTTTTTTTTTAGAGTTTACACTGAATTTTAATTTCATTTAAATGTGTATTGTTTAAGAGTACTTTTAAATACAAAATCAGTGACATTGTGTGTGCTATAGGTACACCTCTGCCTATCCCTTCAGGGAATACAGGCGTGATGTTATGTTATGTTTAGTGACATTAGTCATCTAGTTTTTTTTTTTATTCAACATTAGCTATGTAGGTGTGCACTATAGGTACACCTCCACGTACCCTATTGAGGGATATAGTTGTAGAGTTATAGTGTTATGATTTTGAAGAATTTGAATAAGTATATCCAAACCATGTAAGGTCCGGGCCGGGGCTATTTCAACTATAAAATAGTATAAAACACAAACGTCAGCTTCAAGCCTGCACACTCGTCTTTGATTATATTATGGTGGATTACATAAATTTATGTTATATGTTTTAATTGAGATATGCTTCAGTTACGCATAAAAATACTTAAATCACTTTGAAGAGGTAATTTCGACTTTTTCCATATGCTGTAGAACAGGAACGCGTGCCAACCAATATCCTACTAATCCTACTTCCTATCCTACTTAATATTATAAATGTGAAAGTTTGTGAGGATGTTGGGATGATGATGGATGGGCTTATTCCCAAAATCGAACTCAATGTAAAAAGAAGTCCCAAAATCCCCCTTGTCATTTCGACCTATTCCCAAAATCCCCCCTGAGAGAATCGACCTTAGGGGGGAAAATGGAGCCCAATGTAAAAAAAAGTCTCAAAATCCCCCTTTTCATTTCGACCTATTCCCATTTTCCCCCCTGGGAGATTCTCTCAGAGCGGAAAACGGAACACTAATGTAACAAAAGTCCCGAAATCCCCCTTTTCATTTCGACTTATTCCCATATTCTGCCCTATTTTTATTTTCTACGCTCTTTAAGTAAATAAATAAAAAAATTGTGATTATATACAGATTCTATAAAATGTAATAAACAAAAAGTCGACAATATAATATAATATATAATCACATTAGTCTTTATTTTTTTCACAGAATTTTGTAATAATAAAATGTGATGAAGAGTAAAAACAATCACAAATAAACAGCGATGAGGGCAATTGGTTTCAACATACGTTCGAAGAATCAAATGTTCGATGGGTTCTCGGTCCGAAAAACGACATTCCGATTTTCAATACTTCGAATAAACTGCTAGTAATAGGATTCTGATTCAATTAGTGTAATATTCAGAAATTCAAAATCTGTAACGTTTAATGTAAATTAAAAACGTGTACTTTGTTATTAACATTTTTTTTTGTGTTTTCTTCTTCTCCTTATGGACCTGCGTCGGGTAAGGTTAGGTTAGAACAGTGACCATTAACGCGCGAAGGCGAGCGTGCCGCGGCAGCGGCCGCCGAGCGCCAGATCCCCTCTATTGTTGGTGAATCCTTTGGGTTAGGTTAGGTTACAGTTTTACAAGGCGTTTTATTTCGGAATTCTAATTAATCGGTACTTTAATAATCGGAATTCGTATTTTTGACTTTTCGAATTATCATTATGTCGCACTTTTTGTTATTCGATCTATTGAAACTCGGTATTTTGAGAATAGTAATTATAAACGTTAGGAATATTGAATTTTCGGAATTATAAAAATAGGATGAATGATAAATCGGAGTTGTTATATTAGGAATTTTGAACCATTCGGAATTATGAAAATCGGTATTTTGAAATTCGTATATGTGACTGACGGAATAAAGTTTTTCGTATTTATGTAGTGTACCCCGACAATGCCCCACCTCGCGTTGCTCCTATTAGTCTTTGAATGGTCAAAATTATTCTTAAGTTCGCATCGCTCGCTTCTTTATTCTAGGTTATCTAAATAAAACATCTGCCGGTACCCGCGGTAATTATTTAGGCAACCAGCACCGGCGACCAAATCGGCGACCAGCGCTGGTAGCAGAGACACTCCCAACATTTTAATGACCTCAATGGAGGTTTCTGGACATTGATTTTTATTGATTTCAGTTAGGGGAATTATCAGGGGGGAATTTGAGTTTTTTTTTTTTAATTCCCATTTCCCCCTCAGGAGTACTTTCAGGGGGGATTTTGGGAATAAATTTTTTTTTCGATTCCCGTTTTCCCCCCTAGGGGGGATTATCAGGGGGGAATTTGAGACATATTTTTTTAGAGTCCTATTTTCCCGCTCAGGGGGGATTTCAGGGGGGATTTTGGGAATAAGCCGATGGATGGATGGATGTTTGTTACTCTTTCACGCAAAAACTACTTTACGGATTGGGATGACACAAATAGTTTATAACCTGGATTAACGTCATATAGATACTTTTTATCCCAGTAGTACGTTTCCGTGGGACAATTTCCAACCTCCACGCGGGCGAAGCCGCGAGCAAAAGCTAGTTTTTAACCGACTTCACAAAAAGGAGGAGGTTCTGAATTCGTCTGTAGGTTTTTTTATTTTTATGTGTCTTTTTTATGGGTGAACCGATTTGTATGATTCTTTTTTTGTTGGAAAGGAGTTATTCCAAGGGTGGTCCCGTAATAAGGAAACCAGGATCTGATGATGGCATACCAGAGAAATCGAGGGGAACCTTCGAAAATCGTAGCGGCGATTAGTGAGTTTGTTAATTTTTTCATTAAGTATTTTAAAGCACTACAATTTAATGAAGGTCTGGAGTCGATCTGATGATGGAGCAGAAACACAGTCGAGGGAATTCCTCAACGATTTACAGCAGTTACCTTGTGTTTGGGCTTGATTAATTAGGATTGATGAGAACTTTGCACCCATATGGGTTATAAGTGCCATTACAGGTCTGATGATGGGGCTTACTTCATACGGTTCAATATGCCAAAATATTCAGTTCGTACAAAAATAATACCTAATTAAGATTGAAGTTTTACATAGGACAACCACTAACTACTAGTCATGCTGATGCGTCAATTTGAGACTGCATTTAAGTTGCGTAATCGTGTCAACTCTAGCAATGCTATTTCGTTGGTTGCTAAGCCATTTATGCTTGTCACAACGCATATGGTGAAATGTGCTTCTGGTTTTTACCAAGAGAACTCTTCAACAATAAACTCCTCAATTCCTTACATCGGAAAAAGAAATATTTTGTTAAAGGTGATGAGCAGTTGACATTAGGCTATTGTAACTTAGATAAATTACTATCAAACCCACTAAAAAGTAAAAAATAAAAACTTTTTTACAAAAAAAAAAACAACCGACTTCCAACAAAAACACTACAAAGTGAAAAATAAAATATTTTCGGAAGTCGGTGGCAAAAAACTAAAATACAGATCCAAAGACATCGACTTCCGAAATTAAGTTATTTTTCACTTTGTAGTGTTTTTGTTGGAAGTCGGCTGTTTTTTTTGTAAAAATGTTTTTTTCCTAATAATGTTGGCAATATCATGTGTGAGATTTAAAATATTGGATAATCTTGGATAAGAAATAAAAGACAAGAGATATTTTTATAATTTTATACTGAGGTGTAAGTTTATTCGCATTTAACAATGTTTCATACAAATTTCCTCATTTTGTACACACCTTTCTTGGTTTTGTTTTTGTAGTTATTATCTTTTATAAAAGTTGTTTCTCTAAATTTTAACATGTCGTCATGTCTGTTCCCTATATCTAATTCGCTTCACCGCTGTTGTTAAATCATGTAACAAAAACAGAGGATTTACTAAGGCAAAGTTTTAGGAGGAAAGTAAAATAGTTACTGCGGACTAATAGATTTATGAAATAATAATTATACAAAATTATTGTGTTTCGATGAACACGGAATGGGCCCTTATCTCGTAATATCAGCCGTCCCATCGATCGACGTGGCACTAAAATGTAATAAAGAGTTGGGCGTTAGTGCTGCAGCAGGGCGGCGGAGCCACGCGCTGCAGGCGGACAGACCGGGTTCGTATTACTAGACATTGCACACATCGCACTGGTATCAGTGGACTCCAAGCCAGTCCACAAGGCTGCCAGTTACACCTAATAAGAAAATTCGTTACTAAATAACAACTAAATCACTTTAAAATCAATTCAAAATGTACATTATTCATCTTATCCATGTAAACAAATCTAATCTGCTACAAAAAATTAGCAAATTTAAATACAAAGATCACCTAGTCCGTCTATTATAAAATTAATCACTTAAGTATTAGAAAAACACAATAGTGAGATTGTATGTTGCGCTGCAAGCTGCAACTCACTTGTGATATCGTTTATTATGCCTTCTAGTGTACATTCAACGAATGAATAGCGAAACATATTGCGTTGACACATTAAAACTAAAAAATTGACTGTACATTTTATATTTAATATGTAAATATTTGTACATATTGCACTCTGAAGTAACAAAATTATTAAGAAACATCTGTCGAAACGAAGAATATATACGCAGAACAAAAATATCTCAGTAAATACAAATTCAAAGTAAATAGCAATCACAATGTTCGTAGCTCGTACACTAATCTAAGTCCCTATGGCTTACAAAGCTTACAAAAGATAAATACAGAGGTCATTTACAAAAAATATACTTCTACCCAAATAATATAAAAATAACAACAGCCATCTGTACTTTCTTAGATGAATAAAATTAAACGTACATATGTCAAACATATGACAATAGAATCTAAAGGTACCTATGTACAAAATTTCATGGACACATAGTAGACTTTATCAAATCCACCATATTTATTTATTAGACTGGACGTGCCACGTTTGGTCACTACAATACTCAGTGCTTCCGAACAATATGAACTAAAGTATAGATCAAGAGGCATTGAAGAAGGGCAACAGCCGAGCTCGGATCTCCGCCGTGTGTCGCGAACCGTCGCGTCCGGGTCCAGTCTCCCCGCCCACCCGTCTATCGACTCAGCCTGATGCTGCCTATGCTTGTCGTATCGTATCTCTTCCACTATTACATCTCGTCAAGCGATATAAACTTACTAATGTTCCATTATCAGCTAAAGACACAAATTATATTAGGGTATCTCATTACTTATTACTTTCTCATGTGAGATTATTACATACTTAATAATTCTATTACAATTTAGAAATTGAATAATATGTATCAAATACGATCGGCTGTGCACCGACAGAAGCCGAAGTCTATGAAGCTATTTATGAATCTACGCGTCGAATGATATATAACAATTACTTATCGAATGGCAGTTATGTTTGTCACAAACTTGAGATGTGGGCCTACGGCCGCACACATCTGGTATTAAGGCCACGTATCGTAGCGTTAGATTTTATTAATGAATAATGTTCACTCCTATCACCTACGGTTCACAACTGAAACATTTATCATTAGAAAGACCCGCTATATCACGCATACAAGATCGCACCATGCAGTAATTATACGTCTATAATGGCAGTGTGTTTGTTATCAATACGCCCTTATTTCAGCAGAGACACTTATGACTTATGACACTCCAGTGACGTTTGTGCTTCGTTTGCTATTTAAGAAACGCCTAATGCTACAATAAAATTATACAGTGTTAATCGAAAAGATCATTTATTTATAAGCGGCCTAGCGCGCGGTCCGCGGTGCAAGCCCGATCGTCTCACGCTGATTTTATACGTATATTAAGAAATGCATTTCAAAAACTCCAAACACATGTATTATGTAAATATACAACACACTTAATGGTATGTAAAGAAGACACATTCAACACGCACCAAACAGACACTAACGTTAATTAATTATTTATCGATTAAATGTAATGGATGAAGTGTCGCGAGCTGTGACGTGGAGATGAACGTGACACACGATACCGGTGTTCTACCTATGAACAAACATTGCGACAGACAGAAGGCTTCGAGACGGACACAGTACAGCATCAACTATGAAGGGAACGCGCCGTCGAAGTGAGCGAATGAACGAACGACGCCCAGAACGGAAAACACGCTTAACGTATTCTTTAACAACGCTTACCGGTAATTGAGATCGATTAATTTTATGTTCTATATACTATGATTTTCCTCTCATCAACAATGTAGGTATACGATACAGGTAACGCGAAATAAGGCATTTCGTATGTGAGTCATAACGCTTTACGGGCAGTATCTTTCATGTGTCGAATAAGTAGTGTTTATTGTATTTAATAATGTGTTCATTATATTGCTACGAGGTTCTTACTGTATGTACTGACTTACTGACGGCAGACAGGTTCGGTTCACGATGCGTGCATGCCATCTATCAACATGTTTACACTTTAGGTGTCTACACCAATATTGTTCCCATAGAGTAAGCTCGGCCAAATCGATACTACTTCGCTATTACTTTTATATTGAAGCCATAGAATAGAGGTAATTCAGCTGCCATTTTGTACTTTTTATAATATACATAGAATTAAAGGAATGTTGTATCTAAACAATAAAATAAATACTTACAAAGATTAATGTTTTAATTTTTAGGCTCTACCGTTTATCCATACCTATGTTACAGCTGCCTTAGAACATGCACGCAATGTCATGTCAACACATAAGTAGGACGATACTATATACACAATGTTAGGACCACAACGAATAACTGGGATTGTGCCAAACCTGTCTCCGTTTATCTAAGCGTAATGTGACACAAGTAGTCTATTTCACGTACGTCTAGTTATTTAATTGTATGATTATGAACGTAACCTTAAATTGCACTGACATTTCAATTATTACTGGCTTCAGTATCTAAGTTTTAAGTGTTAACAGTACGACGGTGTATTCGTTTAGATACTAAAGTCGTGTGATGAAATACTAAATCCGTATGGTGAATGTACATAGTTTATTATTGCGGGCCGAGTGTCCATGTCAGTGAAGACACTTCCTAAACAGAGGAGAGGCTTGCACGTGTGAAAAGCTATCGACGACATACAGTTTGTATTGTATTAAGACGCACTTATATCAGCCTACGGTAGATAATCAACATGTTATAAATGTAATCACAGCAATAAATTATAATTACTCATTTAGTCGAGGGACGCGGGCACAGGACGATAGAACATGAATCGGAACTAAATCGACAGGACACAATAACACGCCTCACATAAACTATAATAGATAAACAAACATGTCGTAGATCACCACGAGGACGTGGACACAGCGGACGACTCCTCACAATATCATATAGTCAAAAGGTTAATTAACAAATTATTGTTAATTTTGGTAAATAAACATAATTATCAACTTTTCACCCAATAGAAATTTCTCTTTCATATATTACTTTGTCTCTAATAACTCTCGTAACGTACTAACGTACGTATGTGTAATTTAGGAGGTGTACTTATCGAACGAAGTCTTATCATACAGTCGTATCCGAGTGACCAACTCAGTATCCAGTCGTAAACGAAATAAATTCGGAGCCGCGGCGGCCGTCGGTCGAGCTCGACCGGCGACGGCGCGGGCCCGTAACGATCAACACTAATATATATTCTCCAAACGTTCAACAACACATATATTCACTAATCTCTCGCACACATCGTCGTCGGTCACCGAATACGTACGAAATCGGGTAGGGGTGTACCCTCTTAAGTGTTAAAATTCGTCCTTATAAATAGGTTGATCACGTCCGACGTCAGTGTCCGTGCACTTCACTAAAACTAGCCAGTCTATGAGCGTTCTCTCCTGAGGGCCGGGCGCTGCTGGTGGGCCGGGCCGTGGGCCGGGGCCGGGCGGTGCTGGTGGGCCGGGGCCGGGCGGGCCGGGCGGGCCGGGCCGGGCCGGGCCGCTACACGCGCGCGGCCGGCGGGCGGCGCGCGCGCTAGAGCGCCGCGTCGGCGGGCGGCGGCGCGGCCGCGGTGGACACGTCCGCCACGTCCCAGATCTCCTCGAGGAACGGCGGCAGCTTCCTGTTCTTCAGCTTCAGCGAGATGCACATGTTGGAGTTCTGCATGCCGAGCGTCCGCAACTCCGTCAGTATCCCCAGGATCTTGCCGAAGACCACGGCGCAGCGCGGTGACGCACTGTTCTGGTTCAGGATGTACACGCGCAACGTGTTCAGGTAATATCGCTGGATCTCTTCCACCAATAAGGGTTGCTCGAGCCCGGGCCGGTCTGGAATCAAACAAGGTCATGTTATTTTCTGTAAGTTAATACACAAAGGTACCAACCACTACGTCCCAAATGGACCTCTATAGACCAGGAGAACTGTTGGAAAATAACATTGCTTTAATCAGGTAGAATAATGCCTGATATACATCATTCTACCGTCTATTTATTAAATAATGCCTTAGTCACCTTCTACACCCGATCGTTAAACTTTACGTTTTTACCTATAGTAACTACTTATGTCAAAAACTTTACTCGACTACAGATAATAATAAAACCGAGACCATTATGAAGCAGCTTACCTGAGAAAATGACGATGGCCGTAAGCAACGCGTAGTGCACATTGTCCATCATCATGGAGTACATGCACCGACAGAAGTGCAAGAGGTCCTCGATGACGTAGGCCATACCCGCCTTGCGGTAGTTGTCGCGAGTGTACGCCTGGTTGTTGGCGAATAGCACGCTGTCAGTCGCCGCATCGTACCGCCGAGCCACTCGAAGCATCATCACCTCACTTGAGCACGCCTGCAAGTTAGACATCGTTTGTGTAAGTTAGGAACTAAAAGTGAGTAAATCTGACATTTGAAGTATGTGTACAGTCGTACCATAATTTTGATAGCGTGGTTAGTAGATCTTGATTCTAGATAAATATTTTGATTCTAACAAGATAGTACGTAAATGGCAAGTTAATTACCTTTAATAACGTGATCTGATCCGACTGCGAGATCTTGGCGAAGCCTGGTAGACCTTTTGCGAATTCTACGATGAGCTGAACTGTCAGGATCGTCATCTCGGTGATCTGGCGGAACGGCATATCCGACTCTTCTTCATCTTCGTCCGACTGCCAGGTCTGAAAGTGATAGATATCATTAACGATATAATACAGATAAAATAAGAATGTTACTGAGGCTGTATCAACAAAACTTAAGTCATCAACGTCTTTGAAACTTATAAAAATAACTTAGTACTATGTCAGTTAGTACTAGTTTTAAAATGACGTTGTTATTACTCATAGCTCATACATAGCTATGGTTGTTTAATTGCCAATTTGAACAGTAAAATTCTCATTTTATTATAATTTTGAAACAGTGATATAAATAAAATCGATTGTACAGCTAAAAGCTGCTCTCGTTTATCTTCGTATTTTTCGAACGTGAAAAGTACTTTAAAAGATTAGCCATAACAAAAAAGTTCGGTTTCATAGCTTTTAATTTTCCAAAACCACTAAACCGACTTTCCGTTTTGGCTCGAATAAAAGTTTCAACAACGAGAGTCAGCTTCTAGGTGTAAGCATAATCAGTTTATAATGTTCCCCCTTCTGGGACGGAGGCCTCCTCTCTATGAGACGGACGGATGGGCTTTAATCCATCACCAATTTATGGTTCTAGGACATGCCGGTTTCCTCACGATGTTTTTCTTCACCGTTTTAAGGTCCAGGGCGTAAGGTAGAACATTCACAACCGACGTTAAACCATTAGTAAGTCATTGCCCTGTCACTCTTATCTCGGTCAGGTAAGTAAAAAATTTGAATGATTGCCGAGAGTTTTAAACTCACGACAATCATTCTAATTTATACTTTATAACAATAGAAACTTAGAGTTACATTGCAATGGCTTACTAATGTTTTTACGTCATTCAAATTTGATCGTGAATGCACTGCACTGCACTTCAGGGAGTAAAGTAAGCAGAAAGCGATGGCTATTAGGGTGATAAGGGGATACGGTACGATCTCCTACTAGGCAGCAACTCTCCTGACCGGATCAACGCCCTGGGATATGGACGCGAAAATCCTTGTGTCCCTATATCGCTGGCGGAAGGTGGAGCTAGCGCGTGGTCAGCCTTCAATTCTCCGGGAATTCGAGGCACGAAGGACCGAGCGCCGTCAGAACCTAGTGGGTGAATGGAGGGAGCGACTTGCACAACCCAGGTGGGGGTTCGCCACGCTAGTGGCGGTAAGGCCTGTTATAGAGGAATGGCTGGAGAGGCATCATGGCGCCTTCAGTTTCCGGCTGACGCAGGTGCTTACTGGACACGGATGCTTCGGGAAGTACCTGCGTCGCATAGGTCGGGAGCGGACAGCCGCTTGTCATCACTGTGTGGCCTGCCCCGAGGACACGGCGCAACATACGCTGAAGGAGTGCTCAGCTTGGGCCCGACAGCGATGTGCCCTCGTCACGGCACTTGGTACGGGTGATATGTCGCTGCCGGCCGTGGTTCAGTCCATGGTCGGAAGCGAAAACGCGTGGGATGCTGTCGCGTCTTTTTGCGACGAAGTGATGCATGCAACGAAGGCGGCGTAGAGGGAGAGAGAGTATAACTCTCACTCCACCCGCACCAGAAAAGCAGCCGGGCGTCGAAGGGCGCTTAATGCTCTCCGGCCACGATAAGGAGGGGCCTGCGGTCGGCGAAACTGGGGCTGTATCGTCGTTTGAACAGGCAGGCCCAAGGAAGTGGCACGCAGTGTTGCACGAGCGTCTTTATGGGAGGACGTGCTGTCTTGGGATCGGCCGGACTTGGTGACGGGGCCCTCTAGGTATGGCGGGCTGATACCAGTCGGGGGTGCGGTGAATGTACTTGTACCTGCCAGGCGCCCGACTTATGATAGTAGAAGGAACAGTGGGATATTAATCGGTAGGAGTCCGACATAACCCTCTGTTCTCCCCAGACGGAGGGTATCCATGAGGAATTCCCACGGACAAAAAAAAGCCGTAAAATAAGAATTATCAACAAGAGACAATTACCTGCGTGACCCTCTTGAGGTCCTCTTCTGAAGGTTGCTCGTAGCCTTCTTGGTACCACACGAGCCTCGCGATCAGCGACTTCTGGTTGGCAGTGAGGGGGGGCACGTTCTTTAGCCGGTTCTGTTCCATCAGCTTCTCGTTGAGGAACCGCGGCACGACCTCGTGCTGCAAACATTCCAGCTTCACATAGGAAACCGTCGGGTCATTATTTGCTTCGAATATTAAGTGTGTGGGGGGGGGGGGGGACTAGCTATGAATTTGTTGTTCAAGACTTTGTGATGATTTTTTAGACTAGTTTTTAACAGTTATATGGAATGTGAGTATGGTTTGAGGAATGGATTAATTGATGTTGAGATACTTTGTAATTTTCAAAATATCTTTATGTGTAGGATGTGTATCAATTATTTTTTGTATTCTATCTTGTAAATTTAAATGTATAGTGTATCCTGATAGAGTCCTACTCTGCATGCATGAGATTATGATAATACACGAAGCAAAGACCGGGATAAGTTCATCCCGCGAACACAGTAACATTTTTCATTTACATTTCAAATACAAGTTACTAATAGAAATTCATAAAACCTGACCGACGGTCTCACACAAACGAGAATAATAAAGCAGAATTCCATTAATTTTGCTTTACTATTCAGGGTGACTTTACAAAAGAAAGTACGACAATATTCTTGATTTCAACTTTCAAGTAGCATTGTTGTATGTCGGTAAAATAATAAACTGTTTTTTTTTTAAGTATTGTGATTCATTTTCCAACTGTTGTACTGAGACTTATGAATCAGTTCAGCCATACTTTCAATTACGCTGTAGGCGATTAATGAAGAGCAATCAATAGTCACAATGAACTTACAATTCTTGCGGCCTCTGGGGGCGGAGGATCGCATTGCATTATGGGAGGCATGTGATCGTCTACCGTCGTCGTACTGACGGGTAACTTGTCTTTCTCCCTCTGTGCCTTCTTCTCTTTCCGTTTCATCGCACACTGGTTCTCTGGCACCACACACTCGGGCCTCATGCCCACCGCAAGACATTTCTTCAACCGACACTCCTGGCATTTTCTTCGCATATACATATCCATCTCGCATGCATGTCCGAATTTGCATATGTACACTGCATTTTTGGTTACACTCCGCCTGAAGAAACCTGGAAATTTAAAAACCGCCATTTTTAGCATATTTCACAACATTTTCCAACATTATCTAAGAGTAGGTGGACTCAAATAATGAACGATGATGGTGCAGCATTTGCGAAACCAGTTTTTAACGATAACATAATGGAGTCATGAACGTTAAGGTCGCCTGAAAGGCGAGGGTCATTGACAGCAGCACGTATACCGATTTTTATTACAAAACAAACAAGATAGATAGCTCGCAAATGACTTGAATTGAACGTAATTGGTATGGACAAGGTATGAACCTCTATAATATAGGTAACTTAGTCAGATTACGGGCGCGCTTGGAGTTTATTCAGCGGTCTGAGTTAAATAGGCATATTTATTCTCGGGTCGACAGTGAAGGTTGACGGAGACACACGGAGATGTCCGATAGACGTCAGTGAGTCGTGAAGTAGACGCCCTGCAGACAGCTATTGTGACGACTAACTGTCTGTTACTTGCACGCGCAGCTCATAACAACCTCGGCACAATGCGCCAATTTAAAGCTGAATTGGCACATTCGTGGGCGAGCCACAACTGCCACAAGGGCTACGAATGTGTGAAATATCTAGGTTAGCAACGCACATGACCTAGTTATGCTAAAAGTGTTCCGAGAACGATTTTGTTGTTGCATCAGCTGTATGTTTTGCAATCATCTAACTTTTACGCGAATGCTATTTAGCAAATTTCAATTGAGTTATATTGAGTCTCTTGACTTTTGTTTTGTATAAGCTAAAATAATTATGTTTGTTCAGAGCCACGTGACATTCTCGAATCATTGAACAGTGGCATTCATACCTTTACACCCTTCACATGTGAGCGCGTTGTAATGATACCCGGAGGCTCTGTCGCCGCAGACGAGACACAGCTCCTCCTGCTGCCGCGGTGCTGGGCCTTTCTTCTGCCGCCTTGCTTCGCCATCTGTACTGCAGCCGTTAACACTCGAAGCTGGTGACAACTCCTCACGACCTGAGAACAATACAAATTGAAATTTAGCTTCTGGGGTAAAATGCAACTGCGTAGTAATAAAGAGACTCCGAGTCCGGTGGCCGCGCGGCGCCGGGTCGAGAACATCTAAAATCGGACGCTATAAAATTTGCATACATTTCATGAACCATTTGTCGAGTCGGCGAGCGAATGAAGCTCTGTTTTATTTTTCGTTTTTACATTCGGGGCGATGTTCCTTCGTCGAAGAGATGTTTTCGTAACGAAATACTCGCAAGTAATTTTCGGCAGTAGCATGGACATATCCTGCCCAAACAAAGGTGGCTAGAGCGGGGCCCGCATACAGATGAGGTCCAGTATTCAGTTTTGGTATTCGAGCGGCGCGGGAGCTGGTTGCGATGCGCGTTGGAAATGTAATCGGCAATTGTCAATCACGCAGTCGGAACTCCATAAAAAGTAACGATAGAATTGTTAATAATACCTCCTCAAGTTCGTGCAGTAGGTATGGCAGTCGTCAGTGATAACTGATAAGCGATAATAGTCAAGCGATAAAACTATTCGCTACAGAATTCAGTTAGTTTTAAAAGTAGGCTGTTATGGATGGCATGATTAACGAGCTTTCGTTTGAACTAAAAATGTAGGGTATTTTCCCGGATAAAATTGCTAAAATAAAAATTATGAACATAGAGTACTTTCCATTCCTTAAAAGCGTAAACACCGCGCTATTTGCCATGGGCGGATGTTAGACCAAATAAAAAATCAAGACATAACGGTGTCAACATTGACGTGAGGCTGGTTTCGTAAACATGTGTGCACTTAGTGAGGTGTAGTTTGGTTGTAAATGTGTGCGTGCGAGCGTGCATGCCCAGAGCAAGGTGTAGTTTTGCATGCTTCACTGTATTGTCAGCAGCGCTGTCTTGATTTTTGATGTCTGTCTGTCTTAATGATTAAGTCGGACGAATACCGCTCTAGCGTATTAACCGGGGGTCAATTTAAGCCTCTCCTCGTTAATTTTATTTACATTATGGTGTCGTGTCCATTAAGCGTCGCGGCCGTGGGTCGCTGGCCGCAGCGGCGTGTACCTGAGTTACGCAACCGGCCGAAATAACCGCTGCCAAAAAACTAGTTCCATGTGGGATCCGAGCCAGCGACAAGCTTCGCGGAACCATTGCCGATCTCAATGTGAGAAAAACAATCGCAAATGACCCGAAAACCTGGTATCACGGACATTAAAACTATTAAAACCTTCAATGACATTTTTATAAAGAGAACTTTAACAATCTATCACACGGTAACATTGTAAACATTAACGATAGGTTCGATTCACTCGCGTTTCATCCGATGCGTGACAATTTTTCTATTACACTGTACGTTGATTGCTGAAATTATGTATCGTGCATGGCGGGCCGTAATAATTCACTCGATAAAAATGTCTCAATAAAGAGGTCAAGTGCGGCGTTTTATCGCGAAGTTATTTACGTCGAAGTGAACACCAGCTACTGAGTATCTTGATCTTCACATTGCACTGCCTTACGCAGTACACACTATGTACCTACACTACATACCAAACTCTTTGAATTGCTTTTCTTTTTTCTCAATTCTTTGTAGGTTTTTCATCATTGCTCTGTTAATTATTTTATACTTACATAGATTATACTTCTATAATAATATTTATTGAATAAAAACATTTACAAAAAGTGTACATTTAGTCAACTGTAGTAATATTTTCCATACAATATTGTAGTGCTTAAAAATAAACTAAAACTAAAATTTTATTACAGATGCAAATAATGATGATTCGGAATTAGGATATAAGGGAGGGACACGCCCGATCTAGGTTAATTCAAACCTGTGTTTCAGGCTTCAGGTTTCTATCTATACATTGTTTATTTTTTATATTACATTAGGTATTATTTATTAGTAACGCTTACTTAAAATACTTGACCGAATGACCGTTGGCCGTAACTGCACAAGATCTTGGCACTACATCACAGGTAGGTGTGTTTCCGATAAGATTGACGACCGCGTTCATTAGGTTACCCGAATTAAATAACTTTTGTGAGTTGACGCAATGTCATGCCTGTTTGAGAATTTGACTGGTGAAAGTAAAACCATCGCAAAATTACAAAATCTGGTTTTCTAAACTCGGCAATTATTTTTTAAAGACTTTTATTTATCGTCAACATAATAATAATAGAAATATCAATTATTTTAATCTTATCTAATAAAGGCGTCGTAAATATTATTGTAGACACAACTAAAGTTCCATAATTAGTAGCACTATCAAATCACTGTCCGTGAAAAAGAAAGCTAATCAAAAGTTGAATGCACGGATGACCGAGTCAGTATGTTATGTTATTACGTCTCAGCTGTTCAGTGTGTTGCGCTCGCGCATTGGAAGGTCTAGTTCGTGGCAGTTCGGCGACGCTCGGGCGCGGTCGGGCGTGCGAGCGAGAGGCTCTTGAGGAGCGACAAGTGGGGCGCGAGCGTCGACCGGGGGCAGCGTGCGGCCTTGACTCTTGCGTCCCCCCTTCCCCACTTCCTCGCCACGCTTGCCGCGCAGCCACATTATTTATGATAGCATCAGAACTCGAAGCAAGCTCGCGATTCTCTTCAACTAATAATAACTCGTTTTTCCTCTCACGCCATTTCGTTTTTTCAAATCACCGATGACTTTAACAGGCCATGTTTTGCAAAGTGAGGCTTTGCGGTTATATAAAATGTGAAACACCAATCGTTAGAACTTTTGACTGGTGAAAAGTACAAAACTACAACTGGAATCTATTGTAAGCTGACGCCCATGTTGAGAGACGGCGACAGGCATTGATTAAACAATACGCAACTTTCACTGACCTCAGAAAACAGACAACGCAATAATTTTGCAGGCGGGCCGCGTAAGCGACTAGTGAAAGTTACCCAAAAGTAGGTATTGCACAAGCCTACAGCACACGTAATTGAAATTCGGGTGCGGCGAAAGTAAGCTGCTCTATGTGTTGTGACATCACATATAGGGCTTATTTGTCATTCATAAAATGCCTGCGGTGCGCAAAGTAAGTTGTGTTCAAACGAAGTCGAGTGGCGCTCAACTAGGCAATAGGCAGTCTTTTGTAATAAATTGCATGTGTACATGCTAGTTGATTGTACAATGTATGCCACTTATTAGGCTTTATAAGGTTTTTAAGATAAACGTGATACACGATAAGAATCGAGAAGCATTCCAATAATTATTGAAGTTAGCACGCGTGGTCTGATATAAGCGGCCAGTCGGGAGACAGAAAAAACTGAAGCAGAAAAAGTGGTGTACACGTGATCGATGCATCGCCTGGACGGAGACAGTCGCGATGTTACTTTCTACGATACTTTCTAGCAAGAGATGTGGGCCGGAGCCGGCGCAACTAGAGCGATCGGTTTCTCCGCGCGCCGCGCCGGGAAAATCGGATTGAAATAGAAATCGCATCGCGGAGAAAATCGCCATTTTCACGTCACTCTGCACGCCAGCGTGGAAACTTTGTGGATGAAATACATTTCAATTAGTTTTGCAGCACTATGGTTCTTAAGAATCATAGATGAATATTTTGGGTTTCTACTCCCAACTTCGTGAAAAATATTCATTTCGTCACGTAATTATATTGTTAGGTAGGAAGTGTCGTATAACACAAAATGTAGAAGTCGTGTTTCCGCGGTTTGGGTGACGTGATCTATATTTGAGGGGAATCAGGAAACGAGCGGCTGGTGTGCTGGGAGTGATCTTCAGCGAGGAGGGCGGACGTGTCGGGCGGACGCACGTGGAAGTGTTTACATCCGTCGAGATCGAGCAGAGCCCACTGCCGAGTGCACGCCATCCGGTGTAGTTAGTTGCATGTTCGAAAAGTCCTACTGAAACGTTTTTGTGAACTTCACATTTCTGAAATTCACAAAATATGATTTTGGCAAGTAAAATGAACACTTATAATCAGTGCTGGCACTTCCTTATTACTTTTACACAAACAGTTTCTTTTTAGCCAACCTTGAATGGTGAAATCAAAGACGCAAATTGTTATTTCGGCGTTTTCAAAATAATTTGTTTTGAAGTAGATTTTTTTGAAATTCTTGGTGTCGTCTCTTAAGACAATACGACGATTGTATTTCGGTAGCAGTGTAGGAATAATAAGTGCTGATAGACGGAAGTTATTTGGTAAAGCACCTAGAGATTCCTAATGGTTTCGTCATCGCCCAAACCGTAAATTAGAAAGTGGTGGCCGGTTACTTATCGTGTACACACGGTACACGGCACGTGGTGTACGTAATGGATATGCCACAACTCCCCAACAGATTGTTCCATTTATTGACACAGTGCTGGTTTTTGTCGGGCCCTCTAACTTCCCCATGCCATACTTAATAGATAAAACTAGGTTTTTTTGTCTCTGTCTACTCCCCAATTTAGTTGAGCGCGCACCCACGCTCCGGCGCGCCTTTTCGAGTAAACATGGGAATGAGTAAATAGAAAAGGGAGGGAGATATAATTAGAATAAACGCTGCATGCTTTCAGAACTCGGAACTGTAATGAACTTTTAAACCTGTAGCATCCTCTGCTTGGTAGAATTATAACCTACGAAACAATTGGCATGGTGGCAAAGTGCGGAATTAGCATGCATAAAAAAATCCAATTCATAATTTCTAATGTAATTTAAACTGCATTTGCTGAAGTCGTCATTCAAGTAGAATGGGTCAATCTCAATGCTTAGTGCCTCTCACAAAAAGTAGCCTCTGTTTTTACCGAGTTGTGATACTTGTGAACTATGTTTTGTGACGCATTAGGGCCATCGCGCAACGGACCGTGAGCCGTCGGAATCGCTGCCCTTGCCCTGCTCCCGCGCAGTTGACCTCGTGGTCACAGCGCGCAGCCGTTGACACCAACAGGTAACCATCTGGCATTTACTAACACAGATCAACGATTTAAGGCTTGTAATAATGCCAATAACCTTGCGTATTTGGGCGGAGCTAACGACCAACTGAATCTAAGGACGAGTGCGGGGGTGACGTAGACGCAGTCATTAATCGGACGCCTTTTTAATTTATTACAATAAAAATAATACATATTTAAAAAAAGTAACAAAACCAAATTATTTTCCTTTGTATTGCAAAGCAGTAGATATTTTTTTATACTCTTTTGATAAAAAACGAAGGAGTAAAATGGTTTCATCTCAATGATTTGAGAGTATTTTTATTTTATTTTGTGATACCGATAGAAAAATTATGGCTAAACCAAATTACGTATTATATCATGTAGATTACTAACATTTTTTTTCAGATGTAATTTCTCTGTGAATGCCGACGAAAAGTTGCTTCATCTCCATGCTTTTTTCAAGATTTTTTCGAGAGAGCAGCCTTAAGGATCGTGCACACTGGCGCGACGCGACAGCGTGACACAAAGGCACCGCGTGCCGCACGACGGGCGGCGCCTTTGTGGCGGGCTGTCGCGTCGCGCCTGTTTGCGGAGCCTTTACTCCATTTATAAACAAAAATATTCATAATTTACCTCAAACATTAACAATTAATAAACTTATTAACCTTATTAACATGTTTGCTGGAAAGTAGGTCAAGGCATGATAAACTCAGTGACGTAAAATAATCGACTGCATAGAAGTCGTCTAAGAGCTAAATTAAAAGGAGCCAGTGTACCAATTGGGTCAACGACTCTTTGTTCTTGATGCTGATAACTTATCTGACATAATGACATAACCCGCTCCATATTTGTATGAAAAAAACACGGATTTGAATCAATATAAGAATAATCTATAACGTTTACGTGTTAGTACAATATTCCACTGATATTATTGTTTCATGTTTGTTTATTACTAAATCACCTCAATAACATTCGCTATGTAGGTCATTAACACTGAATTTCTGAGAAAATAGCGAACGTAAACGAGGATAATAAAGTGACGGAATCGCAATGTAGGTCGAGTAGAGCATCGAGGAATATCGAGGTTGAAAAAACATAATGTTTGTCCCAGTTAAGTAACCAATGCTAGTAGCACATTCACGTTTCATTGCTACGTTTATTTTGGGCAATGTTTTGGCTGCTAAAAATATAATAATGGTGGCGCTCGCAGTTACAGTGGCTATCAATAAAGGCTCCTTCAAAAAGGCGCGACACAGGCACCGCCTGTTGCGCGACGAGCGGTGCCTTTGTGTCGCGTGCGATTCGCGTCGCGTGTCGCGCCTATTTGAAGGAGTTTTAAGGCTCTTTCACACTGCATTCAGGCTACGGAAATGGGCCCCATTTACTCACGAATTTGTATTTAAAGATTGTCTAAATATTCGTCCGGGTACTGTCGAGGTCACTGACCGGGTATCAGTGGAGATAAGCCAACGCCACGGAGCTTATCACCGACAAAGAACGTCTTTGTTTTCGTATATTTGACGCCACACAACCGCACTGATTAGATCAATCACGTTACATACCAATTCTCATTTCCAACCGCTTTTTATCTCATTATTTTTTTTTTTTTTGTGGGCAAGTGCGCCTATTACCTACACAAACCAGTATTTTGGTACAGTGATAACAATTTACAGCAAGTTTTGACCAGGTTCTGGGGACATAATAGGAATTGTAACAAAATCGATTACTTTTCGAGATTCGATTATAGGTAAAAAGACAAATAAAATTATCGTTAAGGCCAGGTTGAACACGTGAATGAATTTCTTATCAAACCCCACAGCTGAGTTCGAAAAACTGTGCACGAAAATGTATTATTATCACATCACATCTAAATGTTAGTCAATATAATTTCAAAGTAAAGTGCTCATACCAGCTGCAGCAGGGCCTCAGCCGCGTGACCAGATCTCGGTAACGAGCAAAAACTGTGATACAACATTACTGAGGCGGACATGGAAAAAAACGCCGGACAAGAATACTGGAGGGGCAACAAAACTGTATAGTACATTAGTTACTTCAACTGTGAGCGTCATCATTTGGTACCTACGCTAAATAGGTATCACACGAAATGACTAAAAATATGGTATTTCTAAGTATCTATAGAGCATTGTGAAGAAATAGGCAGTTGTGATGAAAAATGCTAATCGTTGATGTATGCACAGCAATTAAGGGGCATCAATAAACCTACTACAGAAAATGTGGTAAGTAAATATTTCAGCAGATTTACACTGAACGTAAATGTACGACAAAATTAGCGATTTTCGTAAATTAAGACAGATGAAAGTGGCTCGCTACAATGTCGCGAGGTATTCGTATGTAAAAGTGATGAGACAGAAATAGTCGTTTGTGGTGGCACATCTCGTGAACTGTGTCATGGGCTCGGCCCACGCTCGACGGAAGGTCACCCGCCCTCCAAGACAGACTCATTACTCAATAGTCTGCAGTTTACGACCGAAAGTCAACACAGAAAATTCCATGAGTCACCATCACCACCGCACGGTAGCCATTTTTGATCCTACACTTTCCCTCGCCAAAGTGTACTAAGTCGTTAAGAATACGTGTGATTTTTTGCACGGTAACTACGTGAATACTACGCCACGCATCAAAGTAAATATGAAAATGAAATATGAGCTTCAACAAAATCCTTTTCTAACCCCCCGATACGAATTTTTGTGAAAGGTACGCACAAGTACGCGTTGGTAGCGGAGTAATAATAATCGGTGCTGTCAGTATGATGGATGGAGCCGCGATGACGAGGTATGGTGGATACCGAACCACCCCGACCCTCCCTCGCCCCCTCGTCCATTCAAAGCCGTTACCGCTGACGGCAAGAACATGAACGGAACTGCTAATCACCTCTAATATAAGATTAATTTACAAAACTAAGCGTATTCCCTGTAAAGAGGGTTCACGTTAACGGTACTTCTCTTTGTCTTGGTTCAAAAATTAGTAATGTTCTAACAGTCTCCACACGTCTGAGCAACTTGATTTTCTCTAGAAAACCAATTTGACTCAGAAAATAAGATTGTAGGTAGACAAATTGGATTTATTTGAGTTCTCGTTCAGCTCAAAGGTACAAGTTCTAATCTTACCATTACAGACTTCAACGACATCTGTTTATCCGATTTGAAGTGCAGTTCGAATGAGTCATTTCCGATACTAACAATAATTAAATCATTAAAGTTTTTACAACACATCTTCCTGACAACAGTAATGGACCCTCCCATCAACGCGCACCTACACCTCTCAAGCCATGTGAGACACGGAAATTATTTATTTAACGTTATACTCATAAAGTATTACAGAGGACATCTATTTCATTATGTATCGCCTTATGAGCTCAGTGGAATTCATCATGTCGAACTAAAATAGCACTTGTCTAGGCGACATTGTTAAAATTCGGCAAGCAGCCAGGTAGGAAGGTCGACGACATTACAAACATCAAGTAATATTCGCAACCTATACATAAGTGCCTGTCAACAAACACTGCTGAAGGCTAGCTCAAGTATTTATATTTGCTCGATGCACATTACACAACGAATAATTTGCTTCAGAAACTTTAATTATATCGCTCAGCACATGAGTCTTCGACTGATAGATAAAATCCAAGTTGCGCTTGCGGCCAAGTGTTCCTTCAATGAATAGAACAAAAAAAAACTACTACCACGTTCCCACGTTCGATAATCATTCAAGAACACTTGGTTGTTTATTAATCCTATTAGAGACTCTACAATGCAACTGGCGAGGTAACGAGCAGCTATTGGAACTCCATACGAGGAGAAGCTTTATTATAGCAGCTACTGAAACAGAATACATTGTTAGCGCATTTGCAATCGCTGTCGGGTAGTGATAGCCAGTGTAGTTAGCGAGAGCAATAGCATTCCTGTGGGCCGGCCCGACCGGTTCCACTTTGCCTGTTTATGGTTGGACCAGATATAAATAGATGCGCTGCAAACCATCCATCTTAATGCAACCATTTTTAAATGTTTTACAAGAATAATAGTCTCCTCCATGGCACAGTAACCAATACCAAGTTATAATCTTTGGCTTCAATCTCTCCGACCAAGTACAAAGTACAAAATCTTGCAGATTTAAATTGGTCGATAGTTTGAACACAGGATACGTTCGTGATTTATCATTTGAACGGGTCTTGTTCTCTCTGACATATTGTGTTGTTAGAGCAATTTATTCGTCTATAGACAACTACATATTATCAAGACAATAGCCCTTGTTAAGAGTTGACACGTTGACAGAGCTATAAAACAATATAATCAATGCAGCAAGTAGTCAGATATGGAGTGACGGATTGCCTCTGGCTGGAGAAATGCAAGAAAGCCACGGCGCGGCGGTTAGTAACAGATCTGTATCTGCAAACTTTATTACTAGTATACGAGTAGTTCATTGCCGACACAGCTTAGAAACATTGTCGATAAAATCTGCTAAGTAGTTGGACGGGCAGTTGCTCTCACGAGCGTACACGCAGTATTCACTTTCACTACGAATACCAATCTACCCTCTTCCACAAACGTTTCGCGAACGCGTTACATTCCTTGCGCTGCATTTGACCCAATAACAGGCTCATGAGCTTGTCGACTCTGAGAGGACACGACCGTTGCATAACGAACCACGTGGAGTGGGGAGCGTTGACCCCGAAAACGTGGTTGATAGACAAGCACTATCACACAGACCAACGCACCTGTAGTGGAGATAACGCGATATTTGGGCGCACAATAACGTCGTTCGACAACAAAGAACAAAGCCAACGAAAACACTTGAGCAATCTAACCAAAAGTCGAAAGTCATCGTTCATTTAATCATTTTGGGCCGTAGATGCGAGCTGGCCTTACTCAACCATCTCTACATTCCGTCCGCGCTGGAGTTACCCACTTTAGCCGTCGTTTGCCAATTCGTTGCATAAACGACCCACTAATGTCGAAGGAGGTCATTGTCGCATTACACGAACGTTCGCTCGCCTCGCAGGCGCAGGTTGAGCGCTAGTTGCAGGTTAGATAATTATATCGATTGAACTTCAGTCTCCTTCGGCGTGTCTGTGACCCCGATGTAAATATCTTGAGGCGGTTGTACTGTAAACAACTGACGCTCTGCTTGCGTCAATCGCTTGCACGGTGGTGTAGCGACGCTCGTCTCGGCTCTGATTTCCATTGATGTACGCGTTTGACTTAGTGCAGTACTATTTTAAACCACCAGAACAAAAACCATCTAGGGGATGGAAAACTTAGAATACTAATAAATGACGTCATGAATTATTTTCGGTACTCATGACATCCGAACCGTCATCTAGTCTTGTAAAATAAATGTCATGAGTAATAATGAATGACGTAGCAAGCTGTTATTTAGCTAAATTCTGGCAAAGATGGCCAATTCTAAAATAAAGCCGCGATTTCTACAGATAAGCTGCCACTATAATTAGAGACTTTACTGAGAATCTACATTGATATTTAAATATCTCAACCTTCCGTGTTTGAAAGACTGAAATTCTCATTGGTTTCAGATTCAAAGATAGCAGCGCATGAAGGATATTTTATTGTAACAAAGCAATGTTCTTGGTTATCTTCAACATTATAAAAAAAAAGACATCGCGGTCGTTGTTGTTGAGTCGCATTCAAGGTATAATTACTTACTCGTATTTGTTCTGCGACCGTGAGTATTGAGCTAGACCGCATATTCAGTCGGTCGCCAGCACATCAAGTTAGCACAAACCGTCAGATTTTCTCTTTTGATTTTGAACTTAACCTTCAAAATTTTAAGGTTTAAAATCCTTTGGAGAAATTTGACAGTTTCGCGTAGCTTGACCTGTGGGCGACTGTACCAATACCTACTATACTCGTAAATTAAATACCACATGTTGGAATCTTGTCTCGCGACGAGGCACTATCCATTTTTCTTAATATTAAATGAAGACCTTGAATACAATAATAAAATAAATCGCTAAATTATATGTTCCATGATATATTTTTACTCGTGCAGCGCTTGTGCACAACTACTGTATCGACTATCTACAAAGTAAGGTGACCTAAATGATAAGATTATTTCTATACTCGCTACATAGGCACACATGTGCGAAGTGTGAGTGTGTGTGAATTTGCATCGGGTTCGCTCGTACAATGACATTGTCGACCTTGACTACTGCCTCGTATATCACACACGCACACAGACACAGCGGTGCAAGGAATGAGTGCCCCACAAATGTTATTAGTCTGAATAAAACATAAGAGCGTTTACACACGACTAAAAACACTCGAACTGCAGGAAACGAGTGTTGTTGGTGGGTCATTTATTTAGCACCGAACACCTTTACCTGCTCGCGCATTTATACAATACTTTAGAACATAGGACGTGATAAAAGAGCTTTTAAGATGCACCTGGTGCAATGTTTAAAATTAAATTGGGTGTTTATAGACTGCAATATAGGTCCACGTCTCGTCGAATAGATACAGAACAGTTCAACACACGATAAGGCGCTCAGCGACCAAGGCCAGGCGAACTGAATTATCACAAGTGCGATATAAACGAATACATATAAATACAAATCTGAAATCATAATAAATACTTGCACGTACAATGTAGTACTTTTATTTGTTACAATTATGCACCATTGAATGGGTATTGATTTATAACAGATTTTTCATGAATCAAAAGCCAGTCGGGCTTTTCATTCATGAAAAATCTGCTGTCATCGAACATGCAGTATAAAAATAAAATGGATGCAGTTGTTTTTTTCTTTGGCTTATTGGATGCAGTTTCGTTCTTAATTTAAATGCTCTAGTGATGCGCTATATGTTACTCATACATATCAATATAAGACAATTTTTCTAATAAATAAATAAACAATAAATCCTATTTTTCCAGCATTTATGTTAAAAATAAATAAATAAGTAAATTTCTTACTTACTTAATGTGTTGTTTTTGGTTTGCCTCATTTAGAGCACGCGGGATACAACAGGATGTTTTCATCCAACGTGATATCATCGTAAGACAGATGTAAATTAATTACTTAAAGCAATACGATATACTTAATAAACTATTTGTATATACATTATTTATTAACGACGCTTCGTTTGAAATATAATTAGCGAGGTTGTTATCCTTGTCCATTAGTAGTAAGAAGTATTATTACTAAGAGAATTAAAAAAAAAACGATATAAAAATATAATTTTACCTAGATAGTTTGTGTTGACGAAAACAATGATTGTATTTAAAACGCACACGTCAAGAAAACATAATTATTAATCACAGACAATGTAACATTGAAATACTCGGTTCAGGAATCAAACTTGACATGTGTCATTTTATTACGGTAATTACACGTGATCAAATTACCATATCACATTATTCAACGTCAAATAATATTTTGTATAATTCCGTTTATTTCCGTATTTGTTATAACAACTCGTATGTCAACGTACTGGTCATAAACAGGTTTTGACTTTTAATAGACATTAGCTACGTGTTTGAAACAATTACCCAAGTTTTACTGTGAGAACAAAGTTCATTCGTCATCATAACAGGCCGTCGCCCTCTACATAACGTAACACTTTTTTGAGTACACTTAAGAAAGAAAACTAAATAATAAAATGTGTTTCTAGATAAAACTGATAAACATAATGTATAGGTACTTTGGGTGTCACCTCACTAAATATGTACTTCATTTGTTTTTCTGTCACTATGCGATTGTCAATTTATTCATTAAGGTGAATCCTCAGCAGTAAGCCGCCAAATTCAAATTTTCTTTGGATTTTTGCATATAGCAGCTTTGTTTTACGTCGTATATTTATTATTATTCAGTAAATATATTATTCCTACAGTCGCAACTCGCATTTTGATCAACATACAACGTAAAACAGAGCTGCATTTTGCAAAAAAAAACAAAGAAAATTTGAATTTGGCGGGTTACAGCTGAGGATTCACCTTAAGGAAGAGCCTTAACTCTTATTACGCGTTGCGCCACAAAAAAGTAACACCGGGTTGGGGGAACAATGCAGTTAAATCGACGAAACCTGAAATAGAATTGCAATGTCTATGCCCTGATATCAAATCCCACTCAAAATGAATGAACGAACAATGAACGGAAATTGTATACCCATCTCTTTTACACTATATTACAATAAGTAATTACTTTCTTGTCTTTGAATTTTATAACATGACATGTCATTTTAATTGTATTGTACGTGGTTTCCATGGAGATTTAGTTTATTGATTGACGAAAAGTTAGTTAGGGAAAAATATGGTTTACTTATGTTTTTTTTTTATAATTTGTATTTATTTATATTGCCCGCTGATGTAGTAACGAATTTTCACTTACTACAATGTCGAACAATATACAATACAAAATAAGTTATCAGCGGTACATCATAACGTCAATTTTTTTTGGACATTACTGACATTAACCCAGAGTTTAGCGACATAATTATCTCTCCCACATCGCGGCATCGGTGAGTTAAATATTTAAAAGTAGGTTTACCTCTAACTCTTGGTGGCGCAAGATGAATTATTTGAGTTAGCGGTTACTCCGAGTTATTTACGATAAACCATGAACGCGCTAGTGGACCTAAGCTTTTTACTGTACCTACTCGCATGGTGTAAAGGGTCCTTTATTCACCTCATAAACTTGAATTTGCGTGTGGTTAGTCTTAAATGTGAAACGTTGGCCTTTCCGTGAATGTCGTCCACAACGAGTCCAGGGGGCCAAGTCTACTAATTTACAAACGTCACAATGGTCTCTGCATTGTGAGTTTTTGACAGATTAGCCATACAAAATCTGTCAAAAACTAACAATGCAGAGACCATTGTGACGTTTGTAAATTAGTAGACTTGGCCCCCTGAGATTCAACCTCTACAATACAACACATCTAGTGTCACGTAAGAACAGTTTATATAAGCCTTATTTGAAGCTTCGTGTGCACTGAAGCCATGTCTGATGTAAACGGGTAATTAAGCTCATTATTATCATGCATGGGTAAAGAAAGAATCGAGTGTGCAAACTTCGGCCATTTAAAAGCAGAGCGAACTAGTGACTTACGACGGTTATACTTTTTTTTACCTTTTTTACTGCCCAGAATACATTTATTTATTGATAGGTGATAAACTATATTATTAAAACTTACTTTTACCTTATGTTTAGGTAGGTATATCCGATTGATGACGCGAACATTATCGATATCGACAAATGAAAGACGTTTCACCTTATCGAATCAAAGAAATGTTTGATTATTGGGACAGATTGCGTATCCTAGCACTCAATGTCTATTAGATATTGAATGACGTAAATTGTGATAGTCGATAGAGTAGTCTTGATTTGGGGCGCCGCAAATTGTTCTACTGCTCACGATTTCTATATTCTATGGCGCTTCACGAGTTGTTTTTTTTAAAGTAAAAACTTTCAAAGCAAAACTTTTAAAGTAAACGCTTTCCGAACAGTGACCGAAACTGAAATGTCACGCTCGGGTCTGTGCCGCTGAATCGGGTATACTCGGCTACAGTCGTAAGTCTTCATTTCGTTTCAATCGTGTATGTACCTATATGCACACACCCTCTGTTTTTAATTAATTTTCTCTAACGAACCCCAAATAGCAATACAAGCATTTAAATGGATCCTATATTAAGGCTGCTTGAAACACACGCGCGACACGCGGTGCCTTTGTGTAGCGTGCGATTCGCGTCTGTTTGAAAGAGCCTTGACTGTGCGTAAACGAGCATTTTATTCGACAGCTTTTTATAGTTCGCTGAGTATAACAAGACCAAAACCGAAATATTCGTGTTATCGAGGCTAGAAAACTAAATCACGTAGTATAAAATTAGTATGGTATCATAAATACTTACAGTTAAATTTTGTTAAGTAAATTGCACGGTTGGTATGTGCTAATAAATTCAAATAACAGGTTTAACTTGTATGGAAGCTGCAACAATACAAAGATCATGATATAAAAGATCATCGCCCTACGTGAGTGCGTCTTTGATTGACAATGCTTAAATGTACGCATTTTAACTACACAATGATAATGTTATACTGCTTCGCCTGCTAGCTATACATTGTGTATACAATGACATGCAGAGATTTAGCGTAACCGTTATGATCACTCGATTTAGATCGATATTCGTGAGATCCGGGATGTGTTCACAGTTAAACAGTCACTTCACTACAACAATGCCAACTTTGTTAGAGTAAAATCAATGGATACTATAACAGATGGTATCTATCTTATCTGTTCTGTGGTATCTATCGATTAAAGGAATTTTAAATTGATTAATTGGGAATGTTCATCTTTCAATTCGATTTCGTGCAATGATCTATCGAAATTCGATTTATATTTATAACGCAATGAATTAAAATTGATAATAGAAAACTTATCCTATTTGGATCTTGGGTATCCCGGAAGATAATGTCTGACAGTAAATAAGTGTAAGTAGTTAAGAGGGATGCGATAAGGTAGCCCGCGAAATTCAAATTTACTTACGTTTTTTGCAATTTGCAGGTCAGTGTCAGATTGTATGTTGATTAAAATATGATTCGCGGCCGTAACAAGTATGGCTTTACAGAATTATAATCATTAGAATCAGCAATACAACTCCTAAAGTTAGAATTGAGCTCAAATGTCAAGATTTCATGAAATAATCGTTCAATAGGGTAATATGAACTTATAGAGATGTATTGATGATTATTGTGATTATAATTCTAGAAATACATATCTATTACGGCCGCGAATCATATTTAGATCAACATACAACCTGATACTGACCTGCAAATTGCAAAAAAAGTAAAAACATTTGAATCTCGCGGGCTACCCTGGCGCTTCCCCCTTAAGTAATATTTAATCGCCTGAAGTATATATATCTATGTATAGAAAAATTAAATATTTTTAACGTGATAGGCTAACGCTATCTACCATATATGCATGCTTTATATATATGCTATGCTATGTGGTTCATGGTAATGAACAGTCTCAGTTTATAGCCGTTCTTAACGATGACATTAAAGAATGGTACGAATACGAACTCAACCATCCACAACTAGAGGTCTACGTCTACTTAGTAAGCTCGAATTCCATAGTTTCGCCGTATCGGATCCTACGGATATTATAAGAATAGTTAGGGCCCGACCTAAGAATGAACGATACAACGTTTTGAGTTCCTACTCCCGATGTGTTTTGCCCGTCTGAAAAAGTTAATTCATCTGGTGTAGAGTCCTCTCCGAAGTTTCGAGTTATTTTCGTAAGTATCCGTATCTTCGTTGACGAACTTAGACCACGTTCGCACGGACGTAAAAATATCGTGGCGGGATTTTATCGCGCATTGGATTTTCAACTCTCGGTGTTGAACCGGGCATTGAGAATCCAACAGAGTGCATCCCACCGTGTTGAAAAAACACACTGTTGGATTTTCAACTCTCGACACTAAGCAGTAGGCCTCCTAATCTAAGGTCATAAAAGTCCAACATAAAAGACGAACTAAAACACAACTCACTATCTTTTGAATTGCGGGTTAAACATATTATGTAGTATACAAAGGTATAACTATAATAAAACGTTGGTTTACCAAGAAGTTCAAACTCCAGTGATTTGTCTCAAGATACTCGATCTCAAAGATGGTTACAGCGGCCGCTTCGAGTTGAGATAATAGAAGTAACAAGCGACGCGATGGCAGCGCTTGCGCAGCCGAGCGAGACGCGCGCTCGACCGCATATCCGCCGCTATGCCTCTTCCTAGATTCACATCATCGTCTTTAGAAAAAAAAAACCCTCTTTCTCTGTGTTTGTAATTCACTTTTCAACATAGATACCAGTTCAAATTCAATAAGAAAGTATCAGTATATACTAATATAATACAGCTTAAGAATTTGTTTGTTTGAACGCGCTAATCTCTGGAATTACCAGTTCGATTTGAAAAATTCTTTTAGCATTTTTAATAGCCCGATTTTTGAGGACACCACGCTACGACCCTTAAGAGCCCGCCGCGAAACCGCGGGACACAGCTAGTTCCGCACATGACTTTCGATGAATCAGACTATTAATAGGTCCTAACTCCTATCTAGCCGAAGACACATGGTGCGTCGCTAATAGGAAATACGTCCTTAGAGCTCGAATACTAAATTACATGCTTGAGTTGAGGAAACGACTATCAGAACGGTCATTAGTACTTTAGTATTTACGTAATTAATTATGGAGCACTTATCAACTCATGACATCAGAATGTTGAGTAATCGTGATAATAAAGCCTTAAACTCTACATTTAAAGTAAACTATTAAGTTACTTAACATTATTATTTATATGTACGAGTACGTCACGGATTCTGGCATTATACTATCAAATTGAGAAAACTCATGTGACTTGATGTGACGCGATCCGCTTTTAGGTATAAATATTAACTACATGTCAACGAACTTCAAACAGATTGAACACTTAGCTATGTATTTAAAACTGACAAAAAAAAACACACTTTAAATTATTATTAACAGCGACCAGTTCTCAGAATTTTGGGCTATCGATGAAAGACTCGATGATAAGTCACATAATTACATTTAACCCACTCAGATTCGAGGGGTCCCTAACAATAAAATAGTCACGATTCTTATAAAAGCCGCGTGCTTAGAAAATAGGGGGTCAGACAGACCATTAGATTATACAGTCAAAGGGTTGCCAAAAACGTTTTATTATTGAAAAATATATGACCCTTGCTAATGTTAGAAGCAGCTGCCGAGTAACAGCGCACAGATTAATATTATTCTAATACTAAGCCCGGCTTAGTAGTTAAAAGCGACCGAGTTGATCGGATTTGTATAATTATGCTAATTCAAAGACCAATTTATAAATAGACGGAAACCTACATTATGGTACATATATAATAATAATACATAAAATATAAGCGTATATTGAAGAATACCAACATCGTGTTACGTGACTGCTAATCGTTACATAACACGTTTTATTTAAATCAGATGAAGTCACAAGCTATCAGTATGCTTCTCCAGAAGGTCGTTGACCCGCTTGATTAAGGAATCATCAATCAAGCATAGCTCTACAAGAGGGTATCGCATTTCACACATTGAAAACGTTTGCTCGCATATAAGCAATCGTTATAAATGGGCTTTCGGTGTCATGTTTTGCAATAGCTACAATAAATTGTAGTGGTCTTATTAAAACCATTACATGTGTGAAGTGCCTACTTGTATCTGCTCTACCATCTAACTTATGTACTTGACTAAATAATAATTTCTGTCAAACAAAAAGTATTAATCACATACCAGTCAAGGATATTTATTCAAAATTAATCAGTTAAAGATCTGTCGCGCGTTCTCACTAAGATTATTTTTTTAGCTCCAGCTGTCAAATCGGCAAGGTCTCGGCTAGGTCCGTAACCCTTTCGTTGCGATAAAACAAACGATTATTCAAATTGAGAAACAAATGATTTCCGGCTAAGTGAACTGGGTGTATTTAGTGGCATGAAATAATTAGTGCCGTGTACACTACACTGGCTGACTTCTCGACTATTTATATGCGACGTGTCAAAAAACGGCTGTGACCTTGGCGCCCCCACGCGGACGCCGCGATACATTCACCTCAGGTGAGGCCCGTGGGGTTCCACTGTACCCTACGTTTATTTTGTAATTTATTTCGTAACTATCAATGATATAAAATCTCAGACTCGCAACAGGACATTCTTCGAACATTTCCTTGCCACCACATACATCTATTGAACGATTCCACACAAAAGTTTTCATAAAGTTTAAAACAATCATGCCATGTTTAATCGTAACACCAAAGTGTTATTCCAGTTTGTAGTGTATGTAACAGATTAAATATAAAATTCATTGGGCCTTTCAAAATGGACAACACGCCAAATGATTCGGATCGCTTACTATAAAATTATAAGAGCGTTGATTGACCCAGTTCATTTCTTACAGATGAATAGGCATCAAGGTGTTAAGGGGGATGCGCCAAGGTAGCCCGCGAAATTAAAATTTTCTTACGTTTTTTGCAATTTGCAGGTGAGTATCAGGTTGTATGGTGATCTAAATATGATTCGCGACCGTATCAAATATGGCTTTACAGAATTATAATCATTAGAATCAGCAATACAACTCCATAAGTTAGAATTGCCCTCAAATGTCATGATTTAATGAAATTGTCATTCAATAGGTTAATATGAACTTAGAGAGATGCATTGCTGATTCTAATGATTATAATTCTGAAAAGCCATATTTTTTACGGTCGCGAATCATATTTTATCCAAAATACTACCTGACAGAGACCTGCAAATTGCAAAAAACGTAACAAAATTTGAATTTCGCGGGTTACCCTGAAGGTTCCGCCTTAATGGATTTTTTTAGGCCATCTTGTTTTTCGACTATTTAACTTTATAGCGGGAAGATTTAAACATAAAAACTCCTTTGTAGTCGAATATTTGCAAATGAATCAACAAGGGATTTCTTCAATAAGTGAGTGGTTACTATGGATGTAAAGAATAAATTATAATTTACTGAGATAAAAATGATTGTATTGTTACTTAATGGATTTATTACAATAATAATATAAAAGTTACTAAAGTACGTTAAAAGCTAATAAAATTGATAATGGAATCTTTTCAATGGATTAAACTAATTTCTACGGGATATTTTTAATTTAGATGTCGGAATTTTACTGAAATATAGAGATATTATGCCTAACTTTCATAGTTTTGAAATAAGAAATTAAGTGATAACATTTTCGTACTTCATAAGTAACTTTGAAACTTCATAAAAGCTCGGTAATTATTTGTTTATGTAACAAATAATTACCGAGCTTTTATGAAGTTTATGCGTTTTCACTTGAAAATACATTGAAAACTCAGTTAATGATTACATATTCAGAAAATTTAGTACTTATGTGCTTAGTAATTATTCTTACTGAAAATTTTGACAGTATGGCATTGACCTGATATTATTCTGAAAGAAAAACGAGGTAGCTAGTTACTTATTCTTGGTTTATAACCAAGCTTAATTTTCCTGAGCATGTAAAACTTGATGGATTGGCCAGCTAACGCTATAATAACCAAGTATAGCGTTATTATTCACTGAAATATAATTTGGTAACAACAGTATAATGAGCCTAAGAAATAAATCTTTTCTCATGAAAATTATTACATAACCATGTCGAATGTTGCAAATAATATTTTTCAAGTAGAGTTTGACTAAGTGAGATCAAAATAAGTACAAAATGGAGTTAATAGAGCGAGGAAAGATGTAAAAACAATCATCCCCAATAAAATGGCCCGCATACGCGTCATTTGAAGTAAATGCGTCAATAAAGTGACTGAAGCCTCGGCTAATAGTAACATCAGAGATAACTGTAGCATGCGGGCTGGTACCATAATACAACATCTCGCTACGCTTTAAAAAGGGAAAGAATATAATTATCTGGGACTCACGGAGCAGCCCGCCATGTTCCTTAAATAATTACAGAATAAGCATAATAAGCCTATAATATTCCCACTTCTGGGACACAGGCCTCTTTGCTGTGAGAGGGAGCGGGCCATAGTATACCTACCACGCGTGTCGTCATGCTCACTTAAATGTCTCACTGTTGGTGGATCATTCGGTTCCCTACAAAATGGTTGAGCTGGATGGTGCTGATCCACGCGTCATGTTCGTGAACGAGCGCCGTCAGTTGAGACTGGTCATCTCTTAACTGCCACGGCTTATTTTTATTATTCATATATTTTGATTTATTTTTTAATATACATATTTTTTTTACATTGTTCTCACATATAGAAGCAACAAGAATTAATGTACCAACGATTTTGTAATATCTTGATTTAAAAAGAGTGTCCTTGGAGTTTCTTGCCCGTTCTTCTCCATAGAGATCTACGTTTTGGAATGGGCAACTAGCTTCAACTTTCTGACTAACTGACCGACTCTTTGACAATGCAAAAGTGCCTTTAAATGGTTTAATTGAAATAAATGCTTTGAGTTTGAGTTTGTCCAGTGCGGTTTGGTGGATGGCACGTCTTTGTTTTTTTTTTGTATCTAGTACATTCCGGTTTCCTTACGATGTTTTCCTTCACCGTTTTTTAGAACAGTGATGATGAAATTAAATACACAAAGTAAAGTGCCTGTCTGGGTTCGAACCCTCAAATAATTGTTGAACTTTAATTAAATGGGTATGGATTCCCGACACACGAGGGTGACCATCTGGCTACAGACGACAACAGTGTTACTACGTCTCGAAGTTTCAACATAGTAAATAAAGACCATCAGAATCAGACAAAGAACAATTTTCAAAATATGTAAGCTTTGAAAATGCACGATGACATCAATGTGTACCAATTAACACGGACATGTACAAATAAGCAATATTTTCGAGGAAGGACATTGAGCAACTCTGCCAAACTCGGAAGAGACCCTGGCGAGCTCGAAATAGCAAGGCACACATTCTAATCTAACCACAAGTACCTTACAATAACCTCTGAGTAATGACTAATGAGCCACAAACATCATTCAGGGTTTTATGACATTTCAAACAAACTCAAAGAAACGTTTTTTAAACAGTTGAATGTCAGAACCTCTAGACAGTGCGCACACCTGAGTCGAAACAGTTTTGTCTGTAATACATTTTTATCTTTGACTATGAGACTATTGTCGCGAGTGTGTAGGTACGCCGCCATCATTGTTTTCATAGAGCGATAGTCTGTCTAAACTAAAGCATGGAATTCGTATGCACTATTTATAAGACAGTCTTTGGTATCCAGTCTACGCACAGCCCACATAACCTCAAATTATTGTTACTTCAACAAATACATTACATAATTTTCTAGAAAGCTGATTCTGAATAGTTAATTATGAAACATTAGCAATTATCGAGATATGTACCACGTACGTGAAACTTGAATTTATCGCATGGCCGCGCATTGAAGAAAGTGGAAATCTGCAAGGGGTGACGATTTTACACTATCGCTGGGTGTTTCGCCAATTTCCAGTGAAGACGTAGAAGATTAAATTTATTTTAATTTCTACAGAGAATAATGAGAATTATACTCACGCCTCGTCCTCGAGATTAGTAATTTACACATGTAGTTACGCTAGTTGTCACCACTCATGCACTTAGTTGAGAAAAAAAATATTATATTTAACTTTTCTTTTTATATGGCAATTTAATTTGACATTTGACAAAAACTCTTTTTTTTTTTATACTTGTGGGTACTTCGTCCAGTTCTGCTCTCAGACGATGTCACCAATCATTCGCATTCTAGTGCTCAACCACTCAACATCTATTTCGCGTCTTCGCACAGTTTGTTATAAAAAATGCCGAAACGTAAGAATTCTAGGTCTCGCGAAGAAGACATTAACCATTACAAAAATAAGATAAGAAAGTTAGAACGCAAAATTCGTGATAGACAAATTAGTGCTTCGCAAAGTGTATCAGACTTGGAGGAAGCTATTGTTCTACACGATGAAGATATTGGAGCAGGTATTTACCTACTTACTCAATTTAAAGTGATAACTATTTTCTTACCGTCCTGTTTACGTATCTACGTAATTAACTTACTTTAATGCAACCTGAACAGTCACTGGGGCTGTTTCAACGCATTTAAAATACGGTTGGCGTTCCTTCCGCTGGGGATTGTAACCTAACCTAATAATTATTATGACTATGACTAATCTACAAACAATAATTATGTACCTACCAAGCTGAAATTTCAATGCTTTATAAAAAGATAAAAGATTATGATCGTAAAAATTAGTCATGGACTTATTTAAGTCCACTTTTTAATGTTTATATGTAAGTTATTCAACTTACGTTTTCAAAATTATCATATCTATGATAATTTTCAGACACCCCCGCACTGCGACCAGATGATTGGTTATTAGAATGGCCACCTGAAGATGAATCAGTTCAGGATTCGAACAAAATCTGTGAACCTCAGCCAGGCCCTAGTACTTCCGCGGATGTACCCCCCGAAGAGCCTATCGCTCATGATGTGAATATTCCTGATCTGGATACGGAAATTCTAGATATTTTAGGCGATGATCCTACTAACACTGACAAATACGGACCTGAAATACGCAACGAAGTTGCAAATCGTTTATTACACATTGCTAAAGACGGTCTGAATAAGGAAAATCGTAAAAAATTGATCTCAAAATATTTATTACCAGGTAATTGTATCCAACTAGATGCCCCTAAAATAAATCTAGAAATTAAGGCGGCAATTGCTGATACCGCGATTAAACGCGATAAAGGCATAGAAAACAAACAGAAACAAATGTCTAGTGCAATTGCTTGTTTGGCCGACATCATAAATTCCCAGATAAATTCAAAAACAATAACCAATGACGTGCTACAAAAATTAATGGATATAAGCAGAATTTTATGCGATTTACAACATGCAGATTCCATCACACGTAGAAATTTCATTTTATTTGCACTAAAAAATGACATGAAGGAACACCTTAAAAACACCAAGATAGACACGTATCTGTTCGGTGAAAATTTAGCAGAGACATTAAAATCAGCAAAGGCTGTAAATAAATCAGGAATCGAACTGAAAGCCGAATCTAGCAGCAAGACTGCGAATACCTATTATAAAGGACCAGCATCGAGAGCTTTAAACCGCAGGGCTCCCCCCCAGGCGCGCAGGCCGCCCGCGGGGCCGGCGCCAGCGCCGAGGAGCCGCGAGCCTGCGACGTCGCGCGCGCCTTATCCCCCGCCGCAGACACAGTACATGCCACCGCACGCGCACTCATCGAAGACGTCATCGCGGGGCCATCAGTCGACGTATCCCCGTCGCCGCTTCTAGACACAATTAAGTACGCAGGCCGCTTATCTAAATTTTATCAACAATGGACTGCAATTACGAAAGATCAGACTATACTATCTTGGATAAGAGGTTATAAAATACCATTTACATCACCCGTTGTACAACATACACTTCCTGCTAGACCAACTTACTCGGCTAATGAAAGACCGCATTATTTAGAAGCGATTAATAACCTACTCAAAGTAGGTGCAATATCAAAATGTTCCCCATGTGAAAACCAATTTGTCTCAAGTATTTTCTTGGTACCGAAACCAAATGGCAAGATGCGCTTTATTTTAAACCTAAAAAACCTTAATAAATTCGTTAAAACAGATCATTTTAAGTTAGAGGATCTAAGAACAGCATTAAAAATTGTAACGTATAATTGTCAAATGGCGTCAATTGACCTCAAAGACGCATACTTCTTAATTAAAATGCATAAAGAATCTCGAAAATACGTAAGATTCTATTTTGAGGGTAAATTATTCGAATTTAATGTTTTGCCATTTGGGTTAAGTACAGCCCCATACGTTTTCACAAAAATATGTAAACCTATAGCTAAATTATTGCGCTCCGCAGGCCTTCTGTCCACTGTTTATTTAGACGATTGGTTATTGTTTGGATATTCCCGTCTGGAATGCCTTACTAACATAGATCTAACTAAAAGATTATTAACTTCACTTGGTTTCATCATTAATGTAGAAAAAAGTGCACTTTTTCCTTCGACCAAATGCAGATTCCTAGGAATGATTATAGATTCACACGAGTTTCAGATTAGTTTGCCAACAGACAAAAGTTACGAATAAAAGCGCAACTTGTAACGTTTTCAAAATTAAAGCGTTGTAAAATTAGGGCTTTTGCTCACTTATTAGGCTTATTAGTTTCTTCTTGTCCAGCGATCGAATACGGATGGCTGCACACTAAAGAAATGGAAAGATGTAAATATCTAAACTTGAAAGGTCATGATGATTATAATAAATCTATGAATTTACCTGAATCACTATATCCTGACTTTGACTGGTGGCTAAATAAAATAGAACATTCTGTCCATCGCATAAAAGTTGATGTTTACCAAGTTGAGATATTTTCTGACGCCTCAACGACGGGGTGGGGGGCCGCCTGTGAAGGAAGGTCTGCGAGCGGGCAGTGGTCGAAAACCGAACGAAAACGACACATAAATTATTTAGAACTGCTTGCCGCATTTATTGCCTTAAAAGTTTTTGCTAAAAACCTTTTTAATTGCCAAATATTACTACGCGTTGACAATTCAACAGCAGTAGCATATATAAATAAAATGGGGGGTATACAATACCCTCATCTCACAAATATAACTCGTGATATTTGGAACTGGTGCGAAAGCAAAAAGCTTTTCGTCTTTGTCTCGTACATAAAATCTAGTGATAATATTATTGCAGATTACGAATCACGAAGAACTCATCCTGACATAGAATGGGAGCTGTCCGATTGGGCCTTTGATATTCTCACGCGCGCATTCGGTCATCCAAAAATTGACTTGTTTGCTAGTCGTATAAACAACAAATGTACCACATACATATCCTGGCACCGAGACCCAGACGCATTTGTGATAGACTCGTTTACGGTTTCATGGGCAAATTATGATTTCTATGCATTTCCGCCATTTTCAGTCATACTTAAAACTCTTAGAAAAATAATAACAGACAAGGCACGGGGCATCATGGTCGTACCTTTTTGGCCAACACAGCCATGGTACCCCGTGTTTAGATCCCTCCTTATTTCGGAAACTGTTACATTTCCACCTAAAAGCCAGGCCTTACTGTCTCATTCCAGCTCCCGTCGGATACACGAGTCCATTAACCTGGTGGCAGGCATATTATCCGGGACGCATTTTCAAGGAGAAACATACCAGAATCATCACTTGGTATAATTTTAGCATCATTAGCACCTAATTCCATGAAACAATACGACGTTTACTTGAAGAAATGGTGGGACTTCTGTAAAATTAATTCGTTAAATGTTTATGACGCTTCTGTACCCACAGTACAGTATATCCTTTTTAACCCAACTCTTTAATGACGGTTGCCAATATGGTACACTCAATTCATGCAGATCGGCTCTTTCCCTAGTGCTGAGCCCGGTACTAATTAATGATCATATAATAAAAAGATTCCTCAAAGGGGTTTTTAGACTAAAGCCACCAAGACCTAAATATGAAGTTACCTGGGATACCAACCTAGTTTTGGATAAATTGAGTTCATGGCATCCTAATGAGGAATTAACCTTAGATAAAATTACAAATAAAACCATTACTTTACTGGCTCTGTCAACAGCTCACAGAGTCCAAACTCTCTCGAAGATAAAAGTTAGCAACGTTCAAAACCTTTCTCAGCGTATCGCAATTAAAATCTCCGATATTATAAAGACTTCTAGACCGGGATTTCAACAACCTATTATTCATTTACCTTTCTTTATTGATAAAAAATCCATATGCCCAGCCACTACATTACTGTGTTACATAGAACGCACCTCATTATTAAGAACATCTGACGATTTATTTGTTGGAATTAGGAAACCTCACAAACCGGTGGGAACGCAGACGCTTAGCCGCTGGATAAAGCAAACACTCAGTGAGTGTGGGGTCGACACGAACGTGTTCAGTGCACACAGCACGAGACATGCAGCATCATCGCGCGCGCACTCACTTGGCGTTAGCTTAGATACTATCCGTAAAACGGCAGGCTGGAGTAGGAATTCCACAACTTTTGCAAAATTTTATCAGAGAAGTATTATTGATGATGATAGTACTACCTTAGCAGAATCAATAATCAACCAACATGCTTAATTAATTTATTGTGATTATGGTATATAATTGTCTACAGCTAACTGTGATAGCTATTATAAGAATAATTATTCCTTAGTTAGTTACTTTATATTTATTCGTTTGTGATTAATTTTACCCTTTGAGTATAGTAATCTAGTACTCAAAGAAACCGCCTAATTATTGTTAATCCTAGAAGTACAAAGTTGTTCTTTCTGTTTTTTGATTGTACCAAAATAATCAATTATAAAAATAATTATTTTGATATTTACGAACATTATTATAAATTGATGATATTCCCAAAATACTCTCAAAGTCTACATGTGTAAATTACTAATCTCGAGGACGAGGCGTGAGTATAATTAATGATTAAACGAACTTACCTGTACGTGAAGTTCTATCATAATTATACGAGCGCCGAGTCCGAAGAGATTAGTAATCCCACCCTCCCAGTGCTGTACGTACATACACACCCCTAATTATCTATAGTGTCTCGGAAATACATCAATGAACCACAGGATATTATACTCTAAACTAAATGATTGGTGACATCGTCTGAGAGCAGAACTGGACGAAGTACCCACAAGTATAAAAAAAAAAAGAGTTTTTGTCAAATGTCAAATTAAATTGCCATATAAAAAGAAAAGTTAAATATAATATTTTTTTTCTCAACTAAGTGCATGAGTGGTGACAACTAGCGTAACTACATGTGTAAATTACTAATCTCTTCGGACTCGGCGCTCGTATAATTATGATAGAACTTCACGTACAGGTAAGTTCGTTTAATCATTAATAATACATTATGAGAAGCAGAGAAATTATAGCTTTCCTTTTAACATCCAAAAGAATATTCAAGTCAGATCAAAAATAGAAGAATGAATCTGTTAATAATTCAGTTGATTTATTAACGATTTATGATTTACACTCTTTGTAAATGACATCCATTTGAAAAGCCTTTTCAAAAGTACAGAACACACTTCTTAAAGTCGTTTACAGCGTGTGTAAATGCGACTGCATAGTGCAATTGATTGGCTTCACATTCAGAGATCACAATTTGGATTTCCTTACCTTTTATTTGTAACATCTTCACATATAGTAAGTTAAAGTATATCATGCGCATACGTGCCTTGTCAGGCGATGCGATTTACCATCAGAAGTAGTCTTGAAACCGGTTGGACCGGCGCGACCGTGGTCGCTTCGACGCACCTCCACTGCAACCAGCTCTCTTAAATTGTTTAATACAGTATTTCTTAGCAAATTGTAATAATTTCAACACTAACTGCTGAGGTTCGCTCTTTATTAAGATATTTTCCGTGTAACAAAGCTTAACAAACTAATTTTTTCTACGGTCGCAAGATTTTAAAGTATTTTTTTAACTAAAAGTAGAAGTAGGTATCTCAAGGTTTTTTTTTTTAGAATATAAACTTGTGTCGAGATATTTACGGACAGCCAAACTCGTGTTTTCAATGGTTGCATTTGCAGAATATTAAGTAGGTGTTTGTTTAGTAAATTCTTATAGGAACGTAAGGAGTTTTGTTGTGGAACATTCTTTTGTCTTGTTATTTTTGTAAATAGCTTCGTTACAAGAATAGATTACTTTACTTGTTGGTTGAGAGGGTGCGGCCCTCTTTTCGTCCCTCCACCTTCCCTCCCATTTGTCTCCCTCTGCGATTGATGATAGATTAAGCATACTTATACAGTCCTAGCAATATTTTCTGTATGTTCGTGAATCCTTGAAGAAGATTTAGTATTTTGTAAAGTCATACAATTGTCACTTTATTAGTCATCAGTATTTATGCATCTGAGCACTGTGTCGTACGTCATGTTCGTGAACGAGCGCCGTCAGTAGGGACTGGTCATCTCTTAGCTGCCACGGCTTATTTTAATTTAATTTAATATTTGAATTGTTTTAATATTTTTATTACGAACACTTTCAACGTTCTGCATCGTTCTCACATGCATAATTTCAACATGAATGATGTAACATATATTTTGTAAGCATATTTTGATTTAAAAGAGTGTCCGTAGAGTTTCTTGCCCGTTCTTCGCCATAGGTACCTACTACGCTTTGGAATGGGCAACTAGCTTCATCTTTCTGACCGACCGACTCCTTGACAATTCAGGTTTAAATTTGAAATAAATGCTTTGAGCTGAGTTGAGTATGTATGACGCAAGATCCGTGCAATGTTATGATTTAGAAACACGTGACTAACTATTTGAGTTACGAGGTCAATTTTTGTAAATTATAGCCACCAAATCAGAGCAATGCGAAATCAGCACAGATTGTGAATCATATTTATGTGTGCTAATAACTTCTACCTAATATTGCAATACCTCCACAATTAAAGGATGTAAGTAAGTACCTATATACTTACCTACTTTAGTGAGAACGTATTTTCTCAGTGTCAAACATTAGAGATGCAACACTTGATAAAAATAGGTAAGTAATGATTAATTTAGGTATGATAAGAAATGCTTTGGATACGCCACGACATTACATGTAGAGTAATACTACATACTACCTCATCTTCTATTTAAACGCCAATCAATTGAGTTCTATTAGGAATATCGCAAAAAAAAAACAATTTCACATGCGACATAGTAAATTTTCCATGGCAACCTTGAATTTGTACCTAGTACCTACCTAGCGATAAGAACATTATTCATACTAGTGCTGATCCTCCTACACTAGTCGTAGACGCTAATCAAATGGCAAGACGTAAACTATTGTTTACTAAGAAACTATACTAATTAACACAAATTAGAAGCCTTAAGTGGGAAACCACAGACAAGTTTATAAAATGGAGTTTAAATTTAGAACTCTTGAAAGTCGTATTTTTAAATTCGTTATGTAATAATGACTTCCTCATACAATTTGCACATAATGCAGTGCACCTGAATGTCACTGTTACTAATTCAATACCTACGCGTGTACTAGGTACTGACTTAAATAGACACTCGAGTATTTTTAGCCACGCGCCCACAGTCGATCATTCCTAGATTACTCAGACGAACACTCGCACATTCAAATGTATTGTTATGGTGGTGTAATAAAATGCAATCAACATCGGTTACGTACCTACCTATTTACTAGATTATTCATTGAAATACCTACTTCTTCAATACGCACCACCGCGTATTTTAAAATAAATCGTGTCTAATTTGTTTTTTCCATAGCACTTCGACTCGGTAAAACGTATAAAATGCCCATACGTGTAATCTAAATGCTATTACAATATTAGAAAAGCTTGATAACGCTTCCCATTCGTCGAACTGAATGTAGGTAAACAAAACGATTGTGCTTGTTGTAAGGGCAAGGAGACATCGGCTCGTTGCGGCCGGTCAAGGTATCCGGGCCAAAGGTCGATGACAGTCGCGGCCCGCTCGCGGCCGGCCGAGCGCTACGTTTGCCGCCAAAAAATACGCTAACTATTTTGCATGTTACATTACAATATTCAAAACAAAAATAACCTAGGCCCTTACTTTTTTATTTTTTTCAAACTAACCTGATGACATCGACTCATTTTCTGATTTCGGTGTTGTCGGGGGCATTGGTAAGGGCATCGACGGTAGGGGTTGTGTTTGCTGTGGCTGTTGCTGCTGTGGCGGTTGCTGCTGCTGCTCCATGGTGCAGGTGCCCAGCGACTGCGCCATGCTGTACGTGATGCCATCGTCGTAGCCCCACAGCTCCAGGCCGCCGTACTCGGGCGACGCGAGCGACTCCGGGGACATCACCATAGCCGGCGGCAAGCCAAGCGCTGAAGACGACGTTACCTCAGACGAGCTCTCCTCGAGCATTCGCAGCGTCTGGAATCCTCCGTTGTTATACCAGCGGCGTCTCATGTCTACGAGCGTGTCACACGCTCCGGTATCCACGAGCGCCGAGGGACATCCTCCAACGAAGGCTTTCACTTCACTTTTTCCTCGCACTAAACTATCTAAACGCGACTCTATGGACATGCACCACTCGTCTACGCAACGTTCAAACCGAAACGAATCGCTATCCACTGTCTCGACTTTCGTGCAATCCAATAGGACTCGGAAGTCTCGTTCGAGCGGCGACAACTTTTTCTAGTCACAACACAATCCGAGCAACAGGTGAGAAGAGCACGCGAGTCCCACGAGTTCGTGCGGTGATGTGGAGACGGGGTTCACGCGTTGTTCGAGCAGTAAAAACGAGTACGTTGCGCGCGCGCGACCGTCGTCAGCGGAGTACGTAGAGCGAGCGAACGAGCGTCGCGGCCGCTCTCACTACTCACTGCCACGGTCGGCGTGACGTCACGTCCCCCGCGCCCCGCGCCGCACGCCGCCGGCCCCCGCGCGCAAGTCGCAACCGTGGCACAGAAAGTCAAGCCACCGGCGACAGAATGTAGCGCGCCGATAAAACACCCTCAATTTATGAAGACTCGTTCTATCAAAACAACTTCGCTGTTTGTTACGCAACTTTTGAACTTGAGAAAGTTATTTGCGAAATTATCTAATGGTAAACATTCCTGATTTCCTGTTTATACGCTAGTATCTCTGGGTACCTAGTTTGTTCATTTGGACATGTAGTTACCGACTCTACCTGCTACGCTGCGGCTATTAGTCTGCATATAAAATCAGTTCTACTGCACGACATATTATATGCGATATAATTATTTAAAACATAAATACTTACTGAAGTACTTACTTAATTAAAGCAGATCTTATACAATATTATAATGTCATGCTAATGTAGCTGTGTAACCTCAAAGTCACTAGTGCATTTTAAATGCTAGCACGTAGATGGTTCGTATATTACCCATTTAGTTGCGGGATTATGACAACACTGTATGGATAGGTAGGTATTATATACGGTTACCTACAGACAGCCGGCAGGTAGGTATGTTATTAATCATACTTATAAGCCTAGACCCATTTTAGCAGACGCCCTTAATAGAGAGATAAACAGCGTCGGTACCTACACCGTTTGTTTTGCTAGACATCATGTGACACATTGACACCAACCTGATGTCCTCCACCGAAAAATGGAACGACGTCCTAAATTGCAGCATTCAGGTTATCATACTCTTGGGCCGTACGAAGGTGTGGCGATAATTTTTATCTGCACAACCGCGGCGATAGCACTGGTTTGTTTAGGTTACATTACGTTGCGTGCTGGGCGTGAAATGTGGCGTGTTTCCGTGCGAGCAGCGATGTATAACGATTTGTTTGGGTATCGTATCGTCACCGGCTAGATTAGATTAGAAGTAAGAATGACGAGTGAGCCATGATTGTAGCGAACGCTGTTTAGCGTCACAGCATCACGTGGCGCGGAGCGTTGACCCGCCATGTTTTGGAAATACACCGCCATTGCCGTGCCCAACGTATCCGTCATGCAATAAAAAAAAACCTATTTATCTGCATACGCTATGTTGAAATTATTAATTTATTATTTTTGTTTAGCACCCTGTTTGTATGCGAATACGTAGGTGTGGGACGATTTGTCTATTTCCCTCGCTGATTTATTTTTTAAAAGACCAAGCTGTCTAGAATATCTGAAATAGCTACCGCATTTTTGCTATGATTCAACAATCTGGTTCATAATGGAGATGGAAAGATTATTCTATCATTCTCCCTGCCTGCGGCGCTTCTACCAAGTCGCATTTATTAAAATGAGGCAGTTTCTAAACTACATTTTAAAATTTTATACGTTCATTTTATCACGTCCAATCGGAGTGATTGATCTATGTCGTAATTCTCATACCTACCTTCCTCTCCCTAATAAATTATCTAAACTTATATCAAAGATCATCTTCACTAAATACGACAAGTAACAACAATGGTTCCCATCTAGTAATTTTATGTTTTTACATCCGATTGCTGAGCGTCCACTGTGGATTGCTAAATGACAAGCGATTTTATTTGTAGCTATCCGATTTGAAACATTTCGTCATGATTTTGTACAATTGGGTACAGCGATATAAATTAAAATATAAAGAAGTCCTTTCATTTCTAGTTAGCAAGAAATCTGCTAAAAATACCTGTTAATTAATTTAAATGTGCTAGTTATGAGATATAGCTGTATAAGGTCGCAAAGATAATAATTAAATGAAGATTGTATAAATGTGTATTTTGTAGCAAACGACCCGGCCTGGCCCACAATATTTTTAGTATCATAACTTCATAAGATACTATATAGTGACCGAAAAAACCAGATCGGAAACCTGCGTTTCATCTTCGAGGCATGGCTTTACCAAAACGAAAAACGAACGCACTCACTTACTCGAGGTAGCCGGCAGCTTCATTTGGAAAACAAACAAAAATCATGAACGGCCGAAGTCTTTTTTCCTCGTCTGTACCGTGCAAAGTGTTTGTACAGTGGAGTCGAGTCGTGAGCTCCAATCGTGCGTGCAGTAAAATGCTCGAATGCTCGATTGGTTCCTGTACTCCCCTCCCCCCATCAGGTCGTCCTCTTTGCCGAATATTTGTAACCTTGCCGACCAATTGGTACAGAACATTGGCCTATTTAAAAATAATTTAGATATAATAGCTACATGTGTAAAAATCGCGTTATAGCACCAAATAGAAAAATATTCGAAGTTAATTAAACAGAACAGCTCACTCCGATAGAGCTAAGCTGTCGAACATACTTCGACATAGACACAGAAACTCACAGAGTAGTAAACACAGAATTAATACTTGGTACTCAGTAGGTAGGCAAACTGTGAAACTGCCTCAAACAATCTACATACATTGTAAAACTTTATAAACTTTTAAGCCGCAACATGTATGCCAAACGTTTTCCAAGCAGTGCCAAGGCACTCATTATGGCATTCCTGATTTGGCAGGGATTACTAGCCTCATTCCTTGCACCTATCAAAATTATTACAGGTGTAGGTTAGGTACTGCAAATTTGTAGGTTCCTAGAAAATCAGGTTGATGTGGTGTGCACAGAATTGGTAGCATTGGTCTTCCAATATTTTTATTCAATTGACTTGCTAGGTGCTTGTCCAGCTGTATATAAGTTCATTATACATATATCTCAGAAATATCATCAATACAAACATTTACTCCAAGCATTTCAATTAAGTATAGGTATATTTCTGAATATTCCCCATTAATCATCGTGTTCCATTGTTAAAAGTCCATGTCGGAAAGCTTGGTATTACCACATCAATACGAATCCAATCGAGATTTCAGATAAAGAAGTAAATTTTTATTCTTTGTTAATTACGTACTGGTACAGCCTATATTTTTTACTAGGTTCTGAACGCGACTTCGGCCGCGTGGATGTCAGAAATAATCCTACAGGAACGTCGGCGGGACAAAATATAGCCTAATTCCTTCCCCAGGATGTCATCTATCTTCTTGGCAAATTTTATCGAAATCCGTTAGTGGTTTAGGCGTGAAAAGGTAACATACAGACAGAGTTACTTTCGAATTTATACTCGTAATATGAGTATGGATATAAAGTATGTATGATTTCCTCATTTGTATTAGCATCGATTTGCAAAACCAAAGTGGTATAGATTCCGCTGCCTCTTTAGTTTCATCGACAGAAAAACTCGTATAGTCTGAAACGTATTCCAGCCACGATTCGATACAGCCTTGTGTCTGTATTCCGGTACGTAGCTAGCTCTGCTCTGCTGAGTGTTGCCATTTTTTGCTCTTAGCTTTTCCATTAAATGTAAATTAGAGATGAAATTGATCGATGTCAGTGCTGGCGTCAAGGTTACCAGAGACTACTTGTCACTGTGCGGTGACGTCATCTTCCCAGGTTTATTCGTTAAAATTACCTGCTCAGTCGTTTAGTTTGTTTTCTTCAACGCCTTTTATATCTTTTTGGAATTAATTTTTAAATCTGTTATAATCAAAAGCTTTTATAGTTACTTATCTCATAAATTTATCGCTAATGGCTAATACTTTTCTGGTGATCCTGTTGGCTCATTCAAGTTTTTAATGATATTCATCGTTATAAACTTTTGTTTTCTTTTATGTTCGGCTATCATTAGTTGGTATGTAAAGATTTATAAATGGCGAGTTTTATGTACCGAGGAATGATTAATATAGCCGAAAGTTGGCTGTATGCCATCAAGCCTTTGTTGTGGCTTTCGCGAGAAAGATGGAAACACCCAATATTAACTAAATAATTTTACTTACAGTCTTCCCTTTCGGAACCTTGTGTAAAGTATTTACAATACCTTTGTTACTAACATCTATCACCATCTGTTCTTATTTGATTCTTACCTGAAACAAAAATAAATAAGTATAAAAGTCAACATTTTGTATTTGAAAGTTAAAAAAGTCATGGTCTTTATGGTTTATTCGCTTTGCCCTGTCCGTGTCTACTTGAAACTTATGCCATATCGTGATCATAATAACAAGAAAGCTGAGTTATCGAGTAAGATCTGCAAAGGATTCAGTACGTCTAAGTGTGGCTTTCTCGGTAGAGCGCACTTGAGGTAAACCAACGAGTTTGAGGAGCTGTCGACTGGTTGAGTTTTGTTCGAGTTATTGCACCATTTAGAGCTGGCTGGGTAGGCGTCGTTGTCGTGTTTTTACTAGCGATGTGCAGGCGCATAAAAAGTGGCCGCGGCGGAATGGTCCGAGCAAGCGCAATTAAGACCAAGGTCTCCGGGTTATCAAACCCGTGTCGGCGACTCGCGATGCCAGCCGCACCTCGCCGCGGTCGCAAAAAAAATGTTGCGAATAATGAAGTCGATGGTATTAAAAGATAATAGCAGGGTTAACACGCCGGCTGCATAGCTTTAACTGCCCACGTCACACACTCGCACCGGCCGCCATTCGTTCAGCATTACCACGACATAATAAGACGACAGTCGCGCCTAGACATCTCATTTCTCTTCGGCTACGTTATTGCCTTTAATGTGGCCGGAATCGAATATGCGGGCGCCGGCAATGCTAATGTGGAGCCATTCTGGTACAAGCTTCAATTTATGACTGTTTATAAAGCAAAATAAAACAGGAGTTTCCGAAGACGCGTAGTGGGTCAGTGAATGGTTCTGGCCGCGAGCCATGCTAGCTACTGGAGGAAGTCAAGGCTACGATGCGTCTATTGCATACGCAATGCTAAATCCTGTTCGTTGACTCCTATGCACTTGACAGCGACTGATGTCATTCGCACCAATCTGACCTGCTAAGGAACCATGTTACCGTTCCTCGTAGTCACATGAACACTTACATAATGCAACCTAGACAATGTTAACCGGCGTTAAGTAAACTTGGACTGTTTGTGACTAGCCTTGGCTTTACTTTCGCTTGCATGCATTTCGCAGTGCGCTGCTCAAGTATTCGCCTTCGAATGAGCCTAGAAACGTGTGGGAGAGGAAAATAGAACCTTAAACTTGTTAGCAGAAGCTTTTCATTTCATTGTCAAGTGATTTAGTGTAAGTCGTTCTTGGTATACTGCGTTCATACTATCATTTACGTGATGTAACTATTGAGTCCAACGAGTGATATGAAATTGCGAGTTGGATCGAGACCTGCCGGTTTCCGACGCATTGTAGTCCTTGGGAAAGGCCGACGAGGTATCGATGCGTGCATTGTGTCAATTACTGCTGGGGTGCTTAAACACAGAAATAGCTAACTGTTATTTCTGATTACTCAATACCTTTAACTATTTACGATCACGATTGCACAAATATTCGAAGTCATATCAGATTGCTCTCGAGCTTGACTTCTGACAACGCTGTCGGTTGGCTTGTAATGGCAGCTAGTTAGCGTGAGAAGGATATTTCTAATTTGGAAATTCGTACGATATCCTGTTTTGACACCACAGCATGCCTAAACGGATATTAATCATGATTAAAGTCAGCAAAATTTAATAATTGGATCCGGCAGAGCTTTACGAGCTTATTTACGAGTTGCGCGAGAACGTATTTTTTTTTCGTGAAAACAAATATCGATGTTTGTTTTAGGTGTTCGTGCAGGCTTTGTTACGAGTTTACGTAAACATCCTGTCAGGATATTAAAGGTATTAGACGGGCTACCGAAATTAAGGCAGTAAATTATATAACAGTTTGTAGAGATGGAAGAAGTTTCAATTTCAATGTCGCCATCTTATTTATGTTGCTGGAAAAACACGAAGTTTATTTTTAGCGCTTTCGCTACTTGCAAAATGTTGCTAACACTTTATAAAACAATACTGTAGACCTAGCTACTACGTCGAATCATTGGACCGTCATAGTAATATGACCCATTCTTTCCATTTCTGATAAAAGATCACCAAATAAAGTACAATAGTGTTTACTGGAATCAAACAGCAATTGGGTCACAGAAGCTACGATGCACCGGCGCGGCTGACCGTTGCTCGGTGCGCGTGCGCCGACTGCCGATGCAAGCGCACTCGTTGCGTAATGCATTGTCTCCGCTACTGGTAATATTAGGTGCGATGACACAACGATAACATGCATTTGGGTCGCTTTTGTTGCCAAGGGGACTTTAGCAATTTTATAAAAATAAAACATAAATTCCAGCTGGGTTGCATGAGTTTAAATTAAATAGCTCTGAAGCTATTCCCATCAGAATTATCGTGGACGGCAATTATTCACGATCACAGCGGAACAATGAGATTGCAAGAATTTTTATTTCTTTTTAATTAAAAAAAACTACCCATTTATTTCTCTGACATGAGCCATGTCGACTGTCAGAGAAAACGTTGACTCCGTGTAGAGGAGGGGTTTATGCCAAAAATCTCAAACTTGCGGGTTATAATAGTACTGGATTGACAGCCTGTGTCGTCTACCACTTCCTTGCCAACTTTGTAATTAGAAAAAAAAAAAAAACTCGCCGCCACATTTAAATATTACATGACATGTGCGAAGTTTGAAAATTTGCACGTTTGCTTTAAGTACACCATTCCACCAGATGTCATGCAACTGTTAGCAGTGGCTCGGCCTCCAATTCAAAGCCCGAGGATTTTTTTTATATAATTTTGTTACAGTCAGTTACAAGTTTTATTATCGGAAAAGGCGAATTACACAATAAAAATGTAATACCGAGCAAATAAACTTCCGCGGTAATCCAACGACGTTTAATTTGCGAAGGCAAAAATAATTGCAGAGAGCTAGTCAGACATCAGTCCAGACCACCGCGAATAACATTGGTAGCAGCACAAATTGAAGGTAATTACATCTAATTGCGAGTCACGGTCATGGCCAATAAGCACCAATAAGCAATAACATGGGAAGGTAGAGCGAAGGTCTGTCGTTACCTCAACTAAGTTATTAAATCTTCGTGTGCACACCTCGTATCGAACAGCCATTGTTCTACTTTGTTCTCCACTCAGATGGATGGGTCGCGTTCCTCATAAATCCACGAAAAGCGATGACGACAATGTTCAAACAAGTATGAAATAAGATCTACATGTTTGATGTATTTACACTTCAAACAGATTCATAAGAGGCAGTATGCATTCACGGAATAGCTGCGCATTTGTTTTCAAGGAGCAACAGCATTTCATTCACCCGTGCAAGTTACTCTTGAGTAATTTATGTAGTCAGCGTTGTGAATTCCATATAACCTATTAAGGCGATTGCCAACAAACGGTCTACCGATAGTCACCTATGAGAGCTTGCCCTAGTTGTGCTGGAACAACGCCAAGGCCTTGTCTAGTCATGGCTTTGGCTATTCGCAAATATCTCAGTTCGTGCGAGCTTCATATCTTAATTCCATAAATACAAACTGCAGAGAGGCGCCTCTAAGTGAGCACCATAAACGATGTAATTTAAATATGGCCAGCGCCAGCGCCTGCGCCAGTACAATTTGAAAAGCAGAACCAGTCGGGCTCGTTAATGTTTACACAAACTTGGAACGAGAAAATTGTAGACGTAAAAAGAAAATTACAATAACATTATTTTTTGCCACGTATGAAGCCAAAGTAACGTTTATTTATAGTTCTCAATAACTCAATCGGAACGTTGCGAAAAATGTCAAAATAGTGCATTTAGTTAGTGTAGCGTTGTTGCGTGAGTGCCCGCAGTGCCCGGGTCACGGGCACGTCCTGCCGTATTTATAGCATCGTAACTTGCACCAATGATCGGTGGACGGCAACAAAACCGGCTATATTACCGCCAGGCCTATTGTTCGTGCTAGGAATAAAAGTGGAATAGTCGCAAAGGCTCGCGTCGCCTATAAGTGTACTTGTTTTAACTTCTCTTCTCATTCGTATTGGTAAAGCAATAATACGTGAGCTTTACTGCCGCATTGCGTTACATACAACTATGTTCTTGATATTTCCTATATCGCAGATGTTTTGTATCATAACAGGGCCGTTTGTTCGCGACAGTGCGCGAAAATCTTGAGTAACGTTTTAATTGTAAGATTTATTAGTTCAGAAATGGCGAGATGTCGTCGAACTGCAATTTATTGGTTGTAAACGTATAAGAGAGACTTGTAATTACGGACGACCATAGACAAGGCGCAATGGCGAAACCTTTTGACTTTTAATTATTGAACATAACCGACAATAGCTCAGCTCGAGAGCTGCCTGGCTGGCTGCTCGGGGTGCTGCCCTTTAATAAAGTCTTGTAAATCATTTTGCCAGACGCTTCATTCACCCAATACGAAATCAAGATAAAATTGTTGCCGTTTTATACATTCAGCTGATGCAGAGAATTGATGCATTTACTTACGCTCGTGTATCTTTGTATAGTGCCTCTGAAATTACTGCCGTTAACCTTTTTCCTTTGCAACATTTTCTACTATAATATAAATATTATCAAGAGATGGCCCTCGGGGTATAAATAAGTATAAATTGTAGATTTATCAACAACCGTTGGTTATTGTTGTGAATGAAATGGCATTTACTGCATGGTTTTAGTGGCTAACCAGTATAGTTGGTCCCATTTAAGGGGGATGCGCCGGGGTAGACCGCGCAATTGAAATTTTCTTACGTCTTTTACAATTTGCAGGTCAGTATGATTCCCGACCGCAATTTACGGAATTATAATCAAGTACAAAATTTTAATAACGCTGTTGATTGATATTTCTGAAATGGTCATTCAATAGGGTTATATGAACTTATAGGGTTGTATTGATGATTTCAATGATTATAATTCTGTAAATACATATTTGTTGCGGTCGCGAATCATATTTTGTACAACATACAACCTGACACTGACCTGAAAATTGCAAAAAACGTAAGAAAATTTGAATTTCGCGGGCTACCCTGGCGCTGTCCCCTTATGGGTATTTATTATCATCAGTGATCGGAGTAGGTAGATTGAACTGGGGTCATTGATCCGAAACGTATATATTACTATGGACATTCCTCCGGAATTGGTGGATTATTAAAAAAAAAACGGAACTTATGTAGGAATTGTATTCTGCCAGAGTGGAAGGAGTCATTTGATGATTTGCCATCCTCAAAAAAAAGGTAGGAATTGTAATAAAATGAGCAATTAATAAAAAAATAAATATTAAAGCTTCGATCGGAATTCGATTGTTTTTATTATTCAACAGATAAATAATGAATTAATTTAGTTTTGATACCTTCCTTTAAATTTTGAATTGAGTAGTAATAATATCACTACCAACATTAACAATATTTAATTGAATCCGGAAATACCGGAATTACTTTCCGGAAAAATGGCTTATCCATGTTATTCTTTCTGTGTGCATTTATGATACAAGTACTAAAAATCAATCTACCTACTCCGATCACTGATTATCATACAACAAAATAATAAATGGTTTCCCTCGTAGCAGTTGCTGTCACACTCACAGATCACGTCCAAGCTGTTATGGAGTTTTTATAGAAGCTTTTATACTTCACATTAACTCTGACATTTTAAACGGCCTCCTATCGCCATAATTACTTGCCATAATATCTCTTGTCTTTGTCTTGTCCTTGGTCTAAAGCCTTCCGTCCTTGTCTAACTAACGTCTAGCATCTAAATAATTAGTCGGTGCTGTTAAATAATAACTCAAGTTACTCAGGTATTGCATTATAACTTTGATCGTTATGGGGCTTAATGAATCCGTAATTCAGGAAACGTCATTTCATTATTATGTGTTATAAATTTGAAATGTTAGGCTGTAGGTACGGCAAATAAAATTTAATTAGGGTTTTTGCAGTGAGACTGAAAATGTTTGTTGATTTCAAGACGCGTGTGAGTTATAGTCGTAAAACGAAGTCGTTTTTAAGCTGCTGTGGTAAAATATGAAGGCGTATCAGAAACATATTTCATGTCATCATAAGAAGCTATTTTTAACCTAATATTGTAAAATGGAAGCGAGGGTGGGACACCCCTCGACGGTGTATTTTCGTACTATTTGTATCAATATCACGTCATGTTTTTTAACAGGCATAAAATACATGAAACCTTTATCCCCAAATCGTCTCAAGTTTGAACTGATGAAAAACACGTTGCGTGTATAAATAAACACAGACTTTCCTTTCTAAGAGATGGAGACTAGTGCCAAATTATCTTACAATACCCAATTGATGATCAATTGAAGGAACATATTATTAGCTCGATAGATTGAGTACTTTGGCAAGGCGCAGAAATACATAAGATTCCATCAATTTGTCGGAAGCGCGTGGTCATCTATCTCCAACTCTCAGAATACTGAAAAGAAGTTCTTTCTGTATTCTGAACTCGAACTGTAGCACGACTACTTAAGAATAGCTACTTAAAATCATACATAAATTACGAACTATGTTTCCGAGTTTGTAAATCATTATCTTTACACCCTCCTTGTTGTTACTGAACGTGTCATTAATTCTGTAACAGGAGTTAAGCTTGTTATGTGTCTAGCTTCTTATTATCCGCAAAAAGAACCATTAAAACCTCGTTTTTGATTCTTTACAAATGACGTATAGGTTAACGAATCGTGGGCGGAATGCGACATAAGTATAATAAATCACTACAAGTAGGTATGCTTATTTATTGTAGGCACTGACTGTGTATTTTTGCACTCAAGTGTTTGCATAAATCTGTTGTTGAGATGCAAACAAGCACCATTTTTTTTTCATTTGGGAATTAATTTGTGAATGAATGTCTCTGTTTATTTATTTTAGATTTAGTGTCTGTCGATGGGTTTAGTGTCCAAAAGGGTTTATCTTCCTCAAGAAGCGGTTTTTGAACCCAAATTCGAATATCAACGACATTGCCAGACATAAGACATTTTCTGAGCCAAAAGTCGGCCTAATCGTGAACAAAGTCAACATTAACATTATCTATGGAATGCAGCATAGACTACAGATGCTCGTGATGACGACACAGTCATGTTCATGTCATTAACAAGTTGCTGTACTGCGCCGCCGCCGCCGCCGGCGCAGGCCTGGCCTTGAGTGCGATAACCAAGCGTTTGTCGATAGGCGAGACTAGGTTATGTAATGTTGCAACTTGCAATACTTAACACATTCGAGTATTTTAATTTCATCACGTCGCGTCAAAACTCTGCACGGTGAAGGAAAACGGTGAGGAACTCTCTCAAAACGGTGAAGGAAAACATCGTGAGGAAACCGGCATGTCCTAGAACCAAAAATTCGAAGACATGTGACATCTACCAACCCGCACTAGGCCCGCGTGGTGGATTACAGCCCATTCCCTCTCAAAGAGAGGAGGCCTGAGTCCCAGCAGTGGGAACATTATAGGCTGATTATGCTTAAGCTTATGCACGTCGCGGCGTTGAAACGAGGGTTCTGCGACTGATTGATGGCTAAGTGGCTCAGTTATGAACATAAATTAATAAAAACTGCAAGCACCAATTGGAAGTAGAGCTACTTGCATATCTGAATGAATATCATTTGTGATTTAAATGTAATTTATGTGATTTTATAACGTGCGGGTGTCTCATTAGAGATGATAAATTCAATGGACGGCGTGAAGGTCTTTATGTCAATTTACTACTATTTTTCCAGAGTTTTTTTCAGAACTGAGCGACAAATTAGGTGTCTTAAAAAAAAAACATTACCGGGGCATTCTGGGGCAGCCGCGTAATGAAGAGTGCACGTTTATTTGGTGGCGCAAACATGACGCCCATTGGCGAGATTCGTCGATGTTGGCGCAGGATCGAGTTTAGTGAAAAAAGGAAAGAGCCTTTGCCCTGCAGGCTTAGCACAAGCACCGTTTTGTCAACGGAAGAATAGACAAAAATTACGTTTCGTGAAGACAGTACGACGACAGCAAAGTAGAAAGAGTCAACTGCACTTTTTACGAAATTCAGTAATTTATTCACATTTTTCTTTTATTTTGCTTATATCTCGAAAATGGTGTGTCCTATCGCAAAAATAATGAAAATTTCGACCCCACTTAAACCATAAAACTCAACATGTAGGTAATATTTTTTCACATTTTCCATACAGAAAGTGAAAAATTCAATTTTTCCATTCCATTTTTATACATTGTGGCCGCCGAAAAAAGTTTTCTACTGTCTTTAGCATAGCGATTAAAAAATAAAATTGTCTTCACTACCTTAGACAACTGTAAATAGTCTATATTAAAAAGGACCTAGACAACGATCGGTAGAAACAAAAGACAAAATGACAGATTTTAGAAGGATTTTTACGGTGCGATGTCAAAAATGGAGAAACGATATATGTCACTTTGTATGGTCGATATGTCACTATAGCCGTGTCTATTCTTCGAAGAAATAGACAGCGTCATGCTAAACCTGCTGCAGTGGGACTCCATAATTTAAAAAAAAAATATAATAAGTAATTCGTTTTTCCATCAAATAAAACTGTAACGAGCAATAAACTTCACGGATATTGCCACAAGTTTTTGTTTTAACAAATTGCTTCAACACCATGTTGCTACGTAACTCTTTAGATTACTGCAGTCGATATGGCAACAATACAATGCAACTTCTGATAATCTTGTGTGCCGTTATAACATCTATTTCTAGCATAAACAGGACGGGAATAAATAAAATAAAATAATCTTTATAGTGAGATAGAGTGCTATATAGAAATACATTAAAGAACTGAAATGGTTATACAGAGAGAAGTAATCTTTATACAGTGTACTGAATACTTAGATGCCATTTATACAATGTTTCTATAAAAAGAACTATTATAATATATTAAAGAATTGTTTCTAAAATAACAAATGGACACTATGTATATGCATATTATTACTATCGCAACTCATAGCCACATCGCATCGGGTGGATATCTTCAATACGTAAATTGAATAATTTTGTATTTTTAAAAGAAACGAATGGAAGATGCACATTGTGCAAAGTACTTCAATTTATTAATATTCCTGACAGATTTTATAGAAAATAGAAAAATAGTTACACAGAGCTATACAGAGGAGTACTTACATACATATAAAATGGCTTCTGAAAAAGTAAAAAACGGATTATTCAAAGCCACAAAAGATGAAAAGACTAAATGATTTTCCTACTGTCAGATGACATGACAGATCGTTAACACAAAATAGGTCATTCGCAGCAAATCGGATAGGTACCTAAACAAATCTAGCCAACTGCCCCAGTTCGGAGGGGGCACTTGGTACCACGAGGGGATGAAACTGGGTCACGGGTATCTTAAATTGCCTGCCAATGACAAGCCAGGTCGGATTCAAAACAAAGTAAGTACCCAAATGACGTGACACTAGAATATGTTTCTGTATCTACATCATAATAAGAATTGAAGTAGATTTCGTGTCTGTCTGTGTGATCGCGTTGTTCTTCTAAACTGTGCAATGGATTTTGATGTGGTTACACCATCATTTAGAGAATTTATTCCGGAAAGTTTAAGGCCCCCGCAAACAGGCGCGACGCCACAGCGCGACACAAAGGCACCGCTCTTCGCGCAACATGCGGTGCCTTTGTGTCACGCTGTCGCGTCGCGCCAGTATGCACGAGACTTTATGTGTAAGTACCTATATTATATTTCCCTTTTTTTTTAATCTGGATGTTTCGTACAGTCGTAAAAACTGTGCCAAGCAGGGTCGGGACGCTGGTATTCCTGTATTGTACACTAGCTTCTGCCCGCGACTTCGACCAATTTTTTTTTCACCCGACCCACCCCCGCGACGCCTCGCATCGCCTGCCCGCGGTATTACTGCGTTTTCGCTTAGCTTAGCTCGATGTTAAATATCTTATAGCCTTCCTCAAGAATTGGGCTATCAAATGCAAAAAGAATTTTTCAAATCCGACCTTGTAGTTCCAGAGATTAACCTATACATATAAACTTACAATCAAACAAATTTTACCTCGCTATAATATTATTAGTATAGATTACACAAGGAAAATAAACATACCTAGCACATTTAGATGTAGTCAAAGTAGGCGACCATTTTATGGTCTTTTGTTTCACGGGCGTTTGTATTAAAATATGGTCATAACTTAGAATATTACCGCGGAAGTCATTTTGAGGGTAAACAAATAGGTATTATTGTTCGTCTCCAGTACAGAATATATGTATAAGTTTTATGTTTGATAAGATGTGGTATTTTTAGGGTTCCGTACCCAAAGGGTGCCAACGGAACCCTATTACTAAGCCACCGTTACCCGTGCTTTCGTCCGTCCGCCCGTCTGTCTGTCAGCGGCCTGAATCTCATGAACCGTAATAGGTAGACAGTTAAAATTTTCACAGTGTGTATTTCTATTCCCGGTATAACGACAAATAATAAAAATAAAAATTAAAGGGGTTTCAGTCTCCATACAATAAATGTGTTTTTTTCGGCGATTTTTTGCTTTGTGGTACGGAACCCATCGTGTGCGAGTCCAACTAGCACTTAGCCATCACTTGGTCAGTCTTTTCTCATTGCGTTTAACGCTTTCTGATGAAAAAAAATATTTTTATAAGGTTTGCAAAACCAATACAAATTATTTATTATAATAATAGAGAACTTTAAATGGTGGATAACCTGCCTTGCCTATGCCTATATTAAGTATAAGAGTTCAGTGAGAATAATATAAACGTAAAACTTGCGTAAAACGACTTATTAGGTGACGACGACGATATTGAACTTCAGTGAAACCGGGCCAGAATTGTCAGGGCGACGCGCGACTCTTGCGCAGCCTTGACCCCGCGCATGGCATGCGCTGTGAGTCAGCGGTCTCGCGCCTGCAACGTGCACTTCTCGTGCAGTCCCGTCACCCGGGGACAGTGGCCGACTTCCACTGTCCTGCCTGATAAGCGCCCACGCAGTGACGTCACCAATAGAACTTGTAATCAACCAGACAAATGACCTGTTGTACGGACGGTTGTACTATTACTCTACTATTCCTTGAATTAGCTCGTTTTCCTATAGCTAGTCACCTATTTAGTGGGTGTAATATTCCGATGACATTTATTGCTTGACTGACGGGCACACCATCTTTATTAATGTTATTGGTCATCCATCATAATAATTAGGTATCTAATCCTATTCACAATTAAATTAAGGGGACTACATGACCTAAATGCAAATTTATAACCAAAATTACAAAAGTATATGATATTCTTCTGGATATATGCTAGTTAGATGGTGTGTTGAAAACATAATACAATTAAGGCGGAACCTTTAAGGTAGCCCGCGAAATTCAAATTTTGTTACGTTTTTTGCAATTTGCAGGTCACTGTCGGGTTGTATTTTGATTAAAATATGATTCGCGACCGTAACTAATATGGCTTTACAGAATTATAATCATTAGAATCAGAAATAAATCTCTATAAGTTCATATTACGATTACGATTATTGTGTTTATTAAATGACTATTTCATGAAATCATGACATTTGAGGGCAATTCTAACTTAAGGAGCTGTATTGCTGATTCTAATGATTATAATCCTGTAAAGCCATATTTGATACGGTCGCGAATCATATTTAGATCACCATACAACCTGACACTGACCTGCAAATTGCAAAAAAACGTAAGAAAATTTGAATTTCGCGGGCTACCTTGGCGCATCCCCCTTAACTTGATATGATAGAAAAAAATCACGAAGATACCTCTAAAAAAATATTTTAACGATTAAAAACCATACTAATATACATGAAAACATTCAGATTTTTTGTCAGATGTTTTAGTCTAATGAATAGTTTTTACTCGTATGTAAATCCATAATTGCTTCATCTTGTACAATAAATTACCAGCGTTGTGTCATCACGCGTCTCTTTCTTTTCTATGCAATCCGACAGTGCCCGCGCTTTAGCTCTTGTAAGCCTCTTAAATCAGATCATATAAAAATAATCTGCATTCGACATAGCTGCCCTGTCTGGCCTACTAAGCAAAGCGATTTCAAAAACCAAGTGTTGAAATCACAAGGTAATTTCATGAAGTGTAAATTAAATTCTACTGAAGTTTCAATCAGGCCAACGAGCCGCTAAAAAGCGCATCCTGCTCGGGGCAGCAGCGGTAACTAGGCCGCGGATCGGGGCCAAGGCTGGCCAGGACACATTATTCTATCAAGCTCACTCCAGCTCGCCGCTATTTCTGGGCCTGCAGCGGCCTCCACTTTTATTTATGATCCTCCTCCCAACCAACCTGACGTATTGCTCCATAGGAAATAAATATAAATCTCTTCCAACATTTATCGCCACCTATAGATACTTTAGTTCAAAAACCTTTCACAAATAAACTACCTACTTTAAAATGTTTAACGTCTGACTGCGAAGCGTTAAAAATATCCTTAAATGCACACACTCAAGCAATGTCCCAAATTATCGTGTCTTATCTACGAGGCCAACCTTGGGAGTTCTTTAGACGACTTGTTTACCGAATGTTAAACTGACAAAAAATGTGACCATACACGTTGTATTGATGTCCCACTGATAAACGCCTCTATAATTTGGCAGAGCTATAATGGATCGATTTCTTCCGCGTCCACTTAAGGCCGAGATATTTCTTATCAAATGCGACCTCAATATCAAGGAATAAAAACAAATGCATTTCATGTTATCGGTGAGACCTTCCTAATTTAGGCAGTGTAGATTGTGTTGTTGCCGTTTTAATCTGATAAGAAGGTCTGTCCACTATTTCTTTTTTCAGGAAACTGACCGTTATTAAAATATTTTTTTTGTAATATTTATAAACTTAAAGTTCGAGCACCTTTAACCTATTTTTATGTGTCGGCTGAACTATGACATTTTGATCGATTGATTGATTTTTATTTATAGAGCTGAAGATTTCACAATATGATAAAAATCTACTTAGGTAATAAAACTTTGGACGAACAGTTTGCTATGTCCTTACCTGTCAAATATAACCTTACTGAGATTACTGTTTATATATGTATATATTCTAATAACGTGATCAATCATGCATGTATTAAGATATTTTTTAAATCTTCAATAACCGGCTTTAAATGTTAAATGTATTGGTTTAAATAATGACCAGACTGTAGTTTTGTTCTCAGTGATTCAGTTAATTAAATCCTTACTTTTTACTGAAAAACATTGTGTATGTGGTGGATATTCAACATTCGAACAAAGGAAGCGGAGAGTAGAGCTTTTATCGATAAATGATAATCCCTTAAACCCGTATCAAAATAATCCTGCAGTATCCTACCGCTGGGAAAATAATATTCTGAGAAACAGACCGTTAGGTAGTTAACCTAACACGCAAACATTCCGCTTGGATATTATTAAATAAAGATATAGATTAACCATATCATGTATGTATAAATTCAGTAGATACGTAGCGGGGTCAGGGGTTCGCGCTATCGACAGCTCACACAGAATTTATATTTTACATTCGTGAAATGTCGACTTCCATGTAAAAGCTTAATGTTTATAACTTGTAGATGCGTTTTTTTTTTAAATTTCTTGTTCAATTAGAATTTATTGTCAGATTAAGCGTGATGATTATTCTTTGTCGCAAACGATCGAATATTTATTACCATTTTCAACGAACTTCAGAGTATCTTTACTGTTTCTTGCGTGATTCCGGTCTAAATCGAGATAGTTGGGCAGTAGGCACACTAGTGTCTAAGTGTACAGTACAGTGAAGTGTACACTGTGACAACCTTGCGTTATCTGAGTCCAGTGCCCTTGGTCTACTTACCGCGCTATCTCGGGCACATCGTCGCCATCTGATAAACATGCTTGTTTGTTCGCCTGCTGTGCTGATCGTAACTCATATTTGCAGTCATGTTGTGATAATATTAAATGTATTCATGTATCTGGTTCGGAATGCAAAATAGATATGCGCATGGATGCAATGTTGCAATGTGTCGACTGTTGGAATACAAAATCCGGAGCACATAATGCAATAAAAGAATATATCATGTAGGTACCTGTTTGACGATCAGGTCGTTATGAAATAAAATTACTAAAATGCAGACTATAATAATGACTAATGACTGTATACGGAAATACGCGAACATATAATTTAATAGGCAAGCACAAATATTTTGTTTAAACACAAAAACCAATCAACTCTACGTAATTCGATTTAGATTCTTGATGCGGTTTTTTGGTCGAGTCTGTCGATTCGACATAAGATATGACTGCCGAAATTTGCGACTTACAAAAACCATACAATGACTATCTAGCCGCAGATCAAATTATGTACTATTAGAGTTTTTTAACATAATGACGGGGCGGTGCGTAGCGGTAACATAGAATGGTAGCCAGCGCTTATTGTGCGCATTTCCTTAGCGCATAAAGTCTAATTCCCCAAAAACAATTACGAGTCGATGATTCAACGTTAGAACAATGAAGCTTGAACATCAAAAGATTATCTGACAATAAGAAGTAACAATTAACACGAAGGTTGCTCAAGTGTAGGCGACAGAGGAAGCGGAGTACCGTTTGATAATTCCAATCTGTAGGCCAACGCGTATCAAATCGATAGAGCCTTGAGCGTGTTATGACAAATTCGTTACTAAGCTCCTATTACGGCTGCATCTTATTCTAAATGATCCTAACCAACGTTGTATTAGTAAAAATGATAATTCGCATAAGGAAACATTAGTGTTTCCTAACACAAATGTGTTACTAGTGTTTCCTTGTGCAAATTTTGATAATGTCATCGATAAAGATACAGCGACAGTACACGATATATTAGGTACTTATATACTTGAATGCAGATTGATTCATTGAGCTAGTAGAGTAGAAAATCTAAACTGCTTAGTCAAATAAGTAACGGTTTTAGAGCATGTGTTAAAGAAAGACACTCTATAAATTGAATTCAGTATAAACAATATTAATTCCTGACTCATGTAAAATATGTTTACAAATAACATAGTACAAAAATAATCTATCGGCATTTTCTAGATCCATCCCCAGGATTAAAATTCATAGACTTGTAATCCCAACAGCAATTGGCCAGTATTGTGTGGAAACTCCATCAAACTTGTATGATTAATCGGCGAGTTGTGTCGTAAACAAGTGATAAAAATACACAGAGCCTGCAGAAGCTAGCAGAAACTGTGTTTTTATGCAAAGTTCATACGTTGCAGTCGACAATGTGACACCTGCGCCGCTGCCGCACCTGGACGGAATTTATAAATAGTTTCAGTTAGATCGCCCGTGACATGGACGCGGTTTTAGTTATGTTTTCGCTATCGGTTACTTTGTCCTTTGTTCTTCAAATGAACAGGACAGAACCATAATAATAAATACTTTAACAGCACCACAAATAGGATTGACGGTGGTCAACTCAACCGTACCAGATGAATCAGATGATACAACCATTGGACCATCGTATAATCTTCGTACAAGTATTTCGTTGTTTATGAAAAGAGGTCCTTCTATTTTTACCAACCCCGTTTCAAAGTTCATGTTTCAAATTGTTACCATTTATGAATGTTGTTTACACATCAGGAATGTTTACAAAATAAAAGTTACGTGAAAGCAGAAATTGTCGAATTGTTTACGAGAACACTGCAATAGGTCGTCAAACTTTCTGTAGGTACACAATATGATCAACTTATGGTTTATATAATTTAGTCCTATTTTAGAATGTTTATTCTTGGGATCCATTTGCTTACATTATTTGACTTAACATCAATTACCTATCTATTTAATATTTATAAACCGCAAACTGGTTTATTAACATGGTTAATTAATACAAGTTTACAGGCAGAGACAGGTATAACAGTTGACAGATGTTTCTTTAATAGAAGTGACATTTGTAAAGGGCTAACAGTTGCATTATAATAAGGCATGTTTTATGACAAAAAAGTTCATGATTATAGACAGGTACAGAGTTACCATAACAAGTTTCGAGCTGACAGCCAGTGTTAATATAACTCATAATAATTCATATTTATCTGCTCTGACACTTATTTGGTTTTACTTAGTAGCGGTATACTACACCGTGATGACCCTGATATTGCCAGTACAAAATACCTAAGTGCATCAGTCAATAATATTTATAACTCGTCGGTGTGATTGACGTCTAGTTAAGAGGCAGTGTGTGGCAGTTTGATGGACGGTCAGTCAGGGGTTGCCGACATTCGCCTATCGGCTAAGACTTTCCACAATTCACTGTGTTATCTCTCCGAGGTTACGATTGTTTACACGTTCCATTTGTGTCACATATTGCTTTAAACACAATTTTAGATGTTACAAGTTCTGTAGCGTTTATTTTAATAATACGATTGTTAGGTATAACAAAAAAACCTATTAACCTTTGATAATCTCAACTGTAACTGTTTCTTGGAATTAATTCACTAAAGAGTCAAGATTAATGTAATTTAGTTCAGATAATTAATTCTAGACGGTATTTTTTGAAGTTACATCATTTTATCAGAAAGAGGCAACTTATTTTATATCTGCAAATATATTCTACACTGATAACCAGATAAAATTAGATTCTCAGCCATCATTACGCAAACCCTCGTACAGACGTAATCCAAAATTATAAAACTGATACCTGCGTCTGGAGTATATAACGGGCCGTAATTACTAGGATTGATGCAATAACCACAGCTCGATAACGAATACATCGAATGAAACAAGCGCAAAGCATATGTTTATGGCCGAACATTATTGAACGAGTCCAGCATGGGTGAGAAGGAATCTAAAGTAACATCAATTAAGAGGGAGGCACGTTCAAGAATATGTTGCTAACAAGAAACACAATTATAGACATAAAACCAGATTATAAATCCAGACACATGACTTCAAATCGTAGACGTTATTATCTATTTCCTTCGTGCAGAAATAGAGACGGTTCAAAATAAATCCAGATAGGTGATAGACAGAATAGAAGGCAATAAAACTAAGCTGCAAAAGATAGACAATGGGGCAGGTGCATTGAAGATAAGAGTAAAAATTAAATCAAAGTTCAATTATGATTGACGTTAGAGAAAGCTTAAATATATTCTGGTGAGGATGGGACAGAGTGATCGAATAACTTCATAGTAATGGCTCTTATTCTGCTTCTTTTTAAAGAGTAGAATAGATAGGTCAACCTAAAAATAACGTAATAGATATAGCTGTGATAGATAAAATAAAAAAGGTTTCAAAATAACTAAAAACGTTCACAGGACCATTTCTGGGGTCAAAAGGTGAACCGATATTAAACTCAATAACAGTTTTACGACTATGCCAGTGATAAAATAAGAAAACTATGCAATCAAAACGAAACAGCGGCTTGACTCTGTTTTAAAGTCTCATATTGCTGCAATATAGTAAATTTTACTGAGTATTTATCATTTATTATTAGTCTGGGCTCCTGACCTAAATGCCTTTCGAACGAAACTGAAGAGGAATATTTGTCATCACGGAATAAAATTGCATTTTTAATTTAGAACGTTGCAATGCAACTGCAAATAATGATGATACCGCTAACAATTTCAAATAATTTTGGAACGAAAATATGAAAATATATTACTTTTTGTTGGGCTTACTAATGGCGTAACATGGAAACCGAGTGCCAAAGAAAGATGCCAAAATTCGCAATATAATGACTGACAAATACTGACGATAGATTTTATGTACTAAGTTACTTGTTATTTTTAGCTGTAGCTACATTCAGAATAACATTTCTTAAAAAGATTACCAAACCTACAACTACTATACCAACATTAGAAAAAATAAAATACATAATTATGATGATACACCCAATTTATAACCGTTTTACAGTCTTGTCCCCTACCATGTAAGCAAAAATGTTAGAAATGAGAACAGAGTACCTATCTACAGAACTGACCAAGTTTCACAAGTTATCGATGTAACGGTAAATATCTATGAAATAACGGGGGCAGAGCATCCAAATCTAGTAAGAAGTAACCACTCACATTGTATTGCGTAGCCATGTTACAACATATACATTGGTAGGTTCATCTGAGAAGCGGTAATTGGTAGTCTAATGTTTAATACGGCATCGCTTTTGTTGGTTGTAACTGTTCCTATGTTTGATGGCGGAAAGAATTTCGTTGTTTGCGTTTTGGAATGGAATTTTGTAAATGAGAACGAGCTTGTTACAGCATGGGAAGATAAGAACATATGTAAATTGATAACTATAGAGAATGAAGAAATAATTAGCAATAACATTTAACTTTTATCCAAATTCACTTTAAATACTCTTGAGAAGATAACCAATAAGGTAAAACAGCACCCTAGAATAACAGTACACTAAGAAAACTTATTTACTGAGACGCTAAGACACTCACCTCACGTATTCATAATTTATAAGAAAAACGGGTGTCTATAATAAACTCCGTTACTAAGTGCAACATAATAACAATTTAAGGAAACTCCGTAGAAATATTAGGAAGCAATGTGCTGTTATAAATAAATACTGAGAAGTTTGCAAAAAAATTGAGGTCTTACCAAGTTTGTTCATTAGCATAGCATATACGTCAGTATCGTTTTGAATCACGACCCCATTGTCATACTTATGCAGAAAGTTCCAGATAATTCTGTTTGTTGTTCGCATGTGATATACCTATCTGCTACCTGTTTACTGTTATCCAAAATTATTTTGATTTGTAGGAAAGGAGAAACTTCTGATTCATGTTCACGAATATGGTTTGGCACTCGACTACACTCAATGTTTCTTTTGATTTGTATACTTTTTGATACAGAGTTTTTCGGCTGGTTGGTACAAAAATAATTTCAAGTAACAAGACAAAATGTTACGCTCAGTAGGTGGTCTTAACCTAATTTAATTTGTGGAAGTAAAACTTGACTCTGTCATACTTCTGAAGTAATTTGTGGAACACAAAGAAAAAAATAGTATCAAAATGGCTGATTTTAACAGTGTAAGGCAGTAAGTTGCGCAAGATCATGCTTACTGACCCAAACGGCGCGCAGCCCTCATCGTCTCGGTCGAACGCTACACGTGGCGGTTCCGACTCGGAGGAATTGGACAGTCGTGATTTTAACTGTTTCGACACTGCTACATGGCAGATTGAAGATATCTCAATGTTTGATATGGAAAAAAAACCCAATCTATATGAAGAACAGATTTAAAAGATTGTCAAACATTATTATCACCGTTTGACTTAACTGAAAACGTATTAATTCATTTAAGTCTGTGTCAATGGCTGCTTTAGAACAGGTCTTCAAACAAAAACTCAATTGGACTTTGATTATACAGCTAATAGAGTATTTTAAAAACGTTCTATTCAGTTCATAAAAAGTTAGGACAATGATCCAACAAATCGAAGTGTTCAAGGAAATAAAATTGCAGCATACTTAAGCGAGGGTCAGTGTTTATAGTGAAGGTTTGACTCATGACGTAACTGATGTTTATGGTTCATCTTAACCCAAGGTTACAAGTGGTGTCACGTGTCAAAAGCACATAGTATATCTCAAGCATATTTTCGAAGCTTTGGACGGAATGGGAGCGATTTCGACACTTAGAATTCTCTAAGAATACTTTATTGGAGCGTGAATATATCCAATTGGTTGAGATGCCAAAGTTCCCAGGATTTCGCTCAAGATACTGTGGGTACCTACCTATATAGTATAATTCGATCCTAAAAGTATGTAAATAATTGTACTGTCCTGTCATGGTGAATATTCAAGGTTTTTCATAGAATGACGGGTGATATTGAAAAATATATAGAAATAGACAATGATTGTGCTGGGCCACAAACAAATAGGAAGATTGACTCCTGCAGCTACCTACATAAACAAAGAAATTCTATATCTTTACGCAAAGCCAATGAATAACACAATCATCTTTGTTTCTTGCTTTTTATCAGTAACATTTTTACATTGCTTGATAGTACTCAAATTGATATGCATTCCAGGCAGTCCGTATTATAAGGAATTCTTGATAACTTTCACTGTGGCAGTTATCAAAAGTAAATACAGCACATGACGCCAATACATCGAACGCTTTGGTTTGATTGTAATTGACAGCTATTAAACAACGTCCGCAATGTATGTCAAATTAATGAAGCAAGCTATGATTTGGACTAAGTGGCGTTGCAGACAGATTTATGTTTTTGTACAGGATGTTAGCTGTTTATACATATACAGCAAGCGCTGCCATAATAGCTACCATGTTTACAGTCGTGCAAAAAACTAGAGATCCTATTTTAATTATGATATTTTATGTAACGTTGACTGCTGTTCTAGCGATGTTACCGTGTACGGTGTCCAAGTAAGTAATTCCCCGCAAACGAATATGCATTTATCTCATTATGTACAGATATAGGTAATAATGTTTTCTACTGCACCTAGAGTCCCAGGCGTGATTCAAGAGATAGCTCACAAGGGCAATGAATTTATAATACCCATTTTTTATCAAGTACATAATCCATTTCGCAGCAATATAGGCAGATAGAAAATACATATCTATAATGCTTATGTGTAGATAGTAATGTGACATTCGTGCTGTGTGTGCGTCTAGTTATCGCGTCCGTTGCCCCCTAACAACTCGGTGACATTGGCGGAGCACAAATAAAGTGATAACCGCACATAAATAATAATGTAGATAGATATCTCGCATCTCTGTCTATAAACAACGTATGTCATCATTATTCATTCTGCTCGTCTATCTAATTTTCCCATGAACGAATCTGATTTGTATGTGGATTGGACCTGAATCTGAACGCTCAGTATTATTTTCCTATTCTACGTGGCACTGTCGCTTGATAAAAAATATTATAATGCGAAGGAAATTCGCGCAGTGATGTATGAATCGACCCAAACCAGTTTTTACGTTCGCGGTACCAATCGAATCGAATCTTCTCGATTGGATAAATCTCACAATCCATATATCATGTCTCCACGGTTGGAAGGAATCGTTAACGTGGCGATCTTCAATTGTGAATTATTCGGAATTCTATTTCTGACTTTGTTTAATTTTATTCAATTTCGGAGTGAAAGATTCGTATTCAATTCAACGTCTAGTCTGTGGTCTGCTACACATTTTAGGAGTAATGTAAATTTAAGCTGCCATTCTAGTGAGAAAAAAGATAGGTTGTCGCTTGTCGTTGCCATGCGATAAAAACTTGTTGCCTCTAGACACGAGGCCGTGGCTTTTCGATTATTAAAGGTAATCACAATCTATAAGTAGTACCTACATACACATAAGTTACGGTACATGTACATGAACGTGCTAAATAAATGTTGTCAAGGTGCGAGATCAAACTGTTTGTTTTTCACCAACAAAAACGAGTGGGTGCGAACTTGAAAGACGAGATGATTGAATAATGACTAATGTGCCTTATCCATGGTGGTGCAATGATCTCACAACATATCGCAACAAGGCAAAACCTTAGTTCGCTAACGTGTTCAAATTCGGTTATTATGACGCCACAGACGCAGACGGTACATATAATAGAGGCACTTGGCTAATGTACGACATAACAAAAAACTCGGTAATATTTAGAGTTGCGATCATAGAACTCTGCTCAGAGGCTATTCATCTAAACACACCAAAATACAAAGTGACGTAATCTGTAAAGTTTAGTGAACGCTCGCGGCAGTACTGTGGCCGCGCGCACGTCGCCTCGATCTAAGTCGGTGTGCTCTCAAGGTCTGCGCGAGCGCTTGATCAAGGCCATCAGTGGCAGCCGTGGCAGGAAGGCTCGCATCGTGGCTCAACCTGTGATTGTTTCGCTACATTCGCTATTAAGTTCATACTTCCTATTACATACATTGTTGCCTATTATAAAATTCGTATTCATACTTCACAAACGATTTCTTGGAACGTGCCTCTTTCTTTTATTGTAGAGATTTAATTCTATTGATAACATTTTTTGCTTGTTCAATAACACGTTATTGGCAACAAATTTATTTTAGCGGCTCAGTGTTTTCGAGTCTCGACTCATGTAGAATTGCGTCATTTGAGACTCAAAGGACTGGGTTCGGATAAAATATTTTATCAAATGCCAACAGTGAACAAACAGAAAGATGCCAAAAAACTGCATGGAATGTTGTTTACACTCTATGTTGGTGCGAGACTTTTCACGCGAGTTGAGCATAAAGGGTTTTGCAGACAGGCGCGACGCGACGGTGCGGCGCGTTTCTGGTAGAACAAGTTCCGTGAAGTTTTCAAAAAAAATGTTCTACTAAAGTCGCGTTGCGCTGTCGCGTCGCCCTGTCTGCGGATAGATGATTTTGTGTGTAATTGGAGGAAGTGATTTCAGACGATCTTCCTTATTTTGAACACAATGGCTGTTATATTTTAAAACTATCTTGTAACTATGTGTTTCATTTATTTCGTGTTTGAAAAGAGCACTTTGATTAAGCATCGTGACGTGGGAAGAACAATGACTTTCTGACTGAAGAAATCTATAAGTAGAATATTTCCAAAAAAGATGATGATCCTGTCATCGGACTTTTTTCGATTACGCCGCCAAATTGTTAACTTTTATTACGAGTAATCAAGGCTTATTGATGTTTGATGGAGTCTGATTGACTTACCATATTTATATAATAAAGCCACGAATTCTATCATGATTTGATTACAGATCCCAAATTAATTAAGTTCATTCAACCAGTTTTCTGTGGTTATCTAATATCATCATCAAAGTTTTATTAATATGTATATGATAGATTAAAGGCTCCCCCGCAAAAAGGCGCGACGCAGCTCTATTAGAACCATATCTATGAAAATCTTCATGGAAATTGTTCTAATAGAGTCGCGTCAAAATTTCGCGTCGCGCCTGTATGTTCCCGCCTTTACAGAAGCTCGTGGGCTCGTGGCTAAATAATCCGCCAGCCGGGTTTATCACAGGTTAAGCAACGCTTGCCGAGGTCGATCTGTGGATGGGTGACGTTCTATTACATATCGAGACCCAACACATCGATACAAACATTACATATCGAGAAAGCACGTTAAGCCCTTGGTCCCGGCTGTCATTTGTAGATCTTTGAAAGTCCGACGACCAGTCTTACCAAGGGGTATCGTATTACCCAGTAACTGGGTTGTGGCGGTCAGATAGGCAGTCGCTCCATGTAAAGTACTGGTATTCAGCTGCATCCGGTTAGACTAGAAGCCAACCCCAAAATAGTTGGGAACAGATGATGATAATTTACAGAAGCTAGTTAATTGAATAAACCATATCATTAAAATAATCCAGTATAGTATTACAGTCATGGGAAGTGAGTCTGAGTTTTTGTAGCGTCAGAAATGTAATTATTGTTAGGTAGCGGGCGATGGGGCCCCGATAATAAAGCTTTTTGTCTTTATTTCCTCACTGGAACTAAAATGGGAAATACCCGGTGATATGCCTTTTAAATTTTGGCTTCAGGTATTTAAGATCAAGGTCATTAACTATACGTTTATACCTAACTTTACATACATTCAAGTTTCTCTATAAATACTAATATTATAAATTCGAAAGTAACTGTCTGTATTTTACCTTTTCACGCCTAAACCACTGAACTGATTTCGATAAAATTTGGCAAGGAGATAGATGGCATCCTGGGGAAGGACATAGGGTAATTATTGTTCCGATAGCACGTTCCCGTGGGATAATTTCCACGCGGGCGAAGCTGCGGGCAGAAGCAAGTAATATTAATATCTCCACCATTTTGAAAATTTCGTAAAACTGAATCGACAAAGAAATCCATATAATTATCGAACCTGCTCACAAAAATCCACGTGAATCTTTTGAGAAATACGACCTGTAGAGGAGAACAGACATCCAGAAATCCGGACATACGAAAGCATTTTTACCAAAGCTGAAACGGAGACGCTTCGCGCTCGCTCAATTAAGGAAATTTCTATACAAATACATGCCTATATTTCACGCTTATCTCAGCAACGCCCACAAGTTATGCCCGCTCGGGTCAAGCCTTATTCTTCCCATATTTTTCGGCCAACCTGGTGCCGAAAGCACTGATGTGCGATAAAAATGAAACGCCAGTAAATACGAACGGAATGAGCCATCATTATTCCTGCATTAACGTTACACGAGGACCAAGAATAAAAAAGAAATCGTACATGAATTACGAATTTATGAACGATGTAGATAAGAGACGAACGGTTCGGAAAAACGGTATAAAAAAGTTGAGCTTTCCAGACGCTATTGAAAAGTTTTTCTTTTTTATTCTATTGTGTTCCCTATTCTATTATTTATTAGATACGTTTATTGTGTAGTAACTGGTAGTACTTAAGATTTCATTTTATTTTTCTTTTTTCAGGTGGAATTAATTAGTTTTTTAATAATTAGTTATTGACAACAGAAAGAAGAAAATCTTGAGCTCCAAAAGAAACCTTATAATTAATTTAAAACGAAAGAAAAATCTGATTACATTTTTAAAGCTTTCATCAAATAGATGTTGCTGTAAAAGCTTATAACATTTAATAAAATGTCTGTGCAATGGTCGAGTAAATATTAAATATTAGCACTCCACTTTGTGTATAAATCAACTGAGTTTTAGATTAATAATGTAAGAATTTGTTATGACACATTTTTGTCAATCTAGGATTAAATAGATATTCTGTATTTTATACGCTTCTCATGTTGTATGTTAAATCAGGCTTGAAAACAAAATTGTCTCGTAAACGACTCACGATATTTTACAAACTTGTTTTATTTTGTAACTCGTTATTTTCTTTGTAACCAACAGCTGATTCACGTGATTTAAGGCACTAAAAAAAATAATTTAAGAAACTTCACGAAAATCTTTTGCGGCAAATGTTCCTAAAACACCAGTTTTTAGGGCGTAACCGTGTTTCTTAGTAATTTATGTGTATTGTAATGGTACAATTATTTGCGAAGGTTTTTTATTTATTTTTTCCACTCGCAGCTAAGGCCCTACTCCACCTCTTTAAGTACCGTTCGGCTGTTATCTTCGCATTAAGTTACCAAACCGTTACTTCCCACCTCGGGTTAATATCGTTCAGGCATGTGAGCAAACACACAACTCTAAAAAAACTATTCTATTGCTACTTGATACTTGAGTAAACTGACCTACCATGCGATGGGAATTAAATTATACGGTAACATCGTTTTTTATATGGCAACACCAATTAAAATAGTTCACGAAGTTATCGATAAACTGAGGGGTAATTGGCGTAACCACAGTAATTATAAAATAGGGCATGGTAACACAAGTATTGGCTATAAAGCCTTGGAATTCTTTAAGGCTTTTTAATTTAGAACGAAGAGGAAATTAGTCAGCATTATTTCCTCTATGACTCTTAAGAAGCATGACGTAATTTTCCTTTAACTGTAAAAAATAGCAATCCTATAACCCACACGACATAATTACGCATAAGAATATTTCATAATTTTCCCTGTATGATGATTGCATCACAAAGTGCGCTTGAACTTACAATCTTACATACATACAAACGTAATATATTGAGACGTTGTACCATAAGAAGTGACAAGTTGATCGTCTGTCTCGACTTCGAGCGAAATAGTAATACGTTTCCCTTAATCGACTTACTAAAGGCTTCCGCAAACAGGCGCGACGCGACTCTAGTCTAGTAGAACAATTTCTATAAAAACTTCATGGAAATTATTCTACAAGAGTCGCGTCGCGCCGATCTGCGGGAGCCTTAATGCGTCGGACAGAAGGCATCACTCGTCAGGCCTGCCCGGGGGTAGGGTTACCATATCGAAAATTGAAAAGTCCTGACAAAAAGTCTGATTTCTTTAGAAAAGTCCTGAGATTTTGTCGCAAACTCGTAATTAACGACGACGCATTTTTTTTCACATGCTTATTTGAAAAAAAATGCGTTGTGCTGTGATACTATCCAAAGAAGATTATATTTTTGTTTATGTTTATTGTAACTAACCCAAAAAAAAAAACTAGATAGAGTTACTTTATTTTATTTAAAAAAAACTCAAAATCTTGAGATTTCTCTCAATCAGACCGCAATCCTCTCAGGAGCCTAAATATCCCAGAGATCTCAGGACAAGTCCTGAGATATGGTAGCCCTACCTGGGGGCGTTACTAGATCTGCGAGGTTTCTATGAGCCTCTGGTGCTTTGTGACGCGGTTTATAGAAAGCCAAACGTTACATGACTTCGCCCTACTTGCCCCACTCATGTGACGCGCGAAATCATGACTCAATATAAAAAGAAATAGAAAAACAAGCAAGGGAGATTAAGCAAACGGTTATACGTATACAGAAAACTTGGGCGGTATAATTTTCAAGCTTTCTGCATGTATCGGTTTCTGAACCTGACATTATCAGGTTGAAAGTAGAAGCGTAATAGCTGTATATTCAGGGAATGAAAAGGTTACGCTCCTTTAGGGAAGTTTTTCGATTTTCGACCCCGTAGGTAATGTCAACGTAAGCGGCAAAGTAAATGTATTTGAGAATTGCTTTACCTAATCGTTTTGTTCTATTTTTATTTAAGGCGTTGACAAATAATTCCTTGTCTAATTTCAACATCCCAAAATCCCTGCAGCAAATCTGACATATCAATTTGACATCCATCGCGGGTTCTAAGCCGATTAACATTTTGGGTTTTTGGTCGACACACACCTTGTCTACAGGAGATTAAAACTATACACATGTGTGTATCTGTATATGCGTTCCAAAATGAGTATTTATGATGCATATCAAATAACGAATACCGGGTTTTTTGTTGTAAGTACTAAAAACCTGTTGTTTTGGAGCTGGATGCAGGTGTCTTGTCATCTTAGAATATGTCGTTTAGAACGTTGTTTTCTCCATACCATTTCAGATACCAATCTACATGGTCTTCACATGATCTGACTAAGATTATGTCTGGACTTTAAAAGAGACTGTGACCTCTGAGTTTGTTTCGGCCTTTCTTCTCAGAGTAGTCAGATAGGAAACGCCGACCTCCTCTAGTTTAAAAAATATGATTGACGTGTAAAAGTGTTTGTACAAACCTACATAAAGAAATGAAATCATTTGTCATACAAAAACTGGCAATGCAAACACAAAAAGAAGCACTACAGAAACAAAAGCCAAACAACCCTTATTTGCTGCCTTAAAAACTTAAAACACTCCACAAACAACATGCCACGTTTAAAAAGAACAACAAGATGTAAAAATGTATGAACATTTTTAATAAACTCCACTGACGACAGGACAGGATTCTTGGTTTCACGGTCACTCTGGGAGACGGAGGGGCCTTGAGGCTATAGTATGTGGTTAACGTTACCATCCTAGTTACAAGTACACCTGATCAAACACATAGGCCGATAAGGGGACACTTGATGGGCCTCCACTGATAACGATGCCTTCCTGGATCTGAACACACTCGAACATTACACACTTTAGACGTTTGATTGTGAACAGACCGAAATGTAACATTAGTATATCGTGTTTAGTTCACATGGTGCATGTGTGGGTAAATATCGGTTATATTTGTACATAGTTACTAGCTACAGACGGTATGGTTTTTATATGCTTCGCAGTATTGACATTTTTGCGATCAAGCTATATTTCCTTAGAAGGAAGGACTATAATGGCCACAGCATTCCTAAGTGTAAGTGCATTGCTCGACACCACATGTTGCAATAACATGCCGTAAAGAACAAGTGTAACTTTTTCTTTCATTCAAGGAACAACACAGAAATAAACATAAAGCCGGGCGTGAAGGCAACAAACAGTTTTCCCGACAAGTGCAGCGAATTGAATACGTCTGGAGACCTTGGGTTATAAAGCAAACTGTAAGACTTAAGACTTTACTGCACAAGTGGTTCAGTAAAAATCAAAACATTGAAACAGTCTCGTTTCATATGCAAATCGCTATTGATATGTGCATGCGAGACACACGGACGCTGCACATAGCTAACAGAAAACCGCTGCAGCAAAACACAATAACTTACATTTTACGGACGCTATATTTGCAGCACAGACAGAAACATGTAGGAGGAAAAATATAACTACAAAGGATAAAGATACGTCGAGCTTGAAGAAATAAAACTTGCTGGACAGATATGTAAGCATAAAATAATTTACGACTTTAAAGGCTATAACGTATAGGCAAGGGTTTTTTTATGATATATTTTAAGCATCCAAGACAATTTATGACACCTCCGTTCCATTGCTTGCTCGCTGAACTTGGAGGGCATGTGTTTGCTGCAGAACAGACCACTTTTTATAGCGGCTATTGCAAGTTATTGTGAAGCTGCTTAGTATGCGGCGAGTCTCCGAGCGCAAAACTGATACAATGTAGACAGGCAAATAGGTGGACACCGACTGAGATAAATGGACACCGGCTAGTCGCAACAACGCACACTTCTACCAAAAATGCTCGTAAATTTCAACTGCAAGTGAATACATGCTCGTGATCGGTCCATCAAATATCTTTAAAATGCGGCTATAAAATGAAGAAGATCGAATGGATAATAAAGCGGGATTAATTTACTATTTCATGCTTTAACATGTGAACGTGAATAAATGTTACATGAGCCGAACGACCGACCACAGATTTCAACACGTAATCTAATGAAGGACCTCAATGCGTTTTACCTTTAATTCAATGCGACCCAGGCGGAATTGATGTGCTATTATATGTAAGCCAAGCAACTTGGCCATGGCCAAAAATTCAATAGCCCAGGGCGATTGAGCTGACCGGCCCACGTGTAACTTTTTGTGCAAAATTCCTTGGAATTCTTTTAGTAAAACTTCAGAAAAGGTTCTGGGTTGAATATCTTATTACGCAACATTTTATAATAGGTTTCGGATTATTTTAAGTTTTTTAGCTGTAAAATTAGTAACGTGTTCGGAATTATAGCCGTCATCAATCATCTTCGGATCGCGTGTTGCCATGTTTGTGGTGTAAGCTAATGAATCAGTTAGAGGATCAGTCAGTGACAGGACCGTAGACGGAGTGAATGAATCAAGCCAACGATATAATGTCTGAGTAGAAGACGCGTGCAGAGCGGTCGCGTCGGTAACTTTCTACGCGACCTCGAAATGCTGCATTCACTTTCCTCACGACTCGACACCGGTTACTCAACCGACACCACGACCGACATATCGACGCAGCGCGCTCGTTGTCATTCGACCTGCGACGACTCCCAAAATTCTCAACACGTACACTAAAAGACACTCCACTCGACGTTCGACACCATCATTAACGAGCACCTGCTATCGTCAATCCCTCCTAAACTTCCAAACAAATAGTTTGATTACATCATAGCGCGTAACAAAAGCCCCAAAAAAACATGTAACCACTTCACAATAAAGGGACCTGGAAGAGTTATAAAATAAGTTCGCAATTTATTCGAAGGGCAAATGAAAACGCCAGGTGCCATGGCTCTTGTGTCCAAGGTCAGCGTTTCCTAGAGTTGCATATAGGTATTCTTTTTATTTGTTGCATGTCCCTTCGCCAGGACCGACTAGCGTGCCCCAAACCAGTTTGATGCTGTTCTCCATTCCACTGGTAAGGCTGAGCGCCTATTACACTCCCAGTTTTTATTTCTCTGTTTTAATGAAATTTATGTAATTAAAAAGCGCTTTACTATTTCCACAAGCATTTTAACGACACTTTAATTATTCTTCTGAATTCAACCGAACCATACTTGCACATAGGAGAGCTACCTTTCTGCATAGTAACAAATAGATCGTGTATCAAACGAATTAGATAAACCAGTTCTTCACATAAAAAATGTTTTATAACAAGTTGTATAACTTTCCATCAAATTCAGAACAAAACGATCCAAATTGGTAGGTGGGCGTGGAGCCTTAGCCCGTAGCCGGTAAAATTGGTAAAGCAATAGGAACAAAACAATAGGTGGCCTGCGAATTTGGTTTTTTCGTAGCCTTCGACAACTGCAGAACGCGCCAGCAGGAAGTGGGGACGGACTAAGTTTATGTAACCTAATCACCTGCCGGGCTCGAGGCCAGGCTCGCTGATTCAGAAAAAACCAAGGCCACGCCAGACAGAATGCGAGGATAGTCCTAATATGTATCCAACCCTCCCTTACTTTAGTGCGTTCGTATACAGCAGGATGTTGCATAAGCTTTGTTGTTTTGTTATTATTCGTGTAGAGTCCGCATCGCATTTTAGATTAGTTTTTTGTGTAGACGCGGGCGTATTCTTCTTATTACACGAGATATACGAAATTGAGCGTTAATAAATAAAGCTGTAGAACTGTTTTTAAAGCCAGCCACATCTCAAGCAGTGGAGGGACTAAAATATTCACTTCGGAGTTAGTCGCGATGCTCAAAGTTTGCTGAGACCATCAAACTATTCTCATTCCCACGTCGCAGCGTCGCGCGTCGTCGCTACATATCTGTGAGATGCGCTTAATATCTTAAAAGTGTGAAAGTGCATCGTTTTTCATGTAACTTTCCCGATTCTAGAGCGTCTTATTTTGCTCTTTTCAGAGATGCGGGTGACTCGGCGCCAAGGGATGGAAACTTTTAGACTAAATGACCCGGATAGAAATTGAGTGCTTGGTAATGTAAACTTTTGGACGTGTGTGAAAACGACCGTTGGGATTGGAAATGTTTTAGTTAGAAATGCTCTCAAACTTCACCTTAGTGGCGGACTGTGTTACGCAAATGGAATTCTGAACAAAATAAAACTTGGTTCTCCAGATTTGCGATGTGTTATTGAAGATTTGTATTAAAAAAAGCAAAACATTTAAAATACGATTTGACAAACGCATCCGTATGGGTTGGTATCATAGCGGCATCGAATGAAAAAACGCTCACCGGGGGAATTCCATGGTGAGGTATTTTGTGGGTGAGCCGAAAAGGGCACCATCCCCCTGTGCATGGGGCGCCGTTGCCCCGGGCAACGTGCACTATCTTTGTATCAATGAACACGGCGAGCTCATAGAACGCAATCTCATAATAGAAAATGGACTTGAATAGTTGACATTATTTGAATGATTTGGGGCCTAGTGAGATTTACTGTCAGCTGCGTGCGCGTCTAAAATTAGAAATTATTATTGTGAAAGAAACAAACCATACAGGATATAAGATGTGGCCATGCTCGGCCTTTTTATTTATTCAAGTCTTTAGTTTAATGACTTAATGACACAATAAGTCAGAATTTTATGTCTAAGGTTATTTCATTTCTTAGCTGCCACGGCTTATTTTAATTTAATATTTGAATTGTTTTTTCTTTTTATTACGGACTCTTTTAACGTTCTGCATCGTTCTCACATGCATAATTTCAACATGAACGATGTAAACAATATTTTGTAACCACCATATTTTGATTTAAAAGAGTGTCCATGGAGTTTCTTGCCTGTTCTTCTCCATAGGTACCTACTACGCTTTAGAATGGGCAACTAGCTTCATCTTTCTGACTGACCGACCCCTTGACAATTCAAAAGTGCCTGTAATTGGTTTATTTGAAATAAATGCTTTGAGTTTGTGTTTGAGTTTGTGTTTTTGAGTTTGATTTAACGCATTAAACATAAAAGGCATAATTTTGAATATGTATATGGATTCCTTAGATAAACAAGATGAATTCTGTTTATACTATATATATGTACCTACGGGACGGAGAAGTTTTTGTTATAGACAATAAATGAGAGAGTACAGCAACTATGTTTACTGAAAACTTCTAAAATTGTAAATGAAAAACTTACTCGTACTCGTTGGGAATAGAAAATAAATTCGGAAATAAACTAATACCAAATGGTATTAGCTCTTGGTATTGGATGGGAATAGACCGTTTTCACAGGAAGTAGTCTAGGAATCTGATTCAACACAAATGATTTTTAGACCATTTTGAGTTATATCTACAGATACATTTATTAAGGACCCTGCTTAAGTTGTAGGTACAACGAGAAGGCGGCCGCCTGCAGGACTTAATTAAAACCATTTTAATCGTTTTACTTTTGAAAACATCTGTTACGAAGGCACGTCATGTAGGTATTCGTATGTAATATCGCGGCACAAACAAAAGATATTTTACAGACCTGTCTAGACGCAGGTGCAAAACGCAACATTTTGTAAAATAACCTTTTTAGTATTAAATTAATATTACTATGTACTAGTATTTTAGCTGTTTGTATGTTGTCAAGAGTGCTCACTTTTATTTGTTGCATTCAATTTTTGTAATTTTGTTAGTAGCAGAGTAAATGGCGTGGGTTTGGACAGGCCTATATCCTGCAGAGGACTGTTTTTGTATTGTCGTAGATATCTCTTTTAATTGAATATGGCAATGTTATAAAAACAGTACTTTTTTATTATACTTGAAATTGTCTTTTCAAGTACTATTGGTTTTTATAAAAGTTTAGCAACCTTTTAATTTTATATAGAGATACATCGATTTATAACTGCCGAACTATGATGACAGGGCACTAATAAATAACGAACGATTATGTGACTTAATTACAAATTGAATGTTTTTTATGAAAAAGTCTATTTAAAGTCAGGGAACTTTAAGCAATTTGATTGTCAACGTAAATTGTCCGTAAATTCAAATTCCAACTGTTATTCATTGTCAGTAGTATAAAATGGCTATTACACGGCAAATTGACGTAGTGCGTTAATCTGCTGAACTATCGCGTTCCCCGACTGTACATTCTGTTCAAGTATTACAAACCAACAGCGCCTTAATTAAGGTCGCCTTCAAGCACTTTAAGGAAGAAATGGAAAAGTCATAAAGATAATAATTCTGTAGCAAAGGTAAATAAAGCTTTCTAAAAAGAGTGATTCCTGAGAAAGTTCCAATGATGTAGAAATTGTAGGAAAACATGAATCAGATATTTATGCTTCTGAGGAAGTTGTAAATGTTATAGTATTGAGCGTAATGAAGCTTAGGGACAAGGGAGCGATTGAAGTGCGCTATAACTTTTATGAACAAACTCGTATGGATATTTAAATTGATCGTTCTAAAGTTCAATTTATTCTAATGGGCAGGTATGAGATCCTGGGAAGGTTATCTTTTGAAGATCTTGTTAGTTACAACTTGTGATAAATGGCTATCAAATGCCAATAATTTTAGCAGCATATTTTAAGTTGGCAATTAGTCAGTTACAAACGTCACTGATACCATTTATTAATTTAAAAGCTAACGTGTTTTATTATATTATCATTTATCTTTATTATTAGCTTAAGACGACAATATGTGCCAGCGACCTTGAGCGAGTGGGAGGAGCATGCGAAACTTTTAAGCGAATCATATTGCACAGAGCGTTAGCGTCTACCCGGACAATGGTCAGCGATGCACTGCCGCCCGTCGCCCGCAAGATCCCCCGCTTCAACTTGCATCAAGTTTTTTCGCAAAAACAATCCCCCTTGATTTATCAAACACAATACAAATAAAAACCGTGTACAAAAATTTGGGTAATTAAATTGTCTTTTAGATGGTGCAGATTTCATGAAAATACGCCCGATAGTTTTTGCGTGATTATCGTTTTTGTGTTCGCGTTAGACATTACTTTACAAATTAATTACACTATGTTACAAAAATATAATTACAAATATTCACATATCATTATTACGAAGAAAATAGTCTAGTTTATCATATATTTTTTTCAAACAAATAAGACTATTCGTTTAGACGTGATGTTCAATTTGAAATCATTAAAAGTCGTATATCTGCGCCTTAATAGAGCTCCTGAATTCAACTTCACTTAGTTTACGAAAATAGGACACTTTCAAAAACAAACCACTACATTATCATTTCCATATGAAGGCAGTATTGTAACTATTGTAAGTTTTTACTGGTACCGATATCACAGACAAGGCACAGAGTGAGTTTAATGTCGAACATCTACAATTATAATGCGCCCGCGCCCGTCGACCATAATATTTTTCAAAAGATCACCATAAGCCATGAATTATTTATTTCCCGCGTAGACACCATTACAATTATTTCTTTTCTACTTGAAGGAAACGACTTGTGAATAATAAGTATTGAAACATTTGAAATTATAAAATGTAAGATAAGGTGGTCACGGCGAAATATTGTAAGTATGCGTATTTATATCTTTACATTGTACTTATTCATATTGTATGTGCCAGTGTTTTTTATATCTTTTGTTTGGGGTCTCTAGGCATTGGACTCTCTTGGTCCCATATACTTTTCTTTCAATAAATAAACATAAAAACATGGAGTGTTTTATTTTTCTAATTACGAAAATTCGGTGTACGTAAGTGATCATAAATTCAGCAATGCACCGTAATTTCCTTTTGAAACAAGCAGTAAAATCTCAAGTTTATTCATTTCATTATTTTATACTATGCACTTATTTGCGTACGCTTGACGAAAACACAAAGATAAGTGACCCAAATATAGCCGTCCATATTTAGCATGTCAGATCCGTTAATTGCAACTTTAAAAGTTGACAAATTACACCTTTTGCGAGTACTTTGTGCATCAAAAGATCAAAGTGAGAGGCAATCAGTGTGGTCCTTTGAAAGACGAGCAAGAAAAAATAAAAAAGGTTTTTCACGATTGTGGTCGCGAAAGAGGTAAACGTAAACAGTGGGGTCACCGACCTGGGTTCAACTTGACACATTTTTAGTCGGCCCCAATTGTACGGGAGCGGCGACCTGCGCCGCCGCCTTGCGCAACAGGAAGCCGGTTATGTTGTGCCAATCGACTTCGGGAATCGGAACCAAAATGGAACATGTTTCCTGTGACGTGTTCGGGATGAACAGTGGCTTGGGGTCTTAATGTCACACGCTTTTAGTCCTGTTATGCAAATTCTTTTTGAAGCTGGCAGTTTTTGGGGTCAAATGGTATGTTTAGAGAGTGTTATGTCTGAATAGCCATTATCAGTGTCTTCTTCGAGAAAATCTATCTATAGGGGCAAACAAAGAGCATTGGTTATTTTTTCACCAACGTCACCACTGAGTGCAAAAAAGTAATATAAACCAAATTCACTCGCAAGAAAGTCTATAAAAAATTAACGAGACATGTATAATAAACAAACAATAACATATTTTTTTGGCAACAACATTAGTACACTGTTTTCTTAAATCAATTCATTTATTTGGCAAGTATGGTTCATGTTGAATTCTAACCAAAATAATCTTTTTATGTTGTCAAATGCTGTGATGCGTAATTTTTCGTAAATTATGTAGGTAGTTCTTGTCAATCACCGAAAAATTCGAATACTTACTACCTACATGTGATGACGCTGATAGGTAAGTTGTTTACTTACTTATATAAGCTAAGAATGTGGTTAAATTACGACACTGTGAAGAAACTGATTTGAAAACATTAATAATGTTTAATGATTTTCAATACCTTGTGTTTTCAGCGCCTTTGTTGGCTAATATTAATACATAAGAAACAGCTCATTAATGTTTCAGACCGGAATCCTGATCTACGAGTAGGTAACAATAAAATAATGTCATAAAAATACACTTGTAAGCTATTATATGAAATATTGAGTCAATTTGTTGCCATGCCCATAACTATACAAAGTTAGCTGTGAATATTCCGGTCGAACACACTTGAACAAAAACTAAATACGGGAAGAGTTAGGAACGGTCGAGTTGTAAGCGAAAGGAATCTATATCCCTTTGAGAATATTCCGCTAATGTCACGAGAGGGGATGCACGAAAAAATGCAGGTAGGGCCCCGAGCAACGACCCCGGGGTTTTTGGGAGCTGACGTCACCGCCTTCTGCAGCCCGCTCAATAACACGAATGTGTACCTGAGTTACGTCACGCGGTTATTTAGTTCTTTACAACCCAAGAACATGCGGCTTTGTGGTTCCATATTCCATATCGCGAGATCACGACCGTGAGTACTTTTGTTTCGAAATAAAAACGCAATGAAAGGTAAGTAGGTACAAAGATCGTAAATAAGTAAGTAAAATAATCTAATGGTATCACTGCCCATTCTGCTCAAATATCGAAACAAGGATAAGCGCATACAAAAATAAACAACACATTCGCGTTCTTGACGACTCCCTAATATTCTGAGAATTCGACTGAGCACGCATGCGGATCCGACAGCAAAATGGATGTTATTTTTTGCTTTTCCAATGTGTAACTATACAATTTGCACTAGAGCCCCGGTGTCGATGACCTCTCGCCAGCTGTTTGACTATCGTGGTTTACAAAGCAAGGTAAGTCGGGTTACTAAGGAATCGGTCGCAGTACCGGTATACTATACGCTTTTATTCGAACCTTAACAAAAGAGCTGTGAATAATGACATCATTATTTTCTTATAATGAGTAGGTACCCATAAACAATGGCCACCATGTAGCTAAACACTTCGCAGTTTCGGTTGTTCAAGAACATTCTGTTACCCCTTTACGACGTCGAAAAAGTCAAACATAAGTAAAGAAAGACCCTAAAGTCACCGTAGAGTCGGTTAACGAATGTCATATGAATGTGTACTTCTTATTTAGAAGGTGTTTTGAATGGAATATTAAACAGGACCGAGTCATGGGTTTAATGCGTTGCTGCTGCTCTATAGCGTGGGTCATGAGGAAGCATAAATTTAGAGGAGTCGATAGCGGCGGCGGCGTGGCTCCACAAACCCACAACAGCTGTAGACAAAACGCCACGCTCACCAACACATGCTCGCACCCCTGCAACACGCACACCACTACACGTTGAACACGTATACGTAACGTAAACACACGCAGGTTTGTGTACACCAGATGCCCCTACACCGAGCGAGACGGACATACTAATAAACATCATGTTAGAAGAGAATGCAATGTTGAGGGAGTGAGGCTCGGTTTGACAACATGCAGAGACGTCTAATTAAATGTAGTTGAAGGTCAAAAAAATAAGAGGATGTATGATACATTATGTCAAGCACTCGAGTATGTGAGATGTAAAAACCATTCGGACGCAGCTGTAACGACTGACGACCGTGTGCATACGAAATGAATAGCAATGTCTTAAACAGCGAATGTTTCGTAGGAACTAGCTAATAGAAAAATAAACAGAGCCGGTCCGAGCGAGGCCGTTGTTAATTAACATACAGATAGTTTAATAAAAGGCAGGAAACAGGCAGCGAGGGGAGTAAGCAATGAAGCGGTAAAAATAGAAATGGGGGCGACAGAGACGCGCAGGAATCGATCCTTCGAACAATGCGACGAATCGACGATGCACCGCTTCATGCCAATCAATAATATAGACGCTACTAGCGTGCAACAGTTCCGTGTACACGACGCTTATTATATTGGATTATTGAAATTGTATCCCGTGATTTGTAACTCGAATTTTTGTTTTGCTTCCATTATAAATTCATTTCATGTCACTTTTAATTCAGCTTCTAATTAATACTCGTCTGTTTCATATTTTATTTACTTTGCATTGTAAATATTATTTATACTAACGATACTGTTTTTGTTGCCAAACGAGTTTTTATCTAATATCAGTTCCCGTTAATGTATTATGTCGTTGATAATTTTAAATGTTAATGCAATTTAAACCATTTTACCACGTATTATCCTCAATTCTATTTAGTATTTTTAGAGCATTCCAAATGAATTAGCTCATTTAATACATGTTAATTCAATTGGATGTCTTATTACTCATAAAGACGAATACCTGGCCGTCCATAAATCAAATCCCTTCCTAAACATTGGCATTTTAAAGTAAAAGCTCTCAAAGTCCAACTAAATAAAACCGAACACTGCAAGCAATTAATTTAAAGTTTCGAGGGAAGTCCTAAAAGGCCGGACAGTGGTGGTGCAACCACGTTAATTAACAAAATAAATCGATGGTGAGTACGGAAGTGGTCGGGGACACCCGTCCCGGTTATTTTAGCCACGTCGCACAACCGCGGCGCACTTGCCGTAGGTCAGGGACAGGAACACGAGCAAACCCTAAGTACTGGGGGATTATATAGGTCATACAGCAACATGAGACGAACCGTGACGCGTTATATGGGTTCGCTGCAAATTGGGTAGTTTATCAGTCATGCGGCAATGTTGCGGCAGGTCTGGAGGTCATTCACTTTGATAAGGTTCACTGACGTAATTCAATTAGCTAAATGTTCGCTGTTTTGATGTAGGTTATTTGTGGCTGTGCATATCGTCTAATTATATTATTATTGTATTGACGCATGTTTGTTTTCGTTTTAGAAGTGCATACAAATTTTTGGAATCACTAAAAATAAACCATGTATACAGTGAGCTCAAATTACTGAAAACGATTCGACATCCTTATTTACCGGTGGAATAAAATTGGTGTCATATTTTTGTTCTTATTGCGATTCCTCGGTTTCGTGATTAAAGATTTTTTTTTTCAAACCGCGTTCACCGCTGTAGGAACACAGCAGGAGTCTACCGCAAGCCGCACACGAGCGCATGTCGACGCAGCCAGGCAAAACCACGTCTAGACGCCTCTGTATACAAACATTGCCATTATAGCCAGACCTGCAATATTCATTTACTTTCCTTTATTTAACAAGGTTGAATTTGTCGGTGGGGTGTGGAGGACCAATTTACATTGGCCGTCTGATATTTATTGCGAATGCGTTTGCGGTTTTAATTTGTTTTAGGCTCTGCAAATCGTGTATCTTGTCGGGTGGTCTTGACTAAAATGTGCAAGCGTGTGTCATTTTTTACTACCAAACTCATATATACTCTGGCAAGTTTACTTTACGACGTCCTTTTAGCGTGTCGCGTTCGAGCTAGGCGTGAGTCAGCTCGAAGGTATTTATGCAACCCTTTGTTATGGTCGCGCAGTGTTAACGACCAGTAGGTATACAGGCAGTCGGGCGAGCCGCCCTTCAGCTGACTGAGACCTTGGCTGGATTTAGATGCGGTTCGACGGACTCCCCGACGACACTCGATTTAGTTTACATGTCGATTTGGACCTTTTCTAGCGATTGGCACAGGAATGCAACACGCTATCTGAGATGGGCTTCGATTTTTTTGTCCATTTAGAAAAAAAAACAAATGTTTGGAATACTCGGGACATTTCGAATTCTCGTTTCGGTTTTTTCATAACCACAAGTATAAGGTCAGTGTCCGCTGTGGGACCTTGGCCGATTTTAAACGCAAGTTCGACGTTCGACGTTTGAACGGGCGCGCTTGCGTCGGCGGCGTCAGCGGCGTGTGCGTTTTATAACTTTCCCCGGCTAGCGATAAAGTTCATGTTGGAACTTTGTTTCCTGATGATCCGTACGGTGTATAAATAGACGCACATCTGCCAGATGGTAGGTGAAGACGGTCATAAAATGTTTATGGAAATATTTAAACAGTGAACTGAGCTCTGGAAATTGGAAATCCAGCAATTATAGCTCATGATTCAGTGAAGAGTGAAACGAAGTGTAGCTTATGAGTACTAACGCAGCGCTAATGGTTATTTTCAATTAGAAGCAAATCACGTTCCTTTATAGGAAAGTCATTAATCTTGTTTCTAATAACGTTTAACACTGTCCTCCACAATAGTGTAAACGGTTGCTTTTTCCTTATTTAAATGTCGCTGGTCTATTTGTAAGCCGGCTTGGGATACCTGCCGTCTCGCCGGTAGACCTTGGCCGAATTTAGCCGGGGTCATCGCACTGCAGGTCGCTTTCTCCGGAGTGGCGCATGCGCGACGCAATCAGAGCCGTCTAGCTGAACTTGGTGCTATTGTGTTGAGTAACTTACGAGATAATAATTGTGTGTCGTACGTAATATACTATCTTAGTCTTGGAATCAAAGGAAAGCGTACGATGTGTGGCTTGAGTTGTTCAGTGTACGGCTTCGTCTTGGGTGTGGGGGAAACCCAGCTTGACACTTACCTACATGTAGGTATGTAGGAAACTGACGAATACATTTTTAACAGCGAAGAAGCTATTTAACGGTATCTTCATTGTTGGAAAACAATGTGGGAACGCTCGGCTTTTGACGTATGCCTACATAAGAAATAAAATATGTATTTAAAAAAAACGAGGTACCGTCAAACGGGGTGAAAGGGATGCTGGGGTGCATCGAGACGAAACTTGAAAAGGGATTCTAACATTAAAATAATGTAGTTTGTCACCAACAAGGGCACTTGTGTTTACTGTATTTTAATTAACGATTAAGTGCCCTTGTTGGCATCAAATTATATTATTTACTTAAATGTTAAAATCCATTTTAAAATTTCGTGCCGATTTTTTCCTGCATTCCTATTTTTCATCATATTTTACGGTACATGTAGAAATGAATTAATATTAGCTATAACCCCGCAAAAATTCCAACTTTATTTTGCATTTTCTACCTACATACTGCTTGAACTAGAGCAATTTTACAATAGCGAAACAAACACAATTTGTTGCATTATATTCTCATTTGAAACGCTACTTGCATATTAATATCAAGCAAAGTCTACTAAAAACAATAATACAGCTGTAATTATTCCTAACGGTAGGCAATAAGTGTCAGATTTGCATATCAAATGGTCTAGATTTTATAGTTATGAAATTAGGCTGAGGTCGACAAAGAACTATTTACATACAATTATATCTTAAGATTTAATAATGCTATTGAATCAGCGCACTCCTGTATTATTTATAGCAAGTTTTATAGGAAAATTATACCTATCAAACTTAAAGTACTTACATTTTATTGTTAGCAAGATTGATTACTGGTTTGTAAATTAAGTACTGTGTAGATAAATTACATCATGATTGTAATGGTAATTTATATCATTTTCATAAATCAATTGCAGCGTGATTAACATAATAATTATAGATACTTATTTTAATGCTTAGTTAGGTACTAACATCAATCTAAAAAAAAAAATGGAGGCAAAAGGAGTATGTCAGGATCGTAGCAGGTGGCGTTCTGTAGTTTCTGCCTACCCCCATGGGATGAAGTCGCGAGTTTATGTATGTATATCAATCTACTACCTACTTATTTTGTAAGTATTTTTCGAGATATCTTTACGAATTACAACGTTCTATGTTTAAAACATGTTCTATTTTTTTAAATAAACTTAATGGAAGCGTATTCTTCTAATAAGAGTCTATCAAATTGTAAAAAACACAGGAAAAGCGTACAACATACTAGTCACACACTTCCCTCACCATTACATCCGTGATTGGGATCGATTGACGCACTCGGAATATTGATACAGCCACCAACGATTGTGATCCGATCATAATCGAATACTCGCTTAAGTATCGATATCTCAAAGGTAATGCAATACTTATTCAGCAATAGATAATCGAGATTGATTCTTGGATACAATTAGTTGGCAATGAGCATTTGAACCTAACTCTTGTTGATGTTGTAGGCTTGCTTTGTTTCCGCTTTCTGACGTACAGTAATAAAACTAAATTACATCGTAAACATAAATGTAGAACGTTCGTTGAAAAAATAAACACAATCGAGATAGTTTTCGCCTATTTCCTGTCTCTATTTCGGAATCAGGACAGCCGATTCACGATTCCGATTAAATATTTCTCACAATAGAATACCAAAATAAAATGGAACTTACGTAAACACCATTCAAATAACTAGAAAAATAAGTCATTGAGAACTTTTCCAATTAAGGTAACACCATGATTCTGTTTGCCTGGAAGCAATCATTCGCTGGCTAGACTTCTAATTAAACAATTCAGATCTCGTCACACCACAATTTATTGGTACATAATAATAATTTGAAACACAGCAGTTGCTATGTAATAAATCAGTCGGGAAACACCTCCACCTTGCTAATAACGAAGTTCATTAGATATACGATAAGCACCCGATTTGTGGATGAAAATCTACTAAATTATTTTTCGGTCGTTTCTTCGGCACGAATCACGATACTGTATTTTATGAACGCAAAAAAATAATGTGCGACTCTTTTATTTTTTTTGTAACTACGAACTTATTATTGTGTGTATGATGGGATTGTCAACCTTGGACTAGTCTGACCCAAAAATATCTACCTTGCCACTGGTTGCAAATACATAATTGTACAAAATAGTCTCTATCCGGTCGTAAATTGTCAATATCACAAGTTTTATGGCATAAATTGTGAGTGATTAAAAAATCTCTCATAATTATGTTCTGTTAACTGCTAATTAGATTCCAGTTTTACTATTCAATGAGTTTAAAATCAACAACCTGTGCTTTTATAAGTTTTCAATTTCATCCAACTAATAAATGACGTTTAATTTCTTTCTTTTTGAAATAAAACATTTCTAAAGTCACGTGATTAATTTTTAAAAATAATACTTATTTGAAAATTATATCATGTTCATTCTCTTCATCATCCCAATTTACTTGGCGTCGGCGCAACAAGTCTTTTTCTTTCATGATATTTCTATTAGTCATCAATAGTCATCATGTCGGTAGTCATTTGAAAATTAAAATAACACTAATTAGTTTTGCAAAAAAGAAAGAAACCTTTCAACGAGCTAATATATATTTATGAAAACATTCGTATATATATTTATGTAACTGAAATATCAAAAGGGCCGTTTGGAGACGCTTTCCCTCATAAATTGAGCGTAACGTTACGTTAAGCAAATAACGTTATGGTGATTCCTTAATCCGTTGCTAAAAGCCTACGATGTTGGCAACGCCTGCCTGCCATGTTAGGTACAGACAACAAACAAACTCAATCCATTTATCAGAGTTTACTTTGCGAAGTGGATCGACCTTGGAAACGGATTCAAACACCCGAATTGTTTATAAACCAGATTATTAAAAGTGTTCCCGAGAAATGATCACACGAATAAGTGTTTACTTATACTTTATTTTGAAATGGATTAGTTTGGGTATTCTCAAAGTAGAATACAATAGCAAATTGAGGCTGTTCAATGTTTAAAACACAGTTAGTTTCTAATATGCATTATTCATGAAATCAGTAACTTTTAAATAAATAAAGTATTTAATTACGTCATTTGAAGCAGTTTCTTTAACCGGAAATCACAAAATTATAAATGGTGTAACATTTACTTTAGTTCTACATTAGCTTAATATTCGTTTTAGATCCAGAGATGAAGTTACCACGGCGATGTTTTGACATTATGAAAACTTAAAACTAACAAATTGGATACCATCGTATGTGATTTCGAAATGTCAAGGCTTAAGAACCGGTTCCATGGGATGTGATACTCTCATGGAGTTACATGCTAATTCAGACTATATTTTTGTATCATTATTTCTTTGGGAATAAACATATTGCTACATTGGAAATTGGAATTTGATTCGAGTGTTATGATTAAAATGTTGAATTCGATTGAAGGTGTTAATTTCGTCTACAAAACATCATAATATACTAAATGATTTTATTTCTGTAAGTAAGTTTGTACAAACACTTTTACACGCCAATCATATTTTAGAAACTAGATGAGGTCGGCGTTTCATGTCTGACTACTCTGAGAAGAAAAGCCGAAACAAACTCAGAGGTCACAGTCTCTTTTGTAGTTCAGACATAATCTTGGTCAGATCATGTAAAGACCATATAGATAGGTGTCTGAAATGGTCTTTTGAGAAAAAACTACAGAGATTTAGTGGACCTGTACGGTCAGTGCACGCATTTGTCGGTAAACGTGCAACTCAACTTAAAACTCGATGAACACTACCAAAGAAAGGACATTTGGGAAGGCCGCATAAATTATTCAAACTGCCAGACCATGATTAAAACTACGTAATTCAGAATAATAAAAAAAAAAAAACAACAATGACCCATCACGCCTGCGTTCCCCGAAGGGTTGTGCAGAGGTTTATCTATAGTACACCCACATTTCACCAGTTATGTTTCAAGTTCCATGAGGCCGCAAGCGCTATACTGCTGACCATGAGGTCCTGGGTTCGATTCCCTGGTCGGCCAAGGTGTTATTGGGTTTTTCCATCTGGAATGTCTCAGTAGCAGCCCGAAGTCTGGATTTGTGCCCGGTTGATGGCAATAAGCTCACACCTATACATAAGATTTAAACATAACAGGTGAAATGTGGTTGTGCTAAGATACCTCTGCCTTCCGCCTCGGGGAACACGGGTGTGATGTTGTGCTATGTAATAAATAAACACTTCAGAAATAAGGAATCTCGATATGTTTTTTTAGGCTTACTTATTCATTATTAAGTTTGCTAGTTATGTTAATGCAGCCATTTTTCATGTCTATCAGTTGCTATGTATTTTTTTAACTTTGAGTGTTAAAGTATTCGAGACGTTACGCCATTATTATAACTAATTTATAAGAGTGACTGCCGCAAAATCTGAGACAAAGTTTTAATGGGTTGTCCACTCATTTGACGTGTATACTCGCGTATCTGATTGGAAAAACGTTATTACAGAAACAGCTTTTTAAAACTATTTTATTTAGGATTTGAGTAAATTTCTAAATATACAGTAACTTTGAAACGACACACTGGTTTAGGTTTCCTACAATTAAGTAATACCTAAAATTCCTTATAAATTCTGACGTTAGTCTATTGTCTTTTATTTTATTTCTATTAAACACTTCGTCCGTGGCCGGTGGATCAAAGAGCTGTCTACCGGAAACCAAAGAGGTCGAACGATTGACGTCATTTTATACATCGCATGAGCAAAATATTAGATTTATTACACCGTACAAACTCATCATTTATCATAGATTAAATTAATTTATTATAGAATGAACATACTGCGCAGTGTCAGTGTCATGTAAGCTTGTGTAGGCGTGTTCTTATTTTAAAAGTAGCCAGGTACTTAGGATCTTATTTAAAATTATCTCAGAACAATAAAATGTTATGTAGGTACCTTGTATTGCAACATTTAAAACTTAAACATTATCACGATGTAAGAGCTATGAGTCTTTTAAACATATTAATGAATGTGTTTCGTTATCAAAGTATTTATTAATATCCTTTCAGACTTCGAATCCAAGGTTATACAAATCATTAACAGCATCTCAAAGAGTCTGGACTATTCAAATCGCATCTACAAACACGAGAAAAAGATTAATTAGTATTATAAACGGAGAAAAAACAAGATTGTTTAAAGTGCACACCAGCATCCCAATAGCGTAATACTATCGTTCACAATCTGAATCATTTTGAAGCCTAATGCTAATCCATTGCTTCATATGTTCGAAAAAATTGTCAACTCAACAACGTAAATAACGCAATGAATGTTGTTGAACTGTCAAAATGAAAACTACTGTTAGTATGTTACGTAATTACTCCGCAGGGTGATATGAAAAGAAAGAGATCTGTCTGCGACTCTTCGCTAGTTTGTTTACCTTCATTACAGACACAAAAGCCGCTTTGTAGGAAAAAATACTCTCGTTTAATTAAATAATATTTAATAAACCTTATACCAAGCTCATTGTACCTTTAGCTTTATAATTGCTGTCTTTACTCCAATGAATATTAATAAATTTTCGTAAATAGTCCGACGATTTTAACTTTTGACATTAATAAATATTTAATTATTCATTTATAAATGCTTAAAGTGTAACAACCTCTATGTTGTGACTAATAAATTGCTATAGTATTGTGATAGCGTTGGTTTAAGTAATATTATGCAATTTAAATTAACATTTATGTGGTTTTAACGTAAGTACATAAGTAGTTATTTTCTAGCAGTAAGTATGCAAGTTAGCTTTGTTTTTTTTTAATAGCTTATCTGGCCATGATGCGTAGATAATAAAGATAAGCTATAGTTATAAGTTTATAACATGCATACAATGTATATTACATTAACATCATAGACATGTGAACCACATCCTGCCAAGTGCCAATGGAAATTAAATCAATAACTCTGTATTATTGAGTTGATAGTCCGTCAGCTGTTATTTTTTTATTAGACATCAAAGAAGACTTACGATGTTTGCTTTATAAAACAAAATTATGCTCACCTTCATTATAAATTCGAATTTAGAAGCTCCATGAGCAAGATTTTACTCATAAAACCTCTCCGTCGTCCGCCACCCAATCGGGTTTAATTGAGTTTTACAACGAACCTTTATTTTTTAATCAAGAAAATTCTTCCATCACTAATTACTCAATTCATTGCTCGCACAAAAGGCTTGGTGTCTCATAAATTGCCACAATTCCTTCAATTAGAGATCGACGGATAGCGTCCGCGTACAATTTATATAAGAACAGCGACAGAGCATTAATCACAATAAGGTCGTTGCAATGGAGTGATGAGATCATTTCGCCGAGCGATAAAATTGACAGGATCTGAAGATGTAGGTTCAAGACCGACCATTTAAAGGACTAAGGAGTGAGACAGAAACGTTTTATTAGACTTGCATAAATTGCGAGGTGGGTGAGTCAATGCAGATATTTATTAATAAATCAATAATTTTATCTTTGGACGCTAAAACAAGTTCTTTTGCGTTTATGTCCAGAGTCATACATAAAGTTTACAACTTTAAGGGCCGTATTACAGAACCTCACTCAAGACTCAAACATTAGGTACTTAAAACTAGTTTCAACCAATCAAATGACTTTAAGCGAGTTTTAAGTAATGCTTGAGTTTTGAGTGAGGGTACAGGCCTAACAGGCTAGCAGAAAGTTTTGATTTATTTACGACAGTTCCCATTACCTATTATTTAACTCTCATAAGAATCTAACACAAAAACCTACTCACACACAATTTCTTCCTCCCCAAGCTTGGAAATAATTGCAATTAAAACACAAAGAAATCATCCATTCATAGCTGCACGGTTGATCGGAGGCAAGGGAGGCAGACAGGACGGCTCATTAAGTTATCGACATTAATAATAATGTACTACCAATAGGTACTTTATTGAACCAAGTTCAGCCTTCTAATTATTAGTTATAACGTAGAAGCGAGCTCGTTCGTGGATGATTAAATTTAACAATGATTAATTAACTTATCATGTTATTAATGTTATCATGATCGTCTGTAATGGTTCGATCGTGGTTTGGTTTATAGGTTAATGGGAAAATTTCGATCTTCAGCAGACTTTAAGGTGGAATGTGACCAGAATATAAAATAGTGGATTTATTTATGTCATTCTATGTAGTGGAGTCACCGCCTTAAATTGTCCGTACAACTGTCACTCTTTGACAGTTATATGAAATGGATACAACATGGCATATTTATGTTGTATGTTAATTTGATAAGCTTCATTTCCCCGACTGTACCTACAACGTTAGCGTTGAATAGAATAAGATTATGATTAATTGGCGAATGGTATTAAATACAATGAATTGCTGATTTATTTTTAGCGTTGTTCATTTTTATTTATTGCTGTTCCTTGTAAGTATGCTTACACAATTCGACCCCTAAAGACAGACTCGCAAATCCTCTTTTAACACATAAATACCCTTCAAAGAAAAAAATACGGGTGTAATGGACATCTACGTGCAAACTTTTACCATGAGTTTAGTCGGTAACTACATTTTAAAACCTATATCGATATTAAGGCCCTTCTTATTTCAGAAAATAGTTACACACAACATTCCACGAAGAATAAAAAGAAAAGCTGTAATTAACGTTAATAAAACAGAACGACCGTTAACTCCGCCTGTTAAAAGTCACGTACACTACCTTGACTTTTAACTCGGGTGGAGCAAAGAGCCAAAGAACAACATATTTAGTAAGCATGGAAGTATAAAGGTCACTGTATCAACTACATAATATGTAGTAACAACATATATGTTATTATTATTTAAAGGAAATATTATGTTCTTTAAATTGTCCATCTACGGTGATATTCTGCAGGTTATTTAGCCATTTGGCATTACAAGAAGGATACTTCTACCTTTGCCATTAAAAAAAATTTTGGTTGGTATGTTTAGATGCCAAGTTCAACCTTTGTACATAAGACGGATAAATAGTGAGTCTTAATATTTTTATAAATAAAATATGCGTTTTCGGCACAGATTAGGTATAAAACTGTACATTGACTTGCGATGACATTTCCAAATGGTAACTAAAAGTTAAAATTCACACGCCATTTGCATTTTCATTGTGTAGTTTCGGCGGTCGTTACTAAAGCAACAATAGAATAGTTTCATTATAATTCGAATGCGGCCATCGGGTTTTTGGCATAATATGTTCTCTATTGCTCGTCCTTGCTACTTAAACATAACAATTTATTTTTTCTCAGTTGCAACAATTTTATATCTTTTGAATAAAGAATCAAGTTTGGAGAAAGAATTTTCATAGAATAGCTACCTATGCATAATATAGGTTCGTCTGTAGTCTAGAACGAAGCTAGAGTTTGAATCTTGATTAAAAACTGGCTGATTTTGAATTAAAATATATCTCAATTCTTATCTTTAGAGCATGCTTTTAAAAAACTAGCCACTAGCCAGTAGGTATTACGATACAGATCTTTTGTGGATATGTTTTTGTTTTTTGCGTCATGTTTTACCGCAACTAAACGTAATTACTTTCTTTATATTTTTTTGTAATTTAATTAACTATCAAATATTAAATCATTATTTTCAATTGAATGAACTACAAGTTTTTCGACGCGGTACACATAGCCACGTGGCGTTCCCAGAACGATTTATTGATTAAAACGCGACATGCTATGGTTGATGGTACTGCTACTAATCAATATTAGGGTGGGTTTACTGGGTGCAGTTCCGTTGGGATCAAAATTCATTAAATTATTAATGGGGATTCGTTATTAGGCAGTAAGCTGGCAGTGCTAGTAGTCATGGTATTATGATTCTTGTTGTAGTGAAGCGGCGATTTCGGTACCGATAGCTAAAAAATCTCATAGGAATGAATAACAATTTTCTTTTTCAAAATATTTATGTAGGTACCTAGGTACTTTTTATTTTTTTTATTTTAGATGGGTTTGGTCTTGACTCTAGTCTAGGTCAGAGATGACAGAGACAAAGTCGACGAAGGAGTGAGCTTACCCAGAAGAAGCCTGTTCACTCTCACTTTGAAGACATTTGGGTTGTATGCGGTCAGAAACACAGGCGCAGGTAGAGAATTCCACTCTTTTGCTGTGCGCATTATAAAAGATGTTTGGAAGCGCTTAGTGCGAATTGGTGAAATAGCAACTAGGTAGGGATGGTAACTTGCAGTGCGCCTAGATGTCCGATGGTAGAAGGGGGCCAGTGGAATGAGGTCGTGGAATTCATGGGCACACTCACCGAAGTACAATCTGTAGAAGACCGACAAGCAGGCAACTTTACGGCGATGAGCCAAGCTGTGAAACTTGGCATCCACCAGTTTTATGTCGCCAATGAGTCTCTTAGCTCTGCTTTCTACCGAGTCAAGCGCGGCAAGTACTTACCTATAGGTAGGAAATAAAATCTTAAAAAGGTAATTATGGCGTAAAATATTGTCACACACACAGTACATTTATTCTCATACACTGGTATGGCTAATCACCAAGCGTGAAGTTTAACGACCAGTGTAGAATAAAACGGCTATCTTATTTTAGTAAATAAATGTTCTTATACTATACAATAGCCAGGTACATAACTGTTACTGAGGCACTTTCAGGCAGTAGGCACAATATTTTGATTTAAAAGAGTGTCTGTGGAGTTTCTTGCCCGTTCTTCTCCATAGGAACCTACCACGCTTTGGTATGGGCAACTAGCTTCATGTTTCTGACCGACCCCTTGACGATTCCAAAGTGCCTGTACTTAATAGTTTATTTTATAAAATAATAATTGTTTATTTTGTAATTTTGTAATTTTTTTTTTTTTTTTTTTGTAATAGTTTTTTCTTTAGTTTTTTTAGTTTGTATTTTTAGTTTGTTTGTTTAGTTTGTTTTTTATAGTTTTTTTTTTAAATAAATGCTTTGAGTTTGAGTTTACAGGCAAACAGCCAGATAAAATCTAGTTACACAGTAAGATGTATATTGCCACTAGAACAAATAGGTACAAGCATAAAATCATAGTCTCCATTTTCGAATGGCCATCGTTTTTTTTTTTTTTGATATTTGGTTTATTTCATTATGTCATGTTGGATTGGCTGTAGTATGACATTTTTGGAGCTAAAAGAGTTACTTCACTAGTATGGTAAGGTATAGCTAAACCCGTAACTTTAGCGTTTCGTAGATTCATGTTCATGGTAAGGTAATGTACCAGTTTAGCCATTCAAAATCAGTCTAATTCTAGATACGTGACAAGACTATGCATTGACGCCGATTACCTAAAGTAATGACGTAAACAGTATGCCCAGTATTATCTAGGTCCCGGCTAAATAGGAAACTGAATTGGAATTGACAATGTAGGTATATTGGGCACACTGTGCCTAACTTTGTGTTACTTTGTGGTAAAAGTAAAAGAAATTAAGTTCTAGTCATTAACTTTTTGCTCAGTTTTAATAGTGAATTAGAGGAAATAATGTGAAACAGTTAAAATTAAGTAATTTAGTAAGACACGGATGCGAAAAGCAATTATAATAAAGTTATATTGTAATTAACTATTATAGAGCGGTTTGTTAAGTTTAGTTTAAAAGATGCTCTAAGTGGATACAAGATTTGTGCTATAGTTAGGACAATACTGTTTATTTCCACTTTATAAAATAAAAAAATAGTACTTACCTAATACATTAGAGAAAATATAATATCTAGTCATTTAAAAACATTTAAACAGAAAGCATCAATCAAGCATTCAATAGGTATTTGCTGTCAACCATAAATTATTGATAATTATTTTTTTAATCGAACGCAGATGAAATTAATGATGTCAGTTCAAATGTCAGACCAAACATAACTTTTGTAATTGGAACTGTATAAACAACACTATGGCAACACTATATTATACATATTTTAATGAACACTTGTATTTATCTATGGTCATGAATAAAACATTAAATAAAATAAAACATTTTAATTAGTCGTTTAACATTTTAGCACATTGTTTTTCAACGACGCTTTTCTTTCGTGCCAGTATATCCCAAAAAAAAAAAATTGTAAGACAAGGATAATCGGTTTTGTATTCTGCCAAAGAGACTAAGAAAAAGAAAACAAACGTTTAGGTCGGAGCTAAATTGATTCAAAACAAGATTATAAAAGACTTTAGAGGATCAAAAGTCCTCAATGCCTTAGTCTCTCCGAACCGTGGTCAGCACATAAAAATTCCTAAGTACTTACGTCTCATACATTTGTTTTTTATTATTATTTTTACGAGTCATTATCGTTTATGACGGAAAGAACATTGTTGCATCTTAGCGTGAACCTTTACATGAGTCTAAAGGTGTTAATTTTATTTCATTTCAGTGGTGCACGCTGTGGGTTTTTATTAATATAACCAGTTGAAACAAAATAATAGATGTACGCCAGATTAAATTTAATTGAGTAAAATGATTAGAACTTTAAAAATACAATTTTATTTATAACAGGTAAGTACCTAAGTACTACAATCATAAATATTATGTGACTGAAATAAGTTTTGCAAAAGCTCTATATTATTTTATTTTGAATACCTAATATTCTATTAGGTACAAACACAAACACAAAAAAACACACAAACATCGAATAGAAATACACCCGATATTGTTGTTCATACGAAAGAAAGAATACTCTAGCAGGCATTGCAGCGCCATCTACCAGTTTACGCTGATACTACAAAAAATTGAGTTCAGAAACAAAAGTGGGTGATACAAAATTAGGTATACAAATACTTTATTATTATTAAAAAAAAATCGTTTCGGATCATTATTTTTTAGACAAAGTTTAGTCCTTTAGTAATTAAACTAATTAGCTGGTAATTTATGACTTAACCATGCATAAATTATATCCGTAATAAAATATTAAAACAAAAGATAGGAAAACTTCCGAATTAATGCTATTGTTACTACGCATGGTTGTTTGTTACCGCGCCAATACGCGAGTCTATTCCACGCTCCAATCCGCTGTTGTGTTGTTGTGTCACGGCAAGCCGCGACGTCGAACGAACTCGAGAGCTCAGTCAAGAACGTTCGTTAACCGCGCGCGTCACCCGTTCCATGTACCAGTGCCCCCATCTAGCGGTCAATGTCGGCATGACGTACTGAAACGACCAAGTTCCAGCGTTTTGTAAGAGATGGCGCTAGTAGTTTAATGTTACGATAAAAACCGCGTGGTGGGTTTATACATTCATTTTTTTTAAAACTAATGTTGTATAATTAAAAGTGTTTCGTGTGATATTCTTATTTTAATACAAAGTCTGTTAAAAAAACGAAAGCTTTTCACATACTTATTTTTATTCTGTTTTATAGGATAATTTTCACGGTGCACCTACCTAAAGTTTTCTTCTTGTTTGGAGTTGACACCAGTCAGTTGTTATGTTATGTTTCATACGTTGTTATGTTTCTGTCAACGGAATAGAAAAAACAGTTTCTGTCTATCTTGTGGAACATTACACAAACAATTAGGTTGCTACATTCAGTGGAATGATTGGTATAGTAAAGTAATTAGTGGGAGGGTCAACCCAAAAGCCTCGTTTTCGAAATATCCACGCAATTAACCTAACCAAGTGCTTGTAAAATGACTTGCATACATCGAACATTTAACTATTCGATTGACCTTTAAGTATTCAACCAGCAGCTGCCTTAAATTCTACAAAATTAAGTGCCTAACCATGCTATACTACCATGTTCTATCAGACGTAGACAATTTAAAGAAAAAATTATAAAGTTGAGTAAGATATACTGAATGCACTCGCGTTTGAAAGTACGAAACTTTTAGCCTCATTCACGATTCGACACACCTGTCACTAAGACGATGCAGATTCGCTATCGTGACTTGTCTAATAGTACTTTCGCCTAGGTACCAAGACCAAACAAGCGAGCACAATTACAGACGCAATGAGTTTGGCAAATGGCCGCTGCGACAACAAAGTGTAACGACTCTGTCGGCGGCAGCTTGGAATTAGCACCGCTGAAAGTGATCTCATCAGTCCACTGACCATTACTCATTGGTGGCTAGGAATCAAACTGGGTGTTGCTCACACGTCTAACCGAAATAGGCGTTTAGATGCGTTGACAAACAAATAGCTCTATTTTGTTTGATATCGTTTTTGCATTCATCTTTATTGAGTGTTTGTTTGGTTATGTTTAGGTGTTCAGTGACAAATTATGTTTATGCTGGATTGTTTGCTCTTTGTTTTAGTTTGTTATTTTCTTAAGATTTACCTAGTTTCATATATCTAGGCTCTTTTCATTCTTGTTCTTTCAGCAATTTGGAACACGTTATAACTAAACAATGCAACGTTGTACTTTACTACCTATCATTAATTTTCTAAAACAGCCCAACAGAAAATGTTACAGAATCAGATGCAGATCTTAATGACAAAATTGAATACCTACACAATAGTTTTCAACATAGTTGCAACACGACCTTTAGGTAATGACGGTGTCATTAAAGTCATTAGCCGACATAAGCGGAGAGGGCGCGCCATGCCCGCGAAATGCCTTGATAGCTGTGACAAAATTTAAATGTAGTGTGACGTCACGGGTAATACCGGTTGTGACGTCACACAACCGGTATTACCCGTAAGTACCATGCACCCCTTTATAAAGGTAATGGTGTTAAGCATGTGCGGTCACGTGATTAGCTACTTGGTTACGATTATACAGATAGTCTTTTTGGAAATCCTCGAGTTCATTTTTGTTTTTATGTAAAGGAATAACAGGTTTAAAATATGTCGCCTAGCCTGTAGTCTCTAATTATCAAGTAGAGTGAATTTGTTTCTAATTAATTTAAATGAGCTCTTTGTGGTCATTTCCTCTTTTCGAGTCTATTTAATGACTCGATTTAACTTAATGTCGGTTTGGCAGGTCTAATGCAACTCGATCATTACTAAATAATTCGTTCAATGACTTTGGTTACGGAATTTGGCCGAGCGTCCAAACAACAGTCAAATCGGTCAAGTGTATAAGTACCTTAAATGAAGGCAAGTAGGTACTTCTTTTTTAGAACAGCATGTAATTATAGTATAGCGTGGCATTGTGATGAGGTTTGAAGATAAGGTCAGTTCACAATGGAGGGCGCGTCTGCTGCAACTATTGTGTCGCAGAATACCGCGCCCTCTGGCGGCGCGACGGCGCGTGACCACCAAACAATGAGCCCCGAACCAATTAGTCACCTCCCGTAATTAAATGCGATTATATTTAGCGCCAAAATGGTTTGATAGCTAGGTTTAAAAATAACAACCTTGGTATAGGTCATGCTATAACTGATTGTGCGGTCAACGACGAAATAAATGCCAAAGCGAGACTAAAAGACGTTATATAAAATGAAGACGTTAAAACTTCACTTCATAGAATTGCGTAAAATATAATTGTCTGTCAATTTGTTTGAGTAAATTATAGAATTACGCATGCAGCAATCGCAGTAAGTGCAATTGGAAAGTAATATCAACTGAGTTTGCAGATGCCTAGTTTAAATAAGAGGGCGTATAGTGGCTAACCGCGACACTTTCTACTACGATTTCACTGTGTTTTGTGGCTTAGCATTAGACGCAAGTATAGCAATCTTTAGCTCTATGCAACGTAGATTATTCTTCTTTGTTATTGACTTGACTATATTTTCGTAATAAGGTGGAGTAATATCGTTACCCACATTAAGTATTGTGGTTACATTATGAGCATCGTTATTATCAAATGTAAAGTTGATAGACACATTTTCTTCTACACGAAAATCTTGTCTTGTGTCTAACTTACCTTTCGTTGCTTCTTACTTAGATGGAAAATATTGTGTTAAATTCTTACCTGTAACAAAATAAATAACATTTAAATAATTTATGTCATTCTCATCGGTATCACGACAATTCATATAGAATGCAAAGTTATTAATTCTAAATATTGTGTTATTGCCTCTAGCCCGCAACAAAGCTCTCATTACTACACAACCAGAGCAGTACTTAGCTACAGCCCAAGTACAGCGAGCTTCGAATACTGTAGAATTCTATATCGCAACAATAGTGTCCCTCAGCGAATAACTGCAGAGTGGCTGCACATAGCTCAATGATTCCCAAAGGAGGATTATAGTACTCTGGAATTGATTCTCTAGAATAGAATAGAAGTAAACAGTTCCTTGGAGAGCTCTATTGTGCTCCATGCTAACAATGGTTTGTGAGCTCCGAAGGACTTTTGCTCCTTTTTGTAGTGTTTGCAACCACAGTTTATGGTTATGACAGATATTTTTGAGAATGTAAAGGTGGAAATTTTAGTTTGAACTGTACTTGCAACTTTGTGTGGATGCATTTTCATGCATGCGATGGGACATGCGATACTTTCAGTCCTTTGTGATGTTGGCAGGACTGAATATTTTACACAAATATGATCCATTGAAATTAAATTATTTATACGGATTATGTCGCATTATTTTTGAGTTCTTTATGCTTTACGCTCATTGACATTTGAGCGCTGTTCGGTGCGAGATAAAACCGATTTAAAATTAATAAACCGTTTCAGTCCAATGTGCACTGTTTTTTTAGGGTTCTGTGAAAAAGTCGGAATATTTATATATAAATAAAAATCAATTGCCGCATGTATGAGAGATCATCACTTGGGAACGGATCGACCGATTCGACAGTTTTTTTTTGTTGTGTTCACAATATTGTCAGGACTAGGTGTGCATGAAAGATTTGTTTTGGAAAATCCACCGGAAAGGTCGGAAAATCGTTTACTGAATAGATTTCTGTCATTTTTTACCGACGAAAAAAAAAGGAGGAGGTTCTCAAGTCGATCCGTATATTTTTTTTTTCTAAGTATGACCACGCATAACTTTTTACAGAGTACTCAGATTTTGATGATTCTTTTTTTTAACATAGGTATTTTTTATCCCAAAAATAATTAAAACTACTCAAACTACAGTCACACTTCTGCGGTACAGTCAACAGAAACTAAAATGGATGAAGTGCATACTACGCTAGACCCTTATACGAGTACGTGTGCGACTGTATGCGTGCGTAGATTCGTAAATGTGACCACAATTTTCTCCCACAATCAATATAAATAATTTAATAAATAAAAAATGTTTTATACATTATTATTAAAAATTCAGCGTGTGTATTATTATGATTATAACATAATATTCTAATTTGAGTGTTTGGTGGTGTGCGTTAATTCCGGGACATGTTGTATACAACGCAAGGCCTAAACCACTAGAGTTAGAGACATGAACTTCAGCCGGGCGACGCCGGGCACGAATAGCTAGTTTAAATTAAATGAACATAACATTTTTATAACTAAATAAACAGTCGCCTGTTATAATATCAGGCAATTTTGATAAGAATGCTATTAAAAACAAATGATTACTCATTTATTTCAGTTAAAGTTATCTTGATGCTGCCAAAACGTTTTTAAACATAAAAAAAACAATACGTTCGGTTTTCAATTCGCACTAGTAGATACATAGTTATTGGCAGTCAATCAGCAATGTAAAGCGGTGATTGATTGGCACAGCACTATCGGCGATGGCAACTGATGTATGGCAGCTCGACACATACTAAATAAAACTGATGCATTTATCAATATTGGCTCGATATTTGTGTGTGTGTTGGACAAAAACATATTACATAAAATGTTTTTGTTTCAGCAGAATTCCACGCGTAGTCGTTTTTGGACATGACGCGTAAAATGTTTCCGAATGAAAACTGAACTCATTGTTCATTAAGACTGAACTTTACAATCCAGGTGTTCACTTTTAGAAACTGCATCCTAATTACGTAACACACTTTTAAACGCAATTGCTAATCCATTGATATATATGTTTGAAAAAATCGTCTGCTCAACAATATAATAACGCAATGAATGTTGTTGAACTGTTAAAATGAAAGGCATTGCCCATCATAAGTGTGTTACGTTATTACCCCACTGGTCTCTCCGAAGTTGGTTCAAGTCTCGGTCACCTTCTCCACAGCTCAACTTTATGATGCCAAGCTATAGCTCCACAGAGGAGAATAAAAAACACGCTGTATTAAAACCATCTTTTGTGGCAGCTCGAAAACCGTTTTTCAACTAAGTTTTTTTAATATCAATTATCAAAGTCGGAGTCTAAAGTTTTTATTTGTAAAACATAGGTGGGTGTAGAAACAGGTGTTATAAATAAAATATGTATAGGTAGACTATGTTTTGTAAAATTACACTTATGTAACAGAATTAAATGACAAAATCTTTCCAAGCTAAATTACATAAAACTTATCCAAAATCAGTTGCCCGAAAGTTTTTCAATGGGAGTACCTAGTAAAGAATTATTTTTGGTATTATAAACCCAAGCAATACATAGTACGTCGTTGTGAGACAACTGTGCTTACATCATTAGACTTGGAGGTCAAAACTGAAAGAATATGATAATGTTCTCAGCACATGGGAAGTCACTTTAAGGGGGAAGCGCAAGGTTGCCCGCGAAATTCAAATTGTCTTACTTTTTTTTGCAATTTGCAAGTCAGTGTCAAGTTGTATGGTGAACAAAATATGATTCGCGATCGAAAAAAGTATGTATTTACAGAAATATAATCATTGAAATTATCAATACAACAATTTCATTAAATATAAATCAATAGGATTTTATGAACTTAGAGGGATGCTTGATAGTTTAAAGTTCTAAACAGACGAAATCTATGCAATGCATAAAGACTATTACCAACACGGTGCGATTTAATGGCCATTGGCATTCATTAAGTTGATAAAATAATAAAAGTCATTTGTTGGTTCAATTTTATTGTATGCTACAGGCAAGACTCTTGCATCGCGTAAATCGTTTTAATCAAGCCCAATTCTTCTTTCTGTCATCTGTGTCGTCTTCATTTGTTTATTATTTTTATTATATTATACTAGCTTCTGCCCGCGACTTCGTCTGCGTGAAATTTCTTGTTCCCCCGACCCACCCCGTCGCATCGTAACTTTTTTTTTTTTCTGTAATAACCTTCTACAAAGTATTAGAAAAAAGATGCTTCAAATCGGTAAAGTCATTCTCAAGTTACGGCGTGACCAAGGGAAATAGGGATTCATTTTTATATATATTGATTAAAGTATATTATATTACTGTTATTTTTATTTGTATACTGAATATTAAGTTCCTGCAGCTGCTCACTCTTGATCAGTATTTCGTTTCATTAATGTATTTTGACCTATGACAACTGACGTCTTTCTGTCAAGTTGATTGAAATTTATTTTAACCTGTTTTTCATTCAACGGCACTTGGTTGTGAAAAAACTTCGAGGCCTTGGTTAAATCAAGACGAGAATAAAATTAAGTTTTGTTGCTGTGGTTGCGATATATTGCTGCGAGATAATTTAATTTCATGACGTAGATGGAATATAAAAGGCTTAGGCACCTGTCCCACCGCCAACGAAGAAGCGACTAGCTATCAACGATTTTCCTGCTCCAGAAATATACAAATTATTGTGGGTCCCGTGTAAATAAAAGATATACATATATTATTATTAGTTGATCGTTGACTTTACACACCTCTGACGAGTACTCGTATGTCGTAGCGACAAGAGCTATCAAAGAGAGTACTCGCTCAGCAACGATCGCTTGACGAGCAGAACATTTGCTGAGAGACTCGCGCTTGGTACATAGGCATATCAGCGAGTAATCACTCGTCACCGTCGTGCAACCGCTACTCGTTGCTCGCCAACTCGTTTTTAGTTGCTGCATCCGATGAGACTGGAAGCCGACCCGAACATAGTTGGGAACAGGCTAGGCAGATGAGTTCTACTCTCTTCTCCTTAATCGACGGCGGTGGGACGTGTGCCTTAAGCTGGATTGATTTCAATATGTTGAAGGATTAAAGTATGAACATTATTGATTCATAAGAAAAAAAAACATATTATAACATCATCACGCCTGTATTCCCCGAAGGCTTAAGCAGAGGTGTACCTGTAGTATACCCACATTATACTAAATATAATATATATATATAATATTGTTATTATTATTTATTTTTATTATATTTATATATATATCTATATTTTTTATTGATTCATTTCAGGACTATATATTTTATGGTAGCGAGATCACTGTTTTAATTGGTCGTAGAGTTTTTATCGAAAACACTGATGGGGACGCGGAAATTGAAGAGGATTAAAAAGGCTATATATAATTAATGTAGGTAATCGAAATACGCTATAATAATATTAACTAGGAGAAAGCCCACGTACTAATGATAAACACTTGTAGTACCTATTGAGAGAGGTGAAGCCACGAAACGATCTGTCACGCTCTCAACGATGGCATGACTGTAATTCCAAAAGGGCTCTTTTACTAAATATAACATTAATTTTAGTTTCGTTACTTTAACACGGATGTACAATGTATGACCCAAATTTATCATCGTTAAGAATTGTTTTTTTGGGCTCTAAACATAGGGATTAATGTACAAGTTATTATGGGAGGAAATGTATTCATTTCAGCTTGCAGAACAGAAGGCCAATATCCGTATATAAAAACGTTTACAATTTTGTCAAAAATGTAGGAAAATTAGAGGTATTTTTGACAGATTGAGACTAAACTGGGAGGCGGGGATTGTCCCTCTGACTTCAAAACAATCGAACACAATGGTGCTATGCAAGATGTTCTTCTCAAATAATTCAAGGCGGAAGTTACGTAGCCATGGGTATGACTTTTACAGTAGTCAATTTACAACTGCTGCCAACGGCTAAGGTACCAAAGCCCTTTAAATTGGGCTGGCCTCGATTAACCGTGGTCGTTAGCTCTTCTCTTTTATGGACACTTAAATTGCCATTATATAATAATGTAGTCTTTACATCATTCGTTATTTTTACGACTTAATTGCGTACTTACAATTGAGATGTTCTAAAATTTAAGGAACCTTGCTAATGATGCTGTTGAGATATCTGCAGGTCCCTTTTATGGGTTTCATTGCTGAGCAAATTCTATTTAACTTGTATAGAGTTAGTTACGTAAGTTCGGGTACTGTTTTTGTCCAGTATTGAGCTTTAAAAACACATTTATTTAAAGAAGCGCATTTCAAAAACGCCGTGATTGTGGAAGTCGACATAGAGGTATCACTACTGGCTGTTGCTGTTTCCAGAAGAACTAAACATTGCAAATTAGACCCCGACAGCAGGCTGAAATAGTAGCTACTAGGGCGAAAAATGCAGTACTCAATGTAACGCCAAGAAAGAAGAATCTAACATCAGTATTAACAGCAGCTTAAAGAACTAAATCCCGATAACGATAAACTAACCAAATTGTATAACATGTTATTAAAGAACCCAATTCTTTCAGCTTCAAAGGCTTTTCATTCGGTCAGATTACGTCACCTGCATTGTGATCGTACTGTATCGCCTGCAAGCGGTCTGCTCGCCCTTGAATACGGATAAGCATTCAACTGCTATGCTCATATGTTATGTATGCATGCTGCAATCGCCCTCGCTTCGACCTATCTTGTCGTTGTCGATCTCGATTTACTTATTTTGTAATTTAATTGCACCGGTACCGTGTGTCTGTCTATGCCTTAACTTTTTCCTTTTAATTCGACATTCGAATTTTATTGATTCTAGAGTATTCTATTCTATTCGATGTGTAAGGAGGGTTAATGTTTATTAAAAAGTAAGTAAAGTAGTGAAAAGTACTGAATTTCGACGTAATGGTATGTTATGGCTGTGTTTAACGATGCATCGCTGAAATTGAGCTCGAATGTAGTCTGCTGTAGACTACATTCGAGCTCAATTTCAGCGATACACTCATTTGAATTGTTTTATTATTTCTATTTTATTGTTGAATGCTCGAATTTCTTACAAAAAATATTAAAGAACGATCGTCTATTTGCAAATTGAGTTAGGTTGCCATTTGAAGTAACAAAAACGAACGATTGAAAACTATATTGAGTTACGGAGGGTTTCATTTTTATTTTATACAAACATAAAAACCTATTGACACGATTCTACTTCTTATTTTCTTGCTGCAGCTTGTGCAATTTTGACGGCAGCGTTAAACTAATTTAAATTCATGGATTCCACGTCGAAATACTGTTGTGCACAGTTTGTTCGTAATTCTGTGACGAATATTGTTTTTGAATGGCCGCTATTCGCGTCATTCGGTCTGTTTTAGAGAGTGATCAACGGTGAGATATTCAAAATCTCCTGTTTTTGAATATCAATGCATATTCGCGGATTGTGTAACTTTGTTTGAAAAGAACCGTTTCGTGTTCCACAAAATCATGTGGTTTAGCGGAAATGAAATCGTGTACTTTATTTAAAGTTAAAAATACTATCTTTAAGAGAGATATATTTAGATTAGGTACGTACGGTAGGTACGTACGAATAAGTATGGTATTATTCCATTAGTTTTCTCTTGTTAAAGATTTAGTTATAATGTTATTTTCGAACCTTTCACTGGAAAAAGCTCTTTGAATGAATTATAATTAGATGAAAAATGTACAACCATGGTTACCAAGAAAGAATAAGAACGAATTTGTCATCCCACCTACAAACCTACACGATTATTATGTCTAGACGCTCAAATACTTGTAAGGTGAGCAGGTACTTTTACTACTTATGTATCAATTCCATTAATTCTATACGGTACCTTAGCTTTTATTCCGACCTGTTCCAAGCTGAACTGTTCCTAACATCCCCGAGGCCATTTTAGTGCAGTGCCGCTATGCCAGGCCAGGGCCTGAGGCGGAAGTAATTCGAGTAGCCAATGAAGCCATCCAACTCATTCTATTTACTACAACACTGTAGTTCGAAATATACAAGCAATTATACACACTACTGCGACTACAGATGCGTGAAAATCGCCTGCACGTAATCCTTAGTGAAATAAGTATGGATCGATAGAACGTCCGTCAGATTTGCAAAGTTTTTTTTTTGTATTTTATACCCAGAAATTATTTATTTTATGAATAGAATATGGAAAGGCTCCTACAAACAGGCGCCACACGCGACGAGAATCGCGTGAGACTCAAAGGCACCGCTCGTCGCTTGACGAGCGGGGCCTTTGTGTCGCATCGCGGCTGTCTGTGGGAGCCTTAAGTGTACCTACTGGGTACTTGTTTTTTGGGTATTGTGAGTCATGTAAACCAAACAAATGTATTCCGGGAGCGCTAGTACATAACTAAAATATATAATTATTTATTTCACTATTATAAATTTATAACACACAAAACATTTACTGACGATGCACCACAAATAGCGATATTTATTATGTACACCATAAAATTACAGATGTAAATGTAGAACTTTTACATAGGGTGACACAATGGGCGGTCTTATCGCTAAAAGCGATCTTTTACAGACAGCCTTTGGTTTCATTATAGGATGAAAATATTTTTCAGTTTTCATCACATATTGATTGCTGCCTACTGTTGCGTGGAGTCTGTCTTTAATCCTTTGATCAGACAAATTGATTTTCCAGTTTTTCCATTTGGTAATACTCAACAGTGGCTTGGACTCTAGGCATCAAGTTGATGGCAATAGGCTCGTCCTTAACGGACTTAAGAAATTTGGGTGTGCTAGCACTGTAGCGGTATCTACATCGCCACATGCGAGCTACACGTCATACTGCGGTCACGCAAATCCTGCATCGCGCAAGCAGAGTTTACCGCGCGACTAGCATATTATATACAACGTCCCGACATCAACCGTAGGGCAGTTGCCCACCAGACACGACACCCGTCTGGTCGGAGGATCCTCCCGTTTCCATAGAGTATGAGTGAACTTTACACCTTGTTCCTCATACCTCTATAGCACGTCTACCTACAACGTCGGGAAAAACTGGCGTGATGTTTATTATTACCTACACCTGTTGGCGATATTTCATTAAGTCATTTATATGTACGTACGTTGAATTCCTTAGAATATGGAGAATACGCGTGGAGTATTTCATAAGCGCTGGTATTCTGAGTATTGATTGCCACGTTCACAGCGATGTGGAACTAAATGTTAAATTACATAAACTAATATTGCTGTTGTTCAGGGCTTTATTTTTGATTTGTGACGTCAATGTGTTATTTATTGTAATTAGTAATCCTTTTGTCAAGTAGGTATGATGTGATTAACATTATAGATATACCTAGTACTTTCTGAAAATAAATTGGAAATAGGTTTCCTCGACATGATTGTCTGTCAGTTTGATGTTCAGGGACTTAATTATGAATTTGAAATCGCCAACACGCAACAATAAAGCGTTTCTGTTTTGAAAATCCTTATTGTAGCAATTTTTTTATCATCTAAATATGGGTAGGTAATATCAGCCTTAATGAAAGTAGATTTAAGATTCAGTGGAATATAAATAGGCTTTAGATTGAATTATGTATCTTTGGCCTAATAAAACTTTGGTATAACCAAAAGGATCTATCTTGGCATATTGGGCGTACGGCAAATAAACCGGGTTACGACCGGGTCACAGCCGGGCTGTCCCGGATCGACACACTGACCCGTATAGAAGAATAACAGGAAAATGTATTGAAATATATCAAACAATTATTCTTAAGTAAACTTCTTGTTGAAATAATGTACAATAGGAAATATTTGGCTGAAAAGTTTTCAGGAAAAAAATAATGAACGTTATATTTTACGCTAGTCGTCAGGGCAGAGGTAAAATAATTGGAAAAATATAAGAACCTCTGTGTTTCAAGCAATTTTCCAGTTCAAGAAACTAATGCTATGAGATAATTTAAAAAATCCTTTGACGAAATACGGAAAGAACCGTGCAAAGCCGCTATGTTATCTGCTCCTGAGGGCCTAGACAAAGTAACATTCGATTAACGATAACGCTAGTAGAAAAGCTAAAATGTATGGGGTTGACATAAGCTATCGAAATGTCACGTGATCATAGGTCAACGAATAAAAATCGGTTAGTCCCGCTATGGTATGGTCCCGGTATGGCACCCTCTTAAAATACCTATCAAAAAGTCCCGCTATGGTACCCTTCAGTTTTTGGTACTGTTGTAAAGAAAAGTTATACAATGCGTTAAGAAAAAAATAGTATTAATAAAAAATATCTTTTCTTAACTAGTAAGCTATCACCAATTTAATTAGTTTTGTGTTTCTTAAATAATAGGGTTTGTCCTCAAAATAGTAGATCTGTCACCAAAATGTAGTCACCAAACAATGCAAAATCAGTTCCACAATAGCCGACGGAGTCCCGCTTCGCGGGACTCCTACTTCTGGGCGGTTTAAAAAAAAATAACCACGAAGGGGACGGCGGGGTCTTTCAGACCCCGCCGTCCCCTTCTAACCTAACCTGTCCGAGTCAGGGTGCCCCAAGTTGTACCAAATACCTGGGAACAATTTTTGTTTATCTGAGAACGAAAATATTTCGTGGCGATAGATGTATTGATACCCTAAATCAAGGTGGGATCATCCCAACGAGTAACAGTGTAACAGTAACTGTGACTCGTTGGGAATTATTATCCAAAACATTCCCAACGAGTCACACTGTTACCCATTGAGGTGTGACTCGTTGGGAACAAGCTATTATTTTTTGTAGTTTATGTTTACAATTTGCGCCTTTTTCTCCATGTTGATTATTTGTAATTAATATTGTTGATTATTTTAAAAATTACATTGCAATTAATATTTCGTTTTACTGTTTGATATTTTTTTATAAATATTTTGAATTAATAAAAGACTGATTTAATATCGCAAACAGACGTTTTATTGATACACTCCTAAAAGTATTTATTTATAGATACACTTTTCTTTTCAGTTGTACCTTCTATTGTCTAACGTAGATCTAAAAGATGGGTACCATAGCGGGACTTTTTGATAGGTATTTTAAGAGGGTGCCATACCGGGACCATACCATAGCGGGACTAACCCAAAAAAATTAGCTAGACAATGTATACAACATTCGATTATGAAATGAATCGACAGCGTCGAAAGATTAGGTACTTCCACAGAGATGCATACCCAAGGGACACTTTTTGACGAGCGTTATTGCTAGTTTTTGGAATCATTAGCGAAAGCGATAGCGATTGTAGAAATAGAATCGTTCCGAAGCGAATGCCATTTGTCTAGGCCCTCTGTTTACGTAACTAATGTTCCAAATATAAAATATGCTACGAAAATCAAAGATACGTTAATGGCATCTTTGATTTTATTTTTGTATACCGATCAATTTTATTGTAACCCCCAAACGCAACTCTGTCCAACATAAAGCCAACACCACACTTACTTATCTTTAACAACTACACCTGATTCCTTGAACTGTTCGATATCACAAGCAAACGACACGTGTATCATCCCTGTGGAACTGGGGCACGGAGGGAGGCTGGGCGGCCCACTTCGCAGGGTCACACCGCGACCTACCTCACGACCTGTTTATTGCTGACTTTATCCGATACGTTAAGGATACGGTGACGTCAGACTTCAGAGGTATCTTTTTTTAATTATGGAAATGGTTTTAGCGTGTTTATTAAGAAATTTTCTTATGGCACAGTGAGAAAAACTGGACGTATTATGGGTACATAAACAATAACTTTCTATTTTATTTTATGAAATTGAAGTCAATAATAATAAAAAATGATATATAATAATAATAATCCATTTATTTCAACCTACTTGTCTCTGGGTATCTTAAAACGATTCGTGTATGTTTGGAACTTTAATCAGGACTTAAGTCAAAGTTATGTTGCTATTTTCTTAATATTCGCAACAAGGAATGATTGTTACGTGGCTCTTTCTTCACCAGAAAAGACCAGGCCACCCACTATTCAAAAATACATCTTAATCCTACAATTTTTAAACCTTTCGTTTACCATATTGTTCCTAACGATACTGGTTAGATAGTGGAGTTTAAAAAGAGAAAAGTTTCTGTTAGCACGCTTAGCACGCAACGTTACGAGATAGTCACGATCGTCGCGTGTAGCTACCCTAATGGCCGTGCTAAGGTTGCTGCATACGAGACGCGATTTAAATGTGTGTGACCAGCTTAATGTTATATTGTGTTCTGAAATGTTAAGCGTATTATTTAGTTATAACATCTAAATAATACGCTGCATAATTTTTGGCTTAATTTAACAGCACTTTATTACTGGTATACTTGGATGCATGAATCCTTTGTGTTTTAAGGTTTATACTGAAGCATAGCAGTACATTTAAAGCTACATATAACGGAACTTAAGTAAGCAGTTCCGGTACTTTGGTTCCATCAACATTTACTGGTAAGCAGGATTGCCTGCTTACTAGCAAGTCTATGACAACACCTATTCTTGTAAGATTCGTGCCGAAACGATAGAGGATAGAAGTTTGATAACTTTTGGAGTATGAAAAAATTAATTGACCGTATTGTAGTGGAAGTAGACGATTGAAGTCTAGTAATACTTTTCACAATTTAAGGAATAAAAAACAATAATCACACAATTGTGAAATGACATGAAATTGTTTATTGTGCAAGAATGAAATTTTGACTTTCATACGCCATTATTTTTGTTTACAATCTGCCGTACATTTAGTCCGTTTACTAGCTCGAGTTCTAATTGATTAACTTTGTGAAAAACTTAACTAACTAAACAAATGTTTTTGTAGAACCATTCTCTTGTCAATTTGCAAACTAATCCCTTTGTCCCGTGTCGTCCTCGTGCCGTTCCGTGTTGTCGGACTTTAGCAAGCAATTTGGCCGGAGTTAGCGCCATTAGGCCGCAGGTAGCATTCGTGACTATTAAACGTAATGTGTGCCTTGTATCGTGTGTGTTCGCAACTTCCCTACCTAGGATATGGTACAGGTATTTACTTGAGACTATTGGCACGTTGAGGGAACAACATTTTGTAGTAATGATGTCTCTATTTAAATAGCAAGGTGTAATATGTAGGATTTTTAATCTTTCCAAATAGTGTGTTCTGAATTGAATACTCATCTTTAGGATTTCAATATGTTTTATTAATTTCGAAGTTATGAAGTAATTTAAAGTGCGCACGGGCCTTAAACAGGTATTGCAATGTAGCATTATGATAACTAAATAATTAAGTATAGTATGTTTAGAGACAACAAATTGCGGTAACGACTTTAAAGAGATAGGTGTAGGACTTTAAATACATAGAAGAAAGACGATGTGACTTATTTAGGTAATGATGAACTTACTGTCTTTTAATCTTTGCGAAACCAGAAATGTTGAATGATCTATGGATCTTCCCACATCTATAATATACTGAAGTAAAGAAATCTGATAAGCCAAAGGAATTTAATGATGCATTGACTCATGACCTTTCTCAGTGGGTACCTACGTCTGTGTTGCCAATAAAATATTCCTACCCTATTAAATTATACACTTTTTATAAGAAAAATAAAATATCTTTATTAAACTTTTTTTGGTTTTTATAAAGTCTGGTAGGTGAAGAGCCAATGAAATAAAGCAGGTAATAAATTCTATAAAAGCTTATTAAAATTGACGTAATTTTAGCACAGGCTATGATGTAATTTTTATTTGCTCATAAAAATAAAATAAATGCAAGTGTGACTGTGTGTGTGTCTTGGGTTTTGCCAGTTTATGTTTTTATTTTGATCCGATACTTACATGCTTATCAAATGACTACATTTCGTCTACTCTTGTCTTTATATTTAAACTGTTGGTAGGTCATATAAATTTAAACGTTCCGTACAGCTGTGATTCTAAGCGCAGTGAAACGTATAATTTAGAATAGAAAACTTTTATTTCAGACAGTTTCTATAGAGTTAGTAACAATGTTGCTTAACTTCTAGTTCAAGGTACCTACAGACACAGATTGCAGACATACAAAGTTTTGGTACCTATTAGATTTATTTATTTATTATTTCTTTGCACTTCTACCGTCAAACGGAGTGAATACGGATGCAGGTGTGAATCTGAAAGAACCTTTAAGAGGGATTTTAACATTGAAATAATATAATTTGTTGCCAACAAGAGCACTTAATCGTTAATTATAATATAGTTAACACATTAAAGTCCTTTTTGGCAACAAACTATATTCAACTTATTTATTTACTTACTTATTTATTTTCATGTTTAAATCCCTTTTAAAGTTTCGTCTCGATTCACCTCTGCATCCCTATTCATCCCGTTTGACGGTAGGTACATAAAGTTTTCTCACATTACACTTCCTATTAATATTGTCATGGTAAAGGTTTTGATATAGTTGACCTACTGTAGGCCATCTTGACTATAGGATAACTGTTGTTTCCTTCAGGAAAACGAGCATAATAGCCAAGTAGCTTAGAGTCTTTAAACAGAATTGAATTCCCTATTTATTGGACAAAACCCAGCCGCGAAGCAATTAGAAACGTCTCTTAAAATCTCCATTTATTAACCGTCCAATTTTAAACAAACTTCTTTAACAAGGACTATTGCGCGAACTTTTCCAGGATCCTTTAAGTCGAGTAATCCAGATGTTTTATTGAATGAGTGCTTTCTTTTGTATTTTTGGTTACAATAAATTGGTACCCTGAAACCTTTTCATTTTTTTCACAATTTACGTGTACTCCTCTGCAGTAATTTGAAGTGCTTTAGTCAAATTGGGAGTAACATTTAGCTAGGTATAACATTTTTATCTTACGAAGCGACGCGCGCTTTACTTGTGGTTATCAAGTGTACATACACGCTGTGAATGTGTGTGTAAGCGCAGGAGCTCTCGGTACCGTCCGAGACAATTGCAAAATGGCTAAGTCGGATGTGAGGGTGTGTGCGTGTGTGTGTGTTATGTGGTCACGCTACTCGTCTTCACGCACACATTGAAAGCGTGTTTGTACACATGATAAACACAAATAAAACGCGCATCGCTTCGTGAACATAATCAGCCTACAATGTTCCCACTGCTGGGATAGGCTGGGACACAAGCCTCCTCTCGGTGAGAGGGAGTGGGCCGTAATCCACCACGCGGGCCCAGTGCGGATTGGTAGATGTCACATCTCTTCGAATTTTTGGTTCTAGGACATGCCGGTTTCCTCACGATGTTTTCCTTCAGCATAGTTCGTAATCTTGTATATTATGCGGGTTTAGAGATACCAGTTAGATGTAAGTGCAAGTGGTAAATGATTACTTACAGCACCGAGAACTGGTCTTGCACTTGCTTGTGCATAACCAGTTTCCGAAAGCAGCGCAGAATCTAGTGTTCGGTTAGGAATTGTTATACCTACCTACCTTTCTTATGTATCTATCCATTTACTGTTAAATTGTCCATCTCGTACTAATGTAGCGATATGCCAAAACATCGAGATTTCCGTGCTAAATCTAAGTTAAATATGAATGTATTTTACACTTAAATATTTCGGAATAAATTCTCTAAATCAGTGGTTCCTTTTCGATCTTGTCACCCTTATGACTTAGCTAGGGAAACTGATTTAACTCCCCCCCCCGCCCCCTTCTCGCTCCTGTTACCAATGAATATAGTACATATAAATACAAATTGACTTTATACATACATGACTTTAGACATAAAAATTGAACAAAAATATTGAGTAAGTTCTTACAATTACATTACACAGCTAGGGCATGAAATGCACTGGCGAGCTAGATTCAGTCTTATTGGTCTAATCTTTTTTATATGCTACCAACTTATTACCCCCGCAGAATACCAGTTTTACCCACGCAGGGGTAATTACCCCCAGGTTAGGAACCGTGGCTCTAAATGATGGTGAAAACCGCAACAAAATCCATTGTGTTGTTTAAGAACAATTTAGCACTCACATAGTCACAGACGAAAAGCGTCTTTGTTTTGTACTATGTACTACTTACGATATCTTCTCCATACGAAACTACCTTTTGAAAGGGGCAACTAGAATCAATTTTATTCTCTTGTAAATTTTATCGTTCAAAAGTGCCTTTTATTTGAAATAAATGATTTGACTTTTTGAATTTAAGGCGACAATAAGTGCCAGCGACCTTGAGCGAGTGGGAGGAGCATGCGAAATTTTTAAGCGTATAAAATTGCACAGAGCGTTAGCGTCTCCCCGGACATTGGTCAGCGATGCACTGCCGCCCGTCGCCCGCAAGAGCCCCCGCTTCAACACGCATCCAGTTTATTCGCAAAAACAACCCACCTTGATTTATCAAACACAATACAAATAAAAGCCGTATACAAAAATTTGGGTAGTTAAATTGTCTTTTATATGGTGCAGATTTCATGAAAATACGCCCAATAGTTTGTTGCGTGATTATCGTTTTTCTGTTCGCGTTAAACATTACTTTACAAATTAATTACACTATGTTATAAAAATATAATTTCAAATATGCATATATCAAATTACGAAGAAAATAGTCTAGTTTATCATATATTTTTTTCAAACAAACAAGACTATTCGTTTAGACGTGATTTTCAATTTGAAATCATTAAAAGTCGTATATCTGCGCCTTAACAGACTTTTTACTGACTGCAGTTATGTCAAAGTCGAGATGATTGTATGGTACATCGGTCTGGTGTCCGCAACTCTACATCTGAGAGCATATTTCAAATATTAGACTTATCATCATTTTGCCTATGGTTTCTATAACGTCACGTTTTACTAACACATATTATTTGAAACCGAAAACCCTCTGCCTTGTTGATTACATCCATCATTCTGACTCCTGCATGAGAGATGTTATCGTTTATACAAACTAAGCTGAGAGTAATTTCATGCATCGGTGCCCGTAAATAAACAATGCAATGGCTTTGTGTGAGTTACGATTGTCGCTCTATATAAGTGGAACATTATTTTATGTACTACAAAAGGTTCCTGTTAAGGTTGTCACAAGTAGTTTGATATAGAGCCAGGTTAATGTAAGTTAGTCGTGAGCGCGTTAGTTTTGGAATGAAGAAATATAAAAGTAAAGGTAAATGTACTTAGAATAACCTGCCAAGCCTCTAAAGTTACCTGAACAATTTTTCTGAATTGTGGAAAGGTAGTTTTTCTTCTTTATCTTCTTATTTAGGCAGCGGCAAGGTACGAACAAAAAATGGGATAAAAAATATTCAAAAGTTTTTCAGTAAGTTGTTTTTGATAGTCATTCTTTAGTCAATGTTGATAGATTATTGTGTTTCCTGTAATTTTTTATTCATGGCATGACTATCCGAATATATACAGGCACGGCATACATGTTTGCCTGTAAAGACTACTAGTAACTTTTGATTTATTAGGTACCTAACAACAATACAAAAAAGAAAACATTGTCAACCCTATGATATAGTACAATTGTTCGCGCATCAATTCTGCGCACGATCCCCTACAATGGAATTTGTCGGCGTCGTTTGTAACACGCGTGCAAGTCATTATTCGCGCTCAGAGCTGCGCCTACGCATCCGATCTCCACTTTACAACTATTTCCTCCATTTTATTGTTAAATTAAATTATTTAAAGATAATTTGAATTCTTGTGGTCATGTTTTAGGGATTCGCTAGTCAGGTCACCTATTCCTCAGGTTCAGGTTCCTATTTGCTGATCTCAAGTTTACGGCCCGCTTGCACCACAAATCACTGAAGACCTTTAGCGCCTACACGAATTTAAAAGATCGTTCTGTTTCTTTTAATCGTTTGAAGATGACAGAGACAGAATTATGATTTAAGTATGTTTCGTGTTAAACGTAGTGAGTGATTTGAAGTGTAAATAAGCCTAAATTCTTAATTTCTTTTCGCACATTTTTATTTTAAGATTCGTTCTGATCGATATGCGGAATATCAGTCTTAGTTATTTTTCTTGGTTTGACACTAAAAGTAAACTATGAGGTCCGCCTACACTATTTGAAAGCTGATATAGCATAAAAGATATGCAGAATGTATTTACATAAAAGTAGGTGAGCGCCAGATTTATTCTTTAACAATATGTGACCTATTTTCCTCTGAAATAACCAAACTGCTTTTAGTTTTTCGCTAGCTTTTTGTGTCAGGGAAACACTGTTAAGTTTTATGTTTAAAAGCCTGTAGGTGTAGGTATACTTTTAGGTACTTAAGGAATTATTTGGGGTTCACAATAAAAAGAGGTGCGGTCATTATTTTAGAGTGTTCAATAATGCTTTTATGAGCGTAAAATGGGAATTATTAGAGGTTCGATTAAGTTTACATGCTCTTACAAAAGGCGAGAGTAATAATAAAAGTAATCCTTAATAAATAGTCTTATTCATCTCATTTATTTACAAAATATATTTTGTATATTTTAAGTCATTTTCAGTTCAGTTTTTACTTCAGTTTATTTGAGCTAATGTCTATGAATAAAACTCCGCCATTAAATTCGTAGTACTATAAAGTTCTGTGTTATCGGCCTTGATATAATTCATGAAACAAGCTCTTAGAAAATACCTACTACTAACATCTATTATTAGGTCTACACGCTCTGTCTAGTCACGCTAGACTTCAAGGGACTTGAAATAGCTGTTCATTTGCACACGATAAAAAATCTCGAATTCATGCGCACTTTAAAGGCTACTACAAACAGGTGCGACAGAAAGGCACCGCTCGTCGCGCGACATGCGGTGCCTTTGTGTCGCGCCTGTTTTTTCTGGAGCCTTAATAGGTAAAATAAGGAGTATGTCAGCGTCGTAGCAGGTGGCGATCTGCAGTTTCTTCCTACTCCCGTGGGAAGAAGGCGTGAGATTATGTGTGTGTTAATATTAAATAAAATATATTAAAATAATTAGTATAATAAATAAAATAATAAAGCTACAGAGTTTAACATCCCGAACGACCCTTAAGAGCCGAGCAAAACGAAAAAAAGTCAGAAAGGACGCTAAGCGACTTCATTCCTTCTTTCATGAAAACCTAAGTTAAAAAAGAATAGACCTTCGCTTTGCAAAGACAATTTATTTTCTATAAACCTAAATAAAAATCTTTCTGCAGACCCTACAACCAACACCATTGATGACATCAAAACTATGAAAGTACACGGTACACGTCGCGTGTCATCCTCTCCACAAGGTCGCCGCACACTATCACGCATTCACGCCGCACAGTCGTCGAGTCGTCGAGTACCATCTATTCATCACTTTTTTCACAAAGTCATTGCGCAACGGAACCATAATGCTTTGCTGTCATGATTTTCTCTTTGGTAAATTAAACAGAGGAGCTGCTCAGAGTTTTGGCACGAACGTTGGTTCTGGATCAAGTGCTCAGCAAAGTCATTACTCGGGATTAGGTTGGTGATACTTTATTTGTTACCGAGATTAAATATCTAGGATATATCACAGTCAAAAATAGTGGTGCAGTCAGCATTACAGTACCTATTCATGTATTTTGTAAAAATCTCACGGAAAACTTTGGTGAACTACACTTGAAGTGACCTGTCAATTGTTTCAACCCTTAGCTTCACGTGGAATGACAGCTCACTTTACTTGAGTTTTCACGATGTGATTTTTACAGTATAGCCAGGTTACTTCAATACCTACAGTATGTTTTCATATGGCTAAAAGTACGCAAAGAAACAGAACAAAAAATATGGAAGAACAATAAAAACAGAACAAAAAAAATAGAAGAACAGTCCGATGTTTCGTAAACCTGTTTCACCCTAAACAATAAAACGCTCTATAAAAGCAGCAGTAAAGCGAGCTATAGGGGTGTAATCTCTGCTAACGAGCATTAGATTCGGTCGATATGTAGCATTACGAAGTAAAGATTGCGCCACACTAGGTTCACACGGGTTCAGTCGCGCGATATCTACGGCCTTGGCCCCCGCGCGATAAACAATGGTAATTATGACATCGCTGGCGAAAGCACGCTATTGATACAGACAGAACTGATACGGTTCATGTACTGTTGTCGAGGTTAATCATGTATTATGTACTAGAATAGCAGCGGAAAATATAGGGGGAAATATTAAAGGTAAGTGGAACAAGGGCACAAACTTAAGACAGCACCCTAATTGGGTAACACACTATCAGTCATTTTGAAGCCTATTGCTAATCCATTGATTCATGTGTTCGAAAAATTTGTCTTCTCAACAACGTAAATAACTCAAGGAATGTTGTTGAACTGTCAAAATGAAAGCCATTCCTACTGTTAGTGTGTTACGCAAGTACCCCGCTGGTCTTATGGGGTTGGATGATTGTGAAATAGACACGATAAGCGAGGCTGTCTCTTGTTTAACTAATCATATTAATCACAGTCAAAATGTTTGGTAACTGTTGAATACCTCATTGAAGCATGGCAGTTTAAATAATGATACAACTGACAAGTACCCGAAGGTTAGAAAATAAATGAGGATGATAAAGTTTCAACACAAAGGTACTTTTATAAACTGTAATGAGGTTTTATGGCTTCAGGAGTATGGATAGTAATTGAGCCTCAAGTAGCCATTCGGGCAGAAAAATATTAGCATTGACAACACAAGATTGTTTGGAAAATAATTACAAAGTAGCTAGGAAAAACATACAGGAAAAACAGACTCGTTGCTCTGGTTTTCAGAAAAGTAGTAACAAAGCTTGAGGTCCTGAGTTAAATGCTCCCACAGACAGGCGCGACGCGACGGTGCGACGTGATTCTGGTAGAACAATTTCCATGAAGTTCTCATGGAAATTGCTCTACTGTAGTCACGTCGCGCTGTCGCGTCGCACCTGTCTGTGGGAGCGTTTAAGTGTCTCAATTATGTAGTGTGTACCTACACCTCGTGGTAAACCTCAAAATAGGTAGGTAATAGTCCAATATTTAAATCCGATATCGAAATCTTATCGAGATCGCTTTTAGCGATAAGACCGCCCAATGTGTCACCCTATGTAAAATTTCTACATTTATATTTGTAATTTAGCCTACCCCCATGGGAAGAAGGCGTTATGTATTTGTATCTGTATATTTTATGGTGTACATAATAAAAAGTATTCTATTCTATTATTTAACTTCTATCGAAAATCTAAATAAATGTACATCCACATATTTCGATATTGAGATAAAATGGGATATTCGATTCTATGTATATTATTTGGTATGTTGAAGAGACAAACACGTCACGTTGATTTTATTGTTCCTATTGTATTCATTTCGTACTAGATATTAGATAGTATCGGATTAATTCAAGAAATAGTAGTGGTAGCATCCTTACGTTATGCAATAAAACAACTCAATGAACAAAACTCGATGCCAACTTGGCAAACAGTACTATAACGTGAATGTTCTCAGTATTTTGACCTATTCCTCCGTACGTATTTACATAATAAATGTGTCGTATTAATAATACATGTGATATACGAGCTTTAAGGACAGTCATTTTATATTTATCTGCCCAATCTGTCTCGAGTTCCGAGTAACGGTGATGTGATCATGTGGGCTCGTTTCACGTTTGATTTGCGTTTATTAGTTGAGCCAGGTTCGCAGCTATATTTATTTTAGGAAATGTTAAAATGATTTGGAATTTTATCTTTTCAAATTAGGTATGTTTCTGAAATTACGATACCTACTTAACCCACATCTTTTTCTGTCCCAGGGCTTAGTTCTTTTCATCAAACGAGTATTGTGTTTCGTAATGTTAATTACTTACTGTTGCATAGAATCAAGTTCTTTTAACTGAATAGACAGGTGTGCTGCTGAGGAGTTTTTTGGGCCACTTCTTCTTCCCAGATAAAGCCCTAGGAAGTGGAGAAGGGCGGGCGTTTAGAGGACTGTCTTATGTAATTTTTATGTCCAAAAACTGCTGATTCTCAGCCTAGTTTGAATAAATGACTTTTGATTTTGATTATTGATCGAAGTATCAACCACATTTTTAGGTAAACATTAAATAGGGTCTTCATACAGCAGTAGGCCAATTCCCGTACATAAAAGTTCAAAATCTATTCGCACTCTCATCTCAACAACAATCAATGTCAAAAACTTGTCATAAATGTAGGTGGAACTTGTCAAGGAACTTTAATAGTACCTACATACTATTTCCATTAAAAAAGCGTTTTTTTTTACGAGATTTGCCCCTCTCGAGGGATGGTCCATACCTATCTAAGTAGGTACATCAATGCCAAGTCTTTAATAATATATTGCATAGCTCTAATCACCTGCCATATATTCTAATATTATAAAGTATAAACAGTGACATGTTTTAATCTATTAGCGTCCTGAAATTACCATAATTTAGAATAGAATAGAATAGAATAGAATAATTTATTTCAGATAATTTAAATCCATATCTTATTAGTATATTAGCAACAATATTAGCTTACAATTATGTTAGTATTGTTAGTACTCATCTTTATGTAGACTACTTACTACCTATACAAGACCATTCACAACCCTTACCCAGTGTTTTTGAATGGGGCAGTCAAAGCGAGCCGCAATGACTTTCAGAATGCCATTCTTAGCACCTCGCAGACGCTGCAGTAAAGAAGCCGATTTTTTGCGAATTATGGCCTTGAAGCCGTCCGTGTGGGCTTCTGCAAACATCCAGGAGGCACTGCAGCGCCACGGTAGCCTTGACAACACTCTGAAAGCATTGTTATATTGAACCCGCAGGGTGTCATAGGATCGTCGCGTATAGCTCACCCACAGGCCACTCGAGTAAAAAGATTGACAATACGCTTTAAAGAGCGTTATTTTTACTTGAGTTGTACATCGAGCGAACCTGCGAGCAAGCATATTACTTCTCACCGCCAACGCCCTGCGTTCCCGCTCTATATCCTCGTCATCCTTGAGGTCATCCGTTACAATATGCCCCAGATATTTAAACTTATATTTAATTTACGTAGGCAATATAGTTTAAGACATAAAATTTCGTCGTAAATTCGCGTCAAGTATAACTTCGTCGTAATCTCAGTTATGCTTTAACAATTACTCAGGCCACAAGTATGAATAATTCATCAAGACTAATAGTATGTCCATACGAATAGATGAATTTTATTTTAGAACTTCATTTATACCTATAATAAAATTATTGGGGGAATTTTAATAAAGCAGTATGTCTGAATGCAGCTTTATCTATTAATATTATCTGTATCTATGGTCTGCAGCTATCTAAAAAAAAAACATAAAACAGGAGTGAGCTCAAAATTTGAAGAGAGATGACGGAGAACGAGACGAGCAAGATGAAGTAACGAGCTAAGAAGTATATTTTTTATTTATAATTATTTTAATTAAGAGAAGTTAAACGTATTTTCAAGTTTCCTTTCGGTCTACACTCCTACATAAATACAATTTGATTTGACTGAATTTAAATTGGCGATTTTATGTTAAATGAGTTCATATAGTTATGAAGATACCCTTGTGAGGAAGCTTTATAATATCAGGCGTCGGATAAGCAGAGGTTACTTTGGGTGGGGTTTCCCATGTTCATAGAGGGTGACTCATATTTCGATGTTTATACACTAAGTTTCGAATTTCTTTGAAGTATGTATATTGTGGGCCCTGCACATGAGAATCTTGTCGAAACTTAGGTTGGCAAAGAAATATTTACCACAACTTAGACGAAAACTCTTTCAAATTCAAGTCGACAATATTCCATACAACATTTTGTAATACATGTCACACATATAAAAGTAGAATGGTCTATTTAGATTTTACAAGCCAATTCAATTCAACACAAAATCGGCGAGAACAAAACAAAATAATAAACCGAGAGAATGTAATTTCAGTTGAACGACACACAAATAGGTGCGGCAAAGTATTAAAGATATAAATCAATGTTTTCCACGTTGAGAACTATTTTATTACCGTCACTATCTATTATAGTAGTTTTCCGAGTGCTCTTCCATCTTTTTACAAGTACAGAAACCTCTCACCCTCAGAGAATAATAGATACAGCAATAACAGACAGAAATCATTGAATTCACAATGAATGTCTGCAGAAAAATACTGCTTACTTTTCACATAATTATATTGAATGAAAACAAAAAGGTGAAGTGCGATTTCAACTATGGCTACGTTAATACGTTTATTGTTTCGTCGCCAACTCACTACTCACTAAACTCACTCAAGTGCAGAAAATAAAATTTCAGTCCAGTAAACTCTAAAGTTATATGTTCGAGTCGTTTGGAGTCGAAATACTGAGCCCATGGGGTCCGAGAGCCCATTTGATTTTTCGAGACATCGCGCAGCGCAAAGCATCGCCATGCAACGCGGCAATGCTGCTAGCCTTTTGGGCATTTTTCCTGCCGACAGCGATGCGATCGAATTTTTGGATGCTCTATGATTATTTCCAATCTTTTTTTATATACATTACATGTACATATTATTATTTTAAGTCTGTTAGCTTAAATGTCACGTAAATACACTCCCGGACTCCTAAATCGAGCCACCTTGCATTTTTATGTTTAAATGCCTGAAACAAAAACATCAAAAAAATTATAAGTCAGAAAAAAAAACTTTTATACAATTTTGAAGTTGACTTACTGACTTCACATCGTTTCGGTATCACTATTGTTCCAAATTTGAATTCACGAATTTAAAAAATTGACTGAAATCGGAGATCGGTCGCTCTTAAAGAAGCAACAAGCTTTGATTAGAGAATCTATGTCAATCGTTATTTGTTTTGTTTTGCATAAAAAGAGTATCGAAATCTTAAATCGAAATTGCTTTTCCTCATTTTTTTATCCATTCTGTCGTTCAAATTATGGATACTGCACTCGAAGTAGCCACGCCGCGCAAGCTGTGGGTGGCACTTCTTTAGTCTGGGCTTAGTCAGCGAAATGTAAGTTCACAACTTCATGCGAGTCGTTTTGCCATTCAAAGAAGAATAATCCAATAGAGCATTTATGGGATGAGCTGAAGAGCCGTGTTCGAACTAACCAAGCAGCTCCAGACTTTGCAAGAGCTGAAAACTGCGCTCTTGGAAGCATGGGAGAGCATGTCACAGCACGTCATAGTGGCGTAAATTAATGCCCTGCCGAACCGAATGACGGCCGTCGTAAATGCTCTTGGAGGCAACACAAGTTACTAAATAAACGTTTTCTCTGTGGACACCATTGTTTTCTTCAAAAATTCCACGCTAATTTTGCTATATTTTAAACGTTTTTTTTAGTATTCCGTTTTCAAATTTGAAACAATGACAAACGGAAATTATAGTGAGTGACTGACCTCAAAACCACGTATATTTTTATCTTTGTATTACCATTATTCAAAAAGATAGAGAACCTTAAACAAAAATATGGAGGGTGGCTCAATTCAGGTGTCCGGGAGTGTATTATCTTTTTCGAAAATAATTTTGGGTAGCATCTTGTAATTGTTATTTATAGTTCATCATTTCAGCCGAAAGACGTCTACTGCTGGACATAGGCCTCCCCAAGCACCGCGACTTCGACCGGTTCTGTGCTTCCTCCATCCAGCGGATTCCCGTGGCCTTCACAAGGTCATTGATTCACCTTGTGGAAGCCCTTCCAACCCTACGTCTTCCGGTACGCAGTCGCCACTCCAGAACCTTTCGGCCCCATCGGCCATCTGTTCTGTGAGCAATGTGCGCTGCCCACTGTCACTTAATTTTGGCAATTCTTCGGGCCGGTCGGTTCCCTTGGTTCTCATGCGGATCTTTTCATTTCTGATCCGATCACGTAGTGGAACTCCAAGTATAGCCCTCCCCATTGCCTGCAACGGAGAGGGCTATAAATACTTGTTGTAACTTAATTACTTTACTTATCTTAAAGTTCAGTGAACAGGCCAACATAAATACTGTAGATATAATTATATACAAGGAGCATAAAACCCAGTGTTTAGATACTTGTGCATCGCCGAGAACGCTTAGTTTAGACGCTGTAAAATAACAAAACTGAAATATTTTATCGACGGCGCTGAGAAAGTTATGGCTATTGGCTTGTCTCGTTCGGCATCGGGCAGATTTTATTTCTTTATGTTTTATTGCTGGTTATTAGAGGAAATATACTTTTTTTTTGTATATAATATTGTGATATTATAGCTGTAAAGTTATGAGTGAAAAGTGGAAAGTTATTATAGCTGATGTTAACTTATGAACGTTGTTTCATCAAAGTTTGAAGTAAATTTTCTGAGAAAACCACAAATGCTTGCCTCCTACGCCATGCATTTCAGTGTGTCCGTTTCAAAAATCAAATTAGAAAACTTTGAATATCTCGATTGCGTTCTCAAACGTCTTGTGAGATATTGTGCTTTATTTTTTTGTTTTATTTCTTTTGCTCGTTGGCTGCCGTGCGCCCGGCATCGTTCACAAAAAGAGCGAAACACTTTTCTACCAGTGATTATCGTAACTGACGTTTTGTTTAATTCATTCTTAACTGATCTTCTTGATTTATGTAAGTAGCTTTTTTATTTTTATATTAAATCGTTTTGATCTAACGATTGAGTCTCGATTTTTTCTAGATTAGGAATACAAATTTCTTGTGTATTCTCTAATGATACTAGATAGACTCACTGGACTTAATGATGCTTATCTGCGGGTAACCAATCTTTGTCCACTTTTAAAATTCTGGTTGAAAAACACGTCCTCCCTCCTTAAACCTCATCATTACATTTAGGTTCCTTGCTCTTGTTTCATGTATATTATTGTATATATTTTACGTAGATAAGTATATGTTTTATGTATTTATTGTATATGTAAATGGTACACCACTGACTACCTGCATTATTGTCTCTCCTTTTCCGTTTAATCCATCCAAAGGTTGTCTGTAAAAGATCACTTTTAGCGATAAGACCACCCAATGTGTCACCCTATGTAAAATTTCTACATTTATATTTGTAATTTTATAGTGTATGTAATAAAGAGTATTCTATTCTCCAGTATAATATTTTTTGCTTGTACCTTTTAACTTTAAACATGAATGTCGGTCCGCAGCACTCACAGGGCAGCGGTTATTAGCACTCTTTTATTTGTGCAAAATGCTCTCGTGGGACACAAATATCTTCGAATAAATCTTAATGAGAAAATAATGAGAGACACACGTTGCAACACTTGCAACATGATGCTTTTGCCAGAACAGCGACAGACATATTTTTCCTTATTAAGTTATTCTTAATAAGTTCTCGGAAACTTATTCCAGTTTTCATCATCGGAATTAATAAAAGGCTTGTGAATCATTAAGCTGCTTTCGTCTGCAGTGGATCGTAATGGCAAATTAAATTCAGGTAGCCGTATCAGAATCGTTCCATTTTTGTCGGAGAGTGACGTCATAATGTTTATGGAGGATCGGTAATTCAGTACCGTGTTAACGACTCACGGATTTGTGGAATCACTTAGATCGAGTTAGAATGTCCCACGCATGTTCTGACTCGATCTCGAAGTTACCGACTGCGGTGAAAATCTTTTTTGTTTTTGTAAAATCCGCAGATCATTTTATTTTGTTTTTACAATCACACCTAAAGTCGAGGCGGAGGTCGCGGAAGGTTAACGTATTTAAAAATATCCGCTGGGTTTTAACATAGGCTTCAGTATGAGTGAAGTGTGTGTGCGAGCGCTCCCGGCTTGTTGCTAATATGCGCAAGCCTCTGCCTCTAGTCCTCATTACATACATCAATCCACGTCTGTTTTGTTCAGACATTCAAATAACGTGTTTTCCTAGGTTTGTTAGCGGAGGAGCGCGAACTCGGCCTGACCTCGAGGCTAATTTGACTTCGTATACGGGTAATGGAAAATCTCAGACTTGACGTTAACGATTTACCAACGCCCATAAGAGTCTCATTTTATTTGAATTGTTGCTGGTATGTTAATGGGGTGAGTGTCAGGGGAATTAGCGTTTTGTGGCTTTCACTGGGTTCGTAACGATTTTATTTGTGTGAAACACATTTACGCTGATACAAAAACGAAATTATCTACGTGACGGCATTGCTATCTAAATCACGCAATAGTCAGTTCGTTGCCCTCATTATCGCTTTGCACGATAACATGGAACACGGAAAAAATCCATCCTCAGACTGATAAAGATGTCGACCAGTGTTGCGTGATATATCGCGATCCCCGACAGTCTTAGAGAATGAGGTCATTGTGGGGAAATGGTGTCTTACTTTAGAGTTCTAGTTAAAATGGGTAATGAATGTGTTAATAACACGAATAGCTTAAGTAAACAGAAGCATGTCCTTGGTCGCGGCTGGTTGCGGCTGAACGCGGCTGGGTGGCGCGGGCGCAGGCGGTAAGGTCGCGAGAGGTCGCAAACATTATTGTTAATATTTAAACTGGCAACCTGTAATGTTTTATTTTTCCGTATTTTTAACAGTGTGATAAGGTAGCACTACTGTGCAAAATATCCTCAACATGAAAATCTGTGGGAGCATACCTGAATTCGATGAAGTGTAAATGGTGGGTTTGAGTTTTTTTATTGTATTTAGAATCAAGTTTCCACCTTGCATTGATAATTTAATACAAAATTAAAGAAAAACTGTAGTTTAATTTTCCTGGTATTTTCCCGTTCAACTTGACCGATAAGAATCTGTAATGTTTTACTGCGTGATAAGGCCAATCTCTAAGCCTATATAATAAGTAGGTAAGCGTATTTGAGTATGGTGAGCATTATGAAATTCTTCATCGTCGTCGTCATAATAAATTGTTTATCGCTATTAAAACAGTTATCACTTTCTTTCCAGTATCTCTTACTAATTGGGGACATGGCATACTAATATACTAACTTATATTATCGCCTGAAATACCTGCCCTGCTACTTCCCGAAAATGACTGCTCTTAGTATATATATTAGTGAAGTATATGTACATATATTATATTGGGGAAACTTTTCACAGCCGCGTCAGCATAGGAAAAAGAAGAGATTCTTGGCGTATCGGAAAATAGTAACATTATACCTATCAATAGATACTGCTATAGTTCTTTACGTACTTATGGATCAGGTAAAACCAAAAGTCATTTACCTATTCAAATAAGGTTGAGAATCAGCTCTTTTTCAACGTTTAAATTTTGCTGGGAAGAAGTGGCGGAAAAAACTTTCCACCAGCATAGCTTTCTGTCTGCTAATATACAGGTGGCGGAGACATCGACGCACAACCTGTTACCATGGATTCTGAACACCACATTTTTTTTTTTTTTTTACGTGGGAAATCATCAATTGACCTCTCCCGTTCTGGGCGGAGCGGAAGCGCGTGTCGGACTCTTACTGACTAAAACCCACCCGTGTTCCTTCAGTTGCCAGTGCGCCAGGGCCACGGTAACTCTTTCGAACAATCCGCAACCCCGGCAGGCATCGGCCCTGTCGGAGCCCGTCAATTATGCTAACAGCTCTTTGAGGCGCGCGTGGAACACAACGCGCCGTCGACCCGGGCCTGATATCGACGCACAACCTGTTACCAAGGATTCTGAACATCCCTGCGTCAGTTATTTAAAAAAATTACTTCTGCCATTCATTTTGACGGAGGAGGTATTGAACTTTTCTATGAAACAGCAGATTTTTTTTTGATAACCCACGAAAAATGTATTTGTTATATGTATCGTGTCACTTTTCAAGTTTGTCTCTTAAGGCACTTCCCCGACCAAATGACCTTGAGCGTTCGGTCCTTCTCTGTGCCGTCGCTGGACCTCGCTCTGTCTCGCTCCCTGCGCACGCTCATTTATCATAAAATTCTAAAAAAAAAAAAAAATAGACAAGCGATGTTTTGAAATAAAATAAAACGTGAATTATTTAGACTTTTAAATTATATATCCATTAGTGTAATCCTCAAATTAATAGAACGCCACATTTAGCAAAAGATGCATCCAAATAATAATTTTAGTCACTTTTTTACAAGGAGATTTTAAAAGTATTTTTGTCACATAAAAACAAATAAGAACGTGAAATGTGATGATAGGATAACGAACATTAATAATGTGGTTTTAGATGTAGTTTATTATCCATAGTGAATGAATTAATAGCCTCTGAATAACGCACTAAGGCAAGGTTTTGGTCGGGGTACCGCCTTAAGTTGGCATCGCATCGGCAAGCCCCTTGTGATGTTACATAATTTACTATAACCTGACTTAAAGATAAAGTTAAAATGACTTATGCGCCTGTTACTTTACTTTACCCTTTGTTCACGATAGTGGAACAAATTAAGGATGATTTAAATTATTCGATAGAATAATCAAAACTTGTTAAATTACTATAGTTTTATACGTTTTTTGCATAGTCAGTTTTAGTTGGAAAAAAGATGTAATGTCATGTCGTAGTGTCAAAATAAAGATGTGATGTCATGTCGTAGTGTCAAAACGAAAGCAGTTATTTGCGCGTTGCCGTTAAATCGAATAAAAACAATCTATCAATCAATCAATCTTTATTTGTGAACACAGGTATTACAATTAAGGTCATAAGTATACATTTTAGTCGTGCTCTATGCAAATATAGTGTACAAATATATTAGTTTTTTAGTAATCAGTCTGAATCTATAGAATACAAAGCCACATTCGAATAAATAATGTCAATTAAATGTATTATTAATAAATAATATATTTTTTATATGCATGTCAATGGTAAATTATAGTATTAAAGGGCTAGTAATGTCATATTTCATCATATTGTAAATAATGTCAATTAAATGTATTAGTAATAAAAAATTAATCAATTATAATTTTGTTTTTAACAAAAGCGGTCAATTGCGAATGGAACTCGCACACGAAGGGTTCCGTACCATCGTACTATATTAAAAACTACATAATTATCGAGAAAAAAACGCCGTAAAAAATAGGTATATATAAAATAAAATAAAGTTTAAAATTAAAACTCTTTAATTTTAAACTTTATATTATTTGTTGTTATAGCGGCCATAATAGTTCACAGTCTATAAAAGTATGTTTCAAGTGTCCTACCATTACTATCCGTCAGTTCATGAACATCCGTCAGTTCATGAAGCGCATTTCCAAGCGCTTCTTCGACTCCGCGGCCTCACATCGCAACCCTCTGGTTGTCGAGGCTGCCAGATATACCCCCTCCCGCATTAGTCGTACCCGTCGTCCAAGGCATGCCCTGTCCGACCCCGATGACCCCATAACCCTCCTCCAGGAGAGCAGTAGGGCCACCAGTACAGTACACAAAAACAGACCGCCATCGTTCCGACCTCGCCGCCGAGGTCCTACGCGACGCCCCCGACGTAATTGTCCCCCCTCCCCGACCCTTGCTCGACGACGCGCCAGCCCGCGCCGTAGCTGAGCCTGTAGTTTTAAATTCCCCTGTTAATAATAATATAATCTCGATCCAGCCTGTCCCATCTTGCTGCCCTCCCCTCAGTGACGCCCTAAGCCGAGGTTCGTACCCCACAGGGGGTGCCCTTAGCGTGCGGTCACCTAATTTTTAAGTATTTTCGCCCCTGGCTGGAGGCTTTAAGTTAGTAGCTTAAGGCACCCACAGGCTTGCCCGGTTAAGTAGCCAGGACCTTAGTGGTCATAACTACGAGCTGCCCAATAGGAAAAAAAAAAGAAAAAAAAAAAAACCTACCATTACAGTTCAAGAGATAGCTCTGTGACAGACGGACGGACAGCGGAGCTTTAGTAATAGGGTCCCGTTGGCACCCTTTGGGTACGGAACCCTAACAACCGTCTATCCATACTAATATTATAAATTCGAAAGTAACTCTGTCTGTATGTTACCTTTTCACGTCCTAACCACTGAACGGATTTCGATAAAATTTGGCAAGGAGATAGATGGATATCCTAAGGATGAACATAGGTTACTTTTTATCCCAGTAGCACGTTCCCGTGGAATAATTTCCGACATCCACGTGGGCGAACCCGCGGGCAGAAGCTAGTCTAAAATAAAGGTTGAGGACTGAGAGCATTATTGCACAAGTATTTTAAGGTACGTCACCATATTATTATTATAATCAAAGTACGTGATATAGGTGTAAGTTGGCATTAAATACGTGTTTGTTAAGAAACATGGGTCCCTTATAGTGTTTAGAATTTCCCAGGTCGCATCAAGAATTATAAGTGCGCACTGTTTCTAATTAGCAGCATTGGTAATCCCTCATATTAAGTCATTATTTTAATTAATTAAACATGTGAATATGCATTTGTTAATTTGTGATTTCAATGGATAGGATTGTGCATGATTTTATGTAAAACCCATAAATTAAAATGATGCGCATATGCAGGTACTTACATGAAAAGTTAAGACGTATAAGATTCGGAATGTTAATGTTATCTTATCTTTGAAGTTTGGCAGAGGTAATATATTTTTGTTAAAAAAAAAAACTGTGAATAAACACCTTTTCATATTTTTTTTACTTTTATGAGTTCATTTGTTACTTATTTACTTAGAATTTCATTTATTTATTCACAAGACAAATACAACACGTGACAATCACAGTAAGTTTATCACTAGGTACAGATTATAGGTTTCGATTTCAAAACCATATTTTAGGATTTTAACACAGGCAGCCCGAGAAAAGCCCCTTGAGCAGCCTCTACCTAAAGTTGTATCAAGATAAATGATAACGTTACAACAAGCCGCTCAAAATACGGTCAATATGTCCTTCGGCAATTATCATAACTATTCCGAAAATACAATTTTTCATTGATATCGTCTCATCTTGACATCTTTTTCGGCTATCGTAAAGTATCAAGAAAAATGGCCCTTAGACATAAAATGTAGTTTTTCTCTATTTATCGTGTCATTCGATCAGTGACACGTAATATACCTTCGTTACTGTCATTTTGTACGAAAATGGACAAGACACGAAACCTTTTCCCTTTCGTTCCTAGATTAACTATGTAGATATGGGCATCGTATAACATTTTTTCTTCATATGCACAGTCAGGGAAAATAATTGTCACAAACACACTACGTCAATTTTCCGTGTTCTGTCCTTTTATACTAAAGAACGGACAATTTAAGTTAGTAGGCAATTTGATAAGCAATTAATTTACCAGATGTTTACATTTACTTGAATTTATTTATTAACCGACTTCAAAGAAAGGAGGAGATTTTCAATTCGTCTGTATGTTTTTTTTTTTTGTATGTGTTAGCTCAGAACTTTTTTCTGGGTAAACCGATTTGGATGATTCTTTTTTTATTTGATAGCTTCACATGTGGTCCCATTTAAATTTGATCAAGGTCTGACTAGTACTTTTTGAGTTATCCTTAATACTGCATATTTTTTCCACTTACTTTATATTGATGATGTGTTAATCATTTCCTGTCACTGTTATTTACGTACCAAGTAGTGGTATACGAATTTGGGTGGGGTAGGTACCGCAACTAAAAAGTGAAAAATAAAAACTTTTTTACAAAAACACAACCGACTTTCAAAAAAAGCACTAAAATACGTGAAAAATAACTTTATTTTCGGAAGTCGGTGGCCAAAAACGAAAATACAAAACCAAAGACACCGGCCTCCAAAATTAAAGTTATTTTTCTCGTCTTTTAGTATTTTTGGAAGTCGGTTGTTTTATTGTAAAAAATTTTTTTTTGTGCACAATTTTTTACCAACACTGCTGACATTACAATATATAGGTTGTTTGGAAGCTGGGTGCAAAGCCTTAAGGGGGTGAAATTTGACACTATTTAAAGCATTTCGAACCATACATTTTTTAGACGAAGTCCGTTTTATTTTTATTTTTGACTGCTATTTCTAGGTTTTGTTAGGTAAAGGTTTAGCAGTTAAAAATAAAAATAAAAACAGATTTCGTCTGAGACATGTATGGCTCAAAATTCTCTAAATGGTGACGACTATCACCCTCTTAAGGCTTTGAATCCAGCTTCTAAACACCCTGTATACGGCCGCCAGTAACATTCACAAAACCCTCATACTATGTAATTGACACTGTATTACAATGGGGTATTGATTCATTGATTTGGTTTGTGCTTTTACAACAAAACTTTTCAGTTTTAGGGTATGAATGAATAAATGGATCCATCGAATTAATTGTTCTTAGTAAGTTTCCTTATTCGAAACAATGGAATAGGTGTTATTAGAAATCGTATCTTTTGTGGATAATCCTTCCAGAATTGGAAAATTTACGAGAACATACATAGACCAGTCTATGTATATATGTATATCCCGCAAATAACCCGCGATCCTGAGAATTGAGACAACAACTACAATTTAGGTCATATTAAATTGAAGTAGTATAAGTGTGTAATTGAATTAAGGGAATTAGGACCCTCGTCCATAGGAGTCTCTTGTTTATTGCGTCCCGGAAAGACCTTCTATACTCCTAATTTCACTTCATTAGCTGAAAATAACATAATGAAAGAAAAAGATTCCTTTTACAGTTAATTTAATAACAGTAAAAGTGCACCACAATTCCTACTGCTCTAGTCTATCATTAACAGCTGAAGGTTGTTGGGAAACGGACTACACAACTCAACTTAGTTCTTTGTTACGTACGTAGGCCACTCATTCAATGCAGCATTACGGTTCTTCACTTAGTTCCCTGCTGTTACACAATTACGTTCGGTCACATTATGAAAACTGGGTCGAGAGTTGACATTGTTTGTTAAGAAATGACATGTGTTTTATTATGTACAAGCGTAAATGTATGCTTGAGAGTATTCATCGGTAAAGGGGAGTAATAATTAGTGTCAGTCTTGGTTATATGCGCTTGGTTGTGTTTAGCATTTTGCGGAAAAAGAACGAAAAATAGTGACATGTGATTATAACCCCTTGATAGTATGGTAAATATGGGCCTAACCTTATTGGGAGGTTAAGCTCATATTCTAGGATTCTTTTTAGACCCAAAAGTGGTGATAAGGGTTGATATAAGTTACTTGTCCTCATAAACACTACCTATAAGAGTTAGCGTTTATTGTTCGATGGGGCCACTCGACGAGGACCGATATTGAAATTGATGTAAGAAGGAAGCTGTGGTCTTATCCTCTTGGCAGTAATGACCTTTGGCGTGATTCTTTGGTGGTTTTTTATTCGATTAAATTTTCGAGTGCGCGTTTCCTTCTTGAACATACATTTAGTGTACCTACATTTCGGAGTCTCTAACCGTCTTCAAGGTCAAAGATAACTTTAATCAGTTGTTTACAAGTAAAACATCAAAATTACCAATCTTACAAAATTAACACGAGTAACGCATGTAGTGGTAAATTAAATTGTTTTCCTTGTCTTTATCTTCATACGTCTGCTATTATAATAATCTTATTCAGATATCCATTCAGGCACCTTGGTACTATTCAAGAACCAATTTCATTAAAGAGTGCCTAAATAGAAAACTGCTTGTACTGGTTTTGTTACATCATCTGAATTAATAAGTCTTTTGACACAAAGCTCTAGCGTGATAGACATTGCCAATGTTTTTTTTTTTCTGTCTTGGTTAAACGTTCCAACATTCTCCTGAAAATTTACTGGCGGTTTACTAGCTGACTGATTCATTGTGCACTAATCATCAAAACCTAAAAACAATTTCGCTAACGCGCATCATTGTAGACCGCATCACCGCTTATCGTTATGCGAGATAGAAAACAAAACGTGAGCAAAAAAAAAATACGCTCACCTATTTTTCCATTAGGGCTGTAGGGCCCGTAGCTGCCCGATGATAGTGGCGAGGAGTACCCATTCGGCTGCGGCTGCACCGGCGGGCCGGGGGAAGGCGAGCCGGCGCCCGCGCCACCAGCCATCCAGTCGCGGACGTGGCCGTTGGCCTGGTGGCCGTTGTGACTGACCCCCGGCTCGGCCTTGACCGCGCCCGGCAACACGCCGCGGTACGCCACCTCGTGCTTCAGGTCCATGCCGCTGCTACCGCATGCTGTTCCTCCGCCGCCGGCCCCGCCGCCCGCGCTCCACACTTCTATAAAAAAAGAAAGATTGAATTATTGAATTGTCATTAGAAGTAGGAAAAACTTGAAACTTTAAATAGAATCCAAACTGCAAAGGAAGATAGGGACTTCTCTGCAGCAGTTAAAAAATAATGTAAGATCTTCTATTGTTGTAGGATTCAGATATTATTATAATCATGACACATCTAATTACATACATACATAACATCATGCCTGTATTCCCCGAAGGGTTAGGCAGAGGTGTACCTATAGCACACCCATATTTCGCCAGTTATGTTTAAGTCCCATGTAACAGGGGGCGAGCCTATTGCCATCAACTGGGCACAAATCCAGACTCCGGGCTGCTACCGAGAAATTCCAGATGGAAAAACCCAATAACACTTTGCCCGACATCATCATGCTCATGCTTTTCTTGCATCGTAAAGACGATGACACCTCAAGATTACATAGAATTTGAATTATGCTCACAATCTTCATACCAGTAATCACAGCAGATATAATTTTCAAATCAATTAGCGATATTCCACAACGAAAGAACAAACGTAAATCTGCATCTTATCTTGCGTAGCGGTTGTATTTCAAGAGTATACAATCGAATGACCAAACGAGTACATTTCCCATGGCCGCTATAATCTTTGATCTCATCACAGATAAACAAGCTGCGGTATGGTAACAAAGGGATTTGAAGGTGAACAGAAAGTTCCGACGAACAGTAGACCTCTGATTATTTGTTTAAGAAAGTACGTTCCTACAGGCGGTGATTGTCAGATTATTTTATTGCTGTCCTTTATTTCGAGGTGGAAGAAGATAGAGATGGAAATACATGGAGCTGCCAAATCAGGTTGAACTAATTCATCAACCACCCGCGTGTATGTCGGGAAATATTCCACGGGAAAGTCCTACTGGGATTAAAAGTACCTTATGTCCGGAACATACATCCAGAAAAACAGACACGTTACTATTTTATTACATGTGTAGATAGACATCTCAGGAAATGCCTACCAAAATATAACAAAGTTGAGTTGTAGACATGTGGATAGGTACCTTTGGTTGCTCTTTTCTTCCGTCATTTATGTCCTCTGCCTAAAATAACAATACCTACCAATAGTTTAGGTTACAAATTATAAATTATTCAAATAACTAGACACCTGCTCCAAACCATGTTTTAGTAGGTTTCAGGCATGTTCAGGCATGACTGAATTATACGTAAATGTCCTTTAGATTTATTTATTCACGATTAAAAAATGTTGTTATTGCCAGATAGAAGTTTAAACATCAGCCAATTGCATACCTAATATTTAAAAAAGTAGTGTGAAATATTATGCTTTCAGCTTTAAATTACGAGTACCATATTAGTGATCTATAAAGTTGTTGGTCAAATGATATTCATTCAACTCAGAGGGTTTGAATTGGTATTATGGATACTAATAGTAATATTAACCGAATGGGACATGGAAGTGTAATAATCATAAAATAACTTCTAATCTATAACGAATGGCAACTGCAAATACTAAATACAGATATTGCCCCCATAATAATAATGGACTTAACTTGAAAACTACTGAAACATTCCTAGTTTTAGTTCATACCATAAACATTCTATATATTAGTGATCATAATTTTGCATTTTGCGGCACATCAAATATAGTGTCAACGTACGGGTGCTTCCCTGTCCTCGATAACCTTAATATAAATAAAATTACATTTCTGAAAACTCATTTCATTGAAAAAATAATAATATGAATGAAATACTCAGAAAATGTATCACAGACATCTTTAGAAGACGTTCAATTGGATGCTGTAGGCGTAATGCTGCAGTATCACATACTAATTGGGTGCCTAAAAGAAGTATTACCAAGAAATAATATCCAATGTTAAGGAAACGAATAGTATCTACCTACTCAATGTTATTAATTCTCAATGAGTGAAGCTTACTTGGGATCTGAATTTCAGAGCTGATAAAGGGAGATTGAAGATGATGATAGTAATATTTTTCAGTATTTTTACAATACTTGAACGAACACTGCACTTAATAAAATGACGTGTGACCCAGAACTTTATGTACTAACAAAATATTCGAAATACTAATGGATGGTAAAAAAAACATCAAAAACATTTTCCGACAATCGAGGTCATCTGAACTTAGGACACTCTTTTTTGATGGTTCAAAACCTTTTACTCTAATTATTTCACAGCGAAGCCCAAACACTTCTTGAAAGAGAATAAAGTTGTGTGAAATTCTGTCCTTTACCAGTATTGTTAATAGAAATAAAATATGTATTAACGACTAAATAAATAATCTATACTTATAGACTACTTAAGGTTGGCCCAGCTCTATTTTTGACAAGGGTGCCAAATATATAAGAAACTGTTTCAATGTTCTGAAAATAGGATATTTTAATGGTAAGGTAACGTTTCAATTGACGGTTTTTATTGTTTACTTAAAATGTTTTTGCTGAAATCCTAAGTCGTTTTCTTTGCATTTTCTCGGAATTGGTTTTTTCCTAAAGTAAACGTTATCATTGTCTGTCCTTTACAGTGTTTTATGTGCCATGACTTTCAAAAAGAATGTTTGTTCTTATAAAATGCCTCGAATGACAAAATGAACTTAGTTATTAAAATGAAGTTCCTCTAGAAGTCCAGATGATGATTGACCTTATCTAATAAACGCATGTGAACTCATTCCTTGTCACAATTACGGCTAGCTCTAATTACTTACTCTAGCCAACACTGTACCGGTCTCCTTGGTCAGTGAGATTAAATTTCAGCAAACTAGATAGTAAATCTAGTTGTGTACGACGTCAGGCGATCGCGGTAATAAACCGCAGCGTCCCGGGATAAACCGGGATCGCTCCGAAATGACGCCAATCCCGGGATGTTAACAATTGCTTGTGCATTGTGTAGATCGTAAAATGGATACATGGGTTTATGGGTAGTTGTATTTTGGTACTGGTGTTGTTCCGAATTGTTTTCTTGAATTTTCTTAGCTTGTTTTACATGACAACGGCAAAGAAAGGGTTCAGTACCCTTTTTCAGTCTCCACACTGTATGTATATGTTGTTCGTAATATAATATGTTCATTGAAAATGTCGAAACTGCTTGATCGATTTTGATAAATGAGGTGTCAGTCGAACATCTTTGGGATGTGGGTTCGGTCCGTAGAATCCAATATACGTGAAAGTTTTAGATATTACTGCAAAATACGTTATGTTTTTCTATTTAATTTCCCCGTAACTTTTAAACTATTTATGACCAGATTTTACTTTGAAGTTTTTATTTTAAACTTGTGGTAGAAGTGCTTCTTTGTTTTCTATATTTTTCTATCACCGACTGAAGAATGATTTCAGATCTTTTAAAATTAACAATAAAGAATCACTTTGCGTTGGCATAATTTGTGATACGATTTATGTCCCTAATTATGTGTCTAGTTTATATATTTTAAAATTTGCAAAAACATTAAAATATCATTTAGATCATTTATACGACACATGTTTTCACACAATCTAAGATGTTTAGTCTATTATATAATTTGTTAGACACACTTCCAAATTACTTTTACTATTAATGACACGAATAGTTTTTCAGGTCCTTAACCTCACTTCTTTTCCGTGGTAATTTATTTTCTATGGATAGTAAATCAATCACTGGATATCACCATCTATAATCCGATAGCCCTTCCACATCAATCTGATAAGCAGTTTTTATTTGAATCCAATACAAATAAAAAACATGGCGTCATTAGAATATTACTTTTTGTATTATATAGAGCTACTAGAGAGTAAATGTGACGGCTAATAAAGATATATGTATGGCAGTAAAAGACATAGAGCGCTGACCCCAAATAAATCAGTATAAGAGCATGATGATGATGGTGATGTCAGACTTAGTGTATCCGCTAATGGACTACTAGTGATCAGCGACAGTGCTCACTCGTTAAATATCTGAAAAAATTCTGTCGCTGTTACGTAAGGTCCGTTTGCACAGCCTTAACTGAAATGAAATCCCAAAAAGGATTTAAATTATGTCCACCTCTTTATATGCCTTCCTACTTAGTTGTAGGTCAAAGTGTATTGTATTTTACTTCGGGTCAACATTTAATCCTATCGGTCTTCCACAACATTATCAGAGTGTGACCTTCCTCAAGCCTAATCGGTTTAACCGAATCCTGGATTAACTATGAATGAATTCGGATATTGGATCTTGTTTACCTCGACATATTTGTATGTGTGTCTGTGGGGTGTGTGTGTGATCTATACATGTCAGTATGATTATCCATATTTTATGGTCTCTCCAATAAACTTTGTAACTTTAAACATTTTACGGGTAAACGTAAATTGTGAATATGCAAAACATACGATTTCTGAGGAACAGCGGGCGCTGCGATCAGTAAAATATAATCTAGTAAATCTGCATATTGCAATAAAATAATGGATATGTTTTACGATGGTCTCATAGGTTACTTAGCATGATAAGATAAGATAAGATAAGATAAGATATTTATTTCGCAAATATGGGTACAAAACACGGTGACATAAAACATATAATTAGCAACAGCCATATTTCACCAGAAGGCATGCAAAAGTACAGATACACGAGTGATACTAAGAACATTACACACAACAACAACACAACAACATAACAATAACAAACATTAACATTATAATAAAGTTATACAATTTCCATAATAAAGGTTGAATAACTGTAATTAAAATTTAATTTTGAAGTGCTTCTATAGTAATTTACATTATACACAACAGTCAACTTATTTTATATTAGAATTAAATAAAAATTAAATAAAATAAAAATTAAATGTCATATTTTCAATTAATTTTAGAAGTCATCAAGAAATTCCTTTATCGATTAAAAATTTCGTCACACTATAATACGCTTTGTCTACTAAAAAAATTCGAAGTTTCCTTTTAAATAACGTCAAGTTTAATTCTTTCCAACTGATCATCATCATCATCATCATGATCAATGACCATGATGATCATGATTCTTTCATGATTGCTGTATAGAGTATATTTTGACCTGATTGTCAAGAAACTTGGTTATTTTTCGCTTGTCATACGAGGGCCCTTCATCTCTGGCTCGAAGGACCACAGTTTTCGCCGTATATCTGTAAGTGATATTATATATTTTTGGGGCCATACCTAGCACACTTTTGCCGAAAAATGCGGTTTTATGAGAGGTAACATGAATGAGAGCGCAGTTTCTCAAATAAATGCTAGTTACAGCGAAAAAACCCTCCCAATCAAAAACTGCTTATCCTCCCAATATAGAGGTCGGTAACAGTTGGAAAAGTCAGAATACTTAACCACGACTGCAAAATCTGAAACCCCATACCACTTAATTAAAAAAAGAATACCACTGTGATAAAATAAATTACCCCAAAACATGATGTAATACAACATAAAGAATAACATTGAATTGACAGGATTACTAACAAGACAAAGTAATATAACGTTACTTGTTCCTTTACAGTTAGATTCTTATTAATCAATAACTATACTATAACATAATTGGATGAATCCACTCGTTTGTATTACAGCGGGGTACTTGCGTCACATACATAACATGACAATCGAACGCAATGCCTTTCATTTTGACATCCATCGGTTCATAGGTTTGAAAAATTAGTCTACTCAACACCATAAATGACGCAAAGAACATGGCTGAACTGTCGGAATGAAAGACATTGCACTTGATTGACATTTTACGAGTGTTAAGCAATTACTCCCAGGTTTAAGCCAAGAAAACGCGTTAGAGAAAAGGAAAATCATTAGACATGAAAATAACGCCTCCGTGCTAAAGATATCGCTGAATCATGTCGTTTTCCTTTCTTTGATGACGTAACGCAAGACGGTAACCCACATCTTGGTAATTAAGGAATGTTTGTTTAGCAATTAAGTGATAAGTTATGTTAGGTAAAGTATTGGTTTATCCCGGCAAATTGTAATTGGAATGAGTCATTGAGGACATGATTGTGTACGAGTCGCATCGCATAGTGATGAGGATTTCACCAAGTTAAATAAAGATTGATTTTGTTTTAAAGTTCCTCCGTGATCATTGATTGACATGAATCAGTCTAATCTCCCAAATAAAACGTGTGATCAGCAGTGACTTTGATTGCAATGAGTAGCGCAGCAGCGGCGCGGGCGCGGTTGCACAACGCGCTCGCAGAGAAAGCGCGTGACGTCACGACCTCGACACGCTCACCTACTTGCGCGCGCGCCGCTGCCGCCTGCACCAACCCACTTCTGCCGATACCGGCCCAATGTCGCCGGGCTTTCTCTCACCGTGTACCTCTTCACGCAGACATAAACACAACGTAATCGTCATGTTACTATCCAATGCGTAATACCTCACCATGGAAAACGATACGCAAATGTATTCTAAACACGGGAAAAATAAAAGTGTTAACACTGACACCGTTTCGGTGCGCAGCCGCATCTTTTTGCGCTCGTTTTTTCAGCAACAACGCAGCCAGTGAAAGTTGATATTTTAAAATTTTATACTATAAATATCAGCGGCTATCTAGAGGCTGACCTGATATACCACTTTCGCTTCATCAGAGCGAATGCAAGTGTGCCGGTTTAGAAGGCAGCTTCATTAACGAAGTGCAGCCGCTAAAGCACGAGCAGAATTACCGTTTTGTTCAAGAATTGGTATTTAGCTCAAGCTCATTTAGTTTTCGCCCTCATTCTTTATCGTTTCCTTCAAAGATAAAGTTTGTAAACGATAAGATTTGAGAGGCAAAATGATTCATATAAATGCATTTGAGAGTAATAAAAGCAAGCACCAGCGGCGCCACTATGATCATTAAACTAAATTGCATTTTGTGGCGCTGCACTCCCTAATTTTTCAAAAATCGCATCTTCCCCTTATTCGACAATTGGCACCGATTGGTGTCGGCACCGCGGTGTGAGCTTGGTCTCTCACTCGGAACATCAACGTTCTCGCCTCATCGCATCCTACCTTCAGAGCTCAGACCCAACGAAGGATTCACTTTTACGATGTGAGCAATAAACTTTTATGACTCATTCATTACGATAACGTTAGAATAAAATACGCGATGAACAATCGAAAGAATTTAAGTGCTAGCTCGTTCCTTACTGGAATCGTTCGGATTTGTATTTTCCTTTCAGAAAATATTCATCGCGAGGAGTCGCTAGTCATCGCGATTGCGATCGTCTGATTTATGCGCGGTACTATACAAGAGAGCTCCAGGCTCAGAAAATATTCTGTGAAATAAATCCGGTGCGGTTCGGTGGTTCACGCGGAGAGCGCGCGTATAAAGTATCTTCGGTGCGGTCAGTGCATATACTATCGCATAAAAGTATTATGGAGAGAACGAGGACGTGCCGGCGACGGCGTCCTGAGAACATTCTGGAACGCATGCAGCTCGCTCTCGATGGCACTGATGTAGTGTCGCAGCCGGCGTGGCGCGCACCGACTATTTGACTCATGCAAGTTGTCGCAATATATATGCAAAGCTTTGTGGCCCTCGTTCCTGCTGAGGTATTAAAGAATTGTCGATGACGCGGAAATAGAATTTACGTGTGTTGCGACCCCAGCAGCGCCGTGTGATATATTGAGCGAGGTCACTGGCTCGCCAGCGGCGTGCTGTTGCGTCACTGTAGACTAATGGCCTTGTTATAATATACATTTATGTAGGCATAGCATATTTCTAGGTGGAGGGTTCGATAACCGTGCCCCGAGGTGGGAATAAACCGTTTGTGTTGTTCGCCGTAATTAGAGAGTCTGTTCGGCGCAGCGGACGACTGACGGGCTTCATGCATTATTGAGTTGAGCGCATGGTAGGTAGTGACCGGGCTCAGGTGATTGCGAGCAAATTGTTATAGTTCCCACGGGACTTATAGTCGTGTTTGTGGGCCGTTTTACGTAATATTAATGAAATTTAAAGCGAGTACCGCGCAATATTTACTGCTTAGGAACGCTAAAAATGTATACGACATTTTTACGCAGTTTTTAAGAAGAATTCATGGCATGGCGAATAAAGTTCAGGTGAATTGGGAAAATTGCTCTTTCTGCGACATATATTTTAATTAAACGGACACCGAGCCACACACCGCCAGTGTCGTCGAGCTGAACTTTCATCACATAAAGAAGTTAAACGACATTCCCAACCAACCCACTTTATATTACGAATGCAGAACTCTTGTGCAATTGAACGAATCAGGGATCGGGACGTCTCACTGACAAAACTGCATTTTCACTTTATTGTCTGCGAGAAATGAGAATTGCTTTTCAGCGATAGCTATAGAAAACAAGAAACGAATTTCAAGTAATAAAAATGCTGGAAAATAAGGTATCCAGTAACAATAAATATATGAATCTGTTCGCCTTCTTCAAGATACTCGTATTTGAGACTTGTAATACGGCAATGATAACCGCGAGGGAGTGCTTCAATAATGCGATTTCTAAACTTAGTCTGAATGTAAAGTCGTCGGATATTCCTGCCAGATGACAGTCCGTGTGTTTACTGCGTCTTTTGCTGGAACACGAGACGATCCGGGCGGATGGGGAGAGATGAAAAGATTGCACCATCCCGAGCGGGGAAATCACGTAGCTATTTTATCGGCGCATCGTACCGTCTCGATGGTCCGCCACACTACCACTACTTTTACGAAAAGGATTCCACTACATGCTGAGATTTTAAATATAAAATTTTAGAGATAATATCTGACTGACAAGCTTTCATGGTAAACACTGAAGAAAATTTTCGTGTAAACAGAGTTATATAATTATAAACCATTTGAAATTCAATGTAAACAAATTGCATTAGCGAGCATAAATTGAACTAGATATTATCGTTTCGGGTTTACTTATTAACATAGTTTGGAAATTGAATGGAGTCACTATCTCGAGGGGTGAAAGGCTATTTGGTTTAAGCGACATTTTTGCAACTTTACACGAGAGCCATTTAAAGTTTAAAATTTCCGAAAAAAAATCATAACAAAAAAACTTCTTCAGCTATTGGAATGGAGTAAACTTAATTTAAATTAATTTGAAAACGTCAAGGTGTTGATGCTTATACCATATAAAACGGACCTTTAATTAAGAAGATAAATGTCGCTTAATACGAATTGCCTTAAGCCACTATTTTTCAGGGAACGGAAAAAAGATTTAAGTGACTTCATAACTACAATTGGCTACAGGAAAAAAATACTAAGCGACTCTGCAGTATATTTTCAGAATAAGCCAAACAGCATGAAGTGACGCAGCCCAAAATTAACTGTAGCAAGCTATTTATCTCACCTGCCAATTGAGATTAAATTGACTGACTGGCTAATTCACATAAGTAACATAATAGTATTGAAAATGTGACGTTGGATGTAACATTTTAAGCGTCTAAATCAGTCAATGGCTGTTGAAACAACCTGAATATACCGCTATCACCGAAAATTTCAGGTGCTGATATTGAATAAATAAAGAAATACACAGAATCAGTTCAAGTATTTATTAAGTCACGTAATAATAATAAAGTAGAACTCTTGTACAAAACGTCTCAATGTAGGAACATCAATATTTTTATTTATTATCTTTCAGTCTTAATCAACCACATCAGTTAAAATAAGTATTACTCGCTTATTCATATTTAACAATATTAGGCGTAAATCTGCATATTTTAACACCATCCTATCCATCACATTTGTCACCCTTATGATGATGAGATAACAATCACAAGTTTTTTTGTAGCTATATTCTGCTTAGTCACTTTCACACATTTGGCAGGAACTGTCAATGACAAAGTGACAAAGAAGAAAATAGCTATAGAATAAATATTTTTATGAATTACACCACACACATTACACACTGTGGTGTTTAATGTGTGTGGTGTAATTTACCTTAGTATAATAATCATGTAAAATCAGTCTCAATGTAGCAACATCAACTATAATTATAATTAACTTTTAGTACAAACAACAAAACTTCTAGCAATTATATAAAATACAATCAATGCTTGATAATAAAATGCAATAAAAAATAACGAAAAAGTATTTAGTTAACATTTTCTTCGACTGTATCCTCTACATCAGTATCGAGTAGAACGTCTTTGGAATTGCAGTATTGTAGATTTAAATATTCTTTATGAAATATCTTGGGTACAACCCCTGTGTCACATAATTTCTTTAGATCCATGTATTTGGCTTTGGTAATCGGCAAACTTGAATTATATCTACGATTGATAGCTCTAGGTTTCGCAATAATTTGTATAGTATCTTCCGGTGCACTATCTTTCATTGAAAATTTTACTTTCATCTGATTTGTATGAGATTTCTTAAATGTTGCTGTACGGATTTTACTTATCTTACCTACAAGGTTTCCCTTAAAATATTTATCAGACATATCATCAAAATTTAAGAAATCCTCATGTGTCAGATTTTCAACATTATAAGGTGCCGGTTCTTTTCTTGCTAGCTGGCATATTGTAGCCCATTGCGATGGAGCCCATACAGTAATATTTCGAACGGATTGTTCTATTGTAGAATGTATGCTATCTACTGACGTTTCCGTGTGACCAGGGAAAAGGTAATTTATTTGAATTGCTTCTAAATTGGTCGATTGCAATAAAGCATTGTGTATTGCTGCAAGGACTATTTTATTTTTGTTTTGTCCAGGGCAAGAATCTGAATACAAGATCAAAAATTTAATGTTGCCCCGAGCATCAACATTCTGTATGTACTTCTGTATAATAGTGGCAATTTCATTTGCACCCCTCTTTGCTTCAGATTCTCCCCAGATAAAACAAAAACCGTTCCTTGTGATGCTTTCGTAGAAACATAAATTAAAAACGGCATACTTTCTAGAATAAAACAGTAACATAATTATTATTGCCATGAGGCGTATTGAGAACTTTCTGGAGGTCAAAAGAAGTGCACAGAATAGAAGGGTTTTCTTTACCTAATTGTCGATGACAATCCAACCGCTTCTTCGATGCCTCCTTTTCGTCTAAATGAGCTTGCAATTCGGCACAATCCTCTGGCTTCTGGCCTTCAAAACGCAGGCACTTTATGCATTTGTCCTTTTTAGGTACGTGAAACCCAATATTAAAATCAGTAGTGAATATTAGACGGAATACTTTTTCACTTACAACATCCACTCCTTTACTAATTAGGTCTTCTTTATAACAGCGGTATAAATTTTTAATATTTTTGAATTCAACAGGCAGATATAGTTTTGTGCTATCCTTTCGGCAGTAGTGCGATGGTATAGCAGGTAACCTTTTGATAAAGGATTTTACTGATTCTTTGATTGCGTTAGATGTTTTGTTGGTGGGAATGCATTTTCCTCTTCCGTCTTCTTTCGCCATACCAAGTTCCTGTGTCGTCAATGTATAATAAATGTATCTTTGACTGATATCAAGAGTGTTCATGAGGAACTTTAAACAAACTTGTCGCCGACCTTCTCCATCATTTATGAAATAAAAGAATGTATTATTCCTGTAATTAGAGTCTTTGGATCTCTTCCTTTTTATGGTTTGTTTAGAAGACATAGATACGATCCACTGTTTTTTTCTTTCTGTAGATAATTCCCAAAAATGTTTAAATATGGCCATTCTCTTTTCTGAGGGTATTTCTTTACAGTTATAGGGACAGTTTTTTTCCAAGCAAGGATTCGGTTTCATATTTCTTTCTTTCACAATTGAACCATCTGCCTTAACATATTGAACGCCCTTTGATCTAGCATCTTTTCGTACCTTTTTCTTATTTGTTCTTTTCTTTTTTAATCCTGCATCTCCTACTTTTCCATCTTTTATGCTTATTTTCTTTTTCTTCGCTATTCTTTGATCATCTTGATCACTTGAAGACCCATCTGTTTCTTTCCACGACGTTGAGTCCCAAGCAAAATCTTCATCATCACTTAAAAAATCAACATAGCTTTTTTTTAGAACTCGTTTGTTTTTCTTCCGTATTGGATGATCACCTTCTGTTTGTATTTCTACATTGTCATCAGTATTATTATCTTCTAAAGATTTCCTTAATATATCCATGTCGGTTTCAGGTATAATTTCAGTAATAGTTGGTTGAAGACTGTCGTTACTAATTGTCCTTTCTATTTCTGTTACTTCAGGTTTGTCCTTTTTTTCTTGATTCTAAAAGACAATTGAAATATTATTCACCATCAAATTTGCAAAAAAAACTCCGCACTAGATTGTACAGTAAACGCGAAAGTTTATGAGGGTAGATGGATAATACGATGTTTGTTGCTCATTTATGTTGAAAATATTAATTAGGTTTTGATAAAACTTAACAGTAACATAGATCATAAATCAAAATAACACGTAGACTACTTTTTACAAAGTTACGAAACTAGTGACTATATAAAAAAATCACCTCTCTTTCCACTTCAATCGTTACTTCGTTAATAATTAAATCCTCGTCTTTCAAATCATCAGGTATATATTGTGTCGTTTTTGTCTGAAATAAGTAAAATTTAACGTGTTAATAACAAATGGCTACTATTACAAGTATTACAAATATGAAACATATACCTACTTCTATATCCACAGAATGTGCATAAAAGTTCGATTCATCATTTAAATCAATTGGATCATCAATCAAGGATTCCGGTTGTTGATCTATGCTGTTCGAATTAAAAATACTTAAATCGTTGACTTGTTCATGATAGGTGGCACTTCCTAAGATTGTTACTGTAGATTTGGTGGTGTCGCTTTTATCAGTTACGGAAGACGTATTATCCTCTTTTGACACACTGATTCGTTTGATTTTGTGTTTGTAGAATTTCTGTCTTTCTGTCTCCATATTTATCTGAAATAGTAATTATAAGGGAAGTTCATAAGATGATCCTTTTACAACCACAAGTATGTACCTATATCATATTCATAGTTGGCGCTAAATATTAGTACTTAACATAGTTTACAAATAAACGACAAATCTATTACATAATAGATCACTGAAAAAGTAATTTGCATGTCGCTTATCGGTAATTTTATTGTAATAAACAAACTAGGTGTACCTAAAATGCATCTAAAGATACGAGTATTAAATAATTATAAGTACAACTATATTAAACAGTGTGTATATCAATAATAACAATCATGTATTGTTATACAATTATACCGAACTTAAATGAAGACAGTTAGCCTAAGATTGCAATAATTCTCTTAAAATAATGAATTAACTACATACTTAATAGAATTAGTAACATAATTAAACTAATAAATAATAATAACAAATAAGTAAACGTATTACATTTCATCTCAATTTGAAATCTTACATAAACAACACTTACGATTTGTTTTGGAGAGCGCTGTTTTATAAACACTGGCGGCAACTGTGAGTCACGTCACACCTTGATACACTCTGAAGTTCGACTGAAGCGCCTGAGCGCTACAGTGTCGTTGAATGATCACAATTTTTAACTCCCGGGTGATAGAATAAATAATGGTATTATATGACATGAATGAAATGTATCATATTAGAATTGAATGATTTAAAGGTCGACTTTTCTTTTTATTAAAATTGAAAAAATGTTTCAAATTCCATCAGTTCATTTTACCGTCTGTTTTAAGAGTCATTCATTTAAAAAAATAATAGGACCAAAATGTTTTAACGAACATGCAAAATAGCTAAAACAAAACGGCTATTTAGTTTAAGAAGCACCCTAGGTAGAAAATAGATGCAGCTGAAAGAGCTTAAGCGACACTCCATGTCGTATTTTGTTGACGGACAAATGATTTAAGCGACATCGCGACATGTAAATCGTGGATATCAAAATGATTTAAGTCACATGTTAATAAAAAATAGAAACAAGAAAAATGCTTTAACCGATATTGAATCTTTTTTCTGAGAAAAGCCTACTGATTTATGTCTCGGTTCTTTAAATCATTGTATAGTTCAAGTACACTAGTAATAAATTAATGCAAAAACGACGTCAGATAATACACTGCCACTTTGGAAACAACCCAAAAATAGAGTTGTTTGAAGCGCCAAAAAAGTGCTCAGATTTAAATGAATCCGGCATCATCCGACGGAGAAAAAATTGCTGATTCCGAATATGTATATAACTCAATATCGCCCAAGATGTCGCTTCAACCAAATAGCCTTTCACCCCTCGATATATACAAATAGTTACTGTACTCATTCCAGTTTTACGCCAGTGAGCAAGCCTAGATTAATTACCAAACCATTTTAGGATAGAAGACATATTCGAAACTGACAAAGACTTACAGATGTTCAATTGTGTCACAAGCTCTTTTGAAATCTAATGCATCATATCAATGTGCCAAATGTATCAGATTATGTCTTAGTAGACATATTGCTCGATTTAGTTGCGTCAAATATTGCCCAACACCATTCAATGGGCACAATTCTTTTATTAGACCGTACCAACGAATATGGGCACAATTTATTATGAGGGGGACCACTTTGATTATGTTTGACAGAGCTTCGTTAACTATTTCGAAAGTGGTAACTAGATAAACTAATAAGGAGCCTGTATGAAAGTTTACACAATGTTACCTTTGTTCGATTACTGACAATGTTTGCAGAGGCGTATTAGAAGAGGACGTAGATGGTAGGAATAATATTAGGTACATACTTACATACTATTGGCCTTTTACATAAAATGTATTTGAGACTAGCTTTAGCCTGTGATTTCGTCTGTGGTCCAGGGTGAAAATTAGCCTATTTCCTTCTCCGGGTCCCAGATTTCCTATGTGTCATATTTCATAACAGTCGGTTCAGTGGTTTAGGCGTGAAAAGGTAAAAGACGGACAGAGAAACAGAGATAGAGCATATGTAGAATAAAAGTTAATAATTCCCGAAAAGAAGCGGTCCACTAGTTAACATTTTACCTTGAATACATTCAATCATACTATGATTAATCTGCTTGACGCTATCCAGAAAGTAAATAACATAAGTTCGCTTGTATCTCCTCTAATTCCACTTAAATTTATGAAAGACCCATCTAACCGTTGTATCGTCCATCTTAATTTGAGAAACATCTCAGGCGACTAAGACGCTACAAACTCATCCATTATTTCCGAGATAAAAGGCTCCGACCCATTTCATTTTTACTTAGAAAAGACACGTGCCTTCATGAAATTCGCAGTTTCCACGATAACCGGAAAATAATAAGAACGAATGTAGAACAAAAAGGGGGAATTTGATGTCAAGTATTACCACCGATATTACTTATTCAAGTACGAATTGCTTTGTTTTCTTCTAACGAAATGTTAAAATCGTCGAGTGCGAGGAAGTGAGCGTCCATAAAGTTATTCTCTACATGTTTTGAATTGGAATCCTTTACATAAATTTTCTTACTGAACATTTTATATCTATCGTTAGCTTCAATACACTATAATTTTATCATACTTGTATGTCGTCGTACAATATACTTTTATTTTCTTTGTTCTCTAGTTACAGCGCGAAGATTAAAATCTGCATACCTTCGATGTATATATACTTTAAGATTATTGGTACTGATGCTGTACAAGATAAACTTGTGGACAGTTCTGCTAATAAAGGATGCTATTTTGAGCTTAAAAGGTGTACGTAAACTATCCTTGGTGATGGGTTGTATTTCTTTGTAAATAAAGGCTGTGCGGAGGTCGTTACTCGTTATGCATGCCCGCGAAAGGGTAAATAAGCACGTAATATTTTTTATTTTAGTATCAGAAGTTGTTGATATGTGGTGACTAGTGAGACTTTGGGTTTAAGATATCGTATTCATAAAATTAAATTAAGTGCTACCAAGATGACATATAAAGATACAAATACAATATTGTCTGAACGAAAACCAAACTAAAATTCCCAAAAGATATTCGCATATCCCTCAACGGCAAAATTGTCAACGAAAACATTGTCACGTCCTCCTCAAATAGTTATTCTATTCCAAGGGAGCTCTAGAGAATATCTAGAACATTCTACAGTACCATAATGGTAAAATGCATTGATAAAACCAAGGCTAATCAAAGTGCAAGGCTGAGACAAGGGCGGAGGGACCTTGCGTCCTACGATACTGTACTGAGTTTTTATTTTGTTGTTTTCACACGCAAACTGTACAATTTACTGGTTTGTGTGGATTAAATTAGAATTTACTCGAATAACATATAACTATAGTGTATCTTTCGTTTTAATATTGTGCAATATTGAGACTGCAATCTAGTAGAGAAAGGAATATGGAAGATCTGGTTTATCTGAAGAAGGTTATCTAAAGCTTTAAATAAAATATTCCTTGATTTTACTAAAAGATTAACCAATAAAGAACACGTTCCCACAGAGGAGTTGGCATGAGCCGAGATTAAGTAGAAGTTTTTTAAGTGCTTGAAATCTCCTGAAATTGGTCACATTTAACGAAAAAAACCACAGGGTTTATTCAGATAAAAACAAAGATATGGTTTGATCGTCTAATATAACTTAATCTAGATAATATCATACGAAGGAAGATGGTGGAATTTTAGAAACCGAAACATCAAAATTCGCTCCCACAAGCGACAAAGTTAGAACTTCTAACATAAAGTTCCAATTGTTCATTGTTCGTTCGTACAAGTTAGACTGTTTGCATAATAGTTTTACTCCTATTTCATGTTCCGCTGCATTCCCTACGAATATTATTGGAAACTCTTTAAATTTCGCTCAATATAATATTTTTACGATGCTAAACTGCTTTCAGCTTTATTCGAGTTGTTTGCGAACGATATATTCGTTTCTATTCAAGTAAGTTATTTTATTATTTATTGGTTCTTTAGTTTATTAGTTTATTATGCGTAATGATAGGTATAGAGTATTGTGCTAAACGAGCTTAAGCGATTCTATAAGTATAACACTAAGAAGGCAATAAAAAACTAACTTGCTAGACAAGTTATTTTGGCCTTGCGAATATGACTAATTACGTCAATTTTTTTTTGCAGTTAACTCATGCCATATTCACTATCGACAAAAAAGTATTAACATAATGGTATAGTATTTTTATCTCACGAAGTTACGCGCGCTTTACTTCTGGTAACCAAGTGTACAAACACGCTGTGAACGTGTGTGTAAGGGCAGGAGCTCTCGGTACCGGGCGAAGTCGTAAGTGTGTATGTGTGTCTGTGCGTGTTATGTGCTGACGCTACTCGTCTTCACGCACACATTCACGACGTGTTTGTACACTTAGTTAACACAATTAAAGCGCGCGTCGCTTTGTGAAATAAAAATACTGTAATATGTATATTTATGACGAAAACGTCTCGTTCCAAAGTCCTTTTTTTTGCTATTTAACTTAGACCTACAGATATCTTATTACAATTAGTTTGCAAATTTATTACGCAGGAGGATTGTTTTTCAAGTAATAATACCATTCAGAAAGGCCTTAATTTGAATAAAGGATAAGGCAGTGGGCAGAAAACACTTAACAATTTGATTTTAATTACAAAAAGTATCTTGGAAGCAATCCCTTCTTTGGTTATGACGATCATGACTGTACGATAAGTCAACGACACTTAAATCGTTTTAAATTAATGACGGTAAAAAGTCTCGTAAAAATCGCGCGTTACTCATTTGTTGCTGCTCTCAAAACGGTAAAGGAAAACATCGTGAGGAAAGCGGCATGTCCTAGAACCTAAAATTCGAAGACATGTGTCATCCACCAACCCGCACTTGGTCCGCCTGGTGGATTACCGCCCACTCCCTCTCACTGATAGGAGGCCTATGTCCCAGCAGTGGGAACATTATAGGCTGACTATGCTATTATATGCTTATGCTACTCATTTGTTTGACTTATCTGGATGATGTCCTTTGTGCATCGTTTTATGGTCGCCATAAATAAACGCCCACGCACGCAGATTTATTGTGTAGAAATTTAATTAAGAATTTGTTACGAGATATGGCGGTTGCTGTTGCGACCCACACCCGTATATCAACAATCAGGACATGCCCGAGTTAAATTATTATTTGCGAAACTGTACGTAGCAAAAAATGTATAATTCTGAATCGAAGAGTTAATGCTTAAAAGAGCTTAGAAATCTTCAAGCCTGAAAAATATTCTAGCTACTGTATTTATATTTTCTGCCTATCCATCAAGCTTACTGCTCATTGTTCAATAAAAGCCATTTTTGTGACATTAGGTAATTTTTTGTGACATTTTTCAACTGTATAATTTCCTTTTACCAGATTCATAAATGTCAACTTTATTTATTATAGTTTCAGTATTCTAAGTCAGAAACAGAAATATATCGTTTTAAATTTAAATACATAGAGACACGTAAACTCATTTAGCGTGCTACAGCGGCATTGCACACAAGTGCAGAGCGCCGCGGTAGTCCCTTCTGTAAGCTGATCACATCCAAATGTCCAATTTGTCTAGATACCTACTGCACCAGATAGATAGCAATACAGGTACTTTAGTGTCTCCATTCATTATTTTAGCTTTGACCTGTCAGACAGCTAAATCTTAATAAGAAGCGTAAGAAAATTAAGTATCAACTGTTTTATGTGTTTCGGTTTCCTATATCTTGCTAACAAGAGTAGGTAAAACAAAAATAGAGTGCGTATAACCAAGCCTAGTTTTGTAGTAGACCATTTAAGACACCCTCTTTAAGAACAGTTATGAATAACACTACATCTAGGCCCTTCAAAATAAGCCGTTTGCAATCAAAACGATTAGTTTTTTACATAGACACAAAGAACCCTCTATTTTTCCAGTCGCCATTGGACGTTCCACCTCTGCGGGCAAGGTGGCCGAAGTATCTCGTAACACGTTGCAGGCAGGTTGAAGACAGTTGTTGGTCTTTTGTCCATGGTATACTTAATAGGTGGCGCCAGCACCACATTCCGAAGGCGTCAATTCTTTTCCTGTCGGTAGATTATATCGTTCAAGTATCTGCCCCATATAGAGACATGGAGAAAACAAGTGTTTCTTTGTGCGATGGTGATATTTTGTCTCTTCATATTTCGTTCAATTGAGACAACGCTGTTTTAGCCAAAACCAATTCGAATTCAAAATAGAGGAGCAAAAGACCTCGAACCCGAAGCCCAAAAAGGCGGTCATGCCACTGATCGTAACAATTTGAAACGGAGTCAAGATTCTCAGCAGAGAGAGAGCGATTGAGAAGAGAGAGAAGAGAGACACAAAGCACATAGATCATGATAAGCTATTTGTTTGTGCTTACTACCAGGGATTTAATTTCCGTATGTCTGAAAGTAGGCCGTGGAATGTATCAGCTGCGAGTCATCCCGCGTTGTTTAAGTCAACAAAGAGAATCAGGTTAATGGTGCTTGCAAGCAATGCCGATTCATATGTATAGTTGTTACTTTTGATTTTAGCACGGCTTTACTCTTGAGCATTGCCTGCAGGATCAAGTTTTGTTAAAACTATGCAGTTTGATTTATCAATGCATGTCGACTCCATTTACGAGCAAAGATAGCCATGTGGTACACAACACCTTATACTAGTTGAGATTAAATGGCACTTAGAATGATGGATTCTGAAGATATAGAACAAATTTTCAGACACAAAGAAATACAACTGGTAACAGAAAACCACTCACTTTTCCTCACAAAACCGTCAACCTTTTTGCAAATATCAAGCTACCAGCTTGATTTAATAAAAGAAAATACAAAAACATTAGTCCATTAATCAAAAGACACAAAACAGGAACGTTACCAACAATAAAATTTATTGTACGGAACTGTAACATTACCATTGCCAACGAGTTATGGTATAAAGCAGATATTTTATTGTCAATCTCGCCAAATAAAACTGCTATAAGCGTTTGTAATAAAGGATTTTTTATAGAAATAACAATTCTATCGAACCGATATCAATAGTTTGTAGGAAATCCTTATTCAAATGTTTCCTTATTACTAGAAATAAAAGTAACTTGTTTCTATTTGAATATTTGGCTTGGATCACTTGCGTAACTTTCAGACTTCGTAATAACCATGACGATCCCCTTCGAGCTTTTGTCGTAGGTTCAAACGTACTGCCATATTTTATAGTTTTGATTACGGAACCCTGTGGGTAGGGAAGCTTTTGTTAATCAAAGTTATTTTATCATGGCTTTTATTAATCCTACTACATATTATAGACTCCTAGCTCGCGGCGTCGCCAGCGTAAAGGCTCCTACAAACAGGCGCGACACGCGACATAAAGGAACCGCACGTCGCGTGACAGGCGGTGCCTTTGGGTCGCGTTGCGTGTCGCACCTGTTTGAAGGAGCCTAAAGGTCAGAAATTATTCTGCAGAAACGTACCTACTACTGTGATTCATAGTATAGGCTCGTGCACACTGGCGCGACGCGACAGCCCGACACAAAGGCACCGCGTGCCGCGCGACTGGCGGCGCCTTTGTGTGGGGCTATCGCGTCGCGCCAGTGTGTACGAGCCTTTACAGCTCCAAGGGACCGTTGATCATTTTTTTTTATATCTATTTCAATTTGATACCTCACGCGTTCCTGAGAAAAAGGGCCTTGATTGACAATGAAATCATCCTGTAAGTGTTCTAAATTTAATTTCGAGGTACGGAACCTTAAAAAAGATTATTTGAATTTATTTATCTGCCTGCCCATCTGTCTGTTACCTTTTCATACCGTAACGGCTGAACAGATTTAGGTGAAAGGCATACGGATAGGCTAAGACCTGGGTTAGGACACAGGCGCGACGCGACAGCCCGACACAAAGGCGCCGCCCGTCGCGCTGCACGCGGTGCGTTTGTGTACGTTGTCGCGTCACGCCAGTGTGTACGAGCCTTAAAGAAAATCAAAGTTACAAATCAACGCAATAAAAAAATACGGCCATTTATGCCGCATGTTGACACTCGCAAATAAACCAGTCTATTATGGTACTTCCCGTTGATCCAGCATGAAGTTTGTCGAGAAGCAAGGTCTAAGATTTCAAGTAAAAAGAAAAATCCGAAAATTGGCGTTTTATAGTTACATATTATGCTCAACAAAGTTAAGTTTGTTCTTCCATCTCTCTTAAAGTAACATGTAGGCTGTATTTCATTAGTCTGTTTTTAGTCTATTTATATTTTAAGTGCTAATGTTTGTAAGCGGAATCGAAGATGTTATTGAATATTCAAAATGAGCCATCAAGTAATTTGTATTCAATACGTTTACGTATAGTGCAGGTAACACAGTGCGTGCAATCGCCTCCATCCTTGAGGCTGCAAGGGGTCAATAGCCTTAGGGCCTTCATATACTCCACTAATAATAACGTATTTGTAAAGGTGTTTACTACAATAATTTACTACCAGAAACTCATTGTTGTTATGTCGTTAAATAGATTGCCGGTCATAATGCCTTTTGTGTTATCTACTAAGCCCGATTCTATGTGAAAACTAAAAGAATCAAACGTGTCAGTATTTTAGTTTAGTGGAACCTTGAAACGGAATACATGTTACGGATCAAATTGGTGCTCGCTACCGACGCGGTTAAACGGACCCTGCTGCGAGGTCGGGATAGCACTAAAAAGAAATAAGAGAACGTGTATTCTCACGATATCTAAACAAAGTGGAACGGCCACCAGAACACATTTGGAATCTTTGCTTTCAGAACCTTTCCAACATTGGCAGAACATTACACCTTTGGGATACATTTCAGTGCAGTTGCAGCTGTTATTACTAGTTCTCCAAATAGTCGTTATCACATCGCATCCGTTGTTTTGAAGGCTCTTAATGTTTAGAGAAGGGAGGGGAGGGGGGGAGGTCCTAGACGCAAAATAAGGCTGAGTGCGGGGCCGCCGAACGTTCTGTTGTGTCTGCCAGTCTGCCTGTATCGATCCGGCGCCCTCATTCCAGGCCTCGCCGGCTGCGCCCACAATAACGCAAATGTAGCAGCCGCTTCAGGAGCTGTGTGCAGGCGATTGTAACAATGCACATTTTTGTGTTTGAGAGAACAAAAATGTACTTTTTAGAACGTGGTTCAATTTCGGAACAAATTGCTTGCATGTTCCTACTAATAAACGGTGTGATGCGAATTGCAACGTGCTATAGAACCTTATTCTGAATGGTGCATAAATAATGTTGTTCTAGTGAAACCGGGTATTTTGCACTGGCTCGTAACTGGTGTGTAGCTGTGGGGCGTGTGCGGCGCCTCGCTGTGAATATTGCTTATATACGAGTGGCTTATCCTGGTTTTAAGTTACATTTATATCTTTCTTGTATTTTCTTTTAAAGCTTTCTTTGTCGTCGACTATGTATTTTAGACTATCTTACGTATATACTGAAACTATAAACTTTCCGATTCTCGTATAGAAACATCGTATTTGTCAAGATATAAATATTTCACTAAGTCCGAGAGCACTCAAGTCCTTCAGGTTTTCGATTTCCTCGACAACTGTTGTCTGTACCTCGGAATGGTATCCAATTTCCTGTGAAACCGTATTTATACTTTCGCAATTTCCAAAGATCCTTGTATATATGCAGGTACAATACTTGTAAAACAACGTATCTATTTCATTGGCTGTTCATTCTTCTTTCTTTTTTATCATTTTGTTAAAGGAACTATCTGTAAGTAGATATTTTAATGTTCAAAAGTGCCTTTTATGTGCCTATTTGAAATAAATGATTTGAATTTGACTTTGTAGTGTAAGTACATGTATACATAAAGTCAGTCGTTAGACTGACTGAAATTACCAGTTCCTTGCTTTTATTCCTTTTCTAGTTGCTACTGTTTGGAAGGAAATATTTAACGAAATGCCTTCTAGAACACACATAAAATATTCCAAACAATTTGTGCAACCAAAGGGACATATTTATCTCAACACATGTCTAGTTTCGACACCACATTGCACAACTTAGGACAAAGTGAATGTAAAAACTAACTAGATGGTACTTCGTCTGTATCATATCTAATTCACGATTAGCCGAGTAGTTACGTGACGGACCCATGCATAATATTATGAGCATTACTAATAACGACTTGTGATTGCGATAGTCTTGTTTCATAAGCAATTTTGCAATTTCGGTGACAAAATTATGAGGTTTAGGGCTGTATCACACGAGTCTCTAAAGAACTTTTCTTTATTTGAGAACTAGCGATCCGCCCCTGCTTCACACCGTTTTTATGACTCGATAAAACATCGAGATTTCTTTATTATATGTAGAGATGGGCCGACTGACTTTCGCCGACTAGCCGACTGCAAAATGGCCGCGGCCGACTAGTCGGCCAAGCCAATCATTGCTTTCAGTTGCCTATTGCGTAACCTATTTATTGCCAATTGTTTGCTATAGTAGTATAGTTTCTTCTTTTTTGTTAGAAGTACTAGTTAATTTTATTTTATATAATTTCTGGATCTAAGTCCACTTAATTAATGGACCAAACGAAAGGTTCCTATTCCTTCCTCTCCTACTCATTCTATAATAAAAAATAATAACAGTAACGATTTCAATTTCATTTCAATCACCCTCTTTTAATTTTTTAAGCATATAATATGAGTAAAAAATGGGCCGACTACTAATAAGGCCGACTAGTCGGTACATAACTAATTATATGTCATATGTATTGTGTCGTTCCTTATTGTACGTCTATCTTGTCGTCAGAAGCTCGAAAGTCTGACAACCAGTCTTACCAAGGGGCCTATTACCCAGTAACTGATATGTGGAGGTCCGATAGGCAGTCGCTCCATGTAAAATACTGGTATTCAGCTGATCTGGTTTGACTGGAAGCCCACCCCAAGATAGTAGGAAAAACGCTAGGGAGATGATGACGATGATGTACTTACTTAAGTTTAATTTGAATTATTTTACACATAAACCTTTCGGACTAAAGACTCTAAATGTTGGTGAAAACCGTATCAAAACCCATTGTGTATTTTAGAAGAACAATGTGGTAGACAGACACGAAAAGCGACTTTAATTACCAGACTGCGCCAGAAGGACGGTTATGTTTTTCGAGAGTATGTATGTATGTATGTATGTGTGTTTGTATGTATGTATAATTGTTTGGCACGCTCTGCAGCCTGAACGGCCTGATGGATTTTAGCTTGAGAGGAGTCGTTAGATTCGTATTTACTGTGAGAGTGACACTGAGTATATAAAAATAAAAAAATAAAAAACAGTAATTTAAAACTAAAAAACCCGACTGCGTTTCCGTGTAGTCGGAAGTCGGTGTCTTTTGTTTTATTATTTTCGTTTTTGGCCACCGACTTCCGAAATTAAAATTATTTTTGAGTTAAGTGCAATCGGGTATGACGACTTTCTAGTTTTAGGGTTTTTACATTTTTACATTTCCAAATTACACAGAAACGCAGTCGGGTTTTTTAGTTTTAAATTACTGTTTTTTTTTTTATAATATGCTATAATAGAAGTAACTAGCGGATGTACCATCTAATGTAAATTTATGAAGCTTACCTTGTATATCACGTTCTTCTAAGATATTACTCAATGATAAAAATAATTTCACTGCATCTATTACATAAAGAAAAAAGACACAGGCTCACACATTACTTATAGCTGTTTAGCGGAAAAAATAGGTACTGTGTCAGAAATAGCTCGCGTCATATATTTTTTATGGCTATCCATATCCCTGCATACCAATTGCTGATGATGCAATAAAACAATTGTAATAAAAATCTCCTGTAACATGATATCATGATTCAGCTGTCTCCTTTTCTTTGCTTACGTCAATGCAAAATTTAACTTCCTTGTTTAATCGGCCAATTTTCACATTCAAAATTCATCGAATGCGGCGTCAATGCAGTCGGATATCCCGCATTTTTGGTGAAGCCGCCATTTTGCGTTCGTGGTCTACATCGTTAAGCCGATGAAAGTACAACGTCGATCGATATTGTACGCAGCACGTGTATTCATGCCCTAGTGTAGGTGAAGTCCGGTTTTACTGCTAAGCTTAGTCTTTAATACTGACGACTGATATTATTGGTCATTTCATTTAGCAACTTCGTCTCACTTTGAACGTGTTCTGTCAATGGATAGTTTATTGTGTTTAGTTAGCCAGTTTCTAACATTATTTTGTTCTCTTCCACCCGTATTCTCTATATTGCATAACTTTAGTATTTCTTTATGACGCAAATACTCCATTTTGAATAATTAACGTGTTTCGCGGTAGCACATTTGCTAATACAGCAAATTCTTTAGATTTTGTTGGATTGTCGATGGCAATTGCATCATGGGACTTGTGTATTTTAAAGTGTCAGTTATAACACCAGCAAACCTTTGCAAAACGCCATAAATTATAAAGTTATGTTCTGGCAAACATGTTGCAATGTACTTCAATCATTTGAAAGCACCGGAAGCAATACAATCACACATAAATCTCGAAGCTTCCTTCCGTCTGCAGCAGTTGATACATTGTGTTCACCAGCAGTGTAACGGGTTCAATCTGTTGATTGGAACTCAGCACCACTATTTACATTACCCCTATAAATTCCAACCTCCTGTTTCGCAAAACAGAAACCATTTCCCTAATTGAATTTGTGTTGTTTTTGCTCTTGTGGAAAATTGGCTTTGTGCATTCAAAGCGGGCGAGCGTGAGAAAGTGCATAACTTGTTTACATAACCAACACAAATTTACACAGAGTTTCTTATTTAGAAAATGTGCTGGGATGTCCGCCATGATTGGTTGATGTTCTGAGATGAATAGTGAGTGAAACATTACGTGCTTGTCTGGTTACTAGACAGTGTATAATTTGGTATCTTTGGTATCTAACAAATAAGGACTGCGATGTGGGATAATTTGAGATTATATTTGAGCGAGAAATTCAAAGAGAAGCGATGGTGAAGGCCTTTAAACGGGTTCAGATGCGAAGCTTTGTTTATTTTTATTAACATTGCCGTCTGTCTGAATGATTATTTAAACGAGGTTCTTGCGATAAACAAATGGTACGATTTCTGGCTCAAACACTTTTGTCAGATATAGCATGTAAACTGGTGAATAAATTGGAACTTACAATATAAAGGAAGAAGAGGAAGACTGCGATAGAATTAAGTCAAGAGAACTTAATGATATCGGTCGCATCATTGACAAAGCTAACAAGTTTAGTCTACTAGTTCATAATCCCGGGCAATATCTAAGTGTGCCAAAAGTAATCTCAGTTTCGTAATAACTTTAGGCCATTTCTCCCGAATGACCTATAAAACCGCGTGGGCATACAGCCATCCGATACAATATTTTCCTTTGATTCCCAGATTGTGTAATGTCTTTGTCTATTATTTACGTCTGTGGTAGAATTCCACAATTCTGTTTACAAAAAGTGGCTAGTAAATTAATACAACATTATTGATGAACGTAGGCGCTTACGATTAGGTTTGAGCTTGTGTTGCTGTGCAAGTAACAACATTGTTGGATCTTAAGATATTCTATAAAAACCTAGAGTTTTCTTACTATTGCTCAGTGAAAATGTGGTTTTCAATGCTAGTTCCTTCATACAAAAAGGCATTTGCTTGCAGTGGGGCAATTTATTTTTCAAATTGCAGTATTGGAAGTATGAAAAAAATACAAGTTTCAATGTCATTATTTGAATCAAACATTCAGCTCCTCGTGAATATGAATCTAAATATGCACGTACGACCTCAAACTGACCACCATTCGTAGTTTTGCAGCGACATACATTAAACAATGTATTTTTATAGCAACGCTTTACGATCGGGACGGTCAGGGGTAAACAAAGGGCGTAGCTAGAGTTGCCAGTCTCCTTGGCCAGACGCGGGTCGCGAGCAGAACTTAGCAGGGTTGCCAAAAATAGGCTGGAATTTGTATTGCATAATCGGTTATGTAACAATCTGGTTATAGGTTTTATGCCAATATGGGAACGTTCAGTGCTGTGTGCTGAAAACAGAAGAAAATGTATGTGCAGTAACGTAGTAGTAATTATCTACTTAATAAAATTCTTAAATTCATTCATTCGTTCACTCACTGTGAAAATTCGGTTTAAGCCGTACAAAATTTCATGCTTCGAAAATCATGAAATTTTGTAGTAGAGTTCCTTAAATAACCACAGGTGAGCACTAACGAAGGATTTTTGAATTCTCACCTAATAAATAATAATAATAATAATAAATAAATAATAAAGGTGAAATAAGGAATTTCGTCATTCGTGCCGCTTGTTTCTACAATATATAAAAGAAAAAATATAAAATTTGATAATTTTTGATAGTTTCAGTAGTTAATGATGGAATTGCATCTAAACCAAATTCTTTAATTTAATTGTTTCTAGAATATTATCTATAAGTTATACTAAGGTAATTACCATTTGCACACATTATTGCACAACAATATGCAATTATGCACATCATGGTCATAAACTCATAACTTTTCCCAAGGGTGCACTCAGGCCAAGGTTTTCGCTTGCGTGGCAGCCCTGCTTCAGACTATTTACGTTGACGAGGCTGGGCGAGGTGACCTACCCGTGACCTTTGACCCGCAGCCTGTGACCTAAATCGGGAGCCCAATCGATACGCACCCCGCCGTATCTGTTGCCTTCGATAAAGACGCGCTTCATTAAAACTTTTGATTGGCCGCCGTCTGCCAGCTTAGTGATAAAACGGTAATGGATATCGTTGTTACTTTTTGACATTGCTATTTTCGATGTAGCAAGACTAGCAAGTAGTGAATGTCGAATGAGGTCGGGAGCCGGGAGGAGTAAGGCGATTTTCTTAGAGTGTTCGTTTTTGCGATTTTTTGTCTGATGACGTATTAGATTGAGACTTTGAGAGATTGTAGAAGTCTTTAAGTAGTGACAAGCAGCTGGCTCATTGCCTACGAGTATCATTAAAATTCACGTTTCTTTCAGTACTATCTTACAATCTGAATGAAAAGATACGCAGCTAACGTCACACGTATATATTTCCTTTTTTTTAGAGTAGCAAAGGAATTCTGATGTTACAGTTTTATGATCATTAGCATTTTTTGTTTAAAAAGCTGTTAATATTTTGACACCATTCCCAAATTAGGTTTGTTCGCAATACCACCATTAAGTCAAGATGGTGGTGAATCACGCAACGTTATTCTTTATGTTTATCAATAAGGATACGAACTTCATAAATGTATAAGTACAGTTAGTATACTGACGTATATTTCAATTTTAAAACTTACAGGATTGATGAAATCCACAAAAGCTACACAACGTGTATTAACAATTTCAATTTATACTCCGTCGTACTCAACCTTTAAGCAAATATTCCAATACAACGTGCAGCTCTCATTTCCTGCAACAAATTTCCGAAGGTAAAATGGACCACCAACATTCTAAAGTAAATATTTTTAGCAATAACTCATATGTGGGGCGCTCCAGTGCTTCGCCGACGAAATGCTACACTCTTGCGAAATATATCACGATTTGTATGAGAAACACTTTGATACCTTCTGCAGCATGTTTTGTTAGAGATGTATGTAGTTGTTGTTATTTTCTTTGTTTGTGTTTATGAAGGGTATTGTACTTTTGTTACATGAGAAACTCTGTTGTCATCATATGTTTACCTTCTTATTCAGATCCTGCTAGATTTACGTTATGTATTTTACCTAGTCTTCTCTTTTTCAACTTTTGTTTCAACCGATACTGAGCTTAAGATCTAAAAACGTTACTTGGTAAGCGTAATTTTTGTTACAGTCGCACAACTGTCAAACTAGAAGTTCAAGATAGGGACAGGACAAGTGTGAGGCCAAAGTACGTTCTAAGTTAGTGACGTTTCTAGATCTTGGCAAGCTTCTTTAATTGCAAATACCTATGTGATAACTATTTTTGTAGACACATATTCACACAACATCACGCCTATTATCCCCGAAGGGTTGGGCAGAGGCGTACCTATAGTACACCCAAATTTCGCCAGTTACGTTTAAGTCCCATGTGATGGGGGCGAGCATATTGCCATCACCGGGCACAAATCCAGACTCCGGGCGGTTACTGAGAAATTCCAGATGGAAAAACCCAATAACACTATAATACCCGACCCGGGAATCAAACCCAGGACCTCATGTTTTCACCAACGATGCAGTCGCAATTAGACATCGTCGATATCATATCATTAATTATTTCTTTGACGTAGTTTAGACAAATATATAAATACAAGAAGTTTGCGGACGCGGTTGAAATATTTCATAGCTCTATGTGATGCAGGTACCTATATACCTAAACTTTTGTGTCCATAGAACGAGAGTAGGTAGGTACGCTGTTTGACAGTTTCTGTTAATTCTCTTACAAACAGGCGAAATACGCGATGCGACACAAAAGCATCGCCTGTCGCGCGACGAACGGTGCCTGTATATCGCGTGCGTTCGCGTCGCGTGTCGCGCCTGTTTAAAGGAGCCTTTATTGTCGGTCGAGTACATTTTCCGTAGAGTACCTACAGCCCGACACACAGCTTACAGCTTTCAATGAAACGACAGTCGACATTTTATGAATGAGCGTTCCACTGCTGTTTTTGACAATATGTATTTAATTTAATTAGCTGCGTCGTTATCATTAATGGTTCAAGAAATGGGCAAAATAATAGGTTTGTGTTTGTAGTTTACTGTCGTTCTCGATTTAGCCTATAATACCAGCCTCTTGTGGTCCTACTTCAGGGCGAAGTCCTCTACTCATACAAAGAAACTCGAGCATTGATCACCACGCTTTGTCACGACGGGTTGGCGACTACAGACTTATATAGAAGTATAATTATTTGTCTGATCAATCCATCACCTTACACTTCACATTTTAATTGAGTCTTGACTTTTAGATTTAATCGGAGCCATAATGTTTCCTATTTATGCACCGTAAACCCATTTGCAAAAACACCAAAAAAGGGAAATTTGCTCAAACGTAAAACGAACCTCATAAATAATTCATAAAATGCGCTTTTTATTAAACACGCTGTGTAAAGCCATATCGGGTTAAATTACTGTACCTCTGCATCACGATAACCCAATTTAATGCATGAACAAAATAATAAAAAGACTATCAAGAAAAACGCTTTCACTATTTCATACAAAATGAAGTATGTAATTGAATGTTAAAAAAAGTCCGATTAATTAATAGCTATTCAATTATCGGGCAATTTATTTTCTCCTTTAATGTATTTTTGCTGTTTTATGTTAATTAAATATTATGTTCACTGAAATTCAATGCACACTGCATAGTAAAAGGAACCTTAATGAGCTCATGGTAGAAAAATAACAAAAACAAAATTCTCCTTTTTACCCTTCATCAGTATTTCCAGTAATAAAATGATTTACTTGTTCATTATTTAAGGATTAAAATATGTAATGTAAACACTTTGTATCTTTGTGAGTATTTAAGGTATTATTAATTAAATATAATTATTCTCCATTGCCAAGTTTAATCACCTTATTATGTTTGATGACGTTGATGGATCCAGGGTTTATTTTCAATGATTTTGTACTGTTTCTTACTGAGCTGAAATGATGACTCTTCTACCTTAAATGTGTTGTATGTTTTATTATTATTATTTATTACACATACATATCTATTTTTTATTTAAATATTTACACACACTATAAAACTGATTTACATCCGTAAGACGTCCTCGTAACATAGGGTCCCACAATACTGTTTTTAAGTTTTTTTACATTTTTTTTGTTTTTGTTTTGTGTGAATGTTGTGTGCCTTAACCTGGGTCAAATAAATTTATTTTCTTTCTTTCTTTCTTAATTTTTCTCCTGAGGTTCCCTTTTAGATTTTTTAAATTGCTTTTGTCTGTTAGAAGAAAACATATATTTTTGCTAATATTTTGTAAACTCTTACGAAAATCTTACTATTTCAGTGACTGAAATGAAAGACTGTTACTCTAAGTAAATCAATGGTTTACTAATTGGGTTTATCTTGTTCATGATTTTCCAAAGTTTCTGAAAACATTATTTCAACATACATTTTTTTCATTAAAGTACTGAAATTGGGTTCCGAACTATCGGTCTGCGAGACCGTGTGCCACGGAATTTGGCGCGGGTATAGAAAGGTTAAACTGAAATAGTCAGAACAAGCTAAATCAAACTAACCTTTCCATGATTTAACTAAATACCGTTTTCTCTATTATCACGTAATAGTGCAACATTAACAACCCTATCATCATCATAATGGGAACGTAATCAAGTCATTACTACTAATTTGCACTTACAATCATGTACCCTTAATTTCCTTCGCATCGCGATTGCGACTAGGTATAATTAAGCTGTCTCGTCAACCTATTAAAGGTTAATTCAGGGCAAGTTGTTCGATTTATATCCTTCGTTATTCGGTACACCGTAATGATAGCTGTTTAAATGAATTTAGTGTTATTAGAATAAATGAATAAAGGGACTGGTTTGAAAGATTTTAACGTAAACCATTGACAGTCTTGACGCGAATTCAAAAGCCCGAGCGTCTGACGAACACTCTTACCTAGGGTTGTCGGTTAACCCAGTAACTGGATTGTGTAAAATACTAGTATTCAGCTGCATCCGCTTAAACTAGAAGCCGACCAGTGGATATTTAGGAAAATGCTAGGTTTAGGCAATGATGACTGATATAAATAAACTCTTTTTTTTTGACAAAAAAACAACCGACTTCCGAAAAAAAAAAAAACGTGAAAAATAACTTTTATTTCGGAAGTCGGTGTCTCTGGTTTTGTATTTTCGTTTTTGGCCACCGATTTCCGAAATAAAAGTTATTTTTCACGTCTTTTAGTGTTTTTTTTGGAAGTCAGTTGTTTTTTTTGTAAAAAAAGTTTTTAATTTTCACTTTTTAGTTGCGGTACCTACCCCACACAAATTCGTATACCACTACTTTGTATGCAAATAACAGTGACAGGAAATTATTAACACATCATCAATATAAACTAAGTGGAAAAAATATTCAGTATTAAGGATAACTCAAAAACTACTGGTCAGACCTTGATCAAATTTAAATGAGACCACATGTGAAGCACCAGCTATCAAATAAAAAAAGATTCATCCACATCGCTTCACCCAGAAAAAAGTTTTGAGCTAACACAAATAGTGTTAGCTCAGAACTAAGAACTTTAAAAAAAAAAAAAAAAACACAGAAGAATTGAGAACCTCCTCCTTTTTTTGAAGTCGGTGAAAAACGAATCCAAATTTATTACTCACGTAGTTTGTTTCCAAGAAATTCAACACTCTTCGTAAATGATAAATAAATGATAAATGATTTTATTTCTGTAAGTGGGTTTATACAAACACTTTTACACGTCAATCATATTTTTAAAACTAGATGAGGTCGGCGTTTCCTATCTGACTACTCTGAGAAGAAAGGCCGAAACAAACTCAGAGGTCACAGTCTCTTTTAAAGTCCAGACATAATCTTGGTCAGATCATGTGAAGACCATGTAGATTTATGTCTGAAATGGTCTTTTGAGGAAAAACCACACAGATTGAGTGGACCTGTCCAGTCAGTGCACGCATTTGTCACTAATCGTGGAGCTCAACTCAGAACTTAAGGAGCTCAACCACTCGACGAACAATACCAAAGAAAGGACATTTGGGTAGGCCGCATAAAGCACTCAAACTGCCAGATTATCATTGAAACTACCTGAGAAAGTGAAAATTTTTAATAAAAAATAAAAGTTACCTACATAGTCCTCACATTCACAATAAATAAATAATAATACTATACTTCACAAAGTAAATTGTCATGAAATTGTATATATATATATATAATATATACTTTCCGTAAAGCATATACAGGATAAATTGTTAACCAGTGCGCAAAATGTAAACATGAATTCAGCACATGATAACCCCCTAGCGCAAAAATTTCTCATCGGTTATTAAAAAAAAATCTGCTGTTTCATAGACAAGTGCAATACCTACGCGGTCAAAATGTATGGAACAACTAATAATAAAAGTTATAACTGACAAAAAGTTTCTATGCTAGAGGGTAAAGAATCTGCCGGGGTTGCGAATTGTTCGAAAGAGTTACCCTGGCCCTGGCGCACAGGCAACTGAAGGAACACGGGTGGGTTTTAGTCAGTAAGAGTCTGACACGCCCTCCCGCTTCGCCCAGAGCGGGAGAGGTCATTTGATTATTTCCCAACCAAATAAAAAATAGAGGTATAGAATCATATGCTGATTCCATGGTTACAGTTTGCACACCGGTTAAAAATTTATCCTGTATTGTTATTTCGCTTTTTCCTATACTTCTTTTTTCAAAATATCACATTCTTTTTACAAATTGGCGGGACTTTCTGCCTGACTCAGCGATACCGAGAAGTCGTTTAGACGGTTACCGGTTCCCATTTTCCTTAATACATCTTTCTGGCAACGATCGCACCATCCGTGTTTTACGCTCATTTAGATTCGCAAAAAAAAAACGTAATTAGCGAAAACTTAACAGTGTAATTTAGAACGGTGTTGAGTGCTGTAATTAAAATATTATCCGTAACATTATCTAGTACTTTGTTCTGTTTTTTGTTTCAAGTTGGTGCTTGGACGACTTCTAACTAGGCATAGTAAAAAATATGATTCTGAAAAATTTGCTTGAAGTACAAAAATTCTGATAAAAACAGTAGATACTTGCTAGGTACTTAATCTAACAGTTAAACAATTAACCCGTGTTTTACAATAAAAAAAAGGTTATAAAGAATCATTTGTGACGTCATGTAAACAATTATTATCTGTTGTAAACAATAACAAAGTACTTAAGATCAATGGTGAATCGATTCAATCAAGTAATGGAATTAATCTGATGGATTGATCTTCTATAAAAAGAATAAAGGATTTGAATTGTTTGGTAGGTTTGAATGCACTGAATTGGCTTTTAAAATTACGAACATACAAAGTACACAAACTGATATTGTTTTTACAAAGGAGCTTATAATTAATTACTATTACAAATAATATAAAAATGTGATCTTTTTCTATTTATTTAATGACCAAACAAAACTTTCACACTTTACTGAATTTACTATCCGAGAAGCCGAATAACAAATATCTTGCATGAGTTCTCAACTTAAAAGTTGTCGTCGTAAACAGAATTTACAATAATTGGATGTGTTCTTATGCCATTCGCCATTACTAAAGCAAGCACTAGCAAAGTCCTTAATTACTGATTTGCATTAAAAAGACGACCACAGACAAAGCAAAATAAATACGCAGCATGACAGGCAATTATAGGAATCTTTTACGGCTTGGTTTGAGAATATTTTTTTATTTTGAAAAAGGAACTCCACAAGATGCAGGCTTTTTTTCTTCTTTTTTTTCATTTTTTGCAAAGTATGTGTGGATGAATGTAGGTGATCGTAGGGACTGTGTTCCAAATTAGATTTTGCTGGTTTCTTAACAATGTCATCCGTATTATTTGGTGACACACATCGCAGTCTACTGGCTGGGCCCGGGGCTGCGACCGGGTCACGCCCCTCGCCCCGCTCTTCTCCCGGGCCGCATCTGCACTTGAACTGGTTGGCGTACTTTCAGTTTCTCTCGCCCGGGACTCGGGAGCCTGACCTACCCGAAGTCGTACGGTAAGAGGCAAGCCGCGTCGGGATGGGTCTCACTAGAATGTAGGGGGGTTTTTGCGTAATATAACAATGCAAGAAACTTCATATTGATCGTGCAACATTGCAGAATCCGGGTGTTGAATAGATATTTATGCTTTGTGGCATTAAGTTGGCATTCATAATATATTATGTAGTAATTACGGCTGGTATTGATTTTTCCTACATATTCTCAGCAAACAAGGCCAAATAGGTATTATGATGTCAATGGAATACAGACTTATGGGACTTTTGAAACAGCCACAAAAGTAATTTGAACACAATTTTCTTTAGCATGACAAACGACACAATCGGACGTAGAAAATTTGAGAGATAGAGAAACACACACGAGTTAGCCAAAATAGAAAAAAATGTTACGAGCAATACAATACGAGAGCAATCAATATGGGCCTATGATGTGAGGCGTCACAAAAGCCACTGATGAGGAAGGTCCACGCTACAATGTGCTATTTCCTGACATTATCACATTCCTCTATTGTTGTACTGGACAGGCCTTGGCCCCATGGGGCGTGAAGACATTTTGGATGTTATAATGGCCACAACTGTGACATTATTGATGATGTGTTCAACATAGTTCGCATTTTCGGCTTGTTAGAGGTCCTGTATTTGACATGCCTTTGTAGTTCAAAAAAGTTGGGTAATATTCTCAAGCCACTCATTTAATAGGTATATTTGAGTGCACTTAATTTTAGCGAAATGTAAAACATGGAGTGCCAAGGCAGAAAAGAACTAATGTGCCATTTTTGCTCCCAAATAGAACAATAACATCTTTGTTTTGTCTAAGCCTAAAACTTTGGGTTAAGTGTTGCCACAATAAAAGCTTTTTGTAGAACAATGACATATTATGTACGAAGAAAATGTTCTTACTCAGGCAAGAGTGACAAATGATGTACCAACAAAATATGTTTAGGAAAAACAACTCTCAAATATATAATACAGGCTATTTATAAACGAACCGAGATGTGCCCCTCTTACAACACGGAATAAATTTGTTTCACACCGGAAAATAACATACAACAGAATAGATAATAGTACCATAAAATTATACCTATATATATGTTTGAGTAAAAGTTGTCGAGTCTTTTAGAAACTCAGATATTTATGCCGTGAATGTATTTTTTGGGTTTCGTACCCAAAGGGTGCTAACGGGACCTTTATTTTATTTTTATTACAAGGAACGTATTTTTTTTCAGCATTTTTTAACGTATTAAAGAAAAAAAAAATGTACGGTGGTACGGAATCCTCGAGTCCGACTCGCACTTGGCCGCTTTTTAATATCCAGGTCTAATTCGTATTCACTAAACAATGATTTATATACCGTGCAATAGTAGAATACCTCCTTTTATAATCCTTTCTATTTAGAAATTTTCTTTAAAAAGAAACCAAAAAGTACCTACTTATAACGGTAGTGAGTCTTTGGTAAACCAAAAAAAAAAAAACATCTTGTTGCTAATTCAAGACAAAAGAAGACGTTATGTTTCGCGTTGTCCCAAATAAAAATCGCCCTTCATTATGTCACAGAAAAGAAAACAAAGTAGGTATTAGCTTACAAAGACGCCAACCTTAGAGCATGTATCTTTATTCAAATAACTGACAACGAGTATGCCTTCAACACGCCCTAAAGTAAGCGGTAACATGAAAAAGGGTTTTATGTGAAAAACAAAAAAGAGGTTTACACGCCGCTTTTGTTTTCAATATAACATGACATATTTTCAATATAAAGTGACAAGTAAATTAAATAACAAACAGAATATTTCACACTTGTCTAAATACTAGGTTTAACCTTGGGACAAAAAATCAAAAAATCGACATTCTTCATTTGAAATTGAAATGACGAAACAACGTCATTCAACTATCAATATAAAATAGACGTTTTTGTTTTGAAAATGGAACACTCGTTTCCTGCTCTCAGGTTATTGTCGTTGTAATTCATCATTCCATTTTTGAATAAGTGTCAAAGTGACTATGGTATTTCTAGCCCTTGCATTTACTGGCGAAAGGAGTGTTAAAAACCTTAAATAGAACGCCCTCACATATGCGTTGTTCCTTAAAATCCACGCTTTCTTTAAGACCACAACTGGTCTGATCATAATAATATCGCTTCGTCACGCTATATAAAAGGTCGAAACAACTACAAATTTGACAATGTATGACAGTACACGTGCACGTTATGGATTTATTTATAACTAGTTTTTTACCCCTGGCGCGGTTTGCGAGGACTTTTTTAGTACGGTAGAAAAACATGTTGTTCGGCTTTGTGTTGACTATGGCTGACTCAAAAACAAAGAGAGTTTTAGGTTTAAAACTTGATCTCTAGAGCCATTTTTTCCATGAACGCATTTTAAGAAGACTTGATACTCTACCGTTTTACTCTCAAAACATACTTTTAAGTTTGACGTTTTATTGAAGTGAAACTTCTTAGGCGGCGATTGGGAGTGAAATTTCAAGAACGCGTCACGTTTAGGCTCATTTCGTTACATGAGAGAGAAGAAAGATATAACTCTCTCTGTCTTTCGCACTAAATCTCTGTCATACTTTATTTTTTAAGAAGTTTCACTTATATCACGTATACGGTGCTGCATGTGCAATTTTATTTTCAGTAGTTACCCATCAGTATTTTCAATCTAACTTCCATTGTATGTATGTAGGTATATGCTTCTTATAAGTATTTTCGTGTAGCTACGCAAACATGTCAATCGACTGTCTAGGTACCTAAAGAGAACAATATGGGCGCCACACTATGAATTGAGCTTAAGGGTATAGTATTCATTACCAAGCTCATGTATCTGACAGATCATGGCCACTGAGAATGATCGAGACGGGGATAATGTAACCATTTCTTTGTATTATTAGTCTTGGCAGTACATGGAAGAGTAAATACGTATTTTTACTCAGTGTCAGTGTGTTTGTAATAACTCGACGACGTCGTGATTTTTTTTTAGAGTAGTCGACCTCTTAATGCTGGGGTTAGCATGAGCATAGCATAATGCCTATAGGTAATGTTCCCACTGCTGGGACAAAGGCCTCCTCTCTTCGCCGGGCCGTAATCCATTTATCCACCACGCGGGCCATGTATAGTAATTTTATTCTAGGTGCATCGTCTTCACATATAATTAAGTAATGTTTAGATAATATTGTCAAACATTTTTAAAAGAGTAATGGTGGAGTTTCTTGCCCATTCTTATCCATACGAAACTACCTTTTGGACGGGGCAACTGCAATCAATTCTATTATTTTTTGTAAATTTTGATGTTCAAAAGTGCCTTTTATGTGCCTATTTGAAATAAATGATTTGACTTTGGTTGGTAGATGTCACATGTCTTCGAATTTTCGAGTTTTGGGGGATGGGGTGGGGTTACTGTCAGGGTATTTCGTTTGCATGTTTGGTTTGTATTTTATTATTAGCTTTAAACTGTTGTTTAGTTGTACTTTTGAGCGTTGATATTTAGTTCAAGAATAACAATTTCTTTGCTTGTTTACACTCAAACTCAAACTCAAAGCATTTATTTCAAATAAACCAATTACAGGCACTTTTGAATTGTCAAAGGGTCAGTCAGTCAGAAAAATGAAGCTAGTTGCCCATTCCGAAGCGTAGTAGGTACCTATGGAGAAGAACGGGCAAGAAACTCCATGGACACTCTTTTAAATCAACATATAGTTACAAAAAACAAATTGTTTACATCATTCATGTTCAAATTAAAAATGTGAGAACGATGTAGAAACACGTGAACGTTTAAAGTATCCGAAATAAAATAGATAAAAAAACAATTCAAAAATTTAAATTAAAATAAGCCGTGGCAGCCAAGAGTTGACCAGTCCCTACTGACGGCGCCCGTTCACGAACATGACGCATGGATCAGCACCATTCAGCTCAACCATTTTGAAGGGAACTTAATGATCCAACACACACGCCACCACCAGCGAAACATTTGAGTGAGCATGACATACTCTCAGCCGCCAGGGCACATTCAAGTCAATGAAAGACGAGCCTAGTAAATGGTGGCTTTATAGTAGGTACATCTACTACTGCTGAGCATGAGGTTCTAGATTGATTCCTGGGTCGGGCAAAGTGTTATTGGGTTTTTCCATCTGGAATTCCTCAATAGAAACCCAGATTCTGGATTTGTGCTCGGTTGACAGCAATAGGCTCCTTTTGGCTTCATTTTGTAAAACTGTTGTTTAGTTTTCGTTTTGAGCGTTGATATATTTAGTTAAAGAATAACAATTTTCTTATTCTATTTGACTCTGTCAAAGTCAATTTTATTACAGTTTCCGTCTATTATCTGTACATACTCGTACATCAATCATTTGCTTACATAGTACATAGAAATTTCGTCTCCATGTTATTTACCTCTTCTTGCCTACTTATACATTATATTATTTGAAGAAGATATGATTATTTGTAATGTAAGCAATCATGATGTATTGTATGAATGCTTTTATTACTTTATCTTCAGAGTAAAGCCTCGTAATTCAGTAAAGTATAATTCCTTATCCTTTATACTAATGATTACATTTCCCAGAACTCGTATTGTTAAAGAAACATTCGTTGATTTTATTTTATTATTAGTAATAAGTACCCTGATGATACAAGTTATTTGATTAAGATGAGGAGTTCGGGAAATGTGTAACGAAATATATAGAAAAAAAAAAACAATTTCTCAGTGGTCACCTGCGCCTAATAGGCCCTATTACATGGGACTTGAACATAACGGAATAAATGTTGCTATACAATCCAACTATGCGTAAGTGCGTACCCGCAGCGTAGACATAACATATTTTTCTATGTTATTATGTCTTATTGTCTATCTGTTATTTGTTACCTTACTTTATCTGTTAACTAATTAGGGTCCTGAGAGGTATAGGAGGGAAGGTTAAGCGTTAGGTTGGGGGTAGGGGGGGGAGGTTTAGGGAGGGTATTAGGGTCCTGGTCCAGAGTAAATGATCGAGTTACTAATTATAGCCTTATGTAGTTCTAAGCAGTAGGATAGTTCTAATCTATCACAAGTTGACATTGTTTGTACATCTGCGATTTGTATAACTTTATACATATACTATAAGTGAATAATTATGTATTTTTTTAATCACTAAAAGAAAATAATAAAAGACTACGAATGAAAATGAGACTATACGAAATTGAGGTCGCCAACAATTTTTTTTTTTTTTAATTTTGATGTCTTTTTATTCCTTGATAATCGTCAAAATGAAACTCCAAATTTTTTGTTATTCTTCTGCACGAAAAATATAATTAGAGATAGTACAGTACTACAAAAAAAAAGTTACTATATTTAATTTAGATATCCATTAAAAACATTATTTTGTTTCGTAAACTGGTTTCTTAATTAAAAAGCTTTTAAGTTAATTCATTACGATGAAATTAAATCAGTTAGCTGGAACCGAATGACAAACAAAAGAGGACCGTAATTGTTTTGAACATATTTTTAAATTGGTTTTTCGTGTTCACATCAGTCAGTTGCTGTAAATAAAATCAGCACATGACGCCTGTAATCCGCGAACGGTTGGGCAGAGGTGTACCCTATAGTACACCCCCATTTCGCCAGTTATGTATAAGTCCCATGAAATAGGAGGCGAATCTATATATCTCAATTATCTAGTCAACATTCACTCATAAGTAATATCAGTACCTCCTATTCCAAGGAGGTACTGATGTTCAGAAACGAACATTGCATAGAGTGCACAAAAGTGAGACACTACTCAGAGCATAAGAGAATACATAGAATAGAGATAAAGAGATCTGTAGGAGAACCAAGGTAAACGACAGAAGCGATGCGAGCAGCACAGAACCGTTCGAAGTGGCGATACTTGGGGCAGGCCAATGTGGACCAGGCCTAGCAGTGGACGTTTTTCAGCTAAAATGATGATGAAGAGAATACTACTCTTCCTCTTGAGACGTTATTAGGGATTCTGCCTCATAACATAAGAAAGACGAAGGCCCATATTTTTGTCGGCGACATTCGGACGTTGGACATCGTCCGACTAATATGAAAAGATTATTCGTATGCTATATTTTTGCAATTTAAGCTTTAGTTATGGCTTGAAGCATTTTTCCCTTTCAGCATTAGGAACACGATTTATTTCGACAGCATATTTACAAAGTATCGCTCTGTGCGTATTCCTAAAAGATTGCAATATAGCAGAAGTCGCAATACCAATGCTTGTGGCTGGAGGAAGTGGGTTGGCCCACTTCCTCCAGCCACCTTATATGAACGTGCATGAATACCTAATAAATTCCCTTTTTATAACTATAAATCAGTATGTTTAATAGTTGTAGCAAAATATATCCCATCTCGCGTAACTCTAGACTTGACACTACATTCATAAGGGGATTAGCACATGTCGTAGTGAGAAACGATTCCGTTTTCGCAGGGAACTTGCTAATGTGTCACAGCGATAACATCGTGACATTCAGCCACTTGGATAAATCACATAGATTGCTTCGAATTAATGGAAGCGCCTTTATTAGTCAACACTGTGATAAGAATACTTTACTTGTTTTACACGTTTTTATTACAGAGAGATAGATTTTATCTGGGACCTACTTGTGTTTAACGTGGCAAACTGGCTAAGATCGTGTGTGTGTTTTTTTTGTGTAAAACTATTTTGTTGAAGGCATCTTATCTAGATCATCTTGAGGAAATGTAGAATGTAAAATAATACTATAGCTCTTAATATTCAAATTATTCACGGACCTTGTAAAATATACAGGGTGACAGAGAGATCGACGCACAACCTGTTGCCAATGGGTTCAGAACATGATTCTGAACCTTAGCGTCGAAAATATTTCCGGTAATTCTGACCGCGTAAGTATTGCACTTTTCTATGAAACCACAGTTTTTTTTTAAATAATTCACTAATAATTACTACGCGAGGGGCTTTAGAATCATGTGCAGAATTCATGGTTTCAGTTTGTGCGTCGATCTCCCCGTGCCACCCTTATAAAAAAAATAAGAACATTATAACTATTACATATAAATGCGTAGATTAATATGGAAATATTTCTCCACAACTTTACCAGGATAGCAGAACCGTTTAGCAGTGAATTAGCCGATAGTGAGAAAAAAAGTGCTTACATAATATATACCGTATCAGCCCACAACTCATTTTAGCAACAATGTAAAATCCGATAACGCTTAATAAATCAAAATTGTTACACAGTAGGCAATAGGTAGGTGTTTGTACACACGAAACAATAGAGGAAGTAGGCAAAATAGATTTGGGCTCATTCCGGAAGTGGGTTGGCCGAAACAAAACGGTCATTTAGTATTTTCTTTGTGTTAGTTTCCAGGCGATTTCGTACGCATACATTAATTTCGAGGCTACTGTACTATGTCACATTTGTTTTATGTAATGTTCATGAAGTGTTATAATGAGTTTGTTATCTCAGAACGAATCCCTTTGTTCAAATACCTACAATGGAAAAGCGAAACATTTAGTCAAAAATACTCGTGAATCAACTTTATTTTATTTTACCTGCGCTCTCGTAGCAGGGTCTACAAGGGTCTACAAATTTGCTACGCTGCGAACGACGCCGACGGCTACGCAGATTTTTTGGCAATGATATCTTTCACAGGCGGTGACTACTTTTTGCTGATATTCGTAAAATATTTATGAAAATAAGTCATTTCAGCTACATTAAAGAAAAAATCTTACAAAAAAAAAAATATTGGCTAGAGCGTATACAGGGTGTGGCGTAAGTAGTGGTCCACCGTTCAGGATTCGATTAACCAGATAATTAACTATAACAATTAAATTTTTTAACCATTTTTACCCAAGGGTTCCTACGCCTTTGAACTTGGATGGTATGTTAAAAATTCGGGTTAAAATTAGAGAAGAACTAACTGTTTCTTCAAAAGAGGTGAATTTACATAAAAAATCATAATTTATCGTGATAGCTCTAGTATTCAGCAGTAATTAACAGAAATCAAAATGAAAAAATAATGGTTTTTGTTGAAACTACAAACAAATTTGTAATAAAAGGTAGAAATTTCGTAAATAAAAAACAAAAAGGAAATATTTTCGGAACCCTTGGGTAAAAATGGTTAAAAATTTTAATTGTTATAGTTAATTATCTGGTTCATCGAATCCTGAACGGTGGACCACTACTTACGCCACACCCTGTATACCCGCGGCGCGGCACAGTCTTTTGTTTTTTTGTATGTGATATTTTTCTTTTAATTTTTGTCCGCTAGAGCATACATCTTTAATAACAAGATGGTCAAAAACATCCTGATAAATAAAATAAACATAAGACCTACATTTCTTAGTCAATCGAAAAGACGATCGCACGACCCGTTGTTCAATAAACTTTGAATATGAAATATTCAAAGTTCAATCGCAATCAAAATTCACTTAGGTAGCTCATACTTTGAGAACATTACTGAGTGAGTATATTACTGAGTGAAACTGGAAATCGAAGTTTATACGAGCGATTGACGCACAATTCTGTCTCAATGCATCGATTAAAATACATAAATATCGATATTTCTACATCTCGATTCTCGACTCGACCGTTCAAACGCGGTGGCCACCCAAGTTACATCAGCATATTTATCTCTTGAAGTGCCATGTTGAGCGTAGGTGCAGCGTAGGTAGCGCGCTCTGACCGATTTGATTGAGCACACCTGGATGCGCTCTCAAAGTCAAACGCATAAGAAAATCAATGATTATGTATTTGTATTAGTTAAAGAACGGGTAAAATGCATTATATAATTTGTTTTGTGGGCATTTCATGTTTATTTTGTTATTGACATCCGGTTGTTTGATAAATTGTGCGCATACGTCAGTGTCATCTAAATAAATGTATGTCAAATGTTGCGTGTGTTTTGATTGCTGGTATCTATTTGTATTATCTATTTTTGATATAATTTAAACTATTTCTTGATATTAGAAAACACATCGCGAGCAATTCGGTTTAGCAGTTCATGACATACACGTCTACAGACAGACTAGACTTGTCAATTGATAAGCTGTGATTTTCCAGTAGATAGCAGTCATATCATCCACTTTCATTTAATAATATAGTCACATCGTGTTTGTAAACGTTAAGCATGTTGTTAATGAGACTCGTTGCGCCTGCGCAAACCAGTTTCTGATTTCTCTGCCGATGTAAATATAGGGCTGGTTAAAACGCCTAGAAAAACGTAGGTGTTAACAATTTGCTCTTGATTATTAAGAAATCTGTAGGTATCACGATTCTTAGAAATTTAAATGGAGTAAAGTTTTACGTTAAAATATTCATCATGTTATGGTAATTAGTTAAGACAGCAAGCTCAGTTCGACCTACTCGTAGTTCCAATAATATGAGAAAGTGATTAATATTCACACAAGTTGAGAGAGGTCAGGACTACTACGTCACACAGCTATTAGATAATATAAACTATATAAACAAAACTACTATATAAACGTATTTTCTTTTATTTTTTTCTTTATATACAGGGTGGCAGGGCCTTCGACGCGAAATCTGTTAATGCTGGACCCCCTGCGTTAAAACTTTTCGTCGGTTATTAAAAAAAAAAAATTGCTGTTCCATACATTTTGACCGCGCAGGGATTGCACTTTTGTAGGAAACAGTTGTTTTTGACGTGATAACGTCTTATAAATCGATGAACGCCGGCTGCACGCACGAAAAAACATGACTCATTGTCACGTTCCGCCTGAGCCGAGCGTGCAAGCGAGAGCGCGGAACAAGCGATAGAGATGCACGATTGGCCTAAGCGTTTGGCTTGTGACGCATCTATCTCTCTTCCACTCCTTATGACGTTATCACGTAAAATCATCGTCCGTAATGAGTTCAAAGACAAACTTTTTTTTTTAAATAACCGACGAATAATTTCAATGCAGGGGGGTCCAGAATCATGTACTGAAACCAGGTAACAGGTTGCGAGTCGATGTCCCTGTCAACCTGTATAATAAGCTTACGAACTTTGAACATTATACAATGGTACTGTCTAGGTATTGCAAACCGAAATAACCTAGTGTACTTATTTACTGCGCTCAAAACTAAGCCAAATGTGGTTACCGCTTTACACTGATTAAACACATATAATTAATGATCTTTGATAGCCTAAGTTAAGACGACAATAAGTGCCAGCGACCTTGAGCGAGTGGGAGCAGCATGCGAAACTTTTAAGCGAATAAAATTGCACAGAGCGTTAGCGTCTACCCGGACATTGGTCAGCGATGCACTGCCGCCCGTCGCCCGCAAGAGCCCTCGCTTCAACGCGCATCAAGTTTATTCGCAAAATAACCCACCTTGATTTATCAAACATAATATAAATAAAAGCCGTATACTAAAATTTGGGTAATTAAATTGTCTTTTAGATGGTGCAGATTTCTTGAAAATACGCCCGATAGTTTTTGCGTGATTATCGTTTTTGTGTTCGCGTTAGACATTACTTTACAAATTAATTACACTATGTTATAAAAATATTATTTCAAATATTCACATATCAAATTACGAAGAAAATAGTCTAGTTTACCATATCTTTTTTTCATACAAATAAGACTATTTTTTTAGACGTGATGTTCAATTTGAAATCATTAAAAGTCGTATATCTGCGCCTTAAGAAAACGTGACAGCCCTATTATGTGTCCCGGCAAGCGTCAAGATCGCGCTTAAATTCCGGACGTAGACGGGACGCCGTGGCTTGGCGCGGTGGCGGCGCGGCGGCGCGGCTGTGGCGCGCATTTTCTCTCTGATCTATGCTCAAGCGCAGCTACCAGCCACTCCGGGAATGCATCGCACTGTAGCGGGTTTGCGCAATATATTAAGCAGATAACGCACCGATGTAGAGAGCGCGCTGAAACGTGACTCGTATACGCAAAAATAAAGAATGTCCTTATCTCGGCGTTTCGTGGTCGGAATCTACATAGTACACGGATCCGAAATTACTTTTGTTCATCCCTAGCTGTTGTACAATAGGAATAAGTAGCTCTTTATATCCAGAGGCACTTTTATTCGATGCAGGATTAACACAAACTCACAGATGCATCGGTAAATATGAAATTCTCTGGAATATTTTGTTTATAGAATCGTGTGGCTAGGAATTGTCAGAGTGAGAGATTGTAAACCAAAGTTAAACGAATGATTAATTCATGATTAGGCATTGTGGCGCCATATATTCTCATAAAAATTGATATTATGCTATATAAAAAGTCGTTATGTGTCTTTTGACATTTGAAGATTTACCGATTTTTAAACTCTTTGATTTTTATATTGTTTACGTCAATTGGAGTCAAGGATAAGCCATTTGTAAAATAGTGCCAGCGACAAAATAGATTGACTATTTTTTTTACGAAATTATTTTTTGTTTGATTGAATTTTTGTTTAAATTATGTTAGTTTTATGTATGTTTTACCTGTCTACATCTTTAATAACAATTTTATATATAAATTATGTATACAATGTGTAACTGTAATAATACACATTATGAAATTGGTTTGTTCAGAACCGATTTCTGTTATTTTTAATAAAGGTAATATTTTATCCCAAAAATTACTAAAACTACGTAAATTACAGTCACACGTCGGCTGTATAGTCAAAACAAACAAGTACCTACTATGTTAGACCCTTATACGTGTCTACGATGTGCTTGCATAGATTTGTAACGCGACCATAATTTCCTCCCACAATCAGTAAACCTAATTTAAAAAAAAAAACAGTTTATGTATTATGATTATAATATAATATTCCAATTGGGGTGTTTGGTAGTGTGCGTTAATTCCGTGACATGTTGTATATCTCTAATAACAATTTTCCGCTTCAAAAACATGTCCAACAACATTCCTTTAAAAGCCCCAATAGTTTAGGATATACACATTGCAAACATACATACTCATGTAAGTGTCGGAAGTATGTAGGCAGGCGCGTTGGCGAGCGATAACGCTATCTTAGTGGGTTAACAACCTATGGCCCAGCATTGGAATATCGTACAATCACGACCACTTATCATCTTGTCTTCTAAGGACAGACACCCTTCGACTGTGAAACTACGAATTTAAGTTGGTTACAAGTAAATTTTCGGGAATATTACTGATATTTCTGATACCAGTTTTGCCTATTGCGGTGTATAAAAAAATTTAAACTATAAATATATATATTATTTTATATTTACCAATAAAAATGCTAGGATTGTGAGAAATATGTGATTTTAGGGAATCTAAGGTGTAATCTGTATTCGTCTTCTTGCGCTCCAATTTAAGAATTACAGTTAATTAACACGGCACAATACCAATTACATTGACTAACATAGAAAGAAAATAAAATTTTACAATGCAGACAATTGTGTCATGAACAATAATTATTCGCTACTTACTAACACAAAACAGAGGACATCCAAGCGTACTGTTTCTCACAGAACATCGGACATAAGATAAATTTGATAAGTTTTAGGGAATGCATGACGCTGACTAGTGTAATCTTAAAGATCCTAATGACCCTATAAGCTTCTATTTAGGATTTTTTGTTACTGTAGGTACTCTGGCTACCAAGTGATACGGTAACTGGTTAATCCGGTCAAAAACCTCTATGTCGAGGAGATAAGGGCGTAAATAAAGTAGCATTCCGCGTGTCTCTGTGTCATTTATCGCTTTAAGTTCAGCCTACTTTGTAAAGACAATTTAAGCGTGAAAATAGATAGCTATTCACTATCTTAGGTAGCTTTAGTCTACTATCTTTTTAGGTAAATAGTTACTAGAAATGTTACACAGAAATATCAATAACACTGTGAATTCGATACTACTTCTGTTGGTTAAGGCGCTTCCCTGACCAAACGACCTTGAGCGTTTGGTCCTTCTCTGTCCCGTCGCTGAGTCTCGCTCTGTCTCGCTCCCTCCGCACGCTCATTTATCATAAAATTCACAAAAATAATGAAATTATTTGAATAAAAAAAGACAAGTGAAGTTTTAAAATAAAATAAAACGTGTATTATTTAGATTTTTAAATTATCTATCCATTAGTGTAATCCTCAAATGAATAGAACGTCACCTTTAGCAAAAGATGCATGCAATCAATAATTTTAGTCACTTTTTTACATGGAGATTTCAGATGAATTTATAACACATAAAAACAAATAAGAACGTGCGATGTGATGATAGGATATCGAACATTAATAATGTGCTTTTAGATGTAGATTATTACCAGTGATCGGAGTAGGTAGATTGATTTTTAGTACTTGTATCATAAATGCACACAGAAAGAATAACATGGATAAGCCATTTTTCCGGAAAGTAATTCCGGTATTTCCGGATTTAGTATTTCCGGCGGGCGTACGCATTGTTCTGATAACCGGTTATTGTACCACCCATGATCCTTTGTTCTGATTGGTCGTTGGGTTTTGTCAAATTGTGACAAAAAAAAAATAGGAAGAATAATAAAGAATAAAATTGCTCATTTTATTACAATTCCTACCTTTTTTTTGAGGATGGCAAATCATCAAATGACTCCTTCCACTCTGGCAGAATACAATTCCTACATAAGTTCCGGTTTTTTTTTAATAATCCACCAATTCCGGAGGAATGTCCATAGTAATATATACGTTTCGGATCAATGACCCCAGTTCAATCTACCTACTCCGATCACTGATTATTACCCATAGTGAATGAGTTAATAGCCTCTGAATAACGCACTTTGACAAGGTTTTGGTCGGGGTACCGCCTTAAGAGAAACTTAGTATCTGAAAACAACAATTAACTATGTATTAGGTTACTCGTATTATCTATTTCTATTACACTAAAGAAAAATGCTGTATTTAATTAGATACAAGATAAACAAAAAGCATTGCGTGATACCCAGCAGTTTGCTCGACGGAGGTAAAAGTGAAGAAAATATTATAACTTTTAAAACTAAGTAGTGAAACATGTTTAATATTAACGATAAACAAAATATGGTTTGAGAGTAAAAACCTCCTTCATTTGAATTAATATTAGGAATATTTATTTCTTACGTGTTTTTTGTGCCTCATTTATGGGTTTTTGTTCTAATAGATGTATTGGGTTTTCGACGTTTTATTATGTTTACCTTGTTCTATTTTGAGCTCATCGATTTACTATTATTTTTTCAGAAAGTTATTTAACAGATACAGAAAAAAACTATCATAGGAAAGACTATAACTTTTTACCAGTATCAGCCTGAGTGCCTAGTCCAAGTAACTTTTTATCAGCGATAAAGGCTCCTTCAAACTGACGCGACACGCGACGGGAATCGCACGCGACACATGGGCACCGCTTGTCGCGCGACAAGCGGTGCTCTTGTGTCGCGTCTGTTTGAAGGAGCCTTAACGATGATGGACAGTTCAAAAATATATGGAACTGACTTAAGCCATCGAAAAGTTTATGTCAACCCTGCCGATCTATTGTGTAAAAATGTCACCGTGAAAACTTAATTGAAGTGAGCTGTCAGTAGTGTTAATTCCTAGCATCAGGTAGAATGACAGCTCACTTCACCTACGTTTTTACAGTGAGAATGTGTGATTGTTACAGAACAGACCCACTGTTAAAAGTTATTGTTGTAGACATAAGAGAGCAGACCTAAGAGGCTCATTGGCGACGTAAAACTGGTGGATGCCAAGCTTCACAGCTTGGCTCATCGCCGCAAGATTGCCTGCTTGTCGGTCTTCTACAGATTGTACTTCGGTGAGTGTGCCCAAGAACTCCACGATCTCATTCCACCGGTCAGATTCTACCATCGGACACCAAGACGCACTGCAAGTTACCATCCTTACCTAGTTGCTATTCCACCAATTCGCACTAAGCGTTTCTGAATATCTTTTATAATGAGCACAGCAAAAGGGTGGAACTCTCTACCTGCGTCTGTGTTTCCGAACGCATACAACCCAAATCTCTTCAAAGTGAGAGTGAACAGGCTTCTTCTGGGTAAGCTCACTCCATCGTCGACTTTGTCTCTGTCATCTCTGACCTAGACTACAGTCAAGAGCAAATACATCTCAAATAATAAAAAAAAAAACATATAAAACGTTTTGTAGGCGATTGCCAATTGTCTAAGACCTCTGGCTTATGGTTATAATGTTTCAGCTTTTGCATAGCTTAGTTTCCAATATCTATATATCAACAAAATTGAAATAAACCTCAGACAGGTGCTCAGATGTGCAATCTTCGGTGGGAATATAATAAGAACACGTAGCTCGGGGTCCTCACGATTTGTTAGATTCATCGTTCCTACATAAATTCGGTCGTGAAAGTGTTTTGACAGCCGCAACTTTGATTTACAGCTGAGAAATATCAAACGTTCCGCGTATAATTTTCAAGGTGTGATTAGATTAAAGGCTAAATTGTTTTTATTGACTTTAATTGTGTTCTGGCGAAATGACTGGGTACTATGCATGTCAGGATTTGATTCTGGTGCATTTAATGCTGGTATTTTGTTTTTTTTTGTCTTTACTAGAGATGACGTGGCTTTTTTTTACACTGACTCTCTGTAACACCTAAATAAAAGCTCACTGGTGGTTTTTCAGCCCTCGTCGTAAGCTCTTAAACTTGAAAATCCAATAGCGCATCAAAATTAATTTCTGTAAGTAGGTTTGTACAAACACTTTTACACGTCAATCATATTTTTTAAACTAGATGAGGTCGGCGTTTCCTATCTGACTACTCTGAGAAGAAAGGCCGAAACAAACTCAGAGGTCACAGTCTCTTTTAAAGTCCAGACATAATCTTGGTCAGATCATGTGAAGACCATGTAGATTTGTGTCTGAAATGGTCTTTTGAGGAAAGAACCATACGGATTAAGTGGACCAGTCAGTGCACGCATTTGTCAGTAACCGTGCAGCTCAACTCAGAACCTAAGGAGCTCAACGATTCGACGAACAATACCAAAGAAAGGACATTTGGGTAGGCCGCATAAACTACTTAAACTGCCAGATCAAGAATAAAGCTGAAACAATGACCCACATAGTCCTCATATTCACAATAATGAAAATAATATAATACTTTTTACAGATGTTCCCTGGTATTAGTGAAAACGGTCTGAGAGAAGGGTTGGAAGGGTACCTAAGGCATAGAAAACGTCGTTTATCAGACAATTATAGGCTGAGATCAAACATGTTTATAGGAAGTGGGATAATGATTAGGTAACCTATATTTTCAAACCTACGTGTGAATTATTTCAAATAACATACAGTACGAGTATATACTAGAGCGAAAGAGTATTTTATAAAGAAACGCCTACACGAAATCAATTCCCTCAGATATTTTTAACTGCCATTCTGCAAAAGCTAAATTGGCGTGTAAATAACAGAAGAGTGCATTTCCGAAAACGAAAAATGTACGTGGGTTGGAGGGGTATAATAATAGCCATTTATATTTAATCATTAAAATCTTGAGGCTTCCACGTAAGGATAATGTGTTAGATAAGTAAAATAAATAGGCATATTGGTATAATTTATATAAAATCCAGACACGCTGGTTAAAACCTAAAACATGTCCGCCCACGCGGCAAGTTATTTATAAATTTGCTAATTAATTTAGACATCTGCGTTCTTTATCGCCGTACGATTTTTCAAGACGTTAAAACTTATTAAAATTCGTAAGGTTTTAATAGAAAATTTAAATTGCATGAGTCCTATAGGTTCGTTTGTGGAAGTTTTTGTTTTTGGATATTTGTGTTAAGTAAAGCAATTAAGAACACTCTTGAAATGGGATGTGAAAGAATGTAAATAATATTTTTTAATACGTGAGCAAGAAAGGCTCTACATTCAACCGTTGGAAAGGAAGTTTCGGCTGATCTTGGAAGCAAGGAAACTGAATGAAATGTACGAATCGAACATTAGATTATTCAAAAATAATAATGTTTGATATGATCTACCTGTCTTTGTTTTACTGACAATTAAAGGCCCAAAATAATTACCGAATTATGGCTGTAAGCAGAGAACTACAATAACAGCCGATTTATTCTGATAAATCTCACCGTAAAAACTGAAGTGATATTATAATTTCACTAGTGAAATTATAATTGCACGAAACTTTGTCAACCGCCTCCATTTCTTACAATTTAACGGACTTTTTTTTGTGTTTATATTAACCCTAGGTATATTATGAGTCAAGTTTGTAGTGGGGACTTCTTGCGTTTTGATTGGTCAACTCTTCTTCATCCGCCATAGGGTGGGATGGGATGTAACAGCGAGCCAAGCGAGCTCGGGATTTGGGGCACCCCGACTCGGACAGGTTAGGTTAGAAGGGGGTTTTTTTTTTTTTTTTTTTAAACCACCCAGTAGTAGCAGCGAAGCACGGCTCCGTCGACTACGACTTATAATAGAAATGGTAAATTGGAAACGGGCCAATCATTGACCGACTCACAATTTGACGGGCTTGCACATACAGTGAAATTATAAAAATATTACTGCCTTTCAATATCACTGCGTGGGTCCAGTGGAATTATAATGTCACTGAAATGAGCCCATGAAATTGTGAGAAATGGAGGCGGTTGACAAAGTTTCGTACAATTCTAACTTCTCTATCACCGATTTGACAATATCCCTACGACATATATACATAATAGTGCCCCAGTTCCTTTTCAAAATCACACTTTGTCTAAAAAGCAGATCACGTAGTTACTCTTTTCCAGTCCAGTCACATTTCAGAATTACTCAGATATTCGTCAACTAACAATGCATTTTATATTTCCCCATTGTTTCTAGATCAGGAGACAATGGAAAATATCGGCTTCGTCGGAAAATCAGAATGAATAGAAAATCTCAGTAAGGCGTTATTACAACGGCTTGTCATTTCACATCATGCCTGACTGGCGTAAGGGGCAGAAGAACCTTTCTTTTATCTGTTTCATTTATGTTAAATAGGCTTTAATGTTAATATGGAACTGACACGTCTTCAAGATGACTGGCATCCTTAATAACAGGACATCGACAATGATATCCATATAAATATAGTTACCCACAGTTTATCATTTCACTAAGATTTAAAATAAATATAAACTGCATAATGTAACATAAGTTTATGTGATAATAATCAAGATATCATTAACTTAACCATTCAATCCTTCCATTATAAAAATCACATTGAATTATTATAAATAAGCCGTATCAATATCAGCCCACCGAGTAAATCGATACTTTACGGCTTATTTAAAACACATAGACAATTTTTTCCGCAAAATAACCTAGGTCAGTAATTAATACGCGAATCATAATTACTATTTCGTAATAACTGACATTATATTCTATAATTAAGGCCTGCGACGGTATTAATGTAAGAGAAATAGGTTATAACGTCACGCCCACACTTACGACACGACCTACGGTCACAAAATGGATAGGTACAGAAGATTGGCTTCATTGAAGGAGCGAAAACAATCTTAGGATCGCTTGCACCTCATATCACTAAATGTGTTTAGCGCTAAACATATTTTTTTAAACATAATTCTGTCACTGTTGTCTTGAAATGATTGACAGAAACATATGATATTTTCAATACGTTTAACGAAAAACGCATTTAGTGATTCGTGGTACAAGCGGGCCTTAGACGTGTACGTATGGAGATCTCAAACGATCTCAAACGAATTTTGTCAGTCGCGGGTGCTTGCGAGTGCGCTTGCACTCGTTGTACGTGAAGCGTGTATATGTGTGGGTGCGATTACGCTCGTTGTATGAAGTTGACTTTCTGTACTAATCTGTTGTATGGCGACACCCACCCATATAAAGTATACTACCATACGTACACATTACTTATGGTTGTGTTAGTACCTATCGATTCAAGGGGTGAGTCAGGGTACTTATACATATGATATTTTTGATGACATTTAAAGAGAAACCTGTCTGTGAATGCGAGTAGCATGCAGGCTAGATTAAATAAATGATCATTATTTTAATATTGTGAATGTGAAGATTATGTGGGTCATTGTTGCTTTTTTTTACCCTCTCAGCTAGTTTTAATCATAGTCTGGCAGTTTGAGTATTTTTTGTGGCCTACCCAAATGTCCTTTCTTTGGTATAGTTCGTCGAATCGTTGAGCTCAAGTTCTGAGACAGGTCCACTCAATCTGTGTGGTTTTTCCTCAAAAGACCATTTCAGACACAAAACTACATGGTCTTCACATCATCTGACCAAGATTATGTCTGGACTTTAAAAGAGACTGTGACCTCTGAGTTTGTTTCGGCCTTTCTTCTCAGTTTTTAAAATATGATTGACGTGTAAAAGTGTTGTACAAACATATTTACAGAAATAAAATCATTTATCATTTATACATATATTATTTTAATTAATTTCTGTAATTATACACCCAGAATGTATGTTGACGTCGTAAAGTTATATAAATTGCTGAAATTATAATTTCAATTCGAACGTTGTTTATTGATATGAATAAATTATGTTATAATTTCGAGGAAGGAAAGTTTTTAATTTTATGTTTAATGCTTTTTGTTATGACAAAAGGGATATTGCACCAAATAAACGGAAGTAAAGTCACGTGGTTTATGAATGTATGCACAGGAATACGTGGAGAATTATGTATACGTTTTTTTTTTTAAACTCATCTAAGTTAGTGCCCGTCGTAGAAGTGTTACTAACCAAGTTATAACATAGTGTTTTATGCCTCTATTCATAGCTTTATCGTCTCATAATATTAAGTAGATTCTTTCATAACTTCCGATACTAAAAACGACCGAAAAAATCTTTTAGGGCCAAAGCACACACCATACTTTGAGCTCGCCATAATTTTGTGATATTGGCGACGATTCTCTTATTCACGAACTATACTAATTAGAAAAGAATTGACATCTCTTACTGACAGACAGTTCGAGAAAAGGACGATGACAAAAAATAACTAAGTTAGAGATGTCGGATGTCAAATTAGTTAGTATGTACTAATTGTATGTTATGTTATGTGCCTAGAATGCCTAGACTTCGCCGTGTTTTTAGTCTATGCGTTTTGATTTGTCAATTACACATGTATAGAACTTTTAGGTAAACTAAAATTTACGATGGTATATGTTTGTCCCTTTCTTGGTTTATTAGAGAGAAAAAAATGGAAATCGACCGAATCGGTAGAGTGCGCGCAAAATAAGTCTGCACGCGGGCGAAAAATAATCGTTTGCCGCCATCTCGACGTTTATATCAGGTATCAAGAGAGTGTGCTGTGTTCCGTGTTTTCCAAAGTAAATAATCGCCATCATTATGCCGGAAGTGATTAAAAGTGCTGGTAGGGATATAGTCTTGAAGGTCAAACACGCGCGCAGACTTAGCTTGCGCGCACTTTACCATTGTTCGGTTCAATTTTAATTTTCGTTTTTTTTTCGAGGCAGTTCGAATTAGGCTCGACACTCGCTGTCCAGAAATAGAGAGGTTTATGCAATGACTGCTCTTTTAAGGTTTTTGGTATCGTGTGCTATTTTTTCACTAAAAGCTTTTTTATATAGGTCTACATTTTAATATACCTATATTATGTAAATATTTAATTTATGCTATATCTTACCACTGGAGGCGTTTTCCGAGGCGAACAGCGGGGCGGCGTTGTAATCTGTAATAAATAACATTTTAAGGTCAGTGTCAAAATAAGGTTAATAAATTAATATAGCAAAACAAGAGTACTATTTGGAGTTTAAATTTTTACTAGTTTCAGCCCGCGACTTCGTCGGCGTGAAATTTCTTGCTTTAACATAGAATAAAATATCATATGACACTCGTTAATACTACGAGTATAGCTTTCCATTAGTGAAAGAGTTATAATAAAAAAAAAAAAAAAATGTTTATTTCATCAACTTATGTAAATTACATTGTTAAGTTTGGAGTCACCTTTTAAGCAAAGATTTGCTTGTATTACGTGGTGGTATAATATTATTATAGTATAGATAATAGATAAGATCAATAGTCTAGTGGTTGCAAGATACCAACTTATTTAATCTGCCATCAGCTCCAATCAGCTTTCGCTGAAGAAAAAATGTTGCCCGGGAAATGGTAATATTGCCTTACAAAGGGCCTGAAATTAAATGACAGAACTGAAGGTTTTTGATGTGTTTTAATGTAATATGACAAACAAATTGATGTAGATGTATTTGTTTTTGTTTCTTTTTGGTTACGAATGGAGCATGAAGAAACTTAACAGCTTACCTAGACAAACTACATGACATTGGGCTAGACAGTAAAAATACTACCCACATTTTCGTTTAGGTACTCGTATAAAGGAATGGAAAAAACGTGTAGGTTTTGGGGACCCCGTCAGGAAAGAAGTTCCTTAAACTTTTTCTTCAACTCGACAAATTTGAAAATTTATGCAGCCGCCATTTTGGATTTTCATTTTGATCTCACTATCGACTTTCTTTACACCCTCGAAAACCATGAAAACGACACCCACGATAAAAAAAAAAATATTTTTGCAGCTGCTATCTTGGAATTTCATTTTGACCCCACTATTAGCTTCAGCACCCTCGAAAATCATGAAATCGACACCCAGGATGAAAAAAATGAAACTTTTCGCAGCCGCCATCTTGGATTTTCATTTTGATCTCACTATCGGCTTTAGCACCCTCGAAAACCATGAAAACTGTCTCTCTTTGTCTCTTTCTATTATATATAATAAAAAGAAGCATGGACGGGGCATAACGCTTTTGCGTTACGTGACGATTCAACAAAAAAAAAAAACTCCTACCGCTAGCAGCACCGTTAAAGAACTAGGTTCCAATAAAAAAAAGAGTTATGGTTTTTCATAGATCTATCTTATTTAATTTTGCATAGAACAGAATATAATATTTATAATACTCTTTATTATGTATACCTTACAGACATATTGTAAAAATTTTACATAGGGTGACACAATGGGCCACGTTTGATGTCATAGTTTTTTAAACATAAATTTCCAGTTTGCACCATACATTAAAGTTTAAGTTTACTTAGTTAGCTGTGGACCTAGGTATCTGAGGTTGTGATACCTTACAAACTCTTATGTAACCCATGGTTTTCCCGATTCAGATAAGTAACTATCTTTGAGAAACATAAAAGGTGTACAGTATTTTATATTCACAACAACAATACACCATTGTTTACACGGTGATTCACATAACATGTAAATGATTAAATAAGCGGTTTTACTTAGGTTTCTAAGGCTATTTTATCAAATTAATTCTTATAATTTTGTAAAAACACGCGATAATTTTTCTCTGTACTGTACTAATGTCATTTTCCTACTATTTAGTTTAATAACTCTGACTTTCTTTGTCCACTATCCACGTAATACTTCGTTTAGTCTATAGTTCATTTTTCATCACAAGTAATTTTATATTTCAAGGACGAGAGATATTGAAATCTAGTTTACTGGTAAGAGAGATAATTAGGATTTTATTAGACGGCGTTTATCAAACAAAGCGTTTTACTTTCATCTCTGTAAAAAGAACGCTCAAGTATTTAAAGTAGGTTTGGAGTTAGTAATAGATTAGGTAGATTTTGTAATCAGCCAACCACGTTAATGTTCTAAAGGTAATTTCTATAGTTAAGCCTTAATTTCTCCCTAAGCATTTTTCTCTGACGTCCTTCCTAGAAATTTTTGCCCAGCATCGGGCTCAAAACAATACAGCCTTTTTCACCATGCCTAACACATGAATGAATTCCTGAACGCTATAAGAAAGACATGCCGTAAGATGCCATTTGGCCTTTTCGTATTTTTTTTTTCGCTTAAAATATTTTTTTTTTGCCATGCTTGAGATATCCGGCTATTGCAAGAAGTGCCACCAAATTAGTAGAGGTAATTTTCAAGGAAAAAACAACATAGATATCTACATCGTGAAAGAACTAGATAAGACATAAGACATTGTCATTGATGCCATGTGAGGAGGAAACCGTCTAGGCATCTGTGGGCGTTAGCGGACGCCTGTACGACCGGATAAGCCCAGATTGAGCCGACAAAGATGAAAATTCTTATGAAGTTTTCATGTCAACCGAGTAGATGTTAATGTTTACCAGGATTTTTTAATATAAGTCTGTTTAATTGTAAACAAGAAGATCTGTCATTGAAATGAGGTTGAAATAACAAGAATTTTCTAATGTAGACTTATTTTCAAGAAGAATTATTTTATGAATTCCAATTTCTAGGAAACAGCACCTACCGATTTTAATATAGCTGAGTTGATTGACCAACTATTTAATTGTCGAACTCCCCAACTAGCACCATAGTTTCCGAAAAACCAATTAATTATTCAACGAAAGCTTTAATTTCAATCCAATTCATTTTCAAACGACTCCCATCGATAGGAAACCCCAAACATAATTGAACGATGAAGGAAGGCCGCGGGGTAAACGACACTCGTTCGAACGATTACACAACCACCGTCCATTTAACTTTGACCTCTATCCCCCAAACCGAACGTAAACAAAACACTACGCCCGCGGGGGTTTTTATTTAATGGTCGCGGTGGACACCATTCAATTAGGGACTGTCGGTATGCAGTTTTTATATTGTGTTGCGAAGGTCATTATGTATTATTATGGGAATTAAAAGCGATAAGACAGAATGAGTTTGTGTTAGGTATAAATAACATGATGATTGTAGGTAGTTTATCAAAGCTGATTTGATAAAATAATATTGTGAAGTATTCATTCGTTTAACGATTCTGTTCTTATTTAGTAACTGTTAATTTAGCGTAGGTAACTGCTATGTATGAATCAGAAAGCGGACTCAAACAGGATGATTGAGCCGCTGATTCTATGACTGTATCCTAACAACGTGAAATTCATAAATAATATTGATCGAGATCAATTTCCAATCAAAAGGTAATCGCGCTACTCGATTTCTATAAATTGGATTCAAAGAAAGCTCGACCAATAAAAACCTATTCTATTTTCGTATTTACATCGAAAGGATCCGTCAAGACTGGTAGGATTGACCGAAAACCTTCATTATTCATTTATAAAATGGCAACTAAGAAAAAAAAATAGGACCCTCCTTCCCAAAGACAGTTTGACATTGAGTCATTAGTTAGGTGAGGTGGTATGCCCTACGTTTCTATCATGTTCAGTATGTTTAACCACCCCGAGGTCATTGACCACATAATTTGAATACATGCCAAGGTAGCTAAATTAACGATTGGTAAATTGATTTGGAGACAGACAGGGAGACAGGCTAAATGGCATTTTTCGGCATTGTGAATTTCATGCCATGATAAATTTTCACGGGTAAAATTACTTGTTTCAGGCAGCGTCAAAAGTACCAATAGTTTATTTTTCTTTTACTGTATTTTTTGTGTCTTATTTAAAAGAATTTGATTACCCTCTTAGATGAAGTTTAGATTCGAGGACAGAATAGTACTTTAGTGTGTTATATAGGTCCAAGTGCTGCGCTTTAAAAAAATAATCAGAGCAGCATGGTTTGATCTAAATTGAACTTGGCGTAGGGTAAACAGAATTGCTGTTGTGGGGGAGTAATCACTCTTTATATGTATTTAAAGGAACTTTTCCACCCTGGTTAGCAAGGTGACATACCCGAATTTAAATAGTAGCACATCAAATGTCAAATTGCCAACCTTTGGATTGTTATTTTGGCAAGTGGCAGTGTGTCAACGTTAAAAGGTGAGGTTTCCGTGTCAAAAGAGAATATTTAAATAATTCAAATACGTCACATTACTAAAGTAATGATGGCGACTGTTAGAAAGAGACAAATGAACGCCGGAATGTCTCCTTCCATTGTTTAGTTATTTTGTAATAAAAGGTTGCTAAGGCACCGTTAATCATCACTGAATAAAGGCACCTGCAAACAGGCGCGGCGTGACTTATGTAGAACCATTTCCATGAAGTTTTCATAGAATTTGTGCTACTAGAGTCGCGTCGCGCCTGTTTGCTTGCTGTTTGCTGTTAGATAGTATAACGAATTACCTACTCTTAGTTACTACACCTAAAAACAACTTGGCTTTATATAAAAACATCAAAGTTACGACCAAGCTATTATAAGAAAGTATAATAAGCATTGATATTGAAAGAAGACTCGGTATCGAAGTGACATACTGATCGAGTACTCAGTTGTAGAGCTGGCTACTTTATGTATGTACTGCTGTCTACATCAGCCGCATGCAAATGTATTATGTATGCCTCACACTCCCATACACCCACACACCCATACGCACTGACACATCTACACACCTACACACTGACACACTACACACATTCACACCATGTTTACCGAACATTATTCTAATTCAGGTTTCGCACACACACATGCTTGTGCCCATGTGTGAGCAGGATCGCGGCCTCTTTGCGTATAACTATAAGTTAATGTATCCTCAAAATGTAGTGTCAAGTGAAAATAACGATATTGTTATCTGTTCTTGTAATATTGTTAGTCATTATTTGGAGAACAGATAGAGTTGTTGATTTGTGTCTATCATTTTCAAAGCGGAAAACTATGTGACGTTTTTTTAGGAGTTTATTTTAATGGTATAGTGGGCGAGGCAATATAATATAATAATCCTTTTATTTTCATTGGAACTGGTAATAATATAAGCTAGCAAAAACTCTTCATAAAAATATAGACTGCTCATCTATAAAAATAAACTTTTGACAGTTTTATGCCGACTCTACAAGGTTCAATTATCACTATTACGTCAAGCAATCTGATTCTTTCATCTTTTCTTTTTATTCTAAGAAAAATATCCCCAAAGTCGTGTAGGTCGAATAAAGATATTTTCGCAAGGTGACTTCCGTTAGACTCAGCACGAACTTGGCAATTCAATAAATCTCATTCTAGACCCAGTCAGGTACTTACCCAGACCGACTCGACCGACGACGCTGGGACACTAAACCAAGAAATATGCACAAAAATAAAATTTTATAGCATCTAGAAACAAAGGTCTCTCTTCAAGGCGTAGGTATTCATGCAATTTTATGTGCAATAACTCGAATACTTATTTTGTTTTAATTTTATAACGAACAAATATAGCTTCTACTTTATCACGTGCCGTACCTACAAAGGCTATATTTGATTGCTAATTCCGAATATCGTCGGTAATTGCCGAGTATTCTCGACCTATGTCACTAAGGAACGATCAGTGTATGCCCGACTGACCGTACTCGCGTCGAGCACAAATATACGATGCACGATGTATAAGTGCACGTATACACGACGCACACGCACAGCACGCGCCCCTATGTATTCATTACGATTCCCCGTCCCCACTTTATGTAACAGGTTAGGGCTTGCGCGGACGAACCTAGGTTTAAGTGATTGCGGAGTAATTGTGGGTTAGGCTTCACGTTTTTATGGTAGACGCGTTTGAAAGTTGCAATTGTCGTTTTGAGTTTTTATTATGCTTGTCAGTTAAAAATTAGAGAGTTGACTTTAAGATTTCAAATCATGATGATATACAACCAGTTTTTGAAATTAAGCTTAACACCCAATTAAAGCAAAACCATGAAACGCAAACCATACTACAAGCAAAACTAGTACACAATAATATCTATTTGTCTAGACCAGACAAATCCCCTTGAAACCTGCCTCAACAACCTAATAGCGCTCCGTCGAGCGTTGCTAACTCAATTTGAAACAGGCGCCCTTGGGATCTAGACAACCCTGGATGAAGGGGGAAGGGGGGGCAAGTCCTGACCACGCACAACCGCCAGCCGTTGCGTTCGCCGGCCTATATTTAGAGTTGCATTTCTCTCTGCATGTATGTGTATGTTTACTCAACGGCGAAACTACGTTTTTAGATTTAGTACTTCAAAAGCGTATGCGTGGTTCCTTCGATTTTGAAACTCCATTTAAGTTGTTTGATGTGGGGTTTACTGAGTCGTGTTTTGTGGGTTTAACGGATTTTTGTGTAAACGTTTCAGTTACAGATCAAATAATATATATCAAGAAGAATAAAGATACAGTAATAGCCACGTTTACTCGCATTTCATATCGTTTACGGTTGATTTATGTTTTACAAACTTTGAGGTAGTACCTAATATTACCTATATACATCCACCACATTTAGGCTAGGTATGTATACAACTAAATAATATACCTAGTCAACGTTTCTCAATTTTGCTGTGTTTCCCTCGAGACATTTATTTTATATTGGAACTATTCATGAATGTCAGTTGCATAATACCTACTGTCATTTACGAAAATACTTAATTGACACTACGCTTTATTAAGACAGAAAATACTGAAATTGACCATAAAGACAATAAAATAATGGTGCAGTTTCTGCCTACCCCCATGAGAAGCAGGCGTGAGTTTATCTATGTGTTTAAGCTGAAATAAAATTAGCTTTATGACAAAAGGTCGCAACATGTTTAAAAACTAAATCTTTTAAAAGTAGGTATCACAAATAGATTGGATTATTCAAAACTTTTATATTTAATTAATAATGAGGCATATGAACACAGACTGCTGCTCTCTTGTCGCTCGTAGTCACCTGCAATTGTAAGATAAATGGCTGTTGCAAGCATGTTATCAATTAAACGCACATTAATATTATCATCGGCCCGGAGACATGCTCCATTACCGATAAATGTGTTTCATGTTTCATATAGCTTGTATTACGTAGGATTAGGTCTATTGTGGGCATATGTAGATATCTAAAGAAAGTGGGTAAATGTGATCAAGTCAAAATAAATGTCACGAAAAATTGGTATAGTGCCTAAATCTTAAGTTACTAAAGGTTTAGGTACACCAAATTGCAATACGATTCATCATTTCAGCCCATTTCAGCCTGTATTAGCCCATAGATGGACGCTTAATAATAGACCCTCTTTGTAATATATCTCTTTTGAGTTTGACTGAAAATTAACAAGTCCGACTAGAAAACTAACTGAAAACTTTAATTTTATCAAAACCAGTGTAAAAAATGAATAACAAAACGTGTGTTTACATATGTATGTGTATCTACAATAAGTAATGTAGTTCGCCATGGTGTCACTTTCTGTCGGCTTGTATGATTATAGGTTCTCCGTAATGTGAAGAACTTAAACGGTTGGTGATTTTCTGATTGCTAGGTTAAATTTTATAACGAAAACGCTACTAAGGGAGACATTGAACTAAGAGGATTTACGCCCATTTCCGTTTGAGGACCGACAGCAGGTACTGTATTGAAAGTTGTATTTATAGCTTTAAGGCGTGCCTAATTGTCTTCCTATGTTTTTTCTTGTCTCTTAAACTATAATAGTTCTGCAATTCAATATTCAAAAATAATATGATTTTCAAAATCTATATCTCTGAAATTGAAATTAGGAGCTAGTTATCCTTCATTACCTATTATCTTAACCAGATCTTTAATTAAGTTCTATATCACTAACAATAGATTATTTTGCAGTGACACTATGAACTAAGACTATTTTAATATCAAACACTTTGTCAAATCTTGGCTACGTAACCTCTGCAATTAAATTCTCTGTCCAATTCTTGGCTAGTTGTTTATCTGGGCTAGTCTATTATGTTATTTTTATGTCTTCGTCTAAACGATTTGGCCTAAATATAAATCATACTTGTGTAGTTCCTTCTTTATAATTCTGAAAAGTAGTATATCATCCATTACTAGAACAATTAACGATTATTCTTTGTACTTTACATAAATTAAGTAACACTTTTACCCTCTGGCTATTTTCAATAATTATATATAGTGCAGTACACACACCACTAAAAGTCAGAGAGTATTAAAATAACATGACCACATCGTCCACATAGACTTCACTCAAGCCGTCCTACCTACGCGTACGCCTTTATTTGAAAAGACGTTGTGTGACACAAAACACAAGCTGCAAAGGAAACACTAAGCAACATGTTATTAAGTATTATAGCGAAAGCCATAACAACCATGTTACTGTCGCTACGACATTGAACTGTGAGAAACCAACGCCCATATCCCTTGCACACTGTAATAAAAATTGCATAGCAGAACTTTATAAAGAAAATGTACTAACTAGCAATTTACGTACTTATGACAAATTTGAGAATGGTGACCAAAATTAAGAAAATGAAGACAACGAATGTTTAGAGGTTGATAGTTAATAAGGTGATAATTGATGTAGAAACATAGGTCGAATTAAAAGCAGTGGCAAAGGAACTTAAAACAAAATCACTTAAAAGACTGAAAACATAAAAAAAACACGAGCAAATAGAAAGAGTCAAGCCGAATCGGACGAAGAACGCATATATAAGTTGAAAAATATGCAAGGATGATTAATTTAATCTTCAGAATTTTCATTTTAAACGGACCACGTTAAATTAAGATAAAGAATGTAGTAAGAGAACTTTGGAATTTCAGTTTTCTTAATTATAACTTAGACTTTAATGAATGTCTGACTAAACAAGTTTCTTAACGTCTTTCAACTTTAAAATTAAGATTAAAAGAATTAGAAAATCTGTTTCCAAGAGAATAAGAACCAAAAGTATAAGCTCAACTGAACAACAAAACATTGATTTGTTTTGTGGAATATCAATAAGATGGTTTAACATCATGTATTTTAAGATGCCCATGAACAATCTAAGGATTCCTACATGAGGCACCATAGCATCCCACATGGTTGGACATAATGTCGTCGGGTACAATAGGCTCATCTGCAATGGCCGCTCGTCACCTCTCGAGGTGTCATCGCGTGTGTGGGTGTAACCGCATCCCCCCTTCCCCCCAGACCTTCACTTCGCCCTCTGCCCTAAAGCCTTGAGAAGCCTATGTAACTTAGTACCACATGAGATGTTTTCAACAAAAATTATTTCAATAGATAACATTGTTCGGGATTCTAGTTTGTAACTGTCTGAGGAACAGTGTCCGTGTGAAGGCAGATTTTGTGGAGCCCAGTCACAAATTGCAATCTTCATAGTTTATTAGCTATGACCACGGTACTCTATTTGCAGTTCGCTATTCATTATGAGGATTAATTTAATAATATTTCCAATTAACTTAATAAACTTCGTCAACTATGTTCAAAATTATTAAGTTTTATTAAATGCAAATTCATTAAGACGGCCATATTTCATCGCACAAACCTATCCCACAGGCGATAATAAATTATATGTTATAATATTACAACAACTTGATTAATCCTCTTCATGAAAAACATGATGTATCAACACGCTTGTCTGTTTTTTCCTGTTCCGATAAAAATAACACTAATTGCTTAATAACATCGATGTGGAGAGCACAGCACCCACTGTACGTGATCAGAACAATATCACGAGCGAAATCATATTTTCCAACAAGTTTCACTCGGGTCGAGCTTTCTGCGAAAGAGAAACCAAGTGCGGCGCAGCGGAAAATGAAGAAAAACTTCATGAAAAACGCGTTATGGCAAGCGGCGTGACACCACGTCCTACACAATAACATAAATCGATAATAGGAAGCCCTCCGACTAGTTCAGCAGTGCGTGCGACCGACCTAATACACCCACTACGGCGACCGCATGCAATGCGGGCTAAATATACAGGGACCCGCTGCGTTCCTGCGTTGCAGCGCGCCGAACGGAACTTATGTCGCAACGACAACGTCCACAATTGCTTGTTCAGAGAAAATAACCGGTTTCACCAGCGCGGCGAGCGATTCACGACCCTGTGGCGTTGGCGTGCGGTGCTGTTTGGTGTGCAGTGGGCGCGGAAGAAGGCCGTTTCGCAAGCCAGCCGCCGCGGTAATAACACAGCTAGGTGCATTCTCGCTGCAATTTCGCTCTCGGTCGGGCTGTGTGTTTGTGGCGCGCTGAAGATCAGGGCTAACGATCGGCGTGCGTGCTCCGTCTCGGTCGCACCCGCGCCTCGGCGACTGTCTCGCAAAAGAAACGCTACAACTTTATCTGACAGCGACGCGACGCGAAGCCCGAGAGGCTTTTGTGCGTTTTCCATGTTTATGTTTATAGGAGAGCACGTACAAGGGGTGCTTTGAACGCCAGTTGCTTGCTGTTGCGTGGTTATAAATTCTGCGACGGTCTTGTTTTTATTTCAAAGCGTGTGTTTGTACCGAACGGTGCTATGGCGGCGTAGTTTTAGTGCAATAATATTGTTAGACCATAAGATTTTATTATTAACGACAGCATTGGTGTAGGTGTATTGATTGTGGGATGAATTTCAATAAACGGAATGCCGTGTCCATTAGCACGTACCATAAAGTTTTGTCTTATATCCTTTTTATTATACTATAAGCAGAATTCGCGAAATACAATGAATTGGTCCTAAGAAACAATTCTGCACAGATCAAACAGATCTTAATTCCAATATTTTCATAACGACATCTTGCTATATCATCAAAAACAGTTTTAAACTGACATAGAACTATATCCCAAATCCGTACAACTGAATAGGGGTAAGCTTATTTAGCTCATTCAAATTCGATGACCAGAGATTACCATACGAAAGTAGATACGTTTTGGTCAACGTGACGATGTCGAAAACGACGTCACTCGTGTTTAGACGATTTTATGACAATAATATTGTAGTGACACAATCAAATGGTTTATGTTAGTCATTGATTACAACATTGCTGTCTATTTGTTTACAAAGATTAGGAAAATGTGTTAAGTGAGAGGACTAATACAACGCCTCCGCTATGTATACAGTGTTCTCTGAAGGAGGTATGAGACAAAATGTAAACATCAACTCTTATGACGTCTTCATTTTATTATTGAAATGAGAGCTTAGACAATGTTCATTGATTGAAGTTAAATATATCTAAAATATGCAATATTAAAGTAGCTAATTAATTCAAATTACTGCAGTCAAAATGTACGTCAGTAAAACGTTTGTGTGTTCATTTCTAAAGCTGACTTTATATGTATCGTTTTTATTTACATTTCCTCTTCTATTGCAGTAAATAGGATGATGCAGATACAAAATGTTATTTTACCGTTGGAGGACACATTTTCAACTAGTTATCATTTTTTACCGACCTCGAACTTTAATTATTGCACGACTCATGATGCGAAGCATCAGAGAGTGCTTTACGATCGAAAATTTTTTTTCGCCTCATTTTGGCGGCTATTTTTATTATTATAGCCTTGTTAGTTCACGGAATCAAGATATTTTGCATACTATTGTCGAGATAATTTAATGGAGATTAATTTCATACTTTTTAAAAATTGATTTACTGCAATAGAATTGGAAAAAAACACCAAAATAGGTCAAAAAAAAATTCCTGTCCGTCATGTGTGAAACCCGGAAACACTGTAACTTGTGAAAAAATCCATTATTTGAGTTATTTTTTTTTTTTAAATTCTAATCGACAATTGTAGGTCACTGAATGCAAATGGCTAATTAATTCAGTGTCATTTAATTACAATTAATAAAAAACGAAAACTACAAGACTGTACATCTATTTTTTTTTTTTTTTTTATAGAATTGAATGAGATTATGAGGCGTGCACTTTTGGATTTTTTTATGTTTCTTTCATGTTATTTTATGTTTCAAAATTGTACCCATGTTTACAATTTTATAGTTTTCAATAGCAGATCGTTGCTCAAATTCCTCACTTGCTATTTAAATCTACCTCACTTTAACGGAAAGGGATGTCATTCAAGCCCCATATATTTTGCTCAGAGCTGTCCCTTAGGTTTTGTCATGGAGAAAAACACCGGTCGTAATTACATACATCTATTTTTATGAGTTTGTTGATGTGAAATAATGTTGTTCGCTCTTGTAGGCTTATTAGGTAGAAATGTAGTAAGGAATAAGTACAAAATTCCGATGAACAACTTGGGAAAGCCAGAGTTATAAATAGGATTATGATATTATTTGGTCACAGTGGAATTGTAAATGTTGGATTACAACGTTTTCTATGGAATTTTGGGAACGGCCGAAGATGCATATAGCACTTGAAAAGGTTAAACTGCTCGGTAAAGTAACCGCAAAAGGCATTCAGAATTGGATGCTTACAGGATGAAGAAGATTTCTAACAAGAAGAATTTCTCATAGTTAATGTCAGATATGAACCTAAATTGATTAACGGTCCTACTATTCATCATATTTACGATTTCCAGTAAGTTGTACCCACATAGTTGCATAAAATGGCCGGTTGCCAAGAACAGGGCTAAATCAGAAATCGTACACTAGAAGTAGAGCAGAAATTGTTGATCTCTATGGAGTTATGTAATGTTCTGTAATTAAATAGCGATTCGGTTGACTTTTGTTGTTGTTTTTTTATTCATGAGTAATCCTATTAAGAGCTTCTTTACTAAGAGCTTCTTGAAAGATCAAAATTTTCTTAGCAATAGATTTTATTTTACCCTGTATTTCAGTATGATGTTGGTGACTAACAAAATGAAGTTGTAGTTACTTTTTTGTATGCATTGCGAGAGTTTTCTACATAACCAGGTACATCGTGTCATCGTGCATATCAATAGCAAGTCTGTTACACACTAGACAAGCATCCGGTACAAAGTCGACGCGTCCAAGCGTCATACGTCAATTCAACCGCAAGAAAGCTCCTATATAATAAAATCTGAGGAGGTCGGCACAAATGAGATCTGAACTGACTTCGACGAAATTCGGGAAGGACACCATTTGGCGGTACGTTACGGCACGATGGCGTAACGGAACGAGTACTATATTTACTTTCAGGCACGTGTTCAGAACTGAATGGGCGAAGACCTTGCCCTTGAACCCGGGGGGAACGCACGCCGCCGCCCGCGGCACGCACCGCCCGCCCAAACGGCGACTGGCCGCGCCTCTGCCCATACCCCGCACCGCACCGCCCCGTACCGCACACCCCGCCACCCAAACTGATCAATAGCCTACTTCCTATTTACATCGCTTCCTGCCAATTTACATGAAAGAACCAATTTGTTTGACTGAAGGAATAATTTAATTTCAAAGAAACTAATTTATATGAGAGGATTTAATTAGAGACTTCGAGGAATTACTAAACGTTAACTTTCTCCAATACTTATAATAAACGAAGCTTTCTGTCTTTATCGAAGTTATTACATCGAACAGGCAGGAAACTTTTATTACATAATAACTAACCAATTACAGTATTGTTTCATGCATTTACTAGACAATTACGTGCTACCAACTGAATTGGGTGTTCTTCATTGAATTCGCCGTAAACTTGCGGCTTCCCACGAGAATGATTACTTTTGCATTTATTACTGGCATAAAAAATATAAACTATTTCCGTTTTAGTATAGTTCGCTTGGTGCAAATATACTTGGTCACGCGAACACGATAAGGTGAGGTATAATTATATGGTCAAGTTAAGACCTTACCTTACTGTGTAGCGTTTAGAAGTTGATAGTGACGTTGGTACTTAAAGTACTATGAGTTATATGGCATTCTTCTGACACAATGTTGCTCAGAATTGATGATGACTGTGTGGTCTAGGCGAGGCATACAGACTACATTGTATTAAGAATATGAATACAACCCTTTACTGTGCGGTTGATTTCGGACGTTCAGCGTTTTACAACACAACAACCAATACGTGTCTACAATGTTTCTTGAAAGGATTGCAAGTATGAAAAGTATTTATTATATCCTGTCCAAACCTTGGCTGCTACAATAGATATCAGCTACTTTATACTCCATAGGACCGAAGGATCAATTCAACCAAAAGGACCACTGTATATCCGTTGTATGTCCTTTGTCATTTTTCTACATTTATGATCTGTAATTTTTAAGGTGTGTACATATTAAAAAGTTTTCTGGAGTATTCTATTCTATTCTATCTATCCGTTCTTCAACATCATCTGCCTAGCCTATTCTATTCTATCTATCCGTTCTTCAAAATCATCTGACTAGCCTATTCCCAACTATGTTGGGGTCGGCTTCCGATTTAACCAGATTCAGCTGAATACCAGTATTTTACATGGAACGACTGCCTACCTGATCCCGACAACCTAATTACTGGGAAACAAGATACCCCTTGCTAAGACTGGCTATCAGGCTTTTGGGCTTCTGACGACTGTCAAAGATCTACGAATGACAGCCGGGACCAACGACTTAACGTGCTTTCCGAGGCACGAGGGTCTCGATATGTAATGGATGTCACCCATCCACCCATGTTTTTTCCTCAAAAGACCACTTCAGACGAATCTACATGGTCTTCACATGATCTGACCAATATTATGTCTGGACTTTAAAAGAGACTGTGACCTCTGAGTTTGTTTTGGCCTTTCTTCTCAGAGTAGTCAGATAGGAAACGCCGACCTCATCTAGTTTTTAAATATGATTGACGTGTAAGTGTTTGTACAAACCTATTTACAGAAATAAAATCATTTATCATTTTATCATTTATCCACGAACCGACCACGGCAAGCGTAGCTTAACCTTCGATAGACCCGTGTGGTTGTTATCTTTTAGCCACGAGCCCCTCTGAGTATTCTATCCCTTTTTCAACGTATTCCTCAAGCTTTTATCATATTCTAAAAGTATTAAAAGACCGCTTCATCCATTTCCTTTTAACATAGACCAATAGATAAATAGTGTATAGTTACAGTATTACATAAAGGTGATATTATGTTCAGCAGTCGCGCGATCAATAGTTTACGTCTAGTCTATTCAGGACCATTGCAGCTATATCGAGGGAGGGAATAACAGTTTTAATTGTGTTAACGAAATGGTGTGTGTGTGTGAATAAGTGGATGTTATTTTTTTATGAATATAATTTTTTAAGTGCTTATTTGTTGTAACAAATATCTTTAGTACGTTGTTGTATTCTTTCATTTTTACTGTCGCAGGTTTGCTTCAAGGACTTTTTTGTGCATTAAGGGGGATCCTTAGTTGTAGCCCGCCAAATTCAAATTTACTTTGATGTTTAGCAAATTGCAGCTCTATTTTACGTCGTATGGTGATCAAAATGCGATTCGCGACTGTAGGAATGGTATATTTAAAGTCCAAAGTTTGATGATTTATATGAAATTTATGATTATTATTCAAAAAATATACCATTCGTACAGTCGCGAATCACATTTTGATCAACATACGACGTGAAACAGAGCTGCAATTTGCAAAATCCTAAAGAAAATTTTAATTTGGCGGGCTATAGCTGAGGATTCACCATAAGAGTATCAAACGTTTTTGATAGTTTGCAATTGATTATTTGCATATAAGTTTCTTTCATTTTTGCCAAAAAGCTTTTTAGACACATTTCGGTCTTATTACAAAACAAGATTTTTCTTTAGTCATGGTTTAGATTTAAACAATCGAGCCTGTTTTTGAAATAAGAACCTAACAGAAATCGAAATACAGTTTATAAAACTGACAACTTAGTCTGGTCTTAGGTTTTCAATTTTGAATTAAGAACTTTACTAAAGACGGCATAAAGTTCGAGCTGGCTCGATGGTTTGGGCTCAGGCTGAAGTTACATCGTGTTTTGTAATGAGACGGTAAGAGTAACAGTATCAGACGCTTTTGTCAGTTCATAATTATTGCTTTGCTTGCCGAAGGGAAATCACATTGGGCACGCGACTGGTCAGTCGTGTGACCAATGTAATTTCCCTTCGGTTAAGATGACGAACTTCCATACAAACTGTCATCCCCTTTTCAACCCCTCTAGGGGGGTGAATTTTCTAAAGTCCTTAGTGTTCACATTCGCTTTATAAGGAACTCTTCTGCAAAATTTCATTCTTCTAGTCTCAGCGGCTTAGGCTGTACGCTGTATTGTCTGTCAGTGAATGAATGAAATCAAGATTTTCATAAATTAGAAAGTACTAGCTTTTGCCCGCGGCTTCGCCCGCGTTGAGGTCGGAAATTATCCCACGGGAAGGTACTACCGAAATAAAAAGTATCCCATATGTTAATCCAGGTTATAAACTATATGTGTTCCAAATTCCATCCGAATCTGTTCAGTAGTTTTTGCGTGAAGAGTATAAAACATCCATCCATCCTCACAAACTTTCACATTTATAATAATAGTAGGAAGTAAGATAATTATATTAACAGTTCGGATATCCTAAGTTAATTTTCAAGACAACTAGATTATTAATTTTTGCAAACATCAATCTGTGTTCTATCACAAATCGGATACCCTATATAAGATAATAATATCATAAATAATAATTATCATAATCCCTATCATGACATTTGGGATTATAGAGGAACTGTCAAATAAATAGGATTGCGATCAACAATGAATTACGCCATTACGATGCTAACTATTAAAATGAATCATTCTAAATATTATATTCTAATATACTGGGAACAATTTATAGTTGTCACCACGATAATATTTACGACTTGGAAGATAATAAGAAGTAATATATCTGGTTTATATGGCTTCGATATATTCATTCTGGACATATGAGGAAGTGTCATGATGCGAGAGCATAAAATATTTATTGTATTGCAATTCACTGTATTTTAAATATGGAATCTTTTATTTCTATTGTCCCCAACCTGCAAACCTGAAGTTTAATACCCAAATTGTAATACCCAAATTTAGATTAACTAAAACAAGCGAGTCATTTCTCATAAACAGTATCCGCTTTTATAACAAGTTGCCAAAGTTAGTTACAGAACTTAGCGATGGAAAATTCAAAACCCACATCAAACGTATACTTATCAAAAATGCATATTATAACATTAAAGACTACGTTGAAGACGAGGAAGTTTGGCAATAATTCCTTCTGCACATGTGGCTTCCCTGTACCACATTAACGGCATCACTAAGTAAATGTATATTAACTGTTCCCAAATTACAAGTTTTTTGTTTCTTTTTACTTACTTCTTTGACATAATCTCATTATTTGACATTATATACTTCGGATTCTTATTTCAACTCCTTATTTATGGCTTTTGTGGATAGGATTTTGATTCCGATTTGTTTCAGTAGTAATGGCAATCATGTCATTTAGTCTAAATAGGCTTTTATTTTTATATAGATTCTTTTATATTTTGTGAATGTGAGAACGTTGTAGACCTAACTTGTAGACTAGATTTGTGGACCTTTTTATATTTTGTTGAGAACATGTTACTTGTTGACAGGCCTACACTGTCCTCCCATATCTATCAACACTGTAATTGGAAACATTGTAAAAGCCCTTTATTTTTAAAAGAGTAACCGTGGAGTTTCTTGCCGGCTCTTCTCCATAGGAAACAACCAATTGGAACCGTGCACCTAGCTTCTGACGTTTCATAAGTGCCCATGTTGGTTTATGTGAAATAAAATATTTTGATTTTTTTGATTTATAAAAAAGATCTGATGATTTTCAAACAAAGGAACAAAAAACAACTTGGTCTTCCTCGTGTCCAACACTATTAATATTATAGTTTTTTTATTCATTATTATAGCACTTGAACCAGCAGTAAATAGGGCAATGGTCAAGTGTTAATTATGCAGTCAATGAAAAAAATAATTACTAAACTCAAGCTTGTCCCATTAATTATGTTTATGGACACTTAATAACAATTTAAAATACTTATTTTTGCTATAAAATGGTTCCTTTGTAATAAAACATTAAGTTTATTAAGCAACCGTAGCTTGACACATAACTATAAATTAGATCGAACAAGATGTTAGAATCAGGTTAAGTCACAAACTGGTCTCACCTTGGCCAGTTTTCACATCTGCCACTTGTCGCTCCGCTGGACAAATAGGCCGGTCAAGCTTGACCATTGTCAATCACGTTGCGCCTGCGCAATCTTCTTGGCCATTGTTTCACAAAATGGAATCGTTGGGAACTTAAAATTTCATTGTTTGCCTATCGTGTGCTTGCTGTTTCTGACTCCAAAGACCGGCCTCGTAATCCGATTATAGGTATCAAAATAAGCTAGTTTTGCAATATAATTTCAAATGCCAAATTGTAGAATAAAAAACGATTTTAATCTTTGCTTACTCATAGTAATGGCTCCCGCAGACAGGCGCGACGCAACAATCCCACGCGTATTCTGGTAGATCATTTTTTTTTCATAGAAATTGTTCTACTAGAGTCGCGTCGCGCCTGTCTGCGGGAGCCTTTATCTGTAGGCTCGTATTAAATATGATGGATTTAACGTGTATTTTATGCGATGATTGGTACATAAATTGATTTATTAATTAAATTTAATTGCACATCAAAAGCTTACTTATACATAATTGGATACGAACAAGTTGTGTTTATTCCTAATTAAGCTTCAAAGAGACTCTAAAGCGGTTAGTCCCGCTATGGTATGGTCCCGGTATGGCACCCTCTTAAAATACCTATCAAAAAGTCCCGCTATGGTACCCTTCAGTTTTTGGTACTGTTGTAAAGAAAAGTTATACAATGCGTTAAGAAAAAAATAGTATTAATAAAAAATATCTTTTCTTAACTAGTAAGCTATCACCAATTTAATTAGTTTTGTGTTTCTTAAATAATAGGGTTTGTCCTCAAAATAGTAGATCTGTCACCAAAATGTAGTCACCAAACAATGCAAAATCAGTTCCACAATAGCCGACGGAGTCCCGCTTCGCGGGACTCCTACTTCTGGGCGGTTTAAAAAAAAATAACCACGAAGGGGACGGTGGGGTCTTTCAGACCCCGCCGTCCCCTTCTAACCTAACCTGTCCGAGTCGGGGTGCCCCAAGTTGTACCAAATACCTGGGAACAATTTTTGTTTATCTGAGAACGAAAATATTTCGTGGCGATAGATGTATTGATACCCTAAATCAAGGTGGGATCATCCCAACGAGTAACAGTGTAACAGTAACTGTGACTCGTTGGGAATTATTATCCAAAACATTCCCAACGAGTCACACTGTTACCCGTTGAGGTGTGACTCGTTGGGAACAAGCTATTATTTTTTGTAGTTTATGTTTACAATTTGCGCCTTTTTCTCCATGTTGATTATTTGTAATTAATATTGTTGATTATTTTAAAAATTACATTGCAATTAATATTTCGTTTTACTGTTTGATATTTTTTTATAAATATTTTGAATTAATAAAAGACTGATTTAATATCGCAAACAGACGTTTTATTGATACACTCCTAAAAGTATTTATTTATAGATACACTTTTCTTTTCAGTTGTACCTTCTATTGTCTAACGTAGATCTAAAAGATGGGTACCATAGCGGGACTTTTTGATAGGTATTTTAAGAGGGTGCCATACCGGGACCATACCATAGCGGGACTAACCCCTCTAAAGTGTTTACTGTATTATAATGAACGATTAAGTGCCCGTGTTGGTAACAAACTATATTATTTCAATGTTAAAATCCCTTTTAAAGTTTCATTCCGATTCACCCCTGTATCCCTATTCATCCCGTTTGACGGTACTTAATAAAGAGTATTCTATTCTTTTAATCAAGAAAGAATAGCACTGCGAACACAAATCAATGTTACTCTACTTCTTTATTAGTTTGAATGTTACATAATAATAAACTATCAGTTAAATGTTAATGGGACATTATTGTCACAAAAGATACCTACTAAAGGTCCCAGTAGCCAAATATGGTACAGATTAACACACTATGTATAAAGATCATTGACTTATAATTATTATTCTCAACACCGAAGGCCGTACAGTGAAACGTCTCTAGCTAGGCTCATAACGCTCACCTTAAAAGCGAACTAAACAATTGAGAAGGTATTATATAAAGAGATCTGAATCATGATCCAGTTCCCAAATCCTAAGCTCCATTTGTGTTTATTTTTTATTTCGGTCAACGGTCGGAGGCGGCCCCTTTGTGCCCGCTCCATTGACATCGATTTCTAGGGTTAGATTTAAAACGACCGAAATAAACCACACGAATGGATAGTGCTTGTACATTCATAAATAAAGTACATAATTAGAGCCGTACAATTGGCTTTATACAAAGCTTTTGTCAATTCTTTTTAATCGGTCCCTTATAAAACAGGGTGCATCAGCTATAGACTCGCTAATCGTGAACAGTAGCGTAGAACCGTAACTCCAATACTGTTACGCTTCTTTAAAAACCATTACTTTTTTAACACAAACGACTAAATTATTCTTACAACAAGCGTGCAGATTTCAAAACCCACGCTCGGACTACTTGTTTTTCAAGGCTTTTTTTATTATGAATCGAGCAGCGGCGTACAATCAGATATTCCTGGCAGCCGATCAGTAATAACTATACAGATATTTAATGAGAACTTTAACCTCATCCTGCAGCGGATCCAGTTAATGTTAAAATATAATTTATATTTATTTAAATACATATAATAATAACTTTGAGATTGTTATTCAAACGCGTGAAGGAACCAAAAAACAAATTTCTGACATTTTGTTATAAAACGTCAATAAATATTATTATTAAAAAATGTGATACCCATTAAAAATGCTGAAGAATTTAATGAATAAAATGGCGGAGGCGACAGTATATTCATCTTTCATTCTCAAGATTGTATTATGGTGTCATTATAGCTTAGTCGTATATGTCGTGTATATGACACGTAGTAATAACGAAAGATTGGTTTTTTGGCTTCCACTGAACAGTGATAGCGAACCATTTGACGCATCGCTACGAGTATAATCAAAATATGTGTTTTCGACAAAAACGACGTGATTTGAATGAGCATAAAAATTGTAAGTACAACATTCGATGATCGCCAACAATGGGACGTCTTCGAAATTCAGTCAAACCATTCATATATTTATAGTAAGGTCACGGGGCAGTGTTTGGTCTAGGCGTTCGTTGGTGTCGAGCGTGTGTTGACCGGGCGATTCACCTTGAGACCGCACCTCGCTTCTTATAACCCCACCACGGCAAAATACCACTGGCCGGTTGTACACGTGTAGCAGTCTGCAGACGACGTAAACTGGCCGCGTACCACGTTTGGTACAATGCTCGAGACCGGTCCGCTTGCTGTGGGTGAGCGAGTTGTGGAATGCACGGACGGACCGAGACGCCGAGATTTGAAAGTGTGCTCCACCACGCCGCCCGCGACGCCTATCGACACACTATATTTCCGATACCGATTCAATACTCTTTCAACAGTGAAATCCCCCAATTTTCAATTCACTACACCGTATTCAAATAGTGAAACTTATTATTAAAACTTCCAGAGCGTGAGTTTCCATTTTTTCCACTGCGCCTAATGTTGGACCAACCAATTGTTTGGTAATTCAAAATTGCCTGTAATCACACGCTGTGATCTTCATTTTATATTATTACTGTTGGTTGGTAATTAAATTATCATATTTTATACATAAACACACTGTAAGTCGCACGCGCAGCCAGCAAGTCAAGCAAAAAATTGGGTTTCGTTTGTTAGAAAAATAATTATGATAATTTTCTGTCAACATCTCTTTTAGCTTTTGGTAAGCGCTGCGGTTTTTTGGACGACAATTTGTCATTTATGGTCAATTAATTATTTTTTACACCTTATTATTATAGCTTGTACCTAAGGCGGAATAACACAGATACTGGAACAAATCTGGCAGTCTTTCAAATAATTTTGGCTGTCCCAAATAACATCAACAAAGCGTTATAGTAAATATTCCACGTTGTAGCGCATCAAATTGGACAGACAATCAAGTTTCCTTGTCGTTATCCAACTTTGTTTACATCCTAGATAGTTCCTACGCGCGTCATGATTGTTTGCTAAGAACTACTTACCTATGTACACTACCTACTAGTCAACCTATTATAATTCTAACGCAGGCCGCAGCACGTTGAATGAACCTTTTACGTAAATGTTGTGTGACGCAACTGACATAATAAGCGTACTTGTGAGCTGTTAAATAATGAAATTAATGATACTAAAATAAATAAATAGTAACCGACCAGATGCAGGTGCAGCTAACTACTTCGTAGACATGTTTGTTTAAGATACAAAGTAGTTGAGACTGCCAGCTACCATTGGAATTTTACTAAAAGCGCTTGTGTTAAAATAGGAAGCAATGTAATGGAGGATAATCCAGTTAACCGTGAATGATTAATTGTAACAAGCGTCACTGAACGCCAGACGATATCGGAATGGACAACAATTAGCATCCACATGTAAACAACCATGAATCTAAATTAGATAAATAAATTAAAAATTCGCTTCAAATGTTAGACATGTTTCCCGACCGGTAAACATAGAGCTCTGGTATTTCAATCATTCACCCCTCAATCATCCTTTAGCTAGTGTTTCAGGGGAGGCGTCGGAGGTCTAATTAAACTGGACACAGTTTTAGTAAATGTAGGCTCGCCCCAATTCTGTTCGGTGACGTCATCGTCAGTGCGATGAACACTGAATAAATGATGATACTAAACGTGCCTCGTAAATGTTACGCGTTCACTTCAATGATACAGTTACTTTGTAATTAAGTTATACAGGCTAACTAAAAGTTAAAGTCGTGAATTATCCACAAAGTGTACCTTCATCGTGTACCTACTTGAATGTTCTAAAGTGAAATTTTGTGAATCAGTTTCCCATGCCACGTCCGTGTTTGACTTTCTCACGAAAAGGGCTTTTCACCGTTGCCTTCTTTGGCTTTATTCGTAGACTTAGTAACAAGAGCTTAGGTTGTTAATTGGCACAATCATTCATAGAAAATTTACCGAACAAAAATACCACTAGATAGGTCTCTTACAAATGACCTCATCGCATGTATGGCTTAGTTTAGGAACCAAATTCTTAATCCAACGAAAAAAAAGATCCAATCAAGCCTCAAATTGTAAAAAAAATTACTTTGTCTAATCCATCCTTACGGCTCGACAATGTCTTATGATTTCGACCATTAATATAAGTCGAACGTCGACGTGGTGGCGTCCACTTTGTCACTCACTCCTACATCCACGGCATAGAGTTGAGGATCGACTGGCATAAAAACGCCCACTCAGGTGTGGCGTGTAACTATTTGTTTTCATCGTACCCACGACTCGGAAACCCCGATGTTTTAACGTGCCGCCCCAATTCAAGTACAGAAATAACCCGGCTCTGTCCCAGATTTGTCCCCAGCTCCCTACGACGGACGTGCGATACGCATTGCCTGATTGTTGCCCCGACTTTGCTGGTCAAATGTCCCAGTGCATTGCTTTTACAATCGGATTCAAACTTTCCATTCCGCTTGAGCAATCGATCAAAACGAATAGATATGATAGAGGGGAGATAGCTGTAAGTAAGTTATTAGGTTTTTATGTTTATTTATTTAAGGTATTGAGGTCATAGAACTTTAAAAAAAAAACTGAATTGTTAACATGAATTTCGGTGGGACTCAAAAAATGTTTTTTTGGGAAACCGACAAAGTTCGACTCAAAGGACCAAAAAAAAACCGAAACAATAAATCTTAAAATCGATTCGTGTCATCGAATTAGTGATCAAGTCGTGCTTGTATTCGGCGTCATGCCTCGCATTCCCTTTTGTTTCCCGTGCGACACGTGTCGACCGTCGCGCGTCCGTCTGAGGCCCGTTATCGTATAACTCCTCGCTATAAGTATGGGTGGTATAGTATCCGAATATCGGTGGCGTGCGGGGTGAACGACCTCTCAGGCACCTGCAATCGGCCGCTGTTGACACAAGCAACTGACGGCCGTGACGCTTCCAAGTGATAATGAGAGTCAGTGCAACGGACTTGAGATTTCAGTGTGACTAGGATAAACTCAACGATTATTATTGGCTTCTGCACCTCAAATATTTGATCTGATGTGTTTGTAAGTCTTGCTTGCTGCTGTTGTTTGTGTTTAGTCTGGTTTAACTCTGTATAAATTCGTTGCCTATACCTACCTACAAGGATAAAAGATGATTTCCTCATCATGACGCAACATTGATTTATTTATTTTTTTGCCTTTGTCTAAATTAAAAATATATCTTTCATATCTTTATTTTATCAAAATGGTCTCTGCGTGTGACTAGTCGTTAATTATTTTGATTTCAATTAATGAATTGTATATAATTAATTATGCATGGGGACGGCGAACATTAGAGGACGCTTGCTCGGGTGACAAAGTAGAGGTCGCAACTATTGTAACGTTGCAATGAACTATTACACAAGGTCAATTCGCTATTGCTTATTCATTGTTACTAGCAACCGCTATTTTACATTACTAAATGGAGCACGTATATTTTGGGAAGATCAATTTGAAATTTCGATCAAAGAGTAGAAATATCATGTTACTGTACACACGTGTATGAATTCACAATTGAGAGTTTATTACGCGATCCACAGTTTTCCCGCGCGGGGGAATGAGGGCGCGGCCTTGTCCCGCTTCTCAGATTGGCACATTTTTATCTACTCTTTGAACTATAGCCAACGCCAGGCAGACTTTCGGTTTGATTGATAGAGTATAGTGTGCATAGTACGACAGAAAAATGAATACCATAAATCACTAATTAGTAATTAAGAATATAACAAAAAAATTAATACCTATTTAGGCCAGTACCCTAATATCTTAAAATGCTATCTATCACAATTTGAATAATTTTGAAGCCTATTGCTAATCCATTGCTTCATATGTTCGAGAAATGTGTCTGCTTAGCAACGTAAATAATGCAATGAATGTTGTTGAACTATCAAAATGAAAGCTATTCGTACTGGTAGTGTGTTACGCAATTACCCCGGAGCTCTTTGTTGTAAATCTACTGAAAAGTCGAACTTTTTTGTAATCTTTATGATTACTTTTACAAAATAAGATTTAAGTTGACCTTATACAATAACTGAAATGAAGAAGTTACTGTACTTGATAAGCAATACAGAAACAGATGTTGAACTTGAAAATATACTGATTAAATGAAAACAGCCATCAAAATAACAACAAAACAAATACATATTCCGAAGTAATTTAAATCAGACACAAACAATACAATACACAAACCCGAATTAAATAACGTTATTGCAGGATTATTTCATTTTCAATTTGAAATCAAAGTTGGATTGTTGAAAATTTAAATTTAAATTGTAGATGAAACGGCTGTGAATTCCGAAAATGTATTTATTTTGGAGCCGCATTCTCTATTACGGGTTTTAATATCTACATATACTGGTTTGCCATTATCGTCCACTAGTTGACCCATCTCTTTGAATGATTGGAATTCAATAAGAATTTTCGGGTTTCCAACTTTTTCTGTAGGTACAGCATTTTTTTTTTCTAAATCAACGTCATAATTATCATCAAAAGTATATTTCCCGGTCTTTGGAGTCGAACTCTGTTCAGAAACAGTGTTTTTTTTTTGTACGTATATCCAATGAAGGCTTTAGTATAATTCTATTGCAATGGACGTGGCTTTACTAATTCAATTTGCTAAGCTAAGACTAAGCTATTTACGTTGCAAGTTGTTTACCTAAGTTCAACATTAGGTACTAAATCATCTATCGTAACTGAACTGTAAAAATCATTTAATTATGGCTATTTCTAACTCAGCTCAGCTTTGTGTATTTATGCCATATCTAAACAATTTAGCCACATTTGATTATGTTCAGTAGGTATGTTATTGCGAAGTTCAATGAAATATTTGAAAGGTGCGTGTGTTCGGTGTGGTCCAAATAGGTACAACTACCTATTTCTAGAACTACCTATTTTTAGAACAATTTCATGAGCTCTATTTGTAAATATTCCAAATCTAGATAGGTAAAATCAGTATTTTTTTTTTATGAAATGGCGAATGAATTGCATGCACTGATAAGAACAATTCTATAAATCTTATACGCAATATATGCTTTGAATCGCAACTAACATTTCTAAATAACTAGCTCACCCGACTAATGTTGCCCTGTCTAATTTTCAATAATCATACAAAATTCCCATTGAAAATTCACTTTCAGTTTTCCCGAATTTTCCAATTTTCCCGGCAGCTTTTAATTTTTTTCTTTCCGTTAAAACCTGTTTCAGAAAAATTCCAATTCGGGTTAGCCGTTCTGAAGTGATGCGCTTACCAACAAACAGCATTTAATTTTTATTACTTAAATGAACTAAACCAGAATAACAACCAGCTAACGAAGAGAGAAAGCAGTCTTTGGTGAATTAAATTATTTCTGTCATTGTAATGCTGAACACAGTAGCTCAACATTAACACGTGTATCCTGTGTCGTGATGACCGCTGTCGACTCTCTCAGTTTCACGCACTACGCTCAAATAACGTGGAATGCAGTATACAGTAACATCTGAATCACGAAGAATTAAATGTCATAATAATTGGCTACAATGAGCTCAATTGATATGAGGTGTTGCTGCGTGAGAAAAAAAATCAGTCAGACCCGACTGCAACTGACCTCTAACCCACTACCAACTTTTCAACTTGCATGCTATAAATATTCCAAGTCGCTCTGCCAGCAGCTCGCACTGGCTACACTACTTTATCCATCATTCATAAGTCGCGATACCCACCTAGATACAGTTTGGGCTCAATTTTGACGGCCCGCTTTCGCACTCAGCCAGAAATACAGTCAAGTCGGTGGTCCGCGCGCAAACTGGCTTCTGTCTACTTATCCATCACTGCACATCCGCACGATACTGCGAGACTCACGATTTCACTGTCACAGCACGCGGCGGCCTGTGGCCAGCCGGAATCACGGCACGCACCAGCACAGACGTTTTAATAGTACCGCGGCTACCGCTGCAGTGGAGTGGACGACACGGGCATCAGTCGGCGCGCGAGGTGAAACCGCCGAAGACCGAAACTGCGATGCGCGAGGTTGGCGCGACCTCCGCGCTCGAGAGCCGGCAAAGCCTGAACAGTGGCAGGTGTGCTGCGCGAAGTGCAGCGTAATGCAGAGAGAGCTGTACGATACGACGCGCGTGACTCGCCGCCGCCGACTGACGGGCGCGCCGCGACTAGCCTCGCTCACCACCACACGCGCATCCGCGCACACTCGCGCCGCGCCGACAGCCGACACCACACGCCGACACAGAGCCGCGCTACACCGACACGCCGCCGCGCCGCCAACCCACCATACCAGATCCAAACATATTTTAAAGTTTCATACCCAATTTGACTTTAAAATCTCATCGAGCCCGTCCAAGACGCGAGCCAGTCTGTCAGCCTGAATATTAACCTGAACAAAAGCATTGCGGTGTCTCGCTGGACGCATCGGTTGCGCAGTGAATGGATAGCGCGTGTAGAAACACCGAGAGCGCATGCGCCACGCACACTCCCTCGAGGCGCCCCTACACTTACTAAAAATTCGAACAAGTGTGACTGTAGTTTAGCGTGTCCGATACAAAGCTGGAAAATTGAAAAACAAGCCTGTGAAACTTGGAAACGTGTAGACTTAAATACGGTGCTGTGTATACTATTTATAGCATAGATACGATAAATTCTAGGAAGACTGAGTTCAACTGACTTTATTGATAGCGTTTGAAATAGAGATCAATGGTCAATTAGTGAAATCAGCTCCGGTTCAGTGTGCGCTATGGACTTATACAACACATATCACTGCATTATGCAGCCCGTGCAGTCACAGTAAGGTCATCGAAATACTGTAGATGTGATGCTACAAATTGCGCAAATAGATGTTCCAATGAACTCGTTTAATAATAGCGGGCGTAGTGAGGGCGTCACTGAAGAGAAATACTAGTCGAGTAGTCGCTACTCAACTCTATGTGAGACTAGCTCAAGGTTGCACTACACGCACGCTGCCGTTGTCATGAAAACTACTCACGGAAACACTGTCATAAGAATATTCAATGATGACCTATTAATCTTTGACCTCTCCACATTTTATAAAAAAGATTGTTATAATCAATCTACTTCTTTATTGAAATGATGTGTAACTATTTATTTATTACAAGAACGCAATGAATTTGCGTTCTTGCATTCTGCAATGAATTTGAAGCAATTAAAAATGACATTGCAGAAATTAATGATACGACAAAAAAAAAAGGAACAGCCTCATCAACCGGGAGCCGTCACAGCACGTCAACTTTCAGCGAAAACAAATTTGTTCTCTTATTGGAGTTGGCTTGTGATTTTTTTCGTAAAATATGGGAACTTTAAAGTTTAACAGGACATACCCAAATGAAAATAACTAATTGAAGTTCGTTTTGCGTTTGAAGGGCTTGAAAGCAGCACAGACAATCAAACATTTTGAAGAAACGTAGTAAATTTAAGTGAATAATAAAAAAAAAGCTGTGGACATGTTACCAAAGAACACAAAAAAGCTTTCAACGTGGACATATTGTTAAATAGATAACAACACAAGTTATTTATTAAAAACGAAGTAGGTTAAAGAAATACTGAAAATGTCAAAAATGTTTATGAGATAAATGATAGACATAGCAAAGAGTTAACATGGACATCCGAACGATAGAAATAAAAGGAAGGAAAAGCTACATTGAGGAGATAAACGGACCACAACGGAAACAGGAGGACGATGATCAAATAAAATAAATGCTTAAGCATTACACCAATGTCAAACAAAATGAGAGAAAGAACAACCAAACTCATCATTTCGGAAACCCCAATGCTGTAAAACTTCATGTCTCATAATAGATTGTTCTACACTATTCTTCATAACAGATGAAGCCATTCATTCGGACAAAAAGACAATTAAAATAATTCCATGTCGTGAAATTCACCAACTTGTCTGTAGTCAAAGAGCCACGTTTAAAGGCCAGACAAAGATGGGTCTGTTTGCGAGAGGTGGTCGCCCGGGATGCCAATCCTGACTTCCGCCGGCGCCCGATCATTGCCAGAAACACTTAGGGGGAAAAAGTCGAGCATAAAACGGTCCGAATTATATACCACGATAAAATCTTAAACTTTTAATTCGTATTGTCTGTTTACTGATTGTTGATATTCAGTTTTAGATCTAAAGACATTGCATCTTCATTTTGCATAATTTAGAAACAAGATGCCTTCAATATTTTTTTTGCAAAAAACTTGGGTGAAGTCTAAAATTAGATAAAAACGTTTTTTTTTTCCTTCAAGATAAAAATACGATCCAATACGTAGTAAAGTTGGAAATAAAAAGTAACGCGCGTAAAAGTTTTAGTGACGGGATGCGCGGGCGCAATGCGTGAAATTCCAAGTCAGCTGATTAATTCTCCACAGTGGCAGCAGCGTATACTTTTTCTTACTTTAATAAGCGTGACATTGCAGATGGAAATATATTATTGTTGTAAGAATTATTATGACACACTGACTCAAATGGATTAGTTGGCGTATGAATGTCATTTCATTCTTTGGTGAAATTAAATTAAAACTTCGCTCACAATGGGCCTTATTAGAAGGCTAAACGTCACCCAAAGGGCAATGGAGAGGGCTATGCTTGGAGTTTCCCTACCTGATGGAATTAGAAATGAAGAAATCCGCAGAAGAAACACGTTAAGAAACACGTGGGAGTCGGCAATCGACTCCCAACGCCCAGAGTGTCTCCTCCTGCGGCGACTAGGGGCGTGAGGGCGCAACGATTGCCTCTCCCTCACGCGCTCCGCCACCTCCTTCGCGAGCATTACTGCGTCGCAGATGGAGGTGACGGCTTCCCATTCCGTCTCGCTCCGTACCATGGCCTGGACCAGGGCCGGCCGTGAGAGATCACCGTTGCCAATAGCCGCCACGAGGACACGGCGGTGCTCCGCCCAAGCCGGGCAGACCTCCATCGTATGCTCCACCGTGTCGTCCGGTCGATCCACACAATGGATTACCCGGGTGTCCCCTTCCTCCCGCCTTATCCGAAACAGGAATCTCCCGAAACAGCCATGTCTGGTGAGGACCTGTGTTAGGCGGAAGGTTAGGACGCCGTGGCCCTCTCAAGCCACTCCTGAAATAGGGGACTTACCACCGCAATCATGGCGTGCCCTGCGCTGGGTTGGGACAGTCGCACTCTCCATGCTACCATGAGATCCCGCCGGAGCTCTGTTCGCTGTGCCGCGATTTCTCGTGGCAGCGGAGTTACGCCCCGGCGTTTCGCCTCCTCGCGCCACTCTTAGATGTGCGCGATGACTTTTGCTTCCAGATCTCATGGCAGCAATCCGGTAAGGAGGCTCGCCGCATCGCAGGAGATCGTGTGGTATCCCCGGACCAGCCGGATGGCCATGACCCTCTAGGACGCGTTCAACAGGCGGGCTGGTCGGCGCCTCAATGAACGCACCCACACCGGTGCCCCGTAAAGGGCCATGGACCGCACGACCCCCGCGCAGAGCCTTCAGCAGGAGGCATTTGGACCCCCTAGATTGGGCAGAAGCCCCTTCAAGGCAGCCCCAGCCCACTCCAGTCTGGGAGCCAAACGTCGGAAATGCTCGATGAAGTTCCACCGGCTGTCGAGGACGAGTCCCAGGTACTTCATCGTCGACTCGACGCCGATGTGAACCCCTCCCACCGTTATTTGGGAACCTGACAGTGGCGCGTTCCGAGGACCATGAAAACACATAGCCTCGGACTTGTGCAAGGTCACCTCGAGTCCCAATTGCCGGATCCTCTCGACGACTGTTGCAAACCATGTGCGTGTCATTCGGCCGCCGCCTGGTGTGACCTCCACTGCGCCAGGACCAGCGTGTCGTCAGCGTAGCACACCACGCTGACGCCGCTAGGGAGGTTGGCGTGCAGCACACAATCGTACCGACTGTCTCACAGATGCGGCCCCAGGACCGATCCCTGTGGGACACCGCACATCTCTCGCCGATTCCATTCTCCCTGGTGACAGGGGCAGATGGCGGCCCTGTCCGTCAGATAGGCCTCGACCACACGACAGAGGTAGGTCGGCATCCGGTGATACCAGAGTGCCTCCCTGATGCATCTCCAGGGCAGGGTATTGGAGGCATTGGCGATGTCTACAGACACCGCCAAGACGACCCCACCCCGGGCCACAGCATCCCCCGCTCAGGAATTCGCTGGATGCCGCAAGCACAGAACCGGTTGAAGTGGCGGTGTTTGAGGAGGCCTATATCCAGCAGTGAACGTTTTCGGCTGAAATGATGAAGCAAACCTGGTCGAAGTTCATACTTCTATGCATTCTGATAACACACAGAAACAGCATCAAAAAACCTTTATTTCCTAATTTTAAGCACAGAATCCTGAGAATGAATTATAATAAAGATGCAGTAAAAATAATTCAATCAAGTGCATGTAAAAATACAACGACTATTATTGTAAGAGCCAAAAAAATAAAAACCAATATGAAAATTCTGAATATCGTTGCCAAACTAATGGTTTGGAAACACTTGATATATCAGATTGAATACAATGCTGACAGCGGTTTAACTTCAGGTCTGTTGCACAGCTCGATATCAAGAACAGAGGCTAAAAAGAAACACCGTCTGTGTGGTCTTCAGCAACAAACAACTTTTGATCACAAATGTGTACTTGCTTGATGGTTTATAGAACTTTGTCCTTTGAAAGTTCCAAGCCGACGCTAACAAAAGCCTTCTGATTGGCTTGAACACATCATGGACCGGACAATGCGACATAAACGTTTGTATATTTCTGTCGGACCTCGAAGAAACATTTTCGTATTTCGTACGAACGTAAACGACCGACGTAACAAACAGTCGTAACTGTGTACAAACAAGCTATTTACACGTGCAACTTGAAAACTCGTAACCATAATAAGGTGTTTTCACGCGATTGTTCGGGACCGACCCTCAATGAAGGAAGTCTGCGGTACCCTTTACGAAGATACCTTCGGACGATTGACCTCTGTTTCACAAAGGCACAGGTTCCACTCGATTTAGAACATTGAAATGTTGTGTCAACGACCGGCCGGAGGATGTCGAATAATTTGGTCATTTTCATAAACATGCTCATTACGATAACGCATAATGTGCGATATCAAACAGCCTTGTTATATGTTATGTTCAGCCGTAATAATTAAAAAAAATGTAGGCATCCGGTGGAACCCCATTTCCAAACCTTATTCGATTTATAATCATGCAAATTCCAGTTTTAGTCATATAGTATGTATTCATTTTCCTGAGAAATAAAGTTACGTTTCTGGAGAGGACTTTTATTTTAATTGACTTTGAGAAGTTAAATATAAATAAACACAATAGTTGCAATGTCAAGGAGGACGCCACCACCTTTGCGCAAAGTCGTTATCAATGAAATAGTCAGCAGCAATTTGTCACTGCAGTCACCGTCGATGCAGACTAATAATTTAGTATAAAGGACGAATGACGGAACGATACATAGTATAAACAAATTGCAGCTTGCCGGGTCTGTGAGGCTGCAGTTGGGTCATTCTTTTTTCAAACTTCGCAATTATCACCTGCAGAGGTCGGCTCTCTAATGAGTGGCACATCCCCGGCGCCTGAGCACCCACGTGCCTCCCACACATACACACCAATGTCAATTGTGCACGTAAATCAATGCGAACCATCAGAAAGCTCACTTCCATTGTATAATTATGAAAGAGTATGATTTATGTGTTGTTTTTTTTAGCAGTTGTTGTTTAAAACCTTCATTATTCAGTATTTTTGTAAGTTTTGTTTGGCTTGGCTTTCAAGGTAAGTTCGATGACATATTTTTTCAAACAGATGATGTGTTGTTAGAAAAGTTTGTTGACGATAAATTCAATAACAATTATAAAGTAATTGATTAGGAATAAATGATTTATATCATGTTTAATAACATACACTTAACAGTGTAAATGAAAAAGAGAAGTAGTTACAGTTAAGCATGAAGTAATAACCAACTTTAAAATAAGTGTGTTCGTTTTACATGCTTGTTAGGTATTAGCGAGGTTCGGTTGTATACTATGGTGGTAAGTGAACGTTCTGAAGTATTTCCATAACAAGGATTCCGAAGCATTTGAATTATCAAGGAGGAAATTACGAAAATTAGATCTCAACAACCGTTAACAACCCAACAGACTGTGCATTGGGAACATGGTCCTGTTTGATATCTACGTGAACGTACTTTTATTATAGTTATCGTTGAAACCCTGACCCTTGTTGTTTCTGAATGGAATCTTTAACGATGTATTTATTCTCATAATTGAATCCTGGCAAATAGACCTTCGACTTGTCACTCCATGTTCTTCGGTCTACTGCTAACCTCTTCTATTGCTACTCCATTATCAAAAAAAAATCGAAAAAAAAAAATTGTTTGTTAATACTTAGTTATAGGTAACTGTCATCATGAATTCAGCACATGGTTGTAAACCCCCTCGTGTATAAATTTACCGGAGATTATTTTAAACAAAAATCTGCTGTTTCATATAACAAGATATCGCATCAGCGAAAATTACAAATTTCAATTCAAACTTTCATTCTCTATTTAACTCCTTAACATCTTAAGGAACCAATATTTTATTTAAGTATTTTGTTTGGATAATATGTTTAAGCTAACAGACTTAAAATAATATTAATAAGATGTAAATGTATATAAAAAAGAAGGAAAGAATCATAGAGCATCAAAAAATTCGTGCGCATCGCTGTCAACAGGAAAAGTGCCCATTAGGCTGGCAGCATTGTCACGTAGTTTGGCGATGCTGATTTTTTGGGCAAAAAATAGGCCAGCCCTTAGGTCACGTGAAGAGTCGACCAACCACTTGGCGATGTCTCGAAAAACCAAGTGGGCACTCGGAGCTCATGGCCCTAGTTATTCAACTCATTAAGGACAAGAATTTAAAAAAAAATGGGGGGCAGTCTTTGGGGACTGCCGATAGAAGTGAAAACTAAGTAACTTGTGAATTGTATCGTCGAAGCGTGCGGTGACGATGACGCGAGTTTCACGCTTTTTGTTCACCCAAAAAGTACACATATATAAACAGTATACATATAGCTCATCGAATGCGTTCGGTGACGATGACGCGAGTTCCATGATTTTTGTTCACCCACAAAGTGCTATTTTTATAGAAGTTTTCACTTCAAAAAAAACTGGCTTAGTCCCAGAGCGGTTCAGGCTGTGCGTTGTCTGTTAATGAGTGAATGAATTTAAGTTTTTTTTTAAATTAGATAATGTTTTATAATGCTTCATCTAAAACAGAACAATAATAATTGTAATAGGTACAATAATAGTTATAAATGCGTCGGTAGTCTCGCGTATCGGTTGCGCGCGCAAGTAGGATTTCCTTTTTAGACCACACTCGTCCATCATTGGGTCAGTGTGCGAATGTGAGCGATTGAAGAGCTGTCATACTTTCCTGCAGACGTGTGTATTTAATAGTTTACACACTTTACACAGTTGTAGGGAAGCTAAGGCTGTACCAGTTCCAAACTGTGTAAATGGATGACGTAAAGGTTTGGTCTTGTGTTTGTAACCAACGCATCCAACGATTTGTCTGCATCTTTTAGGGTTGTGATAAGTGCGTTATAATATTGTGTTAAATTCAACATCAGCAACAGCCCTCAATATTTTCAGATACAATCGAATCATGAAAATCTAGTTTTAGTTTGAATTGTATTGATTTGTAAGTAAGTTGGACTATGGAATAACGAAACTGTGCTTGAATACGAAATAACATTCAAAGATAAACTAGGAGCCTAAACTAAACACAATTATAATCTATTTAAGGAAAAAGCTACGATGATAAATTAAATTTCGATACCGATCGATAAGTTAGCCAAATAATTTAAAATCGAAACAACATGACGAACCAAATAACCTTTTATTGACACTTTTCATTGTTGTAGAGTCATTGGCTTAGTGCTAAACTAATGCACTTGGCTGTATTTATACCGCACCTTTGCCAAATGTATATTTAGTGCAGAAACAAGTTTAGCTTAGTCGATTTTATAATGTCACTATTAATGTGTTCATCTTTATCAACGTCGAGATACGCACGTATTTAATGTTACAATGACAAAACTGATCATAATTACAAATGTTAGCAAGAATTAGATGTCTTGTCTATATGTTAAATAGGTCAGGTAAATAATTTAAGTAAGTAACGATAAAAAATACTGTTGGAAATAGAAGATAATAATAATCTTTATTTTTTGCCAAAAGAATAACAATCTTACAACAACCTCTACACTAGTACAAATTTCTATGAATCTAAAAGATTAGATACCCAATTAGTAACTCAATACACAATAATAAATTCAGGTTGTTGCGAAACCAATTCACCCTTTTATTTGCCTTTTTTTTGGGTGGGAAATCATCAAATGACTGCTCCCGCTCTGGGGGCGTGACAGACTCTTACTGACTAAAACCCACCCGTGTTCCTTCAGATGCATGTTCGCCAGGGCTACGGTAACTCTTTCGAATAATCCGCGACCCCGGCAGGCATCGGCCCTATCGGACCCCGTCAATGTTGCTGACATCTCTTTGAGGCGCGCGTGGAATACGATGCGCCGTCGACCTGGGCCTGGTCCTTACCGGACAGCGAGCTGAAACCGATTCACCCTGACACCCGAATTAGTTATAAACTGTATTACGGTGGGACAGTTTTCCTCGTTCTCAGTTTAGTATATTATAAAAAACCGAATTGCGAGAAAATAATTAGATAATCTCACTTTCAAAATAAACTAATATAATAAAAACTTAGAAGCAACAAAAAAACATAAAGTTAGATGTAGAGCCCTTAGTTGAAACTAAATCATCATCATCATTTCAGCCGAAATACGTCCACTGCTGGACATAGGCGTCCCCAAGCACCGCCACTTCGACCGGTTCTGTGTTTCTTGCATCCAGCGGATTCCTGCGGTCTTCATCAGGTCATCGGTTGAAACTAAATAACCAACGAAAAACCTTTTCATTTCTAGTTAATAACTAACTTTTATACTAAGGCTCGTATCGTAGTTCTACTATAAAACGTAATCGTAGTACGCGTTAACAGTTGTTATTTAGTGTGAGTGAGTCGTCCACATTTCGAACGCGACCTAGAAAGGTGAACAAACGGCCGATATAGTTGAGTTCAACCCAAATTTTTGACCCGATTCGATGTAAAAACGCGGCGAGGCGGGCTAACGACCGCCTGACGTAACTTGGAATAGACAAATAAAACGAGACACGGAATGCAGCCAGTTTTTGAGCTTTCCTCTCGACGATGTAACGGGAATAAACCCGGTCGGGGTAAAGACATTCGAGAAACAACCATGACCCCACCAAATTGTGTTCCAGTTTTTTGCCTATTATAAATACGTGTTTAGTAGTTCGTTGGCAACAGATAACGCGTTCTTCCAATCGTTTGTTTATATTCTATCAATTAACTGGGTTACGTTACATATATAGGTACGTAGGTACATTGTTATCGAAATTGACTTATGCCTAAATGGCGTGGCGTAGTGCCAAAAAACCGAAATAAAGGTAACAACTAGCGTTTGCCACGACTGAAATACCCCATGTATTATAAATACAAGTCCATGAATTGCTTGAAGCCTGTTAAGATCAATGTGTCAATTACAATAGGCAGATATATACAATAAGTCCGGCCAAACTTTTTTTGAGTTCAGTAGTAGTACTAATAAAAAAAAACCTTGATCGGTTGTTTAGTAACCAAAAGCACCAAAAACTACTAAGTCTACTACTATTTACTAAGTCTCAGAAAAAGGCCACAATTGTTGCTTATTTCTATTATATTCGAAAAAACTATGAAATCAATGTAATCCGTACTTTATATAATATTATAAATTCGAAAGTAACTCTGTCAGTATGTTACCTTTTCACGCCTAAACCACTGATCGGATTTCGATAAAATTTGGCGAGGAGGTAGACGATATCCTCGGGAAAGATATAGGCTATTTTTTTGTACCGGTTGCATGTTCCCGTGGGATAATTTCCGACATCCACGCGGGCGAAGCCGCGGGCAGAAGCTAGTAATTAATAAATCATTATTCTTACTACCTACTATCAGCAAAATAATTAATATTTAGCTTCTATTCAATATTTCTATCGAAACAGAAACCATTTTTGGTATCAAGGTAAATATTTAGGTTACCTTATTTAAATGAACAGTGATCCTCTATTATTACATAAATTTTATCTTTGTCATTATTAACATCAGTTTTATTTATCAAACACGAAATGATTACAAGAAATATTATTTTCCTTTCGTCTACTAGGAAATACTCGAACTGTTATTTAATTTTTATAGGAAGAAACAAGGATAATTTCTACCTTGAATGTCAGATAGAATTTCGAACTGTATTTGTTTTGCATTTTAATATCTTGAAAAGCAGTTATATCCGTATTAATTACAAAAGGTACGTAGTTACAGCGGTTTCAATTGGTTGTTCAATGGATTATCATTAAAAAACCATAGCGTTTCGGTTTATAACGCTGGGATATTTAAATATACAATCGCCGAAGCAGCTTACCGACCAACCATGGAGAATTCTATGGGATTATAAATAGGTTTTATGCGAATGGAAGGGAGCAAAGATCACATAATACGGGTGCGTTTTCATTGTGGAAATAATTTTAAATGAGTGGCTTTTTTGCAGGACAAAAGGAAGATTCGACTCGTCTTTTTCTGCAAATAAATAATACTCGTATAATGCTGAAAATAATAATTCTGCAAATAATATGGGGAGGTCGGTAATTATGAGAAATTTACGTAAAGTAAACATTTATGAACCATTAATTTATATCTGGTTTTATAGCAGTAGTGGCCCAGTGCTATCGGCCCCGACTAACGAATTGTAGGTCGTGAGTTCGAACCCAGGCAAGCACTTTAATTGGTGTATGTAATTTCGTCACCACAGCTCTCAAAAGGGTGAAGAAAAACATCGTGAGGAAACCGGCATGTCTTAGAACCAAAAAATCGAAGACGTGACATCCGCTAACCCGCACTGGACCCGCTTGGTGGATTATGGCCCACTTCTTCTACTGGATTATAGCTCATAGAGCCACCAAACCATGGAAACATTATTTTCAAAATGTAGTATTTTATGTTTTCATAAGTTTTTTTTTAGTTAATTACGATGTTGTTTTGTGGTGAATGATGCGTATACCGATAATAGGCATACATACCAGTACTTTTATTGTTATTTTTCTGTTTTAATTTTTTGTAAATTATTATTTTAATTTATATTATCAAGTTGACCCAAACATTTAATTGTCCGTAACTTTATCGACAGAAGGATTGATGTGGTTTGAAGTATGGTAAAAGTATCAAATACTGGCGATTTTATACTTCGCTTTGCTTTTCAGATTCAGATTCAGATTCAGATTACTTTATTTGCTCAAACATGTGTGTACATACAATATAAAGAAACAATGCATGCAAGGTGTTATAGTACTTACATAGAGTTATGCTAATATGTTTACCAGACTGTCATGGTGCGCAAATATTAATTTAAGTTTAGTAAAAAAAAAACCTACATTCATTAAACTTGACAATGCTGACATAAACAAATTAATAAAATTGATTGATTACATAATTAATTCATATAGAAATAGATAAGTAGGAGTTATATACAAAATTGACAAATATTCAATTATATAAAATAAAAATATAATCTAATGTCAACGTAGGTCCAATATACAATTATTTAAAATAAAAATATAATCGAATGTCAACGTAGGTCCAAAAATCATTGTTACATAACATAAAGTTCAGATTAAATTAATTTATAAAAGAGCATGTCAATTTAAAATGATTCCATTAAAAATTCATACACATCATAATATGCTTTTTCCTGAAGATAGCTTTTTAGATTTAAAAAGTCAAAAGCGAGGCATTTATTTAAAGTCTAAACTTGTACCTAATATGAACAGGAAAAGTATGAACTAAATGCTTTTGAGACCGTGGATTTTAGTAAAAAGCTAAGACGTTACGATGAGATTTTAACATACATCGCATTCGATTAAGGCATCTCTGCATTGCCGGTTGCCGGCGACCTGCCAGTAACTTTTAATTTTAGTGGTCGATAGAGGGAAATCTTTATTTCTATGAAAATTGAGGAGCATCATTATCTTCATCAATGTTTAAGCGTACTAATGTTATTTTGATTTCATTATTCTTATTTCGTTATTTTGATGTTATTATTGTTATTTTATTGATAAACCAGCTGCTGCTCGCGGCTTCGCCCGCGTGTACTTTTCCTACAGGAACGTTTTACCGTAAAAAGTACTCCTAACAACATCATCTATCTGCCAGTGAAAGTCCCGTCAAAATCGGTCCAGCCGTTTCGGAGATTAGCCGGAACAAACAGACAGACAAAAATTGTAAAAAAAAATATTTTGCTATATGTACCGTGTATACATCCATATGCATTAAGTAAAAAGCGGTTATTTTAATATTACAAACAGACACTCCAATTTTATTTATCTGTATGTTCCTATAGATTATTGTTATTTTGATGTTATTCCATTTCATGAAATGTTTATCTATTGTTACAGTCAAACGAAAATTTTTTTAAAAATCTCTTTGATTCAAAAATATCTTTTATTTTTTATATAATGTAATATAAAAAACACCCTTTGATTACCGTTCTTGTTATGTAAAATTTACGTAATAAAAACATACACATAGATCATGTTAACAAGAAGAATGTAAGATCTGTGTAAAATGTAGTGGGTAGTATATTTTTTAAGTTTATTGTTAAGTTATTTCTGTTTATTTTTAATATACTACTGTTTGTTTCCCATACAAAAAAGAACTAAAAAATAAGAGCAATCATTTATTTATCTACAATATTTGTTCCATAATATTGAATCAATGTATAGCCCCAAAATATCCATCAAATGAATTCGTGTCGAAGTACACATCTTTTTGAGGCTGACTGTACTTATGTAGGTACTTATATGACTAAGGCAAACGATGTCCTGAATTCATTCTTGGGTCCTGATGACGTCAGAAGAAAGCCGCCTACGCAATTCCGCAGACTTCCGTAAAGCAATGGGTATGAATGGAATTACTATAAGTACGTTGTTTGTGCATCTATATTGTGTTTAACATCACGATTTTAATTGCTATGGAAGGATCTTTCCTTGGGGAGTGTTAGGGCATCATATCTTGTTAATCTTTGCATGTCCGATCATATTCTTATCAAAAGTAATAGAATATTATTATAAGCATGTACAACCGGCAACCAGGCGTGCGTGTATGACCAGATGTATTGATGAAACTTTGAAGTCCTGGTCATTACAGCCGGTTCCCATTCGGGTATCTCGCTTTTTATGAGTTCAAAAAGCAGCTTGTACGTAGAAGTCTTCTTATCAGGTAGAAGAGTATAAGCTACTGGAACAACATTTACGTAGTCTACAGTACTTCCAACATCATATATATCAACATCTGCATGTATGGTATGGAGTTGATAAAATGATTTCATACAGATTTTAAATGTGCCGTCAATATAAAAACGTTTGCACTTTTTGAAATATTCTTTCATTTTCAAAATCCCGTTTTACAACAAAAGAGCTGCACACCCTTGAGATCGACAGTCAAAACGGACTAGAGTTAGACAGGGATAGCATCATACAATGGCTTTCTCTCTGTACTTGCCTGCACGGTTGAATTACGTGAAAACGGGCTGGCTTAATCCATTGAAAATCAAGGCGGCTCAATAAATCCAAGTGCCAAAAAATCGCCCATATTACGTAGTTGCTGTGATTATTGTATAGTACGTTGATTATTTTTAATACGGTTTTATGTGTATATTTTTATTATATTTTAACATCTTTAAGGCTGATTTAGTGATAGATAGTAACTTGTTGTTAATTGTTTGTAAATTGTTGATTATTGTTAGCATGATTTATATGGAGGTTTTTATTACGAAAATTGTACATAACAAGAACGGTAAAAGTAATCAAAGGGTGTTTTTTTATATCATATTATATAAAAATAAATGATATTTTTGAATCAAAGAGTTTTTTAAACATTTTTTCGTTTGACTGTACTGTTTTTGGCGTGAACAATAGATTTAGTAAATCAATTATGGGTGGTCCCAATCACCGGAAGAAAAATATAAAAAAAGTGGATCCGGCAACTGGGACCGCGGTCCCAATTAATTGCGGTACCAATCGCCGGAACCCTCAAATCGCCAACCTATCTTGAGTAAGCGTGTTGATCAATGCTCGTGCCTTCTATGTATGAGAAGAGGTATTTGCCTTGCTATGGGATAGTAATAGACTGGTATTATTATTATAGATTAGAGACATACATACATAAACTCACGCCTCCTTCCCATGGGGGTCGGCAGAAACTACAGAACGCCAGCTGCTACGATACTTACATACTCCTTTTGCCTCGTATACGTTCATACATCTGGTCATACACGCACGCCTGGTTGCCGGTTGTACATGCTTATAATAATATTCTATTACTTTTGATAAGAATATGATCGGATATGCAAGGATTAACGAGATATGATGCCCCAACACTCCCCCCTCTTTCCTTCCATCTCAATTAAAATCGTGACGTTAAACACAATATAGATGCACAAACAACGTACTTATAGTAATTCCATTCATACCCATTGCTATACGGAAGTCTGCGGAATTGCGTAGGCGGCTTTCTTGTGACGTCATCAGAACCCAAGAATGAATTCAGGACATCGTTTGCCTTAGTCATATAAGTACCTACGAAGGTACAGTCAGCCTCAAAAAGATGTGTACTTCGACACGAATTCATTTGATGGATATTTTGGGGCTATACATTGATTCAATATTATGAAACAAATATTGTAGTTAAATAAATTATTGCTCTTATTTTTTAGTTTTTTTTTGTATGGTAAACAAACAGTAGTATATTAAAAATAAACGGAAATAACATAAGAGCGCTTACACGGGTGCACTAGCGCCACTCCTTTAAAAAAATATTATCTCGTGACTGAGAATTAATTTTGAAAAACGGCTCAATCAGCGACCTCGGTAAGTGTGTCTAGAATTTTGTAATACCTTTTATAAACTTTCATATTGAGGCACGAAGCATCAAAATACGATCTAAATGAATGTGGCCACTTTTGTTTAGATCGAATTTTGTTGCTTCGTGTCTCAATATGAAAGTTTATAGAAGGTATTAGAAAAATCTTGACACACTTACCGAGGTCGCTGATTGGGTGTATTCCCGTTCGTCCCACTGACTTCGTCCCCGTAGTGGGACGATCGGGAATTTACAAAAATAATATTAAATTTGTTCCCGATCGTCCCATTCATGATTGTAGGGGGACGAACGGGAATAATTTATTAATTATCTTTTAGGCCTCTTGGTCCCACCAATTAATTTCAGACTGGTTGTTTTCATGGTAAAAAAAAACAAATTTTAAAATAAAAATCAGTCATTTATTAAGGAATAAAAATCACAGTTAATATCACAGAATCAACTTTACGTACCTAAGTATCAAAATACACATACACTGAAACATTAAAACAAAATAAAATTCTCCATAAAACTAAAAAATATGATTAAAAAAACAGTCAGCTTCTTAAATCAGCTTCTTTTTTAATAAAGAAAACGTCCTAATTATTACAAAGTCACACAGTTTGCTTATGTAGGTATACAGTGGCACATTTTTGCGTTAAACATTATAAAAGTGAGCAGGACAGTGAACTCGTTAATTTTACACAAAAATAGCGTCAATAAACAATAAACTATAACAAAATCATAATAAAAATACCCAAAATATCACAAAATCAAGAAGAATATAAAACATCATAAAGAGTAACAATAATAAAAAAATTACATGGATTTAAGAAAGTAGTTGAGACCATAAAATTATTATCGCCTTATTTTTTATTTATATCATATTTTTTAGTTTTATGGAGAATTTTATTTTGTTCTAATGTTTCAGTGTATGTGTATTTTGATACCTAGGTACGTAAAGTTGATTCTGTGATATTAACTGTGATTTTTATTCCTTAATAAATGACTGATTTTTATTTTTAAATTTGTTTTTTTTTACCATGAAAACAACCAGTCTGAAATTAATTGGTGGGACCAAGAGGCCTAAAAGATAATTAATAAATTATTCCCGTTCGTCCCCCTAAAATCATGAATGGGACGATCGGGAACAAATTTAATATTATTTTTGTAAATTCCCGATCGTCCCACTACGGGGACGAAGTCAGTGGGACGAACGGGAATACACCGCTGATTGAGCCGTTTTACAAAATTCCTTCTCAGTCACGAGATAATATTTTTTTAAAGGAGTGGCGCTAGTGGACCCGTGTATGCGCTCTTAACAATAAACTTAAAAAAATATACTGCCGACTACATTTTACACAGATCTTACATTCTTCTCGATGTATATATGTTTTTGAGGCTGATTGTTCCTACGTAGGTACCAAAGTATGCCAAGCATGTCCGTAGTGCATCAGAGTATTTTTTTGTGCTTTTCGTGACCTGTTTTATATGTAATTTATGGATATCCGGCGCCAGTATCAGATTGGTCCTTGTGGAATTTATAATAATTCCAGATTTAAACTCAAAAACAAAAATTGAAAAACTGTAATAGGTATATGGAACTAGCCTGATATAATAGCCAAAAGAATGGGTAACTAAAATGATTTCTTCATTCTTGTGTCGTTGTTAAGAAAATACTTGTCTAACATGTTATTGACAAGGGTTTCAATGGACATAAAATGGATAGAAAATCCTAGCGCAAAAATGACAAAAGAAAGAAGAATGAAAATATCTAAGAATAGTCTTCAAATTCAAGACAATAAGTCTCGCCCATGATTCAGTTTACAGTCTGGATCAGTTTTAAAAGTATTAGAGTTTTAAGGTCGAGAGAGTTACTTAAATTAAGTACTGTTTTTAGTACTTACTTAATTTATTTCAGGGCTCAAAATGAAATATACAACTTTATCACTTTGAGTACAAAATGTTTTTTGTTTCGTGCCTAAAAAGGTAGGTGTATAGTACAAGTTTCACATTATTTAGTTCTAGGATAACTTCCAAATTACGGCCATTAAAACTTTAGTGACATTACCAAAACAAAAGAGAGTTATAATGAGTTTCGCACTCGTGGACCGAAACTTGCTCTCGAAAACTTTCGCTATGTTTTATCTATCATACTTCATAAAAACACGAAAAAATCCGGAACTGAAGAAGTCTTATTTCAGCGAAATTAGTTCTGTTCGCTGTTTATTCTAGATTTTATTAAGACAAGTGCCGCTTCTTCGCTACTACGTCTGTTAATTAGGAGTTTTAAGAGGATTGCGAAAGGCAGTTTCACAAGCATCGTTGTAATTCTTTCCAGGTCTTAAGCAAATTGTTTTTGACGAAAATCTTGCTACTTATGGTATCATTAGGTTACTTAATAAAACCTCATTCCTCTTCAGGCTGCAGAAGTAAATATTATGAAACAAGATTTCCGAGTAACAGAAATGTGATGGGGAATACGTACAAGAATATAAATTAGAGGTGCTCCGAAAAATTCTTGGAATCAATTTTCTAAACTAAAGGTGGCCTATTGCCACTTTATAATAGCTTCGTTAAGGCGCAGATATACGACTTTTAATGATTTCAAATTGAACATCACGTCTAAACGAATAGTCTTATTTGTTTGAAAAAAATGTATGATAAACTAGACTATTTTCTTCGTAATTTGATATGTGAATATTTGAAATTATATTTTTATAACATAGTGTAATTAATTTGTAAAGTAATGTCTAACGCGAACACAAAAACGATAATCACGCAAAAACTATTGGGCGTATTTTCATGAAATCTGCACCATCTAAAAGACAATTTAATCACCCAAAATTTTTATATACGGCTTTTATTTGTATTGTGTTTGATAAATCAAGGTGGGTTGTTTTTGAGAATAAAAATGCTTGATGCGCGTTGAAGCGGGGGCTCTTGCGGCGACGGGCGGCAGTGCATCGCTGACCAATGTCCGGGTAGACGCTAACGCTCTGTGCAATTTTATTCGCTTAAAAGTTTCGCATGCTCCTCCCACTCACTCAAGGTCGCTGGCACTTATTGTCGCCTTAAACACGATATTGAAATGTTTTCTTGACTGAAATTGGGGTAGTTCTTAGAACAGTTTAGAACCATTCTCTTTCGGTTTACCAGATATTTACCGTTGGGTAACAACATACCTATTATTATGTTGGTTCTTAGGATACTGGAAGTTTCTTTTAGCTAACTTTGTTTGTTTCTGAGTTAATAGGATCCTTTAAAGCTTTTGTATATGTCTATACCTACAAAACTAAACTACATAATAGTTTCTTGAAAATTTAACTTACGATACCTAACAGCATTCCTTGTAATTATCGAGCCATATCGAGGATAGCGGTGAACGTCCACCATCTCAAAACAGTGAAGGAAAACGTCGTGAGGAAACCGGCATGTCCTAGAACCAAAATTTCGCAGACATGTGACATCTACCAACCCGCACTGGGCCTGCCTGGTAGATTACAGCCCATTCCCTCTCAAAAAGAGGAGGCCTGTGTCCCAGCAGTGGGAACATTATAGGCTGATTATGATGATGATGATGATCGAGGATAATGTTTTGTATGAATTGCTTACAATTCTTACTTATAAAAAGCTTCATAAACGTAATTATAACACCAACTCTCACACGAATAAATAAACGAAATGAAAAGAGGAAATCCTATGAAACTCAAATGAAAAGCAATTTTGTTTTGTCGTCCGTAATTCTTTGATTGAGCTACTTACTTTCTTTATAAATATATTGTTGGAAGCTTTGATCCGTTTTTCTCAGGATAATGCCCTGTTAGACTACAGAAGTGAGAATGTTATAATACGGGCTTTCATTATAAGACGAAAATTCTAGGAAAATATTGTGGGTGGTTAATATTACAACAAAAAAGTTCTTTATGTGATTCGGACTGGTTTCATTGTTTGTCGAGGTAGCATAGCGTCTAGTGAATTTTCCACGCATATAGATTGATTTTGAGGAACCGACTGATTAACATAATATGTCAATCAATATATGTAAATACAATCAATCAATAACAATGTATATTAATATATGCCGTTTGTGTGTGTGTGTGTGTTGTGTGTGTATGTGTGTATGTATGTTGTATGTGTTGTGTGTGTGTGTTGTCTAGTAGATGGGAGGCACACATAATTATGTTCTGCATAAATCTAGTAGGTTGTTGAGATCAATAGGTTTTTTTGGACTAAATAAACGTATTTTCTTTTTTTCTAAAGAATTTGAAGACAATGGCTGTATTTAGGCCTAATTTAACCCCTGTTTTAACGCCTTGCCAAATTTTATACAAATTAATAGAACTTATACGATTAAAAATACGACCATTGAAGCTTGGTAAAATAAAACGTTTCCAATGGGTTATAGAAAGAAAAAATTCATAAAGAAAAAGTATTCATTGGGACACGCATAGGATTATCACAAACTAAACACACTCATAAAAACAAAAAAACAAAAACAAAAGCCATCGGCCTGATCTTCCCATAAAACTTATAGACGTAACATCTAAGCACTTTAACGGTCCTTATTCACTTATGCTTCAAAGGACCAAATAATGACTGCGCTATTTCGTGGGAAGGAAGCAGACGTCTTGAAAAAGGACATCGGCAATTTTTTTATTCCTCGTTCCGTTCCTTCGGCTGAGGAATGAAATATAATTTCTCTCTTACATCATGTAACATTTTAGCGCTTCGTCGGGTGTGAAATATTGGGATGATGCTGTTTTAATTGGAGCTAAATGATTTCAGATAATGGATTGATGGAACTGGAGATGATCATTGATTAGAAAGTACCATGGGAAAATGACGTAGAGAAGTGTTGTAGAGGAAAAACCTATTCAAGGCCGACTGCTATCTATAGACTTATGATTATAGCGATATAGGCAAAGCAAGACAATATCATCTTATAGAAAGAAAAGAAAGAAAGAAAAAAAAAGGATTGTGTGGTTTTATGAAATCACGGTAAAAGTGAAACTTTTTTTCACATTATAGACATTTAACTAAAAAATTTCGGAATAATATTCCATTAAGGGTATAAAAATCGCTTCATAAATCTCCCCACCCCCCCTCCCCCTCCCCACAACACCAAAATAATAAATATTCATAATTTTGCCACTTTTTTAACAGTTGAAGCTATAAAAAGATCCCTGTCTGTAGTTAGTGTTGAAAAATAGGTAACCCACATCTAATAATCAACCATTGTGCTACAGAATAGGTAACACCTACTCTAAAAATCAGCCAAGTTGTTATATCAGCTGAAACAGCGCTGCTAACGCTCTTATTCAGCAGGCTTGTACAGCTTAAGATTCTATGGTAGACAGTAATTCAGCTGATATACGGCGCTTCGGTGTTACTTGGGAGTTTTCTATTCAACATAATGCTATGATCCTATGTGAGACAGAGCCCCAGCGCTGGTTTTCAGCGACAGCCAGCGTGATGATCTCTTCAGCCCTCTTCACTAACAGCAACCCTTGTCACAAAATTGACGAAGGATAATTCTGTTGGATTAATAAAATATTTAATCTATAACTGGATTAGCAAAGATTGTGAAAGTAATATTGTAACTACAAGAACGTCACTGGGCTGGAATTATTAACATACTGTCGTACCTCGTCTCGTGTGTTTTTGAACCAACATTTTCGACTCAACAATGCAGGCTACTGTCGGCCTGAAACCCGGATTCGGAAATCGGAGCAAAAGTTCGAAACTTTTACTTCAACTTCAGCCGTATATCTTACATCTACTCTACATAGATGTTCACGTGGGAGCCGAATACAACCTTCTCATTTTCTACTGCGGCAATCCTATTTACCAATTCTTTACACATTCTTAAGAAATAATGATTTGATTTGTTTCCAAGAATCGATCTTTGATAGTCCAAAAATCAAAACAATTTCGTTATAATATTTTGGGTTGTTTAGCTGGTTTTATCATAAAGGTTATTTGGAGAAATAATTCTGAATCGACTAATAAACCAAGCTATATTGAAAGTGCAAGCAGTAAGGAATTCATTCCTTCCACTTGCGAGTGGGCCACTGTGCGTGTAATAAACCTAGTAACGAAAAGGGCATATATGGCGAACTTTGTCCTTGCAATTGCGACTGTATTAAGTTGAAACTAAAGTGCATTTTTGATCTTTTCTTGGGTGCATTCAAGTCGTTTACGTTATGTGTTTAAGTAACTATTTATAGAAGGACGAGTAGCAAAACCTGTGCGGCAGGATAGTGGGCATAATGAGAGAAGCTAACTTGGGTTATTGCAACAAGTATCCAGTGTGAGTGATGCCTAAACTCGTGGTTGGTTTCGCTTGCTACATAAAGGTAAAGGGCTATTTATTCCAATTTATTTATAACTATTACCCACTAAAGTGAACAAAGAAACCGTGTAGAATATTGACATCTTTACAAACATTTGCAAAGAGAGAACTGTTTAGTTCACGATATTAGCACAAACGTACTGGAATAGACGTCCCCAAAGGATATCTTCATTGTACGGTCAAAGAGACCATTAATACAATACACGGTTATTTGTAACTTGGCGTATTCCACGCAGGACGTCATAGTAGGGTTAAAATGCATCAAATTAAGCCACCAAATGCTCTACCGAAATTCAGTAGTTTTTGAGTTAGATTGATTTTTTGTTTTGTTTTTATGAAAATTCCTATTTCAAAATGATTTACGGCGCGACTTTATTGGAATTGAAGTTATTATCATAGCTGATGCCGTAGCAGGTCTTTGTTAAATAATTAAAAGTTTAAAAAGGCTTAAAACTTTGGCAAAGATCACTAATTAAATATTATATATTCCGTAATTTTTATTTTTTTGTCTGACAAAAATTGTAAACTGAATTTCGATAGAACAAGAGGTGGCATAGTTTGTTGCATTTTAACCCTACTTTGATGTCCTGCAAGGAATACAGGTTTGATACGTCGAGTTACAAACAACCTTGTATAAACACCATGTTTATTTGTCGTATTGGTGATCATAAAATTCCAAAGCTCTCTATACCCTATAGCTTACAGCAAACATTTCATAATCCGCATGTTATAAATTCTATAAGCTAAATTATACAGCAATTTTAATGGTTGATGGGGTAGCTGAGCTCTTCCATGAAACGATCGTCCCTAATACTGTAGAACTGCCTATAAATAAAATCATGATAAGTCATACTGTACCTGTATAATCAATTCTAGGAAATGTAGGTGTGCCGTGATATTTTAATAGTAATTAAATAGTACAAAAGAGCTCCGTGTTATGTACGTTCATAAATCGAGTTGTTCAAAGACTACTGGCCACCCAGGGCCTTATTCCTATTGTTTTCATTTTATGATCTATGAATATCTAGGCTCTATAAAATACAGGATCAGGTTTCGCATCAATGAGACAACCTACACATTCCATACATTTATTAATGTCTGAACAATGAATGTATGGTAAGGAAGGAAGTGAAAACTGTGATGATGGTTGATGGAGATGTAAATGACACTGAACGAACTTTAAATGAACTAAGATTAGGACAGGAAGATGATCATGATTAGGGTGAGACAAAAGGAATTAAAAGTAAAGGAGAGTTAGACTAGGATAACGAAATTCTCTAGAACTTTCGTTTGCTTATTATCATCACCGACCTAAGTTCAAAACTTACTTTGTAGTAGTAAAGATTTATTCTCGAATCACATGTCTTAATTCAGCAATGGAATTTGACAGACTCATGACGTGAACATAAACTAAAGTTTCACTGGAAACTTCATTCGTGTGTGAGTACTATGACATAAATAGGTAACACATCTTAAATCTAAATGTGTTGACATCAAACGTTGATATAGTTATCTGCTTCGTGCTATTATTGTGTACGTATCTAGTTCAAGCATTCACTTTGATAACAACTGGAAAGTCTTTCCACGAAATCTGCTTTCCCTTTAGACCTTATACTTGTATAGAACACCTGCTTCTACAGTACAACTATTTTCTTAATGTCCCTCGGAAATCATCGCATTACCGAATACAAACGAATGCTAATATCCATGTCCATCAATTATTAGATTCATCGTGTACCTATAATACTCGTAATTTGAATTCAGAACTAAGTACTTTATAGTTTGTTACGTCAAAACAAAACAACAATAAAGTACTTAGTTCTGAATTCAAATTATTATACACGATAAATCTAATAATTGATGGACAGCATTTGTTTGTATTCGGATATGCGATAATTCCTGAGGGCCATTAAGAAAATAGTTGTAATGTACTACATTGATAAAATAGATCGATTTTGAAGGAGAATGCTTTACCAATTCCCTTTCACGTTTATCTCTGTTCCAATATCGTAGTCGGCAGCAGCAAGCGTTTGTTGTCCAACAATCTATTGAAGAAAAGCCTTATAAATATGTATAATGGTAGTTGCTGTATACTCATTCAATGAGACACAGAATAAGTAATGTACCTGCTCAGTGTTTTGGCTGTAATCCCTTACATATGAAACTAAACGCAAACTTATTACAGACCCCATAATGACTGCTAAAATGTACGGTCATACAGAAATGATTCATTCTACGACACCCTCAGCAAATGCAGAAATACTAAAATATGTACTTTATTTGTTAATATTGAATTAGACAAAAACTAAATAATTGTAAAAGGCAACATAACAACCTACTCTTAATAATTGCTGTCTACCACCGCTGCCGCAAACGGTCATTCACTCTAGTGTCATAATGTAGTCCTCCAGACCGTATTTCGGCCATGGCGGCCAAACTCAACGGAAACTAGCCTTCGGCGCGGGAGATATTATAATGCACAAGTGTGTGCGCAGACACAAATGCACTTTCTCTTCCCTCACTTTCATAGTCCGATGGGACGGCAATCCAACACGACCGGAGAGAGACCAGGCGTAGGAACAACGGCTTAACGTGCCTTCCGAGGCACGGCGGTATCACACTATCAACTTCCAAACTCCGGGCTGTTACTAAGAAATTCCTAATGAAAAAACCCAATGACACTTTGCTCGACCTGGGACCCTACGCTCAGCAGTCGCGCTGATGTCATAATAGGTACTAGGTACCCATGCTAGGCAGATATACCTACTGGTAACTGATTCGCATTGCCAGACAGAAGAACGTAGCTGCTCGTCATCTTGGCAACATAATTCCTTAGTCGCTTCTTAAAATGAAAAGTCAAAACATTATAAATAAAGTTAACACTAATTTATTTCAAAACTAACCTACTTATATAATGACTGGTGTACAAGTGCTAATAATTACTGACCTGACAATACGCCTAGTTACGTTTCATGGAATCCATCTTGAATTAACATAAATGGTTTCGTCTCAAGGTGAGCGCTGATGTCAGTGACCGGTGTAGGGCCAATCTCCTCAGGTTTTGTTTCAATCACTTCCTATTATAATGCTTAAAAAAACTTGCATGAATGGGTTTGGGTCTCGGAATGGATCGTTAAGAATTCGGTAGCTGTAGTTTTTTTTGCGGATTGGTCCTTCGTTCTCCCTTTCTGCATTTTTGTACTTACGTGTAAGATAAAGATAACTAATTCTTTTATTCATTTTATGTTCATAGGTATTAATTTTAGTACTCGTAATAAATATTTCTCTAAGGCTATAATTATTTTTCACATAAAGTAAAGCTCCGAAAGCACATTAAAAAAAAGTGCCAAAATAAATTAAAACAACATTATTAATATGAAATTAAAATAAAATAACCTAAACTGACTAAAACTATAAAAAAACTAAAATATGTCGTCGTAAAATTTCTCGCATCGCTGTCGACTGGCAATGTATCCAAGAGACTGGCGGCATTGGCACATTGTATGGCAATGCTCCTCTGGTCAAGGTAAAAGCCAGGCCTTGGGTCACGGGAAGTGTCAAACAGGCGTCGCGCACGGTTTTGGCGTTTCGTTGAACAAAACATGGGCACCCGGACCCCACATTATTAATTACTCCACATCTACATTTCCAGCTGGCTTAATTTCCTTCATTATAATAATGGATACGAAGGTTACAATACATTTGTGTTGGCGTAATTATTCAGTGCGAACGCACCGCACTATAGTCGCGGAGGTCAGCTGCGCCCGCGCATGCCAATAGCCCACCGCTCTATAAAAATTAGTTCTACTTCACGGTTTACGCTACGTTATCGTACACAAGAGTCCTTATGTTCATGAATAAACATGATCTATTTTAATATCCTTTAATGGTTTAGTAGATTAACTTGTGATTTGATATGCTGTTTTTTGTTATGATATTTATGAGGTCATCTTGTTTGGAGTTCACATTTTTGGTCAGTCCGACCATGGGGTATAATCAGGATACGGAGGACGAAGTTAATTTGTTGATGGAATATCATGAAAACATTGGCAACGGTGTGGTATGAAACTTTCCCGATCCGCTTACTTTAGTAGGTTGCTTTGGTTGATACACAATCTTTTGGGATCTCCTGTTTAACCTGTGAATGATATCAACGTGTCTTTGAATATTCTGCAGCAGCCACAAAACCTTTAGTAACCCCATTCAAATCAACTAAGTATAAAAAATGCCACACGATCACAACCGATTGAGCACCGATTGAGCACCGATCTTATCTCTATGTCGCCAGCTCTGCATGGACATCACGTGTGATTGAAAACATACCTTTATTTTGCTAACTGATCACGTTTCGAAAATCCTCCAGTTTTATATTATTGTAGAACTTGTTAGTTGTCTTTCAAGGAACATTAATATTAATTTTCTCGGTCTTTCGTATTTATAAATATTAATGAATATGAATAGATGAAAATTAATGGTAAATAAGTCATTTGTTCATTGTTGTCATATAGCACTCGGTGTCAGATATCAACGTACTGTAAATGGTCAAATGTTTAACAATTGTACCTACTAAAGTTATAGTAGCTGATACTGGTTTGTTCTTTAAATACCCCAAAGGACACGGAGGCCAAAAACTTTCTATACGTTTATAAAAACAAAACACAGTTATGCTTAGTTGAAGACATTATCGATGTTACGATTGATGGCATTGTGTTTATAAGGTTGCCGGGGCGACGGCTCGGTGCGGCGCGGCGCGCGTTGGTCGGTACGGACGCCCGACAATTGCAATATCCGACGCGCCGTCTGCCGCGCCAATTGCGACTACCCACCAAATTGCTGCACCCAGAAAACGGCCGCCGAGAAAACTGCAACTATGACCTCATCCTATTCAACTGGTCAACTGCACGTAGGAGTGACCGCTAAATAGATCTAACGTTACTAGCAATTAAGGACTCGCTGATGTATTATTGTACTACGACAATGCGTGACCGAAGGCTATCAATTTCACTGGCAATTAAGAAAACATTCAGAACGCCAGCAAGGCCGGTCGTTGCCCCCGCGGACCCCACTATTAGCCACCTAAATTATGAACGAATCTGGTAAACGTAAACGTAAAATACACTAATAATCGTGATTACGTGGTTGTATCGTGCGACATTGAGGCGTTACCTCATATTCGTATGTGGACGACCTCTTTATCGGTCATCTTGGACGTTACATGCATTTATTATTTAAATTCAAAGTGTCTGTGACTAACAGCCTATAACGCGTACGTGCTTTGCGAAGTAAGTAACAGACTAACTTTGACACTTAGTTACCTAAATGTTTATCTCGTTGCCCCGACTGAAAATACTCATAATTATATCTATAAAGAGTTTACTATTGCTGCCATATAAAAAAGTAATATAATTAACTTTATCTAACTTTTATTTTGGTCAAAAAACACAAGTTACGTTTATGACATAAGCTAAGTAATAAATGTAACTTGCGTTTTCCGCTTTCGACATCAAGAAAGAACCAGCAGCAATATTTAAAGTTGGTGTGAAAAGTTCGATAATCAAGCAATTATTTTCAATGCCAACCATGTGGAGGTATAATTTGAAAGGAGACTCTTTTCAGCTACAAAATTTGTTCATTGGTATGTCTACTGAAATGTTTAATAACGATCTTTACAACTTTCAGTGTCGTTGGTGCTTTTATTTGCCGTGAAACACGTTTAACGTTGTACGAGGAAATTTCTGGAACATTAGGTTTAACTGTATTTAACTTACGACTATTTATTGCATCTAATAAACAAGCGTGGTGTGCCAGAGGTTATGGACCTGAATTTGTAGGTTGTAGGTACAAAGTTTCTGTGTAAATCTGCCTGAAAAACCGGATACGTAACCTGCGTTTTCGACGATTTATGCATTTTTTTAAGTAAATTTTAGACATCAACTTTTGGGTGAAGAAACGAGTCGTGAGAAAACCTGAAATTAGGAAAGTATGTCGGCTCGTTTTTTCTTCGTTTCAGAAGAGGTTTTTGCATTGCCATGCAGTAAGACAATTACAGACTGATAATTATAATTACACCCAATCAAGCAGAACACCACCAAAATAACTAATTAACAAAAATCTGTTCCACAATTTAAAAATCCTTCACAGCAATTACAGAAGCGTTTATTCATTAGGAGTTAAAGCAATCCACCAAAATCTAAATTAATTAAAATGTCGCCTTTTGAACTTGATATAATTGCGGTCCACCGGATATAATATGGAGGATCAAACACGATTACTTGTCTAATTGAATTCAAATCGATTCGATTCTGAGAGGTTCTTGTTTATCTAAGTACAGTCGAACAAGGAGATTGGTATACAGGCTGTTAACTACCTACTTCAAAATTGTTTTTGTTGAGTGTTCGTAATAACTTGCAACTACTTTTAAATTACTTGAGTACCTATGTTTAACATTCATTTATTATTTATTTATCTTTGGATCGCCAATAAAGGCTTCACAATTACATGCATGGTAACATAAACAGGGACAAATACAAGTGTGCGCCTCCAATTATAAGAGACCACACCATTCACTTAATATTTAGGTAGGTAAAACAAGTTTGAAAAGGACGAAAACATTAAAATAAATCATTAAAAAAAATACAAATTAGATAGCAACAATGACAACAAGAACATTCAGAAAGAAAAAAAACATTCATAAAAATAAGACGCACATTTAAAAAAAGAAAGTAAACATTAAGGAAGAAAGAGAAAAGAGAGAGAATAAAAAAAGAGAATTCTATTCTAATACAAACATACCAATAGCCTAGCTAGTCGACAAATTAAAGTATAACGAGAAATATTACAATAGTGTGTATTGCTCGATGTCAGGGTAGGTCACAAAACAATGGTCACACTAGTCACGCTGGCGGTACAGTCGACACCGGCCTTATTGCTAAAAAAAAATGGTCACACTAAGACCATAGACAAATAGACAACTCAGTAGTTTAAAATTTAATTAAAATTAAAAAGTAATGAAGCTCACAGTAAAAATTAACATTGGCAGTGTAGTGGAAAGATAAATATTTCTGCCTGTATACCTGAACAATTTGTTAGAGTGTAGGTACACAGAGTGAAGTATGTTCAAGCCTATGGATATTTAAGAGGCCGGATACGTTTTCGATCTGGAACCAAATACTTTTTATTTGCCTTTTGTCCCTCTGTTCTATTTTCTGTTGCTTGGGGGATTTTCATTTGATTATATTTGAATGTATCAATGTAGAAATGAATATAATTACACTCATCTAATATTTTTTGCGGTTACCTTAAACTTTCAAGTTTACCCAAGAGAGATGCTTAAACCTGTTCAACGTAAAGCTACGGCGCGGGCGTCCAAAGTAGCGTTCTTGGATCGCGACGCAGATGCGGAACGGAGGAACGGTACGGACAAAAGAACATATCTGGACGCAGCTTTCCTGATTTTCCGAGATATTATAATGATTTAAATCATGTGAACAAAAAAAAAACAACTGACTTCCAAAAAAAAACACTAAAAGATGTGAAAAATAACTTTAATTTCGGAAGTCGGTGGCCAAAAACGCAAATACAAAATCAAAGACACCGAATTCGCTTTTTTTGGAAGTCGGTTGTTTTTTTTGTAAAAAAGTTTTTATGTATTTTCGTTTTTGGCCACCGACTTCCGAAATTAAAGTTATTTTTCACGTCTTTTAGTGCTTTTTTTGGAAGTCGGTTGTTTTTTTGTAAAAAGTTTTTATTTTTCACTTTTTAGTTGCGGTACCTGCCCCACACAAATTCGTATACCACTACTTGGTGTGTACATAACAGTGACAGGAAATTATTAACACATCATCCATATAAACTAAGTGGAAAAAATATGCAGTATTAAGGATAACTCAAAAACTACTGGTCAGACCTTGATCAAATTTAAATGGGACCACATGTGACGCACCACCCATCAAATAAAAAAGGATCATCCAAATCGGTTCACCCAGAAAAAAGTACTGAGCTAACACACATAAAAAAAAAAAAAACATACAGACGAATTGAGAACCTCCTCCTTTTTGTGAAGTCGGTTAAAAAGTTTGGTTTTGACTGCCTCTTGTGGTAAGTTCGACTGCTGAGGATGGGTTGGTTTTTTTTTTAACTAAGTATATTAATTTATTAGTACTTTGGATTAGTGCCCTGACCAGTTGGACATAAATATAACTGGAGAAATGTAGGTAGATAGAAATGTATTTATATTCCCGCTAATTCCTTAAATCGTTGAGCTCTTTAAGTTCTGAGTTGAGCTGCACGATAACTGACATATGCGTGTATTGACTGGACAAGTCCACTCAATCTGCGTTGATTCTTTCCTCAAAAGATAATTTTAGATACCAATCTACATGGTCTTCACATTATCTGACCAAGATTATGTCTGGACTTTAAAAGAGACTGTGACCTCTGAGTTTGTTTCGGCCTTTCTACTAAGAGTAGTCAGATAGGAAACGCCGACCTGATCTAGTTTAAAAAATATGATTGACGTGTAAAAGTGTTTGTACAAACCTACCTACAGAAATAAAATCATTAATCATTCACTCTGATCCATTTATTCGTCAAACTATGGCTCTTTCCAAGTAAAACGATGGACCCTTTCCTTTGAACACGACGAGCTTAGTGTGAGAAAGTCCATAAGTATCAACGTTTTCGTAAGGCGATTGTACTGAATTTATCCGGATTCATTGATTACACTAAGTACAGCAACCTACTTGCGTAACACACTATCAATCATAATCTGAATCATTTTGAAGCCTATTGCTAATCCATTGCTTCATATGTTCGAAAAAATTGTCTGCTCAACAACGTAAATAACGCAATGAATGTTGTTGAACTGTCAAATGCAAGCAATTACCCCGCCAGCTTGGACAGGTCTCTAATCTAGGGCAAGAGACATTATGTCATGAATTCATGAGATTCAGGACACACTGGGCTGAATACCTATGTCCTAAGTAGGACCATTTATCTTCTATTATTGCACGTTATTGCTAACAATAGGTCTATCTGGCCTAGTGACGTGACATCTTGGTCCATAGTTATAATACCGTTTTTTGGTAAAAGGCCATTTCGATATACCTACTTACCCTCCCTCCTGGTCTAGTGCATGGTCGCAAGCGCTATACTGCTGAGCGTGAGGTTTTGGGTTCGATTCCCGGGTCTAGCAAAGTGTTATTGAGGTTTTTCTATGTGCGATTTCTCATTTACAATCCGGACTCTGGATTTGTGCCCATTTGATGGCAATAGGGTTGCCCTATTTTACATGGGACACTGGCGAAATGTGTGTGTACTATACATCTCTGCCTAGCCCTTCGAGAATTATAGGCGTGATGTTATGTTTTAACTTTAATAATAATGTTTATTTATTCAAAAACAAAGCATTGTTATACACGTAAAAGAATACAGTTTTGCAAAATAAGTACTAAGTCTACAAACGAGTGGGTGAGCACTCCTCTCCTAGCTAGGTTATGATAACCTGTGTTAAGGCGCTACCCCAAACAAAACCTTGCGATAGTCCGTTATTAAGCGGCTATTAACTCATTAATTAAGAGTAATAAACTACATCTAAAAGAACATTATAAATGTTCGTTATCCTATCATCACATTGCTCGTTCTTATTTGTTTTTATGTGTTGTAAATACATTTAAAATCTCCTTATAAAAAAGTGACTAAAATTATTGATTGCATGCATCTTTTCTTAAAGGTGACGTTCTAATAATTTAAGGATTACACTAATGGATAGATAGTTTAAAAATCTAAATGATTGTCGTTTTATTTTATTTAAAAAGCTTACTTGTCTTTTTTATTAAAATAATTCCACAATTTTTGAGAATTCTATGATAAATGGGCGTGCACAGGGAGCGGGAGAGCGAAACTCAGCGACGGAACAGAGAAGGACCGAACGCTCAAGGTCGTTTGGTCAGGGAAGCGCCTTAAGGAGAAGCAGTCCGGTCCCCTAAGGTATAATGACGTAAAGCTTACAAAGTGCTTCTGAAGTTACTGTTACAATTTTGGAGTATTGAGAAGGACTATTAAGAATTATGATACATTATGTGATATACTTTCCTACAGTACATAACACTACTGAACCCTCATAAATATTATAACGTGTTCAATTATCTATTTTGGGGACTATATTCAATACATTTTAATTATTGAATGAAACAGCCTGCTTTGTAATTAAGTAATAGGACAGTGTGGGAAGAAGAACGTGCGTGTCAAACGAATATAATTGTAGGCCCCCTTTTATTATAGCTATCATAAGGATTTTATGTTTGAAAAACTAATCGTATTAAGTTGCTAGTAATTTTCGTAATAAGTAGTTTACACTAAGTGCATGGCCACATTTATATTAGATTTTAGTTCACCATTTACGATATTACGTTTAGAAGAGCCAGAAGACTTCTCTGAGGGTGTTAGGTTTAATACTGCTGAGCAAATTTGTTTCATAAATATTTTTGTAAAAACTGGATGTTTAACTTGACTTACATGCTAGCAAAAGTTGTTTTTATCTAGCTTAAAGCGTAAGTATTAGAAGGTTTTAGTTTTTCTTCCTTATTTCACCAAACTTTAGTAACTTTTGTTTTTTTTTTGTTTCTGGGGGTTACCTTCAAAAGGCACCCGACCTCTGGGATGGAGGTCGGGGAGTGTGGGATTTTTACCTCACTAAAACCACCCCGGTGATCACCATCGGTACATAGGGGTGGTCCCGGTTCCTCTTAAAAGACCAATTCCGGAACCCCCCCTGTGCAACGCCTGTAAGGCCATCCCTGGGGAGACTGTAAAGGGGCCTAAACTTTTGTACCTAGAATAAGGTTAATCCTGCAATTTTTCCATACTAGAACTGTCAGACGTCAATTTTAATCTACGGATAAAAGATATCTGACTTTGGCAAAATCAGCCCTTAGTGGGCCATAACTGTAATTTTCGAGCTTTCATAATAATTTTCAAGAAGAAACGGTTGGTGCGTAGCTTAATGCAAAAATTTACATGAAGATCGAAGCCTGGCATAGTTTAACTGAGTTATAATCACGTGTTTTGACACAGCATACTTGATCAGCTAGTAATGTTCCTACTGCTGGGCTAGAAGTGGGCCGTAATCCACCACGCGGGCTCAATGTGGTGGATAATGAAGCGATTTCACACCCAGCTTAGTAAAATTTCAACGAAAAAGCTGGTAAAATGGAGCGCGCGCCTGAGTAAATTAAATTAAATTAAATAAAGTAAATATAATAAAGTAAATAAAAGTAAATTAATAATTAGAACAGTTAAGAACTTAGCAACGCAGATTTATTGATAAAGAGTTTCGAGTTTTACCTTTTGTTAAAAATTAGAACTACAAAACTTCCAGAAAAATAATTAAAAACTGCCGAGCAGTTTTCTTTTAAATTATTCAATCTTTAGATTTGTATGGAATAATAATTAATAAGTAACAAAGAAAATACCATCTCAAATATTAGATGATAACTTTGAAGATACTTAGGTGTCTGACCGTTTGTTTCTGAATAATTTTTCAAACACTAAACTCTGTTTAGTATTAAAATAGCGATAACAATCTAAGTGGGGTTTTATATTTAAAGTTTATTACCGTGAAAACATTTAAGAGCCATTTGAATATTATTTAATATAATCACCTAGTTACAATAGTCTGAGAGCACTCTGCTAGAAACTTTGTATTCATTATATACATAGTAGATTAGGTACCTGTAATATTAAACTCTTAAATGCAAAATCAAAAAGGAAAAAAAAACCTAACATCTCCAACAATATTTTGTCTTTCGCTGTAATTACTCAGCAAACTCCTGAGAACTGTTTATAATTACTTCTAAGTCTTAGCCGTAAGTTAACCATCCAACGATTCTCAATAAGGACCAGACTGTTTGTCTCCCATTGTTATTACTAAGTACACCATGCTGTTTTAATTAACCCACAATCATTAGAAATCATCACAACGAGCACATGTGTAGGCAATAGAATTAACTATTCAAATTAAAGTAGGTATAGTTAAACCAGTCCAATCACTAGAATATTAATTTCGAACCGTCGCGTGCTCTTGCGCAGCGTGACTGCAAAAAAAACACATGTCATGACCGATGGCGACCATGATGAATGGCACATCAATATTCGAAGCGGATAGTGCCAGATTAACCGGCGGAGTCATGCGACGTGACACTAGTCACAAACAGCGTGACACAGACAGACGTGTAACAATTAAAATGATATAAAACAAGACTGTGGAGTCCGGCCTTAAAATATAAAGTGACTTTTTCTGCAATCTGTGCTATTCTGTAATAATCTCACCATGGAAACTTAGGTGAAGTAAGTTTGAAGTGAGCTGTAAATCGTCGCCGTTGTCGTCAGTCGGATATTTTTTTTTATTGGAATTTTTTATTTGAATTAATTCGAGAATGATACAATAGTAACGTTTTATTTAAGACATTTGTTACTAACAATAATTATACAGACAATATTTAATTATGTCTGAAATAAATGTTTTTTTTTTTTGCATTCTGTGAAATCAGAGAAACTTAGGTGAAGTGATATGTCAATAGCATCAATCCCCTAGCATCATGTGCAATGACAGCTCACTTCACGAAATTTTACGATGAGATTTTTACAGAATATACCTGCTGATCTTGTAGTCTGAACACGTATTGGTTGGTTGCAATTTCGATACTTCTTGATGGATAATGTTGTCGTTTACTTTGTTTTTGTTACTTGTAACTCATATGGGAACAAGAGGTAATAAAGATCCGGTTTGAGAATTAGCATCAAACTCAAACTCAAAGCATTTATTTCAATTAAACCATTTACAGGCACTTTTGAATCGCCAAAGAGTCGGGCAGTTAATCAGAAAGCTGATGCTAGTAGCCCATTCTAAAACGTAGATCTGCATCAAGACCAGCACCCTAATTACATAAAACACTATCTATCTATCACAATCTGAATCATTTTGAAGCCTATTGCTAATCCATTGCTTCATATGTTCGAATAAATTGTCTGCTCAATAACTTAAATAACGCAATGAATGTTGTTGAACTGTCAAAATGAAACCCATTCCTATTGTTAGTGTGTTACGTAATTACCCCACAGGACACTGCAAGAAATGGTCGCGAGATCCAAGATCCCTGGTAAGATATCACATTGAGGTAGTGGTGTGTCTGGTATCCATATGAATGTTATTTTATAATATGAGTACTAAAATTATAAAATAATGCGAAAATAACATTGTCAGTCTGTCTGTTACCGATTCACGCCTAAAACACTGAACCAATTGTTATAAAATTAAATTTTACAGGTAGTTTGGGACCTAGATCTACCTAGGCTACTTTTCATTCTGGAAATTTGTTTAAAAAATATGAAATACAAAATAAACGCAGACAAAGTCACGGGTAACAGCTAGAATATACTATAGAGTCAGCCCATCAACCCTAAGTGGACTGCAGGCCATAAACTCAAGTTTTATAATGCCTAAAACTATATGATCAACTGCAGTAAACAAAATCAGAAAAATATTTGATATTCTTCAGGATATATGCTAGTTAGATAATACAACAAAAACAACACAATACATAATACAACTAATTTGATACGATAGAAAAAAAACACGAAGATACCTTTTTCTCAGTATTTTAGTTTTTTAGTCCAATCAATATATTTTTTGTAAATAGATAATTGCTTCATATTTTGCAATAAAGGCTCGTGCACATTGGCGCGACGCGACAGCCCGACACAATGGCGCCGCCCGTCGCGCTGCACGCGGTGCCTTTGTGTACGCTGTCGCGTCGCGCCAGTGAGTACGAGCCTTAAATTGTCAGCGTTGTGCCATCGCACTTCTCTTTATTTTCTTTGCAGTCCGTCAGTGACCGCGCTTTAGCTGTTGTCAGCATCTTAAGAGGCTTACAAGAGTTAAAGCGCGGTCACTGTCAAAAGAAAGAGACGCGCGATGACACAACGCTGGTAATTTATTTCAAAATATGAAGCAATTATGGATTTACAAAAAAACTATTCATTGGACTAAAAAATTAAAACACTACTACGTTAGTATGTTACTTGTAGAATAATCTGACAAAAATCTGAATGTTTGCATGTATATGTATGATTTTTAATCGTAAAAATATTTTTTTAGAGGTATCTTCGTGATTTTTTTCTATCATATCAAGTTAATTGTATTATGTTTTCAACACACTATCTAATTAGCATATATCCAGAAGAATATGATATATTTTTCTGATTTTGGTTACTGCAGTGGATCATATATTTTTAGGCATTATAAATTTGTGTTTAGGTCATGTAGTCCCCTTAATATCATACTAAAGACACGTTTCCCTTCCACGAATATAAGAGTTTCTGTTTCTGTAGTCTCTTCATTTTCTCATATAACCTTTGCAATACTCAGAAGTTTCATAGTTTCTAGTTTCTATGCTGATTTTGAAGCAAGAAACTTTCACTCTACAGCTGCTTCACATTTCGCAGAACTTGTGCAAACCGAGTTGAATTTAGTTTATCTTATCAATTTTATAGAAACCAAGATGACATCGGAACTTTAAATCTATTCAGGAAAACGAAAGTAACAAGATAATTTCCACGACTGCGTCTCTCAATACGGATGAAAACTTTTATATAATAAAATGTTTTTTTACGATATAGTGCATCGGAATCCTGACTAATATTATTAAATGCGAAAGTGAGTTTGTTTGCTTGTTACGCTGTCACGCTAAAACGGCTGAACGGATTTAAATGAAATTTGGCACATTGGTAGATCATGACCTGGAGAAGGACATGGGCTTTATCATCCTGGATCGCAGACGAAGACGCGAGCAACAGCTAGTTTCTAATAATTTAAAACTGATTACTAAGCCTTAGGTAGGAGGGCCTCGTGACAAAATAATAACAGTCGCACGGGTTTATCGAAGGTTAAGCTAAGTTTGCCGCGGTCGGTTTGTGGGTGACCATCCATTACATATCGAGACCCCCGTGCCTCGGAAAGCACGTTAAGCCGTTGGTCCCGGCTGTCATTCGTAGATCTTTGACAGTCGTTACGGGTAGTCAGAAGCCCAAAAGTCTGACAACCAGTCTTACCAAGGGGTATCATGTTACCTAGTTACTGGGTTGTGGAGGTCAGATAGACAGTCACTCCATGTAGCTGCACCCGGTTAGACTGGAGGCCGACCCCAAAATAGTTTGGAAAAGGCTGAGCAGATTGATTGACTAAGCCCTAAGTGACAAACTTACTAGGTAGTACATAGCTGTATCAACACCGTGTATTAGTAAAAATTAAACGATAAATGATTTCATTTCTGTAAGTAGATTTGTACGAACACTTTTATACGTCAATCATATTTTTTTTAACTAGATGAGGTGCCGTTTCTTAACCATCTACTCTGAGACGAAAGGCCGAAACAAACTCAGAGGTCACAGTCTCTTTTAAAGTCCAGACATAATCTTGGTTAGATCATGTAAAGACCATGTAGATTGTTGTCTGAAATGGTCTTTTGAGGAAAGAATCATACAGATTGAGTGGACCTGTCCAATCAGTGCACGCATTTGTAGTAATCTGGCTAGTTTTTAAAAAACCTTAATCTGTGGAGAACGTAGTGGGTAGCATAATTGTTTAAAATAGTTTAACTAAGATATTTTGACTGTTTTTATTGTGCTACTGTTTGTTTTTCCTTAAATAAATAAATAAATAAATAAAATAATCAATTAGTCAGTAATTGTTTCTAGAGGTCTATTAGAGGTGGTCTAAACAATTTTTTGACAGGTACCATTTATAAGCTGATAATTTTGCAGTTTCATTTTACAACTAAACATTGTAAATATTAGCAGATTAGCTTCTTAGTATTTAAGGCAGATTCCTTTCAACTTCCAATACAAAGACCGGGTATAATTAACGAGAACAATAAAATTTTAATCTCAACTTTGCGAGCCATATGGCTTTTAAAATCTTTGCGAAAAATATCTTGAGGATATTTTTGTTAGTATAACACTAAAGAAATCTTTTAATGGGTCATATTAAAACGCACGAAATGTCAGAACTTTAAGAAGCAATAGAGGGATTTCCACTTGGAGAGGGAGAGGGAGACCAAAGAATAAATGGATGGATTGTGTGAGGAATGACATAAAAGAAAAGGGAGTGAATGATAGCGTGACGGTTGACAGGGGAGACTGGAAGCGTCAAAGCAAAACAATTGAATGTGGTGAACATTCAATTGTTTTGCTTTGATGCGTCATATGACCCAAAGATTCTTAAGAAGACATAAATGCCTCTAATGTCATGAATGCTTGTCTGTACAATCTTGAAGAAACATTGGGATACAGCAGTCCACTGCTGGACATAGGCCTCTCCCATTGCACGCCATTTAGCTCGATTCGTGATAACTCTCATTCAGCTGCTACCAGCCACCCTGTGAAGATCGACGCTCCATCTGCAAGGGATTCCACTGTTCCATGTTAGTTTTAAATCAGATTATATACAACTTATTATTGTCAACGTAATAATTGTTTCTATGTTAATTAATGTAATTGGTGTTTTACCATTTTAATTAACTATAAATAAATAAAATAAAATAAATAAATAAAAATCTAGCCTGTTGGCGTCCTACTTTAGGTCCAGGCGATCCAGATCGATATCGAAATTGGCAATCGCAGTATATTTAGGTACTTAGGTACCTAACAACAAAGAAGGATGCTTACTGTCCTTCTCAGTTTTTCTAAAACGGTAACACCCTCCATTAAAATTTTATTTAATATTTTTTATCAACATTACTTTCTTAGAAGTTTTAAAATCCTCTTTCAAGTAACCGTAATTAAATCTTATCAGAGAACTAAGTAAAGCTGGGAAAGTTATTTGCGAAGTTTTCATTAAAGTGTTATCTTTTTAATTAATGTCATATTTATTAGAAGCAACTGTAGTTGCTTTAATTCTATCGTGATGAGAAATTGGTAATATTTTGAAGCCTTTGGTGTGCACCAGATAAATGAGGTTGTTAAGGAATTGTAGATCATAATAAAAGAGGCCATGTTGCCATTATTATTGGCATTGCTCTAGGCTACAAATAGCATAAATGAGTTAGGGCCAATGTACAAATAATGGGAGGCCATTTAGATCATCGCCTGCGACCACGATACGAAGTCATTTACTTAAGCACTCAATTTGCACGATCTACTAAGGTACACTAGGACTTTTTTAGTACGTGTATTAAGGCCTGACTGCAAAACCTGCTCAGCGTGGTGTTTGAAAACAGGATTCCAAAAAGCAACTTTAAATAGAAGTCAAATTAAAGAAATACTTGTAAATAAATTGGTTTGCACAGACATATAGGCTGAAAGTGGCACCGGTGACGGAAAAGGTGTGGTAATCGGTTATCATGGTATGCGCAAGTTAAGGCTCCTTCAAACAGGCGCGACACGCAACGCGAATGGCACGCGACACAAAAGCACCGCTCGTCGCGCGACATGCGGCGCCTTTGTGTCGCGTCGCGTGTCGCGCTTTTTTGTAGGAGCCTAAATACGGAGGAGTGAGCCAAATGTCGTGAGCAAAGTTTTGAGTATGAATGTGTATAAGAGTAGGAAAAGACCAGAGAAAAGATAGCTGGACTGTGTGAAAGGAGATATGGCTAGAAAGGGGGAGACCACCGAGATGACGTCTAATAGAGAAGTATGGAAGAATAAGACATGTTGCAACGACCCCCCCGAATAAATTGGGATAAGGGCATGAGAATGATGATGGTGATGAGGCGTATGATGATGATGGTGGTGATGAGGCGTATGATGATGATGATGGTGATGAGGCGTATGATGATGATGATGATGGTGATGAGGCGTATGATGATGATGATGATGGTGATGAGGCGTATATCCGCGGAGCAAGAAGTCGTGAGAACGAACCTCACCAGTTGCACGGTTATTGATGTTATTTATTTTCTAGATTTTCACCCAAATACCATTGTCGACTCGATCGACGAATTTTTACTAAAACTGAGTATGTAAGGTACACATAGCCAGTTTAATACACCTAATATGTAAATATATGAAGCTGTATGTAATTATAAAACAGCGAATAATTAAAACTAGACCCGTCATAAAATCAAAAGAAATTTTAATTTCGTTTCTATTAGCACAAAATATTTGACACATTTTGTATTAGGTCGGGGAAAAAGTTTCTTCGTATTTTAAATAGAAATTCAAGACTAAGAGCTCGTGTGGCCCCCAAATATTAAGCTGTTTTGTATACCCAGACTTTTTCAAATGGGTCAAAACTCTTCAGCTATGTCGTAATTACTAATATGCACCTTGCTCCACTTTTTCAAAAATGTCATCGTTTTTATTCGTTACAGGACGACCAGAGCGAGCTACATCTTTGACAATTAAAACGCTTGACACTGCGTTAAGTCCATAAACGTCACATATTTTTTTCGCGACTTGTGTCGCGTTTTCCCCTTTTTTGTAATTAAACTTCAAAATGTATCGAATTTCTTCGTTAGATTCACTCATTTTAGCGGACTGAAAAACAATTGATAAATGGCGGGAATTCGTTTTTATACTTTTTTTAAATGTCATCTATCTAATGGTATCAAAACCAGCCAAATACAAACGGTACAGTCAAAGAGATTGTATTACAACTTTATACTTATAATTAACGAAAAAATAAAAACCGACTTATTACATGTATGAATAATATGGAAGTTCGGCCGGATATTACCTACGTATTAGCATAATATGTCTTATTAATTAATTCTTAATTATAATATTTGTTATTAAAATTGTCTTAGCTGCCACGGCTTATTTTATTTTTGGATTGTTGTTGTTTGTTTCTATTTCATTCATTGTTCTTACTTATAAAAGTATAAGTTCAACATTAATGGTGTAACTAATATTATCGGAACAATATAATTTAAAAGAGTGTCCATGGAGTTTCTTGCCCGTTCTTCTCCATACCTACTACGCTTTGGATTGGGCAACTAGCTTCATATTTCTGACTGAGTAACTCTTTGACAATTCAAAAGTGCCTGTAAATGGTTTAATTGATATAAATGCTTTGAGTTTGAGTTTATTTGCTTAGCCAGGGTGCGTGGGGAGTGTCTCTGTGTAACATAGATATTAGTCGTAGCTACGTAAGTAATTGTGGGTACTTATAAGACATCATTCCATTTCTGTCAACCGTTTCATGTTGAAATAGACAGAAGATGTTTCAAGTACGTTTCGGTGGTGTCAGCGGGCCTTAGATTTGCTTAGTTTGACGTCATCTTTTAGGTACTCACTATTACTTTCGTAGCTACGTCTAATATAACGGGTTTAGTGATTTATGGCGCAAGCGGGTGTCTAAGGGTAACTTTGTTAGTTTTTGTTATTCGTTTTTAGCTAGCTTAATTAAGTAAATTCACTGCCGAAACTGACATGCACCAATGAAATGCTTGACCTGTAATTTAATTATAGTAATTTGTAAAGTATTATGTCTGTTATTTTAATTATTGTGAATGTGAGGACTATGTGGGTCATTGCTTTTTTTTCTCAGTTAATTTTAATCATGATCTGGCAGTTTGAGGAATTTTTGCGGCCTACCCAATTTGTCCTTTCTTTGGTATTGTTCGTCGAATCGTTGAGCTCCTTAAGTCCTGACTTCCTGAGTTGAGCTGCACGATTACTGACAAATGAGTGCACTTCTGGACTGGTCCACTCAATCTGTGTCGTTCTTTCCTCAAAAGACCATTTCAGATCCACACACAAGATCACAAGATCTACATTGTCTTCACATGATCTGACCAAAATTATATCTGGACTTTAAAAGAGACTGTGACCTCTGAGTTTCTTTCGGCCTTTCTTCTCAGAGTAGTCAGATAGGAAACGCCGAACTCATCTAGTTAAAAAAAAATGTGATTGACGTGTAAAAGTGTTTGTACAAACCTTCGTACAGAATTGAAAAAAAATATCATTTAATCAACGTGGTGAAAAAGTAAAATTGCTATGATTTTTTACTTTTTACAGAGCATAGATTTTGCATAAAGTGCTTGAAATTTTATTTGGCTGCTAGTTAATTTGCACACTCTTCTTATGACCAAGTGTGATAGTGGTTTTCCACGCATCACGATTATGATCACGTAGTGCGTAGGTGAGCTTCTGTCACGGATCTATGATAAATATCTTACGGTCTTACTTATATACATCACCTTAGAGCCTTTCAGAACAAATAATATGTGAGCCTATTAGTTTTGTTCACACCGTTGTTGTCTAGGTAATAACCTCCTGCAATTAGCACGAAGGTAGGCAGAGAAACAGCTGTTCCATATGTTTTTTAAATCGTCAGTACATGCATATATAATTACAAGAAAAAGGTGACAGACTGACAGCTTAGTTAAAGGAAAACAAATGAAAAAAAAAACGCAACAATCATTTGTTTGAACCCGAACAACGTGTTACACGCAATAATAATTTATCACCTTCAAATAACTGGTAATGAGAGGAAATCGTTAAGTGAAGTAATAAATAAAATAAAGCAAATATTTTAGCTCTTTATCCCTTCATACTTCATTTCTGACCAAAAGGCATTAGTTATAAATGATAAAAAGGCGAAACATTATTGATGAGTAAGTAAAAAATACGTCGGTTTTTTTTTCTGAATGAGCAGAAAGGAGAAATAAAGAAATCATTGTCCCAAATGTAATTACATTACTCTGTTTTACCAAAACATGTTTTATTTGGCTTGACGTTGTGAGTTACTTTTTAGGTACTTACACGAAAAATTCGAACCAACAATTCTGGCTGATGTTCAAAATGCATCTTTTGTTGTAAGATATTTATCATTTTCTTGCGATCCTGTCATAGCTTTTTGACAAATGAAGCTTGTTCGGAATATTCAGGTCTCCGAGCCCCATCTGTCTTGCAAACTATCGTCAGATAAAGTTTTACGATGGCAGTCCTGGCCCTGCAGTCTCGACAAATATAACGACAAAAATCGGTCGTTAAGTCTAATCGATGTCAAATTTCTTTAATAGATTTTCAACCTTATATTTTCGAAATAAAGTTGAAAATCTATTCAAGGAATTTGACAACGATACAACTTAGCGACCGATTTTTGTCACTGTCTAATGTCGAGACTGCAGGGGCTGGAGCTTTATTTTCTTGTGTTCTGTGATTTAGGTAAGGTACTGTTTGCGCAAAACTATATAAGTCCTCTGAACGTAGGCCCGAGAACCCCCCCCGACCCTTGCTCGACGATGCGCCAGCCCGCGCCGTAGCTGAGCCTGTAGTTTTAAATTCCCCTGTTAATAATAATATTATCTCGATCCAGCCTGTCCCATCTTGCTGCCCTCCCCTCAGTGACGCCCTAAGCCGAGGTTCGTACCCCACAGGGGGTGCCCTTAGCGTGCGGTCACCTAATTTTTAAGAATTTTCGCCCCTGGCTGGAGGCTTTAAGTTAGTAGCTTAGGGCACCCACAGGCTTGCCCGGTTAAGTAGCCAGGACCTTAGTGGTCATAACTACGAGCTGCCCAATAGGACAAAAAAAAAAGGCCCGAGAACGAAACTGCGCATGGTACAGTTGAGTGAGAGTGAGAAAGTTCCCTCGGACACCTATATTATGCATACTGCGCAGCCACTCGCGTGCAACTTCCGAGAGCTCATAAAGTTTTGCGCGAACTGTACTGTCAAAAAGACAAAGGTGATTTTGTCGTAGAGTAAGGTAGGTATTGATTTAATTTCAAGGAAACATTACCTAAACCAACCACAATAGTGTGTGTTCGTAACAATCAGTAGGTATGTAATTTCAATTGAAATCTATGATTTTTTATCAGCACTACATTTTAGCTTCCTGTTGTTTTTACTAGGTTCTGTAATTTGTTTAGATAATACGTAGTAGCTATGGCCCTAATATTATTAAATTGTTTTTTTTTTTACTTAAGCATGAATGGTTGAACTCGAAGATATAAATATTTTTGGAAAGTCACCTTTGTAAGTGGGTACTTAAACTATATAATTATTTGTTTATTATGATGTATAGTACCTACTTCAGTTTAGGTAAAAACGACATTGAATCAAAGGTACGTTACAAATGAATTTATTTTAGCAATTATAATGAAGTTTATTAACAGTTACAATTCAGCGTTGTGAGTGAGGTCAGTGAGTGCATTATTTGCTTCGTCGATTCGATTTAATATCGGATACTTACAATTAAAGGCTAATTATTTTCCAGGCTACTAACAACTTAAAGGGCGACTAACTATTTGCTACTAGAAATCATAGGCGAGGTACTATAAATAATGAGGATGCAAGAGCGAGCGAAGCGAGCTCTCGACTTGGGCACCCCGACTCGGACAGGTTAGGTTAGAAGGGGATGGCGGGGTCTCCCAGACCCCGCTATCCCCTTCGTGGTATTTTTTTTAAATTTCTCAGAAGTAACAGCCCGCAAAGCGGGGCTCCGTTGACGACGCCTTATTGTTATTGCCATTCACAAATAGGAAGCCTCGCCAAAACAAAAACTTCATGCCAGTTTAAATTAAAACAAATAACAACGGATTGTTAAGCTGCTACTTTCTACTTAAAATTATCCTTCGCTGTAGCTGCCAACTTAGTATTTTCGCTACCGGCTTTAATTATTTTATAATACCAAACTCAGATTACTTTGTCGCCTCGTTATATACATGCCACAATTAAATTGTATAAGCTTTAGAGCCTCGTAGTGTCAAAAGTCATTAGCATAACATAACATCACGGCTGAAATCCCCGAAGGGTTAGGCAGGGGTGTACCTATAGTTCACCCACATTTCGCCATTTATGTTTAAGTCCCATGTAAGGCAGTACAATATTCCCAAAAATTACCCGAAATCTTTATTTCTTTAGATAACCCAACTGAAGCTCTAGCCTGCTATTTACATCGTAAAAATGCTTTACATTTTTAGCTGTAGGTATGTCTAAAGTCTCAGTTAGGTGTAGTGTAGGTAATTTGTTTTTTTTAGTTTGAACTAAAAATAACGTAGCGCCTAACAATATCTGTGACATTATTTCAAGAAACTGAAAAAAAAATTTGCTGGACAAACAAATGAATAACTAAACAATTTTAAACACGTTCAACGGTTGAGCAAACAAGATTATATTTATCATTATTACGACAGCTTTCACATACATTTTGTTAACAGTGCCATTAAATTTTGCTTAAAAAAGTTGTAAAAGGTTTTTTGAAAGCTTTTTCGCTAGGGTAAATCCATTATGCCTAAATCAACTTTGTAGCAAATCAACCCTCAACTATACCAACAGCGAGTTTCTGGTAGTGTCAACAAAATTACTCGACAAGTGTCATCGAGGCATCGAATCGCGCGGCAGCCATCACTGACTCGTTTTCGGGAGGTCATTGTGCGCAAGGGATGACGTCACGAATGACCTTGACGCGTTCGCCGCCCGCCCGCTAGCCGCGCGTCGCGTTGCACGCATGAAAAATGTCGCTGTCAAAACGCGAGTGTTAACTGTGTGCCCGCCGCTTTAGTGTGCGGGCATTTTATTTGTTTTCGTTTTCTCTTTGTTCAGCCTATCCTGTACCTAGTAATAAATGAGAGTTCGGTAGATTTATAAGGTTCTATTTTAGCTTGTTAATGTAACGTATTTAATGTACTACACGTGGTCTCTACGAGTTCTTGCTTCCACGTTTACCACAATATGTATACTTTTGACGCATATTTAATCTATGATCGATCACATTAAGCTATGAAGCTTTCACCACATACAGCAAAAAAAGAAAAAACCGAATTTTCTATGCCTACGTGTTTACCCTGAACGCTGAATGGAGGACATCAATTCACTTATTGTACCTACTTACTTCTTCAATTGACATTTACTCCAACAGGATGACAAGCAGATAATTACAAATTGTTCTGTTTTTTATACATCAATCATAATGGTATCAAATTGGTATGGATATGACGTATGTATTGTTATCAATCATCATCATTCATTTGTAAGTAGTATAGGTACCTTCCTTTACGGACAGGACATACATAATTTGGGCACTACAAAAGTGGAATCGTAATTAGGTAATACCTATTTGCTACTTCACCTGCCGCTTATGTGAAAAAGATGGCTGTGACATTATTACCACAGAGCCTTCAAGCGTAACTTAATACGTCTGGTGCACGCTGCATGGACAGGTTGAATGCCTGGCCGGGGGAGCGTGACTACGCAAGTGGTCCAGCACCTCGGTAAAAGGTAGTTAAAGAACACCGTGTGGTTTTTATCAGTGTGAGTCTGACATACCGCCCCGGCCGCTATAGGACGAAGGACATCCACGGGGATACAAAACTAGTAGCTACCACCTACCAACCTTTCTTCTAAACTAATATTATAATGTTTGTTTGTTATGCTTTCACGCTAAAATGGCTAACTAGATTTGGATGAAATTTGGCACGAGGGTAGACCATGATCTGGATTAGGACATAGGATACTTTTTATCCCGACATGCCCACGGAAGCGAGACGTATGAGAGTGAAACCGCAGAACGAAGCTAGTAGTTAATATTGCCACAGGACATGCGCTATTGTCGTGCAGCTCGTGTCAACACAAGAACAGAAAAAGTCATTATCTCTCGTCAAATACTTAGAGACTCAATCCTTCCCTCATATGACGGGCCGTCACCGCCTCTAGTCCCGGTGGCGTTGTGATTAATTAGCAATTAGTGTTGTAAAGGCCGGGTGAATCAACTGTCTGACATTAAGCGCCCTTGCGCTGTCCTCCTGTAAGTTAAACTTAGGGCTGCGTCGAATCTACAATCATATAATCTACAGATCAAAATTGAAAGTACGGTTTTAAGTGGTTTGTAAGATTTGGTAGTTTCGGTTGAGGTTTTAATAAGTTTGTTGTTTGTAACTGATTAATGAAAAATTCTTAGTGGACAGAAATCTTCTTAATTATTAGTCAAACTGTAAGTTACGTTGACGTCAGTAAATGTATACATACTAAAACTATGCAAAAGTTCTACTTGGGTTCCTACACCACCTATCTACAGTTTTTTTTTTTTTACTAGTATTTAAATACTGTGTTGACACCCCTAGCTAAATCCAGCGTCACACTGAGCGGTCAACCGTGTTGTTCTTTATTTCTATATTGATAAATGTCAGAACTGCACGTTATTGAATCCGCACGCATTTTAAACAATATTTTGGCACGAAATTTAATATTATAGCGAGTTTTTGTTCATTAAAACGGACATTTCCGGCACATAGTGACCTTAGGCTTTTCACAGACAAGATTAAGACAAATGACTTACTTATATCATTTTTATTAAGATAGCAACCGGTTGCTATTAGAACACGTAGGTACTTTTTTTCAAAACAGAGTTATCGAATACTATATAATAATAATAATAATAATAAGGCTTTCAGCAACAAGTAACAGTGTATCAATCATTTTCAAAACAATACGTCTATGCTGTGACCTGCGTGGTATAGATTGTAACAGAAGACCGGTTAAGTGGGCTAATAACACCTTTCAGCGCTATACGTCCGCAGGGCTGGATGGCATCTTTCCATCCCTACTGGCGATGGGGGTTGATCTTTTGACAGCACGCCTAGTGGAGATCTATTGGGCCTGCTTAGCACTTAGATACATACCCCTAGCATGGCGCGAAGTGAAAGTCATTTTCATATCCAAGCTTCGCATAATCGACTATACACAACCCAAGGCCTGTAAGCCTCACATCCTTTCTACTGAAAACCCTCGAGAAACTCTGTGATATACACATCCGAGACGGACCTCTTCGGGTTAAACCACTTCACAAACAAGAGCATGCATACTCCACAGGCAGATCAATAGAATCCGCGCTAAACAGCATGGCATCCAAGATTGAATAGTGGACAACAAATGCTCAGCACTGACAAAAGACAAAACCATGTTCAAAAGCATCAACACGGCCCTCAATAGACACATCATTGACTCGACCCTAAGTGAGTGGATCACGAATATGCTGAAACTGTCAAGTCACAAGTCACAGTGAACCACACTACAAGGGCCATTGTGGCGAAGGGCTGCCCGCAAGACCTTGACATAAACATATCCAGTCTGCTGGGAATATTTAACACCGTCTACCAGGCGGAGTGTGTGCGCATCATACAAGCGGTGTACGCCTTAGCAGCCAAGAGAGTTACGGACACCCATATACGTATACTCTCCGACAGTGCCTCAATCTTCCAATCCTTAGGGAACAAATATATTACCTCGAGTCTAACATTAGAATGTCACAATGGTCTAGAACGAGTAACGGTATCTAACCACAACACAGTGAACAGTGAAACTGTAATGGATAAAAGGATACAGCGGATCAGTAGGTAACAACGCAGCTGACGAACTGGCTAGAAGAGCTTCCAGCGTGTCAGTCTGCGGATCCGAACTTATCATACCCATTCCTTTACCAGATTCGCTGGTGGCTACAGGAGTCCACCCACACACAAGCAGAGAGCTGGTGGACCTCCACACCGGGCTGCAAGCGGTCGAGGGAAGCTATGCCATCCTTAAAGGGTAGGCTAACCAGACGTTTATTACGCCTGGAAAGGAACGGCCTGCGCATGGTGACGGGGACCATCACAGGACACTGCTCGCTAAACAAACACATCCACACAATAGACATAACGGACAGCCCTTTGTGCAGGGCTTGCATGGAGGCTAAGGAAACCGTCACGCATGTGCTCTTTGAATGCACAGGCGTCTCCCAGAAACCCTCGAGACAAAAACCCTCGAAGCACCCAGATCTTACACAAATATTCTCAACAGACCTGGAGATTAAATCAACTTCTCGAAGAAGGTGGGCTGGTTGGAATAACCACCGACGGCCGCCATGGTCCACTTATAGGACTAAGTGCGGAAACCAAACCCTCTAACATAGAACATAGGTAAAGGAAATATAAAACTCACCGTTTATCAAAGCAAATCCGTCGGAAGCGTTTGTAGATATCGTCAGAATAACACTGTATCTGTGGACAAGTAAACACAAAATAAATAATTGGAAGTGTTTTCCAAACAAAGCGGGCAGATGTTGTTGTTTCATTTGCATTTCATAGTCAGACGAATTAATCCTTACTTCCTTACTAATATTACAAATGCGAAAGTAACTCTGTCTCTCTGTCGCGCTTTTACGCCAAAACTACTGAACCGATTTAAATGAAATTTGGTACACAGATAGTCTAGACCCTGAGAAAGGACATAGGCTAGGTTGAAAGGGGGGGATGAAACGTTGTATGGAATTATCGTCATTTTTAGAGCTTGAGGCTTGAAACTTATTTTTTAGGCTGTTGATTCGATATAAATAAATATGACATTCAAAGTTTGTAAAAGTTTTACCCTTAAGGGTGTAAAATAACAATAGGGAATAGGGGATGAAAGTTTGGAGTTTGAGTTTGTTTGACTTATTTGTAAAATAATTAGCCTCAATAATTCGCGGAGTAAGTCACGGGTACAGCTACTCGTAGTTGTTTATAAAATTAACTACCAATTTTAAATGTTCACATATTCAAATCACAACTGTCATGCTTCGACCCGCACGGTTGATCGAAGTTTAAGCTTCGCTTGCTGTGGTCGGTTCGTGAATGGGTGACCATCCATTACATATCTAGACCATCCGTGCCTCGGAAAGCACATTAAGCCATTGGTCCCAGCTGTCATTCGTAAGTCTTTGACAGTCGTTACGGGTAGTCAGAAGGCCAAAAGTCTAACAACCAATCCTACCAAGGGGTATTGTGTTACCCAGTAACTGTGTTGTGCAGGCCGGATAAGCAGTCGCTCCATGTAAAATGCTGGTATTCAGCACCATCCGGTTAGACTGACCGACCCCATCATAGTTGTGATAAGGCTAGGTATATCATTGGTTATCCAACCAGGCTAAGGATCATCATGAATTGCCAATAAGGTGCCACGTTGAAGCTCTGGCAGAAAACATTCGGCTCCTAAAAAGCAGCACTTGCTCGTCAATCACTCAAATACCCTTCATCAAAGTTGGTTGTCTAGGTGAAACGTTCCAAGCAGAAGGACAGACTTCTTTTTTATTTATTTATTTATTAGTAACCAACTTATATTTACTGTTTGCACCACACATACAAGTTATCAGTCAATACAATCATAATATTAGGTTAAATTACATAAAAGTAGACAAAATTAAATGAAATTAGATAAAAATGGGATCAAAGTGGATAATATTAGATAACATTAGATATCTTCTATAGTTTTAATAGTACAGTAGACCGCACATCAGTACTAACACTTTAATCTTGAGCTGGCTTAGCGTAGTACGGAGTTTCAATGGAATAAGAGGCCAACTAGACTTACACTGGTTTTGTTACGACTGACGGCAGCCTACTGTACCTACATGTTTTTATCAGCTCGCCATGTTGCTACAAAGACGTAGCTGTCAGGGTATGCAGTGCAGGATAAGATGTGAGATACGAGTCATACTTTTTGATACCAACACTACTTTTCTAAGGATAATCCCTACCCGAGGATAATACCAATCAATATTACGAATGTCCCTAATTCCTGGAATTAAGGCTATTATGAGGCTAGCGTCTGGTGTTGCTGTCACTGACGCGCAGCCTGCTGCACCTACGTATTATCAGCTGAGTATATTGCTGCAAAGATGCAGCTGTCGGGGTATGCAATGCAGGATACGATGTGAGTAACACTTTTAAATACCAGAGTCATAGCAGCTAAGCTCTACTTTTCTAAGGATAATCCCTACCCAAGGGTAATACAAATCAATATAACGAATGTCCCTAATTCCTGAAATTAAGGCTAATCCGTCATATTTATGCGATAAGCCGAATTTATAACGAATCGAAGGGATTAAATTACGATTCATGATGGTTATTCGAATCTTTTTGTAAGGATAATCTTAACTGCCATAACTGACAACAGCCTGTACATTGAACGATGTAAAATAGCTTTGTATTAATTATGTTAGTAGTGTATCTATTATCTTGCACTAAATACATTAAATTATCTAATAATTACATAACGGCATAGGCGTGGGAGTATTCTGAGCAACATATATTAATATAGTTATAAGGTCATTTAGGTCTAATCTACTTAGCCATAGGGGAAAGTGGGGGAAACACGAACACCTTAGGGCGAACTTAAATAAAACAGCGGAATTTAGATACAAAGTTTCTTTAATTGCTTTAGAACCAAGTTTGCTTACCCATATAAATAATTGACTAGTCAACACTTGTAGTTTTTCAATAAAATGTAACATTAAGTAACAGAAACAAAACCCTTAGTGTTCGTGTTTACCCGACGTTCGTCGGGTAAAGCCGAACACCAAGTGGGGTAATAACGAACTAATATATAATGTTTTAATTACGACAGAGATCACATTTTTAACCCGCCGATAAATATAATTATATAATTACGAAGCATCTGAAACAATAATAAAAAAGAACAGAGAACTAATGAAAATGGGGTAATTCCGAACGTTATAGATTACCCGAAATAGCCTGTCTGCCATTGCCCCGTGGTATTAAAACAATTAATGTGACAAAAATATTTTAGGTTATTTTCCTTTTGCCGTTAGCGTGATTGTCATATAACTCATTATTATATGAGTATTCTAGTACCTAAAAGTGAAATTGCCATAGCTGATAGAAATAACGTTACATCGATTTATATTTGCGAAAAAATTACATAAAAAATATACAAAATAATGATTGTTCGTACCTTGAATGCTGCGTGCGTCTGTATCCACTGTGTAGCTGAAGGCCACATGCGGCGTGATCTTCAAGATGGCGGGGAACAAAATACGGCCATTTCTTTCTAACATACTTATTAGAACCGTTGCATTCGGGATTACCCTGCGTTCGTGTTTCCCCCACATTCCCTTATTTACAATGAACGTACCTATTAAACGACCATTGTGGTTTTTCATTTATCGCTGCAAGGGTGTAACTTAGTTCATTTCATTTCATTTTTAATGCTGCAAAGAAAGACACTTGCTTGTTCCTCCTATAAGAAGTGTTGGTTGCCAAATCGACCACCATATCTTCACTGGAAAGCAACCTACATAATGACGTGATACAGATCAAGTTGGATTTATGGGACGTACCTATGTATGTATGTATACTTATTTCAATCAGATGTCGGTCTTGTACATTTCAAGAAAATGAACTGCCAAAATCTCCACTACCGAACGCCAGACGTAACATTAAACACTCTCTTTAAATTCAATTTATATGTATAAACTGAGTGTAACGACTTAATTTATAAGACATGAAATACGTTAAATCAGTTGGATTGTAGCAATTATCCCATATTTGTATAATTTAACAAGACGTCCGCAGTCCGTGGAATAATTAACTGTTAAGTAATGTAACACAATTCTTTAGTAACGTGACATGTCGGAAATAATAATTGATTTGGTCGAGTATTCAGCTGACTCAACCACTTGTACAGTAGGCCGTACATGAGTGGTAACAAAATCATTTTATACTGGCCTGTTATTCTACAAAAACTCCGTACAATGCTGAGCCAGCTCGAGGTCAAAGTGTTATCACTGACGTGCGCCCTACTGTATGCTTGCGGAACTCCCCGCATGCTTAAATAAAGTAAATGAAAACATCATCACTATTTTCCTGACCTAATCCATTATTGGGGGTCGGTACAGACCGAAAAAAAACAGTTTTAATAACTTCGAAGTAGTTTAGACCGATCATGCGAGTCACACAGTAAAACACTCAATGTTAAAACGACCGTCTTCGGTCGTTTGAGCACGCAACCTACGAGTACAAGTGATTTCATAAAATTTATCACCGCATGCGGACATTATCTCAAGAGCATCCTCCACATTCCAAGTGTCGGTATCGACTAATTAAAATACACCTGTTGTAACTTATGAAGACATTCGATGTCTGAAGAATAATTAGCTGGTAAACGTAATACCATATCCTGAAGCAAGGCGACATGTCGAAAACAAAAGTAAGCGAAGTGTCTTTGTTATGCTAATTACGTTCGTGCCTTTCAATTTCGGTGGAGAATTAACGAGGTAAGTCGGTAACGCAGTGTCCTTAGCGATGTACAAGTATTCAGTGAAATAATGGAATGTTACAGGGCAGGAGCAATGACTTCATCGTTTTCTCTTTCAAGATTTATTCGGAAGAGATGTAATTATTTTATGTGGATAAAAAGAATAAAGTGGATTTTTTGTTGTGGCTACCAGATAATAACAATAAAATATGTTTTTACTAGCTGTGCCCGCGACTTCGTCCGCGTGGAATAGTGTCTTTGGGTAGCAATTTAATTATTTAGGCTAATTGTTTCACATTTTGTAATTACTCCGTAAATGTTACATCAGAATAGCTCTAATATTTTGTCTCTTGTCGCAAAGTTATGAAACATTCACATAAACCTCGCATATTTCCATACAAACTTTCATCCCCTATTCCTTATTGTTATTTTACACCTTTGAGGGTAAAACATTTACAAACTTTGAATGTCATATTTATTTATATCGAATCAACAGCCTAAAAAATACGTTTCAAGCTTCTAGTTCTAAAAATGACGATACCTCCATACAACTTTTCATCCCCCTTTTTTCGCATTAAAAAGTATGTCCTTTCTCAGGCTCTAGACTATCTGTGTGCCAAATTTCATTTAAATTGGTTCAGTAGTTTTGGCGTGAAAGCGTTAACCTTCCAGATAATAACAATAAAATATGTTTTTATTATAATGCCCCTGTGTAATTAGTAATTATGCCCCTGTGTCACTTCCCTCAGGCAAAAGGCGCTTTTGGAATGTCGTGGTAATGGACGTTAAAAGGAACAGCAGTAGCTTCCTTCCGTCTGTCACTGTATACTTTGAAGGTTACCGGTACGAACCAGGCGGTACCCAGACCAACATTTTCTATTGATAGCCACGATGGTCTAGGGTTCAATCTATAGATACAAATTTTTCAGGTATCGTCAGAGTACACTTAAAAATCTTTTCTAGAATTTCATAGAATAAAACTGGCTTATATCTAAAAATATGTATTCAAAATAACTTTTAATTTTTTCAGCTTGCATAAGGTAAGTAAGACTCAAAGTTAATTCAAAGCCACCTCGAGCAAACACATTAGCGGATTGGAAAACTTTCTGTATTACGATTTATATCAAAGACATGTTTTAAACTGAAACTCCAAATGATAAAGTGTTTGTACGTTTGTTTCATCACTTTCTCTCGCAAGTTTCCGCGAAGATTTATAATCTGTTGGACAATATTTTGGCGCGCACCAAAACAATTTTTATTATAAAATTCCTTAGTGAAACTGTATCTTTTTAAACATTGTTTAAAGTTTCTTCATTAATTTATATTGCTGTTGTATACATAGGTAGATAAATTACTTTTTACACCATAAAAATAATACATATGGTGACATACACATAATACATAGGGTGACACACTGGGCGGTCTTATCGCTAATTTAAAAGCGTTATTTTAAAGACAACCTTTGAATGTAATAAGGGAGCAGAAGAGACAATGCTGCAGTTAGTCTGTCTGCTATCTAGTGTCTACTGGTATAACTGGTTTAATAGAAAATATGAAGAAAAAAAACTGTGTTCAGAAGATGAAAAAGTCGTTTGACTTACTTTGCTGCAGCTTTTGCAACGGCTACTTTGCTAAGCTCGTAAAACTGCAGACAACTTCCTTCTATATTTATTGTTTATTTATTTATTTATAAAACTTTATGCACAATAAAAAAAAAAAAACTGTACAAAGGCGGACTTAATGCCTGAGGCATTTTCTACCAGTCAACCTTATAGGGTTATGCAGAGACTAAACGTGGCAGGTGCAATATACGGGATTGATAGCTTGCTTGCTTGTTTGCTAGCTTGCTTCTAGGTAGTTAATTAAATGGCGAAACATATTTTTTTAAACATCTCAATATTTACATACAAACACCATGGGGGTAGGCAGAAACTACAGAACGCCACCTGATATGACATACTTACTCCTAAAATTATTAAATTATTATATTAAGTAACATTATTTTTCTTTTAATACTGCCTATTAAACTTAGCCGCCTAACACCAATGAAATCCTTGAAACGGTAGTAAAAGCGGCAAGTTTCAAGTAAATGAAAATATTATAATATTAAAGCCGAATTACTGTATAAGGATTCTCTTCTAAGTTAGCCGGGAGCTCCGTAAATATTGATAACATTTGAAGGAACTAAGATGTCTCTCTGTTGACAGGCGAAGTTTAAATAAAAAATAGCTTTAATTATTGACAAATTGAAAGCCTCTGTTCACGTCAAAGTCATAGTTGGCTGAAGGCTGTTACTTACGTTATATGAACAGTATTGTTTGCACATAATAGTGAAAAACAAAAGTTTCAATAGAACATACAGACAGCCTGGAAAAACACCACAATGAAAAGTCCAGCAGTAAAATGCGGACTGACTCGTTAAGTATTTTATGTTGATGAAAAGTTTAATTTTACATATGGAAATTAAATATCAGGGCAAGTTGCGATCACTAAAACAAGATCATGCCGCATAAAGCTAACGATCATGTTATAAGTTAAGGTAAGTTTTGTTTTATATTTTATGTATGTTAGTTTGTAAGGTATATGTCTATGGGCCATTTTGCCTGAAATAAATGATTTATTATTATTATTATTATTATTATTATAAGGATTACTAGAATATTAGGACCCGGGGGTGGTCTGACATTTATTTCATTGCAGTTTCTCACACAAATCAGCCGCGCGAGGCACTAATATGCAAATGGAAAATGAGTAATAATATTAAAATTACTTAGCTCTAAAACCGGCACTCAGTAATGTGCCAGTGTTCATAAAACAGCCGTAAAATAGTTTTTATGGTTTTTCATTACAGCTTGGCAAGAAAAATCCCCTAAGCTACAAATTTAGTAAATAATATGTACTTTACTAAGTATTAACAACAATGTAGTTACAAATTATAAGATAAGGAGTTTGTCAAAGATTTAATAAACGAGTTACATTCGTTCTTGAACGAATAGGTACGTATAAAAAAGTTGCATAAGGTAATTTTCATCTCACGAATAAAGCTCAAAGGAAAGTGAAGTATCCATTACGTATGTATGTGAGATGTTAAGTACTTGGCTCGCTCGCGAATTGTAAAGTTTTATTCCAGTGCTCGATCTAAATTTAAAGAAGGAAAGGGGGAACAAAGAAGTTAGTGTCGAATCTAGTTCAACTTGCAATGGCTGCCTGCAAACTGCGCGCGCGCTTGCTTGTTGCGTATTTACAAACGTTTATTATGAATTTTCTGGTTTAGAATCAAGGGTCGCGCAAAGTGTTATTGGGTTTTTCCATTAGGAATTTCTCAGTAGCAGCTCAGTCTGGATTTCTACCTGGTTTATGGCAATAGGCCCGCCCCCTATTACGTTTCCCCCCTAAGTTCCATACTTAAACATACCTAACTGGCGAAATGCGGGTGTACAGTCACCAAAAGTGATAAGTAACCAGGGTCGACGGTATAGTTGAAGAAGACCAATGAATGTTTTCATCATGTCATCGGTTTCTTACTAAACTTCAATCATATCCGACGACCCTGGTTACTTATCTCTTTTGGTGACTGTACGTAACTACTATAGGTACACCTCTGCCTAACCCGTCGGGGATTACAGGCGTGATATTATGTTATTTTGAATAAAAATTTTGTTTTATGTTATTAAAACTGTTTTGTGATCCTATCGCTAAAATATTCAGTGAAATCAAACTTCCTTTCCAAATTATTTCGCGACTTCGGTGGTAATCATCACAGGCGGTCGACCGTGAAGACTGCGCGGAAATGTCAGGTATATACTTACTTGATTTTTATATGAATATTATCTATAATATTAATAATAAAATAAAATTTTGAATTGGAATATGTTTTTTTTTTTGGAATTTCTCAGTAGCAGCCCGGAGTCTGGATTTGTGCCCGGTTGATGGCAATAGGCTGGCCCCCTATTACATGGGACTTAAACATAACTGGCGAAATGTGGGTGTGCTATAGGTACACCTCTGCCTAACCCTTCGGGGAATACAGGCGTGATGTTATGTATGTGTATGTAAAATAAAAATAAAAGTACAATATTTAAAGAGAAGCCACTAAATAATTCAGCTGTTACTTTCTTTAAAACAAAATATATTTTAGGCGAAAATAACGCTCCTAATAAAACGCCCCAAAAAAAACTGTATAGGTATTTTAATTTTCCTCAATAGCAACGGATTCATTAATAAGCTTTCATGGTATGTTTAAGTAATATACCTAAGTAAGCTTTGTGTTAAGTTGTTGCTGAAAATACCGAAGTAATAAAGAAAATGTCTCCAAGAATTCGCTTTCACTTTCCTATGTGAATAGAAACCCCACAAAGTTCAATCAAGGTTTAGTACAGTCGCGCGGAGCAAGCGTCTAGTACTTTTAGGGTTCCGTACCCAAAGGATGTCAACGGGACCCTATTACTAAGGATTCTCTATCCGTCCGTCTGTCACAGGGCTGTATCTTTTGAACCGAAATAGGCAGACAGTTGAAATTTTCACAGTGTTTACTACTATGCCCGTTATAACAACAAATGGACACCTGCAAGGAATAACATTGTAACTAATATTTAGTAACTTAACAGGAGAGCGCGTCAAAGATTTTAAAAAAATCTCTCAGATTTTGTTTAAGTCTGATAGGATAGAAGTATGATAGGAAAATGTAGCTATTCCCTCGTTGACTTATATTTTCAAGGTTGGTTGGCATTAAGACTTAACCGAAATCTGACTTAAATATTAGTTACAATGTTATTCCTTGCAGGTGTCGAATAATAAATATAAAATAGAGTAAAAAATTAAAGAGTCCCCATACAAAAAACGTGTTAAAGAAATATGGAATGTTAAATATTGTGCGGTGATACAGAACCTTTCGTGTGCCAGTCCGACTCGCATTGGCCGCTTTTTATTTTGTTCCCTAGCTTGTTTTTTATTTATTTCAGTGTTGAGATTTCGCTCTTGTATTCTTGTCTTTTTGTCTTGCATAGTACTCGCTACGGTTAGATGCCTCCGAACCGGTTTCTTATCAGATTTGTTTTGCTGGTTTAACAGATTTTTTGCATCGATTATCGGGTTTGTTACTATGCCACTTATATTAATTGAATGTGTGGCGGTGACTTTGCCGTTTTTGTCGTAGGCTTTTTGTTATTGTATTGATATTTCTATGTCTGTGTGCGTACATAATATTTAATTAATTACGTCAGGCTGATAATGCTAATGCTTTGTGGTTAGTACTGGTTAGGGTCTATTTAGTTCTGGTAAACACAGTAAACTTTTCTTTGCAAGCTGATAGCTAGTCGCTTAGTACACGATTGTGGGCTTTTGATCAAGGAAACAAATCAACTAAATGAGAACCTCCTCCTTTTTTTTCGTCGGTTAAAAAAGTGATACCTACTCAAACTCAAAGCATTTATTTCAAATAAACCAATTTTATCAGGCACTTTTGAATTGTCAAGGGGTCGGTGAGTCAGAAAGATGAAGCTAGTTGCTCATTCCAAAGCATAGTAGGTAGTACCTATGGAGAAGAACGGCCAAGAAACTCCACGGATACTTTTTTAAAACAAAATATTGGTTACATCATTCATGTTGAAATTATGCATGACAGATAGTATTTGCAAATCTAGTCCTGAACTTTATGTAGAGTATTTGTAAATTACCTATACAGGGTGATAGGGACATGGACACGCATACTGTAACCATGAATTCAGCACATAAATCTAGACCAGTTTAGCTTTGAAATTATTCGTCGTTTATATATAGAAAAATCTGCTGTTTCACAGAAAAGTGCAGTACTTACGCGTTCAAAATGTAAGGAACCGCTTTTTTTTTTGTAACCGACCGATAATTTCTACGCATTGGTGTTCAGAATCATGTACTCATTGATGCCATGGTCAATGTCCCTGCCACCCTGAATATACATTGAAGTATATATATATACAAAATAATACAATTATAATATTTAAGGCACTTTGTAGACACTATCATGGTAGAATGATCACTGACAGCAATATCACATTTAGCATAACAGGAGTCCTAAAATGGACGCTTTGGCAGAATCATAATATGATTTGCGACAATTCGTATATCCCGCAATTCATCTGTTTGACAGCTGCTATTTGACATTAGACTTTATTAAAGCAATGCATAATTGGTGGACCATTTTACGAAACTTCATACAAAAATGTCAAACAGATGAATTGCGGGATATTAATTGTACGCGGATCATAATATGATTCTGCTAAAGCGTCCATTTTAGGCCCACAGGAAAGAACAAAAAGTAGAACTGGGGAGAGAATCAAAGATAGCTTAGTAATACAATTATTATACAAGGAAAACATCAAACAAAAAGTGTGTAATATCACCTTCAACGTTACATTACGTTTTTCCGTAGTTCTACCGATAGTCACAATCTCACGTTATCTTCGCGTTTTACATGATATTCACTTGATTTGTGCGTCCCAGTTAGGGTTACCATCCGTCCGGATTTGTGCGGACATTAACTACGGCTTTTCAGATCCCCGTTCGTACTTATCAGGCCTTGTCATTTGTCTGGACTTATAGATATTGGTTTTTTTTTTCGAAAATAAATGTAATTAATTAAGTTCTTAAAAAATAAATATTAAGGCCTGCTTGCATCACATATCACTTAATGCGTTTAGCACTAAAAGTATTTAAAACATTATTCTATCTCTGTCATCTTCAAACGATTGACAGAAATAACACGGTTTTTTAAATTCGTTTAGTATTTAGTGATTTGTAGTGCAAGTGGGTCTAAAAGAAAAATGTCCGGACTTTTAAAATGTCGAAATGGTAATTCTAGTCTCAGTTGACGTGCGAGGGCGCTGTAAGGGCGATCGCCGGATGTGCGCAAGAGTCGATGTGATCTGCGGCGCGTTTCATTTAGTCACACCGAAACACGATACATAAGCTCCCTTTGATGTTATTTGATTTTAGTCTGTCATTCGCTGAGGACTCATAAATGAACTGTTGTTCAGTTGTTCTGCAACACGTCTTATTTGTGAGTGGCGGCACTTGAGATGATGATGTATTTTTTGGCTTTTAATTAAATATTGAAAAAGAATTATTGCAAGTGATTTTGGTTACTACAATACTGAAAGTGATATAAGTCTGAAATCGCCAACCTGTCTTGAGCAAGCGTCGTGATCTATGCTCGTGCCTTCTCTGTATGAGAAGATGAAGAGGCCTTTGCCTTGCAGTTGGTCAGTAATAAGCTGGTACTATTATTTTTACAAAGATTCTAATTAGCAGGAAAACTGACTCGAAAAATTTAACGAACAATACAGTATTTAATTTTTATATGAATTTGTGCAAATAATTCATAAACGGTCTATGCAAAATGGAGACGCCGACGCCAACTAAAGAAATAAATAATGTTATTGGAATGCATAGAAGGTGAAAAATGTAAACTAAGTTACAAAACAAAACACGGCTCTAAGTATGTAGTGTCAACATCACGGTTCAACAAAGAAAATATTTTATAGAAACTATCTTTAGAATCTGCTACAACTTATACAAAGCGGAGAACATAATATGAAAATAAATTAAACAGCGTATATCTAATGCCGTTCCCAGTCGGCATACTAAAATTCAATCAAATATATCCAATAGTTTAGTTACTACAGCTAGTCAAAGATTGGCAAAACCCATAGTCGGCCCATCACTATTTATTTTAATGTTTTTTTTTATGTCGAATGTGCTAAGATTTATTTGATAGTACCAAAATACTCTTATGCATTAGTATTGCCAGTGTTTTCATTTATTGTCGTACTATTGTTGTCTACACATGGTTTAATAAAACAATCGCTATTCCGTAACTCCGGTTTTCATCTTAGTCACTACAGTTAACAGGATCTTATTTTTAAGTATTCTTCAAGCGAGTTAAGTGAGGTTCAAGTTACCTAAAGTAAAACCGCCGATTTCGCTACTGGTTTTAACTTACGATACAAAAAAAGAGGTAAAAAATATCTAGATGCCTGTTTCGGAAATTATGGCTATTTTGTTTTTTGGTTGAGATGACGCTTATAATCATACTCTATTATTATTTACTTTTAGGTATCTACCTACAGTTGGTACAATAGGCCGCACGTCAGGCAGTGGTAGCAAATTCAGTATAAACGGGATTATTTTATTGAAACTTCGTACTACGCTAAAAGTCAAAGTTAACACTTTGACTTTGAGCTGGTAACCCGCCGATGTGCGGTCGACAGTACATCAAGAGTATGGACAGAGCTTCTTCTGGTTAGCTATAAGTGCGATAGGAACCCATGTATTGCAATTGCCATAATATATCGTCTGCCAAGGATTGGTGATAAATGGTCCCTTTGACCATCGTCTTCCGTGACCGTCAATGGTAGCATTTTACAGTCTTTGCAAGGACTTTGTTCAACAATGGCTGAAATAATGGCATGGTGGAAAACTCGGTCTTATCTTTACCCTGGCATGATTGTCAGATGTGAAGAAGGCTATCGGTGGCAGAAAATATCGAGCAGTCCACACCACAGAAGACCTAGGGAGAGACCAGAATGTGTCGTGATCCTTATCAGTTGGGAAATGACGAAGAAGAAGAAGAATGGCTATTGAATCTAAGTATCTGTAGTTGACCACGTGATTGCTTTACCACATTAAGGTTGAATGACACAAGCACGTCATAAAGTGACAAGATCCATGAGTCTACAGGGTGTACCAGAAAATGGTGTGGACAAATGTAAGGGTGTGGTACAGACCGTCAAACTAAACAACTTTCCCCATGGGACCATCATCGTTATCGCGAAAAAGTAATCAGCCGTCCCATACATTTAGGTCGAATAGGTATTGAAGTTTTGTATGGGAAAGTTGATATTTTTTTCGCGATTACAATGGTGGTCCCATAGAGAAAGTTGTTCAGTTTGACGGTCTATACCACACCCTTTAATTTGACCACACCTTTCTGGTACAATACAACCTGTATATTTATGACGGTTAGATACTTTCAACCTTAGTGACGTTTCAATTTACTGAGAATTGTCCAAAGTGCTAGAGCAATAATGAGGTCGACTATACATAGATCCACTTCCCCATGTTACAGTAGTCAGAAAATAAGTTTTGGGTTACATTATGTAAATCGAAAACAAAATATGTATATCGAAGTTAATCGCGAACGCGTGGGCTTCTTTGACTTTGTTTAACTTTGACAATAAGCAAACAAATACTGGCATTGTTATGTTTGCCTTTATGTAAATGTATTGTGACGACTGTAAGTAAACATGTTTTGAAGAAATTGATCCCTTGTGACTTGAGGGATTTCTATACTAATATGTGTTATGTACCAGTGTTGTGAGGATATCGAGTCCGATATAAAGTTTGATTAAGGTTGAAGAGTTTGACATCGGATCGTTATTTCGGTATACAAAATAAACATTACTCTGTTGAACTATTTTTTCTGTTCCGTGTTGTTGAACTTAAAAAGTGTTCAGTATTTATTTTCCCTGTTTACGACAAAAGTCATGTGTTGTGTTTTGAACGAAATCGTCATAATGATTCGCTGCACCGTTTCTAAGTTCAACAAAACTAAGAAGGTTTTCCCTTGTGGAGCCTCACAATAAGCATTAGATACATACTAATGTGCAATACCATTGTTATATCATGTTAACGATCTAAATATAAACAAGAACACACGCACCGCGGTACGTACGGCCGTGATCTCTGCGCCCGCGTCGCGTTCCTCGGGCATAATGATGGTACCACAGTTATCGATGGAAGGTAATAGAAATGGTATCAGAATTTTCACGAAATCCAGCGCAGCCAGTATAATCTATATTGGCTGCGCTGGATTTCGTATATTATATACATATTATAATAAAATAGCAATGAAGTCAGAACTGTACATTGAATATTATTGAAAAAAGTAATTGCTACGCGGTGTGGGAACGAGTCTGATGCAGTTTTTTTTTTAATGTTTGTCCATTTGTCTGGATGTACGTTCCGGATTGGCGCAAAATCGGCTGAATGGATTTGGGTGAAATTTAACAAATTGTATTTCTTGAATTTTGTCAACGCCGGCTGTCGCTGTAAAACTAGCGCTGGGGCCCTGTCTCGCATAGGGTCGTAGCATTATGCAGAGCGATTGCCGTTTTGCGTGGATGTGACGCATATTTTCCAACAACTCGTTCGTTTTTGTATTTGTGTGTTTTTCTCTGCGTCATTTTTACCGCAAATAAACGTATTTTCTTTCTTTCTTTCTAAATTTGGCACATGGATACTTATGGTACTTTTAATCCCCATAGTAAGTTCATAAGACACCCACGCGGGTGAAGCCGCGGGCGTAAGCTAGAACACAATACAATGTATGAAAAATATCAAGTATTTTGTTTTATCCGAACTATCTTAGATTAAGTCCTTCAAAGGCCCGCGTTGGACCCAAGTTTCCTCGTAAGCTTTATAAAAGAAGGATTTCTTTTTGCAGCGATTTAAAATTATCAGTAACAAACTGCTGTCTAAAAAGTATTATGCTCGATATCACTTTTGGAAGTAATAGTTTTAGGAACATCACACCGTATTGATGGTGAGTGTCCTCTGGAGTTTGGTCTAGATCTTCTGTCCACCTAAAAATGCTGATAGTTAAACTGAGTATGCGCTGTCTATTAACTGATTTAGCTCCCTATGGCCGGCGCGGAGAGGTTGCGTGTCGCGACCGCCACCGCACATCAATCATTGACGCTCAAACCATTCTAGCGTGCCATCGTGCCATCGTACCATCGTCCCAACACATCACACGCCCCCATATCCCACAACATTTTTCATAAACCCCATATATTAAATTCCATTTGATGTAACGTCACAAGACGTTGCTCTACACTACAACATGAATAAATTACTCGCACGCTGCACAATTTTCAGCTCGTATTAAACACATCAATCATTCCCAGCTTTAAGCAGCACAAAGGAGCAATCATAAGAATAAATTGAAGCTCGTTGTCTGAAACCAAAGTAAAAAGGATAGTTTGGGTAAAACACGGCTTTTATCAGTCTCGAGACGGATGAATAGCCTGGAGCGATGCGGGGCTCCTTATCCTGTGCTATGCTCCCTCCCCGCAGCCTCCCTGCGGTGCAAGTAGATAGAGCGTTTAAGCCACGATAGCCGAAGGGTACTGCAAGCCAAGAACAAAGGTGTACGGCCCTGACCCTGTAATAGTCTTGGGCCACCCCTGGCCTTAATTACGCGCAATTTGAAAGGTCTAGATTTCGTTTTTCGAACATTAAGCGTGTCTTTTTTTCTCCAACAAATGACCATGATAAAGTGTGCGAGTTTCGTTATTTCAGCAAAATAAATGTGTGTGTTTCTGCGAGGAAACGTATGGAACTCGTATAAATCGTCCCGAAGTCGACCATAAAGTACGCGTTTATCTTAAGGCGCTTCCCTGACCAAATGAACTTGAGCGTTCGGTCCTTCTCTGTCCCGTCGCTGAGTCTCGCTCTGTCTCGCTCCCTCCGCACGCTCATTTATCATAAAATTCACAAAAATAATGAAATTACTTGAATAAAAAAAGACAAGTGAAGTTTTAAAATAAAATAAAACGTGTATTATTTAGATTTTTAAATTATCTATCCATTAGTGTAATCCTCAAATGAATAGAACGTCACCTTTAGCAAGAGATACATGCAATCAATAATTTTAGTCACTTTTTTAGAAGGAGATTTCAGATGAATTTATAACACATACAAACAAATAAGAACGTGCAATGTGATGATAGGATATCGAACATTAATAATGTGCTTTTAGATGTAGTTTATTACCCATAGTGAATGAGTTAATTGCCTCTGAATAACGCACTTTGACAAGGTTTTGGTCGGGGTACCGCCTTAAAACTGCGCACCTTAGTAATTATATTGGGTATGGGCACATAACCGGACGAGTTTTATAAGTCAATACACTAACGGGAATTTAATTGGGCGAGTTTGATGTTGTTTGTTGGTGTAGTCAGCTGCAAGTTGTTAGAGCACTATTTATAGGGACTTTAGAACGCGATAACTGCCCTATGAATTAGGGTGCCTTGGTGGAGGGCCGTGCTTTGAATTCTTGGACTGAAAAATCTCAACCTCTAATTAAACTTGTGCTTAACAATTATCAGAATATACTATTGATAACCGAGACAAAGTGTAATCAGAACGGAACACTTTTCATCAACCCTTCGGGGTAAATCTATAGAGCTGGCTGTTATTTCAGAAGATTTCCTCATATCCTTTATTTCCTAAAAACACAAAAGGAATAAGGGACAAGGGGTCGCAATCAATGTGGCGTGTCAATGGTCGATATAGTAGTCCTTGAAGGTCAAAATTGACAATTATTTAGTGTGGCTCACAGGGGAAATCAGGATGTCTTCGCTTATCTCGCGTCATTAGGCACGAGTCGTGATGCGGGCTTGAGCACAAGGGCACGGGATTTGGGGAGTCCGTGGGGAATGAGCCGAACTGGATGGTAAATCGATTTATTATGATATTGGTGGGAAGTCAATATATCCTGTATGGAGCACGCTTATGAAGATGGGCCTCGTTATTAAACATCCTTAATGGATTTTTAATTAGACTCGAGTTAAACAACAAAATTATAAGTTGCATGCATGGATTATTTATATGAACGGCTATGACCGTACTTAGTGCTTGATAGTATGTGGTTATTTTTTAATAAACCGCACGTTTTTCTTAGCAGTTCTTCCAAGAACGCCGTTTTATATCCCCTTAGATAAAATTGCACATTTAAATTGAATGGATACGTAACATTTTCCCTTTTAAGGATTCCGCTCGAACAAAACGCTCATCTATCCAATTCAATTACGAAAGAAAATACCAGTGATGGTGCAGCGAAAGTTCCACTTTCTTATTCAAATAACCCTTTGGCTGCGCGAGGAACAAAGCAGGCTATTCATTAAAATAATCCGGTGCAACTTGCGCAGTAACCGGGGGTTATAATAATACGATATACACTGCGCGCTTGCGAATTACTAAATGGAGACGCGGTGGTGTTATGCACCAAGCTATATAAAATTGCTTATATGTATCGTTGTTGTAGTAGTACATACGACTAAGGAGATAAGTGTGCAGACAAATTAGGGACCTCTATGCACACGACTGACATTGAAACTGTGTAGGTAAAACGTTTACTTTATTTAGCATAAAGAGTATAAAATTAATTAGGTATAAGTAATGAGCTCTACCAGAGATACGCAGAATCTATCTAGTTAAAAGAATCTCTCCAAAATCATGAGAGTAAAATGGAGTTGTTTTTTTATGGGCTTTACAGGTTTATCCAATTTATGAATGTATTCATCATAATACGTTTGTCTATCTTCACCACCCTTTGTTGGCTGACCCGATCTTTTCATGAACTTGCCAACGACCTGCTTTTAACGTTAAATACCACAACTTTTTGGGATCAAAGTCCCTTATCGCACATTATACTCTGCAAACTTGGCGAATGAGAGCTAGATCGAAGAAAGTGTAACATTTTGAACTTCTCGACACTTTTGTTACGTAACAAAAGTGTGTAAAAGCGAAAGGAACTTCATTCCGACCGAGTGTCACACGATACGTCTCTTTTTTTTTCACGACACGCGTCTCTTAGTTGCTTACCTGCATATAAATCTCTTTTGCTTACTGTACCAAGTTGCACAGAGTTCGAATATAATTTGTGCAGGTGTTAAGTAATTAGGTAGACTGTTTAATAAACATTAAGCAATGGCTACTATGAGTACTATCCGTTTGAAGTTTAATTACTTTATGTAACGTGTGTTGGGTACGACAGTGGAGTGGGATCAAGTTAATTTTGAATTTCTTCTCTGATTAAGATTTCAGTAAGTACCTTGAATATTGATGGTTTAATTATGTTAACTCGTGTGCATAATGCTGGTTGCTCAGTGGGTGGATTTTTCCATTTAGGTACATGCTAATCTTATCAGTACGGTGAAAGCTAAAATGATGATGGCTAGAGAAAACTGTAAAGCCAAATTTCTCATTGAAATACGCTTCTATTTTTGATTTAAGCTAAACTAAACGACACAAAAAATATTATAAAATCTCAAAGATTTATGCAAGAGTTTTTTTCCAGGTCTTTTCATAGTACACTGTGGAAAATTGCAGAGAATTAATGATTCAGGATTCCATACTTTATTTAAAAACAATTTTGGACACTTCCGACTGCACTTCAATCAGTGTCTAAAACTCTCTAAGCTATAAAAAAATATACTTCCAACAAAACCAATTACATTTTCATACATAAACCTCTCTAACGAGCTGCACCCAATGTCATCAAGTCCCCGATCTTCCTTTATGCTTTTATAGCAGTTCCAACGTCCTTCAGAGAGGACCTTAAAGCTTATGCTCTATCTTTGAAATTGAGATATCCACGCTTGGCTTCACTAAGTAAGTTTATAATAAAGTCTTTGTGCACTGGAAGTTGTCTGTCCACTGGTAAGATATCCAAGGGGCTTTATAATTATTTAAATGTATATTTTTAGTATGGCAACTTTAGTTTACTTTAGCTTTGAAAAACTACAAAAAAAAAAACTAAACCTAGATTTTTATACATAGGTATATTAAATAGAATTGTAACAATAACTGAATAACAGTTTAATGAGCGGTTATTGGATTGTTGCTACTGCTTTATTTAAAGGATTTATATCCCATAACTCTAAAGATAATTGTAAAATAATTCAGATGCCAGTTGATTCTTTGTTATGGTCTCATTCATACCCTAGAGTTAGGGATAAATAAAAAAACACCAAAAAAAAAGTTGCTCATATATGAATGTGTTGGCCTGTAAATCTATCGGTAAGTAAGTACCTAAGCTTAGACAGGACAACTTTTCTTTAAGTTTAGATACAGCAATATAACAAGTACACAAATTTGAGTAGGTTTCTAAATTTTAGAGTAAACAGTGTATCGTGCAGTCGTGTATCTGATGCACCTATTTCCAACATCCGAAATTACGAGATAGACTAAATAAAAACACGATCATACACAACTACAGTTTATCTTTCGCGTCTACCCACGTAGTTAAACTAACTACGGTCTCCTTGAAAACTCGGTACAGTCGATAGGTAACGTCGCCAATAAAAGTGGATTTCCAACTAAACACTACGCACTAATAAACAACAGGAAACACTAAAACAATAATTAAGTATTCCAACCTGCAGTTTTTTATGCATTGCTCTCTCATACTGAATTTACGATTATTATTTATAATTTATTTTAGGGAGAAAGTTAATTTGTCGGTACTCGAATTGGTCGTAATTTAAATTTTAAGGCGGTACCCCGACCAAAACCTTGTCATAGTGCGTTATTCAGAGGCTATTAGCTCATTCACTATGGGTAATAAACTACATCTAAAAGCACATTATTAATGTTCGATATCCTATCATCACATTGCACGTTCTTATTTGTTTTTATGTGTTATAAATGTATCTAAAATCTCCTTGTAAAAAAGTGACTAAAATTATTGATTGCATGCATCTTTTGCTAAAGGTGACGTTCTATTCATTTGAGGATTACACTAATGGATAGATAATTTAATAATCTAAATAATACACGTTTTATTTTATTTTAAAACTTTACTTGTCTTTTTTTATTCAAATAATTTCATTATTTTTGTGAATTTTATGATAAATGAGCGTGCGGAAGGAGCGAGACAGAGCGAGACTCAGCGACGGGACAGAGAAGGACCGAAAGCTCAAGGTCGTTTGGTCAGGAAAGCGCCTTAAGTGCGTTTTATGTATCTATTAATATTTTATGGTCCTTCTAGAAATATGAACTAACTAACTAACTATGATAATTGAAATAATTGCATTATAATAAAGTTACAATTATTTTATCGACAAGAAAACGTGTCTTTTAAGTTTAATTTCTGACTTTCCCAGCAAAACAGTTGTAAACAAGACTGTACCCCCACCCAGATTATTTACCTTGAAGCAAAGAACAAACAAGTAACCAAATAAGTTGGAACACAATGCACAACACTAGCGCTGAGATGTGGTACAACACTAACTAAACATTTGTATGATTACGTGGCCGAGAACTTGCAGATACGAGCTGACTGAATGTGTGCTTTGGGATGAGAAATTCTGAAGGTAGTTTTTAAATACCTATTGTACGTATTTGAGAAAGTCTGAGATTAATGAAATTGGGTGTTTCAGTTTAAATTGTCAGATGGAAGTTCATTAAATGAAGTAGTTAGGCCTTTTTTTTTTTTTTGGGCGGGAAATCATCATATGACCTCTCCCGCTCTGGGCGGAGCGGAAGGACGTGTCAGACTCTTACTAACTAAAACCCACCCGTGTTCCTTCAGTTGCCTGTGCGCCAGGGCCACGGTAACTCTTTCGAACAATCCGCGACCCCGGCAGGCATCGGCCCTATCGGACCCCGTCAATTATGCTGACATCTCTTTGAGGCAAGTAGTTAGGCCAACGTGGTTTGTCTGCGCGAGTGGGACCCTTTTACATAGACGGTGGCAAATGTTCCTGTCCAATCTTCTTCTTGGCCCAAAACATTGCCACTTCTACGGTGTCGTCGGTGACAGCCCCTAAGTAACTTTGGCAGTATTTTTTGGAGCACAGAGGGTAAGATAAGAGTTAGAACATAGTTTAACGACACAGCTTCACATCCACAGCATGCTGCCGTTCTTGTATAATGATGCACTTGTTTTTCGGGTGGGAATTCATCAAATGACCTCTCCCGCTCTGGGCGGAGCGGAACGGACTAAAACCCACCCGTGTTCCTTCAGTTGCCTGTGCGCCAGGGCCACGGTAACTCTTTAGAACAATCCGCGACCCCGGCAGGCATCGGCCCTATCGGACCCCATCAATGCTGCTGACATGTCTTTGAGGCGCGCGTGGAACAACACCTCACCAAAAATACCTACACAACCTACCTAGTACAAAGATATCTAGATACAAAATCTCCATGTGAGGACTAAACATTTTTAATTGGGATTAGATTACAATAGGAGATCCTGAAACCCCCTTCCTGTTTGGTAGGCAGCCACCGTTGTATTATCACTACTGTACGATTTCTGGCTAATACGTAAATCCCTTTGCTTGCCCCATTGCAGGGCCGAGTAAATTTGGGACAATTTCCCAACTTAATAGAGGGCTTAAACAATGGGCTATAACTAGTTTTAACTAAAATCTCAAAATTTCCCCAACTACTGATATCAAGTGCTTTGAAAACCCTACTTAATATTAGTTTTTTCATATACGGACTCACAGTCTCTAATTTGTTTATTCTGGCAACAAATTTACTTATAATTAAGACGAAAATATATATAATCAGGGACATCGACGTGCAAACTGAAACCATGAGTTCATCACATGATCCTAGGCCTTAGTGTAGAATTTTTTCATTGCTTATAAAAAAAAACTGCTGTTTCATAGAAAAGTGCAATACCTGGGTGGTCAAAATGTATGGAACAGCATTTTTTTATTCATAATTTGAACGTGTACAGAATCATGTTCTGAAACCATGGTAACCGGGTGCGCGTCGATGTTCCTCCGTCACCCTGAATCGACTAGAAAACTAAGTACCTAATAATGTCCTATTTTAGAGAGCAAAAGTCATAATTATTTACATAGGCTGAGAATATTTAAAAAAATATTTGGACCATCCAGAATTCATAGAAGCTTGAAAACGTGCAACAAATTCTCGTCTACTTATGTTAACAGGGCCCTATGTGAGCTCGCTAAGCACAGTCTATCCAACTCTGAAAGTCATAACTAGAAAACATTTAACTTTACAGGATTAGACAATATTAAACTTCGTTTAAAACCGTTCAGTTTTACATTCGATAAGCCGCAAGGGATCTAACCCCGTCGTTTGACAGCTGCACTTCGGAATACTTCGGGAAACATCGGAACTCCGCCCACACGCCGAAGTTAACCGATTGTAATTAAGAAGCGCTAGGTGGAATGCAAATTCAGTGCAGTGATAGTTTCAAGACAGTAACTTTTGACTGCCGAAGCGACGTGACTTCATTTGAAGTCGTGATTTAATATTTCACTGAAAAGGAATAGATTCATGAGAATTCTACTTTCTTAGAACTAGAATTTAACAGCAGTTAATGGTTGAACAAGATGTGTTTGGTCCTTTGTGTCTAGAGTAAGTCCACGAGCACTAATCGCCAGACATCAGAAGGATCAATCTCCTCCAGAGCCAATTTTTGCAGTAGATATTGGTGGAGAAGGTAATGACATTACGTTTTAACCATACGAGTCACAAAAAAAACTTTTGACACACTTAAAACGACTCCCACCAGAAAGTGTGGTCTATTCTTAACACAAAGTTCTGAGAAAAGGCTTCTTACCCCTGTTCTCATTTGTGTCCAAATCTAATACACCCAAAACGACTACCTGATTATAATCCCCTAAACCCACCCACGGCAAGTAGCGGGGTACCCTATTTTTAGCCAGACCTTTTAAACCTTTATAGCCCATAATTAGAGGAAGGTTGTTGACCCATGGTATCCCATCTCAATAATAACCTGTTTTCCTTACGAACGTTTATAATTCTCTTGGGATGTTAATGTTACCGCCTGTGACTGTTAGATGTAGTGAATTTTCTGTGATAAGTTACGTGTTTCATATTTATTTATATTTGCTTTGTTATTCCAGGAAAAGGTAAACAAATTAATACGCAAACGTGAAGGAAGAAAAGTTGAGCCAAAAAAACTGTCGGGATGCATAGTTCTAACCAAATAGTCATGCGTGCGAGATTTAGTCAATATTTATTTTCAGGGAATTGTTTCGCGCAAATATCACTTTAAGGCTTCTGCATTTAATTTTGGAAAATGGTAGCTGCGAACCTTTGATATTTTTTCATCTCACTGTGTAGGTAGGTACCAAACATACACTGTTATTCAAACACGAAAACAAATTAACATTTACCTGAAAAAAAGAGATAAATAAACAACAGCCTAACAACAGAATGCGTCCAAAAAAATAAAATGTGCACAAGATCATCGGGTCATCGCCCTCTAAGCATCATTTTAGTGTCGCCATGAGTCATTCAAATGCAGTTTTGAATTTATTCTTAGAAAATAAGAAATAGAACTGTGACTCACACGTCATTAGCCAAGGACTTGTGCGAACGTAATTCCAACGCATGCCCGAGACGACACGACACGTTATTTTCGACGCGAAATAGTTTCACTGACGAAATAGAAACGTCTTTCTAAACAAAAAACGATGATGCAAAACTCATAAAATACTTTTAAAACATTCCGTTCATTCGATTGCATTTTTTCGCTCAAACGTAAACGATTAAAATTCCATTCACATGGAAACAAAATACAGTAGAGCAGACAATAAATCTAACTCTGTCACAACCACAGACAAATAAAAAAATAAGCCCATTTTTATTCAAAAATTTAACCACAAAGCCGCAATTTTAAGTGTCGAATCCAGCATGGCTGAGCATTACGTAACAAATTATAACGGATATCCGAAATCGGCGTGTCCAACGAAGCGGAGGCAACGTGATCATCCGTGAATGTCAGGACGAAATTCGTGTTAGAATCGCCTGGGGACATCCGGACTAACACGTGATCTCTATCTAGGACGTGAAATTTGAATGCTAGGGATGTGCCAAATCTTGTCGATAAGATCAATACAATAGAAAAATAACGACTTAAGTATCGTGCACACTGGCGTGACGCGACAGCCTAAACAAAGGCACCGCGTGCAGCGCGACGCGACGGGCGGCGCCATTGTGTCGGGCTGTCGCGTCGCGCCAGTGTGCAAGAGCCTTTAATCGGAGTAACGCAGTTAAAAGAGACACATTTGGAATTAGGGCAAAAGGAAATGCCCATAATCGCCAAGCGGGTTGGTGATCGTATATCGGATATTGAGTCATTCCAGTCACCACGGGTGACGCTGTTATTGGCGTCAGCGTTGTCGGGTTAGTGAGATCCGCACTAGTTTTCGACTTCATCATTCTGTTACTAGTGTGCATGACAAGCAGTTTTATGACTGACAGACGGCTTTTTGTAATGTCCTTACTTGTAATTTTATACCGAACAGGCAGTATGAAAGTACTCGAACCCTATAGTTAGTTAAGTTAACGTACATGTGATGTGACCTATTAGAAGTTGACGAAATAATAGTAAATGTTACGTAATAAATCATGTTGATGTACCGCCGTGGTCTCTAACCTAGACACGTGACACTCGTGGCTTAGATGTACCTATTACCGATACCGACATAGCTGTCTCAGCGCGTATTATGCAGATTTCTCTGTTTAATGATATGTTAATTAGATGTATAATGGTGAAAGACAAGATCGTGAAAAACAAAACGCATTTTTTTATTCCAAGGAGCTGACTGTCGTATATGAAAACCTTAGTAGCCGTCCAAGAACCTAGTTGGGGTTGAAAGCGGACCCACACACTCACCTAACGCCTCCGGTCTAGCGTTCTCCTTTGTGTGTCGAAATCTGTCAAATATTTGTGAATGACTGACACTGTTGTCTCGACAGCTAATAGATATTTAACAAGTTAAAAGAAAAATTAACTTGAAGATAGATTTCAGACAAGATTCGGTATCAAAATCCAATAAAACTACCTCCTTTTACAGAATGTTGCTATCTCTAATGGTCATGTTTGACGTCAGTCGCTTCATGTTTTGGATGAAGGAACTCGTTAGCAAACGGTAGATTAATTCTTTTCAGAAGAATTTACCTGAGTAGTAGGCTGAGGAAATACTCCTGGATAAAGAGCGGTACCTACCTATCTGTGATAAACTCAATTTAATCGAGTAGAACGTTTAGCCAAATTATCTTGCGTTAGGTCATTCAAATCGTCTGAGCTGCATGCACAACGACCGCTGTGCTAGAGACACATAATGGGAATGATGGGTCCCGCTATGGGGGCCCAGAAAGAGGTAGCAAGATGCCTCGGATGGGTCGGGACAAATAAAATCAGGCGGGTCCTGCTCAGAAGTGGGACAAAAGAATAATAGTATTCCAACCATTAAGACCAATTTTAGGTTGACTATGACTGTGAGTCGTTATTAACCTACGCCCATTTAAATTATGTTATGGTCGAAAACTTCTCTGTATGTGGCTGACCACCGCAAACCAAAACCCAGTTACTGAGGGGCACCGAAATCATAAAGACTTTGACCCGTTGCGGTTCTTATTGTTTGTGGCGACTGTCATAACTCCGACGCGTGGTAAATTAGCGAATTGTATAGAAAATCCAAGGCATGACAGCAACAAGCGTAGTTGCTCCTCATAGTGGTTGATCTGCAAAATTACCAGTTAGCTTACCAATAAAAAAAAACAAATAAGAGTTTTTTTTTTGGTCTATTATCTACAGGTATCTCCGCGCTATTCTTATCTCGTTTCCTGGTCTATTATCTACAAGTATCTCCGCGCTATTCTTATCTCGTGTCGGTACAATAAAAAATAAATACTTCAAAAGCTCAAGTCTCTCAAGTATCTAGGGCGTTTTGGAAGAAAACCATAACCAGTGACTGCGTAATGATCAGGTATGTTATTTCTTGTAAAAGGCAATTATAACAACTGTATCCTCATTTTAAGGTAAAGAGATAATTACCGAAATCATCCCACACATCACGTTCCAGGTGCGCAAAAATAAATTGGAATCACACTACGTTTCACTTACATTATTAAAGTGTTTGATACGAGATGTCCATAATTGAGATAACAGTGTTAAATAAAAGCGTAAATAAACGTAATTACTGTGTTTACAGGTCGGAAAATTACACCGTGATGAACTAAGGAAGGGTGGAAATTACACTCGAGAGCAATGAATCCGGGTCACTTAAAGAATCCTAAAAATCTCGGAAACTAAAAATGCTAGGTTAATGCAATAAATTGTATTTAATAGACATTGGTGCCGATTCTCTTGTACACCGAACTAAACTAACTAAACTATCACTAAAATTCCTTACTTTTGGCTATGAGAATCTTAGAGCTATTCTGCAATAAAATATGTCTAAATTTAAAAATCATTTTGACGCAACTAAAATTTAATTTGACAATCGCGACTCCACATGGTACCTACTTGTTTACCCTACCACGTGATTTTTTTTTAGAGCCGGAGGCTCGCATGGGTGGCAGCCTCGGCGTGTTTTATATGGAATTTTTCACTTTTTGTACGGAAATATTTAAAAAAAAATACCTTCGTGTAGAGTTATATGGGTTTAAGGGTTTCATAAAGGGGGTCGAAATTTTCATTATTTTTGCGATAGGACACACCGTTTACGAGATATAAGCAATATTAAAAAAAAAATACAGTACTGTTTTTGCCCCTGAAGTCGAGGTGTTGTGGTGAATCTTAGTTCATGACAACTAATTTTATTCCACACCTTTTTAATAGCGATTAAAAATTGCTAGATTTAGTTAAGACAACCAAAATTTTAGGTTAAAAACGTCAAATTCAGAATAGCAATTGCCATTTCCACTAAACTAATTATTCAGTACCATCTTAGTGCTGTCAAACTAAAATATAGTTAAGTTGTGTCACTTTAGTCTATTTCGGAATGAGAAATCGTCTTTTGACAGGACTAAACAAAATTTTAGTGATTTTTAGTCTAGTTTAGAGAATTTTGTGACAAGAGAATCGGCACCAATGTAATACTCCTTAAATGAAGGTATTAAAACTTCTTAGTTATTGTAAAGTTATATCATAAAAAAATCAAATTTGAAAAAGGGCCACTTTCGAAGATGGAACTACGAAATTACAGCATTTGGTTTTGCTTTTGTTTGTAATCTGTCATTTATGTGGGTACATAAACCATGTTGATAGTGCTCTATATTCATTATTCAAGCTGAAATTATGTCGCTTACTTACAATGCTGGAAACCGGCCGGAGTCAGCGCGATACAGCCAGGACTGTCGGTGTGTCGCTGTCAACAGTACAAAGAGTTCTCCGACGTTACGAAGAAACTGGTTCTAACCTACGCAGACCAGGAACGGGCAGAACCAGGTGTACCACAGCACGAGAAGACCGATACTTGGTGAACACCATGCTTCGAAATCGCTTTCTCACAGGAACTGAACTCACAAATCAGTTTCGACGCCTCGGAGGAAGTAACCCAAGTGCATGGACAGTAAGACGTCGGCTTGCTGAATCTAACTTAAAACCCCTTAGACCTGCAAACGGCCCTAAACTGGAGCATCGTGGGCATCGTATTTCAAGACTAAGATATGCCCAGAGCCACGTAAATTGGAGTATTGAAGATTGGTCAAAAGTTATGTTCTCCGACGAATCAAAATTTATGCTCTACAAGCACGATGGAAGACACAGAGTGTATCGGAGACCAGGGGAAAGATTCAAGCAAGCATGCATCGAAGAAAAAGTAGCCTACGGTGGTGGGTCTGTACTTGTGTGGGCCGGAATTTCTTCTGAAAGTCGCACAGAGCTGGTGATCATAGAAAACGGCTCTTTAACTAGCGTAAGATATGTGGAAGAAATCCTCAATGATTACGTTGGTCCATTTATGGTCAATTTAGGTGAGGATGCTATATTTATGCATGACAATGCCCGACCTCATACAGGTAGGATTGTGAATGACTACTTTCAAGAGATGAACATTACTCGTATGGAGTGGCCAGCGCGCAGCCCGGATATCAACCCGATCGAGCATGCTTGGGACGAGCTAGGCAGATGCGTAAAACAACGAAACCCTCCCCCAATCACGCTTCGTGAGCTCAAAATTGCTCTCACAGAGGAATGGGAGAATATTCCCCAAAATCGTATAAGGAACTTGGTGTACAGCATGCCAAACCGCGTAAACGCAGTAATGGAAGCACGAGGAGGCAATACGAAGTATTAAAATTCAAGAATATCGTAATAAAGTTCAAAAATTTCATGTTTCCTATTTTTGTTTTAAGGAGAGATCAGCAGTTTTTTTCTTTATGTAATTTTGTGTTAATAAAATGTATGGTGACTCATATTTTTTTTACTTTCATTTAAGGAGTATTACATTGTCTATTAAATACAATTTATTGCATTAACCTATCATTTTTAGTTTCCGAGATTTTTAACATTCTTTAAGTGACCCGGATTCATTGCTCTCGAGTGTATATGAATAGAGGAATATTTATAAATGTTATTTCAACTCATGTTTACTGGCGGAGACGTTTCGATGGGAGAAAACAGTTTTTGGATTCAAAGTTCCTTACAGTATTTAATGTGGCTAAATTACTGTTTCTTTACTTGTCAACACGTCTGTACATAATCTCCGAACTAGAAGACAGGCGTATACTCGTAGGACAGCCGAACTCAGCCAGTTTTGTTTAAGCCCTTATGTAATAGGGGGGCGCATATTGTTATCTACTGGTCACAAATCCAGTACCCAGGCTGCTGCTGAGTTACACAACATCACGATCTTATTCCTTGAAAGGGAAGGTAGAGGCGCTTACTACCTTCATCCACATTTCGCCAATGATGAAAAATCTAGACTCTGAATTCGCTTCTGCGAAATTCTATTTGAGTCCAAATAATTTTTTCGATTTGGGTGTTTTTATTTTCTACCTATTACGTGCTATAATGGAGTTTATTTACGCATATGTTTAACTTTTAAGTTATATTACAAATTTAAGTAATTTTCTACAACATCTGCCACAGTTTTTAATTTAAAACACGAACGGTTTTCTAATACTTTGATGTCTTCAGCGTTGGCGAATTAACATTTTACGCAATTAACTGCAGACTTACGAGCATTTATTTTAATGGTTTTCTGAAATTGAGCATTGATTCATTGCTGGGTAACTAAATCAGTTTCTTCCAACTCGTAAAAACAAAACGGCGTATACAATTCGCCTTTTTATTTTGTGAGAAAATCCTCATTGATAAAAACTCCGATATAAGTGGATCGGATCGGAGAGCCATGAACTCTTAGCCCATCTATAGACTAAAAGCTTGCGTCATGCTACAATAACCTGAGGGCCTAGACAAAGTAACATTCGATTAGCGATGACGCTAGTAGAAAAGCCAAAAAAATGTATGGGGTTGACATAAGCTATTGAAATGTCACGTGATCATAGGTCAACGAATAGAAATTAGCTAGACAATGTTAACATCATTCGATTCTATGAAACGAATCGACAGCGTCGAACGATTACTTCCATAGAGATGCGTAGCCAAGTGGCACTTTTTGACAACCGTTATCGCTAGTTTTCGATTCGTATGACGGAAACATTAGCGAAAGCGATAGCGTTTGTAGAAAAAGAATCGCTTCGAAGCGAATGCCATTTGTCTAGGGCCTTAGGAATGCGAGATCACTAGCTATGGTGGTGATTATTGCAAATGACAGCCACTTTGGTCTAGTGGCCCTAAGCGGTACTGCTAAGCATGAGGACCTTATTTTTTTTTTTAAATCATATGGTTCTGGGTTTCGATTCCCGGGTCCGGGCAAAGTGTTATTGGGTTTGTCCATCTGGAATTTCTCAGTAGCAGCCCGGAGTCTGGATTTGTGCCCGGTTGATGGCAGCAGGCTCGCCCTCTATTACATGGGACTTAAACACAAATAACTGGCGAAATGTGAGTGTTATATAGGTGTTTCACTGCCTAACTCTTCGTCGAACGCAATGTCTAAATTCTAACTTTGATTGTTCAGTGTAGCGGTTACCTGCTGACAAACGTTAATCTTAATCTCGTAAAGCCGTTACTTGCAAAGACGTAAGTTCGTAGTAGTGACTGATTGCAATGCAGTCAAGGCATCTAAATCTAAAGTAGACTTTACCCCTCGTGTCCATAGATGATGGTGTTTTCTTCAACATTTTGAATTTGACATTGAGGACCGCAAGTGCAAAAATATGGGATATGTAGACTTCTTATCGTGAAAGCATCTACCAGAGACCCCAAAGTTAGCTAGTAAAAAACAATTGAGCAGAAAAGAGTCTATTTGACAGAAATATCAGATAACTGGTTACAAGTAGAGCAACAAAAAGATGAGGAGATTAATGTTATTAGTCGCCGTGACAGTCTACCAGCTGACATTAAGTTAGAGAAGAACTAATAGCCAGACGGTTTATTTTCAATAAGAAAATATATTATTATCGGGTTTAGATTCCAGAAGTTAGCAAATAAATTGATATCTTATGATTTTACTCCTAAATCTATACCTACGTCAATAAATCAACTCAGCCTATCGCAGTCCACTGCTGGACTTAGGTCTCTCAGGCTGCGCCATAACACTCTGTCCTCCGCCTTCCGCATCCTGTATATCCCAGCAACCTTTTTAAGGTCGCCGGTCCATCAGCTCGGGCCGACCCACACTTCGGTTGCCGAAACGCGGTCTCCATTCCAGGACCAACGTAAACAGTGCCAACTCCAAAATTACCTTCCACCTACATACTTGTAACCGAACTGTAAATGTCAATTTATAAGCACCTATTTACATTATGAAACCTTTTGGCGAGTTTATTATATTTAATAACAAGAATAAATAATGAAATACAAAGATGGGTAATTTTACAATAAAAGGACGACCTTTAGCGAGGGATAAATCATCATCCTATATGACAAAAGTTTTCTGATCCCAATTTGTTTATATCAATAGGAGTACGGTGCTGCTTATTGTTTTGATAAATTCCCTTAATGGACCGACATACCGCAAACGTACCCAAAGGATGCATTCTCCCATTATCTCCACTGCCTTCGCAGAGTTCTACATACGTTCTCGATGTCAAGCTGATGGCCAATGGGGCGAAGGCAATGAATGGATCTAATGAAAACGGTTTTTTTGCAATTAGTGGTGGTAGATCTGAGGTGCACCTAACCAAATGATCTGGTCCAAAAATAACTAAAAAGATAAAGAAAATACAGTTTCAAGAAGAACCAGTAATTATCAGCTGAATACTCAAAGTCAAAGCAGTTATTTCAATAAAACCATTTACAGGCAGTTTTGAATTGTCAAAGAATCGGTTAATCAGAAAGATGAAGCTGGTTGCACTGGTATCTGGGCAACTTTAGGACAATGAGGCTTTTGTTATTAGCTAAAAGGAGAACCATGCAGTTCATGCAGTCCATGCAGTTACCACAATCTGACAAGCCTATCAGAGCTCGTATTGCAACAGTTCGGTTTCAATTAAATTCATACAACCACATTGTCCGATAGACTGGAAACCGTTCAACCTTTGTTCCAACAATCCAACCAATAAACTTTAAAAGCATTCCATCGACGAAGCAATCAACGCATTCCATTAATTTCGATTACTTCTGCATCGGACGCTATTAACGGCTAATTGAATAAAACAAACATTTAGTTCGGTTTAATTGCAGGTGGAGTGTTGAGCGCCTGCGTGCGACCTGGTCACGAGATCTGGGTCACAGCCCCCCCTCCCAGCCTCGATGGAGCTCTCCCCACAGCCTCTATGTGGCCTTATTTAACATCGCTCCCGAACATCATCGAAGGCTAACGTGCATTTTTACATGCATAGTGACGTACATATGTCACCCCAAACGTGGGTAGAGTGAAACACTTTTGGAAAACAAAGGTTACATCGATGTGTTTGACTTTTTTCAAGTCGTTGCATGTGATTATTTTGGGGGGCATTAGCAACCAATCAGGTTTGGTTCAAAATACCCCTCTCTATTTTGGGACCAGCCGTACGCCTAATGCACCATCTCGAGACAACTAAATCCTTGAAACCATTTTGAGTTAGTAGAATTTACAGTAAAATGATACACGACTTTTTTTGCGTCAGATGACACGCAGTTCCTTTGTCATTTACCACCGGAATACCATGTCTTTTTTCTTTCTGACAAAAATAAATTTCTATTGGACGAAATGAAGGGAAAAGAGAACTGTTCCCACGCAACTTACGAGGATCAAGGAGGGTTACTTAATGACACTTACAGGCGGAGAAGCTAACAATTTGTCTCTGTTTGAGGATGGTATATCTTCTATAGTGTATAGCTTAGGTATATATATGTGTGTTGTTCTTGTTGGAGTAAACAAGCTTCCAATCGACGTCCATAAAGGCTCCCTTAGGTACTCAATAGCCAACGTAGCTTCAGCATACATTGGAAAACTGTAACCAACTTTGACTTAACGTTACCAATATTTGTAACTTGTTCACTGCTTGTAAGTGATCAGCTCACTAATTGCGGTACACACTATATATCACAATCTGAACCATTTTGAAGCCTATTGCTAATCCCTTGCTTCTTATGGTCGAAAAATTTGTTTACTCAGCAACGTAAATAACGCAATGAATGTTGTGGAACTGTCAAAATTAAAGCCATTCCTACTGTTAGCGTTTTACGCAATTACCCCGCTGTTCGCTGTGCGATTCAACAAACTTTCATAACGCGAAGGCAGCCATTTTGAAGTATGAATATCGTTCTGAAGAAAGCTAAATGACATTGTCGATTTACTATAAGCGTCTAACGTTCATTTTCCCTTGCCCAGGAGCAAATTCCTATTTAGCTATTCCAATTTCGTAATACAAGTAACCTTCATCTTTTTGACAAATCATACCAACATGTGTGTGACCAACATTGGCAGCTGTGTTTAGTAGTCATAAATGTGTGGCTAACCTTCTACGCACAGCGTTTGGGATCGAACAGTTCAGACCTTGGGTCACGGCCATTCTTGATGTGACCCAAATATCATCAAAACATCGTGTTCGTTTTAGGTGGTGTGTTTATTTTGGTTATAAAAACTTTGATAACTTTTCTACATGTCATGTTGTTTTTTGGGTTCCGTACCCAAAGGGTAAAACGGGACTCTATTACTAAAATTCCGCTGTCCGTCCGTCCGTCTGTCTGTCTGTCCGTCTGTCACCAGACTGCATCTCATGAACCGTGATAGTTAGACAGTTGAAGTTTTCACAGATGATGTATTTCTTTTGCTGCTATAACAAAAAATACTAAAAAACAGAATAAAATAAATATTTAAGGGGGCTCCCATACAACAAACGTGATTTTATTGCTGTTTTTATAGATAATGGTACGGAATCCTTCGTGCGCGAGTCCGAATCACACTTGGTCGGTTTTTTTAGTTTTCGATGACGTTTCAATAGGTTCCCGTGATGGGTGTTAGTTGGTATCGGTCTTTAACCTTGGTAGCTTATGACTCAAGAAAACAATTAGGTGCTTCGTTTCTATATAATTCCTTTGTTAGGAGATGACAATATAATAGCGAGAGAATAGAATGTTGTTTACGTTAAAGTTGTAATTGTGCTTCAAATTATTCTATTCTTTTTCCAAGCGTCATAAGTATTATGTCAAAAATATATTTAGTCCATTGTATAAACATTAAAGTGAGAATTAACAGCAGTAGACAGAGAGAATATGAGAGAGAACGTTGTTAAAAAATATTGATGCTCTATATTTATTTACCAATCTAACGTTGTCTCTAATAAAATATAGTAGCCCTGCGAAATATCCTAGGGACGGTATTTTGATAGTACATACCTACCATATTCGCATCCTTCCGGCGCTTGCGCGGATTCCGGCTGGATGCCGTGCGATATTTTTGTTTGTCGCCTCCCATCCGCTTTCGTCTCGCTAGCGGTCCGCCCCCAATCCGCCCCCGCTCCGCCTACCGTGTGACGTGGCTTTTATAGAGATGCTTGAAAAAAAAAACTTGTTTTTCTAAGGTATGTTGTTATTAATAGTTTTACATTTACATACATTTCAGCTGACCTACTAATGTTAGCTGTACAAAAAATCCGCAGTCTTTGTTCGATTCAACCAAGCATAGTTTTCTTATTTTTGGTTTATTGCTTCGCCTAATTATGTATTTTATCTCTGCCCATCTATACGCTAGGTTTTTGCCTCATTAGAATCATTATCATTTGTTTTCTGACTACCGTGACCATATTTTTTCTTAGTTTTAAGATTGTTGGAGACGCCTTCTTAAGTCTCTGTTTCTATTTGTGTCAGTCCATTTTTTGCTAACTAAAAATCATCTGAAATCGAGTGTTGCTACAAAGTTTTTGTTTTTGCTTTTAGCAATTCTTTTTGGTAAGGTTTTTATTTTGTAACACTATTTGAAATCCGTGAAAAAACTGATTCAGTGAAATGAACAGTGCCAACAGTAATGTTGTTTAACAAGTTGAATCGTCCGTTAGTCCCGTGAGATTCAGTTTGTGGGTCATCTCTATAATTGCAGGGTCGTTTAAGTTGTCGTTGATCGCAATCAATCAGGCGGTGAGACTCGGCCGTTCTACCAAATTTACGAACTTCTGAACGTGGACTTAATTGATGATTATTTTGCTAGTGTATTTGTTTTTTTCGGGTTTTAACATCCATTTGAAAAGTTTAAAACTATGACTGTATTGGTGTATTTTTATTGATTAATAGCTGCAGTGCCGTGCGGTATTATCCGTATAGAGATGCCCACTAGAACAATAAATAGGCATAGAAAAAATATTCTATGTCAATCGGGAATAGTATAACTTTCTACAAGTAAAAGAATTTTCGTAATCGGATCAGTATTTTCAGGGATTAAGTACCCTTTAGGTACAAACATTCTAACAACCGGAATCTGTCAAGCGGTGTCTGGATTTGTGCCCGGTTGATGGCAATAGGCTCGCTTACATGGGACTTAAACATAACGAGCGAAATGTGGGTGTACTTCTGCCTAATCCTTGGGGATATACAGGCGTGATGATGACCCATTCATCAACTTAAATATAAGTAAAGAAGTATACATTTCACAGTTATGGGGATAAGCCTGTCCCTTGTTGCCCTCTCCCAGCGACGCCCTAAGCCGAGGCCCGTACCCCATAGGGGGTGCCCTTAGCGTGTAGTCGCATAGTTTGTAAGTTCTTTAAGCCCTGATTGGGGGCCTTAATTTATTAAGGCAGTCACAGGTATGTCCAGTTAAGCAGCCGACAACCTCTTAGGTTAACCTGCGAGAAGCCAATAAAAAAAAGGGATGCATAACTCTAGTTAACTTTAAATATGTATTTCAATTTCCACTGTGGTACTGCCACTGTAAACAATGGATGGTCTAGCTTGATGACGAAGAACGGCTGGCAAATAGACAATAGTGGTCGATTTCTGTTGTCAGCGCACTGGTAAAAACTTCTCTACCGAAAACTTTCAGTTGTCATTTACGAGGCCCATGGGAGGCTCTCTAAAAGTAAGCACCAATTCAACAGAAATGGAAACAACACAACACAATAGATATATCACACCAAAAAAGTTTCTGCTTAATTGCCTTTACTTATACACATCAAAGCAATTTAAGAAATCGTAAAACTATAAAAAAGTTGATCGACCATAAATCATTGCTAAATAATCTGTAGTCAACATTTTTATTTTTAAGTAGCGATTCTCGTTTACTCGATGTGGCGTGAAGAAACTGAAATCGGTGTAATGCGTAAAGTTGCAACTGGAATCCTATCAGTATCTTCCCATGAAAATTAATGGTGAAAGTATAAAAATGTGTAGATACGAATTGTTATACAGAAACGTTACTATTGTCTTAGTGACTATTTTGATGACAGTTCTTTGACATACTAATAATGTTTGTATACGCGTGACATGACTATTTATGCATGACGACTCTAATAGTAAATCTGTGGACAATGTCAATTTTAAATATTTTTTCTTCACAACATAACACATAACATCACGCCTGTATTCCCCGAAGGGTTAGGCAGAGGTGTACCTGTAGTACACCCACATTTCGCCAGTTATGTTTAAGTCCCATGTAATAGGGGGCGAGCCTATTGCCATCAACCGGGCATAAATCCAGACTCCGGGCTGCTACTGAGAAATTCCAGATGGAAAAACCCAATAACACTTTGCCCGACCCGGGAATCGAACCCGAGACCTCATGCTCAGCAGTAGCGCTTGCGACCACTAGACCAACGAGGCAGTCGATATTTTTTCTTATCAGTAACATTATGCACATTATTACACTCGAGAGCAATGAATCCGGGTCACTTAAAGAATCCTAAAAATCTCGGAAACTAAAAATGCTAGGTTAATGCAATAAATTGTATTTAATAGACAATGTAATACTCCTTAAATGAAGGTATTAAAACTTCTTAGTTATTGTAAAGTTATATCATAAAAAAATCAAATTTGAAAAAGGGCCACTTTCGAAGATGGAACTACGAAATTACAGCATTTGGTTTTGCTTTTGTTTGTAATCTGTCATTTATGTGGGTACATAAACCATGTTGATAGTGCTCTATATTCATTATTCAAGCTGAAATTATGTCGCTTACGCCTGAAGAATGCACCAGAATACTTACAATGCTGGAAACCGGCCGGAGTCAGCGCGATACAGCCAGGACTGTCGGTGTGTCGCTGTCAACAGTACAAAGAGTTCTCCGACGTTACGAAGAAACTGGTTCTAACCTACGCAGACCAGGAACGGGCAGAACCAGGTGTACCACAGCACGAGAAGACCGATACTTGGTGAACACCATGCTTCGAAATCGCTTTCTCACAGGAACTGAACTCACAAATCAGTTTCGACGCCTCGGAGGAAGTAACCCAAGTGCATGGACAGTAAGACGTCGGCTTGCTGAATCTAACTTAAAACCCCTTAGACCTGCAAACGGCCCTAAACTGGAGCGTGGGCATCGTATTTCAAGACTAAGATATGCCCAGAGCCACGTAAATTGGAGTATTGAAGATTGGTCAAAAGTTATGTTCTCCGACGAATCAAAATTTATGCTCTACAAGCACGATGGAAGACACAGAGTGTATCGAAGACCAGGGGAAAGATTCAAGCAAGCATGCATCGAAGAAAAAGTAGCCTACGGTGGTGGGTCTGTACTTGTGTGGGCCGGAATTTCTTCTGAAAGTCGCACAGAGCTGGTGATCATAGAAAACGGCTCTTTAACTAGCGTAAGATATGTGGAAGAAATCCTCAATGATCACGTTGGTCCATTTATGGTCAATTTAGGTGAGGATGCTATATTTATGCATGACAATGCCCGACCTCATACAGGTAGGATTGTGAATGACTACCTTCAAGAGATGAACATTACTCGTATAGAGTGGCCAGCGCGCAGCCCGGATATCAACCCGATCGAGCATGCTTGGGACGAGCTAGGCAGATGCGTAAAACAACGAAACCCTCCCCCAATCACGCTTCGTGAGCTCAAAATTGCTCTCACAGAGGAATGGGAGAATATTCCCCAAAATCGTATAAGGAACTTGGTGTACAGCATGCCAAACCGCGTAAACGCAGTAATGGAAGCACGAGGAGGCAATACGAAGTATTAAAATTCAAGAAAATCGTAATAAAGTTCAAAAATTTCATGTTTCCTATTTTTGTTTTAAGGAGAGATCAGCAGTTTTTTTCTTTATGTAATTTTGTGTTAATAAAATGTATGGTGACTCATATTTTTTTTACTTTCATTTAAGGAGTATTACATTGTCTATTAAATACAATTTATTGCATTAACCTATCATTTTTAGTTTCCGAGATTTTTAACATTCTTTAAGTGACCCGGATTCATTGCTCTCGAGTGTATTATTTAGTATTGACATTGTAGCTTTTCGTTAAATATTGACATTACCTGACATTCCCTATTGCTTTTTATTAAATTACATTGTTATTATTTTAAATTGACATTATCCGAATTATTATAAACTAATTGTCTTAATTGGCAGAAGCCTCCAATAAACGTATATTTGTACGCCTAATGGCAAAACATAGAGGAACTTTAATATAACAATTGTAACATCTTGCACACTGTGTTAACCTGTGTTTACAAATAAAGACTATTCATTTGATTGATTGATTGATTGACAATCTGATTAATGTCACAACTCAATAGATTTTGCGATCAAAATTAGCTACATTAGTAACGGGCCATCGAAAATATATTCAATTTGAATAAAACTCAGTGTTATTATTAAACGATAATTAAATCCGTCGCCTGCGCAGACCTCAATCATGCTCGTATCAGCGCCAGACTGACACGTTTCCCCCGTGCAGTTCGGCTGCACCCGAATTAGAGTTCGTGCGTCTCCGTCAGCGCTCGGACTAGATCGTTTATCTTTTTCAATCCGCTGTAACACAAACAAAAAGGTCAGAAGCCGACGACCTAGTTTCCGAGCGGCGAATCCAAAGGTCACCGAGACATCAGCCCGGGAAGCGTTGATAACGACTGGCAAGGCTGCACTGCACGCGAATGTTTGCGAGTTATGCAATAATATGATTCAGTTCTAGCTGCGCGCACGCGAGCTAGTATCGATAGTCGCCTGGTCTAATTGAATGATCTGCTGGCATTACTTTATGCTATGGTATGTTATACTTATAACTGTGGTACTATTATACTTACTGAATACGTTTAAAAGACAGTTTTTTTTTTTAATGTAATGCGAAACAAATTTTATTCAGAATAAAAAAGATATGTACATAATAACAACTGACATCTAATTAATTAACAAACAAACTATTAAAATAAAAGTATAATAACCTAACGTAACTAAAACTGTTCAAAAACTAAAATAAGGCGTTGGAAAATTCCTCCGCATCGCTGTCGACTGGTAATGTACCCAAGAGACTGGCGGCATTGCCACGTTGTATATTAAATGATATATATAATGATAGAAGGATTTGTAGAGATACAGAGCTCCATTTGATGTGAATTTATGTATATTTTGTTTGTTTATGTTGTAGACATTAGCTAAGCTATTTTGATTGATCTGGGCGTGGGTGATAAATATACATAATGTATAATAATAATAATATAATAATAATGTATGTGTATATGTGTGTTCTGTGCATTACTAAACATGACGTAAAGAGCCCCCCCGGTAATGATAGGTAATACCTATTACTTACAAACATAGAAACCATCTTAAATATTTGCTCTCAGCATTAAAAATTAATATTTACAAAGTAGAGCTTGCGGGCTTCAAGAAGATGCTTGTTCAGATGGCGCTAAAAAAAAAAAACAAAATCGGCATTTGGGTCACTCCCAACTTTCTAAAATGATATTACTTTTTCAAGTGACAGTCTACCATAAAGTGATGCCCTCAATTGTGAATCACACAATGGTTCCTCCATTTTGATTAAAATGACGTTTATTTAATAAGTTACGAGCGACAACGCTTTTACGATTGTCCGCAATAAAGTGATTTATATATTTTCAATCACAATGGAATAATGTCGAACCTGAATACTGATTCGTTTCGCAAATATTTCATTAGTGATGATGACGTGATGATGGCAATGGATACTCCTATCAATACTGTTACTGATGTTAATGCAATTGGAAAATATTCTGGTGGACACCGACCGAATAAGCTAATATAAAACATATCTTAAAAACTTGGATGAACATATAATAAGATATGTTTTATTTTGAAGTCGAAATCGAAGACGAAGTCGCCAAAGCTTGTTGTACATGATGCCAGAGCCGCACCGGCGCCGTACCGGATGTTTGTATAAACGAATGAATATCGCGCATAATCTCCACCGCCGCCGCACCGTCGCGTCGTTGCGCCGGAACCGCGTGTACATCGAATTGATCCCGAGTTTTAAATAGTTAAGCATCGCTTACAGTCCATTAAAGCATTTCCAATGAAACGACGGCAAACTGAACTAGTCAAGCAACTCGATGAGGAAACTAGATTTTCACAGTATGATTTTATCTACCTATGCAAGGATGGAAACCAACTAACCGTGTCCGTGCACATCCTAGACAAAGCGGAATAGCAATAAGCCGGGAAAACGATAAGACAAAGAACATACACGTTGGGAAGAAGAAGATTACAATGACACGTGAGTAAATAGAGATACACGATGTAAGTATCCAATTTGAGACTGGTTATAAAACTCGGAATGACATCATGATCATCAAATGAGGAGCAAAACTGTTCATTCTTTGTAATAGACCTTTTTGGAAGACAGTGGAAAACGAAGACACTCTCAACTTAACTTACAGGTTGGCAAAGAATAATAAGATACCATTCTGTCCTCGTTCACTGCGTGTTACGTAACGAAACTGAGATGCCACCCAGATGATAAACAGCAACGTCTAGGTCGTTGGAAGACCCATGTTTTGCAGTTAAGATTATTGATAATTCAATGAATTCAAATAGCTGACACATAAGACCCTCCCCGCTATCATGGCTCTGTTGAATGGGGGATTTACACTAGGTTGATTTTCGCCGTGTGGCTGGTCGCTTACCAAATCGCCTCACAAGCCGAATCGCTACCCCATTTACACAGGTCGATAAAAAACGCAGGTGACTGGGTAGTTCATTTTGCATCAAAATGTCGACCTTCATGCGGCGGCCGATCGCCTGCGACTGAGCATTTTCACGGTCGATTTTAGTCACCCGTTGAATGCGACCTGTCGCCCCGCACGGCCAAAGTCGAAACCTACTCTACTTTGGAATTTGCGATTTTAGTCACCTGCGACCTAGCCGAATTAACATTTAGACAGTCGATCGTGCGGCTATAGCCACATCAGTCACACACAGCCACAGACTGTCCAGTAGTGGCGAAGGTTCCATACAACTTGATTCCTACCGGCTTCCCTTTGAAAAATGTCAGTATTCTAAAGACAAATAATATAACCACATTAAAGATATGTACTCCGGCGTACCTCTTACCCTTCGCTACTGCTGTCCAGTTATGCACGAGCTTTTTTTTCTCCAAACAGAAAAAAAGAATGTTGTTGAGGACAACATTCTTTTTTATATCTATTTTATAAACACTAGATGAAACAGCTAGAAGGTCTTCATTATCATCCAAACAAAATGAAAAGACACTAACTTGTGCAAAGTAATTTGTTTACATATTTAATGTAAATACTAGTTGAGAACTCCTTCGTTTAAAGTCAACGAAGTCCAGGCGACCTTAAATTGCTAATGTAAGAAACATGTCGTGCAAACTTGGTATCGCGAGACAGAATCTTCATACTAATTTAACACGTAGATTAAGTTCTTATTTAAAATGTTGTGGGTAACACCGTCTGGTACTTGCATGGACTATATTATGTCAATAGTGGGTAGGTCTCAAGGCGGTTAGTACCAAGTGCATCGATATTGGTTGAGCTGTGGACAGGGGGTCTACTCTCTAAGCACGATATGCGTAGTTTTGACCGAAGTTACGGGCGTTTGCTACTCCGTATCACCTACGGACATAAGATTACTTTGAGGCCCGAATTAAGGCGGAACCTTCAGGGCAGCCCGCGAAATTCAAATTTTCTTAAGTTTTTTGCAATTTGCAGGTCACTGTCAGGTTGTATTTTGATTAAAATATAATTCGCGACCGTAACAAATATGGCTTTACAGAATTATAATCATTAGAATCAGCAATACATCTCTTTAAGTTCATATTACCCTATTGAATGACTATTTCATGAAATCATGACATTTGAGGGCAATTCTAACTTAAGGAGTTGTATTGCTGATTTTAATAATTATTATTCTGTAAAGCCATATTTGATACGGTCGCGAATCTTAGATCACCATACAACCTGATACTGCCCTACTACCTGCAAATTGCAGAAAAACGTAAGAAATTTGAATTTCGCGGGCTACCTTGGCGCATGCCCCTTAAAAATGAATGGCAGCACCATTTGACAGCAGTCCGTACTCCCGATATGTTCTTGCCCGTCCAAAAAGGTTAATTACTCAGGAGTAGAGGTTCATTCTGAAGTATGGAACTACTTTCGGACGGGCCCGTATCTACGTTGCCGGACTTACAGAGTACGCCCCCAGTAATGGCTTTCGCAATATGTAGGATTATTTCAATGTAAAAGACGTGTGAAGATATCCTAACTAATAATATGAATGCGAAAGTGAGTTTATTTGTTTGTTACGGTAAAATGGCTAAACGGATTTGGATGAAATATTGCACATGGGTAGACCATGACCTAGGTTAGGACATAGGATACTTTTTATCCCGGTATCGCTAGAACATTTCTGTGGGATAATTAACGACGTTCACGCGGGCGATGCCGTGGGCAAAAGCCAGTAAGCTATATTCCTGGGTCGCAAGCAGGAACTATAAGAACTTGGCGACTTTTCTAACGCACATTTTCTTTAGGGTGGTAGAAGGCATGGTCTAAAAAAACAAGGTCTGGCATTCCGGGAGTGACACATGCTTACGTCACTACCCAGTTGCCACTTTATTGCAACTAAACACGAATTATGGAAACATTTTTAGTCGCCATTCTGTTAAAAAATATACTTAAACCACTTAAATTGTCGGTTCATTTTGCTAATCAAACGAAACAATTCAATTTGAACATATACCAACGCAATTGTTAGTTAAAACCTCTTTGTTTTATCGGATTCGCACAGGTAATAAAGGCGATTAGGGAGTTATTATTACACACTACTGGTAACACAGCGGTGATGACGTAGGCTTGTATCACCCCCGTAACCGGAATGCTATACCTGGCGAAGTATATTATTATAACATGGTAGAAGGTAATTTTTTGGCAGAGTCTCAGTACTTAATAAAAATATAAGCCAATCTAGATCTGAGATGCTCTCTTTCGCAAATAGTTATCCATTAAATTCCTAGCAGTCTTCTAATGCTCATCCTACATTGTGAACTTGAATTGTTTTGTTTGACAATGATCTCGACATAAATGTCTTTCTACTTTTAAGTCAAATCGGGGTCGGAAGGTCGATAAGACCTTGCATCTTTCATCTCCAAGTTAAAAATGTAATTTGGAAACATGACCCAATGATGTCTCTATCCTAAAATATCGAAATAAAAAACAAACTCATGTTTATGGTAACCAATTAAATTTATTTTGTTTTATTTCGTCGAAACAATAATGTACAACGTATGAATGTGTTGTGTGTGTAATGTGTATGTGTGTGTGATCGACACTTTTTTGTAAATGTCAGAATAATGAAAATTTAATACAATTTGTCACGGACCTGTTATTGTAACAAAATATCGTGTTGAAGCTAATAAAGAATTGCCTTATTAAATAAAAAAGGATGATCCCAACAATTTTAATTATTGATTAATGTTCTTATGCGTTTTGGATAAAATTAAATGTGGAATTTAACACAATCTTAAATCAGTTTGTAAAGATTTTATTAGAGTATTTGGATATCATCATAATTAATATCGTTAGGTATTATCAACACGCTTTAAAAATGGATAGGTGCTCGTAGTTTGTAACCATACAGGGTTACATTAAATTAGCTAGCAAAACTGTGCAGATGTGATGGGTACCGATATCAAAACAAGATAGTATAAAATAAATAAAGATTCTGTTTTTTCGGGGTCAATGACCGCTGGTTATTACTTGAAGTATGAGTTGGTATGCGTTTTATCTTGTTAAGATATCTAAGTATACCAATCATGTCTGTGAAGTATAAACACAAAAAAAAACAGATTTTTAAGCTGATATTTCAAGTGAATACACTAACTGCGGTCGAAGACCCAACAAAAACATCATCAAATTAATTTCTTTTTTTAACCGACTTCAAAAAAGGAGGAGGTTCTCAATTCGTCTGTATGTTTTTTTTTTAATGTGTGTTAGCTCAGAACTTTTTTCTGGGTGAACTGATTTGGATGAATCTTTTTTTATTTGATAGCTAGTGCTTTACATTTGGTCCCATTTAAATTTGATCAAGGTCTGACCAGTAGTTTTTGACTGCATATTTTTTCCACTTAGTTTATACGAGTATTGATGATGTGTTAATAATTTCCTGTCACTTTTATTTACATACCAAGTAGTGGTATACGAATATGTGTGAGGTAGGTATCGCAACTAAAAAGTTTAATATAAAAACTTTTATACAAAAACACAACCGACTTCCAAAAAAAAACACTAAAAGCCGTGAAAAATAACTTTAATTTGGGAAGTCGGTGTCTTTGTTCTGTATTTTCGTTTTTGCCCAAAGACTTCCGTAATTAAAGTTATTTTTCACGTCTTTTAGTGTTTTTTTGGAAGTCGGTTGTTTTTTCGTTTTATCATGTTCAGATATCGGTACCCATCACGTCTGCGGAGTTTCGCTAGCTAATTGAATTTGACTCTCTATAGCAGACAGACGGTCGCTACTGACCTTACTCTACACATAGTCTCTCAGACCCTTGATATCTTGACATCCATATGTTTTTTCTCAATATGTCCACCTTTCAGCTCTAATTTCCATCATGCACCGTCAACTACGTATAACGAGTAGGTACTCGTGATACGTAGTTTATGGTGTATGATCACTTTGATCACACACGTGTATTCAGCAGCTACACGTATATGATCTGTCATCCGCCAGAGCTAACAAACCTTTGTTTCCCTATCAGTCCGTCCCTTGTTCGCCAACTATTGTTCCTTTGACAGTTTGATGAAGATCAGCCTCCGACAGTGTAGGCAGACAAGAATATTTAATTAGTTTGCAATCCTTAATTTTTTATACCTGAATCAATGTTTTTTTTTTATTAACGCTTTATTGTCTCGAGTAGGTACTCGTGATACGTAGTTTACGGTGTATGATCACATTAATCACACACGTGTATTTAGCAGCTACACGTATATGATCTGTCATCCGCCAGAGCTAACAAACCTTTGTTTCCCTATCAGTCCGTCCCTTGTTCGCCAACTATTGTTCCTTTGACAGTTTGATGAAGATCAGCCTCCGACAGTGTAGGCAGACAAGAATATTTAATTAGTTTGCAATCCTTAATTTTTTATACCTGAATCAATGTTTTTTTTTATTAACGCTTTATTGTCTCGAGTAGGTACTCGTGATACGTAGTTTACGGTGTATGATCACATTGATCACACACGTGTATTTAGCAGCTACACGTATATGATCTGTCATCCGCCAGAGCTAACAAACCTTTGTTTCCCTATCAGTCCGTCCCTTGTTCGCCAACTATTGTTCCTTTGACAGTTTGATGAAGATCAGCCTCCGACAGTGTAGGCAGACAAGAATATTTAATTAGTTTGCAATCCTTCATTTTTTATACCTGAATCAATGTTTATTTTTATTAACGCTTTATTGTCTCGTGCATTTGTAATCGGTTTTTTGCTGCATCTTAATCATTTTGTAAATATGTGATTTGTGTTGTAAATAAATTACAATCTCATTATTGGTGTTTTGAACTTGATGAATAATTCTGTAAAAATATTGTTGAGATACAAACTCACATCAGTACGGTATTCAATAAAGCAAAAGCGACTTTTGAAGACTTCTTAGATCATTACTCAAAACGGAGTTTTGTCTTTGGAATGTAAGGATAGTTAGTTAAGCAAAACTTAAAAACTCATGATTTTGAAGGAAAACTGCACATGAAAAGTTTATCTTATTATAAAATAGTTTAACCTCACAAGTCCATTAATTTCAGCTGTCTGAGGGAACTTTTTTACTCGGCCCTAGCAAGCGCCCGCCTTACTGCGCAGTCGTGACAATGGCGCAAACTGTCATTGAGGGCCAAACGACTGTTTAACTGAGTTGATGGTGCGTCCATTTCTAGACCTAATACTTTTTCTAAACTTTAACAAACAGGAGCGACGCGACAGCCCGACGCAAAGGCGCCGCCCGTCGCGCGGCACGCGGTGCCTTTGTGTCACGCTGTCGCGTCGCGCCAGTGTGCACGAGCTTGTTTTTTTTTTCTATTCTGTAATCTGAAATTGCTAGCTTTGTTCTTTAACTTTGGTCTAAAAACTAAGTGTTTGTGATCAGCACTACAGCATAGAAATTATATTTAAAACAGATAATTTTTTGTTAATCAGACAAAAATAAATCTGTTTTAAATATTAAGTATTTCTTCGAATTCATCTCTTAAACACAAACATACCTCCATGAGCGAATGACCACATGATTTATCTTCGTAATCAGTTACAAAAGCGCATAAAACTAAGGTAGATAATAATTAACAGATGCCCGTATTTCAATTAACACTACCATAGCAATTAGTTTAGCGAGCATAAATACTGTTTTTCTTAGTTCATTCTACTAAAAGATCTAAGAATTTAAAAGAACTACCTACCCAGCCATAAATATGGCACCTCGAGCTTTAGAAAGAGATCGTTGCACAAATATGAGTGAAAGAGATAACGCTCTACAAAACTGAACTTATTTTTCTAAAACTAGATGTTGATATTTATGGTCAGATACTGAACCTACATCGCTGGCTGCTCATGGCTAAATGATCACAGCCGCATCTATCGAAAGTTAAGCTACGCTTGCCGAGGTCGGTCCGTGGATGGGTGACTAATCATTACTGAGTTTATCTAGACCCCTCCGTGCCTCAGAAAGCACGTTACACCGTTGGTCCCGGCTGTCATTAGTAGATTTTTGACAGTCGTTACTGGTATTCAGAAGACCGAAAATCTGACCATCAGTCTTACTCAATACTCAATTATTTATTGCATTCCATAAAAAAAACGAAGAAAAAAAAAAAAGAAAGAAGATCAATATGGACCCTGTCGGGCACAGCAAAATTAGGAGAGAGGAAGAGAGCTAAGCAGCAATTCAAGCAATTTAATATTATAAAAAAATATTAGATGAGTTTAATTGTGTGTATAATTATGTATATTTATATATTATTAGGTTTGTGTATAGTATATTAGTTAATTTAATTGTATGTATTGCACAATATTATGCTGTTATTTATGTATTCATATTTTAATATTTATGTTTGATTTTGTATATTCTTATTATATTGTACCTAAGTATATATTTTATAATGTTTGGTGAATAAGAGAGAGAATCATTTTATTTTGCAATAGATTTGTCATCTAAAAACTCCTCTAATGTATTTGTTTTGCCTACTTCTATAATGTCATTCGGTAATTTGTTATATATTTTAATGGACATAACTAAAGGGCTAGGCTTCTTACAAAGGGGTAGGTACCTATCGTATAACCCAGTAACTGGGATGTGGAGGTCAGATAGGCAGTGCCTCCATGTAGAAACTGGTATCATCTGGTTAGAATAGAATCTGACCCCAACATATTAGTTCGAAAAGGCCTAGGCAGATGGTGAGTGTACTTACGTTATAGACCTAACTATCTAGGTTGTGGAATATACGATATTCGTGGAATAACCTGTGATATTTTAAATTGCATGTGTATAATATACGAGTATCATGGGCCAACGGTGCCAAGTTTATGGGCCCATCCTGTCACCACAGGCTTTAAATGAGATGCCCATAATAAGTTCTCATAATACTCATGTTTTTATTCGTTTCCCATCAAATTATATGTTGACGTGACTATAAATTTTGAATGAGGACGTAAAATATGAACCTATTTATAGGAACGGATTGCTTTTTTTCTGTTTCTAGAGGTCTTTTACTTCGGTAAAAATATAAAAAATACATTTTTTAAATTAAAAACTACCTACTGCAACAATTACTGGATTATCCCGCTCTGCGCCACCAGTGGAAAAAAGTGGAAGGTTCACAATTTTGTACCACTAATTGATTTTGATGGGACAAATTACACTCGCATAAAATCTCGAGTTCCTACAGTTTTTCCACTAGGGCTAATTTGTAAAAGGCGAAATAGAATAATCCCAAGTACTGCGATAGAATACAAAAGCAAATGAAATTTCATGTTTGTCTGTACCGACAGACCCTTAGCGCAGTCAATATGCAAATAATCTTTTTTCCGTTCAGTAAATCTACAAAATCGTGCCTCGGCCGCTTAGATAATGAAAATAGATAAACTGGATACGTGAGCAACTCGCTAATTAATCACACCAGGTTCGAGCCGCACTCAGCTATTTCCTTAATTAAAATACTAGTTGATGTTCACTAAGTACTAATTTGCTAATTTGTTTATGAGACATTAAAAGCAAGTTACAATGTTTTTGGGAACGCGTTAATTGGCGGATATATAATAATGCGTTATGTTCAATTTAATCATAGTAATTGATATAATGTTACATAGTTTTGAGCACATTGTCAGAGCAAGGGGGAAATTAAAAGCATTTAGTAAAGGCGTGAATGTTAGAGTGATTAGTTTAAAAAGTGCGAGGTCATATGTCATGAATGCTCCGTATATTAAGAGTTCGTGATTTTGCGGGTCACGATTTAGGCTCGTGTCAGACTGGAAGCGGAGCGGGGGCGGTAAGAAGTCAAGAATGAGGTACAGACCTACAACCCGGCTATTAAAATAATACTTATAAATTTATTTATTTATCACAAACACTGCTATCATTACAGGAATAATCCTAATGCGGTAGCGTGGCCTTAATTAATCTATCTTAAATAACATAACACATACAATATCACTTTTGTGAATTCGTTCAGAGAGCAGGAAAATAGATCGATCTTGTCAGCCGTGTCTTTCAGTGCGTGCAAGGCAAGGCGCGCGTCAGTGGCGCTTTGCTGAGCAAGTTGGTTGGTGGTTGGTTGGGTGGTTGGTTCGTTGGTTGGTTGGTCGGTTGGTTCGGTTGGTTGGTTGGTTGGTTGGTTTAAATGAAGAGCATTATCGCCGATGACGCTTAAAATGATGCAGTTGTTTTTTGATACAAAAAAAAACTCATCTAGAGTACCTAAGTTTCCTGAAATGTTGTCATTAACATCTAGTCTAGTCTATTTCCAACTATTTGTTCGACTTCCAGACGAACCGGATGCACCTGAATACCAGTATTTTATATGGAACGACTGATAAATGATTTTATTTCTGTAAGTGGGTTTGTACAAACACTTTTTTACACGTCAATCATATTTCAAAAACTAGATGAAGTCGGCGTTTCCGTTATGACTACTCTGAGAAGAAAGGCCGAAGCAAACTCAGAGATCACAGCGGTCTCTTTTAAAGTCCAGACATAATCTTGATCAGATCATGTGAAGACCATGGAGATTAGTGTCTGAAATGGTCTTTTGAGGAAAGAACCATACAGATTTGAATGGACCTATCCAGTCAGTGCACACAATTTGGCAGTTATCGTGCAGCTCAACTCAGAACTTAAGGAGCTCCTTGATTCAATGAACAATACCAAAGAAAGGACATTTGGGTAGGGCGCCGAAAGTACTCAATCATTAAAAATACCGGACAAGTGCGAGTTCTACTCGCGTGGACAGGGTTCCTTACGATGAATATGTTACTCGCCAAAAACATTTCATGTAAAGTAGGTTGCCCAAGAATTACATAACGCTTACAGTGTTAAAAAGTAATAATAGTTTCTAGAATTAAGCCTTGTGGACTCTACAAGGCTTAACTTTACAAACCTTACATATTGGTCAAAATGTACGGATTGGCCGTTTCACAGCCTTCGCACAGACACTCCTATGGGTTTTTTTTTTGTGGGAAGTCATCAAATGACGTCTCCCGCTCTGGGCGGTGCGGGACGGCGTGTGTTCTTACTGACTAAACCTACCCGTGTTCCTTCAGTTGCCTGTGCGCCAGGGCCACGGTAACTCTTTCGAACAATCCGCAACCCCGGCAGGCATCGGCGCTATCGGACCTCGTCAATGGTGCTGACATCTCTTTGAGGCGCGCGCCGTCGACCCGGGCCTGGTCCTTACCGGACGGCGAGCTGCCCATTGCTCGCCGTCCGCAAGCCAGCACCTACGGTGGCCGGGAGTTGGCTGTCGACTCCCGACGCCCAGGGTGTCTCCTCCTGCGACGAGGGGCGTGAGGGCGTAACGATTGCCTCTCGCTCACGCGCTCAGCCTCCTCCTTCGCGAGCATTACTGCTTCGCAGAAGAAGGTGACGGCTTCCCATTTCCTCTTGCCCTGTACCATGGCCTGGACCAGAGCTGGACGCGAGAGTTCGCCGCTTCTAGGACACGGTGGTGCTCCGCCCAAGCCGGTCAGACCTCTACCGTATGCTCCACCGGGTAAGAAATTAAGTCACGGGTCTTTAATTTTGTGTCACGCAATAGTTCAATGGAACGGCCGGGCCATACATTTTGACCAAGATATAAGTTTTGCAGAGTTAGGCCTTGTAGAGTTAGGGGATTGGGTCTACATCACATCTGATAACTTTTTACCTATAAAAATGTGATATTTCAGTCTTGGCAACATACTTTACATGAAAGGTTTTTGGTGAGATTTCATTTCTTTTTGTAGGGTGCTCTATTTATTTTTATTTTAGTGGTAATATTGTACTGCTAATATCCATACATGTTAAAATCATAATTAACCCTTACTTCTAGCATAGTCCGGTCAAAAACGTATTTTTTGCACGCCAGCAGTTACTTTCTTCATAGCCAATGAAAAAGAGTTTCTTCCTTGTTGTTTATGTACATGCTAATCTAGCTTTCATAACAAAACGGAAGTAGTCATATCCGTAATAAATACAGACTTGCACCTCCCTTTAAAGGGGATGGGAGGGTGAAAGTTACAGTTTTTTTGTTTGTTTGTGTGCTGGTCATAACCCGCATACCAAATTTCAGCTTTCTAGGACTTCGGGAAGTACCTGCACCCCACAATACGGGAATGGGTGGATGAAAATTTCAGATTTCTTATTTTTTGTTGTTGTTTGTGTGCAAATCCTAGTTTGCATACCAAATTTCACCTTCTAGGACTTTGAGAAATACCCTAGACGTTTTCATGAGTGAGTGAATGAGTCAGTCAGTGACGAAATCGACGTATTGTTAATAAAATCCTAAGTATAAAAGCTTGACAAATGAAACCTTGGTGAGTTTTATAAGTTAGCAGACTTATAAAGCATTAGCAGACTTGATTTTATCATGAGAATTTGAGCTCTCTTGCTTTATCCAGGCCGAAGCTATGACGGTATGAAAATACGACGAAACGCTTCGAGAAAAAATAGGTAGTGCCCGTGTCTTTTGTTTTTGGCTTATCTTGGCGGGGGATCTGCCGTAACCCCAGATCCCAAGAACAAACTTGACATTGTAATTGAAAAACATCTTCTCCGATACATTCCAACTGCAATTGTAAGTTTGTACCCACATTATTGAAATATTTACCATATTATTTACGACCCTAGACTTCTTATAGGTTTTATCTATCAAACTCTCTCTTATAGGTTTTTTGTTTTTTTGTTTTGTATTTGTATTATTTCAAAATTTTAGGCTCAGTAGTTTTGGGAGATAAGGAGCGGAAAGGTAAATTTTCATATATTTTCGCACAATATTGAAAGATTTTTCACATTTATTTTAAAACCATAGACTTCTTAAAGGCTTTTAACCGACGAAATCAAAGTAGGACAGACACAAGACGGACCCTGTAAAGGTTCTGTTTTTTTCATTAGGACATACGGAACCCCTTAAAACTGAGAAAGATAAAAAAAAATATGTCCCACATAGTCCTCACATTCATAATAAATAAATAAATATTCATATCAGTGTACAAATAATCATCAAATGTCAAAGTGTCAAACATAAATAAAATAAAGTAAGCAAAAAAAATACATTCAGTATGTAAAAATTGGAGCGGCTCAATCCCAAGCCTTTTTGTCCTCAATCTTTAACGGTATAAAAGGCTTTCTGGCACAACTTACATTAAATAAATGATTTCAATTTGTTAGGGCTTAGATCTTGAACGTGTCTTGGAAGTTTATTAAAAAAGCTTATACATTGACATCCGAACGAGCCACCTATTTTCTTAAGCCTTTTTGGAGGTACAACCAATTTGTGTGTATTCTTAATATTAATATTATAGATATCACCGTATTTTTTAAACACTTTTATATTTTAATGGGCATATAAAAGATTATCAAAAATATTCTGAGAACAGCCTATTTGATCTCCATAACCCAGCTACTTGGTAACACGATACCCCTTGGCAAATCTGATTGTCAGGCTTTCGGGCTTCTGATTACCCATAACGACTGTCAAAGATCTACAAATGACAGCCGGGAGTGACAACGGCTCAACATACATTCCGAGGCACGAAGGTGTCTCGTTTTGCTTCATATAAAAGTGTCATCTATATTCTATTCTATATATTTATAAAAATGAATCCCTATTTCCCTTGGTCACGCCATCGCGCGTGAACGGCTGGACCGATTTCACTACTTTTTTTTTTGTTGTGTTCATTATTGTCAGGAGAAGATTCTTATGAAATAAAAAAATAAGGAAGTTGATCGGAACGTTACAAAATTTAAGAAAACTTAGCGCCAATATTAATTTTACATAACTGTCAGTTGTTTGAAATAACTGTCAGCGATTGACGGAATGCGCGCTGCGTATATCGTTTAACACAGATGGATCGGTTGATAAATGAGTCGATAGTTTTAGTTTTAGTCAATAGTCAAAACTAAAACTAAACGACATATGACATTCATAGTTAAGACAGGACAACGTCTGTCGGATCAGCTTGTAATCAATAATAGTCATACTGCTCACCTGTCTGTCACCGGGGTGAACCCGGCGCTCCTCTTGGCTCCCGTTATGTTCTCCACTTTTCACTCTGCACTGAACCGCGGGCGAAATTTTAAATTACACTTAGGAAGTTGACTGATAACTATTTTAATTCCACCACATTACTACTTATATTTTTTTTCGATACGTCTTTGAAACCGACTAATTTAGACCTGAAACAAAAAGAAGATTTCGTTAAAAATAATAAAAAATGTTTCAGTCTAGGCACGATTCAATTTAGAAATGATAAAAATACAATTTCAAATGGACCTTATAATAAAAACAAAATGAAAACATTCAATGTCATGTGAGATAGTCTGCGGTTCCTTTTAATCAAGACGAATACATATAGCGTCCATTTCGATGCCGCCCCACGGAATAATTATATTGAAAGTGATGACGACCTAGAAACAATGGGTTCGACCGCGAATTCATATCTGTCCGCCGACAATAGCGAATAAGTCTTTCAGAGACGAAACGGTCAACAGATCCGAACGAATAATTCGTACCCTTGTCCTTGAGTACGAAATGCACGGTCATTATGAACTGTGAGCTCGGGTATCGAATGCAATCTCCGGATACATTCGGTTTAACGAAAATAAACTTTAATACAAACAAGATTTGGGTCGTAATTCGTTAACGTATGCTGTGGACCTGCATTTGGCCGTCAAGTGGATACACCGATGCAATGAGTTAGCTAGACTGTCTGAATGTCAAACCAATGATCGGCAGCGTCTGCTGCAGCAACGCAATAAAAATATAATTTATTTGCGTCTGAGTAAATAACATAATGACGCGAACAAAGTTTGGACTGAATAGCCGCGGCAACTGGAGCCGCGTCGTAACAGCCGCTTTGTTCCAAATCGGATCACTTGGGAAACAGCCAGAAAAAGAAAAGCGCTGAATTCCAATTCAATTGTTTGCTTCCTAAAGAACGAAACTGCGAATACGCTGGAAAGTTACAAAAGAAAATGTATTGTTTCAACAAAAATCTTTAAAGCGATTTAAAGAAAACGTAAGATCTAATAAAAAGTTGAGCTATAAATTAAGTGAAGTAGATCGTTCATGCTGTTAATAAATTACACAATTTATACACCCGTAGAAAGCACCTCAACGAACAATATATGCCGTATCGTGTCCATTCCAAATTGGAGCGTAGACTTTAATGATGCTAAATATTTTATTGAACTCATTTGCATAGATTTATCGTAAGCAATAAATAATTCGAACGCCGTGTAGATGTACAAAAACATGATGTTGACATTACTTATAAGGAAAGAACGGGGCGAACTAAGTGCTGGGTATCATCAATCACAAAAAACTTTAACTTTTGTGACATATCCGAATATGATCGATGTATTTTAACCATCTACAGAGAGGAAGTTTCGGGAAAAGCGTTTCTTTTTACACGCAAGAAGTTCTATGTAGGTACCTACTAAAAGTATTATAGATGATAATATCAATTACCTACTTATACTTACATAAAGTATATTATTTATTTTTATTTTAGATGGGGTTGCTCTTGACTCTAGTCTAGGTCAGAGATGACAGAGACAAAGTCGACGATGGAGTGAACTTACCCAGAACAAGCCTTTTCAGTCTCACTTTGAAGAGATTTGGGTTGTATGCGGTCGGAAACACAGGCGCAGGTAGAGAATTCCACTCTTTTGCTGTGCGCATTATAAAAGATGTTTGGAAACGCTTAGTGCGAATTGGTGAAATAGCAACTAGGTAGGGATGGTAACTTGCAGTGCGCCTAGATGTCCGATGATAGAAGGGGGCCCGTGGAATGAGGTCGTGGAGTTCTTGGTCACACTCACCGAAGCTAAGGCTAGCACTAGTATTAAGCTGTAAGAGTTAAATTTTAAATGATGTACAAGTATTTCCAAATAAAGCCAATCAAAAATGAATTCCACTCATCGAGCATTATAGGTAATAGGTAATAATTACATTTCTACTTATGCACAACCAGCATAATGTACCTATCATGTTCCCACTGTTGGAACACAGGCCTCCTCTCGGTGAGAGGGAGAGGGCCGTAATCCACCACGCGGGCCCAGAGCTTGTTGGTAGATGTCATATGTCTTCGAATTTTTGGTTCTAGGACATGCCGGTTTCCTCACGATGTTTTCCTTCACCGTTTTGATAGCAGTAGTGATGTAATAATTTACACAAAATAAAGAGCCTGTTTGAGTTTGAACCTACCTAACTACAACTCGTTAGTCACGGCCGTTACCACAGGGCCACCAGACCAACCATTATAAAATATTTCTAATACAAAACTGTAATTTAATGCTTAAACTTAATAATTCACTAGCAAAACCTGAAAGAAAATATAAAAACATCATACGCAACACCTCCTAATCACACACTGCGATATTATGAAACCTCCAACCGATATTATTGGAGATCTTTGCGTAAAATTCTTCATACAATGCTGTGTTTTCACTCAAAGTTTTTGTGGCATTTCATTCAGAAACTGCGATGGTGTTTGTATTTGTGTTTTAACTCGGATTTGTTTATGCTGTTGTGTGCGTCAAATGTACTGAAGGTCGTCAATTGGGTCGTGGTACTAGCGAGGCATTGAACTATGAAATATAACCGGAAGTCGGGGGCCGATGACTGATGAATGTTAATATGCGAACACTAGGGCTGTAACTGTCTGTTGCAAAGTTATTATCCTGCTTTACGACTGATAGAGACTTGAATATTCATAGCACAATTTATTGTTTATGTTCCTTTACAAGTTTCTTATTTATTTTTGTTACTGATAGTATCTTTTCATTACTTTTATGAATAAGCTGGTCGGAACACTTATCCTTTTTTAATGATAATAATTTCGTATGCAAAATGTTTTCTATTTCATTTACTTCATTGAGTCAAAGATAAGGTTTTTTCCACTTGGCAACAGTTAGCAGCAACCCTAAACAATTCTGTTTGTGGCAAAGCTGAAAATAATTTGAATAAGTAAGTCATGATGTCAGCGTTACACGTAATGTGAATCGAATCGGTAATAAAATACAATTGAATGAATGTCGGGTATTCAAATCGCGACCTATTAAACAACTTATCACCTTTATTATTTTCTTCTTTCTTTTATTCTTGCAATCAACGAAAAACGTGCAACGTCCGAATTATGCCCGTCGGTTTGTTCATGATCAATAAAATAGTTTTTTTTTTAATAGCTCATCCGTTTTATGCAAATTCGAAGCGGGAGCGGGTTCCCGAATTCGTGATGTCGGATCGAAAAGAGACGTCACACTGATTTCTGACCGGCTCGGGCAAAAACCCCGCTATCCGAATATTTTGGGAACGTTGACCGCGAGATCTTTTATTTTTGTTAAGTGTGAATTTATGGACTGAACGAAAAAAAATGTAGCTCACCTACCTCGCACATGTTTTCGCAGAAATATGTCAGGTGCAATGCGAAGTCCTAGCATTTCTCGCAGAAAGTGTTAAAAGCGCATTTTTCCACAAAGACCATGGAATGTACAGAATTTGTGCTCAGTTGTGACTTGTGACCACTTTGTAGGAAAATGACCGAAGGAAAAACTTCACCGTCTAGTGCGCGTAGACGCAGGTTGACATGTACGACTGCCTTTGTCGATAACTTGGATAATTGGTTAAGAGAAACTGGCTTCTATGTGCTTAATGATTTGATAGATAAAGTGCCTTGGATTCTGATGCCGACTTGAATTCACAAAAAAAAAAGACGTGCATCTAAAAATAACTTTTCAACACATTTGCTCAAAAAAAGCATTTACGATGCCTGTATACATTGTTCGAAAGTTAAAAATTACGCACCATACAACGGAACGTGCGATAAAATAGGTACTCACACCTAAGTACATGTTTTACCGCATACTCGGCTGTATAGCGCCGTTCGTATTCTTTACGGTTTATTTTTAATTTCCTAAAAAAATATATAAGAATTCTACCAAGGAGTTTCACATTACGAGAATAAATAAGCTGTATAATCGAACTTCCTTGGAAGCACTTTTGCTCAATATGTTTATCACACTTTAATACTAAAGAAATAATGAGACGAAATATGTAGTTCTAATTTTCACCACGCGCATGTGGCGCCATTTGCAAATTCGCGCCATTTTCATATTGGAAACGTCAAAGATTGTTGCGACTTTCCGACTGATATTTAAAAACAAAATAATATTATGAGTTCCAGCGAGGAAACCGATATTATCGAACTGTTTTCTCGAAAATGTGTTGTGTTGTGAATGTAAGCCCTCGACTCTACTCGTTTGTAAAAACCAACTTACCGCACTAGTACCATAAATAACTATAATTGCATTTAATTCTGAAATCACTGAAACTTAAGTTTATGATTAAATAATGATACTTAGATTCTCGTAATCTTCCAAGTTACCTTCGATTTCATTAGAAACAACCGCTATGAATCTATTCAATGCGCACGCGCGTGGAACAAGTCTGACTCAAAGTTTAGGTATAGCCTGCAAGCGGCGCGTTGCATTAGGTCAGTGAGTTACATTTTGGTCGGTGCGCTCTTCAGGCGAGTAGGTAGTACGAGTGCAATTATTTTTTTGGACAGGACGAATATAAGTCAAATCTACAATTACAGAGCAGAATCACGTTTTGGTTGTTGCTTCGAAGCCTCAGTTGACGCAAGCCCACATTGTTTTAAGTATCAATACACGCGAAAAGTAACCTTGACGGTAACTTAGAGGACGCCGTGAATGGTTTTTTGGCTTTGAAACTTTTTGTCGGATACATCATTGTCTCACAATGGGGCTGAATTTGAAAGGAATACATTAGTTGAACGGTCGATGGCTCCAGCCGTAGCGAGCCTTCTCTTGCTGAGGTCCCTTCAAATTGGATGCCCGCAATGCCTCAATTCTAATGGGCTGTGGGGATCCAAAACAAAACCTTTACGGGTATAGGAACTTGTTCATGTGAACATCCGTGCGGTCAGTAAATTACATTTAGGCTCGATCTCATTGGTCGAATCTAATTTGCAAACGGACCGCCGTAATTGTGTGCAGATTAATGTGGAGATCTCGCCTCCTAAATCAAATACCAATGGAGAACAAGATAATTAGCGATAATTTAGCACAAAGATGAGGGCGACGATGTCTTCGTGAGTTGAATTATTGCTACAAAATTATGAAATGGAGAAAAATGCCGATACAACTTAGGCTTTTTTTAAATCAAAATCTGCGCGTCTTAAAACTTATTAAAAGCCAACTTATGTTAAACATCTTAATACGGCATAGATATTGCATTAATTCTACACTTTTTAGGAACCATTTATGACTAAGTAAGTACCTATAACTTTGATTGACTTGATATCCAGCTAGATCATCAAAACTTTCGTATGAGCTTCAAGATTACAATTTTACTCTGTAACCAAACATTCTTCGATTCCATTCTAGAAAACACCATTATGTTTTTGTTCTAAAAGTGCCAAGATGAAATTCCGTAATTCAGGTTTTTACACTTTCTCCTGTGACCTTGACTTGCATTGACCGCAGAAACCAATCAATTTATTCACTAGAGATTGATACCGACCTTAGGTGCCTTTATTGGATAATATTTGTCACTGTAATTAATCTTAGCTTCCTGGAATTTATTGGGTAAGACATGTTTTGATGAAATTGTTCTGCGCAGTCATTCTGAAGAGGCAAATAGTCTTACTGGAAGTTCTAGAATTAATATTGATAGTCCTCGGGGTTAGCTTGGACCAACCCAAATGTTTTATGGACAATGTAACTATCTACTATATATATTTCTACTACAATTTGAGTATGAATTTTCCTTTCTTAACATATCTGTCAATAAAATATACCTCCTATAAACCGCCTTTATGTGTATTTCTATTCAGCTCGACTACAAAATTTCTAATGAAATCTTACAGGAACTGAACTTAGTTTCTATAGCAGAAAACCTTGAACCATGGCTTTGTGTTTTTTCCTTTGAAAGTTCACAATAATTCTCAACAAAGCATTCTATACTTGTAAACTGTAGAAGGATTCCTATTGTAACAGTTTGACGAAAATAGCTACCACCAGGGTTTCCAATTTGGACGATTTTGGTGCGACAGTTGCGCGTTTGTGGGGCGACTGTCGCTGGCAACTTGTACCCTGGATTGCTAGGTCAGTCGTCCACGACGCTACTACAATCACCAATGAGTAGCCAGAATTTATAACAGCACTATTAGTATTTCAATGGCGGTACACACGACGCAATCAATCACAAAGTAGTTAATAACACGTTCCACACGTTCCGGTTCCTATAATTTACGGACCGTTATGGGTTAAAATTATGACTCTTGTATCTTTACCAATAATGAAGCAATGCCCTCATAACATCATCATCATCATAACATCACGCCTGTATTCCCCGAAGTGTTAGGCAGAGGTGTACCTATAGTACACCCACATTTCGCCAATTATGTTTAAGTCCCATGTAATAGGGGGCGAGCCTATTGCCATCAATCGGGCACAAATCCAGACTCCGGGCTGCTACTCAGAAATTCCAGATGGAAAAACCCAATTACACTTTGCCCGACCCGGGAATCGAACCCGAGACCTCATGCCCAGCAGTAGCACTTGCGACCACTAGACCAACGAGGCAGTCAATGCCCTCATAGCTATGCATATTAGATCCTGCCATATGGAAGTAGCTATTACAGGTAAAATTAGTTTACGAATCTATTTATATAATAATAATTATTTAATAATAATAATTATTTTATTAAACTTACACAAAGTACACAATCATACAATTTAATTATGCATTAAATTTTAACCAACAGAAAATTTGATATATTTAACCGCGGGTCCCAAGCTAGGCACAGCCTGTATCTTGGTGACCCAAACACCACACAAAGTTGATAATTTAATTAGTTCTGCTAGCGCAGGATTGTTAATGATAATTTAATGTAATAATTTAATAAAATTGACAAAAAATGGAGTAACAAAAATAGCTAATTTACGTACTATAATCACAAATAGTCACAAAAAACAGTTAATTTGAGTAAATGTGGTGTGTAAGTGTGTGTGTAGTTGTGTATTTGATCAGAGTGTGATGGGTACTAACATGAGCTACAAAGTAAACCTTCTGTGTCCTCATAAGTCCGGCCCAGCAACCATTCTTTAAGTTTAGTTTTGATCTCGGAGTAGATTTTCGCTACAGTAAAAGTTTTGCTTATACTCGTAGCATTGAACACTCGTATGGGTAAAAACGACGAAGACCGGGTAGCGAAAATGGTTTTTGTTTTTGGAAGTGGGATTCTTTCAGGTATTTTCCGACCCCCCTTGCTGCAGCTAGAGCGATCTTTGTTGACTTTCAAAAGGTTTAGGTATATCCCCAGTTTGACAACAAAATACTACTATTTATAAAAAAAAACGATTCGTTTTTGTTTATTAAATAGGAACCGAGCATGCGACTACGAACCAACATTAAAATACTAGTGTTGTGACTACTCACTGGTGATTTGAGTTTGTAACACGTTACTTTTAAACCGCGTCGTGGACTATGTGCTTATGTCCCCTTACAAAAATAAAATCAAAATCATTTATTTGAATAAATCAGGTACAGAAAGTTCTTATCATAAATATTACAGTGATATATATATGATAGTATGCCTTTAATTTCGGAATGCAAATTTTACAAATTTCATTACTACTTTAAGAAATTTATTAATTATCTTGTATAATGTATGCGATTAGTAAATGATATTTAATTCAATTAAAATTGGTAATAATTAATTCATAAATTAAATTATACTACAATTCACAACCTATAATCTAAGAACTCAAGTACACTTTAAAAGTATTATGATCTATAAGTATTTTTGCTAAACAACGCTTAAATTGAAAAAATGGAAGGGTTTTTATCGTACTCGGAATTTAATAAACAATTTTATGCACATGATATAGCATTTGTTGGATGTGAGTGTGAGATTCGTCTTGGGTTGATATAACTTGTTAGTATTATGCGATCGAGGAGCATAATAGCTTATCACTTCCTGAAATAGAATCTTATGTTTGAAAACAAATAAACATGATTCCAAGATATAGATGCACGGTAAAGTAAGTATAATAAGTTATATTTTCTAAAGAAAGGGCGACAAGACTATTTGTTGCAGCCCAAATATAGCCCTTAAGGCGGAACCTTTAAGGTAGCCCGCGAAATTCAAATTTTGTTACGTTTTTTGCAATTTGCAGGTCACTTTCAGGTTGTATTTTGATTAAAATATGATTCGCGACCGTTTCAAATATGGCTTTACAGAATTATAATCATTAGAATAAGCAATATATCTCTGTAAGTTCATATTACCCTACTGAATGACAATTTCATGAAATCATGACATTTGAGGGCAATTCTAACTTAAGGAGTTGTATTGCTGATTCTAATGATTATAATTCTATAAAGCCATATTTGATACGGTCGCGAATCATATTTAGATCACCATACAACCTGCAAATTACAAAAAACGTAAGAAAATTTTAATTTCGCGGGCTACCTTGGCGCATCCCCCTTATACACTTTTTTTGCATCACAAATACTTTATCAATTTCCTCACAGCGACTCCAAAGAACGATACCACACCGCAAAATGGAGGATATATCGTCGCTTGCATGAGTAAAAGTCCTATCTCATTTTTTACCTGATTCAAGTTAGGACAACTAAATTTTTCTATTCGTGATTCTTTTAATTTTTCACTAGCCGTCGTTTACGCCGTTTAACATAGAGAAACGACGGTAAGTGAAAAATGTATAGAAAAATGGAATTGTCCTAACTCAACAGCAAAAAAATGAGATAGGACTATTAGTCTTGCGAGCGACGATATAGCCGTGATAATATGCAGTAATTGCGGCGTTTCGAGATATCTCGAAGCGCCTCAGAGGGTAGACAAAACTACAAGCGTCCCCTCTACGAATTTCTCGCTAGACTTGGTACGACCAAGGTTAAGCATGAGCTATTCAAGAGCTATTCAAGTGTAATCTCCAGTCGAAAGGTCTAGGAAGGAAATGGACCTAAGTCTTTGTTTAAGATAAATTCACGTGAATTTTTTATCTGCATAAATGTTGGTTGAAATTTATTGTGGCTTTTGTATAAATTGTTCTGTACAATATCCATTGTTAAATATTTCCTGGACTCTGTCAGCTTTCTCTGTTATCACCAGAGAACGGATATTCGGATGCATATTCACGTAAACTTGAGAAAATGGCCAATAGGGAAAACGCTTTTGTATCGTTTTTTTGTTTTTATTTGTTTTTGTTTTAACTAACACACACCACTCTTGCTCTTACACCCTACATATACATATTTACATTGATTTTAAATAACTAAGCATCTGAATAATTATGCAATCAAAGTTTCTTTTAAGAAGTCGCTTCTTTAATATACACCCGACTTGTTATGCATTCCCGGTGTTCTTGGCGTCCCGGGATGTTTTTTACAAAAAATATAGATACCTATTTTAGGAAGCTTTCATACTTTAGCTAAAAATTTAATGTAGGTAACTATGCATTTTAATATCCGATCTCTAACTATCACGAATAGTTTTTGGTGTTAGTATTTGGTACATTCTGCGTTTCTTTAAAGATGACGACTGTGTGAGCTGTGTACCATTTGAGTAGGTATAAAATGTTATTTTTTTATTATGATTGCTATAAATTGTATTGCTGTATTCCTCAAATTATGGCCAACGTTTGCATGCCTGTGTGCATTTTTATGAGATGGTCAAACTTTTATAACGGTATCTTAAGATATTTTATTTTTATTTTAGATGGGTTTGCTCTTCACTCTAGTCTAGGTCAGAGATGACAGAGATAAAGTCGACGATGGAGTGAAGTTACCCAGAAGAAGCCTACAGCAATATTACGCGTATTTTAAAGATTGTTGTTTAGTGTGAGCTCGAAAAAGTAAATACATAACACGACCAGTAACTGTGATTTCTTTTGAGATAAGTAACAATGTTATTCGTCCACGTAGTTAAAGTTTACTAAAGGAAAAAAGTTGGGTCTGTATTTGGACATAATTTTGTGGAAGTTTTTGTGACACCCACTGAGGGGTCCAAACTTGTGGCCTCCTGGACATGCCCAGGGACCTTTCAGAAACATGCCGAACAAATACAACATGAAAAAAGATTGATAGATGTTTATCTAACTTATAGGTAGTTTGGTATAAAGGCTCTTTCAAACAGGCGCGACACGCGACGCCAATCGCGCGCGACGCAAAGGCACAACTCGTCGCGCGACACGCGGTGCCTTTGTTCCGCGTGCGATTCGCATTATAGTACACATTCAAGGTAGATATGGTATGTTCCAAAAAATATCAGATGAGAATGTAAACAAATGGATCAGAAAACGTACGTAATGTGGATGCCATTTTGTAGTGCCAAATATAAATTGAGTGCTTTGATTTGATTACATAGATCAGATTTTAAATCACCTTTAGATCTTTGTCATTTGAAAATTGAGGTTAATTTTATAACCTCAGTTTTCATCAATGATTTTTCAATTACAATTTAATAAAGGATTTTTTTTTTTTGTTGTTAAAGTGGTGATTGGTGAAAGTTGAAACCTTCTAAATACATGACGAATGTGTTACTAATTCTCATTAGAGAGTGGTCGCGTAAGAATTTAACCTGAACAGGTGGTTTACACTTTCATCTGATACTTTTGGGACAGATTATATATCCTTTATTTTTTTTTGATGGATGGTCGTGGGCGTTATATACACTCAAAACCTTCATAGACATTTTTATGAATGGAGTATTTCTATTAATAGATCAGATAAGTAGGTATTTTCTTATTTTTTTGTAATTGTTGGAGGTATTTTCTCTTTGATATATCCGAAACTAGTCATAAGTTATTTTAAAGCAATTTATGTTGATTTTCCCAAACTTCTGCGAAAAATTAGGTTTTCTACAAGGTCGGCCGGGCTATTTCGACTATAAAAATACAAACGTTAGCTTCAAAAGTCTGCAAACCCGTCTCTGAATACGATATGGTAGATTAAACAAATGTATGTTATAAAAGCTTTAATTGAGATCTTTCTTACGTAGGTCTTAAACAGAATACTCATCTTCTAAGTTCAAAGGAACGATGTTTTTGAAATTGGGAAGAAATAGTTACAATTACCCCACAGTGGGGCTGTTTCAACTTGGCCACATAATTATCGTACTAAGGCCGTTATCGATTTGAAATTGAGAGCCAGAGTATATTTATGGCATAATTCATACCAACCTATGGCTTATTGTCTCCTAACACGGTTCAGTAACGTAATAAAATATTTTAAACACCTTGGACAGGCATTTTTTTTTTCGTGGGTTGTACTAGGACGTATGCCAACCAACAATGTCGATAAATTAGATTCACAAAAACCATGCACAAACTGTTATAAAAAAAAACGTTATTTTAGACTAATTGAAATAGAATTGCAAATTGTTATAATACAGATACGCTAATATTTTTCAAGAATCTTGGATAGGTTGTATAGAAACAAATTTCTTCATAAAAATATTTTTTTATTGAATTAAGTAAGTAGCTGTTGCTAAAATATGAACCACTTTGATAATTGTTTATTTTTAAGACAGGGTGAATTAGCAATCAATACAACTGTCTACAACATTGGATATTTAACATACAAAATATTTAGAGAATTCACTGAGTTCTCATCGATCTATAATGTACAGTTTTCAAAATTTATAAATTGGTTCTATCAATCTGTCACTTAAATAATAAACTTTTTTTTAACTTTAAACAAACTATTTCATTTTATTGCGAACATCTTCTACAACCTTATGTAGTTCGTCTATTGAGTACCTACTTTTTAACTTTTTTGCCTTATAATGTCGCACCATCTAAAACAAAACAAAAACATACATGCACAGGATGCCCAACCCAGTCAAGGCGTAAAAGTACTGAATCAGCCGAGCAGTAGTAGAAAAGCGGACGAGAGACAAAACAACTTTTATGACAAGATAGGAAATTCTTCAAACTGCATGACATTCACATTTCACAACCATAGTAAAAGGTTTGATCACCATTTAGAAATTTAATTTACCAACAGTGGTTCACTGTAGAGTTTCTCGCAGCATGTGTCAATGTTTTTGTTATGCATAGAGTATCGATATAATGGAACATCATCACATCACTAGTGTTTCGCAATACCATACAAAAATTAAGCGGGGTAATTATGACTTTAGGTTAGTCGAAATGACCCCACTTCTTCTTTTCGTGGGGCTATTTAGACTTACAAAAAATCACATTAAAACGTATCCTTCCAAAGAACAAATAAGCGAAAAACAACTTACGGTTTATATTTTCACTAGTCACTGTTTAATATTGTAAAGTTTACGAAAAATGTGATGAGTGTAATTTGTTAACACATGCACAAAAAATGGCGTGTGGGTCAAACAGTACGCGCTTTAGCAGCTCCATTTATGAAATTTTGTTGAAATAGTCTGTTCACCTGACTGGTTACAGATGGCATTTTGGTACAAATACAGTAGAATAACAGTTATTGGTACCGATTCTCTTGTACACCGAACTAAACTAACTAAACTATCACTAAAATTCCTTACTTTTGGCTATGAGAATCTTAAAGCTATTCTGCAATAAAATCTCTCTAAATTTAAAAATCATTTTAACGCAACTAAAATGTAATTTGACAATCGCGACTCGACAAATAGTACTTGTTTGCCCTACCCCGTGATTTTTTTTAGAGCCGGAGGCGCGCATTGCTGGCAGCCTCAGCGTGTTATATACGGAAATTTTCACTTTTTGTATGGAAAATATAAAAAAAGACCTACATGTAGAGTTATATGGGTTTAAGGGTTTCATAAAGGGGGTCGAAATTTTCGAGACACCGTTTTCGAGACATAATCAAAATAAAAATAAAAAATACAGTAGTGTTTTTGCCCCTGAAGTCGAGGTGTTGTGCTGAATCTTAGTTCATGACAACTAATTTTATTCCACACCTTTTAAAACCGCGATTAAAAATAGCCAGATTTAGTTAAGACAACCAAAATTTTAGGTGAAAACCGTCAAATTCAGAATAGCACAATTGCTATTTTCACTAAACTAATAAATCAGTACCATCTTAGTGCTGTCAAACTAAAATATAGTTAAGTTGTGTCACTTTAGTCTATTTCAGAATGAGAAATCGTCTTTTGACAGGAATAAACGAAATTTTAGTGATTTTTAGTCTAGTTTAGAGAATTTTGTGACAAGATAATCGGCACCATTGTCATTAGTTAGCCCCCATAGTCGAAATAGCCCCGACCGACCTCATATTTTTTAAATAATAAATATTTACGAAATAATAATTTATTTCTTATAAAAATTGGTACCTTGACCTTATCAACAAAGGAATTAATCAATTGAATTTAAATAACTGTTGTTCATTGGTTAGACTGTGGCCGCTATAAGCATTGTGACAGTTTTCAAGGTAAACAAAATTATAATATTTATTGTCAATGAATATAAATTTATATTTATTTATTTATTTAAATATTTCAAAATGGTGGTTTTGTTACTAAGGAGTTTCTGCATCGACGACATACTGCTTTGCTGCGTTGTCATTTTCAGCTCAGCCTTTTTCCTGTGCAGCTTTGAGCCACCGCGCACCGAATATAAATTTGCCTGATAATTAAATTTCCAGCCCCGTTTTTAAATGTGGGATTATTTTTAATTCCACCTTTTATTTGAGTGATTTATTTAATTCTTTGTATCTGTTGGTATTACTAAGCTTAAACAGTCCGATACTCAGGTGAAGCTATAAAAAACATTTTATTGTCTATTAAATTTTCTGTACATGCACCTTTTTATGTATTTTAAAAGCTGTGAATCTTATATGCATTAGGTACAAGGCAAGATGGCAAATAAAGTTAGTTTTATTATGTCAGTGGCCAATATATTTAATGATAGCTATTAAGTACGGTCAACAAAACTGATAAGTAATCAGGGTCGTCGGATATAGTTGAAGTTTAGTAAATTACCGCTGGATGTTTTCGAATAAAATTTAATTAAATTAATAATAAAAAAAACAAGTAATTTATCAAAGTATAATTTCATTCGAAACATCCATCGGTTTCTTAATAAACTTTAACTATAGTTAAAGTTTATTAGTACCTATATTTTTCCACTTAGTTTATATTGATGATGTTTTAATAATTTCCTGTCATTGTTATTTACATATCAAGTAGTGGTATATGAATTTGTGTGGGGTAGGTACCGCAACTAAAAAGTGAAAAATATAAACATTTTTACAAAAACACAACCGACTTCTAAAAAAACACATAAAAACATGTGAAAAATGACTTTAATTCCGGAAGTCGGAGGCCAAACACGAATATACAAAACTAAAGACATCGACTTCCGAAATTAAAGTTATTTTTCACGTTTTTTTTTTTAGAAGTTGGTTGTTTTGTTTTTGTCTTATTTCCACGCGATACTCACCAGAAAGATTCTTATTAGACTATTATTTTAAACAACTACAAAGGTGACGACTAATTATTAAGGATGAATGAAAACAGTATGGACGGAAAAGACATGTTGTGCCGACCCTAATTAAATTGGTATTAGGGCAAGAGATTGATGAAATTAAGTTCTGAATTCAAATTATTATAGAAGAAAAATCTAATAATTGATGGACAAGGAAATTAGTATTCGTTTGTATTCGGAAATGCGATGATTCCCGAGGGACATTATGAAGATATTTGTACTGTACTTTGAAAAAAAACTTTATTACAAAAAACAACCGACTTCCAAAAAAAACACAAAAAGACGTGAAAAATAACTTTAATTTCGGAAGTCGGTGTCTTTGGTTTTTAACCGACTTCACAAAAAGGAGGAGGTTCTCAATTCGTCTGTACGTTTTTATTTTTTTATGTGTGTTAGCTCAGAACTTTTTTTCTGGATGAACCGATTTGGATAATTCTTTTTTTATTTGATAGGTGTTGCTTCACATGTGGTCCCATTTAAATTTGATCAAGGTCAAAACAGTAGTTTTTGAGTTATCCTTAATACTGCATATTTTTTCCACTTGTTTCCACTAGTTTATATGGATGATGTGTTAATAATTTCCTGTCACTGTTATTTACACACCAAGTAGTGGTATACGAATTTGTTTGGGGTAGGTACCGCAACTAAAAAGTGAAAAATTAAAACTTTTTTACAAAAAAACAACCGACTTCCGAAATTAAAGTTATTTTTCACGTCTTTTAGTGTTATTTTTGGAAGTCGCTTGTTTTTTTTTAAATAAAGTTTTTAATTTTACACTTTTTAGTTGCGGTACCTACCCCACACAAATTCGTATACCACTACTTGGTGTGTAAATAACTGGCGCAAGCCAGTAGTGCTTGACACTAATGATCGCATGGAAGTATGGCAGAGTAAGGAGCTTCACGGACGCTTTTTCCGGGCCCTACATGGGCCCGATGTAGACCAACTAGCGTCCGTAGCCTGGCTGCGTTTCGGTGACCTCTTTGGAGAAACCGAAGGTTTTGTCTGTGCAATTATGGACGAAGTTATGATGACAAACAATTACCGGAGATTTATTGTGCGCCATCATCTACGTCACAAAACTATTTTTGCAAAGCGTTTCTTTTGCTACCTAGGTGGCTACTTATATAATAAAACTAATAATGTGTTACATATCTATAGTCTCACAAAGCATAAATGCAAAAAGAGGCTAACTGACTGGCTACTAAAATTAAATTATAATGATACTGAAAATATCTTTACAAAGACCTAAACACAGAATCACACACTCTTAACACACCCACACACTTACACACCCACACACTTACACACCCACACTTGACACACCAATCAATCACACATACTGTACACATCTACTAACATTTGTCTCGCATACTTAATCTAGATATTAATTAAAATAAAAACTATAAAATGTCATACCTTACTACATTCTGTCAGCGCGCATAGTACATAATGTGTAAAATGAAAATGTAAAAGGGGTGGGATCCTGGTGTCCTGAAACACAGGCCACGAGCCTAACTTAGGCACCAGTCTCCCACAATATATACTCAACTGAATTATATGTCATTGTCAAATCTGACCGATGTAAAATAACATGTATATTGTGGTGAGAAAATAAAGTTTTATTATTATTATTATTTATTATTATTGTGAAAGACGGCACGGTTGACATCTGTCGGGCATGCCACCGTCCGGGTGAATCAATCAGACATATTATCTCCGGTTGTTCTCGTCTAGCTAACGAAGAGTACTTGCATAGACACAACCTTGTAGCCAGGATTATCCATCAGCAACTTGCTCTGAAATACAGCCTTGTAGAATCGGAAGTGCCGTACTACAGGTATGTGCCCGACCCAGTTCTCGAAAATGGACATATCACATTGTACTGGGATCGATCCATCATCACTGACAGGACTATTGTTGCCAATAAGCCTGATATAGTGATGGTGGATCGATTAGAGCGGCGCGCAATGATTGTTGACATAACGGTCCCGCATGACGGGAACCTCGTGAAAGCCGAGAAAGATAAACAAATCAAGTATCTAGACTTGGCTCGCGAGGTTGTCGACATGTGGGATGTGGACTCAGCGATCATTGTGCCGATAGTCGTGACAGCCAATGGCTTAATAGCCAAGAGCCTCGACCAACACCTGAGGAGGCTCTCGTTGGGCAGTTGGATCAAGGGCTTGATTCAGAAAGCGGTACTTCTGGACACGGCTCGCATTGTTAGGAGGTTCCTCTGTCTGGAGCCCTGACCGCCGGTAGCTTGGACCCTGTTCCCGATACCGGTGGGCTACTATTTTTTATATTTTTAAATGTTTTTATATTTTTTATATTCTAATATTTAAAAATGTAATTTATATGTAAATAATGAAATAAAGGAGATAATAATGCCATTTATTTCAGGCGACACAGGTCAAACAAACTATAATTTTCCCACTGCTGGGACACAGGCCTCCTCTCTTCGAGAGGGAGTGGGCTGTAATCCACCACGCGGGCTCAATGCAGGTTGGTAGATGTCACATGTCTTCGAATTTTTGATTCAAGGTCACGCCGGTTTCCTCACAATGTTTTCCTTCACCGTTTTGAGAGCAGTGGTGATGAAATTATTTACACAAAGTAAAGCGCCTGCCTGGGTTTGACACACAGTCATCAGCAGGTCAATTACACGAAACTGTCAAATTTCCCGAAACGATTTTAAACCTTAAAATATTAAAGGTTAAGTTCAGAATCGAATGACAAAATCTGACTGTTTATGGTAACTTGATGTGCTGGCGACCGTACATCTCGAAAGTCGGGGCCGTTACTTCCGGGCCACCACTGCTCCTTTTAATTAAAGACACACAATACACAACACACACACACAATACACACACACCACAGAGACAACAACACAATACACAACAACACACACACAAAACACACAAACCACACACACACACAATACAGAGATTATTGCGAATAAATTATCAAAAAGTTCATTCATTTGTTCATTACTTGTGATTATCAAATTATTAAAGAAGAAAATAATCTAAAGAGAATATAGCACAAGTTTTGTATACTTAACAAAAAGTCTTACAGTTATTTCATCGAAATCATAGGTAATTATTTTTTCTTGTTTCAAATAAGTTTTTATGTAAAAACTAAAACAAGTTGTATTTAGTAAATAAGACTAAAATTATTTAAAAGTTGAGCTTCGTATTCTGCCTACAGAAAAGTTGAGCCTCGTATTCTGCCTACAGAAAAGTTGAGCCTCGTATTCTGCCTACAGAAAATTTTAAAATCAACCAAAATCAGTTTTCAACTTTTAACGAATTTAAATTTAATTACTAGCTTCTGCCCGCGATTTCACCCGCATGAAATTTCTTGTTCCCCCGTCCCACCTCGTCACAATGCATCGCCCGCCCCCGCAATTAAGTACTTTATTTTCGCTTAGCGTTCTTTCTGACTTTTTTTCTTTTTAGTCGGCTCCTAAGGATCGTAGCGTGATGTTAAACAGCCTATAACCTTCCTCAAGAATTAGGCTATCAAATGCAAAAATATTTTTTCATATCCGACTGGTAGTTCCAAATATTAGCGCGTTCAAACAAACAAACAATCTCTTCGGCATTATTATTAGTATATATATAGATGAACGACTTAAATACACATAGATAGACGGTACCTATCAGTATATTAAATTTTCCACGAATTTCAGCAGCTCAAACATAGTAGCTCTCGAAAATTCGGAATCAGGCTTAACTGATTACTTACTTAACACGTGAGGAATTATGTCTATAACACATTTTCGATTCACATTACCCTCAAATATTTTCGGAAATAAAGGAATAAACTGATTTATATTTCAGCATTTTTCAGGCAGTTACCGATAAAAACTTTACTGTGCTTAGTAATTGGAAAACCTGTTTAGGGGGACTACATGACCTAAACGCAAATTTATAATGCCTAAAAATATATGATCCACTGCAGTAACCAAACTCAGAAAAATATATGATATTCTGCAGGATATATCCTAGTTAGATAGTATGTTGAAAACATAATACAATTAACTTGATATGATAGAAAAAAATCACAAAGATACCTCAAAAAAAATGTTTTAACGACTAAACATCATTATACATGCAAACATTCAGATGTCAGATTATTCTACAAGCAACATACTAACGTAATAATGTTTTAATTTTTTAGTCCAATGATTATATTTTTGTAAATCCATAATTGCTTCATATTTTGCAATAAATTACGAGCGTTGTGTCATCGCGCGTCTCTTTCTTTTCTATGCAATCCGACAGTGACCGCGCTTTAGCTCTTGTAAGCCCCCTAAGTGATTTTTTTATCAGTTGTGTTTCTTTAGCGTACTTCATTTTAATGCGTTTATAATTGCAATTATCAATGATCACTACATTGCTTGAATAATTAGTTGTTGCTGGCTTTGAGGTCCAGAATTAGATGCTTACTAGCTTGCTTGCTTACTAGCTTGCTTGCTTAATTGCTTGCTTGCTTTTTAGCTTGCTTATTCTATTCTTAGGTAGGTATCTTATAAAATAAAAAAATAAAGTAATAAAAGCTTATCTACTAGTTTTTAAGTGAAATGGAAAGTAATAAAACAATGAATACCGTCAAACGGGGTGAATAGGAACGCAGGGTGAATCGGAACGAAACTTTAAAAAGGATTTTAACATTGAAATAATATCGTTTTTTGCCAACATACAAACACATACATAAACTCACCCCTTCTTCCCATGGGGGTAGACAGAAACTACTGAAGGCCACCTGCTACGATCCCAACACACTCGTTTTGCCTCGTTTACGTTTATACATCTGGTCATACACGCACGCCGGTTGTGAGTACCACGGACCTCACCCTTCTGAAGAACATCACCAATAAGGTCACTATATGTCTTCCTAGGACGTCCCCTCCCGGCGTTTCCACTCACATCTGCCTCGTAAATACCTTTTTTAGTCGCCCTTCATTCATCCTCTCAACATGACCAAACCAGCCAATATATTGAATTTATTTCTTTTTTTACAGTATGTTCCTATTAAAAAAGTTCTTTGTTAAAAAGAAATCGAAATTTCTTGCTGTTTAAACGAAATGTTCAATAATGCTAGCTATTAACCAGCTTACGAAGACAAATATGGAACAATGTGATCATAAATATATCGCTACAGCAATTCATTGCTTAAAGATAAATAAGCGAATTGACGGTATTTGTTAAACGTGCCGTTTAACAAGGGCATTGCTCGAGGCTCGAGCTATGACGCGCTTCCTCAAATAGCTCACGAGCTGCATCGAGCAATGACGTCACTGCACAAGAGCTTTTATAACGCAAAAACATGGAATGGGTACAGAAGGCTCATTGTGATAACTTGACACATAGGCCGACCAACTGAAGAGGGGCTCGCGCCTAAGTAATAACAGACCTACGAGTCCTTCTTCAAGGTTAAGCAACGCTTTCCGAGGTCCATCAGTGGATGGGTGACCATCCATATCATACCGAGACCCCTCCGTGCCTCGGAAAGTACGTTAAGCCGTTGGTCCCGGCTGTCATTCGTAGATCATTGACAGTCGTTATGCGTAATCAGAAGCCCGAAAGTCTGACAAATAGTCTTGCCAAGGGGTATTATATTGTATAACCTAGTAACTGGGTTGTGGTGATCAGCTAACTGGCTTCCGGTTAGACTGGAAGCCAACCCCAACATAGTTGGGGAAAGGCGGGCAGATTGATTGAGACTGACCAACTGAAAACTGATGCACCTACATAATACGCGAGCAATCTGTGAATAAAAGCAATGTTGACCATTTCTGTTTCAATGAAACTTTATCCGTCTTAATACAGAACGAGTTTTAGAGCGCTTTCACACTAGCGTTTGTCCAGCGTAGGCGTTCGATAAACGTATGCGCAGCACAGACGCCGCGATTACGCGGCGCAGGCGTCGCGTTGTCGCGGCGTCAGTGCAAGGGTAAATGAATACGCTGCGTTAGCGCCGCAGGTGCGCGACGCATGCACCGCGTCACTGCGGAGTCATGTACAATCCTGTTCACATTCGACCTCTCCCCGCCACCCGCAACTGCGCGCCCCTGCGCCCCGAAAGGACAACGCAATTGTGTGACGGTCTGCGCCGCGTTAGCGCAGTGTTCAATTGACTCCAGAGGAATCGCCGCAACATGCCTGCGCCGCGTTGTCGCGGCGTCTGCGCTGCGCATACGTTTATCGAACGCCTACGCTGGACAAACGCTAGTGTGAAGGCGCTCTTAACGTTGGCCTAAGTTCAAGCCTTCGAGGCAGTTTTTGTATTTCGAACCTTATTCCGACTCAGCCTAAGTTCTTATTACAAAATTGACAACTTAGACTCAGGTTTAAAATCAGTTTTTGTATTGGCGAAGTTGTCAACAGCGTCGGACACCACGGCCTATCTTGTAGCCGAAGTGCGGGCCACTTATCGTGGCACACGAACATTGACATCATCCAATGAGCTCTTGTCACCGTTGGCGTTCCAGCTGTATTAGAACCCAATGGCGTGGCACGCGACGATGGCAAGAGACCGGGCCGGTGGGTAGGGCTTTAATGTGGGACGTAACGTGTGTCGATACACTTGCGCCATCCCATCTTCCTGGCTCGGCGTGCCGTGCCGGCGCTGCTTCTGCGGCTGCGGAAAACCTCAAGCGGCGAAAGTATACCTGGTTGAAACCCTCGGGCCGGCCGTGAGGTCCGAGTGCTAATGGTTTATTCAACGAAGTCTCCAAACGGCTGGTTGACACCTCCCGTGACCCAAGGGCTGGTTTTTACCTTGGCTCGAGGCTACACATTGTCATACAACGTGGCAATGCCGTCAGTCTCTTGGGTATATTACTAGTCGACAACGATGCGGAGGAATTTTTCGACGCCATATTTTACTTTGTTAATAAGTTTTAGGCAGGTTAGATTAATATAATAAAATAAATTAATATAATATTTTTATATTAATAGTTCTTTAGTAAATTAAGTTTATCCAATGTACGGTATATATTTTATCCATTTAAAAAAATAATGGTTTTTGTATTTGGATGTTTAACTGTGTCGGAATAAAGTTCGATTTCAAAAACGGCTCAGTGGTGGGTCTAATAAAGATAGACGTAGTACGATGTTTTGTAATAAGGCCGTTTTTTTGTATAGGTATATTGTTTACTTATTTATTCTATTATTTATGTACACACAGTAAAATCAATGTCTCGATGTTCTTAATTTTTGTTTTTTTGCTAAGAGTGACCCTTCTGTAAATATTTAAATCATGGTAAAATTGCCTCGCGAAGCGCCGCCTCGACAACTTAAACAAAAAGCTTCTACATTAACATAACATCACGACTTGTTTCCCCGAAGAGTTGGGCAGAGGTGTACCTGCAATACAACCACATTTCACCATTTATGTTTAAAGTCCCATGTCATAGGGGGCGAGCCTATTGCCATCAACCGGGCACAAATGTAGAGTCCGGGCTGCTATTGAATTGAGAAATTCCGGCAGATAAACCCCAAAAAATAAAAAAATAAAACAAAAAAAAGCTTCTATTAATTGAAAACAGTAGAAAAATTGTGTTATAGATTTAATTGCTTACTTTACTGTTAGAGCGGCAGATTGATTCCCTTTTCATTAACAGAGTATTGAAACGGAGGCATAAATGAAATAATTTCACTTTACGATGCATGGAGGATTTCCATGTCCAGCTGTAGTGGACGTCTTTCGGCTGATAATAACATGATGGTGATGACGTTTTTACAAACGTATTCATAACCCAGTGACCCGTTTGCATTTAAGGCATGCTACCTACTTCGGAGGTAAATACAGACATCAACACAATCTAGGGATATTTTAGTTTTTCATGTATCGAAAAGAAACTACTTCGAAAATCTTTTAACATACTTATATCAAAATGCGCAGAATTCTATAGTCTAATAGGAAATAAAATAAAATGTTAACTTAAAAAAAAGCTTTTATAGTAGAAATTTAAAGAAAGTTAACAGTGTACAAAAAACGTACGTCTGTTTTTGGTGATTGATCACCAAAAACTGGAGTACGTTTTTTTGTTACATGAAACACGAACAACAACATGTTTGTTACAAATATGAAATTGATTACAAAATAAACATTAATAATCTGAAAAAGCACCTCGGATGTTAGTAACGTATCTGCTACGATTATTCATACCAATTCATACTCACAATGAGGTTATCGATATCTCTTTGTGCCATATGGTCCCAGGATCGACGAAGATGCATGAAAACTTCACTGTCTGTCACCAGATTTCGGGGAAATTTTGTAAACCCTTCATTGGAACATATCCCACGCGTGCTCAATTGGATTTAAATCCAGCAACTGCGCGGGCCAGTCCCGGGTTTCCACATTATGCCGCTGAGTTACCACTCGAGCCGTATGTGGGCGGGCATTATCATGCATAAGCATAAAATCTTGACCCATTTGCAACCAGTGTGGTCAGTCTACAAGTTCCAGTTCCTCGTCACGGTATTTTGCAGCAGTTAAGTTGCCGTGAACCCAAATGAGGTCCGTTCTTCCGCCTAGGCGCATACAATTATTGTTCCAACTTGGTTTGGATAGACTTCTTGGGGATTTCGCAGGCGGTTCTCACATCCAGGTGTTCACCAAAGAACCGTACCGTATTCTTCGTGAATCTGGATGAAAGCCGAACCGGGATTCATCAGAGAATAACAGCGATTAATTAATGATTATTATTAATATTTTTCTCTAGCCCATTGGCGATCTTTCCAAGCCAAACGTTCATTTGCCCATTGTAATCCTTGCCCACGAATTGCCTCGTCGTAGTGCTATAATCTGAAATGGTCTATGAGCATGAAGGTTGACTTCGTGCAGTCTCTTTTTGCCGTTATTGTAAAAATCGGTCTTGTCTTTCGGTGGTAGTTTGTATATTCCTAGTGTGCTGGTCAACCACCTCGCCGGTGTTCCGGTAGCGAGACCACAATCTTAATAAATGATGCTTTGACTAGTACCAATAGCATCAGCAATATTGCACTGGTTCGCGCCCGATTCCATCATGCTTATTGCTCTGAACATCTCTTCTCTGGATAAATGTCCGCGTTCCATGGTATAGGAAAATCCAAAAGTATGATTTTTATCATCAAACTTGTGAGAAAATTAAAACTACGATTAAAAACAATTTAGTCTTCAAAATACACGGAGACGAAAATTTATAGTTAATTTAATTTTACCGCCCCTGTATTTTTTTTTTAATTTTTATTTAAAAAAGAAATGTGCCAGGAACAAATTGACGTTTAAATATTTTTTTATATTGCCAGTACTTTTAAAGTTATGATACTAAACCTAAAATATCCCTAGACATTGTTGATGTGTGTAGATATGGCGCCTGGCTGTGCCGAATCATGCCGAACCGAACAAGCACCCCCGAAGCCAACTATACAGGGTGTGAAAAGACCCATCACATAGCCATCAACTACGCATTCTGTACATCAAACTAAGTAACATTGCACAAAAATAATTGCTGCGAAACGCCTTTTATTTTTGGTGTGACCGTCTACTGTTTGCGGTAGTGTGCAATGCAACACACGCAAAACATTGTGCTTATGGGTGCATGCAACGGTACAGGGGTCGTGGGGGTATTTAAAGTTGTGTTATACTTATAACATTAAACTTGCTTTCGTAAAAAACCGTCAGTAAAACTTGGAATTTTGACCTTCAATCAACCAGAAGGTTCCCAGGTATGGTCCAATACAAAAAAAAAAAAAAATAGAAGGGGAGTACAAGTGACTCTCGGCTTCGTTAGGTGTCTTTTTAAACCCGTTATAGCTCTACATTCTGTACTATTTCTCTTATACGAATAGACCAAAGTAAAGTAATAATACTAACACGTTTAATAACAACATTAGACACAAACACATAATACCCACAGAATAGGTACGCTCCAACAAAAACTACTTTCACAGACCAAATAGATTCGTTCCTTTCATAGCCGTAACTAGATCGCAATCTTTTCATAAAGAAAACGATTCAGTCGACGGTAAATACTCGTGATACCGAAGGCAATTTGTGGTTCATTTCGCACTGAAACCGGTTCATAAGAATACCCTCAAATTCATGTCGGAAATAAAGGGAATGCACTCATTGGGCGAGTACAATGGTTGCATCTGAACTTGGCCCATTTTCTCACGATGCGAAGGGCAGGCCACAAAAGAATGAGTGTTGGTTGTGCATAACCATAAACGACATCAGTTTTATTGGGGCACAAAAGCTTGCGATCGTGTGCACTGTGCACTACGTCCCATGTTCTTAGTTTTTTATTGTAATAGTACGCAGATGGGAGAGTGCGGAGAAAGTCATTATGCAGTTCGAGTTTTTTGTTTTATTATTACGATTTGTTTTGTTGCCTACGTTGTTTTTCTCTCCGAATATTAATTACTAAACAACACTCAACACTAGTCAACACTTTGAAAATACTATTATAAATATTAATTAAACAACTAGGCAAAAATCTATTTATAGACGATTCCATGAGCAATATTGAAACGATCCTCGAATGAGGTTCTAATAATTCTTCCTTATTAATACAAAACCCACGCAGCTTCAAACACTGTAGGTAAAGTAATTGGATTTTACATACCTCTTCTAATAACTGTTAAAATACCACACGAATAATGTGCATACCTGACATACTAAGTACAGTAATTAAGCAAGAAATAAGAATGAGCTAATGATGATAATGAATTAAACATAGTGAGGATGCAAACATTCTACTGTGCAAGCATTAATAAACACAACATTCGAAAAATCCAATTTGTTCGCTGACGATTACGAATCGAATCATGCTCCCTTATACGATTCGCGTAGTGCAACCAGACATAGTATCTGTGCACAGCGCTATAGGTATGCGACGTTGGCTAGCTTTTGTAACACGACCTATTACTCGTACTATTGAATAACTTGCGACACGTTTTTAATACTAGCTATATCAACCGTTTGCAGATCTAAAACTGCAACCAAATGCTGCACTCTGTTTGTACTGGTGCATTTGGCTCAACACAAACACTCTTACAATCAGCGGGCACATTATTACACGATCGTCTAACGATATACATGTACGATGTTGCTGAAACGCCGCGGTAAAAATCTGAGTTTATTTTAGAGAGTGTCCTCATTCCTGAGCGCGCTGCCCAGCGAAAGTAACTACTCACATGCGCTCACATTACCTAGATAATACTTACCAGATACCCTGCTTCAAGTCTCAGCACATAAACAAGTACAGGCTTATAATAACATCACTTGGTCCGTTCACACTTACCGTTTCTGAGCTTCGCGACGCCAGCCCGATTTACAGCACCATCCGGAAATAAGTGTTTATAATATAATAATAAACAATAACAGCGCAGCAAAGGCGAGGAAGATCGCCTGTTATTGACGTAATCGTACACAGTTTTAGGTTAAGTTTTTGATGATCGCGCGCGGTGTCCTGCGGCCTGTGATGCGAGCGGACGCGTCACGGCATGCGTTATCGAACAGGGATTTGGATAATTTTGGAGGGATTTGTTTTGAGGAAGAAAGAAGTATTTAGATGGTACAAATGCAGTATTATCGCGGGGCACAGAGCGTGCGCACTCGAGTCCGGGCGGGTACTGGCGGCGGCCGACAGGCGGCGCTGCGCTCGTCGCGTATTGATAAAAGCGCAAAGGGCGCGCGACGGCCTGGGACGAGAGGATGCGATCGCGACACTGTACGGTGTAGCGGCAGCGCGTTCAGCGCGACCAACCTTGAACCCGCCACATCGAATATTAGATAATGTGGGATTAGATAAAATTATGCCGTAACAACACGCGAACTGAGCGGAATGTCTACGTCCGTCGCTATGTCTCTGTTTACATTACAGTGCGTTCGCGTCGGCCTTTTCATGTCGAATGTAATGCGTTTGTTCTCGGCCAGAGCACCGTATAGACGATGGAGATTAATGAACTTGGCATTTGTATATTATTGGCTATTCACGGAGCACAAAATGAAACACGCGACTGCATGTTGCATCTTACTGGCGGCCGTTTTCAAAATAAGCTGTGTCAATAGCTTGCTTTACTTAGTTCTAAAGTTTTGATTATGGGAATAAATTGTACCTAATATAGGTAGGACGTATAATGCGTACAATCCTGTCACGATATAGGTACTATATGTAAATTCTATGTACATTTTCGCAAGGATTTAGTGGGACTAGCTTGTTTATATTTGTATCAGTAGATCGTGAGACGTGAATGACTTGCCGTTTGAATATTCATATGCATATGTACAATATAATCTTTCACGGAGAACGTGACAGGAATTAATTATGATACAGACTGAATAAAACATCACTAGAAAATTTTGTTATTTTTTGAACCTCTGTTAGTCTATGTAGGTAATTTGCCTTTTGTGAGGCATGAGACAATACCTAGTTTGTTTAAAATATGCGTAGGCTTTCTACATACCTACCTACTTATTATTTGCTGGCACCCTAGGATTGTTCGTTAGGGTTATCTGAATTTTGTTAAAATTTAAAAATAATGGTGCGTTCCCTTTACCATTCGCCAACCATTTGGGGAACTCACTGCTTTTAGTTATCCCTCTAAATAAAATATTTAATTGAAACTCAAAAATCATTCTGTTCTCTCATCTTTGGCTCTAACTAAAGTCTAAACATTTCACTCCATTTGCTACGTTGTACCTACTAAACTTCTAGATTGATCAGCTCTACTTTGCCAATATTCATTTCCATAATGTACCTTACCTACTCTCTCAGGTTGACCTCTTATAATTCCTCCATTATCTCTACTTTATAACATTATAACTTGTAACAAAATCACTTATAAATCGGGACACTTGTTGCCAGCACTGCTCAGTCGTTATGGGCAATCCGCGCGCTTGCGCTGCGAGACCAGAATCACTAATGTTTTATTTAGCACATCATTCGTTTCTCGTTACGTCAAAATGTATCTAATTGTTGTCGATAACTTGCATTTTAACGTTATATGAATATTAAGCATTTGTGGTACAAAGATCTAGGTTGTTTTGTTTTAATGAACTACACTGGATCGCAAAAATTCCGGGTCGCTAATAAATGGCGTGATAGTTTCTTAAATACTTAAGACTATTGTGCGAAACTATAGTATATTGTAGATGACTGATTAATATATATAAAAAAATGTGTAACACGTTTTGTACACTATATAACTTTAATTAAATACTAAAAAATAAGAAAATTTCGCTTCTAACGTATGACAACAAAAATACACTTCGCAGTAAATCTTAAAAAATAAAAGATTTTTTGTTAATTTAATATTTTGAATTTCCTCCACGAGCCCGTATCATTTCATGAAGACGATGTGGCATGCTGTAAACCAAAATTTTAATATGATTTTGGTCTATGTTTGCCCATTCTTCCACTAGCGCATTCCTTAACTCGTGTAAGGTAACGGGAGCAGGAGAGCGTTGTCTCACGCATCTCCCGAGCTCGTCCCATGCATGTTATATGGGATTTAAGTCTGGGCTGTGAGCTGGCCACTCCATGCAGGTATATATACTCACTAAGAAAGGACCAGCATGCTCATTTAAAACCTCTTCTACGTATCTGACAGCAGTCAGAGAACCGTTTTCCATGATCACTAACTCCGTGCGAACCTCTGAAGATATCCCAGTCCAAACCATTATTGATCCTCCACCGAATGGCACCTTTTCTTCAAAACACGCTTGATGCTACCGTTCTCCTGGTCATCTAAATACTCTTCGTCTCCCGTCGTGCGTAAATAAACAAAATCTGGACTCATCGGAAAACATAACCTTGGAGCAATCTTCATCTTTCCATCGGATGTGTTCTCGAGCAAACCGTAACCTGGCAACTCGATGTTCTCTGAGCAGTTTGGGGCCGTTAGCTGGTCTATAAGGCTTTATTATATTAGCTTCACGAAGACGTCGCAGAATCGTATTGGAGCTCACACTGTTGTGGTGAATGTCTTGAAGACTGTTTCGGACCTGAACAGCCGTGAGATGTCGATTTCTTAACATAGTGCTCACGATAAATCGGTCTTCTCGTGTAGTTGTGCACCTTGGCCTGCCATTTCCTGGTCTCTTTGGAGTACTCTCGCTGGAGTACTCTTTGGACCGTTGATAAAGGTACTGCTACTGTTCTAGCAGTGCTACGCTGACTTCTTCCTTCTTGTACCATGGTAATAATCCGTGTACATTCTTCAGGTGTTAACGACATGATATTGCACTGAATACTTTGATCAATCCAAGGAATCATTTATAATGACAGCTCGGTTTGGAACAAAAGCAGAAAAATTATTCTTTTCCTAATTTTTTTTTTTTATATTAAATTTTTAAATTTTATAAAGAGCAGTTTTTTTTTGAATTTGTAACTTGTACAAATGAAACCTTTTTAGAAATTTGGAACAAGCATTAGTAACCTGCTGTATATAATTTATGGAGATATCACGGTTTTTATTAGCGACTCGGAATTTTTGCGATCCAGTGTAATATGGAAGAAGCGAGCATCTTCGAAATTCACGTATACGAGAGACGGGAATTTTATACTTTTAAACAAGGAAATGTGTGTTTGTCAATCGAATGTATTTTTTTCCCCCTCAAATTGATTAATTTATTTCTCTATTTTTATCCTGTTAACACCATTGTTCACTCTTGACATGTTCCTTTTATTTATTTCGTCGTTCATCATTAATTTATTTTCAATTTTTTTTTATCGTGTTTACACCTAGTTATAATATGTGCATGCTATAGTCTCCTGTAAATGAAGGAGGACACGTAGAAGAACATATTTTATTTTTGTGATTTATATTGTATATGTGTATCCTTTGTTGGCGATCCCTAATAAATAAAGAAAGAAAGAAAAGTTCTTTAATCTGCACAAATAAAACGCACATTTCAAAATAAACACAAAATACTCAAACTAATTAAAGTAGCCAAAAGCCCAGTGGGTATTCGGACAGTGTCTATTGCTTGCCCATTTTCTTGCTGTCAGTCGTTTTTTTTTATAAAATCTGTTAATGAGGATCACAATTTCTCAAAAGGCAGTCTTCTAAGACCATTTTCTCGTAGCTACAACGGTTAAGGTACCTGCCCTTACTGCCCCATCTCGAAAATCCATCCTGTATAAGCAAGCAGGTATATCAAACGAGCACTTACAAAGACTTTCATAACATCTATTGGAAATCAATAGGTATCGGCTTAAATTCGTAAACTTTAGAAATTTAATATAAACGAAAACTTTATTCGAAAGACGGATTAATTTTCTCGTTTCTGCAAACATACTTCTAATGTAAATAGGTTCTCGTGAATATGAGATCTCCATCTCCATATCAAAAAGGTGACTTGGCAACAAGATAGATATTAGTAGTTGCGAAGTCTGAAAGTCGGCGCTGATAGGCACCTATCCTACCTTTTGATTGTAAGAGAATCCGAAGGGAATAGTGATAAATTGGTAAATGTTTTGCGACCAGCTCCTGGCCAAATGTGGTCAAATTTTTTATCGATGTTAATGAATGGTTAGCCTGTCTGACCACACATTCGCCTAATTATTTTATTGTGGGTTGTAGGTACTTAGGGAAAACATGACTGGCAAATATACATAAAATGATCCGGTCAAATTAAAACCGCGTTCAAATACGTCAGGGTCCTGACTTTTATTGCCAAAAGCAGATCAGATTTTTATGGCTGATTTCACTAACACTAAGCAACGCCTAAACAAATGCTTAAATAAAAGCGACCTATTGGGTTTTTAACTTTCGGTGCTGAGCTGTTGAAAATCCAAGAGTGCACTTTTGTTTAGGCATTATGTTAGGTGTCGCCTAGGAAAAAGCGGCCATTATTAGACTTCAAACCAGTAACAGTTTCCTAGGCCTCGTTTAGTAGCGATACATAAGTGCCACGCCACATTAACTCTGGCGCGGTTTACAGCGTTGGCATTATCAAAGTACTCCGAGAATACTTGCGGAAGCATTATACTTACCAAAAACACCATTTGACTCACAATACCACTTCGCTTGCACGTCATCCACTTCACCACACCCGAAATAGCTTGAAAATTATCATTCTCGGTCTATTTTATGCTCGGTTACCATACCACAGTATTTATACAACGTGGAACAAATTAAGCTCAAGACTTCAGATTGGTACAGTCAAGGACAAAAGTCTATCAATGAGCTATCAACTCAGCCTATCGCAGTCCACTGCTGGACATGGGCCTCTCCCAGGCGGCGCCACAACACTCTGACCTCCGCCTTCCGCATCCAATCTGTCCCAGCTACCTTCTGAAGGCCGTACCCCGACCAAAACCTTGCCCTAGTGCGTTATTCAGAGGCTATTAACTCATTCACTATGGGTAATAAACTACATCTAAAAGCATATTATTAATGTTCGATATCCTATCATCACATTGCACGTTCTTATTTGTTTTTATGTGTTCTAAATACATTTAAAATCACCTTGTAAAAAAAAGACAAAAATTATTGATTGCATGCATCTTTTGCTAAAGGTGACGTTCTATTAATTTGAGGATTACGAGTACACTAATGGATAGATAATTTAAAAATCTAAATAATTCACGTTTTATTTTATTTCAAAACATCGCTTGTCTTTTTTTATTAAAATAATTTCATTTTTTTTGAGAATTTTATGATAAATGAGCGTGCGCAGGGAGCGAGACAGAGCGAGACTTAGCGGCGGAACAGAGAAGGACCGAACGCTCAAGGTCGTTTGGTCGGGGAACCGCCTTAATGTCTTCACTCCATCTAGCTGGGGGGCGTCCCACACTACGCTTGCCGATACGCAGGCTCCACTCCAGCACGCCAATTACGTAACACACTATCTATCACAATCTGAATAATTTTAAAGCCTATTGCTAAACCATTGCTTCATATGTTCGAAAAAACTGTCTGCTCAACAACATAAATAACGCAATGAATGTTGTTGAGCTGTCAAAATGAAACCCATTCCTACTGTTAGTGTGATACGTAATTACCCCGCTCGACTCACAAAAAGTACCCACAACAGTAAGATGTAAATCTGTTAATCACACTTCAGTTACAGAAATTTTAATTATTGAGCTAAACAGAAGTAAAGTTAAAAGAATATTACCCTTTACCTTGTTTATGAAGTACTGAAATACATGAGTAAATCTAACGGTTTTCGACTTTTGTCGCTGACCATACGTACCTCAACTGGAATATTAATGTAAAACGCAATGCAGCATCTTGAAATCAAACTTTTCACCTATTATTTAGAAAGTAATACATTTTCATTACAATAAATTTTATTTTTAAACACTGTAAACTGCAGTATTGAATTTCATTATAAATCGTATTGCTTTCAGTTGATTATTGGCTTCTTTCACTTCTTTCAGCAGCTCTTGTTACAGATCTTTCATTTTCATTTTATAAGATACGTGACAGGAAGTGGTGCCGATTCTCTTGTACACCGAACTAAACTAACTAAACTATCACTAAAATTACTTACTTTTGGCTATGAGATTCTTACAGCTATTCTGCAACACTATATCTCTAAATTTAAAAATAGTTTTGACGTAACAAAAATTTAATTTGACAATCGCGACTCCACGTGGTAGGTACTTGTTTGCCCGTGATTTTTTTTTTAGAGCCGGTGGCACGCGTAATGTGGGGCAGCCTCGACGTATTTTTTACGGATTATTTTACGTTTTGTACGGAACATATGAAAAAAAAATACCTACGTGTAGAGTTGTAGAGGTTTAAGGGTTTCATAAAGGGGGTCGAAATTTTCATTATTTTTGCGATAGGACACACCGTTTTCGAGATATAAGCAAAATAAAATTAAAAAAAGATACAGTACTGTTTTTGCACCTGAAGTCGAGGTGTTGTGGTGAATTTTAATTCATGACAAATAATTTTATTCCACACCTTTTTAATCGCGATTAAGAATAGCTAGATTTAGTTAGACAACCAAAATTTTATTTGAACAACGTCAAATTCAGAATAGCAAAATTGGCATTTTCACTAAACTAATAATTCAGTGCCATCTTATTGCTGTTAAACTAAAATATAGTTAGGTTGTGTCACTTTAGTCTATTTCAGAATGAGAAATCGTCGTTTGACAGGAATAAACAAAATTTTAGTGATTTTTAGTCTAGTTTAGAGAGTTTTGTGACAAGAGAATCGACACCACTTTCCGACAAATTCTGAACTAAGTACTTTCAGGGCCAATCCATACTTTCATAATCACCATCTACCTATAGCCTTTTTCCCAACTATTTTTGGGTTCGGCTTCTATGCTAACCGAAAGCAGCTGAATACTCGTATTTTACGTTGAGCGACTGCCTATCTGCTCTCCACAATCCAGTTATTAGGTAATACTGGGTCAGACTTTCGGGCTACAGACGACCCGTAACTACTGTCAACAATCGGGACCAACCGCTTAACGTTGGCACGGCGGGGTCTCGTTATATAAATACGGTCACCCATCCCCGGACCGACCGCAGCAAGAGTAGCTTAACCTGATTGATCGAACCTTGCGGCTGTTAGCCACGAGCCCCCCATACTTCATACTAATATTATTATAAATGCGAAGTAACTCTGCCTGTCTGTCTGTTTTTTTACACCTTAACAACTGAACAGATTTCGATTAAAAGACATGGCCAAAAATTGTATGGGCTTATACCCCAGAATGTACAGATATAAAATCTATGTCATTTAATAGTACTGATCTGCTATAAACAAAATTAAAAAGGTGCACATTGATCAGCAGTAGTGGATAAAAGTTATGAGGGTTTGAAAAAGTTGATTTTTGCACTACGGCTAAGTTATTTTATGTAGATTAATGTGTATATATTTGTAAGGCATTTAATATAAATTAATGTGTATATATTTGTAAGGCATTTAATATAAATAGTAATTTAGTTAAAGTTGTCTTTCCCTTGAATTGGTTGCAAGGCATCATGTTATATTGTCATAGCAGTCACCATCGACACAGCTATTAGATGATAACTGTGAAGGTAAAATAAGAACCTATTAGTCTCAAGATTTGATCATGACGTGAGTATATGGAGTATATAATACCTCGCATAAATATTTTAGTAACAGGTACTTATTGAAACTAGAAATTACCTCAAAAGTTAACCACTCTGATAGAAGAACATTCACATCAGGGGGTAATGATGCTATTACATGCCGCCTGATGCGTTCTCTAATTGTGATACGACAGTTAACACACGCTTGTAAAAGATCCATTTTCCTTAAGTATGTATTATACAGTTTACAATAATTATTAGTGGAGCACTCGCGTGGGCCACGACACTATAAAATATAATCGTATAAGCGAAAACATAAATACAAATCGAATCGAACAAACACCGAAAGAAATCCCGGCGCAAACGTCAAGGAGGAGGGAATATGGTATTGACAATTGACATTAGTCGGCGGTGTTGACAGTAATAACGTGAAATAATCGTACACGTAACTGCACTAATATCTATAAATTCAATCATAGATGGTTCAATTTATAGATAAGAAAACAAACAATAATGATGTTTTATTAGATTTAGGTTACGAATAATTTACAAGTATATTTTGGGCCCGCTATGCGTTTTTATTATTATTTTTTATTGCGTTTAGTTATTGTTTTTCCCTGTTCTGATCTTTGTTAATATTATATGGCAACATTAAAAGGTGGTTTACTAAACATCAAACAGAAAAACTTTTATTTGTAATTATTTCTCCACTTCTGCTATAAGGCATACAAAGTTATTCAAAATTCTTTATTTTTAAAATTCAAATTAACTGCAATCAATTTATGTTTGTACTACGTGGAGTACATTTTGTCCATCTCCTTTGGCACACAGGTGAATAATGACCTCGGTAGGTTAGGATACTTTCCCACGTAGTACGTTCCCGCGGGATAATTTGCGACTTCCATGCGGGCGAAGCCGCGGATAAGTGCTATTTCTGTTACACGTTGTATATTGTGCACTTACCTATCTATAAGTAGGTATGTCTAGTTGAAAGTGCGAGTATACCAGGCTAACGAGTAGGTCTAGCTTATCGCGTCGAATCGCCTGGCCCGCCGCGCGCCACTTTGAACATTTGGATCGGTTTGTCTACCCCGTACCAAGACATCTTTGTTAAGCCGGTACCCCGACCAAAACCTTGCCATAGTGCGTTATTCAGAGGCTAATAACTCATTCACTATGGGTAATAAACTACATCTAAAAGCACATTATTAATGTTCGTTATCCTATCATCACATTGCTCGTTCTTATTTGTTTTTATGTGTAGTAAATACATTTAAAATCTCCGAATAAGAAAGTGATTAAAATTATTGATTGCATGCATCTTTTCTTAAAGGTGACGTTCTAATAATTTAAGGATTACACTAATAAGTAGATAGATAGTTTAAAAATCTAAATAATTGTCGTTTTATTTTATTTCAAACGCTCACTTGTCTTTTTTTTATAAAATAATTCCACAATTTTTGAAAAATTCTATGATAAATGGGCGTGCGCAGGGAGCGGGACAGAGCGAGACTCAGCGATGGAACAGAGAAGGACCGAACGCTCAAGGTCGTTTGGTCATGGAAGCGCCTTAATGAAACGATATTAATTATCGTTCAAGATACCTACATACTAAGCTCGACAGAGTCACTTTCTATTGCTATAAAAAAGGAAAGCTAATTATTGAGCTATTGTGATTTGCAAATAATGAAGTAGAGATAGGATGCAATGATGCATGAATTGAAATGGCTCATAAGAAAAATGGCGAAACGAATTAATGAATGATATAAATCTGTCTGTCCATAATATTATGTAAAGTAAAGGTCTCTTCTCATACAGAGAAGGATCCAGTATAATTCACGAGAATAATCACGGGACGTTAGCGTTTTCAGTCTATTTTCCAACACAATGTCAACCCTATTCTCATGTTCAAAATCATCAAAATGGCGACCAGCATCCTAATTACGTCACACACAATCTGAATCATATTGAAGACTATTGCTAATCCATTGCTTCATTTGTTCGAAAAATTTGTCGGCCCAACAACGTAAATAACGCAATGAATGTTGTGGAATTGTCAAAATGAAACCCATTCCTATTGTTAGTGTGTTACGTAATTACCCCGCTGGTCCTTAAAAGGTGTATGGCCATAAACCTCGGGAATACTGCGGTAGATCTGAAACACTTCAAAAAGCTATGTAATCCGAAAATATCCTCGTCGACTGCCTCGTTGGTCTAGTGGTCGCAAGCGCTACTGCTGAGCATGAGGTCCTGGGTTCGATTCCCGGGTCGGGCAAAGTGTTATTGGGTTTTTCCATCAGGAATTTCTCGGTAACAGCTCGGAGTCTGGATTTGTGCCCGGTTGATGGCAATAGGCTCGCCCCCTATTACATGGGACTTAAAAACATACCTGGCGAAATGTGGGTGTGCTATAGGTACACCTCTGCCTAACCCTTCGGGGAATACAGGCGTGATGTGATGTTATCCGAAAATATCAATCTCGATTGTGGCACTATCTAGGACGTCTACTTATAACCTTAGTATTTTCATATACATTGATAGTAAACGACCAACTTCCAATAATTGCATTACGCTGCTATATGAATACATTGTAAACAGCTTAATATCATGTGTGTAGATACAAAGGTCTCCTTACAAATTTCCATACTCGTTTGGCACAAAAAGTAGGAGGGTGTCAGATGGTTATCACTCCACACTTGTCGTATATTTAATATGAAACGTGTTGCTAGTTTAAACAGGTATTACTAAAAACATGAATACTGTCAATTTCAACATTTTCGTTCACTATACAAATCCAAGAATAAAGCGATTGAACAAAGTGACTTTATGAGATAAAATGTCACACACTTATCTGTCAAGCTTTTCTGAAAGTATTTCAGGATATAATCAGGATGGTTGGCATAATCTTTTGAAGTAGTTTTAAGTGCAAACCGTTTACTTACAATTTATAAATCTCTTAATTGTCCGATATAAAATGATTGATTCGATTTGATAATCGCTGTGCTTGGTCACGTATTTTTAATTATGTGCGAACATAGGTGCTAGTGCTCCATGATACAACCCTTTACTTGTATACACCCACTTTCCCTTCACAAATAAGTACTAACTTTAGGCTGTCATGGATTAAAATTCAACATAAAAACCTGACCAGCACCCTAATTGTGTATTATACTATCTATCACAATCTGAATAATTTTGAACCCTATAGCTATCCATTGCTTCATATCTTCAAAAAAATTGTTAGGTCAACAACGTAAATAACGCAATGAATGTTGTTGAACTGTCAAAATGAAAGCTATTCCTACTGTTAGTGTGTTACGCGATTACCCCGCTGAGCTATGTATCCCTGACCTTTACAGTTGTAATGATAATTAAAAGGATTACAATAAAGGACACAAATCTCGTTAATTCATTCACAACAAATAAGATTGCTGTCTTACTGTAGGTACACGCGTAAAATAAAGCCCTTTCTCATAAGATTTACGAAGGCTTTATCACAACGATTGACTACCAGTTCAATATACGACTTAACTCGTTCATACACACACTGAATCCTGTTAACACGACTCATTAAAAATCCAACACGAAAGCACTAATCCCTTCGCACATTACTTAATCTCTGCTCCCTCGAACTTGACATTTGAAAATCGTCCAAGAATCCATGTGAGCCGTGTAAATAAAGAAACGCATCTATAAAAGCGATAGTGCAGGGCCATTACCATTTGTTACACGTGTTTGTTGACTGCTCGTATATCCGCCGATACATATCTACATCGCGGCACTTGGCAAACGGAGCCAGAGTGGTACCGGCCGAGACGCACCGACCTTGAGATGTTGCACTCCTATACTCCCTACCCTCTTGTCCCCCTCTTCTCCCCCTTCCTCCTTGTCCAACTCCTCCCGCCTCTCTTTCCTCCCTCTCCCCATTTAGCACCACGCTCACAGCACTTTCCTAGGACTTACGATTGCCTTAACTTACGCTTAGCGTGCTATATTTACAAGTTTTTTAAAGGACATCTACTACGCTGTTAGCTGGGTGCTCTTTAAATTTAAGATATTGCTCATACGTTTTATTTAGATTTAGTTTACAATGTTCTAAATTTTTCTGTATACCCAATCGGAAAAGCAATGTCTATTGAAAGGATTGAAAATAAATAAGTATTTTTTTTGCATTGTCGAATCAGACTTCGATATAAAAATAAGTAAGTATAATAATTTATCAAGATTTTAACAGCGCTGAATCATTGTAATTTCATTCCTTAATTGTCTTCTTAAGGTCGGAGTAAATAATCGTGTTCAATAATTTGGGTACAGCCACAATGCCTTTGATATCGATCGGATATTATTCATCTTCGAACCCGACCGTGATTTAACAAGATTATCGAGTGGACACTCGGCGGACCGTTGCACTTACCTACGCGAATTTATCAAATTGATGAGGGTCCAAACTCAGGGGCGATTTTGGGCTGACCAGGCCAGGCGTACAGCACGATCATTTTGAAAACATTAGCGTACAATGATTAATTATTATGAAAATGAAGGCGTAGGATCAACGCGAACCCCTAATTTATCGCCTCCCAGGCTTTGCAAGATTGAAATAGATACTTTTTATTTTTATCGTTAGAAAACTGAAGTTGCCATCAGTCATGACAACTTTAAATAAATTATAGCATGTGCTCTGGCACGAGATAGGATGCTTACGGTTAAGAAAGGTCTCGGATTTTCATCATTTTGAAGTGTACATGCGGATTATGCTGAGTATGTTTAATACTTGTATACTTTGTATACTTATATATCAAGATGGAGGCACAATCGTACTTTACGATCAGTACAGATTATTTGGTTTTGTAGAAGTATTGGTTCGGTTGGTTTCTAATAGACATTACCAATAGTTTTAATACAAATTATGTGGATAAATATGTGCATTAAGAGTTAGAGGTAGTTAAATGCTGTTATTAAACTATACCTACTAAAATAATCTATAATAATATATTTTTTATTAGATTTTAATTTATAATCCATGCCACCTAAAATACTTACTTAAGTTTAAATACCTTTTTTACTTTATTGATTAATGTACGCCGTCAACGCCAAAATGTAGTGTACGTACTTATGTATACTTACATATTTTATTCACAATACCTGTTTTTACACCCACCTATGTTTTACAAATTAATAAAAACTTTGACTTTGACTTTTGTCAGTGCACAAGAACTAAACCAGCCGCCAATAATAGTAAAACCATGTTTGCCAAAATCTCTGGCTAATTAAAAAATACCTACCTATGTAAGTATACATAGTTTTATCGTTCACAACCATCGTTAAATCTTAAATCAGGGTTTTAAAATTAAAATTCTGTTATTGGAAATATGAAGTCTTAGATCAAGTCTGCACGGACGTAAAAATATCGCGGCGGTATTTAATCGCGCATTGGACGTTCAAGTCTCGGTGTTGAACCGAGCATTCAGAATCCAAAAGAGTGCATTCCAGCGCTTCGAAACACCACACTGCTGTTGGATTTCAGTGAGTGAAAAAATCCTGCTGCGATATTTTCACGTCCGAGCGTAGGTGGACTTAGTCCTCGGTACCTCCCGTAGCCGTCGAGCGGAATGTCAGACACTTTGTCAGTCTGGCGATGGCGGGCTGACCGACGAATAGTGTGCCCAATACTTTGGGCGTATTTAAGGCCTTTTATGTTTTATTTTTGGATACATTTTGACGACTAATGGTCGGTCGGGTCTCGCCGATAAACTTAAGATTCCGAAATCCGCAGTTTTTAAGGGTACACCGTCCCATGATAAACATGACACGTCATAAATATGCTGAAAACAGAAATACTTTTTTGGTATTTTTCGTTCAAAACTTATTAAGAAAGCTCAGGTGGTGCTTCTATTCAGTTTGGTTTTGTTGTGTTCTGAAATAAAAGTATCTAATTTATTATGACTCTATATAAAAGGCAAGACCTTTGTACTCACAGAAAGTGTATATTAACAAAGAATATAAGTATGTATGAGCGTCTAAAATAACTACATTATTAACTTTGTAACTTTATCGATCTTAAACTAATTGAATATTCCACGTTACCAAGAATGTCGTGAAGTATTAAATAAATTGAGCACAATTTATTCGCAATTTAACGATATTTAAAGGTGTCGAAATCCGTCGGAAACAATATTTTATAGCTATAATGATGGACACTTGGAGAGAAAGATGGAAACAGTCCAAGGCAAACCATTTTGCGAGATTCGTCAAATATTCATGGAGCTGTCGCACCCCCCGGTGCGAGAACTTTTAGAGGTTGTTTTGATGAAATTGTACGGTTATTGAAGGATTATGTTGCAATGGTTTGTCGTTGCTTGCAGGAATATGCATCGAGTATATCGTCGCTAATGACCGCTGATTGATATTTATGAGTTTGGATACGTCGGTACGCATCGCATGAGACGGCGCCAGCTTCAAGCTTCAATCAGCCAGGAACGTCTTAACTACACTCATTACTTTAACTTAGTGATTCATTTTAATGTAAGTGAGAATAATTATATGCTTATCTTCATTGATTATAGTGATGATCTTGCTGTAGCAGGAGATGATGCATAACTATGGTTTTCATTTATTTTTATTTTTTATTCATTTTTGCCCGCAGGTTCACCAGCGTGGATACCAGGAAATATCCCACGGGAAAGTACTACCGGGATTAAAAGTACCCTTATTGTTAATATGGGTTATAAACTACTTATGCTCAGGGTGGGCCAAAAATGTTTGCACTTTTGAAATATGAATAAAAAAAAAACTACAAATGTCACTATGTTGATCATTTATCATCTAATGCAATTTATTAAAAAAAAAAAAACATCTTCGGGATGTGCTCCGTCTCGTCGTCGTTGGCACTCCTGCACTCGGCTTCGCAAACTTTGGAAAACTGGCTGACACATGCCGGATGTTTTGTTTTAATTGGTTTATTGGCTTTGGTTTATTGTGGTACAATCTACTTTTCAGGTATCCCCAAAAGAAACCGGGCTCCTCGGAGGCCATGGGATATCACCTCTGCGAGAAATCAATTTGTTCGGAAATATTTCTTTGACTACCTGTAAAGTCACGTTTGACGTATGGCATGTTGTTCCATCTTGTTGCATCCAGGTCCTGCTGTTGTATCCTTGAAATTCATGTAAATGTGGCGTCAAAAACTTTCGCAACATCTTCACGTATTCCACTGAATTCACAGTTACGTTATTTCCTTTATTGTTTTCAAAAAAAATACGGACCAATTATGCCCTTAGCTGATATGGCAGCCGAGACTGTCGTTTTAGGTGAATGAAGTGGCTTTTGGTGTTTTTTTTTTTAGTAAATTAACACTTGGACACTCACTTACACGGCGTAATCAGAATTCAATTCTAAACAGGAGTCGTAAAGTAACGTAGGAATCGTTGTTTTTGTAAAATTGATTAACATAAAAAGCACGCTGCCGTTCCGTGAATCGCTCCATCATGAGTAAAATTGCATTAAGTGACGCATATTTTCCCGCCAATCGCGCGTCCTTCTGGCAAACGGTTTTCGGGATATTTAGTGTAGCTAGTTGCAAACATTTTTGGCCCATCCTGTATTATATATAATATACATTAAATCCGTTCAGCCGTTTTTGCGCCAATCCGGAAAATACATCCTGACAAACATAGATATTTTCGGCATCAGGCTCGTTCCCGAACCTTGTAGCAGTTACTTTTTGTCTGTATTTAATGTACAGTTATGACTCCGTAACTATTTTTATGCAGTACAAGTTGACCCGACAGACGTTGTCCTGTTTTAACTATGAATGTCATATGTTGTTTAATTTTAGTTTTGACTATTGCCTAAAACTAAAACAATCGACTCATTTATCAACCGATCAATCTGTGTTGAACGATATTTGCAGCGCGCATTCTGTCAATCGCTGACAGTTATTTCAAACAACTGACAGTTATGTAAAATTAATATAGGCGTTAAGTTTTCTTAAATTTTTTGACGTTCCGCTCAACTTCCTTATTTTTTTCTTGCATAAGATCCTTCTCCAACAATAACGAACACAACAAAAAAAAAATGTGAAATCGGTCCAGCTGTTCACGCGTGATGGCGTGACCAAGGGAAATAGGTATTCTTTTTTATTTTTATATAGTATGGAAACCATATACAGGGTGTTTGGCACATGGGCCAACACCATTTTTGGGGGGTTGGGAGGGTCATTTGCAAGGTTTCACCCAAAGACCCCCATGTCCTAAGTGTCACGATTATTACGATATGTTTTTTTTAGATTCTTTCCCAATATTACCCGAAATCTCGCCTTTAAATCGTCATTACTTTTTGTTTAGGTTTGTTTGTTTGCACGAAATAATTTTTATTGTATTCTGCAATATATTCTTAAAAAACCTTTCTGCCTAAAAATATTGGCCGATGAGATTGCGTCCAATAACACCAGCCCAAACGTTAACATTAAATTTTCTTTGAAACGAACTCTGCCTTTTAACACGAGGATTTTGGTCCTTTTTACTCCAATGGTGAAGATTGTGGAGATTCACTACTCCCTCATGGCTAAAATTGGATTCGTCGGTCCACAAAGTTGTTTTCAAAAAGTTGCCATCTCCGACGTCCATATGTAGTAAATAGTATAAATCTGCAGAAATCCACCCGCCTAGCCTTATCACCATCTTCGAGACCTAAAACAAAAAAAAAATACCATGAGATTCTAACAATAGCTCAAAAAATGGTTTATTTTTCTGAAAACTAAGCTAGAAAGATAGTCAAATATCCTAGCTAATATGAAAAAGCAAAGTGAATTTGTTTGTTACGCTTTCACGCGAAAATGGCTGAACGTATTTGAATGAAATTTGGCACATGGGTAGACCATGACCTGGGTTAGGCTTAGGATATAGGAGTTTTTATCCCAATATTCATACGAGATCGAGACTTATGCGGGTGAAACCACGGGGCGCAGCTTGTTAATAAATAATTTTTGAAACAGAAACAATTAAAAATGAACTTATTATTTTACTTGACGAAATGACCTATACAAACCCTTGAAAATTGAAATCGGTTAAAACGGGTGTAACATTAAAAAGTAAGTAGTGTGTTATTTACCTTGAACTGGGGTGTAATGAAATGCATGCCTTCCATCTGCCCAAAAAACCGCCCAGACTGTCGATACTGTTCAGTTAAGCTCTGCAGCAATAATTCGTATGCTTGATTTAGGATTCTCATCAAAAGCTCGAAGTATCATCACATCTGCGGCTACATTATGTTGACTGGCACTTACTCGAGGTTCTTGATAATGTAGGTTTCCTGTCTCTCTCAAACGTCGATAAGTTGTAGAGAAGGTTTCGTGGTGTGGTACACATCGATCAGGATATCGCCCCTGATAAATTCTTCGTGCTTCGCGCGCATTGCAGTTAGCACTGTCATACGCAAGTAACATGTCGGCATACTCTTCGTTACTGAAGTTAGGAATTTTCACATCAGCAGCGAAGACAAACACAACAAGAAAACACAACAGGAAAACACAACAAGAAATAACAATAACAAGATATAACACACGAAAATCAACGATAAAAGGGAACTTTGTGAAATTCACGAGCACTTCCAACAGCTGAGATACTCAGAGCTCGACTGAACCTGGGCAAACTGGTCACATACCTAACTCCAATGTTAGACAAAGACAAGAATCATGCGCAAGAAAGAGCCAATTTTTTTACCTGCTTAAGATTTCATTTTTGCGGCAATTCGGCAGTGGCAAACGAGTATCCTTTATTTTTACAACATAATGAATTATTTCTATGACATGTAGCATATGCATACCGTCAGAAAGGGTATAAACTAACGAACTTTTTAAACTAAAACTAAGTTCAAAAAGGCTGTTAGTTTTTTTAATACTGAAGTTAGTAGTTATAATTTTTCACACATTTAAAAACAAAATTGACTTTGGAAGTACATAAGTATTTTCACAGATCAATTGCATCAAATAATAATTTATATAGAATAAGAATACATTGAAGAATACAATAAAAGTTTTTTCGTGCAATTACAGTCATAAACAATAAAGTAATGACGATTTAATGGCGAGATTTCGGGTAATTTTGGGAAATAAAACTAAAAAAATCATATCTCAATAACCGTGACACTTAGGACATGGGGTCTTTGGGTGAAACCTCTCAAATGACCCTCCCAATCCCCCAAAAAATTGTGTCAGTCCATGTGACAAACAACCTGTATATGCAATAAATGAAACCATATACATACTTGGTATCGCCTTTGCTGACGATACACAAAAAAATAACGAAATCGGTCCAGTAATTAGGTCAAAAAGTAGAGTTTTAAGTTTGAGCAAATTTGAACACTCTGTAGAATTGGATCACTAGGTCAATGATTCAATGAACTTGAATCCTTGAACATTGAAAAGCGACGTTGCCACGCAGTGCAATCACGACGCTGTCGTTACGTATTCTACTTATTAGCCTAAAATGTAAAATCGGTACACCTAAACGACGTGTACGTTGTCTAAACAGAGTGTTTACTTTCACTGAATTTATTTTAATATTCATTTTGTTTGACAATTTCACTTTAAAAAAAAAAAAAAAACTTCTGTGGACTAGTATTGCCTAGGGTTTCATTCTTTGCATATATTCGGTTTCCATACTGTATGTATAGAATTCCTATACTAAATTAACAAACTAACTATTTAAATAAAAATATAATATCCTTACCTTACTAAAACTATTACCAAACTAAAATATGGCGTCGTAAAATTCCTGTGCATTGCTTTCGATTTTACCATGCAGGTACCCAGGAGGCTGTCGGCAGTGCTACGTTCTATGGCAATGCTTAGCCTCTGGCGAAGGTAAAAGCCAGCCCTTGGGTCACGAGAAGTATCAACCAGCCGTTTAAAGATTCCATTGAACAAACCATGAGCACTTGGCCCCCACGGCCCGAAGGTGTCAACCCCAATCAGCTCGAAAATATAATTACCGATAAGGTTTTTATATTTTCGCCGCTTGAAGTTTTCCGCAGTCGCAGCAGCCGCGTCTACACAACAGTCCGAGCCTGGAAAATAGGATGGCGCAAGAGTATCGACACACGTTGCGTCCCACATTAAAGGCCTACCACCTGTCCATAGAAATAAAGACATGCCGTCCGGTCTCTTGCCATCGTCGCGTGCCAAGCAAGCCATTGGGTTCTAATACAGCTAAAACGCCGATGGTGACAAGAGCTCGGCGGATGATGTCGTTAAAGTTCGCGTGCCGCGCTGAGTGAACCGCACTTCGGCTGCGAGACAGGCCATGATATCCGAGGCTGAGGAGAACAAAGAGGAGCTCATAATCGCAGGGAAGCAGCGAGGCGGAAAGTAGTATCATCGAACCAAGTATCTATGTTCGACGACGGTAGTACATGAAGCCAGAGACCCGACTCTCACTTACCCACAGCCAGCAGGCGCGCACTCTCCGCAGTGGTTGCATGTAGAGAATAGATTTTCTTCTTGGCTCTCCTGAAAGTGGACAAAGCCTTAGATACATTGGTTCGACAGGTCGTGTGAGATTAACCTTAAGTTCCTAAGAAGGCCTGAGTAGGCCTGAACAACAGAAGGGAAATGAGGTGATTTATCAAGAAAAACTACTCAATGAGACACATTCAAACGACAGACCAGAAAAAAGTCAACAGGTAGGTAGGAATGTTTTATGTTTCTCATGAGACCTTAATAAAATAAAATTTAAAATTTAAAAAACCCCCAACGCAAAAAAGAAAAGCGGACATTTCAAAAGTCAAAAATAATGCCTATCGTTGAGCCATCAAATTCGATTGAGTAACACCATATATTTTAATTAGGTATAGAAATTGATGGATGGCACGATAAGGTTTGCCCGTTGAAATGGCGCTATAATGTCGCGGCGGGGTACCGCTACATGACCTAAACGCAAATTTATAATGCCTAACAATATATGATCCACTGCAGTAACCAAAATCAGAAAAATATATGATATTCTTCTGGATATATGCTAGTTAGATAGTGTGTTGAAAACATATTACAATTAACTTGATATGATAGAAAAAAATCAAGAAGATACCTTTAAAAAAATATTTTAACGATTATTTTTAATCGTTAAAATATTTTTGCATACATAATATACATGCAAACATTCAGATTTTTGGTCAGATTATTCTACAAGTAACTTATTAACGTAATAGTGTTTTAATTTTTTTGTCCAATAAATAGATTTTTTGTAAATCCATAATTGCTTCATATTTTACAATAAATTACCAGCGTTGTGTCATCGCGCGTCTCTTTCTTTTCTATGCAATCCGACAGTGACCGCGCTTTAGCTCTTGTAAGCCTCTTAAACCGCGTTCAAGTCTTGAACGCGGCTTAAGGTGCATCCAGACAGCTCTTGAACTTCAAGAGCTGTGAGTGTAATCATTGTTGTGGTATTCCACAACAATGATTACACTCACAACACACACACACACACAACACACACACTCACAACACACACACATAACACACAAACAAACACACAAACACACACACACACACACCCACACATAACACACTCACAACACACACACAACACACACACAACTCACTCACAACACACACACACTCTCACTTACAACTCTTGAACGCGGTTTAGACTGCGGGATAACGCGCTGGATTCGCCCTTAGTATCTTCTACCAAAAAACCTTTACATCCGGACCAGCGCAGCGGGCTAATTGCGTAACACACTGATGGTAGCAATAGCTTTCATTTTGACAGTACAACAACATTCATTGCGTTATTTACGTTAATGAGCAGACAATTTTTCGAACATATGAAGCAATGGATTAGCAATATCCTTCAAAATGACTTAGATTGTGATTGGAAGTGTTACGCAATTAGCGCAATGACTTCGATGACATTTCGCCACTCATTCTTATAGATATATTTTCGCCAGATGAGTATACGATGCATCATGGTGATTTCACTGAAAAACAGAGACCTGTTGAAGGTATACATTTTGCAAACATATTTTTTTACATTTAGACTTTTAGTTTTTTTTTTTTCTTATCTCCAAATCATGTTGTTTCTCTTGCTCACATCAGTGGAACTATCTTACAACCTCAAAATAACTTAGTTAGGAGAAGAATCAACTACAGTACCTACCTACCTACGTAACTATTGATACGTTTTTCACACCTACCATTTCAAATATATTGTGTCTTGATGAAAATCTTTAGAAACTCAACATATCTAAGTTCTTAAAAGCAGTTACTCAAGGGAAATTCACACTCTACATGTACCGCCCCTGTGGCCTAATGGATAAGGCATCGGCCTCCTAAGCCGGGGATTGTGGGTTCGAGTCCCACCAGGGGTACATATTTTTTTTATGCATTTTTCAATTTTACGAAGAAAATTTTTATACCTTCTTATATTTCTGCGTTATATAAAGTTATAAAATTAAAAAGCTTGTACCTAGTAAGCACTTTTTTGTTTGAACTCTTCTTAAATACGGTGTTAGTAGGTAACATACATGATAATAATATCTATGTACTGGTAATGTTCATTTTTATGACTGCATCGACCTATCCATACTATATAATTATATACCTATATACAAGCTGACCCGACAGACGTTGTCCTGTCTTAACTGTGAATGTCATATGTCGTTTAGTTTTAGTTTTGACTATTGACTAAAACTAAAACTACCGACTCATTTATCAACCGATCCATCTGTGTTAAACGATATTTGCAGCGCGCATTCTGTCAATCGCTGACAGTTATTTCGAACAACTGACAGTTATGTAAAATTTATATTGGCGTTAAGTTTTCCTAAATTTTGTAACGTTCCGACCAACTTCCATATTTTTTTAATTCATAAGATTCTTCTCCTGACTATAACGAACACAACAAAAAAAAATAAGTGAAATCGGTCCAGCCGTTCACGCGTGATGGCGTGACCAAGGGAAATAGGGTTTCATTTTTATATATATATATATATATAAGAAGATAGAAGATATATAGATATATAGATGACGGAGAAGGTACGTCTCTCTCGTTATCATCGGCCATATTTTAACTACTGTGGGCGTACTATGGGAAGTGTTGGTTATTGCGCAAAAGAAAAACAGTTTGCAGTTCCAACCAAATCATAATTTACGAACAAACTAATCACACTAGCAAATCACACACTGTAGGTACACGACACAACTATACAGAACGCGCGACAGTTTCTAAACGTGTTCACTGCTTAACCGCCAACAAAAAACTCTTGTTTTTACTTTGGTCAAGCGTTCTCTTGGTCAAGCGACTCTGTCGAGCGCTACATAGTGGCGCTAGCGTCCCGATTAGTCAAAGTCAATGGATTGATTTAACGTATTTCCGACATAATATATATTATATCCTACTAATATAATAAACTAGCTGCTGCCCGCGGCTTCGCCCGCGTGGACGTTGGAAATTATCCTACAAGAACGTGCTACCGGGATAAAAAGTTCCTAGCGCCACTATTGTGCAGGGCATTCCAAGCTCAGTGTTGCCAATGCTACCGAAAAATCGGTATTTTAAACGATTTTTTTTGTGAACTACCGATTTACCGATTGTCGTTCAATTCGAGCAAAAATAATCTACCGATTTTTTATTACTATTTTTTTAAACTAATATTTTTAAATATACTATAGCAGTCACCTTTCCATTTAAATTTATTTAAAAATATGGTAACACTTACGAACATGTATTATGTAAGACTATGCGTACACGAGCAACTCCCGTCGCCGAGACAGAACATCTGTCACTTTTGCACGTTCGAAGTGAGAAAAAGAGAGATGCACTGTGGCGGCAACAAAAGTTGCTCGTGCGTGCCTAGCCTTATGGGTATTCCCCTGGGGAATTTCCCCAAGTCATAGATAAGAGAGCTCTGTGCAAAATATTTTTATTTGACATATTATCCTTTCCACATTCATCAGCAAACGTAGACAGGATATTTTCTCAAGTAAATTTACTTAAAACGAAGATCAGAAACCAACTTAACACCGAGTCAATAATTGCCACTTTAGATACAAAAACTGTAATAGATAAAAATAATTGCTACGATTTTCCTTTGTACAGAAATATATTGACTCATGTGGAGAAGTAGTAGATAAATAAAGAAGAAAGTGATGACGACAATTAATTAATATTGAATGTGACGACGATTTACGTAAGACTGTTTTTTTTATGAAAAATAAACGATTGGTTGAAGTTTGCCGATTCTTATTTAAATATACCGATTTTTTTGATAATATATACCAAATTATGATTTTTGTAATCGGCAACACTGTCCAAGCTCGACACACACATGTGTGACGTGACGCGACGTGCCTCAAGCCGCACTCGTCAAGCGCCGGCAATAGTAGATCTCTAGTTTGAGTTACCAGTTACCCCCTGTTACTCCTGTTTCTTTCCTTCGGACTTTCCTTCAGAGGCCCGATCCCTATGCCCGTCGGGTACAATTATTATTATTTTTAAGTTAGACATTTAGAATAATAAAAACCTGTTTGGTACCTACTTAAAAATAAAAATAAAATTATTTGCATTTATGAGATGTCTGTCTTTTACTTTTTCACGCTTTAACGGCTGAGGGGATTTGGATGATAGAATTATCTTTTCCCGGTAGCATGTTCCCGTGGGATAATTGCCGACTACAACGCGGGCGAAGCCGCGGGCAGAAACTAGTAATTTATAATTATAAAATAATATTTTGTAAGCAATAAAACGTTGATAGCTATGTCGTGCATGATTCGTCCAACAAATTGTCCATATATCAGCGCGCGCGCAGCCCGGTCGCACACTCTTGCAAGGGATCATAAATGCAGTTTGCAGTAGCAGTTGCCTCCTAATTGCAATAGTTCAGACCTCTGCGGGCAGTTATTAATAGATGTCTATTTCATAATAACGTAATGTTAATAATTCTGGGTATTTACGCAGCTGTACCTACGCGCGTTGATAAGCAATCTATTTTAATAATAATATGAATTAATTTAACAGGTTTCTGCGGCAAGCTGAAAATTAAATCAGAAATTAATTCGAAGTACCTATCAGCGGTATTTTATGCATTGCTGATGCAAAGATACCTAAAGCTTTAGAAGCTGTTAATCTTTTGTGGAAGAGATGTCATACAATGTACTTAATAAAAATCTTAATTTCATTCACTCCCTGACAGAAGACGCACAGCTTAGAACGCTGGGTCTAGCATAAAAATTTGCACAAGATTTTAAAAAATTCTTCTTTAAGAATTTTCAAAAATCTTGTGTTACATACGGGATGAAAGTACGCCACGTGTTTGTATGGAAGTACGCCATTGTTGCCGAATGGGAAAATTCCATAGGACACATGGCTTGTTTTTGTAATAAAAATAAAACTTACCAAAGTTCACATTTAGAGAAAGTATGCTGCCAAAAGAAGGAGTCACTAATAATGGAGAGGAACTTAAGATTTTTGGGGTAGTTGGCCAAGTCTCACTAATGGAAAAGACACCGGAAGAAGATGAAGAAGAAAAAATCCTGATTGCCATGATCCTCACGCTTGGCAGACGAAAGAGGGAGATAGATATCCATCCCTTTAACAAACTGCCCTAATTATTATTCTAATACGTAGTCACGTTATACTAAAATCTCAACATGCAGTGTCAAATATTCGACGGGCAGTTCAGCCAGACATAATTCACTAGGTACTGCATATTTTAAGCCTAAAATTTGGTTCATGGTACACCGAATATTCCCAAAACTTCGAATTGACCGGTGGGTCCCCCTACAAACTATGAAGGCATAGTTTGCCCAAATTCCGAACTTTACTTCGAGAAAAATTGGAAGTGGAGTTTCCTAATAGCTGTAAATTACCTTTGATGTCTGCTCTATTCATTGCTACCACGTTAAGGCGCTTCCCCGACCAAACGACCTTGAGCGTTCGGTCCTTCTCTGTCCCGTCGCTGAGTCTCGCTCTGTCTCGCTCCCTGCGCACGCTCATTTATCATATAATTCACAAAAATATTGAAATTAGTTTAATAAAAAAACTTTTTTACAAAAAAACAACCGACTTCCAAAAAAAACACTAAAAGACGTGAAAAATAACTTTAATTTCGTAAGTCGGTGTCTTTGGTTTTATATTTTCGTTTTTGGCCACCGACTTCCGAAATTAAAGTTATTTTTCACGTCTTTTAGTGTTTTTTTTGGAAGTCGGTTGTTTTTTTGTAAAAAGGTTTTTATTTTTCACTTTTTAGTTGCGGTACCTACCCAATACAAATTCGTATACCACTACTTGGTGTGTAAATAACAGTGACAGGAAATTATTAACACATCATCCATATAAACTAAGTGTAAAAAATATAGTATTAAGGATAACTCAACTCAAAAACTACTGGTCAGACCTTGATGAAATTTAAATGGGACCACATGTGAAGCACCACCTATCTATACGATCTAAATGAATGTGGCCGCTTTTGTTTAGATCGAATTTTGTTACTTCGTGTCTCAATATGAAAGTTTATAAAAGGTATTAGAAAAATCTTGACACACTTACCGAGGTCGCTTATTGAGCCGTTTTTCAAAATTCCTTCTCAGTCACGAGATAATACTTTTTTAAAGGAGTGGCGCTAGTGGACCCGTGTAAGCGCTCTTAAGCTTGAAACACATTTTTCAATACTGGCTTCGTACGGTCTACTAGTAATGCTTACGCATCAAGAGATCGATCAACAATCAACTCAGGATACTGCTGGACATAAGCCTCTCCCAGGCTTCGCCACAACATCCTATCTTCCGCCTTCCGCATCCAGTCTGTTCCAGTGTCATCGGTCCATCTGGCTGGGGGGCGTCGAACTCCGTGGTCAACAATGGATTTATTATTTGTTAAAATGTCAGGAAAATTCGTCTACCATTGCAATATTTGTAAATATTTGAGCCGTTATCTATCTGACGTTAAGTATCTATCTTAGCTTAATTTTATAATACTTGTACCTTGTAATTGTACCTTGAGATAGTAATTGTATACTAGGTACATTGCATTCACATATAATCATAATCATTGTATACAAATTATTGTAAAACATTTTATAAGAGTAACAATGTAGCTTCTTGCCTATGCTTCTTTATATACAACTAACTACGTTTTGGAAAGGGTAGTATTTAAACGCAAATCTAAAAAGATACTTTTTGTATCCAAAACTTATCCGAATTCCAATCAAAATTACTGATTGCACAGCAAAATACTCAACTCAAAATATAACTAAATAAGCAACAATTAATATTCGTGGCGCACCGCTATCTACTAGGCGAGGCCTCCTATTTCTGAATGCCAATAATAATGGCGTGGTCGACGGAACCCGCTCCGCGGGGCTTCTACTTTTGGGTGGTTTAAAAAAAATAACCACGAAGGAGATGGGATGGGTGGCGGGGTCTGAAAGACACTACCATCCCCTTCTAACCTAACCTGTCCGAGTCGGGATGCCCCAAGTCCCGAGCTCGCTTAGCTCGCTTCGCTCGGTCTTGCATCCTAAATTCTCCTAGTACAGTAATATTGCATTTTGTACCGATCCCTTCGACATAATTTTTACGACAAATGCATTATACTCACACGTTAATTTGCTGTGCAGTCAGTATTTAAATGATGGAAATAAATTGATAGTTGATTAATGTGATTATTCATTTGATGTGCAATTAATAATATCCCTTTTAAAAAGGGCATATAGAATCAATTCTACTTTCTTGTTTATTTTGACGTTCAAAGTGCCTTTTAATGGCCTACTTGAAATAAATCATTTGTCATTTTTGTTTCTTTGTTGTTTGTGTGTTTGACTTTGTTTATTTCAATGATTGATATAAATCCAGAACCTATTGATACGGACTGTTTATCCGTAATTGCGGATCGGGAAAGCTCTCTTAAGAGTAATCCTAACGTAGGGTGGTCATTGTAGCCAGCCTTTTGTTTCGGCCTTTCTTCTCAGAGTAGTCAGATAGGAAACGCCGACCTCATCTAGTTTTCAAAATATGATTGACGTGTAAAAGTGTTTGTACAATCCTATTTACAGAAATTAAATCATTTATCATTTAGTCTACTTCATAATGTCGATATATTACCACTATAGAATCTAGTGACAACAGGCCTCAAAGCAAATTCCAGGCTAAAATTATATCTAGGACATTCAAGCAATCAATCAGGCTTAGGCGCTTACATTCTGATCATGAAACTGGGGTAATCAAAATTAATTTATCTAATTCCTCAAAGGAACTGTCAATTTCTATAGACGACAGCCCTCCTTTGTTTATCAAAGTTAGATAATTTATTAATTAAATTGTTTTTAATAAAGAATTAGCATTGCCATTCAACGTGGCAGTGCTGCCAGTTTTCTGGGCACGCTCCCGGATGACATGTGACAGCGATATGGACGAGTACTTCGACGCCTAAGTGACTAAAAAACAAAAGTATTTTTTGTATTTATTTTTAATTAGGTCAAAATAAATTTTAATAATAGGTAGGTATGGCTCCGATTTATAATAACACTAGCGACCCGCCCATGCATCGCACGATTCTTATGTATTGACAAAATATCAAGATTTATTTAAGTTTATTATTTATTAGCGGATACCCGGCGTGTGCTACTACGTTAAAACAATGCATTAGGCACATTCGGTCTATTCATGATTCAGTTTTTGAAGCATTCTAAAACTATCTTCGCATTATTGCCTTTTTAATGAAACCGCTATGGGGCACATCAGTTCGATGGTTTCAAAGTCTATAACGGACATAGGTAGAAACAATTTTTGTGTTGTATATAGATACTCGTAGTTAGATTAAATATTAATAAACACATAAACCTTCCGGAATTAATTCTATAAGGGCTGATTTTCCAATCATCAGATATCTTTTATTTAAATAATAAATATAGCGGTTTGACATATTTTTATACAAAAGCTGTTAAACCGCAATTTTTATTCCTTAGATAAAAGTTATATAAAGATTGAAAAATCGGCCGTTAATGATAGTAATCACCGCATGAAAATGTTTACTATTTGGGGCCATTAAAAGCACCAGTAACGATGCAAATCTTCTCTCGTATAGGCACGAAGTATAAGATTAGCACAATGTGGTAAAAATATTGACCACTGAGCCAGGGTTGTTACGGGTTGTCTGTCTAGGGTCAACACCGGGGACATACTTCTACGGCTGAACAGATTAGGCTGTAACAGAATTGGCAACCCTGCCTTACCCTGATAGTAGGAATGCAAAGTAAACCACCATGTATTGATAATTTTTTATTCAGTATTTTAAGTTTTTAATTTGTGATAATATAATATAATGAAAACATGAAATATCGTTCTATAATGCACTAAAATATTGGTTATGAATTGCAATAATAACACGGTGTTGGAAACAGCTTTAGGTGTAAGTTGCAAGAATTCATAATTTTGACATTTATTCGCCCATGAGGCTGATCACAGAAACTGACTTTGAGACTTTTTGTTTTGTATGAATCACAAATAAATGAATTATATTGTTACAACATCAATCAATCCTCGATCAGAGGGTTCTCCTTCGACATGGCATTAGAACCTTCATAAAACATTGGTTTTAAATCTTCACTTTCTTCCGACTGGTATATTTCTGTGCTAGGGTCTTCATCCAACTGTAACATATTTGTATTTGGTAATTCGCATGTATTCCTTGAACGAGAGGGAATTCTCCAGTCACAATGATTTTCACATAATTCAGTATCTTCGGTTAGTTTTTTTAGCAACCCTTTGCGTAAAACATTATTTATTACGGATTCCGCATAAATTGCCTGCAGTGGATCCATTTTAGATAGTTTTTTGGCCACATTCATTCCTGAAATGTCAAACTCTGAAAGTTCCTTGGCGTTTGCTTTCACAGTATCTATATAGTCTTCTCGGTAGTTTGATGTAGCCTTCCTTTTATTTCTTTGAAGTGATGTCGAGGCCGTCGCAGTTGAAGCCACATTACACTGTGAATAATAATAATTATCTATTACCTCATTATCATTTTTCTAACGTTACAAATAATAGGAATATATTGGTTGGAAGAAGCTGTTGCTACAGGCTCATTGCAACATGAGGAGGGATTCGAAAATGATGTTACTGTTTAATCTCAAATGACTTTGGAAACTTAACAAAACCAAGAGAATTGTTAAAATTATTTTTATAAACGCCGAAGTGCTTAGAATAGCTAAGTACAAACGGCTACATATCATGCTATACATTTCCAGTATAAGCTGACCTCTCATTGTATGGAAATCCCATGCAATGCGCGATCAGCTTATACTGGAAATTCACGGCTTGATATTACCTGTGTGTACCTAAATAAAAATTGTTACTTATCTGTATTTTAAAATATAAACTACTTACTAATATTACATTAATACCTAAATGCTACGAAATTCAACTTACCATATTTTGATCATCCTCTGATAAGCCATTGGTGTCATCGTCATTGGTTAGGCTTTCATCTTCTTCTTCATCGACGTTAGATATACTACGCGAAGGTATTTCTTGGTCTTTTGTGAACAGCAAATCATCGAAATACCAAAGGGAAGTTTTGTATAAGTCATCTGTTCTTCTTCCATTGCGCTGGCTGTCTGCTATTTTCCTCAGTTCCTTCCGAAACGAGCCTCTTAAACTTTGTAGTTTCTTTACAACAAAATCTCGATTGGCATCGTGAAACCCTTTTTCCTTACAAAAATCAATTAACTCATTGTAAGCTTCCTCTTTAAAGGATTTATTTTTGTACTCGTCGGATCTAATTTTCCACAAGCATGGAAATGATTTGTATAGTGCAATTAATTCCGATACTGTCGTCTTGTTCCACGTGCGCATGTCCGCCATCTTGTGTTGTAAGCGCGCGCGAAAGAATTTGACGTTTACAAGCGACTGGACGCGACGTGATACGCGCGCCGCCGCCGTGCCGACACTAATTTGCACGATCCCTGCAGTATTCCTTTCCCCTTCAACATCTCGTGCGCGCTCTTTCACGCACGATTGTTGTTTCACACGCGATAGAGCGAGTACGTAAAGCCGGCAATGTCCAGAGGAATTTAACGCAAAAAATATGACGCACTAAATGTGTGTACCTAACTCATATTTTGAGGAGAAATTTAGCTGAAACTAAATGTTGCGCTCAAACACTCTTTTTAACGAGTACTACCTACCTACTTAGCTATCGTCAAAGCCTCTTAACTAAACAGTCGATGAACCTACCTACTTTAGTAGGTATGATTAGAATCTATCCTCTTCAAAGGTTCCATAAAGAATAACGTTACCATGTCTTTTGTTTACACGTCAAAAAAAGATGTCAGTCAGCCGAATGAAAAACCGCAGTAAAAAACCATTCAAAAACGGCCTATCGATTGACCTGAATCCGGTCTCTTTGAGTCAGGGATGCACCCGCAAGCACTATTCATTGAGAACCCTCGAGTATCGCTTGCATCTGTCGTGCCAAGTGACGTCAGCGGCGATAAACCTCGACAACTTGACTCTTTTTGTGAAGTCGGGATGTCGATTTTATTTTTCAGTGCAGTTTATCTGGAAAATGTAGTACATAAAGACAGCGTCAAAAAGATGTGTAGCTATATCGTCAAGAATAATTAATTTAGTTGTGTACTATCTTGGTTCCATAATATTGTATCAATGTGGATTGGATTATAGTCGTATATTTAAAATTGATGTAATTTGTTTTCTTAAAGTTCTATCAATGTTATTATTAGGTTTATGTAAAGATTAAATGTAACAATTTAACAGTGACAGCGTAGTAGCTGTCAGGGCAGTTTGAGCGATCCAGTCGTTATCGTTATGGAACACAGATTGTAGACAATGAAATGAATTCTTATCGATGTACACATACCTACTTACATTTTGTTGAGGCTGACTGTTTACAATAGGTATGGAGTTAATGTTCTGGTATGTATTGCGGCTATTAGAACTCCCTTTAACTGGTTACTATGTGAAACTATCTGAAAAAAACACAATCACAAAATATTCTGTAGTCTTTTTCAGTAAGTAATCGTTATCTTTCAAAGATCTGTAGACTGAGATTATTTCACTAAACCCATTAGAGAGGAGTAGCCAGTTATCTCTGAAAATGGAAAACATTAAAGCATAAAACGCGAAAGTATATTCCCAACAGCTCCCGCCACAAACCGGCGCTTCTAGCGGAAACGGTTCTCGTTCCCGCCCAGCCCATGAGGGCGAGTCGAAACTTCTAGAACATTCTATAAACCCTTCTTTTGACATTAGCCGTGTGACGTCCGCAACTGGGCTGCGCATCGAAAAAAAACCGGCCCAGTGCGAGTCGGACTCCCGAACGAAGCGTTCCGTAACGGGGGCTCCCATACAACAAACGTGATTTTTTTGCCCTTAAATATTTATTTTATTCTGTTTTTTTGTATTTGTTGTTATAGCGGCAACAGAAATACATCACCTGTGAAAATGTCAACCGTCTAACTATCACGGTTCATGAGATACAGCCTGGTGACAGACGGACAGACAGACGGACGGACGGACAGCGGAGTCTTAGTAATAGGGTCCCGTTTTACCCTTTGGGTATGGAACCCTAAAAAAGGGATTCTCTGTTATACAATTTACGAAACTTTATCTTCGCCCCGAAGCCTATTGTTTTGATATAATTATGTATAGGTTACTAGAAATAAAGCACTTACAGTACAAATGTGTGTATGTTAAAAACTATTATTTTTGGCTTTTCTTCCTACAAGTTCCACAAGTAAGGGTCGTTTGTAAGTTGGATAAAATTTACAGCTGTTTGACATCGCCCCTGTGGCCTAATGGATAAGGCATCGGCCTCCTAAGCCGGGGATTGTGGGTTCGAGTCCCACCAGGGGTACACGACGCTTTTTTTTATTTCATACTCGCTTTTTTTCGTTACCTACTGCAATTTTTTAATTGATAAATAAAATTAAAAACATTTCATTGTACAAAAAATTGTTATGATATTCAATAAACATTAGATATTTAAATTTAGGCACTACTTATATAGATTGTTCCTAATATTTCAGACATGAATGAATACCTCGCATTTCTCCGTTATAAAATGAAAAAAAAAATCGCTTTTAGCGATAAGACCGCCCATTGTGTCACCTTATGGTTAATTTCTACATTTATATCTGTAATTTTTATGGTGTACATAATAAAGAGTATTCTATTCTAATATTTTTCTATATAGAAAAATCAAAGCGAATCTGCTTATTGTTACGCATTTTAATGTTTCGAAGTAATAATAGATTTACTTTTGTTTCTTCATTAGAAATGAGAAGCAAAATGAACTGTCCAAGAATTAGGAAATAAAGTTTTTCTTTTCATAAGTAAATTCAGCTAAATAATAAGTATAGTACAAAAACCTGGCGTATATAATACTAAATGTAATTTTGGCTCTACACCTCTTTTGTGAAAAATAACTACATGTCTCCAAATTCTTCAAAAGGATTATTCAAAATCAAAAACCCCGTGAATCAGACTCTAATTCATTATATGTATAAAATATTATTTAATATTTGAACGTACAATAATTCATCCGACGTTTTCATGTACTTTACGACTTATCGTATTTTACGCACACTACCACACCAGCAGGTAGGTGGAGTACAATGTATGTATGTATAGGGTGTAATCAAATGATTCTGCCTAAAGTTTAATGGCCGACCACATGTACCAACGAGGTGCAGGTATATTGAGGCGTGCGTGTGCGTATCGCCGCGTGTGTGCGTACGCCGTCTGCGACCTTGGCGAGGGTCGTCTGAAGCCTGAAATTTCGACTGAATCACAGCGTGTGGCGCTCGGGGAGGGGCAGGGGGGCTAAAAGGAGATGGGCAGAGGTCGATATTCAAATTTTAATCACAGAACAATGCAACACTTTTAATTTTTTTGATTGAATCCTCATTTTGATTTTTTTTTATGCGGTTGTAGCTTTTGTATTTATTATTTGTATTGAATTTCAACGTCTGGTGATAATTGAAAATATTTATTTTGAAGAATAGGGAATGTGCTTATTATAAATTTCAAGTTGGTTTATGTTTTTTTTCCTCATAGATCGAATCCTCCAACAATCCTGATGGGACAATGCCAGTCTGCCACAACCGCAAGGCCCATCTTGGCATGCGGATTGGTAATGTGAACATCCGTTAACAACGTAATAGAGACAGATGAAAGTTGCTACGCATTTTCCTAACTTAGTGTAGTTAGAAAATTAAAATTACAATATCCAGGGACTACCTCTGCCGTCAGAAAAAAATAGGGAGCAGGTAGAAAGGTTGCCCTATAGCTATGCTTATTTATTCCAAATAGGTTTAACCTAGGGCAGACTTGTGTCCACATCATATACAGTGAATAATTTTATGCAAAACCCTCTATAAACTAAAAATACAATTTTCAAGTTCAATTTCACCAAAAATTGAATCAATACAGCTCCAATATACAAACAGCGAATCCTTCTAAATGCGTCCTTTGTATACTGTAATGGAACACTCAAATTTAAATCGAAAATGGAGTACCGTAAACAAATTCGAAACTCACAATAAAACGGTTTTCGATTGGCGACAAACAAGGAAGACGGAACCCTTAAAATACTACAAAGCCTTAAAAAAAAATATGTAGGTACGAAAAACTTCAGAAATAAGTGTAATAATATAAAAAATATAAAAAAGCAGCAGAAATAAAGGTTGATTAAACACGGACAGTTGCCATGTCAGTAACTGATGTGAGCTTGAGCCTTTCTAGATTAATATTCCTAGTAAAAACACTGAACTGTCTTCAAAATACAACTAGCAAGTTCATGCTAGTCACTGTACCGGCTTCATTACTGTCCGCGTATTTTGACGATCTAACATTGGATTTTGATTAAATAGATTGGCTTGGCTTGGCTTGTGGCTCCCCCCATATTGGATTCCATGGCTTGATCCTATGACCATTAAAGAGCTTAACACAAATCTAATGGTAATCCGTTTATAGAAGCCTGTTCGGTGATTAAAGTTTTAAATGGTAGGATGCCGAACAGCTCATTGTAAATAGACATTTATAACGACCCTTGAAGGACTTTACTATTTGCAAACTTTCCTAATTAAATTTCTTAGCGTGACATGAAATGGAATTTCTATTCTTTTTTCGGGATCTACGGAACCTTCGTCAATTTTACACGTCGAAACAGAAATTCAATAGTTCTATCTAGAAACTAATAGAGACCTCAATTTAATGTTTTCATAGCTGTCACGCCAACTAAAAAGCGCAGACTTTCACTAACTCCATTAGCGCAAAAACTTAGGACATAGGTACCTTGGTACACTTCAGGACCTACATCAAACCATTTCTGTCTGTCACTTCAGCTTTTCAATGAATTTAACATTGTAACAACATTGTCTCTTCCAATTTTCCATACTTCCACTCCATTATCAACTCTAACATAAATTGAATAAAGTTCCAATTTAAATGCTGAAGACTTCTACGTCAAAATATTGGTCGACTACTAGAGTTAGGTTCGGTCGACCTCTGAGGACGGCCACTGAACGCCTATGACATTGGCCGGGACACGGGTAGGCCCCACACCTCCTAAAATATGCCTCTTACTTGCACTCCCTTAACGATCCACCCCCAAAGAGTGGGAGGAGGAGGGTGAATTTCAGAAAAATCGTCGCTGGCAGACGCATTGTATGCGTTGAGTTAGGGGGGGGGGGGGGGAGGATCAGAGCCCATTTAGCTGTATTTTACGTTAAAAATAAACCTATGTTACTAAAGTACCTACCTGCGTAGTCCCTAGATTTCTAGCGTTGCTATCTTTTTTTATTTTACGTACATTTTACACGAGCCATTAAATTATTCATGATGATAAATGATACGATTTTTTTATTTTACAAGGGAATGCCTATTACCGGGAGGTCGATCAACCATAATAATGTAAGTTTTATATATGTTTATTTTTCATTCAAAAATCTTTGCTTCAGGGATTGTTCAATCGTGCTATCAGAACTTTAGAATATTTTGATACTTTGTTCATTCATTGATTACTAAATGTAGGTAATTCTCTTATTTTCAATGGGATCCCTCATGGGTCTTATAAAAGTCCCGACGCACTATGTGCCAAACTTATTCTATTTATAAACAAAGTAGGTAGGTACTATCCTATTGCCCTGTAGGCCTTTTCAACTCGCACTATTTACCAGAGAATAGAATAGAAGAAAGGTTTACGTGCAAATTTTACTTATATAAACAATATAATTTTAAACTCAATTTATTTTTATGATTAGGCAGATAGCTTCTGAGCATAGTTTGGGTGACTATCTCGATGCCCGCTGTGACTTTTTATGCAGTGAAGGTTGAAAGTGTCAATAAATTAATTAATACTTAAAATAGCCTATATGTACCGTGAAAATAAAACCACCCCTTCTTCGCTCGTGGGTCCCGTTAAATGGCTCTATGGGATTGAATACATCAGCTATTGTACCTCATTAGTACCGAATCAATAACAAACTAAGTATGATCATCAATCTAAAGAACATTACAATAATCCCTAATCAAGTAGAGCCATGTTCTCAGCAGTGTATGTTTACGATGCGTTCATTTGATTACAATGTAAAAGTAAGCAAACGAAATAGTTTAGACTTATTCGTATTTAAGCGCTCACTACCGGAGTTGTTTGGAACTAAATCGACATCTACACTAACGCCATCTATTGAAGATACAACAAACTTTTTAAGTTGCGCGGCCACCATCGCATTCAACAGTATCTGTATTCCCTACTAGATGGCCCGCATAACTACATTTAAAGTAAACAAAAAAGTCAAAGGTCTTCGGGGATACCTCGCTGGTCCAACGACATCTGCAGCTTAAGTAATGTTACAGCTATTTTATGCTATTATGTTATTGCTATGTTATGTTGGATTGGATAATGGAAAATTTCGACAGTGGTCGAAAATCTAGTGTAGTGTAGCTACATATCGGCCCCTCTTATATTCCTCGGATCAGTGCCAATTGCATTAAATCGACTTATTGCGTTGTTGGATGGTCGATACGCCGAGAAGGGATGACAGTCGACTAAGTTGCAGACGGTGGAGAAGTCCAAGATCTTAAATCCTTGGACAAGTCTGATCAATACGTACCGGCTCCAATTTCTATGATTGTACCCATGTGATCTATCGAAGGCAGACTCAGACTTATCTGCTTCAACGGGAAGGCAAACCTAACAAACGAAGTTGGAATAATAAATGGTATTCCCATGTACTGTAGTGTATTTGAGCACGGCACAGTATATTAATAAACCATTTTAAGGTCATTAGTGCAGCGACCGTTATCGCTAAATGGATATGTGTAATAAGGATATATGGGTTAGTCATCAGCTCGTCGTGTCACCTTATTTGGGACTCCAAACAAAGAGCCGGATATAATGACAAAAACTGTGTCTAAAATGTCCAAGTCACGAACGTACCTTTAATTAACGTTACCTTTAGCTTAGCTATGCCAAAAGACAATACACTGAATGGATTTGAGCTCTTCTAAATCCAAATTACGTTTAAGTAACAGCTACCAAACACTATGATAGAGGTTTTAATTGACCAGCCACTCATCCACCCCACAGTAAATAATAATATCATGTCATCTCATGTTCAGGAGTCAATATTATGTCATGTTCGTGAACGGGCGTCGTCAATAAGGACTGGTAATCTCTCAGCTGCCATGGCTTATTTTAATTTAATTTAATATTTGAATTGTTTTTGCATTTTTATCCGACTTCAAAAAAAGAGGAGGTTCTCAATTCGACTGTATGTTTTTTTTTATGTGTGTTTGCTCAGAACTCTTTTCTAGGTGAACCGATTTTGATGATTCTTTTTTTATTTGAAATTTTTTATCAAGATCTTACGCGTACTTTTTGAGTTATCCTTAATAATGCGTATTTTTTCCACTAAGCTTAGATAGATGATGTGTTAATAACTTCCTGTCATTGTTTTTATTTACATATCAAGTAGTGGTATCCGAATTTGTGTGGGGTTGGTACCACAACTAAAAAGTGAAAAATAAAAAAACTTTCGTACTTACAAAAAAACAATCGATTTCCAAAAAAAACACAAAAAATGTGAACAATACTTTTATTACGGACGCTTTTAACGTTCTGCATCGTTCTCACATGCATAACTTCAACATAAATGAAGTAACCAAGATTTTGTAACCATATTTTGATTTAAAAGAGTGTCCGTGGAGTTTCCTGCCCGTTCTTCTCCATAGGTACCTACCTACTACGCTTTGGAATGGGCAACTAGCTTCATCTTTCTGACCGACCGACCCCTTGACAATTCAAAAGTGCCTGTAATTGGTTTATTTGTAATAAATGCTTTGAGTTTGAGTTTGAATTTAAGCATCCTGTAGGAATGATTATGTTCACATACAATCTGGAGGACGAAATCAGGTGGATAATATACAACAACGAAACTTTTAGATTTGCTGCGGGATCTAGAAGTTGATCAATAACTTAAACCAATATACAATCAATTCTTAATTATTGACTCCAAGGATAGATTCTGATAATCTAATGCTCGGACAATACCTATGCAGTGATGCGTACAGATTTTAGCAAAGCATTAAAATGCACGGCCATAATTAGATGACACTTATTAAATATTTAATTAGATTTCATATAATTTCGATGGCGGCACTTTTATACGTATGCCTAACATCAAAATGACCGATGAAGCTACGGACGATTAACTTTAATGTAAACAACGGACGTCGTTTAGTACTCTCTGCTATTAGAAAATATACCCTGATAGCTTAATATTTTTAATAATGACTAATTTTTTGCCTTAAATTGGCAAATGATGTATTCGAGTTAATTTTGTTGTCTTAAACGCTAGATATCATCACGCTACAATACGGTTCATTTAGCTACTTTTAATCCCTATTTTCTACCATACTACTTCAAAATTCCTATCTTGGGATTTCGTACCTCAAAAGACACTAAATGCTTGAAAACACGTGGACACTGCAAGTCAGGCTGGTCCACAAACTTAAGGTCGCTCAGCGCGCTATGGAGCGGGCTATGCTCGGAGTTTCTTTGAAGGATCAAAACCAGGAATGAAATTATCCGGAAAAGAATCGGAATTACCGACATAGCTTGCAGAGTAAGCAAGCTGAGATGGCAGTGGGTTGGCCATGTTTGTCGAAGGACGGATGGCCGGTGGAGCAGATGACTCCTGGAGTGGCGACCGCGTATCTGCATTCGTTGCAATGTGTGGGACGCCCTCAGCTAGATGGACTGACGACCTTAAAAAAGTGACTGGGCAGACTAGATGCGTTAGGCGGAGGACAGAATGTTGTGGCGCAGCCTGGGAGAAGCCTATGTCCAGCAGTGGACTACGATAGGCTGAGTTGACTGATTGAGAAAACAAGTAGGTTCAAATACTTAATCAATGCAATAGGCGGGTTGATCACGACCTTACTGGCCTTAACGTGGATCCATTCCTAACGAATACTTCAGTTACTAACGCAGTGCTGTTGAAGAACGAGACGTTTATTCCCTCTAACATTGTAGTAGTTTAACTTATTGAAACCTATAACCCGACAGCCTTCAACGCAAGAGTGCCTTACCTCATCCATAACTTTCCATCAGACGAGATCGTGATCAAGAGCCGTAATAAAAATAAATAAATGGTATCTTCAGACTTAAAATACATTAAACATCATAATTCTTGTATGGCCGCTCAAAATCTAGCGATGGTACGCACCTCATGATCTACAGATTAAAGTATAGTGACGTAATAGCGGAGTGGAGTTTCGCAAACGAGCGTCGTCGGTGCGCGGGCGCCGACTCAACCTTATGCAACACTTTCTTTGGAACAGACCCGATTACCCCTACGTCATGTTAGTAATGTGTTGTTTATTTAGGTCATCATTTAATAGTTGATGGTGAGTTAAAAAAACAACTTTACTAATAAAGGATAGCTGTCACGATATTCATAAGTACCTATAATTCCGTTTTTTTTCTTCATTGTCTGCGAATATGCTGTAAATTCTATGAAGAATCTTTTTCGGTTATTATCGTACGATCTGGGTGGCTCGATGACAAAAACCCTTATGAATTCTAAGTACATACACACGATCCGTAGCCAAGTGTCTTGAAGATACAAATGTCTCAAGAGGCTGTCTTTTTCCAGCTGTAGATCCAGCACAACCACCTGCTTCTAATGATGGGCTAGGTCCTGACTTACTAGACAGTCCATCAACAGTATACATATATTTTGACTTCATAAATCTAATATATGATCTTGTCATTAAAATACATACAAGCCAGTAATAGGAATATGACTAAGGCAAATAAAGTATGTCTCAGACCTCAGATTACTGTCCAGACATGTGTAACATCCAGGTTCCATTAAGGTCAGTCATGATGGGTCTCGTGTTGTCAATCTTCTCGACCAATTTCATAGCATGACTCATATAGGTACCTACTTAATTCCTAAAAGTGATTATCTTGTTAAGACATGAAGATTGAAGGCGGAAATTAGGGCAGCAGAAAGAAGATCACGATTCACGATCAGTATAATGACCATAAGGACGTCCTGCTTCATTGTTTTATCTGGAAAATTTAGAATGAGGAACAGAAAATATAAACTGTCTCCCATGTTGTTCTTGTTTCAAAGATTACGCACCCTTTCATTAACTTTGGCTGTTGTCGAAGAGGTAAGTTTTCGTGTCTTTCAGCGTTTGCTCAGCTAATGCAATGACTGAAGGTAAGAAAGGTATCTTGGCCCCATCCAATGAAAGATATAAGCCATAGAATTCCAAAATATTATAAGCAGAATATATATACATTTGGCAGATTAAAATTTCGAGAATGCAAAAAGTGTCAAAATTGTAGTAAAAAGCAGGTCGAGTTATGTGAGACAACATTTAAGAGGTGCGTTAAGTTTCACAAATGCATAATTCAGACAAGTCTTCTTAAATAAAACTGCACTACGCAACTATCACCAGCATAAAGTCACCACAAACGCTTCAGATTTCACAAGGTTTCAAAAGGTTCTATTTCTGATCTATTGTAAGCACTCTGAAATATTCCCCATTTCTACAAAACTTGATATTGCAACCTATTTGAAGTAAATGTCAAACCATAAGGAACTAGTCCGAAATGCCATGAATCTTCTATCAACCGCATAAAGCTCGTTGCACACGTATTGTGACGGATCCGCTACCTATATGGAATGCAATAGAGAGGTGATGACGTAACACGATCGTTAGCTACCCGCCGTGTGTACATAATCTTATGAAGAAACATAGCATTTATGTAATCAATAACAGATGAGATTTATTCAGTTTGTTTGTTAGAAATTAAGAGTTTGGAGGGTTGCCTGTTATAACTGTTGATTGAACGGTATCTGGGAATCAAGAATATATAGATTAAATTATAAGAAATATATATTTAATATATGTACTCGTATATTACAAATCCGCTTGCATTGTCTTTCATGAAACCGTAAGACGATATTATTTAGGTCTGCAAGTAAAAAAAACTTATCAGTATACATACAGGGTGTAAAAAGACATCACATAGCCATCAACTATGCATTCTGTACATCAAAGTAAGTGATAATGCACAAAAATAATTGCTAGGGAAACGAATTTTATTTTTGGTGTGAAAATTTGCTGTTTGCGGTAGTGCGCAATGAAACACACGCAAAACACTGTGATCATGCGTTCATGCAACGGTACAGGGGTCGTGGGGGTACTTAAAGTTGTGTTATAAAATAAAAAAACTTGTATTCGTATAAAAACCTAAGTAAAAGTTGGAATTTTGACCTTGAATATCTCCGTAATCAGAAGGTTCCTAGGTATGGTCCAGTACAAAAAAAAATACAATGACGGAGAGTACAAGTGACTCCCGGCTTCGTTAAGAGTCTTTTTACATCCGTTATACCAACTACGAATCTTTTCCTAGTAGGTACTTAAGACAAAATTTGTAATCAGTTTTTTTTTTAAATAGACATAGTTTTACCGACTGCTTGGCACCATTTTTCAAGGCCTCTCAATGATATAATTGTATAATCAGATTGAAATTTTATAATTTATATCCTACCAAAGATCACCCAATACGCCTCGAAATAGGAATTTCGGCCATTGACATCTTTATGTAAATCTGCCTACATCTGCGGATGATTCAACACGTGTCTCAAGATTACCACTTTCAAGACCACCTGTATGATCTCTACCTACCGGATCTAACGTACCTACGTTCAGCTTGATAGCCTTTGATTTATATTAACCAAGAGCGGATGGGTTGTCACAGTTCTGTACATTTATAGTTAGCAATACAAAGACTAGCCCCTCAATTACAATTTGAATCATTATTTGGTTTGCCAGCTCTCAGTATTGGATAGTCCGTAGTTCCATAAAAAACATAAGGTAGACAGAAGTAATGTTGTAATACTGGCTGTAGTGGACGCCTTAAATTCTTTGATCTACATAGAACAAATTCGTAATATATGTTAATTCTCTTGTCATATTTAAAAATATATATCAAAGATGTCACTAGCCCATCACATATTTTTTTATTTAGGTATTAATATAGCTTATTTTTCAACAAGTAACCTTTATACAGACCAATGGGTATAGTACCAGTCTATTATTGTCCCACTGCAGGGAAATTTTCGTTGATCACCACCATGATGGGTTGGCGATTTCAGATTTATAACCTAACTAATATTATAAATGCGAAACTAAGTTTGTTTGTTACGCTTTCACGCTAAAAAGGCTGAATGGATTTGGATGAAATTTGGCACACAGATACACCATGACCTGGGTAAGGACATAGGCTACTTTTCATCCTGAATCGCAGACGAAGTCAAGGGCAACAGCTAGTTAACTATAAGTCCAGGAACGGTGTTAGTAGTATCCAAGATAAACTCGGAAAGTGCATACAAATTGAAAAAGTCGCACGGAGCCATCATGACATTACAGGCCAGTTATAATAATCAAAAGGGAAAGAATATAAACTGGACTCATAAATAAAATAGGTATCTGGCATAAATAAATAGAAAATAAATTTTCTCGTAAAATGGATATCTTTTACAGACCTTGAAATCGTAGTGTGCAAATGAATTTAAGCTCAGACAAATTGAAACGAGAACAACCTTTTTGACTCCAAATAAAAATAAAAACGAAATAACTCCTAAGAAATTGATTATGGCCAATTTCGTTTTTATATCGATGAGTGTCATAGACAAGCAGGCTGTGCGGTGATGCCATAATAATACCAGTTTGGGTACAAAACATAAAAAAATTAAGTATCAATTAAGTCTAATATAATTATGTACCCAACTCGTTTATCTAAGATGAAGACACTTGCTGTTCCAAAAGTAACAAACTACTTTGGTAAGCGCACAAGAAAGTACGTAGTACCAACATTATTGAATACCTACCTACCTAGACTAGAGTCAAGAGCAAACCCATCTAAAATAAAAAAATAAAAATAAAAAGTGGGCTACCCCCAGAACTGATATCGCATGTCAAGTCAAAGGACCAACTTAAAAGGAGTTTTACAAAAACATTGTCTCTCATTATGTCCAAGCTGTGTTTGTAACAAATCTCAAGTTTGCTTATATGCCTTTTGTAAAAGGTGAGATTTTTGATCTCGACTGTAAATAATTATATTATTTTATAGTTTACTTAGCTTAAATTTTACCAAAATAATTTTCAGAATTTCAAAATGTTGTTAGAAGAGAACAACTGCTGACAAACTGTTATGCAATTTGGCAGACTATAAATAATGTTATTGTTAATAAAGTTTTTGAATAACAGAAAAAAAAAGTGTTAAACTCCATAATAAAAATCAAATATCTACCAGAGCTGTATTACCATTTTTTGTCTGAGAGAACAGGCACATAAGAACCCTTTTTCCAGTGAAGGGCGGCACGCCGAGGTATTGCATTTGTAACTGGTTGATAACAGGCATAACATCAGTTGGGTCATCTACCTATATAGCAGAGCATTTATGTACATACTAGACACAAATATGAAAGGGAAAAAGCACACTTCATTAATTGACAAAAACATGTCTGATCGCCATAGCAAGAACTCTGTCTCAAGACCTCATGGAGATGCGACAGAAGTCCAATCACAGGTGATTTGAGTCTTCTCCGAACATAACGAATTGTCAATGGCACACTTCCACTTTTATTGCTCAGTATTTACTTTTGCACGACTCATGATGCGAAGCATCAGAGAGTGCTTTACGATCGAAAATTTTTTTTCGCCTCATTTTGGCGGCAATTTTTATTATTATAGCCTTGTTAGTTCACGGAATCAAGATATTTTGCATACTATTGTCGAGATAATTTAATGGAGATTAATTTCATACTTTTTAAAAATTGTTTTACTGCAATAGAATTGGAAAAAACACCAAAATAGGTCAAAAAAAATTCCTGTCCGTCATGTGTGAAACCCGGAAACACTGTAACTTGTGAAAAAAACCATTATTTGAGTAAATTTTTTTTTTTTAAATTCTAATCGACGATTGTAGGTCACTGAATGCGAATGATTAATTAATTCAGTGTCGTTTAATTGCAATGAATATAAAACGAACACTACAAGACTGTATATCTATATATATCCATAGAAAATTAACATATGGATGGTGATATATCTATAGATATTATGTACATTTATTCCACCAGGGGCGCTTGTGCAGTACCTTCTTCCTACTACAGCTGTTTTTTCGGCAATTAATTTTGAACGACTTATGTTTTTTTTTTTTTTATATTTCATAATTAAATGAGCATTATGAGTCGTGCACTTTTGGATTTTCCAAATTTTTTCTACATTTAAATGTGGCAGCATGCGTAACTTTGATATATAATAGTTCGATGAAAGCGCTGTTCATCAAAGTTTATCAAGCTTTACGCATGCTGTCATCTTTATTTTGTAACTGTGTATTGTATTTATCGGCAACATGATTTTCTTTTTCGCTTTCATTAAATTCATAATGAAAATTTATTTATTCAAACTAGGCTGAGAATAAGCACATTTTGAACATTAAATTTACATAAGACAGTTTCCAAAACGCCCGCGCTTGCCCACTTCCTAGTGATTTAGCTGAGAAGATGAAGTGGCGCAACAAACTCCTCAGCTCAGCACAGCTGTCTGTTCAGTAAGAATTTGATTCTATACAATAGTAAGTATATACATTACAAATCACAAAACATTAAATTAAATGAATTGCCATATGTCAGCTAGCATACGCCAATATGCCAACAAAACATTAAAAACTATACTCAAGCAGAAATAAATACTAAAAACGTAAACAGAACATAATACCTAAATAAAAACCTCCAGGCATAAAGGGCGACCACGCTTACATATGCAATGCTGTATTAGCTGTAACTGTAATATAGCTGTAACTTAAATTCACTGTTACTGAATTATTATATTACATCAACTCCATAAAAAGTAAAACACATTCCTGTCCTTCCCAGTCCTTTCCTCATTCGTGACATATTCTATGAGACTTTCACTTCCTCCTGATATCGGCTTCTGCATCGTTATTTAGTGAGCTACTTACTAAGGCTAATGCTCTAGGTATCACTGTTCTATCTTTGACTGCTTGTCTGGCACATTTTGCATTGTTACCTTTCTCCTTACTATGTATAAGAAGGAAGCTGTTGGGTTTTGTTTTTGTATTTGCTACTGCATTTAGTTTTTTTTTTATCGTTATCTGCATATTTATTATAGTGCTGATTTTCGTTAATAGTGGCAAAAGCTTTCTTAAGAATTAAGCTTGCTACCACATCAAATTAAACGTGTGCATAACTCCAGCTTCCTCATATGTGATAGAATAATTCTACCTATGCCAATAGTTAAGGCATAATAGCTGCAATCAAAGTTCCCAGTCTTAATTTAGCTGCCACAAAAACTTCGTTAATATGAGTCGTTTACTGTGTGTTAGCTGGAGTGACGTCACCCCAGCTTCCTCATTCAATACAGGCAAACCAGTGAGGTTAGGGTTTAGGACTATAGGCAGTAAAATAAGGCATAATAGCTGCACAAGGAACGAAAGAACCGAACGATAATACTTAAAAAGTGTTGAAACTACGATCAAAAAACGTGTGTGTAAGCTGGAGTGACGTCACCCCAGCTGCTCATGTCATATCTTCCAAACGAAAGAAGATATGATTATGTATTATATATAAAAAAAATAAGGCATAATAGCTGCCATCGGCAGCAAAATTTTCAAATCTCTGGTCATAATACTCTATGAGTTATTAAGCCGACATATATGTGTAAGCTGGAGTGACGGCACCCCAGCTGATCATGTCATATCTTTTGAACGAAAGAAGATATGATTAAGTACTATAGCTCAAAAATTAAGGCGTAATAGCTGCCATAGGCAGCAATTTTTTCAAATCTTTAGGGCTTGTAGTTTCCACGTAATAATCAAAAAAACAGTTTTCGCGCCAAAACAATCAAATTATTGCTTCGGAGGAGTTAAGGAGCGGCGTTGCCGTTCCGTGCGTACATTATTGCAACCAAGTTTGGACTTAACAGGCATTCTATTAGAAGTCATTTTAACCTGCGCTTAAAATAATTTTAATTTTGTATATTGAAGATATAGACTGAGAGCCGACTGAACTTTAATGGAACTATGAATCCAATATTAAAATGTAGATTCTTATCAACTTTAGACGACGAGAGAACTACTATTATTGTTTTTTTTGTGACTTTTTCTCTGTAGTTCGGTTAAGGTGGATGCGCAAAGGTAGCCCGCGAAATTATACTTTTGTTACGTTTTTTTGCAATTTACAGGTCCTTGTCAGGTTACATCTTGATCAAATAAGATTCGTGACCATAAAAAATATGTATAAATAGACTTAGAGTCATTATACATCTCTCTATGTTAGAATTGACCTATTGAGTGACTTTTTCTTGAAATCGTGACAATTAAGAACAATTCTATACAATATAGAAATCTAAAGCTAAAAATCTAAAGCAACATCGAATCAGAACAAATGTCATTAAAAAAAGAGATGGCTCAAAGACCAATGCCCCAATGCCTAAAAAACAGTTGCATTTATCTGTGGACATATCTTTTACTGCGCAAATCAGCTGTCAATAGTCAGTTTTGAATTCTAAATAATAAAATCACATTTCGGTGGTACCACTGTGTTGTGGTGTTTGTGAGTGAGAGCGAGGTTATATGATGTTTATTACATGTCATAACAATAAAACTTCTATTGTGTCTTGTTTACCGTAACAAATATGGCTTTACAGAATTATACTCATTAGAATCAGCAATACATCTCTATAAGTTCATATTACCCTATTGAATGACTATTTCATGAAATCATGACATTTGAGGGCAATTCTAGCTTAAGGAGTTGTATTGCTGATTCTAATGATTAAAATTCTGTAAAGCCATATTTGATACGATCGCGAATCATATTGAAATCACCATACAACCTGTTACTCACCTGCAAATTGCAAAAAACGTATGAAAATTTAAATTTCGCGGGCTACCTTGGCGCATCCCCCTTAATGAAAAGGAATAGTGCAACCAAAATTACGGCGAAGTGAATTCTTTCGTGTGACGCACTTTACCTGCTTAGAAGATTTTTCATCGGATTCTAAAGAAATACTGATCATGTTTTATCTGATTTCAAAGACTGTAAATTATCCCAAATATGTGATTTATGATAAAAAATATACGAAATTGTTACACTTAGTTTTTTTTTTAAATTTCACCTATGTTTAAACACACAAAATGAATATAAAAAACCTCAATACTTACAAAGTACGATTAAAGTGTATAGCCGGCTCCCAGTCTATAATCTAGTTCAAACTACTTCAAAATTTTAATATAGCGCACGGAACGGCAACGCCGCCGCCGCTCCTTAACTCCTCCGAAGCAATAATTTGATTGTTTTGGCGCGAAAACTGTTTTTTTGATTATTACGTGGAAACTACAAGCCCTAAACATTTGAAAATTTTGCTGCGTGTGGCAGCTATTACGCCTTAATTTTTGAGCTATAGTACTTAATCATATCTTCTTTCGTTCAAAAGATATGACATGATCAGCTGGGGTGGCGTCACTCCAGCTTACACATATATGTCGGTTTAATAACTCATAGAGTATTATGACCAGAGATTTGAAAATTTTGCTGCCGATGGCAGCTATTATGCCTTATTTTTTGATATAGAATACATAATCATATCTTCGTTCGTTTGGAAGATATGACATGAGCAGCTGGGGTGAACTCCAGCTTACACACACGTTTTTTGATCGTAGTTTCAACACTTTTTAAGTATTATCGTTCGGTTCTTTCCTTCCTTGTGCAGCTATTATGCCTTATTTTACTGCCTATAGTCCTAAACCCTAACCTCACTGGTTTGCCTGTATTGAATGAGGAAGCTGGGGTGACGTCACTCCAGCTAACACACACTAAACGACTCATATTAACGAAGTTTTTGTGGCAGCTAAATTAACACTGGGAACTTTGATTGCAGCTATTATGCCTTAACTATTGGCATAGGTAGAATTAATCTATCACTTATGAGGAAGCTGGAGTTATGCACACAATTAAACTGGATTTAAAACGAGTCAAATAAAATCAAAATATTTTATTTCACATAAACCAACATGGGCACTTATGAAACGTCAGAAGCTAGGTTCACGGTTCCAATTGGTTGTTTCCTATGGAGAAGAGCCGGCAAGAAACTCCACGGTTACTCTTTTAAAAATAAGGGTCTTTTACAATATTCAAATTACTGTGTTGATAGATATGGGAGGACGGTGTAGGCCTGTCAACAAGTAACAGGTACTCAACAAAATATAAATAGGTCTACAAATATATAATGTCAAATAATGAGATTATGTCAAAGAAGTAAGCAAAAAGAAACAAAAAACTTCGTAATTTGGGAACAGTTAATTTACATTTACTTAGTGATGCCGTTAATGTGGTACCAGGGAAGCCACATGTGCAGAAGGAATTATTGCCAAACTTCCTTGTCTTCAACTTATAATATGCATTTTTGATAAGTATACGTTTGATGAGGGTTTTGAACTTTCCATCGCTGAGTTCTGTAACTGACTTTGGCAACTTGTTATAAAAGCGGATACTGTTTATAAGAAATATCTTGCTTGTTTTAGTTAATCTAAATTTGGGTATTACAATTTAATTTTTGCTACGTGTATTTATATTATGGATATCGCTTCTTATTTTGAAAAGTCCTTAGTTTCTGCGAACATACAAAATACTTTCTAAGATATAAAGAGAAGGCAGAGTTAGTATATCAATTTCTTTGAATTTGTTTATATGAAACTCGCGAGGACCCATTTTATAGATCGCACGGATTGCCCTCTTTTGTAAAATGAAAATTGAATTTACGTCAGCTGCCGATCCCCACAGCAGAGCGCCATAAGACATAATACTGTGGAAATAAACAAATTATACTAACCTAGCAGTGGCTTTAACAGTCAACTGCCTTATTTTTCTTATTGCATATGCAGCTGAACTTAATTTACCTGAAGGAGCTGTAGTGTGGGCGCCCCATTTGCAATTTTGAATCTAAAGTAATTCCTAGAAATACAGTTTCCGTAATAACATCTAGTTTCTTGCCATCAAGTTTTAAATTTAGACCCACTTGGGGTACATTAGGTAATGGAAACTTAAGACATTTAGTTTTGTTCGCATTAGGTAAAAGATTATTAGCTGCGAACCATTTCGAAAGATCCGCCAGACTATCGTTCACATGTAAGACATCCGCATATTTTCTATCTATTTCAAAAATAAGAGAAGTGTCATCAACGAATAAAATTATATCCGATAAGTTAGCCATCATGTAAGGCAGGTCATTAATATAAACTAGAAATAGAATAGAATAGAATAGAATAGAATATTTATTGAATAAAAACGTTACAAAAAGGGTACACTTAGTCAATAGTAAGATTTGTCAAACAATAATTAATAATGCTTAAAAATAAACTAAAGCTAAAATATGTTTAGAACAGGTGCAAGTAATGATTGTTCGGAATTACAATGTAAGGTAGCGACCTACCCGATCTAGGTTAATTCAAACCTGTGTTTCAGGCCATCACTTTACAATTCAATTAAATTGGAACACTCAAATTTAAAGTAAAATTGATATAAAATGTATTAACAACTATGAGAAAAAGCATATTGGTACATTATTATCTAAAACTAAACCTATGTAAATATACAAAAGTAAATATTTACGAGGGACTAAATTATCATCATGACAAAATTTCTAGAAGTTTTTCTGTGTCTGTGTAGTTGAGTAGCGCTAAATGCTCTGATAACATTTTACTACATTTTTTATAACTTATACTATAGAAGCTAAGTAACTTGTTGAGCCTATTATACAGAAAAGGTCCTAAAAACACATAAAATCTATTTGCAAACGCATGTCTAGTTTGAGGCTTTATGCAAACCAAGTCCTTCCTTCTCTTGTCGGATGGTACTGGATCAAAAGGAAGTGCAGTGTGCTGGTGTAATATTATACTTAGTATAAATAATTGCCTTACTGTTAGTACATTACATTCTATATAGAGCTGGTGTGTAGGAAATCTAAAAGGCCGAAAGGTAGCAACCTTTAGAATTGCTCTTTGAGTACGCTCTAGAGGAAGCAAAATTGTTTTTGCAGCACCACCCCAAGAAGTTATGCAATAGGTAAGAACGGATTGACACAAAGCTAAATAAACCTGTTTAATTAATTTATAGTCTGCTATATTCCGTAAATACTTAAATACATATATTAATTTGCGCACTCTAGTACATAGTAAATCGATATGTTTACGGAAATTTAGATTGGAGTCAATAGTGACACCCAGATATTTTAAATGGTCAGCTTTAGCTAAAGTGGGGCAGGAACATGCAGTGTCAGCGTACGTGCTACAATTTAGGATAGGGCCAAGAACTGAACCTTGAGGTACGCCCATCTTAACAAAAGAGATACATAATATTCTTTTCTATTTCAAATCAGCAAAACCAAGCTCTTTCTTTCATGTTATGCAATACTGGTTTACTTTTATGCAGATTATGACACTTCCATCTTAAGATTACCATCTCAATCATTGACAGATCCATTTGCTTTATTTGGTTGAAACTACATATTTTTTATTACAATGTAACACTCACATTGCATCACTTTTGAATAGAACGGATTGCCAACTCCAGTTACAACGTAATTAGTATCAATAAGATCTGTAAGTTGACATCTTTAATCTTTATTTAAGTGGGTCTGAGTGTTGTCAATTTTCGATGTTTTCGAAATGGACACTGGACTATAGATGACAACGCTTTCTCATCGAGGATTTGATTAATATGCTGTATTTTTATATTCCTGTAGATAAAAATATCTACAGGAATATAAAAAGTTGTCAGCTCAATCTCTATTAGTTGTGAAATGCAATAATGCAATGAAATGAAATAAATAAAATGTCATACTCTTAAGTTATTTGACAAAACGTAACTCATTGCGCACACGCATACATAAATAAACATTAACATAAGAGCCAAAGTAGATATAGCAGAATATTTATTAAAATCCGTTTAATTATCTGTTACAACAGCATCTTAAAGCGATCCATTCTTAATATAATCAATAAATTAAAAGTTAATAGCAAACAACGAGGAAAAACGAAAGTGATTTAGAAAAAACAAAAATAAAAGTGATTTGGACACGTCGTTTTCGTCAAAGTAAAGTATAATAGTGTTACGTTTTACATAACTAAGGGCCGGCCGACGGAACGGTCAGTGGGCCAGCGCATACAACCGCGGACAGTAGTGCTTGACCACTTTCAACCGTATGCCCTTAGTAATAAGTTTGAAAACTGGTTCACCAGTGTCCGCGATGCGATGGTACGGTGACGGAAATCTTGGCCGACTCGGATCTGTGTCACTGGGTGCGCGTGCGCAGGTGGGGGGGCGCGGGCTGCACAATGCCGTTAGATAATATTCTGACCTTTGCAATGTTTGACAACACTGTGATATAAGGCACTTGCGCTGATCCCTTCAATGCAGGTTGTGCGATTATTTGGAGATTTATTTTAAAAATAGAATTAGTTTTTTTTTAGGTAACGTACAGGTATGAAGGAGTATCGTTTTATCCAGTTACTGGATTCTGGAGGTCAGACAGGCAGTTGCTCAATGTCAAATACTGACATTCAGCTACATCCGGTTAATCTGGAAGTCGACTACAACATAGTTGGAAAAGGCAAGGCAAATGATGATGATGTTAGGTAGATATTTATGCCTTTTTTATGTTCTATGCCTTTCTCATGGTCTACTCCTCTCTTTGATCCTTATTCACGTTTTAAGGTACAAGGAGTACGCCGTGTACTGTAGAGGTTGTCTGCATGTGTCAACCTTATGTTGACTGGCTGGATATATATTATCGTTGGTTTGCCTCGAACAGTCAAGCGAGTTTAAAATAAGATTTATAGGAAAAGTGATGGTAGGTTGTTTAAATGGGTAGACAGGCAGAGCTAGGGCCTGCCAGTGTACAATTCCTTGATAAAATATATTTACGTTCTAAGGAGTACTGCGTTAATTATTAAATACACGTAGGACTCCCACAGTACATACTTTGCAAATTTTAGACAGTTAAAAAGTTTCTTGTCCCATCACAACATAGCAACGCAAGAATTAAATTATGCTTGGCGACAGAAACAGGTTTGCTGGTGGTACTCCCCAAATGAACTCCTTCTCAAAAAGTGGGGTAGAGATCCAACTTTGTATACTGCGCTAGTTTTTTTTTTGCAGCTGTACTTAATATTGGTTATTTATTATACTAGAATGCTATTGATAAATTCGACTTGCCTTCTGCTTTAGATTATGTAAGGCACATAATAGAAATCACAGCTTTGGTGATTAATTAAAATGGCCAATTTCTGATCTAGCCAATATCATTTTATTTTATTGCACGACGTTAAATATACACACATAATCAGCCTATAATGTTCCCACTGCTGGGACTCAGGCCTCCTCTCTTTGAGAGGGAATGGGCTATAATCTACCACGCGGGCCCAGTGCGGATTGGTGGATGTCACATATCTTCGAATTTTTTGTTCTAGGACATGCCGGTTTCCTCACGATGTTTTCCTTCACCGTTTTGAGAGCAGTGGTGATGAAATTATTTACACAAAGTAAAGCGCCTGCCTGGGTTCGAACCCACGACCTACATCTTGTAAGTCGGGGCCGATTCCACTGGGCCACCACTGCTCTGTTAAATATATAGATGACGAAAATAATGACTTACAGGCTACCATAGACAAGCGCGACGCGACAGCGCGACGGCGGGCGGCGGCGGCGCGGCGGCGACGGGACTCTACTCTATTAGAGCAATATTTATTTCTATGAAAACTTCATGGAAATTATTCTACCAGAATAATCACACTAATCGCACCGTCCTTCGCGTCGCGCCTGTCGCGTCGCGCTTGTCTGCGGGATAGTTAATGCTTCTCTAATTTTATGGAATAAATGTTTGTATGTACTTACATTGAATTTCTATCAACTACATTCAAATAAATATATAGGTAAAATTTGTATCTTTTATTATATAGTTCTGTCTATTACCTACCTACCTACATACATGTTATAGACACGTATGAGAATCCTTACTGATTTTCTTTTATTAACAATCCTTTCAACAAAATCTAGTCACGTCTCCTTCAGTTTACTCATTTACCTATCCGTATATATCTGTCAATCAACCTTCGTCTCCGACAAAGCATTATTCCGATCACAAACAAATACCTAATCGAAAAGGTTTTACCTTTTCATATTACAATATTGCAACTTTACTTTCCGTAACTTGTTTTATCTTATGTCCAACTGAAGTAATTAAATAACATACATACAAAATCAGCCTATAATGTTTCCACTGCGGGGACACAGGACTCCTCTCTGAGAGTGGGAGCGGGCCATAATCCACCACGCAGGTCCAGTGCGGATTGGCGAATGTTGAATTTTTGATTCTAGGACATGCCAGTTTCCTCACGATGTTTTCCTTTACCGTTTCGAGAGCAACGGTGATGAAATAATTTACACAAAGTAAAGTGTGCCTTCAACTTATAAGCCGCGACCGTTACCACTGGACCACCACTGCTCTCCAAGTAGGTACCTAATTAACACAGCTATTATCATATTTTTTAAATCTCTTTGCCTGTAACATATACTTTCAAAAACAGCAATGATTTGTGTATAATCATCATCAGTCTTTTTCACTAAAGTACTTTAGTTATCACCTTCATTGGAGTGGACTGTCAGTCGACAATTACTTTCACTTCCGCCAAGAATGGACGAACTGTTTCAAGCTGACAACTGCATGTCAAATATATTATCATCATTATTTGTCTATAAGCCCTTTTGCAACTATGTAGACTTTGGCTTCCCGGTTTACCGGATGCAGCTGAATACCAGAATTTAACATGGAACCACTGCCCAACCATGTCATAAAAGTATTAAATTCTTGTCCTGCGTACTCATCAAATTTATGACAAGTGGCATGGATGGTATTTAAAATTTAACAACGTAAATTCGTATGTATATAATTATACCAAGATATAGATTCCAAAGGTTGGACCGACCACGGAGCATCAAAGGGGATTTCTCTCTGCGGTATTGAAGAGCGCGCTAGGGGATACCGCGGCGGGATGCGACGGTATGCTCCAGAGTCAGCTATCATACAATGGCGTGGAAGAGCCAGTGTAAGCGGGGGTGCACTTTTCGACTACGTGGCGTACCAGCCACGCACACCGCTGGTGTGCGCTGGCCTTTACGCGGTTCCTAAAGCCAAACAATCCGAAAAGTTCCGAAACTTCAACATATATTTATCGTTGGTTCTAGGAAGATCTATAGCCCCAAATGGTATAGCATCCGTTTTTGAAGGATTTTCCTCGAAAATGTTGAAACAGGTTTCGCAATTTCATTGAACGGAGTTCTCATGTATGACGTGTCTTGAAACAATTGACGTCACAACCAAAGTTCCTTATTAGTCCATGGCGACATGAATCTTGTGTAAACAAGAGAGACTCTCTAAGAATTATTGAGAAACGTACTTGCTTACAGCCAAATTACTTCTGACTAGGAACTGACTGGAAAGGAATTGCCATTTGATCGTCTGGTATCCACTTGCGTTTGATTTACGAAATAATCGACTAATATTCGAACATAATGTTATAAGTTTGATTATTCGTCGATTATTTCGTTCCTCTGATAAACTGACAACATTTGTAGTAGATATCCAGAGGTCCTAGACAAGTGGCAATCGCTTTTAAAGCATTTCGTAAAAATTCTACAACGACTTTCAACCGAATTCGGTGTAAACACATTTATTTCCCAAAGAGCCAATTACAGTTCACTTAAAGAAAAACTTAACTAAATTAGCAATAGGTTGTAGTTTATATTACGACGTTCAAGTCATCCGAAAAACTGAACACCATAATTGCATTTATAAAATATAGCAAGTATGTACTTAAGTCTAAATAAAATACAAAACAGTTCAGCTAAGCTTATGTCTCTAATATGTAATTCATAGGCCTTTTTTTTTTTTTTTTTACATAGATTGTACAAAACTCTATGACTTTTTTAAGTAGTTTATTGTATAGCCGGACCCCCTCATATGGTATAGTTTTCCTGCCGTTCAAGGTTACAAGGTTCTCAGTAGCATAATTTCAATCCTATTCTTTTTTGACTTTTCAATAATCAATATCGCTGATACTTAATTTGTCTAATCCCTCAGGCAACGTTCAAGTGCTAAGTAGCAACCTAATTAACGGAAGGCCTTACATTATTTATTTTTTAATATCACTATTTATTTATGTCTAAGTAGGTATACTAATATTATAAAGAAGTAAAATCTGTTTGTTTGTAGATTTGTATGTAGGGGGTAATCTCTGGAACTTCCAGTCGGTTTTCAAATTTTGCATTTGACAGCCCATCTTTTGAGGAAGACTATAGGCTATTTAACATCACGCTAGGACCCTTAGGAGCCGAAGAAAAAAGTCAGAATGAATGCTAGGCGTAGCGCGGGCAGGCGATGCGATGCGACGGGGTGGTTCGAGGGAAGAAGCAATTTCACGCGGACGAAGTCGCCAGCAGAAGCTTAGTATGTCATAAAATTATAACAAATTAATATTCACGATGCATTCACTTTTTCGCTCATTAATTTTATAGTATAACAGTTCAAGGTACGATTAAAAGTTAAAGTTCTAACATTGTAATTCTCCTTGCATGCGTCGTCAAGTTTAAACTAAGCATGATCCTACGTGATCCACATGTTACTAAGTTGCACTGTATCCTCAATCATTTATGTTATTCATTAAATAACCAATGAAAATAAATAGTATATAACTTAACGTTTAGAAAGATATATGGATATAGCTTATAGATTTTATTGAAATTTACAGGTCTATCAAATTACCAGTTTCAAATATTTTTAGCCTTTATTGATATCATTGTATTGTTTTAAATAAGAACACGATATCATTACACTCAAACTGGGGAAACTATTCCAAATGAAAGGTCATTGATTTGAATATCGGAAGTTGTAAATCAAACCTTGATGTTTTTAATTATGTCCAGTCGTTTTTTGCAGAACGAATCAATGAATGTTAAATATTCAAAAAATAATATTTCTAAGGCCACCATTTCATGTTTTTCGATTTATTTCAATAGTAACAGCATCCCACTTGCGTAACTCACCGTCAATCAGAAACTGAATAATTTTGAAGGATATTTATTACCTACTAATCCATTACTTCATCATCATTATGTTCGAAAAGTTTTTCTCCCAACAATGTAAATAACGCAATGTATGTTCTTGAACTGTCAAAATGAATGCCATTCCTACTGTTAGTATGTTACACAATTACTCCACAAGACACAACAAGATCTATAAAAAAATACCACGCATATAAACTTTGCAGGTTACGTCGCCAGGTCAATTGAGGAGAACCTTATTCGTTATACAGCCTGGCTTTAATAGTGCTGTTGTAACCTTACCCTAAGGTGCTGTGACTGTAAGGTGACCTACCAATCATATTATTAGTTTTCGATATTTTTAATACTAGTAACTGCTAAGTAAGTCTTGTTAGGTTAGGAGCAAGGAACATAAAAATACTTAAGTTAGCAACTTGAAGGTTTTGGTTAAAAGTTCAAAAGTAGCAATGAGTATATGGACGTTACTTAATTTTTTTGAGACTATATAAATATAGAGATTGGCCAGCTGGTCCAAATTTGCTAAACCGCGTGTTTCTTTACTTCGTTTAGAACGCCAATACCTAACTGCCGAATATTGAGCTTTTCTTTGGAGAGCAATTTCATTAACAGAAATTTCAGTTTTTAAAAGAACTGGTTTCACAGTGAAGCGATTCTGCATGACAGAAATAATCTAGAAATGGAGTTGATTGAAGGGTTTCGTTGCTTCAGCACATGCGAAGGAGCTCCTTGAAGTCTTTCTGTGCGAAGCCTGAGCAACTTGGGAAGCCTTTGTCTGAGTAACAACGCCTACTACCCTTTTGCAAAGTGCCCAATAGCCTCTGACTCTCCTCTAACCTGACCTGGCCCTACCGCCATCTTTCCACACCGCCTTTAAGAAATGATTACCTATGTTCTTAGATTAACTCACTCGTAGACACCCGAGGCCGCATGCCCAAACAATTGATACGTTCCAATTATTAACATTTGCTTGCGAAAGTCTTGATTTCCCTTAGATTTATTGAGGTTAGTTAACAGCTTTTAATATAAACTGAATTCTTCTAATAGCATATGCTTCTAAAAGCGTATGTTTCTAACAGCTAGCAAACTATTATTAAAATAGTTGCAAAAATTCAAACAAAAAATATTGTGAGAATTAATAAAGAAGAAAAAAATCAAGCCAAGGAATAGCTTGTTAAAGTTTACGGGTAGACATAGTCCCTACCCAAGTTCCCAGCGCCTTCTATTTACATAGATTACATTTAACTTACCTGAGTTATTATCTTCATGGGCACAGTACAAGATAACTCAGGTAAGCTTTAAGCTTTATCTGGCTAATGGAATACCTCGACGATATTCAGTTTATCCAGATTCTTATATTTCTTAAAATATAATTTTATCTTTAGGGTTTTATATTTCATTATTAGCTATTATATATTTATATTATAATACTAGTTGTCAATCCACGCTTATTCCGTAGAAGTTGCTTCTCTGAATATACTTTTAGAACACGAATCACATCACCACAAACATAATCTTTATTTCCTTTTTCTGATTAACATGGAGCACATACCACAATACAAATTAGAAAACTGTGACGTCATAGTTACGAGTATTCGATAAAGATTTTCATTATGTAAAGTAATTACAGTGTTATACTAGATTAATATTCATTAAAAAATATCGTTAAATTCTAAATATAAAGATTAGCTCTTCGGTTATTTCGTGGTAATCATTAGTACTGCGCACGCGCTTAGTTGTGAAACTTCGGGTCTGCGGGTCAAACATTCACGTTTCGGGTCGATGTGGTCGTAACCGGTGTAATACGAAGAGTATCTTTTATGAAATGTACAAGCAAACCCAAAGGACTAAGGTAAGTTAGAATAAAAGTGTTAACTAATTTTGTTGAACCCTGGATAGTTAATAATAAAAGGTGCGCCGTCTAAACAGTGCTTAAACGATGCAAGTATTTTGTTAATTTAATTAGAACAGTCTAAATAAATTTACAAAATACTTGCATCGATGCCACAGTCAAGAAGCTTGCATCGTGGGGCTTAAGAATATTATAGTCCAGTAGATAAAGTTTTTTTCATGATAGACTTCTGACTAATAACCCTGTAAAGGCAACAATAATATCTACATGATCCCTATAAAAATCATATCATATGTACGTGTTCAAAGGTACTGGAAAACTCTCATTAGCAAATAGAAGTCACGTCTCATTAATAAGCATTTCTAATTAACAAACACAGTGAAAACATAATAATTTGTGATTATATATATTTTCCTCAAAACGGTGAAGGCAAACATCGTGACAAAACCGGCATGTCCTAGGACTAAAAATTCGAAGACATGTGACATCCACTAACCCGCACTGGGCCCGCGTAGTGGATTATGGCCCGCTCCGTCTCACAGAGAGGAGGCCTGTGTCCCAGCAGTGGAACATTTATAGACTGATCAAGCCTTTTCTAGCTTATGTTATGTACAGTCACCAAAAGTGATAAGTAACCAGTATCGTTGGATATAATTAAAGTTTGGTAAGAAACCGATGGATGTTTTCAAATAAAAAAATATTTAATTAATAGGAAACAATCAGTATGTACAATGTACATTTATCAAATTAAATTTCATTCGAATACATCCATCGGTTTCATCTTTTATAATGCGCACAGCAAAAGAGTGGAATTCTCTACCTGCGCCTGTGTTTCTGACCGCATACAACCCAAATCTCTTCAAAGAGAGAGTGAACAGGCTTCTTCTGCGTAAGCTCACTCCATCGTCGACTTTGCCTCTGTAGAGTCAAGAGCAAACCCACTTAAAATAAAAAAATAAAAAAACCATACTCGACGACCAACTCAACTCTTATTACTTAACTCTTTTGGTGACTGTACATATTATCCTCTAAAAGCGATATATTTCTGCGATTTTCCTCGTATCGCCTTCGCCGACCTTACATGCCTTTCTTGGCTTCTATGTAATGTTACTCTGGCCAAGTCTGACTGCCAGGTATATTTATAACTGACATAAATACACGAGTTGTCTATACTAAGTACAAGACACGTACAAGCTTACCCGACCTACGGTGTACTGTTCAAACCACTTTTCCACTATTTTTGTCCTTAAAAACCTTATTCGGGCTATTACGAACATTTAAAAGAAAATTAAACAAATCGTTCTAGCCGTTCCCAAGTAATGCGATAGATATGAATAGCCAGATATTGATGGACTTTTATTATTGGATTTCTTCATTATTTAGGTAATTATAACGCAAAATATTGTTGCACTGATATAAAACTTATAACGAGGATTAATTTAGAGGACTTATTTATTTGTAGTAGGCAACTATGAAGTGATAAAATTAACTCGTCACACTGCGCGCCATTTACCTACTTTAATCGGTCCCTTTTTGAGTATGAGGTAGGTGCTTCGTATCCCTTTCGTTTTCGTGTAATATATCGCACTGATAATACAATACTGTTGTAACTCAAAATGTGACTTTTTTTCAGAATCGACGAAAAAATGATTAATATGATTATTCACTTCATTTTTTTTTAAATATATTATCTCAAATTTTACTTATTTTGAGTTACAACAGTATTGTATTATCATTGCGATATGTTCTGGTCGTGTTAAAATTGTCCTTCGTCCGTGTTGTTGTTATTCTGTATTATTATAAAATTAAAGAAGTGCCGAGGTAGGCAGTAAGACAAGTAGATTAACAGAAATCACATTTATTTGATTTACCCCATAACACTTCAGGTATGGCTATTGTAACAGAAGAGTTTTAAGTTACACACTCAGCATTTGATAAGCACGCGGCTTAATATAAGTTTCTATGTTGATCTTGGACATCACTGACAGTAGTGAAGCAACACGTCGAGAGGAAGTCTATCATCGCTAATACGCCTTGAGCAAGCATGGTGATGAATGCTTCTCGGTATAAGAGGTTTTTGCCATGCAGTGGGAGAATATTAAGCTGGTATTATTATTATTTTATGTTAACATAAACAATAATATTTTAATATCAATAGACCTTTGCATAGCACAATCAGTGTAGTACATACAATGTTACTAAGCCGTCAAATCAGCTTGTTATCTGCGCCCTTTGTAACGGATGAATCAATAAAACTACATTTAATTAAACAGAATAAACGCGTGTGACCTGTATTGGGGACTTCTCCAGGTTTAAAATTTTCTGCAAGACTTATTTTGTCAGCTGCGTTTAAGTTTAGAGGAAAAAACAGTTATCAACAATAAAATATATAATCTACAAAAATAATTTTAACAAAAAAAAACTACTACAAGCTCAATCTTAGTTTGCAATTCAGAAAGGAAGCCAAGAAGAAAACTGTTCTTTGTAAAGCCAGAGGATGAAGATGGCACCATCAGCTACCGAAGTCGTAGTGCCTAATTGCGATCTTCAATTGTTTTGCTAAGTTTGTTGGGTATGCCTGAGTAATCAGATGACTGGGACCGCTGTCAACTTCACGTTATCGTGTGGTGGCCATGCAAGCTGTGGTCTACTGGAGAAGTCTACCAGGGCCAGCAGTCTCGACATAAATAGCGACGCTGTCGCAAACTACCGATCGCTAAATATTAAGGTGAAACCTCAGTTTAGCCCGCAAAATTCAAATTTACTTTAGTTTTTTGCAAATTGCAGCTCTATTTTATGTCGTATATTGATCAAAATGCGATTCTCGACCGTGGGAATTATATATTTATTGAATAATAATCATCAACTCCATATCAATCGTCAAATTCAAAGACAATTTGAAATTGGCGGGCTACAACTGAGGTTTCAGCTTAATATTTAGCGATCGGTAGTTTGCGACAGCGTCGCTATCTATGTCGAGACTGCCGGCCCTGTGCCCGGTGTGAACAGGCACCGTCAGTAAGGACTGGTCATCTCTTAGCTGCCACAGCTTATTTTAATTTAATTTAATATTTGAATTGTTTTTATCTTTTTATTACGGACGCTTTTAACGTTCTGCATCGATATCGCATGCATAATTTGAACATGAACGATGTAACCAATATTTTGTAACCATATTTTTGATTTAAAAGAGTGTCCGTGGAGTTTCTTGTCCGATCTTCTCCATAGCGTAGTAGGTACTACTACGCTTTGAAATTAGCAACTAGCTTCATCTTTCTGACGGACTGACCCCCTTGACAATTCAAAAATGTCTGTAATTGGTTTATAGAATAGAATAGAATAGAATACTCTTTATTATGTACACCATAAAAATTGCAGATTTAAATGTAGAAATTTTACATAGTTTATTTGAAATACCAAAATGGTTTGAGTTTGTGCAATGTGCCTGCGCAGGTTGATCGGAGCGTGCTTTGGAATTGACAAGTGGCAATCGCTTTCAAAGTGTGTCGTATATTTACAGCACTTTTCAACGCTATTGACGTATGCTTTTCGGTTACTTAAGTCAGTTCCATTCATTTAAGACTTTCCTTTATCATCATGGCAGATAGCATGTCACTGTGCACTTCTTGAGATATATATGTACTAGACCAACACAGGTATAACTGAACAGGTATATCTCTCCGGTGGACTTTAGCGTTTATGGCTTACTTTACAAACGAAAGTCTGCGACTAAATACAGAGTTGTTCACACTAAATCCTCGATTTCTTCATGTCCCCGTTAATGTTGATGCACCGACTTGTTTGTTGTGATGCAAAGTGAAAGTGAAAACAACGCCCTAAAGGGAATTCTTTAATGTTCGCATCCACGTTCGACACAAAGGGCCGTATTCATTACTGTGATAAATTGTCATCAAAAGACAGGGTATGAGGAGGACTTTCACAATATCATTTCTCTTCGTGTCAACCTTTGCCTTAGAACATTTCAGGGCCGCCAGAATCTCCGGTGCAAAGTGTCACAATACACAAATTCATTTTAGAGAACAATGCCTATATAAGTATAAAGTGTTATCTATACAGGGTGGTACGGACATCAACGCGCTACCTGTTACCATGAATTCTGAACATGATTCTGAACCTGTAAAAAAATAATTAGCTGTTCCATATAAATATTTTGACCGCCTAAGTATTGCACTTTTGTAGGAAACAGCAGTTTTTTTTTTTTATAACCGTCGAAATATTGCAACGCAAGGGGGTCCAGTACCTGATATTGTTTTGTAGAATGACTTTGTTGTTACAGCCCTACTGTTTAAAAACGTCGTTAGTCGGTAAGGCTTTTTTTTAATATTGTAGTTTGGTTTCAGGTGGCCACTTTGCCGGATATTTTCTGAAAACTCCCACCTCATCCATTTCTTATTTATTTAACAATATTTCTACCATTCATCATTGCAGCAAGTATAATAACATAATTCACGCGAGTGAACTTTGGTAATGATTAGCACAATTTTAGCTGATCTCCTTGACGTTCAATGTCGTACCTTGACCATGCTGCTTGCAACTTTAATAAAACGACAATTCTATTAAGGTGGAAGCACCAGGTTGCCCGTGAAATTCAAATTGTCTCACGTCTTTTGCAATTTGCAGGTCAGTGTCAGGTTGTATGTTGAACAGAATATGATTCACGACCGTAACAACGATGTATTTACAGAATTATAATCATTACAATCATCAAAACAACCCTCTAGGGTTCATTTATATAATCGTATTGAATTACAATTTCATAGAATATCAATCAATAGGATAGAGGGTTGTATTGAAAATTTTAATGATTAGAAATCTGTACATACATACTTGTTACGGTCGCGAATTATATTTTGTTCAACATACAACCTGACACCGACCTGCAAATTGCAAAAAAACGTAAGAATATTTTAATTTTGCGGGCAATCTGACGCTCTCCCCTTAAGAGAAAATGTTTAAAATGTAACGGAAAGCAACAGTGTTTGTGAAACTGTTAGGACAGCTGTCATAATTGACAAAGTTTAAGGGGAGTACTATTTCTAGATTTTAAAGCTTAGTCACCTTGGAGCACCTTAGGAGGTACTTATACAACCATGAGGAGTGTTATTCGGCCAAGACAGCACGATATCTTTGCAAATAAGATACCACGATACTAGGTCAGTGCTGCCTTGTCGAATGCCTAATACCTGAATTGGCTATATACAGCATGTATCAGAAAGATATGGTCAAATTCAAGGGTGTGGTACAGACCATCAAACAAAGCTACTTTAACTCACACACTACATTATTACTTGTGAAATTTTGGAAAAATCATTTACTTTGGATATTTGTAAATATATGAGCACCATGTATCTATATCATAATTAATTTACCTGTCATTGCGCTATATTTAATTATTTTTAGTGGTATAGTAATTTTATTCTAGGTGCATTGTCTTCACATATAATTATATAATTAATGTTTACATCATATTGTAAAACATTTTTGAAAGAGTAACGGTGGAGTTTCTTGCCCATTCTTCTCCATACGAATCTACCTTTTGGAAGGGGCAACTAGAATCAATTCTGTTTTTTTGGAAATTTTACCGTTCAAAAGTGACACTATTTGAAATAAATGATTTGACTTTTGAAACAACTTTCACGTAGTCGCGAAAAAAATATCAACTGTCCCATACAAAACTTCAATACTTATTCGACCCGAATTTATGGGACGACTGATTTATTCTTTCGCGTTTATGATGTTGGTCCCATGGAAAAACTTGTTCAGTTTGATGGTCTGTACCACTCCCATAAATATGAGCACACCTTTCTGATACACGCTGTATATAATATTATAGGGGTTTTTATATAAAAACGATGATTATAGTTAAGAGATGTTTAAACGTCTAAAATGTATGGTTAAACAGTCGCTAATGATTACTTAACCCTATGGAACCTTTATAAATAAAGGGGCGTGTGTATAGTTAGTTTCAGGAATTATCAATACCTCGTACTTTCTCCAATATCGAAGTACAGCCAGTTTCGTTTTAGTTTATGGCAAAGAGTCGAGTTTTTCAAACTCAAGCAAGATAAAATGTGTAATTTTTTGAGACAGGAACGTGACGTTAAAATATAGTCTCATCGCAGTAACCATATTCGGATGCAACTTAAATTCTCATTACTCAATAAGATGAGATAAATTACAACGATTATCAAAATAACTGTGTTTTGCGGAGAGCGGCGTGTACTTGTAAAATTATGCCTATTAGTTATGAAACGTCCCGTGTTAATAACACAGTCATTGTGTAACATCTTCATGTTTTGCAGCTCATGCTACAATACAGTAATAAAGGATTAGCCAAGCTAACAGCTATAGATTTATTTCCTAAGCTGTTGCAGTTGTTGCTTCTAACTTCTAATAATATTGCACAGAACACGGACTAGAAAAAAAAGAAGGACTCCGCGCCTCGCGTATCGAAAGTGAAGCACTTTATGTATGCCGGACCGTTTGTACAAACTTGCCTCACTCACACATTTAGATCATAAGATGCCGACTACGTGCTACTACGGCGTCATTGTAGGTACTGTTTACGTCAAGTAATAAAATAAAATTTTAATTTTATTTTAATTTTTTTATAATTGGAGAGCAGTGGTGGCCCAGTGGTATCGGCCCCGACTTACGAGATGTAGGTTGTGGGTTTGAACCCAGGCAGGCGCTTTACTTTGTGTAAATATGTTCATCACCACTGCTCTCAAAACGGTGAAGGGAAACATCGTGAGGAAACCGGCATATCCTAGAACCAAAAATTCGAAGACATGTGACATCTACCAACCCGCACTGGGCCCGCGTGGTAGATTACAGCCCATTCCCTCCCAAAGAGAGGAGGCCTGTGTCCCAGCAGTGGGAACACTATAGGCTGATTATGATGAATAAAATAAAATAATGCCTTCTTGTGATGTGAAATGGTTTAAATATAATTCTACATCCCAGAAAAAGTGTCAAGGAATAACATATAAAACATACTATATCACGAAATAACATATCACGCACACATAGATCGGTACGGTGCTTCACTTTCGATATGCGTGGCTCGGAGTCCTTTTTTTTCTAGTCCGTGGCACAGAACTGTTTCTTTATGTCGTAGTCGCAAAACCAAGATTCATCATCATTTTCTTGCCTCTGTCCCAATTTATTTGGGGTTTGCTGCAGCGTGCTTCTTCCATAATTCTCTATTAGTCGTCATCTCACTAGTCCCCCCTTTCTAGCCAAATCACCTTTACACAGTCCATCCATAGGTTCTGGTCTTCCTCTAATCATGTAAAGAAAAAAAGAAAGAAAATACGTTTATTTGCAGTAAACATGAAGCAAAGAGCAGTGGTGGCCCAGTAGAATCGGCCCCGACTTACAAGATATAGGTCGTGGAATCGAACCCAGGCATGCTTTACTTTGTGTAAATAATTTCATCACCACTGCTCTCAAAACGGTGAAGGAAAACATCGTGACGAAACCGGCATGTCCTAGAACAAAAAAATCGAAGACATGTGACATCCACCAATCCGCACTGGGCCCGCGTGGTAGATTACAGCCCATTCCCTCTCAAAGAGAGGAGGCCTGAGTCCCAGCAGTGGGAACATTATAGGCTGATTATGTATGTATGACGCAAAGAAAAAACACACAAATACAAAAAAATAAAACGAGTTGGGGGAAAAAATGCGTCACATACACGCAAAACGGCAATCGCGCAGCATAATGCCACGACCCTATGGGAGACGTTGACGTGATGACGTCAAAATCAGTGCAGCATACGAAAACTAAAAATAAACAAAAAATAATAAATAAAATAAATATACTATACCTAGTTCTAAATGTTTAAAAACATAATATTTATAAAGTGGTAACATTCCGTGCAACGACTCATGCGCCACCGGGCTTTAATAATCTTTTATATAACCATCTACATTCATTATAGTCCTCAAAATTACCTTTAGACATTGCCCAAAACTAAGATTCAGAAACATGAAAAACTTAATGAAATAACGAATAAATTATTACTGTTTTAGGTACCTACATATACAAATCCATTAAACTTCTTTAATGACTGGTCTTTGCCTCAAACTAAAATCGCAAAGTGTTATCAATAGGATGTGACGAAACCGACGGTTACTTGCAAAATATCCGCTTCTAACAAGGGCATCTACTTTAAAATTATATACAATTTTTCAAAACGTGCTTTTAACATTATGTACACCGAAAGTAGTATCAAGGAAACCGTACCTCATCGGACTATATTTAAAAATTACTTAATCTACATATGTTTAAATATTTTATTGGAAACATATTTAATCAACGCCATGATTAATTAACATAATCGTAGACAGTGGCTGACCGCCGGGGGCCTCGCAAAAATGTTTTACGAGTAATTAAAAGTTTAGTTATTCGTAATTATTTCCGTTCGCGTGAATAGTATTTATCTAGAGGCCCAGTGTCCTCTAGGCAAATCTATAAAAGTTATAAAAAAATCCAATATGTTGGCCATTCAGCGATCCCAGGCTCAAAGAATTGGAATCCAAACCCGTCAAAATACTTGACAAAAAAAGTGATAACACGCGCGAGACTCGGGGAGTCCCCGAGTCGTCAATTATTTCTACTTCATTCATCTGTCACAAAACTCGCAGACTCGCAAGCAAAAGTTTATTTTCACATACAACAATGGACTATTAATTATCTTATCGTTTATGTTTCTGAGTGAAAAACTAGTTATTTACTTATTTTAAAGAAGATATTATTTATTTATTTATTTATTTAATATAAACAGACAAGAAGAAAGGAACAGAAAAATAGGTACCTACAAAGGTGATGCTTATTTCTAAAGAAATCTCTTCCAGCATACCTGCGATAGGAGAGTTTATTAAAAAGATGAAGACAACGTGTGTAAGAGTAGAAGGGAAAACAAAATACATAAAATCTAAAATAATTTTCTAATTTAAATATAAACATACAATATGAGAATATACTAACATATGTACATACATACCTACTACTAAAATAAATATCACTATATTTTATTATTATTATTTATTTAATAAAACTTTATGCAGAAGTAAAAAAATACTCAAAGGCGGACATTTAAGGCATTCAGTGTGACCAGATTCAGTATTTTAATACTTTTTGAGTATATTTTAGTAAGTTTTCCAAGAGTCAGTATTTTTATAGGTATATTGGCGGAAGCCAGTATTTTTGGGTATATTTTGGAAAAAAGTTATGGCAATACCATAGCCATGTCATAAAATTATTTAAAAAAAAACTGCGTTCAGGGGAAATTCCGGATTTATCCTATATATCATTTTGAAGCAAAGATCAGTAAGTTACAGATAGGACATGACAGGTGGGCCCCCTAGAATTACAAATAGTATCGAATCATCCAGTCACAAAATGATTTTCTGTTCTGCACTTGGCTTAATCTTTGATGGTTTGGTTTCAAACTTTCAAATATAAACTTAGGGAAATTCCCGAATTATTGAAAGTTTCAATAATTCGGGATTTTCCCTTTTTTTTTTTTGGGGTGGGAAATCATCAAATGACCTCTCCCGCTCTGGGCGGAGTGGAAGGGCGTGTCAGACTCTTACTGACTAAAACCCACCCGTGTTCCTTCATTTGCCTGTGCGCCAGGGCCACGGTAACTCTTTCGAACAATCCGCAACCCCGGCAGGCATTGGCCCTATCGGACCCCGTCAATGATGCTGACATCTCTTTGAGGCGTGCGTGGAACACGACGCGCCGTCGACCCGGGCCTACGGTGGCCGGGAGTCGGCAATCGACTCCCGACGCCCAGGGTTTCTCACCCTGCGGCGACTAGGGGCGTGAGGGCGCAACGATTGCCTCACCCTCACGCGCTCCGCCTCCTCCTTCGCGAGCATTACTGCTTCGCAGAAGGAGGTGACGGCTTCCCATTCCCTCTCGCTCCGTACCATGGCGTGGACCAGGGCCGGTCGCGAGAGATTGCCGCCGCCGATCGCCGCCACGAGGACACGGCGGTGCGCCGCCCAAGCCGAGCAGACCTCCACCGTATGCTCCACCGTGTCCTCCGGTCGATCCACACAATGATAACACCCGGGCGTTTCCTCCCGCCTTATCCGAAACAGGAACCTCCCGAAACAGCCATGTCCGGTGAGGACCTGCGTCAGGCGGAAGGTGAGGACGCCGTGGCGCCTCTCAAGCCACTCCTCAAAGAGGGGACTTACCGCCGCAATTGTGGCGTGCCCAGGGATTTTCCCTAAGTTTATATTGTACGTGTTCGTCGTAATATAAATAGAGCGCGCGATTTTTTGTTGTCATTTTACTTCTTGCTATTACGCTGTTATCTGATACGCAATTCAGAATCCAGAAAACATGTCTAGTTTTCAGCAAAGTTATTTGGCTAAATGGGAACAAATTCCGGAGTTTTCTTCGTGGCTTTCACGTTATAAAGATGACGAGTAAACTGCATTTTGTAAAGCGTGCAGTGCGAAACTCCAAAGTAGATTAGCATCTATAAAACAACATGCAAATACTGAAAAGCATAAATCGAACTTGAACAAATATAAAGGACAGTCAAAGGTAAGCTTAACTTGTTTTTAGTTTTTAGTAAAATTAGAATTACTGTACCTAAAGTCGAGAAGTTCGGAGGTACTTTATTTAGTGTATGATCATAATGTATAATTTATGTTTTTACTTGTTTCCAGGTTGACACATTTTTCAAAAAGGCACTACTGAAAGACGAAGTCAAGAAAGCGGAGCTGCGATTATGCGGTTTTCTTTCAGAACACAGCATCACTTTTAAAGCTATGGACCATCTTAGTGATGTTCTAGTGAAATGTTTTCCTGACTCCGAAATTGCAAAAGAATTTTCCTGCAAGAGAACCAAAGCAGCAGCTATTACATATAACGTTTTAGGACCCGAATTTGAAAAAGTTATGATTGAAGATATACTTCGTACTGTATCTCCGTCAGGTAAACCAGTATATTCAATTGTAATCGATGAAAGTACAGATGTCACCACAATCAAAGTGTTGGCGATAGTAATCAAATACTTCACTGAAACCAAACCAAATTCCTTGATTTAGTTGATTTAAGTGGTGAGACTGCAGATCATTTATTTGATGCTTTGTCATCAAAGTTATCCGAGTTAGGTTTAGATATAAAAGACGTGGCGGGATTCGCTGCTGATACTACGAATGTGATGTTTGGTCAACACTCTGGCATTGTTACAATAATTAAAGAAGTGAACACAAAGTGCTTATTCATTAAATGTGTTTGTCATTCTGCAGCATTAAGTGTTAGTCATGCTTGCAAAATACTACCTAGAAATTTAGAACAGATAGTAAAAGAAGTATATGGATATTTTTCTCAAAGCAGCAAGCGTCAAAGAGAATTGGTTGAGTTCGAAAATTTCAGTGACTCTGAAAAACATAGACTACTGCGTCATTATGATATAAGATGGCTATCGCTTCATGCTTGTGTTAATAGAATAATTGAGCAACGGAGGGCACTGCAGTTGTTTTTTCAAGACCAATATTTGAGTGATCGCATTATGTCATCAGAATTTTTGTATCATTCTTTTAATAATGATATAAACAATTTATACTTTTACTTTTTAGACTACATTTTGCCGATTGTAAACAAATTTAATATAATGTTTCAAGGCGACTACCTGTGCATTGAAAGATTATATGATGATGCTTCTAGTATGTACTTGTCGATTTTGGGTTGCTATATGAAAACTAATTATATAAAAAGCACGGACAACGTATTTACATTAGACCCAAAATCTAGTGTGAATTATTTGCCATTGAATAATATGTACTTAGGGATTCAAGTGGGTCAAGAATTAATTAAACATAGGGGAAACATAAACATGAAAGAACAAATTGCTGATTTTTTCAGAAAGTGCCAATCTTTTTTAATTGAATTGAGCACGCAATTGTGAATCACGTTTGCCTTTTGAAGATCATATTTTCCGAGAACTGAAATTTCTTGACCCACACACTGCCGTGAATAAAGAATTTAGTAGTTTAAGAAATGTTATGGAAACTTTCCCATACGAAGTACAGCCAGAACAAATGCAGATAATTGACGAAGAATATAGAACACTCAAACTTGATCGCGAAGAAGTAATTTATTACAATCTTCGAGTACTGGCTCACTCCTTTCTTGTGAACAATTTTGGTTGGAAGTTGGGAAAATTTCTAACAGTGATGGTACATTAAAATACAAGAATATATCTAATTTCAGTAAATCTCTGTTATGTATACCAGTGTCGAATGCTGCATGCGAGCGCATATTTTCACAGATTCATTTAATCAAAACGGAACAAAGAAACAGATTCATAAACAAAAATGTATCTGCAATTTTAAAAACCAAACAAGGTATAAAAGATGAAGGAGGCTGTGTGAATTTTAACCCATAAAACAGAATGTTAAAATATAATTCTAATATTTATTGCGATGATGATGATGATGATTAATAAATAAAAATATGTTTTGAAAATCAGTATTTTTATTAGTATATTTTCCCTGTGCAAGTTGGTATATTTCAGTATTTTTTTAAAGAGCTTCGGTATTTTTGTAAAATTTAATCTGGTCACACTGAAGGCATTGTCTACCAGTCAACCTTAGGGTGATACAAAGGCAAAACATGGCAGGTGCAACATACGGTATAGATAACTCAGAAAAGAATACATACTAATACATAGATTCATACATACATACATACATATAACGAAAATAAACTTTGTCAAGAGAAATAATGATAGGTAGAGGAGATATCGAATCCAGCAAATCAGCTCTGGGAAGATTCTGCCAACTTCTTACGAATATGTGCACCAGTCTTCACTTTAAAAGATAACCGACAGGTTGCCATCCTGAAGTTGAGAGGGATTTTAATTTGTGTTCATGTAATTCTTGTCATTATTTGATTAGCAATAAAACTCATATCTAGTTACTCATAGATTGACGTATAATTTAGCAAATTGATTTTAACGTTTTCTTTTTGGCTGGGATATGAAAGGGACCCCGCAAAGCCGATCATTGCCTAAATACGAATAAATGTAATGTTCAATTAAATTCCATCATGTAGAAATCATGTTAGTAAATAATTCGGGTGTAGATTCACGGTGTTGGGCAACCCTGCACAAGGGCATACTTGCCGTAGATAACGACCGACATTTATCGCTTTAGTTCTAAAGTTTTGTGTACTTATGATTGCTAGATACACAAGCTTTGTGACTAATTCCAGTACGAGGGCGTAATGACACATCGAGCGCTAAAAAGATACTGTCACAGGTTTGAGTGCCCAAGACTATTCTAAGAATCGAACGTTTTCTAAAATGTAATTGTACCATTGAGTTTTTAACCGACTTCACAAAAAGGAGGAGGTTATCAATTCGTCTGTATGTTTTTTTTATGTGTGTTAGCTCAGAACTTTTTTCTGGGTGAACCGATTTGGATGATTCTTTTTTATTTGATAGGTGGTGCTTCACATGTGGTCCCATTTAAATTTGATCAATGTCTGACCAGTAGTTTTTGAGTTATCATTAATACTGCATATTTTTTCCACTTAGCTTATATGGATGATGTGTTAATAATTTCCTGTCACTGTTATTTACACGCCAAGTAGTGGTATACGAATTTGTGTGGGGTAGGTACTGCAACTAAAAAGTGAAAAATAAAATCTTTTTTACAAAAAAACAACCGACTTCCAAAAAAACCACTAAAAGAAGTGAAAAATAACGTTAATTTCGGAAGTCGGTGTCTTTAGTTTTGTATTTTCGTTTTTGGTCACCGACTTCCGAAATTTAAGTTATTTTTCACGTCTTAAAAACGTTTTTATTTTTTTTCGAGATGGGACTTCAAGGCGAACTCCGTAGCTATGCACTGCAGATTAAAGTGGGTTAGGGAACCATAAGCTTGATTTTAAAGAAAATTAGATCTGCATTTGTTATAACTTTTCAAACATTTGACATTTAGAATAGAGTGATTAAGCTTTGAAGCTCTTGTTACTTGGTAATAATCACACTATGTATGTATGTAAGTGTATCAGAAGTCTTTTGTTTCATCGTAGGTACTTTTAATCATGGTCTAAAAACAAGGTCTGGCATTCCGGGAGTGACACAAGCTTACGTCACTATCTGGTTGTCACTTTATTGTAACAAAACACGAAATATGGAAACTTTCACAGTCACCATTCTGTTCAAAAATATATATAAACCATTTAAAGTGTCGCTTCCTTTTTCTAATCAAACGAAACAATTAAATTTAAACAATACCAACTTACATAACATAACATAACATAACATCACGCCTGTATTCCCCGAAGGGTTAGGCAGAGGTGTACCTATAGCACACCCACATTTCGCCAGTTATGTTTAAGTCCCATGTAATAGGGGGCGAGCCTATTGCTATCAATCGGGCACAAATCCAGACTCCGGGCTGCTACCGAGAAATTTCAGATGGAAAAACCCAATACCACTTTGTCCGACCCGGGAATCGAACCCAGGACCTCATGCTCAGCAGTAGCGCTTGCGACCACTAGACGAACGAGGCAGTCAATACCAACTTAATTGTTAGTTAAAACCTCTTTGTTTTATCGGATTCGCACAGGTAATAAAGGCGATTGGGGAGTTATTATTACACACTACTGGTAACACAGCGCTGATGACGTAGGCTTGTGTCACCCCCGTGACCGGAATATACCTGGCGAAGTATATTATTATATCATGATTTTACCAAATTTTATTAGGTATAGTGCGTGTGTATATTGTATGTATACATATGTATTACATAAACATAATGCGGCTTATTTAATTCATATTTCAGACTAAAGGTACAAGACTGTACCCGACTGCAGGCAGTAGCAGCAGGCGACGCGACGTGTCGCCGCAACACTACTGGTTTCTATGTGTTTTGTATGAAATTCCTTCCGTAGCTAGAGACACGACGTTTTCATAGAAATATATAGAAACCAGTAGTGTCGCGGCGACACGTCGCCTGCTACTGCTGTCTGCAGTCGGCTACGAACTTGTACCTTTAAACACACAGAATTTCGTATTTTGTAATATAGTAAGTAGCACTGTGTAAGTGCGTAATAACAGTTATTATTTATATATCCGCACATCGCTGTAATTGTTTTGTAATTACTAATCATAAGACGTGGTATGTGCTACAATTAGTCTGCATTAAACAAAGTGAGAACTATGACAGCTGTATATCAGAAAATATGTGATCTATCGGAGTAGGTGTTGAAAAGAAAAATAATACTACCTATTTGATATTTTCCGGTTTCTCAACAAGGATATGTTACTTGAAGCCTTGATGAAAAGCCTCCACCTAAGACAAAGATTTCGTCGTCGGCGAAGAAAAAGATTTATAAATGCTTTCGTCACAGTTATATATTACAGAAGAAAGACAAATATTTATTGGAGAAGAAAAGCAAGATGATGACTCTTTTATTTGCCACGGTTTGGATACAACAAAGCCCACGAAAATAAACTGAACGTTGGTCGTACTCGCACGGCAAAAGAAAGCCTTTTTACACAAGCTTCTGGCCTTAAACCTTTTAAACGTAAACAAATCTTCAAAAGAAAGCTTTGACCAGCCCTCAATGAGTAATGAATAGAAAATTTCTCATTAGTGTTTTTAGTACGAACACGAGCATAAGTATCTCTAAATTTCTTAACTCATTAGTGTGATAGACTTCCAGGGAGCGTATTAACTACTTACTTATGACGAATTTTACGTCATTCAGTTCCTTAGAAATGATAGATAATACTATCGACTTATGTATTTTGCCTAATGGTACACACACACGCACATAGGTACGAAGAAAATGCTAGCTAAAGTGATGGCTAGGAAACTTTCATGACAGATTCCCCAGAAAAGGCAACACATAAGATGAAGAACAACCGACTTCCAAAAAAACACTAAAAGACGTGACAAATAACTTTAATTTTGGAAGTGGGTGGCCAAAAACGAAAATACAAAACTAAAAACAACCGACTTCCAAAAAAACACTAAAAGACGTGAAAAATAACTTTAATTTTGGAAGTCGGTGTCTTTAGTTTTGTATTTTCGTTTTTGGCCACCCACTTCCAAAATTAAAGTTATTTTTCACGTCTTTTAGTGGATACGAGGATAAAGCGATAGCATTTATAATCGCAAGATAAATAATGCAATAAGCAGCTAAAGGCGTTTGCTAATCCAACGTGTTGCGAGCTTATGTTATGTCATAGTATCCAAGCAGTGTTGCTGTAAAGTGTTGTATTTTCCTGTTCTTGTTTGAGTTTAGCAAGAAAGATAACAGTGATTTTAGTAAAGAAAATGCTGGGAAAAGCCTTTAAAGGATACAAATTTCAACAGACACCAGCAAGAAATTGGCTGTCGGGAGGACGAAGGTCAAAATCAAAGCATTTATTAAATTCACTTCTGAATTGTCAAGGAATCTGTCAGTTACTGGATGCTAGTCGCACGTTCCAAAAAGTAGATCTCTAACTCTAAAGAGAAGAACCGTCTAGACACGAAAAAGAAGGTTTTATATATCCCAAATACCTACAGCCTGCCCATTATGTTGGAGTGTCCAAAGTGTCCATACACCTGCACTTCTGAGGACCTAAAAAACACTGCTAATGCCGCGATTGGCGTGGCCACCTACTGGGCCTAACTCATCTAACATATTTTTTTTTTTAATTTTCCATCGACTCGAAATTAAGAAGACCTTTCACGTCTTTGAACTTACCAGGTTACTTTTCTGTACTACGGTTTTGTCGAGATAAAACAATAGTGCGTGTCCCCATTTATACTCGAAAGGTTTAGGTAGTTAAATAAAGGTAAACAAATCGTAAAAAGGGATTTTATAGTTGACACATTCTTGTTTAAAAATACGTTACAACAAAATTAAAGTTATTTGCGGTTTATACGATAGTTTCCTCTTTTATTAATGTATGTTAAACTTTATCAATTATTCCCAAACTATACTCTTCGTACATGTAATTGCTTGAGCACAATTTTTTTGTTAGATTTATAAAATAGTATAATATTTTGTAATCTGTCTATTGTAAAGAACCCAAAAAGACAGGTTCCCTAAACCTTTTTAGAAAATACAACGAATTAGATAACGGTGCTAAATTGAAGAGTACACCTGTGACGTAGTATGGCAACTGAAGTAGCAGGTATTACGTTTAGTCGGTTAACCAGATGCCTTTTATGTTGTGGATGAATTAGACAAAATGTTAAATGGTGTCACTGTATTGCGCCTGCCACTTTGCCACAAAACTTTTAAAATGTCTGACCTAAACATTCTTTTGCCAGAGGCTTTAGCTAATGTGACTGCTGAGAATTGGACAAGTTGCGAAGGTCATGTAATAAAAGAAGAACAAAAAATGTTTAAATTAGACAAAATAATTGATGATACCACTGAACGCTTTATTATTAATGTGACAGATAGTTCCTCAAACTCAAATTCAGAATAGTGCCTATTATTATGGGACTCAAAATAATATGATTTTAACATTTGAAATAAAAGGTTTAACATCTATGAGTCAGGTGTTTTTTTTTGTTTACATTTATTTAACTACCTAAACCTTTCGAGTATAGATATTATTTGGTACGTACATTGACCGACATGATAAACAGTTACAACCTACATAATACCTATATAACTTACGAATAGATGCTCCCGCAGACAGGCGCGACACGACAACGCGATTCAGCTCTTGCAGAACAATTTCCAATAAGTTTTCGTAGCAATTGTTCTACTAGAATCGCGCCGCGCCTGTTTGCGGGTGCCTTAATGTTTGCAAAATCAGTTATAGTATCAGCGAGAACCAAATTCATTCAATAAACACAACGGTAATTTATGTTCTATATGTAAAAAGGTAGTCAAACCGCAAGTGACAGTTAAAGCCTATTTTAGCATAGTTTGATTGATTGACAGATTGTAACGGGTTCAGTAGTAGAGGTTTTTGCGAAAAAACTTGTTTAGAGAAGTGGCGTGGTGGTGGTTCCGGTTTAAGGGCCATGATGCGGCCGTTGTAACAACAAGCACGTGAAACAAGACATCTTTACCAAGCCGAGTTCGTATACTTATAAAGGCTTTGTTTCATATTGCATCAATGGATCTGAAAAAAAATGGTGAAAACATACTCATATTTTGCCCGCCTAGAGATATGAAAAGGAGTATTTCATTTTTTTTTTTTATTTATCCATGAATCATTAGAATAACTCAAAAACTACAACATATCAAAAAAATGTATGACACATCTTTCGTGGTTTCCCTATGGTTAAAAAAACGCGGCACTTGTTCAAAAACACTCAACCAACGGTCATGGACAACCACAGATTGACTGGCTAGAAAAGTGACATTTTCGTTTCGATTCACTTTTTTTTTTGGTGTGACCATAGATAATATAATTCTACAGAGTTTTTGACAGTTTGTAGGCGGTATATTGCCTAAACCTGGGAGGCATATTCCCTTAACTTGGTTAAGGGTTAAGCTTTGTCTCTGGCATGGCAACGCACCTGCGCGACCTCTATTGCAATTATACTTACATACATACAAACATAAACTCACGCCTTCTTCCCATGGGGGTAGGTAAAAACTACAGAACACCACCTGCTATGACCCTTACACACTCCTAATCCCTCCTAGTCTCTTCATTACTTAGGTACTGCTATAAATGTATGTATTCGTTCATATTTGAGAATTGTTTAAGTATGCGAAACCATGAACTACATGTTTACGTAGTCTCGGCTAGTTACGTAGTGTTGAATAGAAGCATTCTACCGTTACTAAGTAAATATTTCAAGAACGCGGTTAATAATATAAGTATACCTGCCTATAGATAGGTACAATATAACCTGTATCTAATAGTTTGTTAGTAACGCGACCAGAGTCAAGAGACGGTAGGCATATTATGTCCTAATATGGGGTATGCAGGTATAACAGATTTCAAAAATAATGTGGTTATCAAACTTGTAGACATGTTTGTATCGCTGGCACGGTGACATTATCCCGAAGAATATTTGGGCAGTGCATCACTGGCATAGTTTTCGTCAATCCTCAGAGTTTGCAGTCTACTATATTACAAAAGATCTGAAAAACTTTATACTTGTTTAAAATTACATCACGTCCATCGATTAGGTATAATTGTATTGAATAAGTAGCTCCATTTGTACAGAATAAATTGAATTACCCATTCTGCAAGTGCATGTAATTCAATTTTATTCGCAATTTCAAATGAGTACCGGAACCCTATCGGCCTGTTGCCTATTGGTCAACGTCTTGATGACAAATAGACATAGGGGAAGAACTAATATAGAAAAAATACGATTCATTTTATTCAACATTTTCGAAAGTAAAATTAATCTACAAAATTTACCCTACGCTACTTTTTAATTAGACATCAAATATATTGAAAGAAATTTAAGATAATAGATGATTTTTAAAAGCTTGAATTGGTACGTTTTTCCTTCATAAGTGAGGCACAACGGACCACGCAGGAAGACAAAATGGACTCGCATAAAAAAGCTGTTAGAAAATTTTGTTCACAGAGAAACACAGTCTCATCATCATCTTCGCCACACCAGCGCAAGCACAACGTACCTATAAGCAAAAAAACTAGACATTAAACCTATCCCCACTTGATTTTGAAAACAACTTTTTATCATCGGATAAATTACTGTAACTTTTCCTTTTTCAAACCGTAGATGGTTTTGGTCCACTGATATCTCATAATGAACAATTTTTTTCCCCTTTTTAAATCTCTTTCGTCCGTTTTGCCTTTTGGCATACCACATTATCTCTTAATTTCTGGTATCGTTATCGTCCACATATGTAGAGATATTAGTTCAGTATAAGTCACTTTGATTAACACTCCAACAAAGAGCTTCTTCATGAAGTCATGACATAATTCATTCACAAATCGCATTATTCCTCTCAAAATCATTAAAGTGGACCTTCGTACCTGCAGGGTCCGTCTTACTTTCCTCTCTCCTACTGTCAATACTGAACATAATAATATCCACAAGTTGATGACGCGTGACCAATCTTCACAAAAGATTAGTAAGTTTTTATGACAATTGAACAGGCACTGATTATAAATGGACATTCTCGGGCAAAACAGTTAAGTATGCAGACATTCGCTTAGAGTCTAAAGGCAAACAGGCGCGACTCGCGACGCAATTCGCCCGCGACATTTTCAGTGCGTATCAATTTTGAATAGTTTCCAAATACCAACTTTTTTCAATAATTTTTTTTTTTCTTTAATAAAATATAACAATTGTTGCTACTTTATTTACATAAAAATCTAGCTTATTAGCTAAAAGTAATTTGAATATAACTTAACTCCTAAGAAACTATAAAATTAAGACATCTTCCAAAAACGTCTTTCTTATTTACGTTATGTTAAGGGGATGACCCTTAATTCACGTCCTGTGTTCTTTCCAATTATCAACTAAATCATAATATCAATCATCACATAGCCTTTTCAATGATCCTACTTAATAAAATCAATTATTATGTCACAATTTTCTTCCGAACATAAAGTGTCCTTTCACAGAAACTGGAAAAAGGGCATCACAACACCCATGTTGTTTATTTTCGTCTCATTTTTTGCCCTACTTTGCATTTCTAATTAAGCATCATAACCCATTTTCTCCTCACGTTGATCAACGCCCTAGTTCTATTTCAGTCCTTCCTTCTATTGCGACGTAATATTAATTTATTTTCCAACCTATTTGTGTATGGGTGTATAAAACACATGCCCACATTGCCCACGCCACGCCACGGTCTGTCGAGGGGGCCCGGCCAAATTGGTGATGTCCGCTCTTTCTAATCAAATTGGGCACATGTACGGGCAAACTACGCGATACGTACTTAAGGTTACAGTTGAAAATAACAAAATGCTAATGAAACTGATATGCAGATACAAATTGTTGTTTCGACAGCTTGGCGTAATTAAATCTAAATTAGTAGATTTGTTTCATAAGCTTGAAAAAGTTGTTATGATAATTTTTGAGTGATATTTAACTTGCATGTTTTAGGATATCCTTGATTTATCTGAATATTGAATAGAATACTCTTTATTATGTACACACCATAAAAATTACAGATATGAATGTAGAAATTTGACATAAAAAAACGTTACTGTTATAAATAAAAATTCAGGGCAGTAGTGTTTTTAATGATAAATTGTACAAAAAATATAGATTTTCAATGTTACGAATAAATTGTTGTAATTTTATGTGAAACAACAAAACGACTGTCGTATCAATGACGAAAAACACGATTCTGACACAAATGCCTATATTAAAAAAACAGACACGCCTAATATTCGCATAACTGCACGTGAACATGCGTATATGCGTATGCAAAGGCATTAAATAACACAGAAAATATAACTATAGGAAGTAAAAAGTAAATCATAACGAACGATACACTGCATACTAAAGTTACATAAATGAAATACGTAAAGTTATCAATTCAGATTTAATAAAGGAATTGTGTTCTTTTTTATGTGGGGATTCTGAGATGCTGATCAAGTGTCTGTTCAATAAATCCCGTGCTATAGCTAATCATAGCAGCTGTAATTAGTACGCGGAAATAACGATGGCAACTCAGATCGAGTTCTGAGTAGAGCTGCACGGTTACGACAAATGCGTGCACTAACTGGCCAGGTCCACTTAATCTGTGTGGTTTTCCTCAAAAGACCATTTCAGACACTAATTACATGGTCTTCACATGATCTGACCAATATTTTGTCTGGACTTCAAAGGAGACTGTGACCTCTAAGTTTGTTTCGGCCTTTCTTCTCAGAGTAGTCAGATAGGAAACGCCGACCTCATCTAGTTTTTAAAATAATTATGATTGGCGTGTAAGTGTTTGTACAAACCTACTTACAGAAATAAAATCATTTATCAATTGACATGAGATTTGAGAACAGATTATTTGGCTTCAAATAAATTGAAGGTTACTTATGTAGATATGCTTCCCCGACCAAACGACCTTGAGTGTTCGGTCCTTCTCTGTCCCGTCGTCGCTGAGTCTCGCTCTGTCTCACTCCCTGCGCACGCTCATTTATCATTATCACAGAATTCACAAAAAAAAAAAAAACAAGCGTTGTTATGAAATAAAATAAAACGTGAATTATTTATATTTTTAAATTATCTATCCATTAGTGTAATCCTGCAATTAATAGAACGTCACCTTTAGCAAAAGATGCATGCAATCAATAATTTTTGTCACTTTTTTAGAAGGAGATTTGAAATGTATTTATAACACATACAAACAAATAAGAACGTGCAATGTGATGATAGGATATCGAACATTAATAATGTGCTTTTAGATGTAGTTTATTACCCATAGTGAATGAGTTAATAGCCTCTGAATAACGCACTATGGCAAGGTTTTGGTCGGGGTATCGCCTTAAACTCACAACTCTCACAAATCCATTTAACTTTAATGGACATAATCAATAAAAAAAAAATGATCTACGAGCCATACTTGGCTTCTACAGCTACACATTTGGTGTGGCGGTGACGGCAGCGAATCAATGTGAACCGATTTCACTTACTGACGGATTTAGATGAAGAAAAAGTGGTCGCATCTGTTTAATTAACCGCCCTAAAGAAACCAGATAAAGATAATAAGTACCTAATTGACTAATCAGCTGACATTGACTTCGGTACGAAACAGATGGCCGACATGACGCAAGCACATCGCGTTTTACGCACGAATGCGAATTCGGGCCAGTGCATGTAGCGACGAAACTTCAAGCGTTTACTTCAAGTTACAGTACAACTTCGTTGTAAGTAATGTATTCTATCATGTTGTTGATAAAGAAAATCGAGGCCAAAACTAGCTAGTTTCTTGAATGAAATATACAGACTTATATAAAATTGCAAATACCTTTTCAGGTGCTTACTAACTTAAGAATCAGATTATAATCGTTGTCCACTTTTAAAAGTCTGGTTAAAAAACACTTCCTCTCTCCTTAAACATTGTCACTACATTTAGTTTCCTTGCTCTTGTTTCATATTTATTATTGTACCTATACATTATATGTAGATAAGTATATGTTTTATGTATGTATGTTTTTGTTGCATATGTAAATGATACACCACTGACTACCTGAATTATTGTCTCTCCTTCTCCCTTGAATCCATCGAAAGGGTATGTAAAAGATCGCTTTTAGCGATAAGACCGCCCATTGTGTCACCCTATGTAAAATTTATATTTCATTTATATCTGTAATTTTTATGGTGTATATGTATTCAATAGAATACTCTTTATTATGTACACCATTTTTTTTTTTTCAATTATTGGAATAGAATACTATTCTATTCTATTCATTCATAATAATGATGCATTACCTAATAACTGTATGTTTATTACTATTACTAATTAGTTTATATTAACTACGCATCTGTTTACGGATTAAAAAAGAATATTAATGTAACTCCAGTAACCTCGATGCATATTTTGTAAATCTCGTATAGTCTTTAAACTTTCCTCATTTCTTCATCGAAGTTTTGAAGCGAGTATGTTCCCCCGTACACTCCCAAGCAAACTATGCAACAGTTGTTGCTTTATATGTATTTTTTCTGTTCCTTTCTTCCTGTTTGTTTATATGTGCGTACGTAAATGGTTAAAAAAAGAAATAATACATCTCAGTAGTGCGAAAAAAATCATAACCATTCTTTGAAATTTTCGAATGGTGTCGAGCAACGCGCGAATCCGCCATGATGTTGAAAACATAAACAAAATTGGAGCTGTTATAGTTTTTGAGAACATTGCGGATTTACAAACATGGATCTTTTGGGATGGAAGCACAATCTCTTTTATTAAGTCGGTTAAAAAACAGAGAGTTTTCTTTTCCTGAATCTGCTGATGCCAGTATGAACCAGAAAACCAGCTAAATCTTGTAAGTGGTTGCATGAGTTATTAGTTAGTCCATTTATGAAATGAAATGATTAATTAATAATCAAGTACATCATACACAGCAATTTGAACGGTAATCCCCAAACGAGACGTCTTCTTGGGGATCAAGAGTTGTACATTTTCGTCATAACCAAAAAGATCGTACACAGTTATTATTAACAAAATCAAAGTACAAGTTAAGTTAATGAATTAATTAAAATAAAATAAAGAAAAATATAATTAACAGTGGATAAAAAAAATGGAAAATATATAAATTAATTAATCATAATTATTAAAATAATTATCATCGCCTTCATTTTGAATGGAGTACGGGTCGGGTCAAACTCGATCGACCATACCAGGACCGAACCCAGGACCCCATGCTCGGCAGTCGCACTTGCACCAATAGACAAAGGAGGCAATTCCCCTGCTCGCGTAGCATGACCACTTCTATCTTCTACTCTACGAGAACAGACATACATTTATAGAATGTGTAACTTGCACTTCGAGCACATCGGCATTTCAAAGAAGACACACATTCACACACAAACACACACACACACACACATACAATAACACAAACCCTGTTTATAAATAAGACGTATATAGTTTCACATAGGCATACAACTACAGGTACACAAAGAGCTCCAAATTTGTTTATAATTCTTTTAATAATATCGTTTCTTCCTACATTTTTATTTTTATTTGTACCAATCGTCTCAATATTGTTAATAATTAAGGGAAAGAGCGAGATAGCCCCAATACAAGTATTATAAATTACTTAATGGGGATGTCTCATTTATCTCATTTACAAGGTAGCCAAAAAAAATTTTTTCTGCAACTACCACCTACCTATTGATGAGCAATACTCAAACAAGCAAACTGCATTACAAACTACGAACCCCCGTACGAACGAACGTATTTTTATGAATCACCTGTTCAAGTATGCTGTTATATATCGAAAAAACCAAAGAACTTCTTTGAATGTCAATGAATCACTGGCCGATAGGTTATCAACTACTACAAAGAATCTCTTACGATAGACTTATAGTATGTATGTAGAATGGACTGGCTGAGTAAATAGACTCATCAGGCTATTCACGTAACTGTTTTGGGACAAATAAACATTTTTAATTTTTCAGGTGTTATCTATTATATCGTATCATATCTAAGGGTTTAGCGGGTACAGACAGTACTATTTTGTTGAGTACCTGTTACTTGTTGACAGGCCTACACTGTCCTCCCATACCTATTAACAATGTAATTTGAAAACATTGTAAAAGCCACTTATTTTTAAAAGAGTAGAGTTTCTTGCCGGCTCGTCTCCATAGGAAACGACCAATTGGAACCGGGCACCTAGCTTCTGACGTTTCATAAGTGCCCATGTAGGTTTATGTGAAATAAAATATTTTGATTTTGATTTTGACCATCAAACTGAATCAGTTTCTCTAACATAAAACTAATAAGCTAGTCATGCACATAAAATGATTCGATGAATTCGGACCAACATCGTAATCGCGAACAAGTTATCAACTGCCCTATACAAAACTTCAATACTTACTTAAATGGGTTGATAAGCTTTCTACTTACAACCTGTCATCTGCCTTTCGTTTCTTCCGTTTCTATGGTGGTCATGCTACGGATGTAGGACCGCACACATCACAGCTCCAAAATAAAAACTCGATAAAGTCCTGTCTACTGTTATAGCCGACCATGAAGACAACTAGAGTAGTCATACAGTTTCTTCTAAGAAAGAAAAAACATAATTTATCGACAGTTCGCGTCTGCGCGTGAATGCACTTGCAATCGAGACGTCTGCGCAGCGGCGCGTGCTATCATTTCTCTACTCTAATTCCTATTCGTTTTCTTTATAAATAACATTCCATTTCTTTTTGCAGTAAAACATTCTTGTTAACGGTGCAAGTAGCCTTACAAATAAAATTTGTTTTGTGTACTTACCTACAAATAACATAAAAATAAGATTTAGCGGTGTCTGTAGATTGAGGAGCCATCAAAGCGCGGGTACTTCCAATGTTTAGTAGTATATTAGCCGATTTTGTAGGCCCGACTATGAGATTTGTAGTAAAACCCTTAAAAAAAAATACCGGACGTTTATGATTGGTCCTCAATTTAGACGTCTGAATTGAGGAGTATGATAATTATAGTAGTGTTATTTATGCGCAATCAGTACGAAAATTGGGTTTTGCGTTTGTGATATGCATCAGTAATGTAGGAAGAAAATCGTTGATCGTTCAGAAGGAATTTCCATCTTCATTGCTCCACTTTCCTAACTGTTTGGTTTCAATTATCTATACAGCACAGCTAAGTAAGCTCATGATCATTAGAGCTGCTCTAGTAAGTCCAATTTCCTATCTTTCAACTCAGAATTTCCCATATCTCCCTCGTCACTTAACATGTTATTTACATAAAATATAGCATGTGGAAACACAACATTCATACACCACTTCCCCATCTGTCTTCACTTATATTTTCCAACTACCCACCATAATAATAATGTTTTAAGTCATTGCAATATTCAATTGTGTACGCAGTACGGTGTTCAAGTAAAGTAATGTTATACTGACAGCTAAATGAACAAGTTTCATCGATACGCACCAGGATTTTCCTCGACCACTTTCACTGTTGGACTGTTTGCGTGCACGCAGGCCCGGTTGCAACAGAATCCGCTTTATCTTGCTTGATCGCTTGATCAGCAGATCGTATGGGGGTAGAGATTTATAATAGCCGTCATATACAATCTTAGTACGTTTTACATACATACATATATAAACTCACGCCTTCTTCCCATGGGGGTAGGCAGAAACTACAGAACGCCACCTGCTACGATCCTTACATACTCCTTTTGCCTCGTTTACGTTCATACATCTGGTCATACACGCACGCCGGTTGTGAGTACGCCGCACCTGACCTTTCTGAAGAACATCACCAATAAGGTCACTATATGTCTTTCTAAGGCGTCCCCTCCCGGCGTTTCCACTCACATCTGCCTTGTAAATACCTTTTGTTAATCGCCCTTCATTCATCCTCTCAACATGACCAAACCATCTTAGCATACTCTTTTCAATTTCTGTCACTACATCTTCTTTTAAACGGCACCGTTGCCTTATCACATCATTCTTAAGTCTATCATTAATAGTACGTTTTAAATGAGGGAGAAACTATATTACCTATGAGATGTTTGTGAAAAATGAAAGTTGTAGTTTCTATCGAAGTCTTTAATCAATGCGCAGTTTGTGTGCTATTTTTGTGATATTTCAGTTCAGTCAGTTTCAGAACTTTTACGGGGATAGCTTCAGAAAAAATCAGTAGATATTTTTGGAGTTATTAGCTCTAACTATCACGATACAATAAGTTTGAGTTTATATCCGTCCTTTTAGCTAAAAGTACTGAAATTCTGGGAGATCCATCAGCATTCAAGCCCTTTCCCGCTAACCAACTAGTTTTTATTTCCCGTTCTCGCTTACGCAAACCAAACAATCCTTAAAAGTTACAGATTGAGATTCAGGGTCGAGCGATTGCTACGTATTATTATTCATTCAGACTCATCATCTCCAAATAGATCCACTAACTTGAAAAGGAACTAAAATTGAAACAATTCCCCAAATGACAATCATTCTATAACAAATCGCTCTAACATTGCTATCCTTTATAAGATTAAGCAATTTAGACGTCCGATTCTAATAAAGATTACCTACAAAGTCCATCGATCTAGAAAATTCTACACGTTTCGCATGCGTGAGCGCAACGCGAATGTCTAGAAACTTCGTCTGATGCAGTTTGTCATTAGAGCGTTCGTTCGTGAGGAGTGAATGATTTAAGTGGCACAACCGTCTGGGGTTTATAAACGATCCATAATGTTCCTCATTGTAAACTTTTATTCGAAAGGAGCATTAAATTCTTGTTGTTTCGTTCACCTCGAAAAGTAATGGAGATCTGTAAAATGTGTTTTTTTTTTATTCTGATAAATCCCCGTGTACTTACATATATTACAAATAAACATAACGTTACACACAAGTTATAGATATTTTTCTTATATGAGTATAAATCTACACTATTAATGTAACTGCATCCCTTTGCAATTGCATTCTCGTACTTCACCATCATATTGCATTCTAGTACTTCACCATCATATTGCCTTGTTTCACCCACTGTTCAGTTTAGGCCTCCTGCCTTTTATGCCACGCTTCCGTATTGCTATTTGTTTTAGCACTTACATACATAGTTTTATATTCTGGTCTACATAGTTCTATAACAATTATTTTCCTTAATCTATGTCAAACAAGAATATAGCTGCTGAGCTGTATGCATAATAAGCCAGGCATAAAATTAAAATAAAATCGTTTATACGAGCATATCAAACGTGAAGCATTCACAATGCCCATGCTTATAAGCCATAATATGAACAATAGGTACTATCTACCAACACTAGTCAATACGGAAAACAGAAAACGCACGTCTATTTGTTTAAATATAGGATGATAGTATAAAATAGTAAATTAACCTATTATATTGATAAAAACTGTAATGAATGAACCTTGATTTCATAAGAGAAAATAAGAGACTGCCTATGGAGAAATTAATGTAAAGGCTCCCCCAAAAACAGGCGACTCTGGTAGAACAATTTCCATGAAAATGTCATGGAAATTGGTCTATAAGAATCGCGTCGCGTTGTCGCGCCGCGCCAGTCTTCTTCTTCATTCTGAATTTCCAGCAAAAAAAAGCTTCTTGGGCCTAGACAAGTAACAATTTCTTTCAAAGAATTTCGCAACTCTATACAACTTGCAACAGTATTGACATAAGCTTAACGGTAGCTTATCAATCCAATATCTAGATTGTTGAGTTCTGCATCATCGGTAACGCTGATAGAATATCACTTTGTCTAGGTCCCTCTGGTATTATTTACGTATTATTGACACAAGGCAGGCTTCAAGAGTAACTAAGTGCATACCTACAGGAATGAGTCGAATCTCTTTAGGCAACAGTTGCATAAGGAGGCCTAAGCTTGTCAATGGCAGACAACGTAGTTGCAGACTGTCATCATCATTAAAAGTGCACGTAGGGCCTTCTAAAGGACGGTCAAAGGTGAAACTGCTATAAGCACTACCTTGAAAGACGGTTTTTGTTCTTATAGACCTTGTAATTGCATCGCCCTCGTGACATAGTCACTGACAACTAAACTGGTGGCAAAAAACATAGAAAGTGACCGACCCGCCTTGGACACCCACAATACCAGAGACATCGCAGGCGCAGGTGCATTGCAATCTCAAAGATAAAGCTTAAATGTGCCATGGGTCTGTTTACACCTCCCTTAAATGTGCCATGGGTCTGTATTACACCTCCCTTAAATATGCCACGAGTCTAATAAGTAATCTAAGAGTCTAATAAGTCATTAAATGTTCTTTGGGTCTGGCACATTTAAGGGAGGTCCCTTAAATGTGCCATTGGTCTGTGTTACACCTCCCTTAAATGTGCCATGGTTCTGTATTACACCTCCCTTTAATCTGCCATGGGTCTGTATTACACCTCCCTTAAATATGCCACGAGTCTGTATTACAGCTCCTTTAAACATGTCTTCGGGTCTGTATTACACCTCCCTTAAATGTGCCATGGATCTATATTCCAGCTCCCTTAAATGTGCCATGGATCTGTATTACACATCCCTTAAATGTGCCATGGGTCTGTATTACACCTCTCTTCAAACCGGAAGATAGAAACACTGCCTGGCACAAAAAATAATCATATGTAAGGGAGGTCCCTTAAATGTGTCATTGATCCGTGTTACACCTCCCTTAAATGTGCCATGGTTCTGTATTACACCTCCCTTAAATATGCCATAGGTCTGTATTACACCTCCCTTAAATGTGCCATGGGTCTGTATTACACCTCCCTTAAATGTGTCATGGGCCTGTGTTACACCTTCCTTAAATGTGCCATGGGTCTGTATTACAACTTCCTTAAATGTGCCATGGGTCTGTATTACACCTGCCTTAAATGTGCCATTGATCTGTATCACACATCCCTTAAATGTGCCATGGGTATATCCTATCTGCTTGTCGCATTTCACGATGCAGACCAACACGTGTAAAGGGGCTTATGCATTGCCGACAACCATACGGGCCTGGCTGACCTTGAAGGACCAAGGACGGAACGGCAGCTACACTTACTTCGGCCACTTTCACAACTCTTTATGCAATAATGGCGCCCAAAATAGGACGATCATTTCTAAATAATGACCGGCGACTGTACATTAATGAATCAGGCTAGCTGGCCTACCGTTCGCGCCATTTTTGTAATCCTATTACATAAGGTGCCCGCGGTTAGTGTGCTCACAAACTATACTGACATAACACTGCCCAATGTGAGCTTGAAAATAAATGTACAAACATTTGAAGAGTGAACAAAAATACGAGGATCACAATGGTTTACATCCAGTTGAGATTAGCAATGATTGGTAAGCCAGGATAATCCTGGATTATCCCAAAATTTCAATAAAACAAAACAATGGCCTCGAAGGGTGCAATGACGACAAAATATGTAGGTTCAAGGCTGCTTATCTACCGGAGTAAAAGGACCAATGGATCATATCTGTATAAAAAGGGATTCAAACCCCATAGTCCAAAAAATATTGAAGACCACCATTCTTCGACCCAACAAAATATGTACATAATATTTAATAAGGCGTTGACCTGTAAACATTGAAAGGACACTTACCTTAATTCTCAGAATACAAAAAGCAGGTCTCAAAATACCGTTAACTTGAATCGAGTGTCGATTGTGAAGATGACTCATGGCTGCGAGAAAAATGCTTAATTCGTGTTTATCGTCATCCTTATTACAGGAAAGCAATTCAGGAAGCTCGATTTTAATCTTACAAATTATACCTTTATTCATTTCCCAGAAACAATTTTGGGCCACATACCACCGTATCAGTCACAGATTGGACTGACAGGATGTTATGATGTATGTGTTAATTGTTTCGTTACCTAAAATAGAGCTTCCAGCCGATCCAGCCGTTTTCTTCAGATGTGGAAGCCACACGCCGATAAAAATAAAAAGGGCCTGCCGAGTAATGAAGCGACTTAAATCGCCGGTCATAATCAGCCTATAATGTTCCCACTTTTGGGACACAGGCCTCCTCTCGGTGAGAGAGGGTGGCCCGTAATACACCACGCGGGTCCAGTGCGGGTTGGTAGATGACACATGTCTTAAAATTTTTGGTTCTAGGACAAGCCGGTGTCCTCACAATATTTTCCTTCACTAATTTGAGAGCAGTGGTGATGAACTAATTTACACAAAGTAAAGCGCCTGTCTCAGTTCGAATCTACGACCTACAACTTGTAAGTCGTGGCTGTTACCACTGGGACACCACTGCTCCGCCTCTCGCCGATGTTAAAAGTATCGTAAACAACTATGGGCCTAAAATAATGCAACATGTGAATCAAAAAGATTTCACAGATAAAGTCGACGAAACCATCATCCAGCCTGAGCCCGCCAAAGAACGAACGCAAGACGGATTCAACCACAGCATCGCAATACATCTTGTGTAAGTTTTCGATCGATGTTACAACGTGTGGATGGTTTTATATAACATCATCGATTACCAATTTAGCATATTAATTAATTTATATGCTTTTCTCACGTTTTTTTGGTATTCAATTTGAATGACTTGCATGCATTCGTCAAAACGGTAAATTATTTTATGCATTCGACTTAATATTTGTAATTGTTAGTACGTTAGGGATGATTATTGACTTATTGCCCCAGAAAGAAGAGATATTGGCATTAATGATTGAATCCCTTATTGTTGACTAGCCTTAGCCCATGGGTTTGCCCGCGTGAGATCGAAAATTATACCACGGGAACTCACTTTCGAGACTAAAAGTATCCTATTCAAATTCAAATTCAAAATGTCCAAATGTCTATATCCTAACCCAGGTCATGGTCGATCTGTGCGCAAAACATCCAACTCCGTTCAGCCGTAACGGCGTGAAAAGGTAACAAACAGGCAGACAGTTAATTTCGCAATTATAATTAATTAAAGTATTAAGTTTGGATCACGATATCGGGGGCCTACCACCATCTTTAACAAAGCCATCTTATTTCAAGAGAGTTTGGGTTTGACGTCACCAGCACTGCTAAAAATTGTTTCAAAGAATGTAATACGCTTATTTTAAGGACGTCATTGTACGAAAACCCTAAAAATACTGTTAAAAGTGATGGTGGTAGGATCGCTAGTAAGATGTACTGGGGAGTACATCTTACTAGCGATCCTTTTAAGACAAGTCGTAAGAGGTCCTACGACTACTTAAGATTATTGTAATAGTAACAGCACGTAGGATGATGTAATGTTACAATGTGCGGTCGGCGCCCGGAAGCTGGTCATCAGCGGGTAACTAAATAATCGAGACTTCGATAATGCTACCAAGATTCCAACTTGCCACAGACCTCTTAATACGATGCATGTGCATTCAAATATCCACGGGCGGCATTTCCAAAGTCGCGAAATGGTAATATTACCAGCCTTTACTGTCCCACTGCTGGGCAAAGGGACGCAAGCAAGCAATATGGGGCACGCAGAAAAGTCACGACCATTGGTCACCACGCTTGCACTAGACGGGTCGTCGATTTCAAACTTTTATTAACAAAAAACCTTTTTACAAAAAAACAACCGACTTTAATTTCGGAAGTCAGTGGCAAACAACGAAAATACAAAGCCAAAGACACCGACTCCCGAAATTAAAGTTATTTTTCATTTTTTTTTGTCTTTTTTTGGAAGTCAGTTGTTTTTTTTTGTAAAATTGTTTTTATTTTTCACTTTTTAGTTGTGGTAGGTACTTTATCTATTTTTATTTTTCACTTTTTACTTACATTAGACGCAATTAACCCAGAGGTAATGGTTAAAAGGGTGGTAGGGGTTTCAACCGTGCTGACTGGCTAAATTATATTTTTATCATTGGATGACCTATTTCTAAATCAAAACCAAAACTCATTTATTTAAATTAGTCTGAGAATCAGTACTTTTCGAACATCAAAGTTACATAAGACAGTCCCTCAAGGCGCCCGCCCTTCAAAGGTCTTCCGTCTAAAAAGATAGGCCGATGCGGAAGGAGAAAGTAATTGATTATTTGATGATGGCTCACATTTTACTGTTAATCGGTATCTATTGGTAAATCTGTGGATATCACAACATTCAATGACTCTAATAAGAATGATCCGGAGCTAAGTAAGAATCTTGTGGTAATATTGTCTCAAAGACTGCCAGTGAGTTTGCTAGAGGTCATTTTTCTTTAGAAAACTTGAAGAAAGAATATGCTGGAGCTGGTCAGGTCTAGCAGAACCGGCTGACGGGATATATATCCAAGTTTGCAAGAATTCAACTTTGCTCAAGAGTATGATTCACCCATTTTGCAAGGTGCGGTGGATTCGTTTCAAATACTGCATTCAAATTATTTACTTTAATTTATATAATAAGTCAAATGTGTTCAAACAACGGGACATTGATACGCTCTAGTTTTTTGTGGATCATTTAAATACATGTATTACTTGACCATATCACTGTGAAAATGGCCTAGTATAATTGAATAATATCCATTATTATATATTATATTTTAGTATAAGTATGGAACTATTAAGGCTCGTTCACAGTGGCGCGACGCGACAGCGTGACACAAAGGCACCGCGCGACGGGCGGCGCCTTTGTGTCGTGCTGTCGCGTCGCGCCTGTTTGTGGGAGCCTTTAAGGCTCGTGCACACTGGCGCGACACGACAGCGTGAGACAAAGGCACCGCGCGGCGCCTTTATGTCGGGCTGTCGCGTCGCGCCTGTTTGCGGGAGCCTTTATACTTCCATACGAAAGTAAAGCTGTCCTTCTGTCTGTTACCTAAACAGCTGTACGGATTTGAAATTTGGCACACAGATAAACCATGACCAGCGGGGTAATTACGTAACACACTAATAGTAGGAACGGGTTTAATTTTGACAGTTCAACAACATTCATTGCGTTATTTACGTTGTTGAGCAGACAAAATATTCGAACATATGAAGCAATGGATTAGCAATAGACTTCAAAATGATTCAGATTGAATCAAAATGATTTAGATACTTTTTACCCGGGTAGCACGTACCCGTGGAAAAATTTTCGACCGACACGCGGGCGAACCCTCGAGCAAAATCTAGTAACAAATACGCCAGGCCAATCTGACTATGAATAATAAACCTACCTACACATATATACATACATACATACATAAACTCACGCTTTCTTCCAACGGGGAAAAACTACGTATTTAAAAACAATCTAGTTTTTTTTTTGCAGTTAGATTTGCAGCATTAATTAGTAACAGCGCCTAATGATAAGTGGTCATAGTCAAAACAAAAAAGTTATACAATACGTAGGACCATTGTCATTCATCGTATAAGGAAAGAATGCGATAGATAGATGTGAATGTGTCACTTTACAAGTATTATTAATGATAACATTCTACTACAAATAGAGTCTTCAAAGATGGTAATAATAATTGAGGGGCTTGATTCAGAAAACCTTGCTTCTGGTCGCAGCACGTATTGTTAGGAGATTCATTTCTCAGGAGCCCTACCCGCCGCCGCCGCCGGTAGCTTGGACCCTGTCCCCGTGACCGCTGGCCAATAAAAAAATAAAAAAATGTTTTTATACTCTAATATTTAAAAATGTACCTAATCTATATGTGTTTAAATGTTGACACAATCAAACAAGCACATCCTGACTTACTATAAATATTCTCAAATAATCCTTCACAATGACACCATTTTTCACAACTAAGCAGAGAAAGGCAGACAAATACGCAAGAGCAAACAATAACTAAAGATAAAAGAGTTTCTATTCAAGCTCTATCTTTTGTTATCTTTTTACTTTGGAACCTGTGCGCTTTACTGTATTCTGTGGGAGAGCAAGTTTACGACCACGCGGACTCTACTCGGGATTAAGATAATAGCATAATAGAAGTCCAAACTGATGTGTTAAGAGATGTGTACATCTGTGTACAGAAAAATATTGAAAAAATAACCGATGTCAGTAGAATATTGTGTTCGTTCCGTCGCGTCGTATCTAATACTAAATATTAATGATTTAGTTTTAATTGGTAACAATAAAATTGCGTTTGATTTTGTTCGGAAAATTAAATGTGTGAAAGATAGTTAGACAGGCTAGAAAGGTGACTACCGAGATGACAACTAATAAAGAAAAATGGATGAAAAAGACGTGATACGTTGACCGTAAAGAAATAAGGGTACCTAAGAGAAGAATGATGACGGTTGTGAGATCTGGAACGCAGCTTTAAGACTGCCTTACTCACTCGCACTTATTTTGCGTTCTCTTTCTGTCATTCTCTTATTCATAGATCGCGTCATTAGTGTTGCTCTGTATTATATAAATACTTATTAATTAATTTACGTAATTATTTAAGATACAACAATGGTGATGACTGAAATTTTAGGGCTGCATGTTATTGAAGGTGTTATCATTATAATCGTTGGAGACAATTATAAGACTAATAAAAAAAACAAACGATTTTTCTGACTTTAGGTTAAGGATGCTTTTTCATAACAAAAGATCAAAGGGCTTCAATTTTGTATGTAACAAACAACTTATTTATGTATTGTAAACGAGCATTATAAAAACTCGTGTGGGTACTGTTTTTATATTTATTTATACTCAAAATTATGTAAGTAGTAACATTTTTGACATTGAAACACTTAAAATTGTATGTATTTATATTCGGAACAATTTCAGTTTTTGACGTAAATACATAAATATAAACCAAGATAAATTAAATCATAACTCTGCATAAAAGGTATTTTTTTTTAAATACCCAGGAATAATTTGCGCATCAAAACTACATGCGCTGAAAAGTACAGGAAATCAAGTATTACCTATGTGTGCAAGAAGCTCTTCAATACCTTGTTACAATAATAGAAATTTGTATGTCATTTGTAATCGATTCTTCTTTCTTATTCTTCATAGATTCATAACAAATGCCAGTAAGTGTTCATACACACGAGCGGCATGCGTTTAACAGCAGAGGCAATTGCAGGCGTCGACGTATGTCGACGACCGCCGCCGTCGACACGTGTCTACGGCTGCAGTTGCCTCTGCTGTTAATGCATGCCGCTCGTGTGTATGAAAGGCTACCACAGACAGGCGCGACGCGACTCTTGTAGAACAATTTCCATGAAGTTTTTATAGACATTATTCTAGTGTCGCGTCACGTCTGATTGCGGGAGCCTTAAATCTCAACGAGATTGGGTGGATCTTACCGTAATCATTTCTGTACAGGGTCAAATTAAATTAGCTAGCGAAACTTCGCTGATGTGATGGGGATCGATATCTAACGACAAAAAAATAAAATAAACTCATAATTTAAATTTAAAAAAATTAAAAAAAACTCATAGTTTATAATTGCCCTGTATGTCGAAATGATGTGTGCAAAACGTGTTCTTTAAAAACTAATTATATTATTTAATCTTTTAACATCTATTAATTCCATTCCCTTTCCAACTGGTTATTAACCCCGTAGCCAGCTGTCATTACTTGAAAGTAAGAGTTAAGATTTTTTCGTTCCAAGACTCAAATGACTGGTCTGGATCTTGGACACACATCTTAACTTCCCACGTGGGTGTAGCGACCCTGTAGACCAAATAAATATTAAATATGATTCAACGATTACAATAAACATTAGCACATAGCTCCGTCAGTCAAGGCTGAAGATCCTAGTCTCCAGACAATTCTGTCAAGTGGTAAGGTCAAATTTCATTTACTTCGCTGTTTCTTAGTGCGTTTTGCAGACGTTTGATGTCAGAGAGGAAGCATTAGGGTGATTCTGTGGCTACCTTGAATTTTAGATTAATATTACAGCAAATGTCTTTGTGTTACAGAATCAGGAGATATTTGTTGGTTTTGTCTCGGGAGCAAATGTACATACATAGGCGAAGTTGACCAGCACCCTAACTACTGACGTAACACACTATCTATCACAATCTGAATCATTTTGAAGCCTATTGTTAAACCATTGCTTCATATGTTCGAGAGATTGGTCTGCTCAGCAACGTAAATAACGCAATGAATGTTGTTGAACTTTCAAAATGAAACCCATTCTTAATGTTATTGTGTTACGTAATTAACCCGCTGGATGGCATCAGGTTATGTTTGCCAAAGAAGGCTTACGTACAAAAGATTCTATTTGGATAAGCTTTTTTTAGGGTTACGTACCCAAAGGGAAAAACGGGACCCTATTACTAAGACTCCGCTGTCCGTCCGTCTGTCTGTCCGTCTGTCACCAGGCTGTATCTCATGAACCGTGATAGTTAGACAGTTGAAATTTTCACAGATGATGTATTTCTGTTGCCGCTATATATATTTAAGGGGGGTCCCTTATAACAGACATGATTTTTTTTGCTGTTTTTATAGATAATGGTACGGAACACTTCGTGCGCGAGTCCGACTCGCACTTGGCCGGTTTTTTTTATATTGTCTTGCATTTTACGTTATGCCCTAATCTTGTTGTCGATTGTATATTGATTGAGGTTTTACTGCCAGCCGAGTAGAAGACTGAGAAAAAGTTATTTTTTTTACTGTCAGCAGTTTTAGCAGTGATCATAAAATCGAATGGTTGTTTCCAATTTAACCTGTGAATCTTTCTAACGGATATCACAATCTACTAACATAACACCTACACATTTATAGGTACTTTTACTATGGTTGGAAACGAAGCAAGAGAGAGAGACATTTAACAAATCCGTTAGATTAGACGTATCAGCCTATCAAAAGTTAAACTTGGTACAGTCGCCAGCAGCTGTCAAATTTCTCCAAACGATTTTAAATCTTAATATGTTGATTGTTAAGTTCAAAATCGAATGAGAAAAACTGACAGGTTTCGGTAACTTGATGTGCTGGCAACTGCTACGTTTAATCTCCATGTTAAGGGGACTACATGACCTAAACGCAAATTTATAATGCCTAAAAATATATGATCCACTGCACACTGCAGTAACCAAAATCAGAAAAATATATAATATTCTGCAGGATATATGCTAGTTAGATAGTGTGTTGAAAACATTAACTTGATATGATAGAAAAAAATCACGAAGATACCTCAAAAAATTTTTTTTTACGATTAAAAACCATACTAATATACATGTAAACATTCAGATTTTTTGTCAGATTATTCTACAAGTAACATATTAACGTAATAGTGTTTTAATTTTTTAATCCAATGAATAGATTTTTTGTAAATCTATAATTGCTTCATATTTTGCAATAAATTACCAGCGTTGTGTCATCGCGCGTCTCTTTCTTTTCTATGCAATCCGACAGTGACCGCGCTTTAGCTCTTGTAAGCTTCTTAAGTTGCTGACACAGTTATCATCGCTCTTTACCTGTTTTTGTCCTAGAAAAAAATGTTCGCTCTAAGAAGTCACGATGACATGAAGCGAGCGATTCAAGCCTATACTAGTTTACCTCGTTTGTACAAGTACGTTACGTCTGTACCGTGAATCAGTGGATATTTGGAGCGATATGGGTCACATCGTAACTAAACGAGACTTGTTGGCGCGTAATCGATGTTACGCAACTCCATTTTGAATTAAGCTACAAGACAACTTATCAGAATACTTAGTTCCGTTTACGAAGAACACATTTTCCACGTTTTTTAAGAGCTTCGGCTCATTTCCATTTAAAATGTCCATCAAATGGATTTAAAGGGATTGACATTTTTAATATTTAAATTATCTAGAGAATATTTTATCAAGCCTCTCATTACCATACTCGTAGCATAATAATCCCATAAAACTAAGGGCTTCACTTGAAAGCCCGTATGGCAACACTAAAGGAAACAACCCACAAAGGGTAAGTATCCAGTTTCCATTAGGCGGGCTTTTGATCACGTTCCGCATTTTCAAGCATATCTTTATTCAAGTTTCCTAACTCAATTCAGTAATATCCCTTGGTCGTTAAATCAAAAATGTCAATAGGCTAACCTATTGACATTTTTCATTTGATGACCAAGGGGTCAAAAGTTCTTTGTACGATTTCGTAATCTAAATTACGAAATCGTACAAAGAACTTTTTGACTAAACTCGTGTTTTCGAATCAGGTTCACAATCAGGACCACTTTAGTAAATCGTCACAATAATGGGTCAGGTAACGTCGTAATGCATTTCGAAAGATTGAAGAGAATACGTAGAATTCCACCGACAATGATACGATAAAAAATTGTATGACAAAGTTCATAGACTCCTCTCCCATCTCATAAAGGATTAGGGCCCTCACAGCGGGAAGCGGTAAGTGGAGGTGGTCCTTATCTGAGACTGTTTCAACAGCGCAGTCGACAGCGTAGTGGGGTACTGCCGCGCCACCACTTCGCGCTCCATCGCGACTGACGCAAGCCGCGCCCGCGCACACGACCGCTACTTTCAAACGAGCCATTTTCGATATTCAACTTTTAAAAATGTATTCGAATGAAGTGAGGTGAATCGATCAAAACTGTTCAGTGCATAACAAAGTGAAAAAAAAAAAACAAGTGTTTTGGAACAAATTTTGTGAAGGATTTATTTTTGTTAAGGAGCAACCCTCTACAAATCCAAGGTAATTTTCGTTGTTTTGTTATTTTAGTTGTTTGTCCGTTCGTGTGTTGCGGCAACAGCAACGGTGTCGAGGCGACTTATTGCAAAGTGCAGTTTCGTTTTGCGGCTACCTATTTACAACACACGTCGTCGGAATGTCCGGTTGTAGACAGACTTTCTCGCGGGTGTTTCGCGAACAGTTAAACTATATGAAAACAAACATTTGTATAAATGGGCCACTTTACGACAACTCAGGTGTAATTTAGTATGATGGGCAAATTAAAGAAAATGTCTCTTTTATGACCAAACCAGTATGGTAGCCAATTACAGGCATCGTAAGTGTAGAAAATCTAATTGAACAATACTAAGAAAATGTTATCAAACAGTCATTACTTTACGTAATATATACATATCTAAGTGCGCCTAATTGAATACTTACCTAATAGCTTGATTCACTTTAATAATTATCAATTTGTCACGAGTACTGACACGCTTTCTTGTATAGTATAACTTTTTATAACAAAAAAGTTATTTGGATTGTTGAATAAGTAGATTTAAACTCCCAAGAGTGTCACCTACTCTATGCTTAGTTTCACAAGTAGGGTGCGCACTGCGCATATCTCTAATTTTGTTATAAGTGGTTAAGCATCTTTTTGTTTAAGCAACATTACTTTATTTGTGGTATTTACTAGAATTACCGACTGTATTATGGTAATAGAATTTTTATTTCATAAATATAGGTTAGAATTATAAATATTGCACACATTCCAAAATATAAAAAAAATAATATAAAAAACATATATTCAATCCTTTCGAAGAAAATATGCTTAATTTTAGATCTTTGTATTAGACGTAATCAACTTTTGGGTGCACCCAAATTTAAATTTTTGACAAATGACAATTGCTTAGAAAGCAGTACTTAATTTAAAAAAAAAAACACCACAACTCTTTCTAAAATTAATCATGTTTAAAGAGACAGATGAGCCAGGTGTTGGAAAAAGCGATATTGATTAAATAAATCTTGTCGTAATGTCTTCGTGTTAACGTCGCGTCGATTTTCCCAAGTTTTCCATATTTGATGACTAGGGAAAGTTTCATTTAATTTCTAATCCGCATGACTACGGGCGCATCCCTATATATGTAGTAGGTAGGTAGATGCGTCGCCAAATTTCTTTTGTTTGGAGAAAATATTAAAATCTTGAATCTTCGAAGTTGCAGCACATAGTACAAAAAGAGGTAATTATTTAACCACACCAAATACTCTCTTAACTCTAGCTTAAGTAAAAAGTATTTCTGTTTTTAGAAAATCTTTCTTACGCTCTGTTGCTTTCAGCGAAAAAAGATAGCAATGATATTTTTCAAAGTTTAAAATAAGTCTTTTTTTGTTTAAACTTTTTTCAACTTACAATCTCAATCATTTTATTAGTGATGTCCGTTATTCGGTGTTCGAATGAAAACACTAGAGATGTTCCTGATACGTCTGTTGATATTCTCGTAACATACGTGGAAACTAGATATGAAATCTAAGATCGCGATTTGTAGTTTTATCCCATCAGTTAGATCATAGAGAAAGTAGGTGATGCTATGACTGTGTGAACAAATAGCAAAAAAAAAAACAATTGAGGCCATAGCGTTCTACTTTTAAAATGTTTTTTTTCTCTCTTCCAAGTGATTCTCTTCATTACCATATGTTGTGTATTGTGCCAGTTATTTTATTTTAGTGAGTAAGTCATCGTCATAATTTAAATTAAATTAAATAATGCGTGTTGAATGCTTTTTAATAAATTTGTAATTTATACGATAAAATAGGTGAAGTTCATCAAAATAAAAAATGTAAATAAACATTATTTCCTTTTATTTTAACCTACAATATCTAAAGTAATTTATTTGTAAATAAATATGATTTATTTAAAATACCGTAACCTTAATATAAGACATTATGCAAGTAAGTTAAACTTTTGCTTGAGGTAAAAAAGCATAAGTAACTTAATTGAAGTGTGTTAAGTATTTTGCAAGGTTGTTGTAAAACTATAGGTATGACACATATATTTTAAAAACAGAAGCAAGACTGCAAGCGACTTTAAAGTGGTCCCCTTCAGACATCAATAGAAGGCACTTGTGCTGTCACCAAATCGATAGGTATACAATATATATTTTACTAAAGTAATTTTTTATTTTTAATTTCACGATGTAAATTATCAAAAATAAAAAATCTCATAATTTAATTTACTACGATGTTTTTAAATTCAGTGTGTTTTCATTATCCACTATTTTACTTATTTTAAACTTTCTAAATAAAGCACAAAAAAATACGAAATGCAATATCAATCGATATCGATAACAGTATCCCATCACTACTTTTACGGAACGAAGATGTGCACTTTCCTAGCATTTGTCCAACGGAAAAACGTGATATTTGAAACTAAGAAAAAATTCAAAAATAATTTTAGGTGGGTATGCTGTTATTAGAACCTACCTCATGAAGAAAAAATGCACATAGTACATTATTTCATTGCCAACATTGAGTAGTACAATAGTTTCTTTTTATTTCTTTTTTCATTACCATAGTATTGCAGACCGTATAATGTATGAAGCATTTTCATTACATTTCACAGATTGAGAAAGAAAACTATACAGTACCTACATAACTAGTTAATTAAGAATCCGAGTATTATTAACAAATAATAACGTATTAGATAACAATGCAAAACGAATCATTATCTTAAAAATTTAGGTACCCATTTACATTAAAGCCGATCAAGCATTTTCTGAATGACAAATGATTTTGTTTCTGTAAGTAGGTTTGTACAAACACTTTTACACGTCAATCATATTTTTTAAACCAGATGAGGTTGGCGCTTCCTATGTGACTACTCAGAGAAGAAAGGCCGAAACAAACTCAGAGGTCACAGAGGGAATGATTCAGATACAGATTAATTTATTTGCCAACAATGTAGGTACAAATATAAGATGGTACATCACTAAGAGTTTCCGCTACATTCTACCTTACGACATGCAATGTCATAAAAACTAAAAAATTCAATTTTTCATAATATAAATTAACAACTAATGTCATTCTGGTATAATATAAATTCTCGTATAATATGTCTTATGTCATTTACAATAAATACATGTTTTATTGATTTATCATTTAAAAAATAATAACATTTTTCTAATAATAATTCGTCAGCTTAGATTTAAATATTAGTAAAGGACGTTCTATAAAATTGTGCTTAATTTTATTGTATATGGCACCATTGACGTAATATTTTTCCAAGTAGTGCTGTTTTGTAATTGCTTGTACGTAATATATTTTTAAATTGTGTTCTCATAGGACCTGAATGAGTCCTAATATCGGCTAGTGATTTAAATTCATTTTAAAAGAAATTGCAACTTCCAAAATATTAATTTACCTTTCTATAACATGTATGAAGTTATCTGCCATTACAAAATATAACCACGTGTATTTTTAGTTGACTCCTACCTGCTGAACCAAGGATTTTTTGTGAAACATTTAAGGGTGGCACCGTAGCACGTGGTTACCTGCGATGTCCAATTTTGACTTCACACTATGATATTTTTTGCCTTCGCCATATTTTTTTTCTAAGATTAAAGGGATAGTCCAAAGTCCGAAAGTGCAAGAATTAAATCTTATCGTAGAGAATATAGACAGAGAGCCTGTACGCCGCAGATCGATATGACGGTCAACATCTCTATTGGAGCTCAGAAAACGACTCGGAAAAGCACTTCAGACATTTGATAACTTAAAAAGGCTTATAGGTATCTGCGATTTGGAAATTTTCCTCCTACAACTCCTTCTCCGTTCTAATTGTTGTGTGTGTTTACTGTCAACGTTACCTAAGTGTGTACTAAAAACCCAACTCACGCATCGTAGCGTTGCACTCGCGGTTTTTCGCATTCCCAAATTCTCATGTAAATAATGTTATTGTATTCTAGTCATTTCGCCCAATATTGTATATAAATTTTCTACATCGGCAATTGGCACATCTGCTTAGCTAGATTAGTTTACGATTCGAAATAACGTGATGGTTTTTTTTTTTCATGGTCTTAATCGTTAAATTGCACTTATTAACATAATTAGTATTTTAACACGTGTGTGTAACTATTGTTTCTAGTTAGTAACAACATGTTTCTTAGCTTCAATCTCAATAATATTAGTTCCATATGATGTTAATTTAGAAATGTATTCATGGATGTTAAAATAATTACTACATAATTAGCAATAAAATACAAAATCCTTTTTTGCTGGGCATATTAAAATTTTAATCGCTTTAATTTCCATAAGGCCATTAAAAATATATTTCGTTTATAAATGATTGTTCTGCCCACGACTACCTCACCCCCCCCCCCTCCCCCCCCCCCCCTCACCTAACCAAATCACTATGTATAGAAGACTTTATTTTATTTGTAATGTTTCGTTGTGCCATCTGACCGACTAATACTTAGCTAGAGTTGATGAAGCATGAAATTTAGCAAATAAAACATCTTCAATGACGTGTTAAAACGAATTGAAGTCACCTCGTACTACGCTTCATACAGTAGATATTAATCGAACTTACTAAGTACCGAATAAAGACTTATTTAACTATAGGACCAAACATGAAAATGGCTATATTAATTATCGAGCACAACTTCAACTATCACGATTAAACCTGTTTTCAATCAAATTAAACCACTTTAATATATTGGTTCGTCCGTTTAAGAGTTATGATGCGCCACAGACAGACGGAAAGTCTTTCTCTATCTCCTTTAATGTTGGGGACGTTGAAAGAGAGATTTCGCTTTGCTTGTTCTAAATATTTTATAGCAAAACATTTCGCGTACCTACCTCAAATATACCTACACCTTTATGGTTTGTAATGTCCCATACAATTAATGGAACAATACATCATGATCGGTGCCCGTGTCACGTCCTCTTGCATAAATTGTGATTGGTTAGTTAAGAACTAACACGCGCACCTGACCGTTTCGAAAACTTTAGCTTCGTGAATCAAGGTTGGTATTGTGAATTCGAGAGAGATCGCCTTCGTTTTGCGCCAAATGTTGGTGGCATCTGTTGCGTGGATAAAAAAATCCTTTTAAGGCAAAGGAGGTTCGTAGTGGTTCACATTTTCATTGGGAGTAGGTAGGTACTGTTTACAGGGTCATGGTTCTTGAGAACAGAACCTGCATGATTTGATAAGAGCCACCTAAATTGATTTTGGAACAAATCGTAATTTTGAAATTGATCGATTACGTACGAATTAAGCCTGATTTACACGGTGCGGTTTAATTTCCAGTGGCAGACCATAAGTTGAAGCAACAATTACATGATGCAAGGCATATGTGGCTTCCTTAGATAAACTTAATAGGGGAAGATACGTTACGCTCTAACATCGCAACCACTAAACCTGAGGGCCTAGACAAGTGGCATTCGCTTCGGAGCGATTCTATTTCTACAATCGCTATCGCTTTCGCTAATGATTCCAAAAACTAGCAATAACTCTCGTCAAAAAGTGTCCCTTGGCTATGCATCTCTGTGGAAGTACCTAATCTTTCGACGCTGTCGATTCATTTCATAATCGAATGTTGTTTACATTGTCTAGCTAATTTTTATTCGTTGACCTACGATCACGTGACATTTCGATAGCTTATGTCAACCCCATACATTTTAGCTTTTCTACTAGCGTTATCGTTAATCGAATGTTACTTTGTCTAGGCCCTCTGGGCTCGGTGCGCAACTACATGCGACGAAACTCACCAATCTGTATCCACAGTTGCATACTTACAGTTACCGATAAACAAGGACAGATATAGGACCCGACACAGTCGTGCGAGCGTAATCACGTTAGCCACCGAATGTTTACGATTATGAACTTTATTGTGCGTATTGCGCGAGAGTCGCGCGATACATCGCACGGTGCCTCTCACGTCTATTTTGTATTAACTATCTCGCTGTCACAAAAATGCAAATAAAATGATAATTTTCAACAAATTAACATTTCTGGCTGTACTTACGCGTGAAAAGTAATCCAGTGTCTTATTTTTCTTTCTTGAGTAATTTGAACACTTACTAAATACACAAGAAGGCATTTTCATGCGAACTGAAATTATTAAGTTTTATCGACATGCGCTGTTTAGAACACTGTCCGCGTGTGACTGAGTGTCATTGTGTCCATTGGGCTTGGTTCAGTAGGACTGCGCGCTGTGATCAAGTAACGTATCTTCCCCTATTAAGTTTATCTAAGGCTGCTTCCATTTTATTAGATGTCACAGGCAAAAAAAAAAATTGTGTATATGGGCCTTAAGTTTTGTACGGGCCATACGCGTAGCAACTGCTAGTGATAGACTAAAATGATAACTTTAAAACTATTATTAATACAGGAGGAAATTCCATAATAGAAGTAGCAACTTAGTCAATAGATTCTAAATAAAATGCTCTGCTTTTGAATAACCTATCCGGGCATCTTTTGAAAGTAAATCCTGTATCAATGAAACCGAAATCATTTCTAAGTTATAAAATATGTTGCATTGATTTCTTAGATTATATTGTTTAAAATCTAAAATCTTATGCAATTTCTTAATGTGAATCAACTTTAGCGTAGAGTGTAGAACGGGTCGGTGTCAAGTAACTTTGGTCTGGACCTGTTCGTTTGAATTACAAAATTAGTAAAGGAAGCATAATATTATCCTACTAGTTTTTTTTTATTACCTACAGCTCTACCTCTTCAACCTCATTATGAGGTAAACTTTGCTAATATATCATGCATCACTGCTATGATTTCTTTTCATACTCTTCTCAACCCTAACAACATTTTTTTTTGTAACAAAGTACCAAAACTTACTTTATGTCTGAGTATTTTTTTTTCCTCAAACATGGTTGGAAATTCGAGCATTATTTAGACAACCCTCATCGAGTAAGATTGAAAATGTTGTACTGGTCAAATACATGCGAGCAGCGGCCGGCAATGTTAGTATGAAAATCCATATCTGTCGAGTTTAGCGGCCAGCAATGTTAATATCTGTCGTGTAAATTAAAATTGGAACGAACTTTTTATTTCGACCCATGGCAACCAGGGAGGTAACATACTAAAGATTTTATTTAAATCACGAACTGGCTTAGCAAATAGAGCGGTTTAAAAGTGAAAAAGAAACAAATGAACATAATTATTGGCGCGAGAAAAGTTATTCGTCATTGATTCTGGAATTTATAATTAATGTACTTAATTTGAATTTCCGCGCATTATTTGAGAAACGTACTTACTATACAAGCCTTGGCCGCAACCATGCATTGATCTCTGTTGTCGGCCGCTGCAGTAATGTACAGTCGCCAGCAGGTCCAAGCTACATGAAACTGTCAAATTTCTCCAAACGATTTTAAACCTTAAAATGTTGATGAAAATCTGACAGTTTGTGGTAACTTGATGTGCTGGTGACTGTACTACATTCATCCTGTCATCTTACTTGACAAGATCTCTTTACAAGCCATCTTTCATTACTGGCTATTCCGCCTTTTTTAACGGACAAAAAAAGGAAGATGTTCCAAGTCGACAGGTATATTTTAACCGACGAAAAAAAAAGGAGGAGGTTCTTAAGCCAACGCATTTTTTTGTTAAGTGTGGCCACGCATTTATTTTTAAAGCGTAGTCTGATTTAAATGATTCTTATTTTATTTGGGAGGGTATTATACCTTGAAGTTGTACAAAAATTGGGGGTTGATTGATTTTTCACCTACTGAATTTTAGAGTATGGTAAGGATTATAGTATCTAGATGGCGTGTTGTAGTTTCTGCCTAACCCTATGAGAAGAAGTCGTGAGTTTATGTATGTATGTATTCAAGAATGTTCAACTTACGGAAATTTCGCACATAAATAATGTAGTTCTGATGACACAACAACATAATAAAGACTTGGAATTGATCTGATGATGAAGACGGAAGACAGTTGCGAGAGTTCCTTAGCAGTTTCGGCTTATTTTATTCATCTTGATGAGAACTTTAGACCTAACTTTGTTTTGTTTGGTTGTACCTATGACCACGAATAGCTTTTTACACAATACCTATTCCGATTTTGACGATCTACTAAAAGACTCACCTAGGTTATGTGGAGACCAATAGTTCACCACAAATCTAGTAGGTGTCGTGCTCTCTATATCCATATTTCTCCGTAACGACTGTGTAACAAATAACAAGTTATACAAATAAAGCAAAACTGAGTAACATTTTAAAAGACTTGTTTATTTGCAACACAGTGAGCGTTAAAATTGCTCAATAACTAGCGAAATAAGATCACAATGTCCGTCTACCTGTCACTATTTATTTAACGTTCGTGCGATAAGTCCACTCTATTTTAGAATAGAGTCCCATTTTGTGAAGGTTTTGGTCGAAATTTGGTCGTACTGGTTGAAATGATTAATCCGAATTCCGGGGTCGCTTGTACCTAAATGTATTTTGAGGTACCCGGTAACTGGGTTGTGGAGGTCAGAGATACAGTCGCTTCATGTAAAATACTCGTATTCACATGCACCCGCGCGGTATGATTGGAAGCCAACTCCAACATAGTTGAGAAAAGTTGGCTAGGCAGACGATAATAGTAGGTAAGTAATTCTAACTTTATCGTCGTTTTCATCGTTAAAAATTATGAAAAAGTTGCAACAATAATAAAGTTGCAAAAATAAAAATAATAAGTTGCAATATTTTTTTAAAAGGCAATGCGGATTATGTATGAACGTATAACATTAGACATAGAAACTGGTAGCAAAAATTGTATTTTATTTGACTAAAGTTCATAAAGCCATTGACCCCGGAGAAACTAGATTCTTGAGGATGTCATTGATTTTCGAACTACTTACTTAAACTGGTTGTAGGTAGTAGAGGGACGTAGGTATTTAATTTCGCATAGGTTATCGTTCGTCTAGTGGTCGCAAGTGCTACCGCTGAGAATGAGGTCTTGGATTCGATTCCCGGGTGCAAAGTGCTATTGGGTTTTTACATATTGTGGAATTTCTCTTGAGTCTGAATTTGTGCCCAGTTGATGGCAATAGGCTCACCCCCTATTACATGGGATTTAAAAATAACTGGCGAAATCTGGGTATACTATAGGTATATCTCTGCTAACCCTTCGAGAAATACAGGCGTCATGTTGTGTTATGTTATGTTAGACAAACTTTAAGTGCGACAGAATATTGTGAACTTTATTCAAGTTATTGTCCTTGTTTATAAATCCATTAATTTAGTTTACACTTTAACCTTTAGTACCTACCTAACCTGTGTAAAAAACTGTCCACCGCTCCATGAAAATAGTGATGTGGCCACATCTCACCAAAAAAGTTTTTATTTTCAACGATTAGCAAAACTGTTTTGTCTAGGGCTGTAGACAGACTTAACAAAAGTTTAATCAATACCGTAAAATTGCCTGCAAAAGGGAACCTGACATCATGCAGGCTGGCAAAAAAATGATTCGTCGTTTGTTTATAAAATAAAACATTGTTGTTAGAGGCGCGTAAAAGTGAACACTTGAAATAAATAGGTAGCTAAAATTCAGTAGTAGTTCAATACTCAATAATTTATTTGTATCCCATAATGTGTGTGTGTGTGTGTTCTTATTTAGCGACAACGTCATATCCCTCGTAGGACTCATAGGAGCTTCGAGAAGTTCGAGCACCAACTTACTTCAGAGGAAAAGCGCTTTTCAATTTCGCAAAATTATTACTACTTTCCGCTGTTATTTTAATACTTCCCTGTTATTTCGATACAGGAAAGTATTGTAAGTACATAAGCACATAATTGTGCGATTCTTTACCGTTTTGTTGACTTACAGCAGTAACAAGTGTGCCGTACTAGTGGTATATATAACAACGTGCAAGTTACACCGTTAGGTAATATCACTACGTTATGTAACACTATTGTTTAATACATTTTTAAATGTCGGATCTTGCATTCGCATCCCAGATAGCATTGTTTTAAAGGTGTATTTTTTTTACTTATTATGTAAGTTATCTGTTTAAACGTAAAATTGTAAGAATAATTGGTACTTTGTACAACGTTATTAATCTTTTTTAGTTTTTTTAAATAAAGTGTTACATAATATGTATTGTGATATTAACCAACAAAAAATGGAATTAAGTATGTTTTGTGAAGAATAAATTTTGGTAGATAATTAATAACCTGTCGTCATAAAATCATGTAGATAATAAACCGCAAAGATTTCGATTATAAGATTAATTTTATAAACAGGTACTATAAAATATCGATAAGATATGAGTTCAAGGCCCACCCTTCGGTTTATAAACTATAATTAAAGACATCATCGTGGAAGATGCGGATTTAAATTTTCGCATAATTGAAATTACACTTGTCTTTATTTCTAAGTTTTACGTACTCGACACAAAAGTTATTAAATAAATCCACAAAGCAATGAATTTTTATAACGCATTACATGGTGTTATAAAGAGATGACAACTTTGCATGATTAATATAAAATTATAATTCTGTTCTTTGTTCATTAATAACTGATATTTTTAATAAAGCTGTAGGTACACCTCTTTCGCACTTTTAGTGGGTACCAATTTTTTTTGGCAATCAGATTTTCATGGAATGCGGAAATTATACCACCACACCCGCCTGTATCTTTATGACTGCTATATTGAATAATTTAATGAAGTATTAAAATATAGGAACTGGGCATATTTATCGACAAGTTGTAGGTAGGTACATAAAAGATGAATCATCATAAGGGAAAGAGCTTTGTTATAATAGTATTCGATAGGTAACATATTTTTATATTTTAAAATGTATTTATTCAATAAAACAGTTCTCTGTCCATTCATAACATAATTTTTCTTAGATAGATATAGGTACCTATGTTCTTACACAGTCGTATAGTATTCGACTCTTATATTGTTATTGTCTATCGTCTAGTCGTCTCGCTACATACAAAGAAATAATTTAAAAAATTGTAATTAACATTTACCAGTCTCGCATTACGAAAAAAATATTCAACATAATTATCCAAGGCCATATTTAAATCTATACTTACTGATATATACATATTTTGAATGCTGAATAAATATTGCGGCAATTCGATTTGATCTCTGGTGCGTGACGTTTTTGCCTTTCCTTAGGGTGTTTGTCCACCGCCGCCATCACCGGGACGTCACCGAGAAACGAAATTATTCAAACCAAGCGTGGCGTCCCGGTGACGGCGGCGGTAGACAAACGCAGTTATTTGATTATCCGCAGTAATTTGTAGAAAGAAGCCAACGTGTCATGACGTTTTAATCGTAGTAGTCGAAGGTAAACAGGACACCTCATTATGCCATAGTATGAAGTATGGTGTGTAAACTACCCATTGATATTTCATTTATACGGAAGCTCATTTAAAAGGAAGTAATTAATTATTTAATTCTCCATAAGTTTTCATATAAAGTAGTTAATAAAACTGGTTTGTGCATTTTAAAGGGTAACGCCCTATGAAGTATGATGAATACCGTACCTAGACTACGATACTACTCATTGGTATTGCATTTATACGGAAACTCGACGAATAGGAAGTAATTAATTATTTAATTCTCCATAAGTTTTCATATAAAATCTTAATCAGTTGTCAACAACGTAAGTTTGTGCATTTATTTTGAAGGATAACGCCTTTTGATTTTGTGACGTCACATAAAAAAAAGATACGTAAAAGTTAATCGCTGATAAAAGTACCTAGTTCCCATGACATTTACTTCACGGTTTAACACATTTTAAGAGAATGTGGAAGCTTTCACCGTGGTTCCCTGTAATTAATTATTTAAATGCCATCTTTCACACCTGCTTCATATCACCCTCTGAACTTTTAATCTCTTTAATTCGTATGAGAAACGGTACAAATTATATTCTTAGCCGCATGTATGAAAGAACATCACGGCTTAACCAATTTGGCAGTTTCTTTTTTGTTGTGTTCTTAATTGTCAGGACAAGGCTTGAACCATTTTTTCATGGAAAATCCACGGATATTTGGATGGCTATGTATGAAAATCTCAATTTAAAAAACAGACATCGCTACAGCCTTAAGGGGACTACATGACCTAAACCCAAATTTATAATGCCTTTAAATATATGATCCACTGCAGTAACCAAAATCAGAAAAACATATATGATATTCTTCTGGATATATGCTAGTTAGATAGTGTGTTGAAAACATAATACAATTAACTTGATATGATAGAAAAAAATCACGAAGACCACTCTAAAAAATTTTTTTAACGATAAAAAATCATACTACTCGTAATATACATGCAAACATTCAGATTTTCGTCAGATTATTCTACAAGTAACATACTAACTTAATAGTGTTTTAGTTTTTTAGTCCACTGAATAGATTTTTTGTAAATCCATAATTGCTTCATATTTTGCAATAAATTACCAGCGTTGTGTCATCGCGTGTCTCTTTCTTTTCTATGTAATCCGACAGTGACCGCGCTTTAGCTCTTGTAAGTCTCTTAACTACTCAAGATAGAGACTTGAAATTCACCCGGGCGACGACGGGCACAAACAGTATAGTATACAATATTTTAAACCTAGCTAGGACAGTTATTAGAGTCTATAAACGTCGCTTTATTCCCATGTCACAACATTCATTCCATAAAACAGCGAATCTATCCATATCATAAATTAAAGTCGCTTTGCTTATTTGAGGCCTACTCTCTAAATCCGTCTACGAAGATCCGGGCTCGTCCAAAAATAGTTCAGTACTTCGAAATGAACCCTACTCCCGATTAATATTTTTTTTCAAACGTGCAAAAACGCATCGGGTTTAAGAGGCTTACAAGAGCTAAAGCGCGGTCACTGTCGGATTGCATAGAAAAGAAAGAGGCGCGATGACACAACGCTGGTGAATTATTGCAAAATATGAAGCAGTTATGGATTTACAAAAAATCTATTCATTGGAATAAAAAATTCACTATATGTTACTTGTATAATAATCTGACAAAAAATCTGAATGTTTGCATGTACTTATATTAGTATGGTTTTTAATCGTTTAAAAATGTTTTTAGAGGTATCTTCGTGATTTTTTTCTATCATATCAAGTTAATTGTATTATGTTTTCAACACACTATCTAACTAGCTTATATCTAGAAGAATATCATATATTTTTCTGATTTTGGTTACTGCAGTGGATCATATATTTTTAGGCATTAAAAAATTTGCGTTTAGGTCATGTAGTCCCCTTAAGGACAAACTGTCAAATCGTGTTGTCATAAATTCTTAGTTCGGGTCCCAAACTAAACTTATGTCCGTAGGTCATACGGAATAGGAAGCGATCGTAACTAAGAGAGTAGACTCTATGTGACCGAGTTCTTCTTCAAAACTACGCAACGTATTTTGATGCAGTTTTCAGCATCATTTAGGTAATTTATCCTGGAAGGGGTAATATGTCATCATCATATCTGCCTGGCTTTTCCCAACATGTTGGGGTCGGCTTCCAGTCTAAGGATGCAGCTGAATACCAGTATTCTACATGGACCGTCTGCCTATCTGACCGCCACAACCCAGTCACTGGGTAATACGATACCCCTTGGTATAATAATATATATATAATACTGGCTGTCAGACTTTTGGGCTTCTGACAACACGTAACGACTGTCGACGAATGACAGCCCGGACCAACGCGGCTTAACGTGCTTATGTAAAGATGGTCACCCATCCACGAAACAACCGCGGCAAGCGTAGCTTAACCTGATCGATCGACCCGTGTGGATGTTATTACTTAGCCACAAGCCCCTCGAAGGTTTAATATGTATTATATATTAATATTATAATAAAGAAATCTTGTTTTGTCAAGTCAGCAAGTTAGTTCAAAATAGGAACATTTTCAGTTTTTATCCGTTTCGGGGCTTTTACTGAAATAATAACCAGCAATATTAAACCTTTATGAAGTAAAAATAACATGGTCCAATTTCACGCTTGCTCACTTTCCGATCGTCGTCAGATAAGCATGCGATGCAGAGATCGAAAACAATGACAGATCTCATTAAGATAAGCTACACATAAAAGTATGTACAATCACTATTTCCATATACCACGCTACATACAATAACACGCTATTGAAATAAATCTCTGAATGTATTTCAGTTAATTTTAGATATTATTGAGCACAACGGCTATAAAAATGACTGATTTCTACAGTGTTTAATAATCTGCGTTTCCGATACAATTTTAAATGTTTTAACCGTATACAATACGTTTATGGTACTGTTCTTTTCATTCAAATTTATTTAGCTATCTAATAATTTAATCATAACCTTAGTGAAGGTTTTTCCGTTGACTTCAAAAGCCCTTTAGTTAGTAACAAAGATAAAACAAAGTTATTCATTGTTTGTAAGTTCATTATACCTAGTGGTTTCTATAACCAGAAACAATAAATAGCCATTACAAGAGCTGTAGTCCTTGATTGAAACAAAAACAAAAAACAAAAACACTTTCGTTAACTGCCTGTTCAGTGTACCTTGGTACCTACTACCTTAGCGACACCGACCATATTTCAAATTCAGAACATTTTGTTTCGTACTTCCTCACTAGCCAAGAAATACTGGCCGTTCCGTGTAAGTTCTGTTTTTTCTTGATATGAAGTAAAAAATATACATTAGGTCGGCGAAAAGTTCTTTCGTATTTTATATACAAATTCAGGACTAAGAGCTCGTGTGGCACCCAAATATTGAGCTTTTTTGTATACCCAGACTTTTTCAAATGAGTTCAAACTGTTTTGCGGTCAACACCTAACTTTTCAGCTATGTCGTAACTACTAATATGCATCTTGCTAAACTTTTTAAAAAATGGCATCGACTTTATCCGTAACAGGGCGACCAGAGAAAGCAGCATCTTTGACATCAAAATTCCCGGACTGAAAACGCTTGAATCAACTTTGTAGTACTCTTACTGACAATAAGTTAAATTCATAAACGTCACATTTTTTTTTCACGGCTTGTGTCTGCTTTTTCCCTTCTTTTTAATAAAACTTAAAAAAAATATCGAATTTCATAACTGATTTGTTTTATATTTTTATTACGCACGCTTTTAACGTTCTGCATCGTTCTCACATGCATAATTTCAACATGAATGGTGTAACCAATATTTTGTAACCATATTTTGATTTAAAAGAGTGTCCGTGGAGTTTCTTGCCCGTTCTTCTCCATAGGTACCTACTAGGCTGTGGAATGGGCAACTAGCTTCATCTTTCTGACCGACCGACCCCTTGACAATTCCAAAGTGCATGTATGCAAAGTGGTTTTCGTTGGTGCAAATAATAAGTAAACAATATACTAAAATAGATACACAAAATTATTATTATTCCAAAATTCATTCAAATAGGGACCTATTTATTGTTTGATTATTATTACCAATTTACAATCTAACAATAAGGTCAAGGTACAATCGCCAATTAAAGCTGTACTAGATGTTTGTTTAAGCCAGTTAACAATTATTTTAAAACGTAAGTACTTAAAGATAAATTGGTAATTGATACAGTGTTTAGGCAAACAGGCGCGACGCTACTCTAGTAGAACAATTTGTATGGAAATTTCATGAAAATTGTTCTACAAGAGTCACGTCGCGCCTGTCTGCGGGAGCACTTATTGGTTACTCAACTAACAATGTATTATCCGAAAAGCTCATACAAAATGACTACCCACTAAGACAATTATTACATAAATACACAATTATTCTACTTGTGTGTAATAAATGGTAGTTTAAAGTTAACAAGCCTTCTTATAACTTTACACAATAATAATGTTGAATAATATTCGTCATTTGAAGAGACTTAATTGCCAGAAGTCATAATCTTGGTGATTATGGCTTATGGCAGTGGTGATGGTCTAGGGTCGCCAAAAGTTCAACTTTAGTCCGACATGTTGGACATTTTTGAGTCGCCTGTCATAAACTCAAAATATCCAAAGAGTACGGATATGGCGGATATTATATGTTTTATCTTTGAATACCCTAATTTAAGTTACCGGTTAACCAATGTTGCCTACAGACTCGCAAACCAGTTAGGATTTTGGGCAAAATGTTCGGCTTCATGTAATACCAAGCCGGGGTCGAGGGTTTGTCCGAAAGGGTTACCGGCCCCTGGCACACAGACAACTGAAGGAACACGGATGGGTTTTAGTCAGTAAAAGTTTGACACGCCCGCGCCCCTCCGCTCCGCCCAGAGCGGGAGAAGTTATTTGATAATATCAAACTAAAAAAAAAAAGGTTTGTCCCTATTTAAACTATGCACCGCTATCATATGGCTGATTTTACCAAAGTTAGATATCTTTTATCTGTTGAATAATATTGACGTCTGACAGTTCTAGTACCTATGGAAAAACTGTCAAAAATACAAAAAATATTCTCAGTAAAAGACTTATTAAGTTTGGTGAAATTCGCCCTTAGTAGCATAGTGTCGGGAATCCCGGCTTATAAGGTTCTACGTAAAGCCCATCGTTTCAGTGATTTTAGGGTACCGTCCGTCCGTCACAGCCAATTTTTTTATTCTATAACTCACTCTATTTTGCTTCTTATTATGAAGTAGCAAAGGCAGATCATATATATTTATAAATATGAAAAAAATTACAAGGAACTAGTAAAACCAGTTCAACAAAGTACGATTTATTGAGCCGCCAAAAATCGTTGGCATGTTATGGGAATGACCTGTGAAATCGAATTTATGTATACTTATTAACCGGTTCGCGTGATTAAAAACGCGTACTATATCTACCTTCTGATATAGGTGGTAAGCAGTGCGCAGACCAGAGGGCCTAGACAAATGTCATTAGCTTCGGAGCGATTCTATTTCTACAATCGCTACCGCTTACGCTAATATTTGACATCATACGAATCGAAAACTAGCGATAACGCTTGTCAAAAAGTGTCACTTGGCTACGCATCTCTCTGGAAGTAATCGTTCGACGCTGTCGATTCGTTTCATAGAATCGAATGATGTTAACATTGTGTAGCTAATTTCTATTCGTTAACCTATGATCACGTGACATTTCGATAGCTTATGTCAATTCCATACATTTTTCGGCTTTTTTACTAGCGTCATCGCTAATCGAATGTTACTTTGTCTAGGCCCTCTGAGTGTCTATGAAAACAGTCTCATAGTCAAAATTGGCAAAACGCTACTGAAAAACGTATTATGACGCAAGAGAAAACTATTCTGTCAACAAAAACAGAATCATACAAGGAACACTTTTAAAATTTGGTGTCTGAATCTATAAATCTTCTTTGGGATTCCATTTGCAATATTCTCAGTAAACAATGACCAGTCGATCTGTCGAACTACAAGAAGATTAATGACCTATTCCTCTAATTTACAACCTCTTTTAAAAACATTTATTCCTAAAAATGTAATTTAAACCTTTTGGCATTCATACGATGCTGCTTCGTACATTATGCAATCATTGGCACTAGCAGTTTTAAATGCAAATCTCACTTTAATATAATTAAGCTGTCGGGCCTAACCGAGGTAGGTAATATTTCGTTAAAGGTGCAAACCTATTTATATTAAAGGCCGTGGAGTGAACGGCATAGCATGTGTTTTGTTTCCTGAATACGCGAACATTACGTGATTTAATTTGGCGTGTAAATTACTAACTTAGCTCAGGTATTGATGATTCAGTGTTTAATTACCATGTGTTTTATAGATTCAGTGTATGCTGGAATATTATTGTAGCGTGATTAACGATTTGTATTGAAATAATAAAGAATCGTGTTGAATAATAAGTGGCTTCCAATAGCTTCTGGCTTGTGAATCTTGCAATAAAGTCGCGATGTTGTAACGATTTAGAAAGAAATTGTCACAAGTATAATATAATTGTCATGTTAAAATAATGATATCTCCATCTAGTCTCCTCTGTTTTAGCGATTTTAGCGTCAGAATTTTCCTGTAAGTTTTTCTTGCATATTACATACTTATAATGTTTTTTTTTCAGTTTCTTTGATATCGGGGTCACCCGCAAAGTAGAAAGGTACATGGCCGACTTTATGTACCTAGTTTAATAATTAATAATCGTGTTCATAATATAATTATAGATTTAGTAAATTAACCGTAAAAATATTGAAATAATGTACTTTTTAATCAAACACCTGAATTACGTCAGATAGAGTTAAGGGGATGTGCCAAGGTAGCCCGCGAAATTCAAATTTTCTTACGTTTTCTGCAATTTGCAGGTCAGTATCAGTTTGTATGGTGATATAAATAAGATTCGCGACCGTATCAAATATGGCTTTACAGAGTTATGATCATTAGAATCAGCAATACCACTCCTTAAGTTAGAATTGCCCTTTAATGTCATGATTTCATAAAATAGTCATTCAATAGGGTAGGGTAGGGTAGAGGGGATGTATTGCTGATTCTAATGCTTATAATTCTGTAAAGCCATATTTGTTACGGTCGGGAATCATATTTTAATCAAAATACAACCTGACAGTGACATGCTAATTACAAAAAACGTAAGAAAATTTGAATTTCGCGAGCTACCCTGAAGGTTCCGCCTTAAGTAATTAAGAACATAAATTGCTGTAAATAAGAAGTCGTAATAAATACCTACAGTCCTTTTAAGTTAACCTGTCCTCTTCGATAACTTGTTTTTCCCAAGTTTCGTTTAATCGTTTGATAAAATCTTCTACTTAAGAAACGGGTTTATCTTTTTCGCAAACGCGCAAATATTTACGTAGGTCAGGTACCTGTGTTAGAAAAACCATATTCACTACAGCATAATATAAACATTATTCATAAACATTTGCTGCACCCACTCCTCAGGATCAGTAAACGACAAAATCTGACGTACTTACCGTACGTCAGATTTAGTCGTTTGCTGTTACCTTACTATGACGTACTAATACCATCATGGTTCCATTGCGAAAAAGGGATAGTGCCATCGGTCATATATGGCTCCGTCTGTCTTTCACGCTGGAACAATGATGGCTTTAACACGTCATAGTACGGCCTCTGATCCTGCTTTCCTGACTATCAAGAGGAACACCGTGAGGTTTTATACGTTAGGAGTCTGACTTAATCTTTCCTTCTCCACATAGTGGATGAAAACCCTATGGGTTTCCCCAGCTCAATAAAAAAGGTTTCATAATTTTCGTTCCGCGTTCAAAAATCTAAAGCTTAAAATCTAGCTTAATACGCGGTATGAAGCATTTTTTTAGGTAATTTGACCATAGCGCATCGCGGCAACAAATAAGGTTCAGAATAGCGATGCGTTTGATGTTAGTTGAATCGAATGACCACCAAGTTTTACAGTTTTACTAAAATTAAAAAATAAATGCACGGCTCAGTGGAATATTTTTTAGGTAGGTATTTCTTTACTTCATCATTTACATAAAATATGATAGTTAACGGTCAAATTTTTGAGAATTATGCGGCACAAAAATATTTTTTCAAGCTCTGTTTTATGTTTTTTTTTTATTTTTATGAAATATTCTGGAATAAGTATTTTCTTTGAACATTTGAATATACTCAATTTTTTTTCTGGCTTTTAATATGTACCAATACGCAACTGTGCGCCAAAAGACTGGAGCGTGGTGTCCTACTTGTACGTTTGGGCAGCGCCTTAAGCTGTGGAGACCTCATTTTAGCAGTGTACTGTGATTTACTTCATCCATTAGAAAGATACATTGTGGTTACTGCTGTAAAAGTGAGCGATTAGCGACCAAGTCACAGTGTTCACGTTACATCACAAGATTGCACCGACACCGTCGTACCACAGCGACTTGCAACACCGCTTATTAACCCTCCCGCCCTCCCGCCGGCACTATCTTCCTGGACATGACTAGACGTAAGTACGATGTAGCAGATACAGTAGGTTGCTGGCCCCTAAATAAATATGAAAAATCGAGCAGAGAAAGAGACTTATACACAGAACCCAAGTGAGACAATGTACTACAAAACTTGAAAAAAAAAAAAAACACTAAAAGACGTTTTCGGAAGTCGGTGTCTTTGGTTTTGTATTTTCGTTTTTGGCCACCGACTTCCGAAATTAAAGTTATTTGTTATTTTTCACGTCTTTTAGTGTTTTTTTGGAAGTCGGTTATTTTTTTGTAAAAAAGTTTTTATTTTTCACTTTTTCGTTGCTGTACCTACCCCACACAAATTCGTATACCACTACCTGGTGTGTAAATAACTGTGACAGGAAATTATTAACACATCATCCACATTAACTAAGTGGAAAAAATATGCAGTATTAAGGATAACTCAAAAACTACTGGTCAGACCTTGATCAAATTTAAATGGGACCACATGTAAAGCACCAAATATCAAATAAAAAAAGAATCATCTAAATCGGTTCACCCAGAAAAAAGTTCTGAGCTAACAAACATAAAAAAAACTTACAGACGAATTGAGAACCTCCTTCTTTTTGTGAAGTCGGTTAAAAACCGAACGTTTCCTAAAAGCTCATATGCCATTTTTACGAACGTACCATTTCTGCGTATTGGTATCAATACGCAGAAAACTGAAGAAAACTATTATTTATTTCAGCAAGTGACGTCGCAGTGTTAATTAGTCACACAGACGTAGCACTGTCCACATCTTTTGTCGTGCAAAAATACCAGGAAATTATAACGAAGAGGTGGCTAACTGTCTTATTGTTTTTGTGTAGAATGTATACAAAATACTTATGACAAACATAATGGTGCCAGTGAAATATAACGTTGCGCTTATAGAACTAAAAAGTTATGGGAAAAAACGAAGTTTGGGACGTATACCTACAGGTCAATGTCTTCATAAGCCAACTGGAACTCGACCTCGTTTAGTCATAAGGTTGAATAACATCTCAAACAATTGACGATCAAGACGCATTGAAGACACATTCTCAAATCTTGGGACACTTAATATTGAACGGAAACCGAACGTAGTTTAACGTACCAGCGAGTAACAAGCGGAAACGGTCGGTGGATCGAATATGCTGTAACCAGAGTTATCGCAACACTGGTTGCTGCAATCGACGGCACACATAACTGATGGCCGTAAGCTTGTAGCTGCAATGAAAGGCATCTGCCAGATATTACACATAAAAGATATAAGTTTTATTTTTATTTATTTATTTATTAAAATCTCCCTTACAACTATCATTACAGGTGTATACCTAATGCGATAGCGCGGTCTTAAAATTAACTTACAATTTAAAACTTAAAAAAGCGTAAAAATCACAATATTTAATATTACAACAACATAAAGCCTACTCTAATCTACACTATAAGATAAAATAAACAACAGTAATTTTGCCAATTCACTCAAATGGCATGTAGATATATCGATCTTCACGTGAAGATCGTTAATAACCCGAATCATAGAATACACCTTAGAATTTACAGATACAAATGTAGAAATTTTACATAGGATGACATAAATATAATAATAGGTCTTTACCTATGAAATTGCCGTTTTGTATGAAAAAATTTAAACGAATTTTTTTCATGAATTTTTTATTTGTATTAATCGAAGTAATCACCCATGCAATCAATGCATCTTTGCCATCGCAGTGGCAGTTTATTGATGCCCTTCTTAAAGAAATCAGCTGGACGGGAGGCAACAAATTCTTCAAAGGCATTTTGTACTGCCTCTCGGGTATTAAATTTTTTTCCCGCCAAGAAGTTATCCAAATTCTGGAAAAAGTAGTAGTCTGTAGGCGCAAGGTCTGGTGAGTAGGGCGGATGACGGAGAGCTTCCAACCCCAGTTCTTGCAACTTGGAGACCGTCTGCTGTGCAGTATGAGGTCGCGCGTTGTCGTGCAGGAGCAGCGGAGACGAGCGATTGACCAATGCTGGTTGGAGATGCGCCAGCTTCTCCATCATTGTGTTCAGTTCTTCACAGTACACATCTGCAGTAATGCTCACCCCGTTTGGTAAGAAGCTGTGATGAATCACACCGGCGCTAGACCACCAAACAGTGACCATCACTTTTGTAGGGGTAAGTTTTCGTTTAGGGCATTGTTTAGGTGCTGAACCAGGATCCAACCAACTTGCTGAGCGCTTACGGTTATCAAACAGAATCCATTTTTTATCGCAGGTAACAATGCGGTTCAAAATTCCTTCATTTGTGTGTCTGTTGAGCAGTGCAAGGCACGTCTCGACGCGTACTTCGCGCTGGCGATCATTGAGTTCGTGGGGCACCCATTTGTCAAGCTTTTTTACCTTGCCAATTTGACGCAAATGGACCAATATTGTTTTGACGCTAACGTCGAAAGCTGCTGCTAATTCAGCCGTAGATTGTGTATCATCAGCTTCCACAATCGCCTTTAATTCGTCATTGTCGACCAAAGTCTTCGGACGACCGCGAGGTTCATTTTTCAGGTCGAAATTTCCATAACGGAAGCGAGCAAACCAATAACAGGTGGTGCGTTGGTTTGTAGTGTTAGCTCCGTAAACGTCGTTGATGTTGCGTGCCGCTTGTGCCGCGTTGCTGCCACGACGGTACTCATATTCCATAATTACTCGAATTTTTAACGTATCCATGATGACGAAAAAGATTGAAATGCGATGAAAATGTAACACTAATCAATAAAGAAATGACTACTTTTAGAAAAAAAAATCCATGTTTTTAAAATAAAATTAATTTGAAATTAGAATTCTTAGCCAAACAAAAATTATTTTGATTTGAAATGGCCAGTACTGCAGAACGGCAATTTCATAGGTAAAGACCTAATATTAGTAGTAGAATACCTAATATACACATAGTTGAAAAGACGTAGATTGGTATGCAAAAAGAGAATGAGCTCAGAAAACGTCTTGCGAAACCAAGTCAATTAGGTACAAGCATATCAAAAAGTTAATGACAAAATGATAATCATGTTGTCCTGCTCTTGGTACATTCTTATACCTACAAACATTCTTTGTGAAAAATTGCAAAATCATCTAGCAAAGACCGCGTACCAACAAAGAAAGGTATGAATGGCATACATGAGTGAGGTTGACTTACATAACGTACAGTTAACAATGGATACAAATTCTCTAAGTTCGGGTCACTTCGGGTTCTTGGAAATCGCGTGCGCCGGTAAAAAGGTGGGTAGGTCAAACAGGATGGCTTTCATTGCCGTGGGCGAAGAAATTACACTTCATATGGACAAAAGCTTACAATTGTTATTTGTGTAAATGGTGGGCTAAATTATTAAACAAGGAACGTTTGAATACGAACATAATTAGTGAATGCATCGCACGCATGAATGACTAAACCCGAGGACTTTGTCCGGTATTTCGATTGTGGTGAACAAGTGCATTTCTATAACTTTGCCACTTTCATAAAAATACGATGATAAAATCCGGTATCATAAATACTTTTATACCGTGATTATTTTGTGTTGAGTAAATATTATTTTTCACCGCATACTGTTCATATATCGTCGATAGAAAGCGACTGCAGGGTGCATGCGATGAGGAGCGCGCGCTCACCGGCACGCGACGCGCCGCAAGCGCATTGCTCTATCGCGATTAAAAATAATTGCCGCGAAACAAACAAACCACAATCACCGTGTGTCAACAACAAACTACTGAACATTACTCGGGACAATAGAGTTTCGAAAACAGACCCATTATTGACACAAATAATGAGATCTCATTTATACATAGTAAGCCGACCTAATAAAAATATTTGTCAACATAAATTATGATGTGAAAGTATCATTCTGTACAATTAATGCCTGGGTTAATTAGAGCTCAGTGTTTATGAAAGTTAACAGAAAGTAACAACCATTTTATAATCCGGTTAGCCTCTCAAGTGCGCTGAGCGCTGTAAACATCAATATACATATTATATAGAGACCATACTAAATATTGCAACCTACTTTGAAACATATTTTAAAGATGAGGAAGGGCAATGAAGTTACTAAAAGAGGAAAACCGAAAAGAAAATGATGATGTCCACATTTAGAAAAGGACACATGGAAATAGGGCTAGCGGAGCATAACAATCGCTTATAATTAGTGTTACGGAAGTGGTTGGTGAATGAGGAAAGCCCAGTGGTGCGGAGCCTCGAGGCAGCCTCGTGTGCTCCATTTGCCTCGACTCAACCACGACCCGGCCTTGGAGGCGGCCTCGTTCGGCTGACCGTCTGAGCGACGCGCGACGTTAGAAATTTTGGTGCAGACATTGCTGGAAAATACGCGAAAGGACATACCACCATACCAAACTCGAAGTCGAATTGCTAAATAGGTTACTTACACTGAAGCTTTTATGACCATACTTATTCTACCACAATAAATTATCTTTAGTTCTGCATTTTTGCGCAACACAATTAAGCAGTAAAAAAATTGGATCATAGAAAAAAAAAAGTACCTAGACTGGCGTCTGAGCACTTTGTCGAAAATCGTGAGATTTGGCAATAACTAAAATATTATTAGATTTTAAAGCTTAACACGCTTTGGCCTTCGACATAACTATCACTATATCTAATGTATACTGCAATACTTAACTGCCTGTAGATTACCTGTTAATGCCCTTGCGCATGCAATACCTACTTGAGACTACCGTCAAAATCCTTCACGACATCAAGGTTCATCATCAAAAACGAGGCTTTTTAATATGAAATATGATATTCGAAATAGGATGCGCTTGAGTTGCGAGAAAATTCAAGTATCATTCTTAGACATAAAGTACCGTTTAATTTTGGCGGTTTAAAATTTTCTGACAGCTTGGTAGACCCTCCCACTGCGAAATTGTACAGTAATTAACCGAGTAATTTTGTACAGTCGGGTTGATAACCACGTCACATTATTCTGACCAATCTCGGTGATAATTTCAGTTTATTTTATTAATTGATAATGTCATCGAGATAATCACTGACCTTTTTTTTTATCTTGCCAGGCCATTTTATGAGCAAAAGAGTATTTTGCATGCTCGGCAGGTAGAGTGAGCAATATCAATGCCATACAGAATAAAATAGTATTACTCTTCAGATTATTTGTTAAAAATAATCAAGTATTGATATACGGCCCTCCGTGCCTCGGAACCGGGCTGTCATTCGTCGATCTTTGACAGTTCTTACGGGTAGTTGAAGCCCAAAAGTCTGATATTTAACCAGTCGTACCAAGAGGTATGGTGTTAGCCATTAGCTGGGTTGTGAACGTCAGATCGGCAGTCGCTCCATGTAAAATACTGGTATCCAGCTGCATCCAGTTAGACTAGAAACCAGCATAGTTGGGGATGCTAGCCAGATTGATCGATTGTTACAAAGGCTGATATTTTGTTCAGTAGTTATCCGTCTTTAATCAATACATGAGCTTTCTTCTCTTTCATTTAAATTCTTCAATTTCTACAAATGGCAGTTTTCATTCATACTTCGCTGGCCCCGGGCAATAAAGTGGTAATATTAAAAATCGAATTTTACAGGAGAAATAAAAGAAGCTAATTTTTGTTTATAGTGCAGCGTACAGTGATCCAAAACAGGCGTTCAAAATTATTGTCATTTATTCTACAGAAATATTATTTAAAAAAACTGAAAAAAATAAGAGTGATAGACTGATACTCAGAGAAGCCAAAATTCAAAAAAGGGCGTAACCGGTGTTTACCGCTATATTGCCCGGGGTCAGCGACTTTTGTCACCGATTGTACAGCAACAAGACAGCGTATGTAAGATGGTTGCGAGAACATTTGCCAATAACAGTTTGTAACCGCGATTTTTAATACACTCACGTAACGGATGATCTTTATACACATGCCAAATATTATATAAAATATGTACATTTTGTGCAGTGTTGTTTCTTACGTGCTTGTTCGTGACATAGTTGGATGACATCACTAAATTATGTTTAAACTTTTTAGGGATCCGTACCCAAAGGTTGCCAACGGAACCCTATTACTAAGTTTCCGCTGTCCATCCGTCCGTCTGTCTGTCAGCGGGCTGTATCTCATGAACCGTAATAGGTAGACAGTTAAAATGTTCACAGACTGTGTATTTCTATTGCTGCTATAACTAACAACTAATAAAAAAAAAAGAAGATAAATATTAAAAAACACAGTTTTTTTTTTAAATATGTGGTGTTAAATATTGTACGGTGGTACGCAACCCTTCGTGTGTGAGTCCAACTCGCACTTGGTTGTTTTTTTTTTTTATAGTAATACCAGCGGCCCGCGTCTGCTTCGCACGAGTGTAATGTACTGATGTGACACCATGTCAGAACAACGAGGGTTCCCTGCTACATATATCTTAGTTTTATATTAATGGACTATACCTACTTACAAATAAACTTTCCAGAATAAATTCTCGTAATGATGGTAATAACTGCATCCAATTCCGTTGTATAGTTTAGAAGAATACCGCGGTCACACAGACAGAGATGAAAAGTGACTTATACAATATGTTTATGAAAAGATTTATTACTACAGAAGGAAGTGCTTGTGTTTTTGTTTTGTTTGCAATGGAATAGCAACACAGGTCCTATTTTTTACCGATCGTTATTGATTAAACACTTCGAGTCGGATCTTTCCTAATAACGATTACAGAGTGTTGATAACCTTAAATCCGGAATTCAAAATGGACTTTGAATATTTTTATCGGTATGTCCTGATTTTCAGTATCATATTGGCATTAGCAAGCAAAGCGATACATTTTTGGACAGTTTAAATCATAATTTATTTATAATCTTATTTATCGAGTCCCGTATTTTGTCACGATTTTTTTTAATATAAATTCTGTTTTTTTTGTTGTAAATTTTACATTTAATTAATTGCCGTGGCCTTTTGGATCTTTAGTTACTAAATAGTTTTAATATGACTACAACTTATGTATTTAAATTTTAAATACATAATTACATATGTACCTATTGCAGGCCTTCACAGTATTTCTATGTTTAATCAAATTAAGGTTGTATTTACATACATTAATAATTGGCATTCACACCTTAATTTACAGTTAAAAGGTTTCTTGTTACCTTTGACATAAGAGTTATGACTATTTATAAACTGGTTAATGTTAACTATTGTTATTTAATTTTTTAATTTAGTACCTGAAAATACAGTACCTACATCTCAAAGGTTAGTTTCAAAGTGTTATCCTTGTTTTGGACTGCTTTATTATAAATTCACAAGGTATTCTTTAATTAACACTCATGAATCTTGAATCCGACCGAACTCGGAGGCGGCGATGATGCTCGCCATACACGTCAGTCGTTTCTACGGAGCGAAAAGCGAGCTGCAGAGCAACACGTGTAGGTAGCTGCGTTGAATGTGCAGAGATGTATGAACGTAAACGAAGCAAAAGGAGTATGTAAAAATCATAGCAGGTGGCGTTCTGTAATTTCTGCCTACCCTCATAGGAAGAAGGAGTGAGTTTATGTATGTATGCATGATCTGATGAAACACAATTAAAAAATACATTTAAAACATAATAACTGCTTGTCTAAAACAATACAACCAAGTCCAAAATTGTGTTATCATATGGTCATTAAAATTCTAAACAGTCAAGCATGCCAGACGGCCAGCAGTTACGATTAGGACATTAGAAGCCTCGCCAACTCGCCATTACAAACCACGCTCGTTAAGGGGACTACATGACCTAAACGCAAATTTATAATGCCTAAAAATTTATGATCCACTGCAGTAACCAAAATCAGAAAAATATATGATATTCTTCTGGATATATGCTAGTTAGATAGTGTGTTGAAAACATAATACAATTAACTTGATATGATAGAAAAAAAAACACGAACATACCTCTAAAAATTTTTTTTAACAATTTAAAACCATATTCACACACACACCAGATCCACATTCAGATTTTTTGTCAGATTATTCTACAAGTAACATACTAAAGTAATAGTGTTTTAATTTTTTAGTCCAATTAATAGATTTTTTGTAAATCCATAATTGCTTCATATTTTGCAATAAATTACCAGCGTTGTGTCATCGCGCGTCTCTTTCTTTTCTATGCAATCCGACAGTGACCGCGCTTTAGCTCTTGTAAGCCCCTTAATATTGCGTGCGCATAATTAGAAACGCGTATTAAGAACATTGACAACCCTAGCCATTCTTTAGGAACGAGGTAACATCGCAGATGACACTATGACCCTAATCTTACATAATTTAGTTATTAAATCTGTTATTATATTTGATAAGTTGCTGTTGGAAAACCGCCTAAGAGCGATGTGACTTGTTTGGTTTTTGAGTTTCTATTTGCTTGGTGGTTATAATTTTTTTTAATTTTTGGGTTGCATTTTGCAATCTAGCAAGCGGCTCACCTAAGTAGTCGCCTATGAAGATTTGCAATACTACATACACATTGCAGATGCGTTGAAATCCCAGATAAAAAAACTGAAATTTCTTAAGTGACTGTAACTACACTGGTCCTTTAAACCGGAATACAGGCTGCAGAAATAGGTGAGGTGGTTGTACTTCCTCGGAAAAGCTCCTGCATGTGTAGCATGGCCAATATAGAAACGGGAGACAAAATGACAGATTGTAGAAAGATTTCTACGGCGCGATGTCAAAATTCAAGAAAAGAATGACTTTTTGTTAAGAAAGTGATTTGTCTTCTCTTCGTAGAGTAGAGATACGAGTAGAAGCGGTCATGTTACGCATGCTGTACAAACTACTACTCTTTGTTTTATTTTCGTCAATAATAAACGACAACATAAAAAAATATAAGTATACGTAAATACCTTATTAATTATGGGGTACATACAAAGAAGCTTCTGTATATTTATAATGATGTGTCAGTAGTCAATATTATGTTTATTTAAACACGTTAAGATTTGTTTAACCTCATTACTTATCTTCTGAATCAATAAGGCGCTTAGTAATTAACAATAACATTTAACTGTGAACTATGTCGTAAGAAGCTCTAAATTGTTTGTATGAAAAATTAACACATAGTAGAAGCTATTATGTTTGACCGGACACTCAATTACTTGTGTAAGTATGTACTTACAGTCCTGCATATATCTTTTGTAATAGGTACCTACATTTACGTGCAAAAAGGCCTCTACCTATCAGACTCTACCTATCAGAATTTCATAAAAAAATCCGAGAGGTGTCGTGGGACACCCGGTTGGAACGAATTTCCTTTCGCTGTACATTATGTATTAAACAACAGGCAAAATTAAAAAAATATAATAACGTTTAAGAGACACTAAATAAAATAAAAAGTTTCGTAGCGATCAAAATGTCACACCTTTTTCGATCTAACTCTCAGTCGCCAAGTGTGCAGAGTATAACGTGTGTTATGGAACTTTGTTCCAAAATCTTGCACTATGGAAAACTTACCCTTTTTTGGCTATATCTACAAAATCTACAAAATAACAATCAAGGACATGAATAACGGTGCCTTCACCAGCACGCGTAGCATGACCACCATAGAAACGTGTTTTGTCGACGGAAGAATAGACAAAATGACAGATTTCCTGCTAAGCGTATAGGTACATTTATTTATCAAACGACATGACATACATAATGACCTATGACTAGACCAATGCACCTAATTAAAAGTCAACATCCTAGACAAATTAATATTTTAAAGATAATGCTGTCTACTTCTTTCCGTATCTAAACATCATGCATTTGCACCGAAAATTAATTAATTAATTCATTCAAAGCCAAAAATAGTAAGCTTCGCAAAGATTACGGCTCGCATACAAGTGTGATGCGACTCTTGTAGAACAATTTCCATGAAGTTTTCATAGAAATTGTTCTACTAGAGTCGCGTCGCGCTATCGAGTTATGCCTGTTTGCCGGGGAGCCTTTACATGGTAATCATATCAATGCTAATTGAGATGTGAATTCGCGATCTTTAAAAACAACTGACATTTGCTTGTCAATATTGTTACCGGTCAATTTATTGAAGTATGAAGTGGATTTTACGGAATAAGTAGCACGCCACCTGCACGCTGCCTCGTTTCTCTAGTGGTCAGTAGTAGTAGTAGTAAGTGGTAGTACTAACCCAGGACCTCATGATGTCCTTGGTTCTATTCCCAGCATGCGTAGCATGGCCACTATAGAAACAGAAGAAACGGAAGACAAAATGACAGATTGTAGAAAGATTTCTACGGCGCGATGTCAAAATTCAAAAAAAGAATGACTTTTTGTTATGAAAGTAATTTGTCTTCTCTTCGTAGAGTAGAGATAGAAGTGGTCATGCTACGCATGCAGTTTAAGCAGTGATATTGGGATTTTCATAAGGAATTTCTCAGTAGCAGGCCGAAGTCTAGATATGTGCCCGGTTGATGGCAATAGGCTCGCCCCCTATAACATGGGACTTAAGCATAACGTGCGAAATGTGGATACACTATAGGTAGGGACTAGGTACACCTCTGCTTTACTCTTCGGGGAAAACTGGCATGATGTTATATATGTAGCACAGCACGGAGCACTAAGTAGGTACTGTAGCGGTATCTACATCGCCACATGCGAGCTACGCGTCACACTGGCGTCACGCAAAATCCTGCATCGCGCAAGTAGAGTTTACTGCGAAACTAACATGTATACAACGTCCAGACATTAATTGTCTGGCAGTAGCCCACCGGACATGACACCCGTCTGGTCGGGGGATCCTCCCTTTTCTATGGAGGTATGAGTGAACTTTACACCCTGTTCCTCATACCTCTATAGTACTATATACTGCTCAACATCTTTTGACATCATATAGTATTTGCGTTGTAGGGCTCCACAAGCTGGTGTTTAAATCTTTGCATGGTCTAACACAATCTCGCAATTTATGGGCAAAAATAATTGCATTTATAATTTTACAACCAATTCGCAACTCCGTAAGAAATACGTACGTTGCGAAAGTGTTGCCGTCAAGTTTTATAGTCTACGATTATTTAAAACCTGTGTCAAGGCTTAATAGTCTGACAATGACTTCTAACTTATAATTAATCAAACATTTTACGCTAAAAAAATGTTAATGGTGTTAAAATAACAGTGACTGAAATCATAAAACCATTTGAAGACGGGTCAGGGTGAGAAAACACCGAAAAGTGATCATTTAAAGGTCAACATGCGTTAAGAGTCTATTAGATTCAAAGTCGAAAAGATAGGTAAGTTAAGGCACGTGGAGCAGAATAATGATGCCAGTTTATTTATATAGTCAACAAAACATAAATATTATATTCTACCTGGATATGGTAAATGGGCAAGACTACCTTGTGCAAAGTATGCACGCTACGCGTAAGTATGCTACGGTAGCCATTTTTACCTATCTAAACTAATATCCTAATCCTAACTAATATTATAAATGCGAAAGTAAATTATTTTGTTAAGGCGCTTCCCTGACCAAACGACCTTGAGCGTTCGGTCCTTCTCTGTCCCGTAGCTGAGTCTCGCTCTGTCTCGCTCCCTCCGCACGCTCATTTATCATAAAATTCTCAAAAAAAAAAAAAAAATGATTTGATTGATAAAAAAAAGACAAGTGAAGTTTTAAAATAAAATAAAACGTGTATTATTTAGATTTTTAAATTATCTATCCATTAGTGTAATCCTCAAATGAATAGAACGTCACCTTTAGCAAAAGATGCATGCAATCAATAATTTTAGTCACTTTTTTACAAGGAGATTTTAGATGTATTTATAACACATAAAAAAAATAAGAACGTGCAATATGATGATAGGATAACGAACATTAATAATGTGCTTTTAGATGTAGTTTATTACCCATACTGAATGAGTTAATAGCCTCTGAATAACGCACTATGGCAAGGTTTTGGTCGGGGTACCGCCTTAAGCTTTCACGCTAAAATGGCTGAACAGATTTGGATGAAATTTGGCACACGGGTAGACCATGACCTGGAGAAGGACATAATTTACTTATCATCCTGGATCGCAGAATAAGTCGCGGGCAAAAGCTAGTTATAAATAAAGAGAAAAGATTAGATTTTTTGTGTTTTTTGTTACGCTTTCACGCTAAAATGGTTGAACCGATTTAGATCAAATTTGGCACATGGGTAGACCATGACCTAATTTAGGACATAGAATACTTTTGATCTCGATATTCCCACGGTATCGAGACTTATGCGGGTGAACCCGCGGGGTGGAGCTAGTAAATAAATATAAAACAATTTGTAGAAAGTTGATAGACTTGAATCTCAGATTCTCAGCGAGTCATGTTTATGTAAATAATAACAAAATGTGTTCATGGAAAATAAAGCAGTATATTTAAAATATTCATATAGCATATATGAATATTTTAAATATAAAGCAACAACAACGTAACAATAAAATACACCAAATTTTTTTTTGGTAGGTACTCAAGACGTCGTATACGAGTATGTATCAAGCTATACATTTCCAGGTTGATCTGAAGTCGCATTGTATAGGCTTTCCGTACAATGAGAAGTCAGCTTAAACTGGAAATGTATAACTTGATATGTCGTTGTGCGTATCTTAGAATTATAATCGAAATCAATCAGTGTTTCCAATACGAAATCAATGCCTAACCATTTTAATCGATTAAGATAGACTGAAAAATTGTTTTGTAACTACACAGACCGTAAAATTGGCAGGACAGAGATTGTCTCGACAATTCTAGTAAAAAGCTAGGTAATGTTAAATCAAGTAGGTACCTACATTGATTTTCTTGTTTTAGAAAAATCGATTTTAAAATTCTATGGTCATCTTTAATGTAAGAAAAAAACCATAAACCATAATTATTTATTTATTCTTAAGAAAGCTTACAGTCTAATGTCTAGGTAAATAATGTACATTTAGTGCAATACAGTTGTCATTTACAAACTTCCAAAAATAAATAAATATGTACCTAAAATAAAAATAATAAAAAATACACACAAAAATATATACACTAATATTATAAATTCAAATGTAAATCTGTTTGTCTGTCTGTCTAAGTTTCGATATCTATTTCAACTTGATACTTCCACGCGTTCCTGATAAAACGGATATTGGCAGACAACGAAGTCATTCTGTTACAAGGGTTCCAATTTTTCATTTTGTGGTACGGAACCCAGAAAAAGATTATTTGAATTTGACTATCTGTTACCTTTTCATGCCGTAACGGCTGAACAGATTTAGATGAAACGCATACGGACAGGCCATGACCTGGGTAAGAACATAGGATACTATGAACCCCGGTAGTACGTTCCTGTTGGTACACATTTGTGAAATAGTATAAAAAAAATGCAAGATGCAAGTCCCGATTTTGGCCAGGCGCCAAATATCCTTGTGCAACATCCTTCTATCATCCTTTTTCTTTATCAACACAAAACAATATACATAATTATTGTATTAACTACTGAATGAAAACAAACACAAGACAATCGCGCACCGCTGCGCACGATTCATTTGACACATGACGTAAACTACAAGCGCCGTTGACCGGGCCGCACTTTCACAACACTCGACTGCAATCTACTTCTATTAGTAGTTGCGAATATGTATTTACTTCTTACTTAAATACCTTAGATTTAAAGAAAACAAGGTGCAGGCGAAAATAGAATATAGACATTTTTACTCTATTTGTGTTTATTCTGATGTTGTTTTGGTCGCTCTAAATGGATCAATGTTTTTTTCTATATTTTTCGGGTCAAATAAGTCTCAAACCACAATAGTCTTGATCACCGAAGGCGCCTTAAATACGGCAACTTACTTTGAGTGGACTTATTTTCGCTGGGATATAGCAGTATTTCCTAAGTCCCAAGTCTTTAAGTCCAATTCTGATCTAAAATACAATTTCACTAATTATATTAATTATTATATTATTTATTATTATTATATTCTATTATTAATTATTTTATACTAATTATTCTGACCAAAAATACTAGAGGTATGGTGGGACACCCGGTTGGAACGAAGTTCCTTTCGCTATATATTATGTATTAAATAACTGGCATATAGAAATAAATTAACAACGTACGTACCTATTTATAGTTTATAAATAGTAAATATATATTACGTTTTTTAATAGTTTTAGTTAGGTTAGGTTATTATATTTTTATTTTAATAGTTTGTTTGTTAATTAAGCTAATAAAAATCTTTTATTTCACTAAATGAAAATAAGTGTCGTGATGGTCAAAATATTACACTTTTTTCGCCAAGTAGGCTAAGTATAACTTGCGATAAGGAACTTCGTTCCAAATATCTCCAATTGTTCTCGGCTCAAACGTATTTGCGTGAGATTCCAGGCAATTTCCCGTAAATACAGGTAACGCATTCTAACAAAACCGTTCACAAACGCAATTCCATATCATCTCGCGTCTTCGACACAACCTTCTATGCAACGCGGTTCGACTCACCTTCCATTGTGCTAAAGAGTAACAACCTCTTACATAACTAATTACGTTATAAGATTATTATGCAAACTATCTTCATCTGTGAGTACCTAAACCGTCCTTTACTATCCTTTTCTAATTACCGCTTAGTATGACCTCATTAGTAGAGAATGCAGTACGTCAGTGAACCGTACCTACAAATATTTTCACGACCCTGGCGGGCTCACTGATCCACTTAATACTTTGAGTAATAATAATTTCAATATATAGTTATTCCTTATCTGGCCAAAAAGGTTTGCAGGAGCTCTGCAAACTAAGGGGTTTATCTATAAACGTTGCTTAAAGTTAAGAGACTTTTAAACATCAAAAATCTATGGTTAAACAGTCGTACTTAACTTTAAATACAATTATAAATATAGGACTTATTATTTATTTGAATTTTAAGCTATTTAGCATTGCTCATTTTGCATTGTACTCCCTGCGATTGGATCTGTTCAAAATAAGCTTTTGTTAGACATCTCTCATAACTACCCGGGATTGACAGGCTCTAAATGTAACTTGTCCTAGATTATCATAATTTTCTTAAGGCCCTAATGGCCCCTAATGTAGGTTTACAATGTATGTTCTTAAAACTATAGTGGCCCCTTTACATTGTACCATTATCATTACACATCTTGAAGTGTGGTGTGTCTTGTAGTGCGTCTCGGCGGGCACTGGCCTGCCGGTGAGAGCCCTTGCACTGCTTGATTTTATATCATAATCAGCCTATAACGATCCCACTTCTGGGACACAGGCACCCTCTCTGTGAGAGGGACTAGGCCGTAATCCACCACGCGGGCCCAGTTGGTAGATGTCATATGTCTTCGAATTTTTGGTTCTTGGATATGACGGTTTTCTCACGATGTTTTCCTTCACCGTTTTGAGAGCAGTGGTGATGAAATTAGATACACAAAGTAAAGTGCCTGCCTGGGTTCGAACTCACGACCTAGAAATCGTAAGTCGGGACCGATACCACTGGGCCACCACTGCTCTGCTGATTTTATTTACTTCATAAAAATAATTACGAAATTATAAAATGTGTTCTCAACATGCCCTAAAAAACAATAAGCCTTTTGATACAACTTTTACATGGTTTCAAGATGGAAACTCTGCAAGGTACACGTTTTAAATAGCGATTTAGTGTCAACTTTATGTCTTCAGACAGTGCTTGACCGCATGTTTAATTTCTCTAAAATAATTTTATTTTGCGCAACATTTACATTTGGCTAGATTTATAAAGGTTTAAGAAAGTTAAAAAGTACTGCAACCTCGCCTTAATAGGTACATCTGTATGACACGGAAGCTACCTTAGTAATCGTTAGCTAGTAATCCATTATTGTTAATGTTTTGCAAAAGAATCATGTTATCGATGTTACCTATCAAGTCACCGTTTGCATACTTTTTAAGTGACTCCATGTGATAATATTTCTTGTTAATTACATAAGTTTATACAACATTGTGTATGATGACTACTGACACAAGCTTTAAAACTAGTGATTGGTTTTAAAAACGAATTGTTGAAACCATTTGTCATAATAGATTAAACGGTTTGTAAATGCTTATGTTCGGGGATGTTTGTTTGAATGCAAAACTCAGCGTTGATGTCTTTTGTCCGGACGGGAAAATTTCTGAGACTTTGTCTGGGAAAGTTGCTTGGGAATACCTTGGTGAAGCGAAACACTCCAAACAGCATTTTATCCTCAATAAATATGAACCTTTCCTTATGTACTGAGAAGATCCGCGGAGCAAATGGTTTTTGGCATAAGCTGGAGAAAACAAAGGCTTTTCTACCAACACCTACTTATTGTTACTGATTACCTTTCAACAATTAATTATTATTAAGACTGAAGTTTGACCAACTTTGAAAGGACGAAATTTGGATATGACATGACTTGTCTACTTTTAGTAGTAAGTCATAATAAGTAAGTAATTTCGTAAAGGGCTTCTGACGACCCTACTGGAATGAACGACTGGAATGAATATTGAATGAATTTCATAGTTATTTCAGGAAGGCACTCTCTAAATCTTTAAAGCCCTTTACTGAACACTGTTACTACAGTGTTGTTAAAAAACATCGAAAAAAATAAAACACTAAAATTAATAGCTGATCCTTAAGAAAAACACAAACGGAATACAATACTTGCATGGTTAGATTGAACATAATCAGAAACCGAAAAAGATTCATATAAAAGTAATTTCTTAAGAAATTACTTTCCGAAAGCATGTCGCAGTTCCGTCTGATGAAATGTTAGTCGAACTTAGTCTTATAATTAGTTTTTCCCTCCTCTCTCTCAAAAAGTCCTTCATTATAGCGTACCAGAGCGGGGATAAAATAGCATATTATCCTTTAAGGGAAAAAGTTTTGTTTTTGTCTATTACCAACGAGCCTACAAAACCGAAAAAGTATTTAGTCATAAGTAGACTTATCATGAATAAAGACTCGACTTATTATTGTTTCATATAAAAAGAACAACATTTTATTTTTGAAAATGGAACTAAAAGCGGCGATCGCTTCGGTAGAATGCGTGCATTGCGTTGCGGCTACAGAAGAAATTTAAAAAGTAAACTATTTAATATTGTATTGAGTTATTTTATTTTCTCGCAATCGTAGTGAAAAGTAGAGAGTGTAACACACGTCGCTAAAAACCCATTATAACTCTGTTTCTATTTACTCCCTCGCTAAAGCTCGAAAGTAAAACTACCTCGTATATAATGAGTCTTTTAAGCCCCTTGTTTAACAATCTACTATTGAACACCTATATTTATTGATGACCCCAAATTAATGTTACAAGTCTTCATAAAAAATGAAGACACGGACCACCGACACACATTCATCTATTAACTTTTTTGTATAATATGGCCGAGTTATGACCAGTCAGTGTTTTATAAAGTTGTACACTATATAAATTAAGTGTATATAAGTGAAAGGTAGCTGTACGGTCGGTCAAGGAGGTCCACACCGATGGTCTACATACATACTTATCAGATTTATGTTTCTTAATCAGCTACAGAATAATTATAACCGTTCAGGTTTGTGTTTTGAGGAAAATTGTAAGGAAAAATGGTAATATTGCAATTGAAATAAAATACCATGGGAATTTTCTCGGTGCTTGCAGCTTTAAACCTTTTATACGAAGCTTTTTCGGCTTCTGATCTAACGATTGAAGTATTGTTTTTCTATTTCTTTTTCGGTCGGGTCAGCTGTTAATTTTTTACGATGTCTGTAAACAACACCGGAGTAACAGTCATCATTTGGGGGCTTTATAGCTAAAGAGAGTGACTTTCTGAAACAATTATGAAAGTCATACATTTCAGTCGATGGTAGAGATACGATAGGCTAATACACACCATTTAGGATTAAGCTGAGGTGCACGTATAAGCTAATATGTTCAATTGAAGTTGATACTTAAGCGTAAGTTGTATGTACTGATGTATGTAAAACTACATGTTCACCATACTTATAAAGACAAGAACTCTATTCTAAAGAAATTTCTAGAAGAAAAGCATCGTTATGGTAACTATCTGTTTATGTTAACACTCGTAAACTACAGTGCAAGGTTAGTTCCTTATTAAACTTGCACCTATAATCCTTGTAGGTAGTAATAAATACGAGGAGTAATAATAAATGGAAGATACGAGAAGAATACGTACAAGGCCTAAGAGTTATTGAAATGCATTCCCATTTAAGGCTCCTTAAAACAGGCGCGACACGCGACGTGAATCGTGCGCCACACAAAGGCACCGATTGTCACGCGACACACGGTGCCTTTGTGTCGCGAATGTTGCTACCGTCAATTGATTTACCCACCTAACAGGTTAAGAAAAATCCAATACATTGACACACTCGGAGCAAGTTTCTTCTGTATATGAAAATAAGCTTTTGCGAAATAAAGATCTATCCCGTTTTTTTAAGATTTTGGTGTGGCATTTTTATTGTTCCTGGGATTACTGGTGTAACACACAACCTAACATGACGCCTGTAATCTCTGAAGGGCTTGGCAGAGGTGTAACTATAGTACATCCACATTTTGCCAGTTATATTTAAGTCCCAGCCATCAACCGGGCACAAATTCAGACTCTGACTGCTACTGAGAAATTCCTAATTGAAAAACCCAATAACACTTTGCCCGATTGGGATCGAACCCAGGACCTCATGCTCAGCAGTAGTACTTGCGTCCACTTGACCAATGAGGCAATTACAGGCACTTTTGAATTGTCAAGGGGTCGGTCTTCGTCGGTGGGAGCCTTAAGGCTCCTTCAAACAGGTGTGACACGCGACGCTAAGCGCACGTGTCATAAAGGCACCGCTCGTTCCACGACAGTCGGTGCCTTTGTGTCGCGTCGCGTGTCACGCCTGTTTGTAGGCGCCTTTACGCGACCCTAATACTCTAATTAGTAGATTCAATAGCAACTATTAGTTCTTGACGCCTATTATATTATTCGAAACTAAGGTGAGGCCAGCGGATAAGGTCATATCTAATTACCTAACTACCTTAGATTCTACGATCTAGATTTAGAAAAAGATAAAACTTGTATATTATCTATTTCTTATAGGTTTACTGTTAGTATTCTATATTTGGTAGGTAATTATGCAAAATTATAAAAAAGCTATCTAAGATGAGTTCGCACGTTACACTCTTTACACTTGGCGAATTAGAGCTTGACCGAAAAACGTGTAACATTTTGACCGTCACGACACTTTCATTTTCATTTACTTTCACTCAAACGTTGTTAATATATTTAATTGTGCCTGTTATTTAATAGATAATATGAGGCGAAAGGAACGTTCGCTTCGTTCCAACCGGGTGTCCCACGACACCTCTCGACTTTTTAACTTTACCAGTGAGTCTCGGATTCACATAGGTACAAAAAAAAACACTAGGAATCATTAATTATCGTATTCAGTTACTGATACGCTAGCTGCCCTTGAAGGGAATTAAAGGCTCGTGCACACTGGCGCGACGCGACAGCCCGACACAAAGGCGCCGCCGGTCGCGCTGCACGCGGTGGCTTTGTGTACGCTGTCGCGTCGCGCCAGTGTGCACGAGTCTTTATTTCTCTTCCTTTACACTCTGTCTACTACAGGTAGGTACTAGCCCTGTGCCCGATCATCCTTAGTCCTTTGAAATACTTTATGCTGGCGAACACGGTCTTCTTCCAAGGTTCTGCCAATTAATCACAATCATGCATATATTTAACCTGAATTACTACACTAAATATGTAGGTACGATACTGAGCAATGTACTCTATTTTGTTCACACACTCGTCCTTCTCCTAAACTGCTTTGCTTAAGAACCTAAACTTAATTTATAATTATATTGTCTTATAAATAAGCACAAAGCAACAACCACAAAGTCATAAGTTAAACTGACAGCTAAAGCAATGATTATAAAAGATCGTCATTAGGAGACACTAGATGTATTATATACGAGTATATGGTCTAAGAACTGTGTGTCGTCGTAGATCCTAAATTAGTCAAGCCTCATTTGCCTTCACTATACACAACCTACTCAAGACTATTTTTAAGTGAGCTGCATGGACCACTAAGCTAAGTCACAACAATTTATAAGCTGTTGACCGAATGAGCCAAAATAAAAAGGGACGGATTTTAAAAAAAATGGAACGTTGTTTCCTTTTTTAGGAGATTTGTACAGTCGAACTAACTATATGGTACCTTAACAGAAAAAAAAAAAAACATGTTTCCACTACACTGCGGTGCCATCTAGTTTTACAATATTGACCAACAAAATATTGACGAGTAAAAGTGTCCTAAAAGATCTACCTCGTACAGAAATAAACATTTCATTTCACTGTCAATATTTATTTCTGTGTGATGACTTCTTAAGCTTATGTGATGTAAAATAATTGACAACTTAAATTTGTTGCCTGTATACTAAATAGGTTGTTCGACTCTACATAAGTAAAAAACAAAGATTCATACCAAATAGCCCGACTACAACACTGGAAAATGAATAATTTTACGTTGTATCTGATAAAGGCTCGTTCACACTGGCGCGACGCGACAGCCCGACACAAAGGCGCCGCCCGTCGCGCTGCACGCGGTGCCTTTGTGTACGCTGTCGCGTCGCGCCAGTGTGCACGAGCCTTAAGGCCAATTTTATAGTTTGAAACACTGTTAGTTCATTTTGTTCGGCTTTCAATCACTATATTCACCAACAAATGTGGTAACCACTCAGTACAGTAATTAGTTTAGCATTTCACCTGCAGAAAATTCTAGAAAGCCAGGTCATTCATCTAAATCGTAGAACTCAAATGACCCCGAATCCTAATTATTGTATGAACTAGTAATATTAAAAGGTAAATTATCGGTTGTTGCAACGATTACGACTCAATGTCGCAACAAGTCTGGCGAAGTAAGTCAGCGGCCGTGGGGCGACCTCCGCAGAACAGATTATTCACGGTTTTTCTTAAAACACTAGTTTTTGTTTCATATATTTTAGTTTAGATAACTGAAAGGTACAGTATACAGTAATTCAGTAAAATCTTAAATTGAAATGAACCTGTTGAAGGTTATCAAATAAGTACTCGTCTGCACCCGAATGTTGTCGAACTAAATCTAATTTAGTTTTTCATACACAGAATTTACACCAAATTTATACCAATAAGCTGTCTTCGTGAGAATAAAACCTTCCCATAAATTAAATAGAGTCAAAAACTGAAAGAGCTGAGGTTCTGAAACTTTATCTGAAGATAAAGTTTAATTAGTTGTCAGACTGGGGAAAACTAAGTACGAAGTAAGTACTAAGTACATTTGTGTAAAAAAATGGAGGTACTCAATCCAAGTTAATAATAGCAGAAAGGATAAGATAAGGGCATGAATACTTCCATACTCGGCCATTCTGCATACAGAGGTATAGTACCGTTGAGTATGGAAGTAGGATCAGAGACCCATCCTAATGACTCAATCGTTTTTTATGAGTAGTATGAGTAGTATAGCGTTTTTTTGTTTAAACCCAGTACCGCAATATGTTGAAACTTTTACCACCATTAGGCCAAAGAGGCTGTTAACAGTTTTCTTACGGTTTTTAACTGAGCATGTCTTAGATTTGCTAACACCTAAGTACCCGCTTTGTTGTAAACCACACTGTAATGAACATCTGTGCTTCAACCGCAAATAATCACAGTTATTGCTGGTCCTTTAAGAATCGCCGTAAATCATAATACTTATATTCATCGACGACATACTACTTTGGAACCGGTAAACTGTGGTTAAAGGTCGTAACTCATAACTGGATGTGTTGCAAAAAATATAACTCATTTCATTAATTGCAATATTGACGAGCTTAACCGCATTTAGAACAAGCTGCCTGTTACTCGCAACGTCTGATTTCAAAATCATCGGTATTGACCAATCGAGAAAATCATTTACAATATTTATAACTTATTGGTGTTTATAACACTGACAGGTACTGTTGTATCGTATCAAATCTGTTGTATTTGTATAACTTTGTGGCGGCATCTACATCGCCACTTGCGAACTACGCATCATACTGACGTCACACAAAATCCTACATCGCGCAAACAGAGTTTTCCGCGCGAGTAGCATAAATATATTATTATATAAGTAGCCCACCAGACACTGCACCAGTCTAGTCGGAAGATTCTCCCTTTTCTTTGGAGAATGAGTAAACTTTACACCCTGTTCCTCACACTTCTATTGCTTCTTGTGGAATATGTAAGGTCTCATACGTCCTTATCAGAGGACAACCTGCTACAGCTATTTTTATTAGGCTGCAAAATATAATTGCTTAACTTTGATTTGTAGGTGAAATTACAAGCCCATGAAACTTTTCTTCTTCGAAAAACCACTCGCTGATGCAGGTCGTCAATCACTTTCCATCTGGTTGGCTAACGAAATAATATATTTGACATTATTAACAGTAAACCAAGAAATACGACGTATGCGCAGGTTCTTAATTTCGTGACAATGCTTAACTTACTCTACCCAATATGTATTTCTAGATGTCTAGCTCTAACCCCAGATAAACTTGCAACTACGACATCTAAAAACCTAATTTCATACGAATAACATTCAATGTTTGGTTTGGGTGCTTTCTGAGAGAAACGCCATAATATCGCTGCGTAATACGTATGAAACCACAGTGAGCTATTATGATGCGGTAACAAAAAAGATCATTCGGAATTGAGAGACATTACATTAGTCTCAGTGCTTCTACCACAGCATTAAATGTACTGACGGTAATAGGTACTATTTTAGATTATGTAGGTAATTTCTGTGTACACATGTAGTGTCCCACTCTTAAGCAAAGGTCAGTAACCGTCTTCAGTACTTCTCACAATGTTACGTTTCTTTAATTCCCAAGAAGTTTAATTTCTAAGTATGTACTTTTTATGGTGTCTAAAATATCATACATACTTATAATATTACCTACATAACTATGACCATGTACTTATGAAATGTTTGTTCCGGTGTCAGGAACACCAAATTCGTTATTTGCCCTCATATTTTATGATGAAGTGGTACCTATCTCATTTTAAATACACTCGGCGTCAAAAAAATCGCACCTCTCCGAAAATAAGTTTCAAGCATGTCCCGCCATCAACGAATACATTAAATCCAATTAATATTTGTATCAATTGGAAGTATGTTTAACGACCTTTAAATTAACAACAGTTAGAATTCCTAAACACAACAGATCTCATTAGCACGTAACATTAAAAAAAATGTTGTCAAAATACGCATTACAACGGCCACTAATTGCACCTCCCTACAAGGGTACAAAACGGACGACCCGGATCAAATGTGCCCCCCCCCCCCCCCGATCCTTGCTCGACGAAGCGCCAGCCCGCGCCGTAGCTGAACCTGTAGCTTTAATTTCCCCGATTAATAATAATATTATAAATTCGATCCAGCCTGTCCCACCTTGCTGCCCTCCCCTCAGTGACACCCTAAGCCGAGGCCCGTACCCCACAGGGGGTGCCCTTAGCGTGCGGTCACCTAGAAATTAAGTAATTCGCCCCTGGCTGGAAGCTTTAAGTTAGTAGCTTAAGGCACCACAGGACAGACCGGTTAAGTAGCCAGGACCTCAGAGGTCACAACTACGAGTTGCCAATTACGAAAAAAAAAAAAAAAGTGGATCATTTGCTATCCAACCTTTGAAGTGAACACACGTGAACAGCTACAGCAAGAAAAATAACCCAGAGGATGGATACCACTGCAGATGAAGCCGCTCAAGTTATTGCGCAACTGCGATCAGCTCGCAGAACTTCTGTAAGCGTCTCCACGATTAGAAGAAGAATGCGGGAGAAGAAAATTGCAACTCACAGGGCCGCTATAGGGCCGAAATTGACTGCACAGCATAGAAGAGACCGGTGGCAATTTGCCCGTGACCATGTGGATTGGACAATAGACCAATGGAGGGCTGTGCTCTTCTCGGATGAGATGAGGGCGTGTCTTTTCTGCAACGACAGGCGTAGAAGAGTGTACAGGAGGCAAGGGGAACGATTCGCACAAGCCTGTATTCAAGAGACAGTGGAATACGGGGGTGGCGCGTGCATGTTCTGGTGTGGCATATCAATCGACGGCAAAACGAACCTTGTGTGTGTTTCTCGGACTGGAAGTGCTCGCGGGCAAGAGTCGCTGACTGCTCCTCGGTACATAACAGAGATCTTAGAGAAGTAGGTTGTCCTTTATGCGTGTTTTGTTGGCAGTAGGTTCACGCTAATGCCCGATAACACCCGCTGTCACACCGCATTAATTGTAAGAGACTACCTGCAAGAAGTTGGGGTCCCTGTTATGCGCTGGCCGGCGCGAAGTCCAGACCTGAACCCTATTGAGCACCTTTGGGATGAACTGAACGGCGAGTACGGGCACGTGATCTTACCCCTACCACTCCCCAAGACCTCCAAGATGCCGTCGTTGCAGAATGTGCGACTGTTGTCACATTAATTAGGTCCATGAGAGAACGCATGGAAGCAGTCATCAGGGCTAGGGGGGGTAACGCTAGGTTTTAAATTGTTTTTAAGGATCTCGTGGTAATTTTTGCTGATAAAATAAAATTTAATTTTTAATCATTCGCATTAGCTTATTTCCTGGTAATAAAAAAACCAAATCTATTGATTTATTCTGAAATTTAAATAAATTGCCTTTCGAATGATACCTTATAGTCATACATACGCCTACCATTGATTAATAGGGTTAAAATTACTTTGAAGGGAATTCTTAAAGAGGTGCGATTTTTGTGACGCCGCCGAGTGTATAATTTAGCGAACCTTCTTAGAAATATAACAGCGTAGATTACCAATCGATCTATTAAAATTTATTCTACAATTTAATCAAACGGACGTGCATTTTGCGTTTCGCACCAGCAACCAATCATCACTTTACTACATCAAGAAATAAATAAATCATGGCCGCGGTGCACCTATTTGGAATAATTAGTAATTTATAGTGTATAATTACTCGTAATGGCAACGCTAAATGCGACACACTTACTTACCTACACATTTAAAGCCTTCATTAGACAATAGGACATGACATCTATTAAAGGTATTTATATGTATAGGCATGGCTCGTTATTTAATAATCGAAAAGTTATTAAATAACGAGCCATGCCTACGCATTTAAATACATTACACTTAATTAACTAATTGTAAATTCGTCACCACAGCGTAATTAATCGACAAGTTTTTTATATAAATGCAAATTCATACGCTTAGGTACTTGTTTAACTTCGCAGATCAATCACTTATGTGGTTTCCCCTAGTTGTACCTTAAAACTTATAGTTTACTGCTTTACTCGTCAAGATGTGTTAAAGACTATAAAGACATTAATATAGTTGAATTTATAAACAAATGCGAGCTTAAATTTTGAATTTTCCGTTAAGGTTACTTTACTACTTTATTTATTTCCGTGCAAATTACTAAACCTAAATCAAACAATCGAGAGTTTTGTTTAAAAACCTTTAAACATCTCATTCTTATTGCTCTCTTTCGAGTTAAGCAATGTTGGTGTTTGCTAAAACAAAGAGTTCTACCTAATAAACACAAATTACAAATATTATTACACGAAGTTAAACAATAAAGTTTTATTTTCCTATGTTATCGACAACTAACCCATTCAAAGATATGGAAATCGTTGTACAAAACCAAAATTTTGATTTAATGTTATTAGTCATCGATGACTTACACTTGGTTAAACAATCAACTCAGCCTATCGCAGTCCACTGCTGGACATAGGCCTCTCCCATGCTGCGCCACAACACCCTGTCGTCCGCCTTCCGCATCCAGTCTGTCCCAGCCACTTTTTTGAGGTCGTCGGTCCATCTAGCTGGGGGGCGCCCCACACTACGCTTGCCGATACGCGGTCGCCACTCCAGGACCGCTGCTCCACCGGCCATCGGCCGGTAACTGAACTAAAATAAAATGTACTGGCAGTGCAAATTATGAACTGCTACCTACTAAGACATGTTCATTTTCATCTTTCTCTTTATCTAACTCCCTGTCTCTTTGTTACAGATGGGTTGCAGACTAACAATAGTGGACGATGTCCTCAACAGATCCTTCTACAAACTCGGCCTGGTCGTCGGCAGACAGCCAGGCTATTTCATCATCATTCCCATTCTCCTCTCACTACTCATGATCACAGGCTACCAAAGAATACACTATGAAATGGACCCAGAATACCTGTTCTCCCCCGTCAGTGGACAAGGCAAATATGAGAGGAGGATAGTAGAAGAAAACTTCAAAGTCAACTATTCACATAGGTTTAATGTCGGAAGGATAACGCGGGCAGGTTGGTAAAATACACATATTTAGTTGCTTGAGCTTTTTTTTTATTGGTTTACCACAGGTACCTCCAACGCTTTGGAATGGGCAAATAACTTCATCTTTCTGACTGACCGACCTCTTGACATTTAAAAAGTGCCTGTAATTGGTTTATTTGAAATAAATGCTTTGAGTTTGAGTTTGACAGGAATGTGAGTATACAAAAAACCGGTCACTTTAGTCATTTTGGTTGACACGCCTTAGGCCTTAACTCATTTCGATGTATTTTTTTTTTTGCTTAAGCAACAAATTATTTAGCGAAACGTTGAACTCTTACTGCACCACAAAAAAATTGGCATTGTAATCACCAATTTCTAAAATCTGCGTTGTTTGAGACTAGGGTCGTTTTGTTTTTGATGTGTAAACATCTTAACGCTCGGTCTACGGTAGGGGCTAGCTGGGACTTCGAGCGTCAGACGCGTAAGCGTAAGACTTGGAGCGTCAGATGACGTCAGCGTAAGACCCGTGTCTATGTGAGCAAACTGATGCGAGCTCACATGTTTACACATCAATTTTCGTGAGTGCCAAACCAACTCACACCGATATTTTTTTTTTGCACTAGATTCCGCTAAAAAGCTCCTAACCGACTTTTCTATCCCCAGGACGATTCGGCAGAGTAATAATTGTAGCGAAAGATAATACCACAAATATGCTGCGAACTGAAGTATGGAATGAGTTGCGACAGCTAGACGAGCTGGTACAGAATATGACGGTGACGATGCCGAACGGAGATACCTTCACTTATAAGGAAGAATGCGCGCGATGGGAAGGACAGTGCTTCACTAACGACATTCTCAATTTGGACAAGATTATTGGCGAGGTAAGGAAAACTAACCATCCATAACTCATGATATCTAAACATCACAGACTTCGATTAAAACAATAAAATTCTTCGCAATTCACGATACTTAGGTACTTATGTCTACTGGAATGTTGATAAGCGCATGTTACGGGGAAACAATGCCATTTTTCAACATGCCTCGCAAAGTCACAAAATGATGACGAGAAATAATTCGCCATAACGAAGTGATAGTCTCGTAATATAGATCTAAACAATCTTCTGTGTCATTGAGCTTGTTAGTCGTGTCCCCCTGATAGAATCTTAGAAAAAATACTTATACTATCGTTGCATTTATACTGGAGTTGATTTATATTTGTTAGTCACATGCAGTCACATGTTACTTATGTCTGTGGCCTCGTGTCGACCCGTGATTGTCCTCCGTTGAATGTGAATTCGTCAAGAGTTGCACTAATTGATTTTGAGGGAATATTGTCATAATCACAGGCGGCAAAAGGATTGGTTTTTGCAGTATACTACGGTACATTAGATTATGAAGTAGTATGCTGCTGGCTGCTTCCCATGCTGCTTTTTTTGCGCCACCCAAAACGTCAGTAGCTAGGTCCATAATCAGCCTAGAATGTTACCACTGCTGGTACACAGGCCTCCTCTCAGTGAGAGGGTGTGGGCCGTAATTCACCACGCGGCCCCAGTGCGGATTGGTAAAATGTCACATGTCTTCGAGATTCCTCATGATGTTTTTCTTCACCGTTTTGAGAGTAGCGGTGATGAAATAATTTACACAAAGTAAAGCGCCTGACTGGGTTCGCACCTACGATCTACAACTCGTAAATCGCGGCTGTTTCCATTGGGCCACCAGTGGTCTCTAGTACTACTATTGTGTACAAATCTCACCATGAAAGCTTTGGTGAACAGGATGAGCATCAATCTTTAGAATCAGTTGGCATGGTAGCTCACTTCACCTAAGTTTTCACGGTGATATATTTACAAAATAGACCGGCTGTTATGACCACGTTTTCCATTTTCAAAATTCCATTTAAGTAAATGAAATTGTTTGTCTATGAAATCATTTTATTATGCTCTCTAGATGTGGCATTGTCTTCGAAACCAATATAAACACAAATAAAAGTTTTTACTTCAACAATAAAAAATGGTCAATGCATAGTAGTTACCGGTTGAACAAAACACGTACAAATATGTCCAGTAAAACTGAAACCGGCGCAAATGTCCCATTTACATAAGTACGTAAACATCAACGGTATGCTTTCCATTTCTTTGGAGTTGGACTTTCTCTTTGAAGTCTTTTCTTGAAAATAGGCGCCGATTTACACGACTTACTCACATTAAAATAAACATAAATAAACTGACTCTTTCTTCCCATGGAGGTAGGCAGAAACTACAAAACGCCACCTGCTACGATCCTTACATGCCTATTTATCGGTACGGTAATTTGTCGTAGGTACCTACATAATTTGCACCAAAGTAGAATAAGTAGTGAGTGCAATCTTGCATAGCAATTCATTTTGTACGTATATGTATGTACTTAGTATATACGTACGGTCAGCGACAAAAATTATAATAATAAATTTAATTTCTCAAAAAACATAATAATATTTTACAGAAAATAGTATAGCAGTATTAAAAAAAAAACAGTAAAAGTCGATTAACACTTGTTACTTTTACACATCATCTAAATTGACACAAAATTATTATATAGGTAATTATTAATAGGTACATTGTATTTCAGCATTTCATATAATACTTAACTAAGATTCTTTTAATGGCAATAACCTTGGCTGTCAACTTTGTAGCGACACTCCTCCAAAATGCTGTATAGATTGAAAATAGAACTCATGGCTGAACGCTGACCCCTAAAATACAGGTCCAGGCCTTGTTTGGGGGTTAAGATCAGATTTGTGGCAATACATTCGTGTGCTATTTTATTATGACTGGCTTGTAACATGTATTTTTAAGTGTCAAATAAATACCGTACCAATTTTAATTTAATTTAATTAAAAATTTTAGTGTTGAAACTACTCAAATTTTGTTATAAACAATAACTTCCTGCATATTCGGAGACCTAGCATGATCCCCCGAAAGCCGTAAAAAACACGTGGAATTGCGGGATTCCAAATTGCGCAGAGATCTTGTAATAACGCTGAACGCCCTCGAGAACTAGAAGTGTGGTCAAAGTAAGAAGAAATTTGGATAATAGAAAAGTGTAGGTATAATAATGGTAACACCTATGAATGTTTCATAAACCAATTTCAATTGTATGCATATAGCAATGGACAATAACTTTTAACCACCAGCAACCCATTTCTATAACGTTCCAAGCAATTTCAATTGTGACGTGTATACTTATCGTCAAACTATAAAGAATTCATCTAGGTATATTATAAAACTTCCATGATTTACATTGCACTCAAGATTGCAAATGGAAAATAAAATATGGCTCACATGAACGACACAATTTTATTGAAATTCGAAACAACCGAATAGATTCGTGTTTCGAATTAAAATGTAGTACAGTCGAAAAACTTAAAAGAAAAGAACAAAACAACTTCCACTGTTTATATTTTCCGAACAATACAATACAATGCGATGCAATAGCGAACCATGTCAATGACATGGCCGCCATCAGGAAATTCGCATCAATACCATGGGTTTTTGACACCTGCTTTCAATTCATAACGAATTCTCACATTGAGTCAAGTCAAGGCAACTTAGAGTTCGTTCAATGATTGACCACAATTAAACATTAAAGTTTCAAATACAATAGTCAGTTACGTTACAGATAATATAACAGTTCCGATCATTGGTATTAGGTATGCGCTTTTAACAGCAGACCGCACACTGACCTGTAACTATTTTGCTTTGTTGAATATTATGGAGGAAAATCGAAGAAAATTTTCTTTTATTACTGTGGGTAGGTATATGCTCCTGCAGTTATTTAAGGTACTTGTACTTATCAATAGGTAGTAATTTAAACATTTCCTTGGGCTCTGGTTATCCTCTAAGTTCCTACTTAATGTTTTTCCAGGATTTGGAAAACATGTAGTTACCTACGTCTGAAAATTCGCTAATGTACTTATTTTCTTCTCCTTGTTGTATTTATATTGTGCTAGTGCACATCTAAAGACTCACTTCCAGAAATTCTACTTTAGGCCCATATCATCTACCAACAGGCACAATTCCACCGTATTTATGATCTAAGCTATATGCAAAAATTCTGAAAGACATATACCATGCAACGTTTATTTCATACTCTGAAATTATTTTGGCAAGTAGGACATTTGTACATAATTATGTACAATGTAACACACTCCCACTTACATCATACCATCATAATGTCCTCTCCTGGGCATAGAGAGAACAATGACAAATAGCACCGTACCTACGCAATTTTGTTACGGTATAGGTTTCAGTTACTGCAATATAAGGCAGATACACGCTTTAAGATTACACACATACTTTTGAGGTAATCTTTCTATTGTTATTAAAATTACAATAAAAATCACCAGATCATAAAACACATACAATTAGTCGGTTGCGAATGCATAACAATATTAACAATGTGTCATCTGTCATTTATATTCTAAGCATCCTTCTCGAGAGATCTTGTACCCACAAGGATTCGTCATGTCTCGAGCTGTAGTTAATGGAAAATATTTGTACGTGTGATTAGTTAGACTAATGTCACGCCTTCACAAAACATGACTGTCCTTTGAGGAACTAGAAGAACCTTTACCTTTGCATTGAGACGTACCTTTTAGCCTCTATTACCTTCGCAGAGAATCATTCTACATCCTAGCACTTTTCCGGCGTACCGACAAGGTCGGCAAAGCAAAGGAACTAAGTACCTACTCATGATCATCACAGCAAACGCACGAAAACTACATTTATTTGTCCAGGTTTTGATGAGCCGTTTTGTCCAACGTTGGTTGACTTCCGCAGTTATTAAACAGGCCATCCCTAATTATAAGCCTATAGATATCTTCCATTATGTCGATGGCACGATTTCTATTTTCGCAGCCTGGTAGGTCTTCAATATCACTGGCCAGTGCTTAAGTTAATTGTCATTGGCATCTCTTACGTGTAAAAGGATCTATTCTATATCTAGCCAAAGCGCAGCGTAAAAGAAACCTCCTTAGCCAAACTGCGCAATTTTAAAGCATGCGCCTAATGATAGCATTTATTTGTTTTTCGTTCCACAGGTAGAGCGGGGCGAACTAAACCTGACGTTCCCTATAATGTTCAATCCTGTAACATGGGAGGCTCATGCGTTCCCGGTATTCTTCGGCGGCTCAAAGGTGGTGGATGACATCATAGTGTCCGTGCCGGCTGTCCAGCTAGTCTGGTTTGTAAGAACGGACACTAAATTACAACTGGATGGAAGGTGAGAAATATTTAAATTATTATTTTTAATGCTTAATATTCATTTCAAACAAGAACGAATAACTAAATCATAGTTCACAGTCTGAACGAAGATCGTGCGTTGATCAGTATTAATTATCTTATATGTAATAGAGGATATCCTCTAAAATAACTGTAAAGTACTCAGAATAGCCATACATGCAATGCGATACAAGGAAGAGATGATTGTAGCAGTGATTATGTTTTGGAAGGAAACAATGAGCGTTTCCATAGTTTACTTATTTATACTTATTACGCTCATTCCGCTTCATTTAGCTTTTTATGGCTTGTTTTGAATTTCAATAGCAATCCACTTTGTGTAAACACACGGCGCTATAACTTAGATAATAGACTTCGATCTTGACACCGTTTAAGAAATCGTTTCGAATACTAAACACTGCGTAATATTGGACAAGAATACGAATGGAAAGGCAGAGAGTTTAACAAATTGTGGGTCAATATTTCGAAAGGTCTGTAAGTTCCTGATACGTTTTTGAAGAAATACTTTAAGAAACGCTCTGGGCTGGCTTACGTAAATAACTAGTGTGATAACTCAAAACTTCTAATGTGTAATGTAATTAGAGAACTGTAATTAAGATAAGTTCTTCTTTGTAAATTACAGAGGTGCAGCATGGGAAGATGCCTTTCTGGACACAGTCGGCATAGCGGAAGATACCGGCCGCTTCAAACACATCTCCGTCGCTCGCTTCGCCTCACGTACCCTCGACCACGAACTAGAAAAGAACACGAGGACCGTCATACCATTCTTCAGTTCCACTTTCATTCTCATGGGGATATTCTCTATAGTAACTTGTATGATGGGCGACTGGGTTCGCTCGAAACCATGGCTGGGTTTGCTGGGCAACATCTCGGCTGTGATGGCCACGGCAGCAGCATTCGGATGCGCCGTATATTTAGGCATTTCCTTCATTGGTATTAATTTAGCTGCACCCTTCTTAATGATTGGTAAGTTTCTGCACAGTGAGTTTTACTCCAATGATTTTATTGCCATTATTCCAAACAATTAGGGTATTATCTATCTTCAAGTCGAACTTACGTAACTACCAAGGCGTGGTAACTGCAAGACATAAACTGCCCTGTGGTTTACTTTCGGAATGAAATCTATCTATCATCTTTCTCAGAAGGTAGTAACCAATCACTTTTATGATGAACGTGTGGTTTATTTCAGTCACGTTTTTCCACCTTTTGTTAACTTACACCACATTTACAACCTATTGTTTCGACCACATAATATTATTAATATCAAACCCACATGTTTTCGAAGTCTTCATAACTTTGTTTTACAATGTTCCAGGTATTGGCATCGACGATACGTTCGTGATGTTAGCGGCGTGGAGAAGAGCCTCTCCGAAGCTCCCTGTGCCAGAACGGATGGGCATCATGCTGTCAGAAGCAGCGGTGTCCATCACGATCACCTCCGTTACAGATATGCTCTCGTTCTTCATCGGTATCTTTTCTCCATTCCCGTCAGTGCAAATATTCTGCATGTACTCTGGTAAGTTCAGTGAACTATGGTTACACAAAAAATACCGTACATAATCCGCATTCCACAATAAACTATCAGTCCAGTGTTAGATAAAAAGAAGCACAAACACATCCTGTAGCTTGCATACTTTGTAATATGGTCTTCTGGACAAAAGCATTCGATGATTATAATACGGTGACGCTTGATGAGAATATTCTATCACCGATAAGGCAACAATATAGATTCTATATGTTCTGTTCACATTCCAGGTCTCGCCGTTTGCTTCACTTTCGTGTGGCATCTGACATTCTTCGCCGGATGTGTAGCCATATCAGGCTACCGCGAGAAACAAAATCGACATACGATAACTTTTGTGAAAGTTCTGCCGGAATCGAGGGCCAGGAAAGGTAACACTGATTTAATACCGAGTGTTATTTTTTAAATTTTATTTATTTAGGTTCATAAAAGTTTTGTAGTTCATGAGGTTCTTACAAAGTATGCATTTATCAATAACGTGGTGTTGTTACAACGAACTGTTCGGTGAATCGCTGCTCTCCTAGGTAGATCACTGAATAATCTGTGTTGTAGGAACATATTTATAAAAACTTCATTATAGCCACGCTAAGTGGAAAGTTGCTGGTCGTTCAGTCAAGATGACTTGATTGCACGAACAGCAACTTTCCAAACACAAACTACCAAGAGGACAAACTATTAACTTCGCTCTGTTACTGAGAAATTTCATTGACTGCCCTGGGACACAGTATCAACAGTATGACAGTACCAAAAACCAAACTCACCCCAAAACTTCATGTTCTGTAGCTAGGCTAGCAACCAATTGACCAAGTCGACATAGAGTAATAGAGTAATTATATTCTATTCTATCCATATATTTAATTAAAGTCGCTTTTCGTGTCTGTCTCTGTGTCCGCGTTGTTATTCTAAACTACGCAACGGATTTCGATGCGGTTTTCACCATAATTTAGAGAATTTATTCCGGAAGGTTTAGGTGTATAATTCATTAAAATTATAATTAGATTTAATAAAGAAACTTAATGTTTTGTCAAGTCGTAAAGGCCGTGCAAAACATGGGGGCAGGGCTGGCAGTCTCGACATAGATAGCGACGCTGTCGCAAACTACCGATCGCTAAATATTAAGGTGAAACCTCAGTTGTAGCCTGCCATATTCAAATTTTCTTTGAATTTCGCTATTGATATGTAATTGATGATTATTATTCGATAAATATATAATTCCCACAGTCGAGAATCGCATTTTGATCAATATACGACGTAAAACAGAGCTGCAATTTGCAAAAAGCTAAAGAAAATTAGAATTTTGCGGGCTAAAACTGAGGATTCACCTTAATATTTAGCGATCGGTAGTTTGCGACAGCGTCGCTATCTAGCCGAGACTGCCGGCCCTGGTCGCTAGTTTATACTAAAATAATATGAACCTTATTATTTACTTTTATTTTCAGAAGAAAAATCATGGATGTACAGAATGTTTTGCAGCGGAGGCATAGACGCAGCCGATCCTGATAACCCAATAGACAACAAGGAACACGTCATCATGGCCTTCTTCCGCACCACCATGGCGGATTTACTGAACAATGGCTATGTAAAAGCCCTAGTTATCGTAGTTTTCATAGCATACCTGGCAGGAGCAGGGTACGGAGTGACCAACCTCAAAGAAGGGTTAGAGAGAAGGAAACTGTCCAAAGTGGATTCATACTCTGTAGAGTTCTTTGATCGTGAAGATCTGTATTACAGAGAATTCCCATATAGAATTCAGGTAAGAATATACAAAATAACTTATTTAATCATGTACAGTAAAGGCAAATCTTCTCTTATCTTTTCTTATCGGTAAAAGCGCCCAAATCGTCACACCATTCACGAAACTACAACTATTGATAGTGTGTCATATCACAAACAAAACAAGAAACGAATCAAAATTTCCACAAAACCAAAAAAAATACAACAACAAATAAATACTCAACAAATGGCACGTGCGCATATTACGCGACTCGTGAACTACACACACACACACATTGTAACCAAAATATGGGAGAGGGTGGACGTAGGCATTTCCGAGTAAATAATCTAATTTTGAAAAAACGAATAATACCATCGTTTATCAAATGCCTTTAAAACTTGTTCTGACAAATTTCTTTCTATCCCTCGTATTTCGAAAGTTATTTGAGAAAATGTGAAAATTTTACTATGAAAATTACTGTATCGAGCTCTCTGCCGCTTGATTCCGGCCTCGTTTCAAGTTGTGGTCTTTACAACTATAACATGCATAGCAAAAGCTACATTTACTGCTAAGACACATGGTACGCCAATCGTAACCTTCGGACTTATAGGGTGATGTATTTTTTTTACTGATACAAGCTCTCTGCCTCCTGAATCTGGTCATGTTTCAAGTTGTGGTCTTTACAATCATAACATGCATAGCAAAAGCTACATTTACTGCTAAGACACATGGTACGCCAACCGTAACGTTCTGACTTAGAGGTGATGTATTTTTTACTGATACGAGCTCTCTGCCTCCTGAATCTGGTCATGTTTCAAGTTGTGGTCTTTACTATCTTAATACACACACCAAGAGCTGCATTTAGTGCTAAGACACATGGTGCGCCAAACGTGCATATTTTTTATTATTTTATAAATAGTAATCGATGTCTTTGCCTCCTGAATCTGGTGGAACCTCTCCCATACATTCCTTCCACTATGCGACGTCGTCGGACTCAATGACTCATACAGTCTCGTCGTCTCACACGCCGGTGAACTACGAATCTGAACAACACTCACCCCCGTCACCCCGTCCCATTTCATGCATAGATAATTTTATTACGCCTTAAATTTTCGCTTGAATTTTCTCGATCCGCCGCCGCGCCGCCCGTTGTCCCTTTTCTTTTAATTTAACATTTTGGGAATTATGCCATAAACTATTAGTATATTACGATCATTACAACTAAACTATTTTCGTTCTTTTCTAGGTGGTTATAAGTGGCGAGTACAATTATTCTGATCCAAAAGTGCAAGATGAAGTGGAAGCTTTGACCAAGAGCTTGGAGAACACATCGTACATATCCAACTCGCTATACACAGAGTCTTGGCTTCGAACCTTCGTCGACTATGTATCGAGAAACAACGACTACTTGAACGTGACTATCGATAATGAGGATGAATTCATTCAGAATCTTAAAGAGGTTGGTACAATTTGGATTGAATTGGATAATTTGAATTATATGATTAGTGGCGTCCCACGCTTTGTTCCTCTCGATCTGCAGTCTACGCGCAAGGACAGGTCTGTTCCAATGGGTGGGGTTCTTTCAATAGACATGATTTTAATTTAGAATACTCTAGGATATTTTAATCATCCTGATGTGATGACACCCTAATATTTTTTACTTTTTTTAAACAGTGATTATTTGTTTCTTTTATTTACAGTTGTGGCTGTTCCCAGCAAACCCATTCTCCCTAGACGTGAGATTCAACGAGGAAGGAAACCGAATTGTTTCTTCGAGATTCCTAGTTCAAGCAGTTAATATCAGCGGAACAAACCATGAAAAAGAAATGGTCAGAGCATTGAGAAATGTCGTTGCTCAGTCTTCTCTGAACGCCTCTGTATTTCATCCTTATTTCGTATTTTTCGATCAGGTATGTTTGATCAATTTATATTTCGAATATACACATAATTCCCAGCAATTATGTCTATTAACATAAATTATTCTTTTTTTTTTCAGTTCGAACTTGTGAGGCCAACATCTCTTCAGAATCTATGCTACGGTGCTCTTATGATGATGATCACGTCTTTTGTATTCATCCCTAACATCCTCTGCTCTTTGTGGGTGGCATTCAGTATAATATCCATTGAAATCGGTGTAGTTGGCTACATGGCTCTCTGGGATATCAACCTTGATTCCATATCCATGATAAACTTGATTATGTGCATCGGTTTTTCGGTTGACTTTACCGCACATATCTGTTATGCTTACATGGCGTCAAAAGCCAAACACCCTGACGAAAAAGTCAGCGAGTGTCTCTACTCCCTTGGGTTGCCCATAGTTCAAGGATCATTCAGTACTATTCTCGGCGTGATTGCTTTGCTTCTAGCTGACAGTTACATATTCTCTGTATTCTTCAAAATGGTGTTCATGGTGATTTTCTTTGGAGCAATGCATGGCCTCTTCCTACTTCCAGTCCTATTATCCCTATTCGGGCCTGGCTCTTGTACTAGAAGGAAAGACGATATCAAAATGCCAAAAATAGAAAAAAGTTTTCCCAATCCCTACTGTATGCCACACCCACAGCTAGTTCTAAATGACCAAATATACAACGGCAAGAATTTAAACCCAAATGGTATTTATAAGATTTATGGCGATGAAAAAGATCTTGGAATAGGCACATCAGGCGAGGACACAAGCGAAAGCAGTTCTAACCAGTCGCAACGTCGGCAAATAGGTGACGATGAGAACGGCCAGAAGAAATACGACGTCGGTTGGAAGCGATCTAGTTACTGCCAGAATTCTGCGAGCCAGTTTCAGCCATCCGGCGAATTAGATCTTTATGGCCACGATATGGATCGTAATTGGCAACGGCAACGCTATGAAGACAATCGCCGGGTTTTCGATAATTACCGGAAACCTCCGGCGGCGTCAAGGACGCGCGATGATGAGTGGGTATCATCAACGCGGAAAACGAGCGACGCAGGGCCGCATCGAGAGGGCACATACAGGGTGATGCGAGCCCACTCGCAGCATAACATCCACAGGGCGCGCGCTCCCAGACGCTCCAACTCACATCACAACTTAGAACATTTAGACTACGTCGCAGAAATGCGTTTTCCCTGACAGTGACCGTCTAACCTCTCTAAAATAATATTTAAAATAAATCGAGTGCTCAATTTATGGACCAAAGTATAAAGCTACCTTCGTAAAAAACGAAATCAGTAGTCTAATTTCCTAGAAAGTGAAGAACAATAAGTTGATGTATGAACGCTTTGTCTTGAAGGTGTCAAGTGTTTTTCGTGAGTGATAAAAACTGTTTATCATCAACGTGTAGTTAGAAATTTAAATGGAGCTTTGTCTAAAAGCCTTATGCCAAAATCCAAATAAGTAGTCTATTAAACAGTCTATCTACCGACGCCTAACAGGTGTTCAGTAAAAAAAAAACCCTGTATTTAATCATATGTACAGCACCCTAATTACGAAACACATTATCTATCACAATCTGAATCATTTTAAAGCCTATTGCTAATCCATTGCTTCATATGTTCGAAAAATTTGTCTGCTCAACAACGGAAAAAACGCAATGAATGTTGTTGAACTGTCAAAATGAAACCCATTCCTATCTACTGTTAGTGTGTTACGTAATTACCCCGCAGGTTGTTCACATTAAGTCTCTATAGTATACCACGGTAGCAACCTTCACAGATAAACCCTACCATTTTTTTCTCTCCAAGTATCAATCAGCAGACGCTTAGGTTGACAACTGTAAGCACTATAATGTATGTAGACTACTATAACGTAGTCTTATAAGTAAGATTTATTTTCATGTGAATAAATAAAAAGCTCAGTAGTAGGTACACCAAAGTACGATCGGTTCAATAACGATGTTATCTGTAAGTAAGTTATTGATTCGGGAGACAAAAAATATGTAATTATTATAATGTTAGTATATGTAACTAGTAGTTTAACAATTATTTCGAGATTTTGGTACAAGGCTGAATAAGGAGTGGTTATGATTGTTAATAACTAATTGTCTAGTACATTATTATGAAAGGCCGCCGAAAAGCAGATGTGTAGGTTGATACTTTTTGTTATAAGACATTCAAATGTAAATAGTAAAGCGTAAAACCAAATATATTGCAATTCAATCTAAGGCCACTCTCTCATTTTATGTATCGGTAAAGGGTATCGTTTCGGTAGGTATACCTCATATCAGTACTGCAAACTTAGCGCATCTACATTTCAATGAGCCCGTATCAAACTCGAGTCAAGGACGCAAGGCCCGTTGCAATGGCGCGGTAAGTTTTCGGTACATGAGGGAGCGGCCTAAAGTCTACAGAAGCGTTAAATGTATATCTACGCATACGTTTAATAAATGCAAATATTTAAAGGAGCAAGTGAAACATAAACATTTAAAAAATAATTTATTACAACTTATCTAGTTCCTACAACTTATCAAATAAACTACTTTACCAATTCAGTCAGTACACTTGTTTTCGACAATCATACCTAATTTGGCAATCATAGGGTTTAAAATAATATAAGACGTCTATTAAGTGTGATATAAAATTGGGATGGGTGATATATTAAAGGTAGGCAGAGGCGCAATAGAAACTTTGTTTTTACGGAAATGTTCAATTACTTATACATTTACTGAATATTAAATCCAGATGCAATTTTGGCTTTCAAAATAATATTTACTGACTACTGTTCAATTTGTTAGATACTGGAGTTCCAACACAGAATTTATGCAAAAATAAAATAGTAACTGAGCGACTCCGAAGTATTTTCTGTTCTTGACATTTTCATTTAGTTCTAATTAAAATATTTTTAACCAGTTTTTAGGGAGGTCACAAATCACGAAACAGTTTCCCAAAACAGAAGTTTATAGTGTGCCAATTATGTAACATAAGTCTTGATGTTTTATACAAATAAAGCTTTAACCATTACCTGTCAAAATGGGTTGCTGTAAATATTAGTTGTGATATTATATATTATCTTGATGCCATGTTCCATCCCTGTCTTACGTTTATATGTTTATGCTATTCTACAACTAATATTTTACTCTATGTCTTACAAATAACTATGTTCTGTCTGTGAAGACATGTTCCGTCATTGCATTTGTGGTGATAACAGCAAGTGACTCTAGTGTTTGTTCCGTGTGTTGTGTAAGAATTTAATGTTTGTGATCGCTAGCGGTCGATTATCATGACTGAATAATGTAAATATTACCTGTTTTACATTAAATAAAAAATAGTTTTAGTAACGGTTTTTTTTTTATTTTCTAGTAACTGATATTCCTATCGCAAATTAGGTACCTACGTGGTTTGACTAAAATCTAATAATAAAACATAACTCGCATTCAACGAAAAATTTGCGACTTTCTAAAACATAAATACATACAACAGTATCATAGTCACATCATCATAATACAATTTACAATTGGATGTAAAAAATAATAATCAATGTTATAACATAATGAGAAATTACATGTGTCGTGGGTGTAATCAATCACGTGATTCAATTTATGAAAAATATGATATGACAATACGTGATCAGAACTCAGTAACATGGCGACTAGTTATGACCGGCTGTGGTAGGATGCAGTCTTACATTTGCGTTCATTCTACGCATTGATGCAATCAGTCAAACGAGCTAGTAAATTCGCAATTCGCCACTTACCGTGAGCCATATCTAGCCAATATATAAACAACTCTACAACACTGTAGAGCAATTATTTAAGGAAATGCAGGTTTATCATACACAGATTTCAGCAGCTCACTACAAAACAGAATCAAATCTTTGGGATCAAACCTGTCACTCATGTACTCTCGAATAAATGATAATTCCTTATTACTATGGTTCTGTTCTGTAGTGTTATTCCACTGGTCTTCTAACACTCTGTTCAGGAGAGTCTTAGCATCAGACGGAGTGATCTTCTTCATTAACACATCAGTTATAGCACTGAATGTCAGTTTGTCAGTAAGCTGCTGGATAGAAGAATCTTCTAAATGTTCGCTAACTTGCTCCACGAAGTCTTGTCTCTGAAAATAATAATAAAGTATGAATATTTCGTAAAATGGTGAGTAAGGTGAGCTACCTTACATTGGTTTCTACCATTAAAGTAAATAAGACTACATTTAGATGATGATCGAAATGCTTACCTCTGCTAAACATGATTTAACAATATCTGCAGTAGATTTACTGCCTGATTCGTCGGTCTGAACAACTGTATGCGCAGTCGGAGTGGTCTCAGTCTGTACGAACGTAACAGTGATCGGCGTAGCAACTGTTTGTACTTCTGTCTCGACGCCAATATTTGTAAAAGTTTGCGCTGCGCTGTCAACATAAGACTGCAAGTCCGCATCAGGCATAGGCTCGTTAAAGATAGCCTCATCTATCGTCACCATCACATCACAAGGGGGTTGTTCTACCCTCTTAGAAGCATAATCTATTAAAACTTTCTTTGCCACCTTCACTTTAGGCGCTTTAATGCATAACCTGTTCACTTCAAGTTCTGTCATCTTTGCCAAATCACCAACTGTTTCCACCTTCCCTACTAATTCTTTAACAAGCAATGACTTCATTGCAAATGACGATAATTCACCGGCAATGTAGTCTATGGGGTCTTTACAATCAACTAAGTCTGGGCATATGGGATCAGTGTCATTTAATTCGCTTGCTCTGACAATTTCAACGACGGGCGTTGCATCTAGTGACAATGGTTGAGTGTCATCAGGAGTACCAGGAGTACTAATCACTGTAGTGATTGTGAAGCTTTCTACGGCTCTGTTCAACACGGTGTCTAATTTAAATGCATGGTCTAATCTTTTAGGTGATTTTAGAGGTGTGTTTTGGCGCAGTTGTCTTTCAAGGCGTTTTTGCGCCGAATTTTGTGGGGAACGAACACCTCCCGGTTCAATGTACTTCTGAACTGATACCGTCGTTGACACTGGAGGGTCATGGAAACTCACTCTCTTTCTCTGAAAAAAATAATAATCACACGTTACTAACAAGTGCTTTCGTTTTTTTAAGATTTTTTTTCTCTTAGTCGTCATCACTGTAATACTCACTTTACTGGCTGGCGATATCGTAGCATCGTCAGCAATCTCTACAAGTTTCCTCTTCAGTATGGGACCTGCTGGACTGCTATCAACCGCAGGCAGCGATCGCCTGAACTTGAGGAATTTGTCACTGTCTTCATTTTCACTGGGAGGCTCAATATTTTCACTTACAGAGTTGTATAAGATTCTTAGGTTCCTTCTAGCAGGAGTACTGGACGTGCTATTCTTCTTTATCTCTTCTGTTTCAGCCTTTTCTTGATTAATAACTTGAACTTTATCAGGGACGCAGCATAGTCCTAACATTTGTGCTGCTCGACCTCCTGCGCGCACTTGAGGCCTATTCTTCTTGAGTGACAAAGAAGAGCTAGGACTAGTGTTAGTCACAGTGACTTCAACTCTAGGCGGGGACTGATCCCTTTTATCAGGAGATACTTTGTCCTCAGTAAATACTTCAGGTGAGCCACATTTATCAAACGGTTCTCCATTACTGTGCACCGGTGACGACAATGTTATCACCACGTAGTCACCGCTAGTGTCAGGAGATGGTGACTTTTTGGATCTTTCAGGACTCATATTTTTAATTGGTGATATCTCGAGTGTGTTATTTAAAAAATCTTGTTTTCGTTTAGAGTCGTCTCCAAACGATGAAGGCGATGAAGCTCCGCTCTCCTTTTCTAACTCCACAACTGCTGAATCTGATAAAGTTATTGTTATATCTTCTGGAGGATTTACTGATTTCTCACCTACAGATTTATTTTTAGTCGAAGATTTTCTCTTTTTATTACTACAAATTTCATCAGTAGTAATGTCTACAACAGTCAAACTTGTATCTATATTCTTATGTACTACATCAACCTCCATAAAGTTGTTAGGATCGGTTGGTTGAGTATCAGCTTCAGCTATTTCTTGTGTTTCTGGTCCTACTTCAGTTTCATCACTGCTTATAGTCAGTGGTGCCGGGACATCGTCATTTATTACTATGACTTCCGAAAGATCTTCAATTGGTTCGGTATCCATATTCTCAGTGAGATCTGCTTGACTTTGTCCTTCTGAAGCAGTTTTGTTCAGCGGTAATTCACTATCATCTTTACTCTCTTGATTGGATTTTGCCGATTCTGAAACGTCGGCCATTACGCAGTCTAATATGCTTTGAGATTCATTAATTTTGTCACCTTTATCCGGAAATAGCTTAATTTTTTCCAAAGTTACGACGGGAAACCTCCTAGAAGCCTTTTTTGCTGATTTAACCAATATAGTAGTAATAGTGGAGTCTTGTGAACTCTCAATAACGTCGTCCGAGTATGGCAGATCTTCTGTAAATGAAGTCTGATCTTTTATTTCAGGATCTTGTCCTTGGCTATCATCAACTATTAGTGAGGAGTTTGAACTAGAGCTATCAATGTCTTTGTTTTTTTCTTTTATTTTCTTATCAATCTTGGCAGACTTTGATTTGTCCAGCTTCTCTACTAAACTTTTTCTTCGATCTGTGCCTGCGGATTCTAAAGTTTTTCTGGTCCATCGTTTTTGTGATTGCATTTTTAAATATGGGTGTCCCTCTACCATGTCTATTGCTAATTCTTTTTCGATTCTTGATTTTCTAATATTCTTTTTAGTGGTTGACTTTTGTTCTTCGGTCCCTTTATTCTTTGATTCTTGTTTTGGCGTTGACGGCTCTATAGAATCGTTTTTGCTAGGACATGTTGCTGTTTCACTGGATTTGTCACCATCTTTGTTATTCGAGGTTTCCTCCTTTTTATCAGAACTATTATCCTTGTTATCATTAGGGCTTTGATCTTGGATGTCATTTGAAATTTCCCTCTCTATGTTAGATTCTTTAGGCTTAATAGCATTACCCTTCTTGACATTAGAATCTTCATTTTTGCTGTCATTAAAACTTTCGACCTTCTCTTCAGTAGAACTTTCAACATTCTTCTCAGTAGAACTTTTGATTTTCTTTTCAGTAGAACTTTCTACTTTCTTTTCAGCAGAACTTTCAATTTTCTTTTCAGCAGAACTTTCGACTTTCTTTTCAGCAGAACTTTCGACTTTCTTTTCAGCAGACCTTTCGATTTTCTTTTCAGTAGAACTTTCGACATTATTCTCCGTAGACCTTTCGAAATTCTTTTCAGTAGAACTTTCGACTTTCTGTTCATTTGTTATTTCATCATTTTTGTCGGTATCCATACTGTCCTTTAAATCCAGGTTTGGAGGATTTTCTTCTACTATTTCGATGTCCATTTCTCTAACTTCTTTAATTACATCCGTTTCCTTTTTGTCACTTTCATCTTTCTGGATTTTTTTATTATTCTGAATAACCTCATTGACATCAGAAATGTTAACATTTTCAGGAACTTGTAGATCTTTTAGTTTATTCACCTCATCTTTATCAGGAACAGAATCTATTGGTGGATTTGCGTCTTCTGCCGAAGCAGTTTTCGAAGGAGTTGTGTCAGAATTGGATTGCTCTGATTCACATTTAGATGTTAAGTCTTGTAAAGATTGGCGACTCTTTTTAGCACCTGCAAGTAACTGCAGCTCATCAAACTTTTTCGGCTTTCTTTTAACTCGTGAGGGCCTATCAGCTGAAACCAGTGGAGGTGCAGAATTTACGATATTAGCCGTATCATCGCTTTTAGACTGTGTCGGGGTCTTTATAATGCATTCAGTCTTATTTAGATCAACAGATGCGCTTTTATTTTCTTTCTGAACTTCTGAATTTTCTATTAAGTTTCTTACATTGCGAAATACGCGATCTTTCAAAGCCATACGAGGTGATTTAGTATTTTTAGGAGTAACAGCCTCAATTTTGTTTACTTTTTTATCTGCAGGTAATATGTCTTTTGAAATAGTAGGATCGTTCTTTATATTTTCGGCGAAGAAGCTTTCCAATATTTTGGGCACAACATTAGAGCTTGGTAAGTTTAAAAGCATTTCTGTAGCAGTTTCATTACTGCCTGACTTGCAGGTTTTGCTTTCTGATTTACTGCTATTTGACGTGTCTTGCGAGTCTGTCTTCCATGAAACAAGTTTAAATTCATCTTGAGATTGTGATAAATCTTGATACAAAGCAGGAATATCTTCTCTCTTCCTTTGCAGTTTTTCTTTTTGGTTTTCTGTTAGATTTCTAGGATTGAATTTCCAGTTTGATTTCACTACAACATACTCTTCTCCGTTTTCTACGACGGTATTCACGATACTTGCTTCTTTTTTCTTTGTCCTTTTTGGAACTTCTTTTGTTTTCGGTGTTGTGAATTTATTTTTATCGGAAGTTTGATTCCTTTCTTTAGCTATTGTTTCGTTTTCAATAGTATCTATTATGGCTTTTATTTTTTTGAAAGTCATGTCAGTTTCATCAACTATTTTTGACTTCAATGTTCTCATAACGTAAAGGATTGAACTTTTAGTTAAATTTTGTTGTGATAGAAACAAAGAACAATCTATTATTTCGTCAACAATAACTGGAATAAATCTTTGATATGTTTCAACTCGAATTAATTCATCTAATGACTTCAATAAACGATCAATGAAAGACAATATGTGGGAGGCCTGTAACAATAATTGAGTAGTTGTTTAACATGTACTATAATCTATATAACATAACATCAAGCCTGTATTCGCCGAAGGGTTAGGCAGAGGTGTACCTATAGCACACCCACATTTCGCTAGTTATGTTTAAGTCCTATGTAATAGGGGGCGAGCCTATTGCCATTAGCCGGGCACAAATCTTGTCTCCGGGCTGCTACTGAGAAATTCCAGATGGAAAAACCCGGTAACACTTTGCCCGACCCGGGAATCGAACCCAGGACCTCATGCTCAGCAGTAGTGCTTGCGACCACTAGAGGAACGAGGCAGTCAACAGTACTATAATCTATAATAAAAAATGTAGAAAGCATAATTATACTACATGACGATACTTACATCAGTCTGCTGCTTGCATGTTAATGTCATCACTTTCATCATTTTCTTCAAACAGAACAATATGTACCGTGCAGCAGTTTCACTTATATTTATTACTATAATACTAATTGTAGCGATAACTCTATCAACCAGTGCAGGAAATAGCTGTTCATAGTTGTGATAATTATCAATACGACTGACCACAATATGTAGCTGTTCCAATTCTTGTTCACATGCTGAACCTGCATAAAGAAAAAATTGCAATGTAATATATTTAAACAGACAATTAATTATTTTGAATTCTTTTCTGAGCAACATCATATTACTAAAGAATCATCAAACACCCGTCAAAGTAACCAGCTGAACCCAAGTTGCCTCATTGATCAAAATACTGTACAACACGTGGGAGATTCTAACTAGACTTTACATTAGAAAACGTCACGTATTGCTAACAGAAACAAGAGTATTGCATTTATGATCAATATAATGAAAAATATTTATAAAAACTAGATATTTAGTGTAAGTAAGTTATTAATTTAAAATTAAATGCAATAGTTTTGTTTCATTAACATTATCTCTGTCTCACTGATTTTACAATGATCAGTAGATTGATACTACAGTCACCAAGATTACAGCGAGTGGGTCTTGGGCCGAGTCTGAGCTTAGTTAGCTGTTGACAGGACTTTATGGATGCCTTTTCTAATCATTTGTTGCCGATGGATAGAAAATCCTTCGCGTAAAGACACACCTGCCGAAAATAAAGTCGCGTAACTCGACGTAGTAATGTTATTAAGTTCATTGTGACACTCCATGTCGCAAATTACGCATCGCAATTCCCATAAAAAAATGCAAAGAAGGCGTCGTTGACAAAGTTCCGCCCGACCGATTATTGCGCTTACGTCATTTAAAAAAGATTGAAAGCTTAAGCACACCAAACTTCTGCACATAATTTCGGCAGGGGTGTCGCAACACCAATATTGAAATAATGCATGTTTTCCTGTACTTACAACTCTGTTCAGCCATTTTGTGCTTTAGCACGCATAGTGAGACACACAGTTTGAAATATATTGTGGAATGAGAAACATCTGTCACAGTAAAGAGGAAGGTTGACAAAGCCTTTTGAAAGATCTCACTATATTTGAATTTTGGATGTGATAAATCATACATTGTATACCATGTCATAGCAGAATCCTTTATCTGAAAATAATATAGGAAATTAATGTTTTCCTGTACATAGCAATGAGTCAAAACAAGTTGTAGAGAAGCATGTGATCATTACACAGAAATATCACTCAAAATAACATAATCAAGTAACAAACACATAACATAATCAAGTTGTGTAAAAAACCGGACAATTGCGAGTTCAACTCGCGTGGAGGGTTCCGTACAATAAATATGTTACCCACCAAAAACATTTCATGTAAAGTGTCAAGACTTAACGCTTCCACTGATAAAAAGTTATCAGATCTAATGTAGAGCCAAGCCCCTAACTCTACAAACCTTACATCTTCGTCAAAATGTATGGTTTGGCCATTCCATAAAACTATTGCATGTGTCAAATCCAGTGTGTAGTTGAGAACTAAGCAGTGTGACCGCTGAGTTCTAAACTACACTCTGGATTTTGATACGGTTGTCACCATCATTTAGACAATTTATTTAGGAAGGTATAATACATTAATAATTAACTTAGACATAGCACAGAAATCTCAATGTTTTGTTTTGTTTTGCAACGGTGCGAAGCTAGGGCGAATCGCTAGTCATTTATAAGATACAATATACGTACATGAGTAAATGCATTTATTGATTGCAACGGCCACAGCATGGTTTCACACAAAAGTTTTTCACAAGTCACATTCTGTGACTCACTGATTGACTCTGCTAGTGCAGTCCAAAAACTCAAAGACATGTCATTCGCAGTCAAGTTCTGTAAAACAAAGCCTATGACAAAAGTCGGTGGAGAGTATACTGGATCTAATAACACGTCTGTGACTCTTCTAAGTTTTGTAACCATCTCTTTAAAGCTGCAACTGCAAATACAATAAAAAATATAAACTTGAGGAAAACAAAGACAAATGTATGACATAATTTTAGTTCGATCAAGAAACAACAGTGATCAAATCTACCCAATATTAGTGTAATTTTATCCAAAACTGAATTACTTAAAACATAGCTACAATCAGACTCAAAGGAATAAAAATTACCTTTGATATGCAAGATGCAATGAGGGGTCCAGTATACCTGTTATAATTTTGCATAGAGGACGATTTACATCATTTACTCTGGTCTTAAGAAGTTGCTTGATTCTTACGTCTCCATCAAATAATGAAATGATTAATGTATCAAGCACTATCTCAGAGTACTTGGCATTAGATTTACATTCCTGAAAAACCAACACAAATGATTATTAAATAGTTTAAATTATGATGTAAACTTTCAACAGTAATTAAGAAAAATTAAATTACCTTCACCAAATGTAATAATATGGATAAAATTTCAGAAAACAGGTCTTTTCTTATGTTGTTTTCAGGTAGTTCACCAATGGTCATTAGATATGATTTCCACAAACATGTCAGTTGTTGTTTTGTCAATCCAGTATCAGGATAAGCTGACATCATAATGGCCGAAGTCAAGGAGAAGGCCCAATGGTTCCAGTTATCCACTAAATTCTTAGTGTTAATCAATTTGCCACTCAATTTAGGTAAATCAGTGCAACCATCACAATTGACATGGCCAACCATTTCCACAAGAGCCTGAATACATTGTTTTTTCATTGTCATGGAAATTTGTCCAGGTATTAATGGTGATTTATCTGTAATATTGTGTTTTCCAAAACAGAAATGCAAAAATGAAACCAATAAAGTGTCGATGAACTTATCTATTTTGTTTTGGAACTTTTCTAGTAAATGCCACCAACATCTGAATTTAGCTAGTGCTGTTGTTTCAACTTTAGCATTATTTGATTTCAGTGGAATTATTAACAGTTTGATTCTTTTGTTAATATTACTTTCACTTGTTTCGGTGGAGAAACTCTCAATGAGTACACTCCAACAGTGGAATGCTTTACACCGGTTCGCCACATCTACTTTGAATGCTGCCTCAACTACTGGCAGCATGGAATTTATGGGAGTTCCTACATTACCCAGTGGCTGTGTCACTTGGTGCTTTAGAAGTCTGATGAATAGTATCCATATTCTGTGCCAAACATCACTCCCTTTATGCAAAAGAGTCTTCATGACAGCTGGGTACCTAAAAATTAAACATCAATGTTCAAACAATTAACTTTCAAGGTGAAATAAAACAGAAACCTAGTAAATATGATTAAAAACCTACAGCTACACCAGAAAACTAAAATTATATGATTGAAATGCAAAATGAAATTTTAATAGTAACTAGCTGACCCAACAGATGTTGTCCTGTCTAAATTTCAATTCTCAGAGGAAAAGCACTTTCAATTTTTCTCGAATTTTCCCATTTTCTGGACAACCTTTCAATTATTTTTTTCCTATAAAACCTAATTCTGCTTCTGAACCTGATCCTGATTCTTCATATAATTTTGTACCTCATTCTTTCTGATTCTGACTTTGAATGTTCATGAGAACATTTAAAACAAAAATTAGCCAATTTGGTCCAACCATTCTTAAGTTATGCACCTACCAATGAACAGATTTCATTTGTATTTATATTAAGTTTTTCAATAAAAAACCTATATGGTTTACTTACATAAAATATTACTAATACAAAAGCATGATAACCATTACAGAATTATTGCACACTTACTTTTGTGTACTACAAATACTCTCCAGAATGTAGTGCCAATGTTGATTCTCAGCGTAGTCAATTGTGATGAGTTCTTCAGTCAAAAGTTCAAGTAATTCTACTGACATTGGATGTTCTATGACTTCCAAATTCATACAAATAGGAATTATCTTTGAGAACCAAACTGATACTCCATTTTCCACAAACTGTCTCTTTTTTTCTGGTGGTAGTATTTTTAATAATCTGTGCACTAAAAACAATGCCTGAAAAAAACAGTTTCACAAATAAAATGACTGACAAAACTGACAAATTACGAGTGATGCACCTTCACAGTTATATCCTACAAATACATACTTCAAAAATACTTATCAAAAATGTTGAAGTGTGTATTCAAAATATTGGGAGACAAAGCAAGTATGTAGACAATGCATCAGATTGGGTTTTATAACATACAACTGAAATACTGGATGAGTTTCACCATAACCTCAAATCTACCAATAAATATACATTATTTACACTTTAGATAAACTCAAACTCAAAACTCAAACTCAAAGCATTTATTTCAAATAAACCAATTACAGGCACTTTTGAATTGTCAAAGGGTCAGTCAGTCAGAAAAATGAAGCTAGTTACAACAGATAGATACAATTTATAAATAAGTTTGATCCAAGTAATCAGTAGGTATAACTGAATAGGCTATGCAGTTATGATCTATAAAAAAAAATCACCAATGAAAAGAACAAGAGCTGTTCATAACAATACGTAGTACAACACATTACTCATCATCATACTTCACCACTTGTAACTTCCAAACATGTACATACAAGTTTAAAGTTAGACATGAAGTAACTGAATAAGCATAATACCTGCAATCTCATTCCGATAGGTATCCTCATATGGCAGTACAGGTTGAAGATCTCCATGATTTCCTGATGTTGCTCTGAGGCTGCTATGAGTATGTCATCAGGGTATGATGACAGTGTCTCAAAGCATAACTGCTGCAGTGACTCGACCTTGCTCTGGAGAGCAGCCGTTTTTATGATATATATCACTGCCAGAGCTGATGGTAACAAGTCTGGATTAGGGTTATATCTACCCATCTGGAAAGTTGTTTACAAACATTACAATAACATTATGTGCACTTAAGGCTATTGATAGCATGGATCTCAATTACCTGGACTCTGGATATAATAACAGGAATAATGTTCATGATAGTGGCAGTGTACCTCATATCCTCTCTCAGGTCGTGTACACATATTGCCAATAACTTGTCAGTTTCGGTTAAGCTTAGGTCTTCATCCTTCTCCAGAGCAGTAAGTATTTTGGTGTAATTTTGGGTTCTACTTGTATGATTCTTTAGCGAATAGTGCCCCAATCTATCCAATGCCGCTTTCACGTCCGTTCCGATGTTAATTTCGTCCGGCATTTCTGAAATAGGATTCCAATGAAGATTGCGCGATGGAAGACTCTTTTGAACACAAATTGGTCTCAAACAAAGTCCCCAGAGCTTATATTTTCACACAAATGGACTCGTTGTCAGCAAAGCAGCTATACATGTACTGAGTTATACAAAAAGATAAGTGCGAAACAAAACCATGCCAATGTACACTCTGCTATTTTGTGGAAGTCTGTACCCGGAACTAAAACAACTTAATAAAATATCAAAAACAGTGTAAATACATACTTGGTTACGTATATTTAACGTTAAAATGTCCCAAAACCGTACGTTAAAGCCAGCTATTATTTCATAAACGAATTAAAACACATTTTGACATTTAACGCATTTCTGGCGCGAAGTAAGACGGGTAAAATATTGCCATGCCATACATAATATTAGGTAAAAATATCGTGTCATAGACTAAAGTAAATAAAATTATGTTGGTCGGATTGGACCATAAACCATTTAAGGTGAATCCTCAACTGTAATCCGCTAAGTAATTCAAATTTTCTTTAGTTTGTTGCAAACTGTAGCAACCTATATTACTTATACTACTCTTTGACTGTAGCTCTGTTTTACGTCGTATGTGGATCAAAATCGTCTCTTAGCTAACAACACCGCATAAGTAATTTTTACCTACTTTACAGGAGACGAAAAAACTGTCTATTTTAAACAAGGCCAACCGACTTAGGCGCTGTCAGTACTTTTCTAATTACGGCTTCTGATTGGCTGAAATCTATATCATGTGGCCAATGGTTAGACGCGCAATGAGCAGCTCCATTTAAGCATTAAAATGTGAAAACCGCCAATTTTCGACTTGAGCGGTGTTTTAAGCTAAGGGATGAAATGCGATTCGCGAGTGTAGGAATGATATATTTACTAAAAATAAACATCAATTTCATATCAATTGTCAACTAAATAGTCTAAATTGGCCATCGGAGGCTTAGATCAGAGGAACGAGGAACCGTTAGCCATAGAGTGCTATAGTATCTTTTAGCGTCTGTATGATATTGACAGGATGACAGAGGGTGTGTACGGCCAAGTGTGTGTCGGACCACGCACAATGAAGGGTTCCGTAGTTTTGATGAATTTATCCTATTCAGAAGATCACTATAAGATGCATAGGTTAGTACGAAAACAACGGAAATGCATGACTATCAAAAACTTACTTTGAACTCTTTCAATCGCGTCTGGGTTCCAAGAAGAAGAAGAAGAAGAGATTCCATACCGCAACAGCGTACTCTAACTGGGACCTGATTAACGATTTGTAAAATAAATATGTTTTTAGGCAGACGGGTTCTGTGGCTGATCTCATCACAAAAGCGTAGACCCATATGGAAGACATCACTACATAGTTTAAAACAAAGTCGCTTCCCACTGTCTGTCTTTCCCTATGTATGCTTAGATCTTTAAAACTACGATACGGATTTTGATACGGTTTTTTTTAATAGATATAGTGATTCAAGAGGAATGTTTATATGTATAATACATGCATAATATAGTAGAAAAACACTGATAATTTAAGAGGTTCCTAATGTGATGTCGTAAATAAACATTTTTTTTCACGCTTACATTGCAAACGCTGAATGAACCCTACGAGATAGATCAAAATAATGTACTACAGTATTATACACCTTAAAAAGGTCTACAAAAAAGTCCATGATGGTATATGTCTATCTCTTAGGAATAACCCAGAATAACATTTTTTTTATCTTTTACTTTTTACGAGAAATAATGGCTTATTTACTAAGCGATTTTAAGCAATACAGCATTTATCCTTATCCAATTAAGTACCTTAAATACATTGTGCATTTAATACAGATCAATATGGCTCTTTACTGCATGTAATTTAAATGAATATTTTCGAAGATATTACAGATTTAAAATGCAGGGACATAGCGGTTTGGGCACGCCACAATTGCGGCGGTAAGTCCCCTCTTTGAGGAGTAGCTTGAGAGGCGCAGCGGCGTCCTCACCTTCCGCCTGTCGCAGGTCCTCACCGGACTTGGCTGTTTCGGGAGGTTTTTCGGAAACGCCCGAGTGTTGTCATTGTGTGGATCGACCGGAGGACACGGTGGATCATACGGTGGAGGTCTGCCCGGCTTGGGCGGAGCACCGCCGTGTCCTCGTGGTGGCGATCGGCGGCGGCGATCTCTCGCGTCCGGCCCTGGTTCAGGCCATGGTATGGAGCGAGAGGGAATGGGAAGAAGTCACCTCCTTCTGCGAAGCAGTAATGCTCGCGAAGGTGGATGCGGAGCGCGTGAGGGAGAAGCAATCATTGCGCCCTCACGCCCCTAGTCACCGCAGGAGGAGACACCCTGGGCGTCAGGAGTCGATAGCCGACTCCCGGCCACCGTAGGCGCGGGCCTGCGGACGGCAAGCAATGGGCAGCTCGCCGTCCGGTAAGGACCAGGCCCGGGTCGAAAGAGTTACCGTGGCCCTGGCGCACAAGCAACTGAAGGAACACGGGTGGGTTTTAGTCAGTAAGAGTCTGACACGCCTCTTCCGCTCCGCCTAGAGCGGGAGAGGTCATTTGATGATATCCCACCCAAAAAAAAAAAGAAAAGGGGACATAGCTGTTGCGGCGCACAGTATGATAAATGCCTCAAAAAACGGACATCACTTTTTTATTCTACTAAAAAAGCAACAATGACCCACATAGTCTTCACATTCACAATATTAAAATGAATATCATGTATTTCATCTAGCCTGCATGCTACTCACATTCACAGACAGGTTTCTCTTTAAATGTCATCAAAAAATCATAATATGTTATGTCATAAAAAAATAAAAAATGACATTATTAATTCTAAAACACATAAAGGGCTTATTCCCAAAATCCCCCCCTGAGAGAATCCCCCTTAGGGTGGAAAATGGAACCCAATGTAAAAAGAAGTACCAAAATCCCCCTTTTCATTTCGACCTATTCCTAAAAACCCCCCTGAGAGAATCCACCTTAGGGGGGAAAATGGAACCCAATGTAAAATAAAGTCCCAAAATCCCCCTTTTCATTTCGACCAATTCCCAAAACCCCCCCTGGGAGATTCTCTCAGGGGGGAAAACAGAACCCTAATGTATCCAAAGTCCTGAAATCCCCCTTTTCATTTCGACTTATTCCCATAGTCCCCCCTGAGAGAATCTCCCTTCAAGCGGGAAAACGCAACCCTAATACAAAAATAATCCCGAAATCCCCCTTTTCATTTCTACTAATTCCCATAAAAACATAACTGGCGAAATGTGGGTGTGCTATAGGTACACCTCTGCCTAACCCTTCGGGGAATACAGGAGTGATGTTATGTATGTTTATGTATGTAATTCCCATATTCCACCCTATTTTTAATTTTAATTTTTACGCTCAATATGAAAAAAAAACAAAAAATTGTGATTATATTTATGTAAAATTTCTACATTTATAACTGTAATTATTATGGTGTACAAATAGACAATAAAGAGTATTCTATTCTAGTAATTCTCACTATAATAGTATAAATGCGAAAGTGCGTTTGTTTGTTTATTTGATTTGTTATCTCTTTACGCTACCGCAACAACGAACGGCTCAATCGATTGTGATGAAACTAGGTTTGGAGATTGAAAAAACAGAAGCTACTTTATTATTCGAAATTTAAAAGTACCTATTCCCTATGCAACGCGATAAAGCCGAAGTCGCAAGCAACAACATCACCTAAGTACTTTAAGAAAATCACAAATTGGAAATAACAAGTTATTTTAAATTACAAACGGTAATTGGCATTATTTCCCGTGGACCTTTTTCTTGACTTTACGTAAAAAAGATCATAAAACACGTGCGCTTACAAGACCTCATTCTGTTCCTAGTTGTTCACTTCCATAATAATAGTAATATATTTTCTCTTTAGCTTTGTACTTAATTTTAACATTATGTGAATTGCCGAAAAACTTGTTAATTGTTTCTTATTTAAGTAAGTGATGTTATCAAGGGAAACTTTCAGGGGGATATACTAAATAATTTAGTTTTTCTAGGTAGTTAGGAATTTTTGTTTAAACTGTTTTAATATTATTGTTACTAAAATCAACCAATAGCCCTCATCGCTGTTTATTTGTGATTGTTTTTATTCTTCATCACATTTTAATACATATTACAAAATTCTGTGAAAAAAATAAAGACAATAAATAGTGATTATATTGTCGATTTTTTGTTTATTACATTTTATAGAATCTGTATAAGGTGACACAATGGGCAGTCTTATCGCTAAAAGAGACACTTTGCACCTTTTTACTATTAATAAACAACAAGAACATGTTTGCCTATTTAAAATATTTAAACTCGAATAACATAAAAAAATTCAGTAGGATACAATTTATATTAGCTTTATTGACTAAGTCGACGAAGCGGGAACTCCCAAATACTCCGAAATATTTTATTCCGAACTTCGATGTTCCGATTATCAAATGTCCGAATTTCACAATATCTAAGAATTATAATGTCTAGTATTAAAAATCACGAAATTTATTTTACCGAAAGTCGTAAATGCTATTTGTTTGTTTTCCGATTTTCATACGTTCGAAGAATCAAATGCTCGATGGGTTCTCGGTCCGAAAATCGACATTCCGACTTTCAATACTTCTAATAAACTGCTAATATTAGGATTCTGATTCAATTAGTGTAATATTACGTCTACTTTGTTATTAATATTTGTGTATTAATATATATTTTTTGTGTTTTCTTCTTCTCCTTATGGACCTGCGTCGCGTAAACGCGACTGTTATTGTATCCTTTGGGTTAGGTTAGGTTAGAACAGTGACCATTAAGGCGGTACCCCGACCAAAACCTTGTCAAAGTGCGTTATTCAGAGACTATTAACTCATTCACTATGGGTAATAAACTACATCTAAAAGCACATTATTAATGTTCGATATCCTATCATCACATTGCACGTTCTTATTTGTTTTTATGTGTTATAAATTCATCTGAAATCTCCTTCTAAAAAAGTGACTAAAATTATTGATTGCATGCATCTCTTGCGTGACGTTCTATTCATTTGAGGATTACACTAATGGATAGATAATTTAAAAATCTAAATAATACACGTTTTATTTTATTTTAAAACTTCACTTGTCTTTTTTTATTCAAGTAATTTCATTATTTTTGTGAATTTTATGATAAATGAGCGTGCGGAGGGAGCGAGACAGAGCGAGACTCAGCGACGGGACAGAGAAGGACCGAACGCTCAAGGTCGTTTGGTCAGGGAAGGAGCGTGCCGCGGCAGCGGCCGCCGAGCGCCAGATCCCCTCTATTGTTGGTGAATCCTTTGGGTTAGGTTAGGTTACAGTTTTACAAGGCGTTTTTATTTCGGAATTTTAATTAATCGGTACTTTAATATTCGGAATTCGTATTTTTGACATTTCGAATTATCATTAAGTCGCACTTTTTGTTATTCGATCTATTGAAACTCGGTATTTTGAGAATAGTAATTATAAACGTTAGGAATATTGAAATTTCTGAATTATAAAAATAGGATGAATGATAAATCGGAGTTGTTATATTAGGAATTTTGAACCATTCGGAATTATAAAAATCGGTATTTTGAAATTCGTATTTGTGACTGACGGAATAAAGTTTTTCATATTTACGTTGTGTACCCCGACGAAGCCCCACCTCGCGGGGCTCCTATTATTCTTTGAATGGTCAAAATTATTATTAAGCTCGCATCTCTCGCTTCTTTATTCTAAATAAGTTATTTAAATAAAACATCTGGCGGTGCCCTCGGTAATTATTTAGGCAACCAGCACCGGCGACCAAATTGGCGACCAGCGCTGGTAGCAGACACACTCCCAACATTTGAATGACCTCAATGGAGATTTCTGGACATTGATTTTTATTGATTTCAGTTAGGGGAATTATCAGGGGGGAATTTGAGACTTTTTTTTTTAGATTCCCGTTTTCCGATTTCCGTTTTTCGATTATCAGGGGGGAATTTGAGACATATTTTTTTTAGAGTCCCATTTTCCCCCCATGAGGACTTTCAGGGGGGATTTTGGGAATAACTAATTTTTTTGATTCCCGTTTTCCCCCCTAGGGGGGATTATCAGGGGGAATTTGAGACATATTTTTTTTAGAGTTCCATTTCCCCCCCCAGGGGGGATTTCAGGGGGAATTTTGGGAATAAGCCGTATTATGAAGGCGAAACAGAAAAAATTTCGCTATGATAGAAAAATAATTATGCCTCATTTTATCTTTATTCCTTTTTGTTTTTTCCTCGACATCGAAGTCACAGCGAAGATATGATGATCCTATGGTTTTCTAATTTTTCTCTGATTATAGGGTTGTCACTCTCAGAACACAAAAATTCCCGGCGCCCGCCCGGGTGCAGTACTTATCTATCTATATCTAAATCTTTATATTTTCTTTACTATTTATAAAGACGTACAATTTGACAGTTTGTAAATTTGCATGTAAGGGATAATCTCCGAAACTACTCATTTGAATTCAAAAATTATTTCACTAATAGAAAGCTACACAGCTACACTATTGCCGAGTGCCATAGGATGTTTTATGGTATAAGTATACGACTTTCACGCGGACGAAGTCGCGAGCAGAAGCTAGTTATTTATAATTTTACCAATATTAACGTCAAGGTGTAGTTTAACATCTAATAGAACTCCAAGATCGCGTTAAGTTAAAATTACATATGCGTGCGAATATTTTTGTTTTTAGTATAACTTATACAGCATCATTTAGATATGCTATGTTATAGTTTATTAATTGAGCAGTGTATAGAGAACCTGTCTAGGTCCTCTTGCAAGAGTAGACAATCCTGCAAATTTTTATCAGGCCAAATAATCTTGAGGTCGTCTGCGTATAGCAATAATTTTGAATTTTGACAACATGTATTGATGTCCATAATAAAAATTATATATAAAAGAGGTCCTAAAATACAGCCCTGGGGTACTCCAGAAGTAACACTTAGGGTGCTGGAAATGAAACCATTTATCACAACCCTCTGAGTCCTATTACAAACGTAAGAAAAGAACCATCTCAGAAAATCACCACATATACCATTGAAAAATGTGTGTATGGTTGTATGTTAATTTGTTACGCTTTCACGCTAAAACGGCTAAACAGATTTGGATGCAATTTGGCACTTGGGTAGACCATGACCTGGATTAGGATACATGATACTTTTTATCCCGATACTCTCACGGGATCGAGACTTATGCGGCTGAAACTGCGGGCCGAAGCTAGTTAATGATAAAACTACAAATTAACAATTTTCGAACATTTTCCTTTACTTGTGCTGTGAGACCTTGCTTCTAGCCAAATTTCATGATGATAGGTCAACAGAAAGTACCCTTCAGATTTTGATTTATTTTCGAGTATCAAAATAAATGTCGCATTTAATGGCCGTATTTTTTTATTGCGTTGATTTAGAAGCTTGTTTTTTTATAGCCATAAGGGACCGTATACCTACGTATTTCATATTAATTTCAACTTGATACCTCGACACGTTCCTGAGAAAAAGGGTATTGACAGACAGACGGACGGACAACGAAGTGATCCTATGAGAGTTCCGTTTTTTCCTTTTGAGGTACGGCACCCTAAAAAACCAGATGACAGAACCAGACGGCGTTTGTTCTGATTTTGGCCACGCGCCAAAGATCCTTGTACCCCAAGAAAGCCAGTAGCTGGCGCAGGAGTTGCAGGTTTATTCGTGTGTAAAAACGGGTGTAAAAGAGCCACTGTACTCCCCGTCATTGTGATACTTTTTTCTTTTTTGTACTGGACCATACCTGGGAACCTTCCAGTTACGGATATATTGAAGCTCAAAATTCCAACGTTTACTGTCTTTTTTTACGAAAACAAGTTTTTCGTTTTATAACTATAACACAACATAAACTTACCGCAAAAATAACTTTTTTGTGCAATGTTGCTTAGTTTGATGTACAGAATGCGTAGTTGACGGCTATGTGATGAGTCTTTTTACACCCTGTATAGTGATAATTACGCGAGAGCAAGAAGTTTGCGGGCGTGAAGGTGGCGTCGCATTACTTAGGTACTTCACCTGAGAGCCAAACAGTAGGGTGCGTCGGTCGCCTTTCTTATGTTCATTGAACTAGTTGTTTAACATGGGACACATATTTGCCCGCTGGCCTTAACAGCTTGACCTTATTTCTGCCAAGACTTTGTTGTAGGTGGTACTATGAACCGCACATCCATGGTAACAGTTTGACAATAACAGCGCCTTTATTTCGTTGTAGTGGGCGATTTTGGAGCTATTCCTAAATACTTGGTTAATAATCGGGGGCTAACAATCAATTGAAACTCCCTTGAGAATGTTTTTTTTTTTACCCAAATCTTGAATGCCTGCTGCAAGCTAACAACCAAATCGACCTTCTATTCATTGACGACAAATACTGAATGGTACAGGATGGCAAATGTATACTAGCTAACTGAGGGCTTTAATGGATTCCTAATAATTGGCTTAACGTTGTGATTAATCTCATTAGAGTCACCAGCCAGCAAGCAATACCTCTCTAACACCTTGATTCTGAATGGAAAATCAACACAAAAAAATTAATTGCTGTGGGTTGATTGAATTATCAACAACACAATAACTTGACAAGAGTTTAATTTTGACTTGTCGTTGTCTTTGTTCCAGAAATAGGGTCGTCTGTCCAAATAAATTTGATGATATTTAAATTAAAACTACTTTATGAAGAAACCTTGACGTTTCTACCTATTTTTATACGCGCAATTTACACAGTAGGCCGTTTAAGAACGACATGGATAGTGTGTTTAATTCAATCCCAAGCTTCGCTTCTTTCGGTAGAGAGTAAGAACTATATTCTTTGCTTCGCTAATTTTTATTTTTTTAATTTTTATTTCACGTTACCTGCTTTATAATTAGTTCAAGTAAATTAATACCCAACAAGTAAACATCTACATAATAAGATGAATAAATCATTAACTCTCAAGTTCAACCATTGTTTAAATTAGCAATTCTCTTTCATTATCCACCCACAAGGTGGTATTTTAATGTCTCATCATCACCCACTGCTAATACCGATGCGGACTCGTCATCAGTTCATCACACGTCCCTGGTGTATTTATTTATTCATATACGAGTACTTAGTTATCACAAAGCACTTATATTTTAATCACGATATTACTTATATTATTATTCAAATAGGTACTTAGTCATCATAAGCATCAGAACCATCAGGCAATGATCGACCTCACTGGAAGCATAAACAAATTAATGTTTATCACCTAGGTATCTAGCAGACTATTTAACCCGCTTATCATTTTGAAATAGGTAGATTACTACGTTAAAAACTGCTTTCAAAGTTTGCGTGTGAACCTCAGTTCGTTTACATTTCTAATATCTATTGCATCTTCTCTAGCGTTCGTTGCGGTGGCTCGCACACGCCTCGCCATTTGAAGACAAGTGCCGCGGCGTGCGCCCGCACATATTACGCGCCTCGTAACTCTCCCGCCGATTGCATCGTTCATTTGTCGAATGTCCACGCGATCCGTGCTGAGCATAACAAACAGTGTTTCCAAGCAAAGAATATAAATTACTCACAACACCATATCTGGACGGTACGCTTGAACGTGTGGTGATAGTTATGTGTCCAAATGACTGGTGCTTCAGTGCGCAAAACACCCTAGAATCGTTGTGACTGCTCACAACAGATAGTGTTTGTGTTCACCTCGTCGTATGCAATGCCAGGACACGCGGGGAGCCCCTACTGGGCTGCAGTAGACTTCGACAGTGAAGGAGAAGAAGCCCAAACGCCTCCGAGTAATCACCGGGTGTATTTGGATCCTTGGGACAACGAGGCTTACGGGATGATGCAAGCAGAGACCGCGGAATCGAGTCAAGGAGACAATTTCAATTCGTTTGCTGGCGAGCCAGTCAGTGCTAGTTTTTATTATGTTCCTACGAAAAACTATGATTCTGGAGAAGAGCCGCCGCTGCCGCCGCCAAGGTGGAAGAGATCTCCGCCTGAAGAAGTCATTGCTCCTGAATACGCGATGTATGGTCGCAAAGCATCTCGAACAATCATCCCAGACTTTCCTCCTGATGCAGCTATATACGGCGAAAGACCAACAAGTGAGTAATCAACCTGTTCATTTAACATTAGCAACTGACCGATATTTAGCGCTTCTAATGTGGGTAGACGTTAATTAAGTACATGTAACGATCGCACGGATTAAAATGAGGAATTAATTGATTTTTCAATATAAATTTTTGGAGCCAACTTTCGTTTGTGTGTAGGTAATGAGGATAGACCGCACCTACATAAGTTAATTATTGTTTAAATACTTTTTAATATATTATACTTAAAAAATTCAAATTCTGTAAATTAATGACTTGTTGTAGTTAAAAATGTGTTCGTTAGCGTTGACTTTGAAATGCTCCATGGAATAAAACCCGGTAAAAACTGAAGATTCCTATGAATGTATATTCATAGGAATCTTCAGTATTTACCGGGTTACCCAACCCTACCCTGTCCTAGCTAACTACCCAAATTATGTGGATCTGGGTAGCCAGATCCACATAATTTGGGTAGGTCGTTAGGTAGGTATAAATATACAGACCAGCCGATCTATTCTGTAAAAATCTCACCGTGAAAACTTAGGTGAAGTGAGCTGTCAATGGTGTCAATCCCAAGCGATACCTAGCATAGGGTGGTATGACAGCTCACTTCACGTAAGTTTTCACGGCAAGTTTTTTACAGAATATTTAGGCTGGAACTTGGTTTTCAAAACCAGATATTTGAATTGGTAGGTACGTAACCAGCATATTAATGTAATAGATGTTTATTAATTAGAACCTAATTTACAATGTTTCAAATCTGAAACGTAGGTAGACACCGTAGATACAGTCATTGCAGCGACAAAAGTTCAAAATCGTTTTACATATTTAATATGTAAGAGTATTTTCATTACTGCTCTAAGTTTTTCATAATATTGAAAGCTTTTCATTTTGTTACAAACAGGTAATAATGTTTTCATTCAAATTTCACTTCTGGAACTTTTGGTACTGTCAACCTACTTATGTTGCTGACTGTACCTACTGTGCCTTAATTTGACATCACCATAATATTGTGTCAATCCGTTATAATAAAAGTTGGATGATAATAAGGTATGGGTAGCATAATAAATATTCCGTTTATGAACCTATTCAATGCGAAAGGATCTAAAACGTTACGCTCTTTCTTTATTGTGCGGTGACCAGAACATTACGGTTTTTTGAAAAAAACAGATTTAAGTAAGTATAGGATGACCTAAATTACCAATTTTTTGCTGTTCACTTTTCTCCCCTCTTTAGTTCGCTTGTTCGTTTGTAAATGATAAATGATAAATGATAAATGATTTATTTCTGTAAGTAGGTTTGTACAAACACTTTTACACGTCAATCATATTTTTAAACTAGATGAGGTCGGCGTTTCCTATCTGACTACTCTGAGAAGAAAGGCCGAAACAAACTCAGAGGTCACAGTCTCTTTTAAAGTCCAGACATAATCTTGGTCAGATCATATGAAGACCATGTAGATTGGTATCTGAAATGGTCTATGCCTGCATACATTGAAACTTGAATCTGTTCCGTGCAAATTAGATAGGTATACACAGGAACCAAACTGCCGAAAGTCTGTCTAGGACTCTAGCTAAACCTAAGGCTAAGTACTCGAAGTCGTAGATAAGTCCAAGTCCTTGTCTGCATGCTACGCACGCAGCCGCAAGGGAGATGCACGTGTACCTGCGTCGTGGAGGGCGACCCTACGAATAATCATTCAAAAGCGATAACGGCTTTGGGTAGACCCCCAAAAAAGGCCACCTTTTTGGGCGACCGACAACCTAGTAAACGTGGTAGGACCTCGTGGGAAACTGGGAATCCGCTGGAAATGGTGCCCGCAGGAAAGGTCGTTAAGGCGATTTTTTGAGAGAGGTAAATGTCCACCTGTAGAAGTTTTTTTTCGGCTGCTATTCTAATAAAGAAGGCTGATTTTTTCCAATGACAATTTTTGCCCAACCGTTCTTGTCTGTGGGGTTGCTGAGATCACTGTTTTATGTAGTAGGTACCTAGGAAGTCAAGTATAGTAGTTGGAGCAAAGCCCAGCTAGATGAACCCTTTTCTTCATTCCTGTTAAAATGCACTTACTTTTTGTAGGTACTTAAACCTACCTAACCTACTACCTTATTTATACCTAACGTTTCTGTTATCAGTCAAAATTATCGTTAAACGTTTTCTAACTTCTTAATCTTCACGCTTATTTTGAAATAGATCGATATTGTAAGTAGGTACCTACTGCGTACGAAGCCCTCATATTGCACATTCCAAAGGCTTGTTTGCACCCACAGCTGATTAAAGGCCTCCCACCTTTTTGTGCCGGTCTTTTCGAGTCTTCAACCTATCTTCTATTGATCTGCCAACATCTCTAAGCTTTCGATCATAAATAAAGAAAGAAATTAAATATGTTATTTGGGACACGCACAGGAAATACATCGACACAAAAACGATTAAAAAAAGAACATTTAATCTAATAAAATACATAGTGAAAACAACATAAGAAATAAAGAACTGTGGGAGGCCAAAAAGGCTCCAAACAAACAAAGAACAATTAGGTTATCACCATCAAATTAGCCCGTAGACTGCTTGGTACAGGTTTACATACCTACCTACTAGTTATGTAGCGTAATAAAACTTGTAATTGCACCAGAAAATGGTGTATCCCTTTGACATGATCATATGTTACGACTTTACGATTAGGAGACTACGAGTGACTTACGACGTACAAGAAAGGGCTAGGCCACTTGGCCTATTCTTCATGAATATAACAAAACTACGAAATAAATTAATTGTAGTTATAGTAAAAAAAAATATGTTCTCCACATTCCAGGAGATCGCAGAAGGTCCATGTTCGTAGAAGAGCCGACGTACGTCCCTCACCCGATGCTGTACGAGCCACTCTACGGAGGCGTGATACCCCCAGGGTATATGCCTCCTCCTCCCAGGACTCGAATGTCGCTCACACATCCTCCGGAATATGTGACGGCCGGTCTTGGATATCCCAATAGTAGAAGACAATCCAGGTAAGTCTTTTGAACAACCAAGCATTTTTTAAGTCAATTAGTGTACTTACTAACTTACTACACAAGTTAGAAATAAAGCACAAAGTTTCAAAAGTATCTGTTTAGTGCTTAATGAACAATAGGTCAAAAATGAATTCATATTTAAAAGTCTAGGGTTCCCTTACTTACACATGCATGGAAAAAAAAACAGATAACTACCTACCTACCGCAGACTCAAATGCAGGTGCATAATACATATCTAGTTACATTGCATGCTGATTACTTCATTAATACGAATGTAATTATGCTCTGAGCTCTCGAAAGTGCAACAAAAAGCTAAAAAACGTGGAGATACAATGTTCTATTCAATGAGAACTTTAATGTCAATTTACATAACCTTTAGCAAAAGCGAAGTGTCACGATCCTAGCATTTGCTAAGTTCGAGCGAATATCAGATCAAAGCACTACCTACCTAAGCATCTGGAATCTAGGTTTGGGTTTGACTGTCTGACTATTTGTCCTGCTCATGTTCAAATGGATGAATAACCCAAATCTAATATCAAGTCCAAAATGCATTTTAATTTTGAAAGATGCTATAGAAGAATAAATTATGTTACGCATAGATATACAGCACCATAATTGCCTATCTAACACACTATCTAAATCATTTTGAAGCCTATTGCTAATCCAATGCTTCATATGTTCGAATAATTTGTCTCCTCAACAACGTAAATAACGCAATGAATGTTGTTGAACTGTCAAAATGAAAGCTATTCCTGCTGTAATTGTGACGCAATTACTCTACAGTTCTGAGTTACTGACCTAGCCAGTAAGAAAACGATGCAATTGAACATGCTCAATAAGCTTGCGTTAAAGTCGTCGATCAGCGGGATAACGATGTGTAAAAATATTGTAAGCAGGCAAAGAGCTAAGAGTTACGCGTTATGGTCACGACATAGCGTCACTCCAGCCGCCAGGCACCACGACAAAACACGAAGACGTTTTCACACTAATGAGATAAATAATAGACATGCACGGGTAACATCTGCGGATTTCTACACTTGTTGTACATACTGCACGTAATTACTATACAGCCAACGGTGGTGTGTGTAATCATAGCATTATGCTCACACTCTCCTGATAGTGAAACTGGCTAATAGCACCCATTCAGTGTAGAGATAGTAAAATACAAGTATTGCTACATTATCTACGCCTCGAGCGGCCTCAAATTAGAGAGCACACTATTTAATTAATACACTCTTCTAACATAAACACTAACTGGGTACCTAGATAATTAATTTGTTAGTTAAGCCTTGCATTAAGAGTTTTTTTAAGTGCAATGTTTATTGAAAAATAATGGAGACTCGTGTTTGCCACTTGCCATTTCAAATTGCGTATCTGTGTATGGGAAGTTCGCGTTCCCAGCACTTCGGCGTGACTTTAGCTTCCACGGAAAGTTCAACGGCAAAAACGACCATCGTTAATAAAGGCAGTGTGAGGCGAGCGATTCTGTATTATAATAACAAGCATTGTACCTACATCAGTCGTGTGAACGCGCACCAGTTTTTTGTTTCCTACAAATGAAAGTTGCACTTGTGAGAATGTAGCTCGGCACAAGTATGTGTATGTAGGGAAACTTGTTCCCCTAACATTGACCTTAGTGGGCGCTATATCTATGTAATTACTCATGGTGTTGCACCCACAACATTTTACATAACAATAAGGAACCGCTAACCTTGCATGATTGCAGCAAGCAGTTACGACTTGACTATCAATTTTTGAAACGATGGCGGTTTACCATTTGGTTGTTATGCTAATTTATGTAAAGTTGTAACCACAAACCAGTAGGTTAAGTCAGAAAAGGCATATTTTATTTGTTTTTAAAAGATCCGTTTGCTTATTCTTCAATTTGGCAGTTGATGCAGTTTCACTTTCCATTCCTGTGTTTGCTAACATATATTTTGTATGCACTGAGCACTAGCTGATATCAACGATGTTGTATGTATGCGCTAGCTGTGCGTTTCCTTATTCGCCTCAACAATAATTAGATACCTATAGCAATTACGAAATAACTTCTGATAGGCAGCGATACCGAATATTGTTTTAGCGACTAGTAAAACCGGTAAAGAGTCTGTCAAACAACATAGTTTACATTTTATACAACAGGCATTAGAGCAATTATTCGGGTAACACACCACTTTCTAGTCACGGATTACGTGAACGCAGCTTTGTGAGGTAAATTTAGCGGATAGCTAGAAAGTCAGTTATGCCACTCATGATGGGCGTAGGTATTCTTCATAATCGTCATAACGTGAAAAAGTGTGAGGTGGCGACAGCGATGCTAGGAAATAGTTCGATTGTTATCTAATCCGCCTCCGATCGTGTATTGACACGGATGGGAGATTGCGTGCGTTACATTAATGTTGATTTTAACATTAATCCGTGATGTCCATTCGGTAGATGTTATCATTTCCGTTACGGTCATAACGTAAACAAGTGACATGTCACATTGCTGTCGCATTAAACCGATATGAAAACAAGATTCTTAAATTCTTTTTATTGAGGTAGGTCATAAAATTCGCCTTTGTCGGTCCCTCGATTGCTGAGGATCCCAACACACATTTATGTGTCTCCAAGTTAAGGCTCGTTCACACTGGCGCGACGCGACAGCGTGACACAAAGGCACCGCGTGCCGCGCGACGGGCGGCGCCTTTGTGTGGGGCTGTCGCGTCGCGCCTGTTTGCGTTCTTTGAAGGTCTGAGCTGCTCTGTAAATATGATAGCTTCAGCCTGCTATTCGCCTCAGGAGCAGGACCATGTTGCTAGCGCTCTGTTTTGAGCGCTTTTACGAAGATGTCACAAGATAGCGGATGCAAAACTTGATGCATAAGGAAAACTTTCCAATGACGTTAAATTATTTTGCCAACAGGATGACCGATGCCTACGAGCAATTTGCGTACGAGAGCCTGTCTCCGGAATACGAAGACTGGGCACGACCTTTTCCGAAGACCGCTCCGGATAACTTCCATTTATCCAGATACGGACACCTCCAGATTGACTACTCCTGTAGTTGGAACTCCCTCGACAGGCTTATTCGTAGTCAGCACCGAGGGTAAATGGTAACTAAACAAAAAAAAACTGACTGAGACCTGGGGCTGAATACAGTTTCCGAAACGCATCGACAACTGTGTGCATCATGCATGCATTCCTCAGTGTGGGCAAACATAATTATAGTTAATAGTGGTATTTAAAGTAATTTGTATGTTTCGGTCGCGGCAGAATCGTGCGCATTTTTGTGAACCAACTAAAATGTAAAATAGTTACGATGAAACTCGTGCGCTCACTGTCAGACGGATGGAACGGATCGAAAGTTGGTTCCGGATTCTCTAAAAACTCCGAACGCATCCCTGCGCAAGCACATGATACTTTAGAACGAACTTTTCCGGATGCAATCATATGAAATCCCGTTACGCATAATTTAATGTGTATCTTCTGCACTTCTGGTAATCGTACGCGTATGTTTGGGCCCATATACTTATTTTAACTACCAATTTAGCCAGTTGGTAATTGGCAATTACTCAATCTTACATAATTTTTATGGTTTAGGAATGTAACTTCCGCAATTTTCGCTCTGTTTATAATCAAGATCAATAATCTGTGTAGGTACTTAAGGTATGTTAAGGTTGCGAGAGGCTGCTTGCTTACATAAGCAGTTTTGGACAGAATGGTTTTAAACTTTTAAGTAAGGTGCTAAATGATAATTATTATCGTTCTTCTAATCTTGAGAAACTAAGTGCTAGCCAAAGATAATAAAATATATGCTTATGTTTATTTCATTTAAGTTTTACTACTATCGTTGTGCTTTAGGTTAACTATGAGGCTGAAACCAATAAAACACCTTTTTAGGTGTACAATTATGTACATGGGTACCTACCTACTTTATAATTAATGTACCTAATTGTATAATGTATGTTCTTATTTTGTAATATTTTAAGAAAAACGTTGGAATTATAAATGATACCAAAATTATATGTTTTCTTTTTAAATCACGTTAGAAATTCCTAACTTTTTCTTATTTACTTGAGCGAGTAAGTAGGAAAGTCTTTTAGGAAAATTCTTGTTATTACGTGCTAACCTGCCTCATTATAATAGAGCTAACATCGCGCTTTCTTATGGCACGAGCTGACGTTTATGTTATATTGACAGCAATTTCTGTTTATTATCCTATAATACGGTGTGGTTAACTTTCAACAATTTCATTATACCGGGAGCTTAGACTAGATAAGCTTGGCAATACATCCATCTCTCTACACTTTCACTGTTGGACAGCATTGAACCTATTTGAACTGAATGCCTGTATTTCTATAACTTTCCTATGTTGTTTTTATCTAGCTCTGTTGCGAGTGTCCAGTGTTTTATAAGAATCGTTGTATTGCATACCTACGTGCTTCGACATAAGAGTAGAACCGCAGGTGTTAAACTCGGTAAATAATATAGACGAGTGACGTAGGTACCTACCCAGATAATACCGAAGCTGTGCACCTATATATAGGCCAGTAATTTAAGACAGTGTAGTCGCAAAAAATCCACTGTACTGATTTTTTGGGATGTTGTTAGCATATACCAGTAGCATAAATCTAAGTTTGCAGCTTCGAAAGACTTTTGCTAGCTGCGTGGTACTCGATAAACCTCTACTTATAGCTTTTAAAAAGTGCATCCGGCGTATAGGTCACCCAAAAAGTCGACGATCCTAAATAACTGCTCTACTTCTTCATCCCCCATAACTTTCCTCGTACGATAAGTATTTTAGCCGATACTCCTCTGATCGGAAGACAGCAAATTTTTAAATTTTGAACTTTTGGAATAGTTGCCTATGTTTGAAATGCTGCATTCTGGGTTTTATTGAACCTAAAGTGTTCTGTGACAGCATAATTTTTTAATTTTGAACTTTTGGAAAAGTTGCCTATGTTTGAAGTGCTGCATTCTGGGTTTTATTGAACCTAAAGTGTTCTGTGACAGCATAATTTTTAAATTTTGAACTTTTGGAAAAGTTGCCTATGTTTGAAGTGCTGCATTCTGGGTTTTATTGAACCTAAAGTGTTCTGTGACAGCATAATTTTTTAATTTTGAACTTTTGGAAAAGTTGCCTATGTTTGAAGTGCTGCATTCTGGGTTTTATTGAACCTAAAGTGTTCTGTGACAGCATAATTTTTAAATTTTGAACTTTTGGAAAAGTTGCCTATGTTTGAAATGCTGCATTCTGGGTTTTATTGAACCTAAAGTGTTCTGTGACAGCATAATTTTTAAATTTTGAACTTTTGGAATAGTTGCCTATGTTTGAAATGCTGCATTCTGGGTTTTATTGAACCTAAAGTGTTCTGTGACAGCATAATTTTTTAATTTTGAACTTTTGGAAAAGTTGCCTATGTTTGAAGTGCTGCATTCTGGGTTTTATTGAACCTAAAGTGTTCTGTGACAGCATAATTTTTAAATTTTGAACTTTTGGAAAAGTTGCCTATGTTTGAAGTGCTGCATTCTGGGTTTTATTGAACCTAAAGTGTTCTGTGACAGCATAATTTTTAAATTTTGAACAAGTTGCCTATGTTTGAAATGCTGCATTCTGGGTTTTATTGAACCTAAAGTGTTCTGTGACAGCATAATTTTTTAATTTTGAACTTTTGGAAAAGTTGCCTATGTTTGAAATGCTGCATTCTGGGTTTTATTGAACCTAAAGTGTTCTGTATGTATAGGCTGACTCATACGTTGGATGCACCTTTAAGAAGTAGTAAGTCAAAAACTGAAAAAAGTCCGAATTCGAGGTTTTTCGAGCACCACGCAGTTAGCACAGGTCTTTCGAAGCTGCAAACTTGGTTTTACACTATTGGTATCTATCATAACAGCATCCCAAAAAATAAGTACTTATTGTTCATTTTTGTGCGACCTAACTCGATGTTTGTGTCTACGGTGACTGGCCTACTATAACGTAAGTGGCGTATTTACGTTTTCCCTAATTTAAAATAATTTGTATTTATAATTAAATGTTACTTAATGAACCATAAATCGCATGTCCAAACAGTTTAGATGGCACACGAATATTTCGTGCATACTTGTAATTACAGGGCATAAATTATTTCTAACCAAATAATGTGGCTAATAATGCAATTCACGCTTCAGGGGAAGTAGGTAGGATTTAAACGACGATATGTAGGTCATCTTGTGATGTAACTTATGAATATGTACTATGTAGTCATGTAGTTATTTTCATAATCGCATTCTTATTCGTTGTAAAAGGTATCAGATACACCAACGGCTAAATTAGAAAGAGCCACCGTTGCTAACTTAATTGCTTTTACGTTACGAATAGTTATTGTGGCGAGACTATAGTGTAACGAAATAATTACTTACTGGTCACTTTGTTGTTATGTAATGGTTTATTATGTTTAATTTTGAAAGGTTTATTAATAAATGTTTCGGTCAGTTCTATTGAAATAACATTCTTGATTAAATGTTTGAATCATTTGGCTCTAAAATCGATAATTAATATTAATACCTAAGTATTGAAATTTCACAGTCACAGGTGTGTATTAACACTAGACGAGTATATACCTTGATTTTCATAACTCAAAGTAGGTAGGTACCTTCATACTAATTGTGTGATCATCATTTTTTTCTTTCTTTACTTCCTAAATAATAATATTGATGATCATAGCTGCTGCCAAAGAGTACCTATACTATGCTGCTGCACTGAACAGTAGGCGGAGTTGATGAAGGTGTTATGATTGTAATTTTCGTTCCTTCGTTCCCATCCCTTAATAATTATGATATTACCAAAATTGTGTCATATACGCACCATAATAATCATATCGTACTAATAATATAAATGTAAAAGTTTGTGAGGATGGATGGAGTGATGGATGTTTGTTAATCTTTCACGCAAAAAATACTGAACGGATTTGGATGGAATTTGGAACACAGATAGTTTATAACCTGGATTAACACGTAGGATACTTTTTATCCCGGTAGTACGTGCCCGTGGGATGACACGCGGGCGAAGCCGCGGGCAAAAGCTAGTGTTTAAATAATTACTTTTAGATATTGCATTATAATGTCATGAATCTATCGAGAATAGGATACCTACTGCAAACCCCAAACAAAAGAAAAAAAAACTACAGGACGAAACGTGCTGTTTATTACAAATTAAATAAGTAAGTAAGTACCTATAACTTAAACCATTACAAAAAATAAAATGTCTTCAACCAACTTCCCTTCGACAAATTAAAAATCCTGAAAGTCTTTATCGTTGTAAAGTTTCCTCTTCTTAGTTATATGGAACAGACCTTTTTTCTCAGAACTTTTCGCTTTAGGAGTTCGATCGCTCTTATCGTAATAAATTACTTGCAGACTGTTTGTGGTCTTCGGGGCCTTATTTTGGGAAGGTGGCAAGGGATATTTATTTGTTACATCCTGAACTGGGTCCGAGTCTATGGTATGATAGTCTGCGTATGGGTCCCTATTGGCTGAATATGGTCTTTCAACGTGATTTTCATGCTGCGATGGATAACTGCTCTGCAAGTATTGCTTGAATTGACTCTGTTTCAATTTCTCCTCTAATTCCCCAAGTCGCTACAAAATGAGTGTTTATGTAAGTGAAAGCGTTTTATAATCTTGTGTTATTGCTAACACTATCTATGATCAAGATGATGTTATGTTTAAATGCAGTTTTAATGGCCAATGACGGGGGTTACAGATATGTAATTATATCGCTACGAGCTAAAACTACGGTTTGTACGTTGAGGTATAATAAATGTCTGTGTTATTTAAGTGTAGAGGAACGCCGGAAGCTACTGCCGTCTCCTCTCTCTTTAGACGCTCCATTACTTTAGAGAAATGGGTGCGGCGCTGTATAATGTCTTCCTGACTGTATTGGGTATTCTATCTATACATCCATATAATCGATATGAATGCCGTACAATGGTGAATGAGGAAACGACTGATAGATACTGATTGTAAAACCCGGTAAGTAACTACTACAGGGCTGGATCGATTAGTACACAAGATAGCTATCAGACTGTCTAACATATCATGTGATTTGAATGGCTGCTGTTATTTCAGCAGGCTAACTACAGCAGTTAACGTGAGTGTGACAGTCTTTTAGCAAATTTTTGTCCTAATTATCGCCAATTCCTTAAATAATATACTAGGTATGCAGGCAGTAAGCATCACTGTTTAAACTTAGTTAATAATTATTATTATACTACGGAGCAATTAAAATCGAGGCTAACTGGTATGGTCTGATGATCACATTATTATGTACCTACTTGTTCTGAATACCTTTCTTTCTTAATCATCTTTTGACCACGTATCTAGATTCTACATCATAATTATGTTACTAGCTAATTTAGCTATACGAACCCTTCTATAAGCTTCAATGTTCAGGTCAGTGCGCGCCGTCTCCCGCGCCAGCTCTTCCTGTAATTGCGTCGCATGCGCAGCTTCGCGCTGTACCTTCTCTTCATACTCCAGGACTACCACGTTGATCTGGGATATTCCATTTAGTAATTAAACTAGCAGTAGGTTCTTTGGATAAGTTTAATTTATGGACAGTAAGGGATGAAACTACGGCGAGTTGGCAACATACTTAACTTACGGAGCAGATGCCAGACGCATTGCGAATTCAGTAAGTACCTACGTCTATGCAAAATCAGATGATGCGGAAGCTAAGTGCATCGTGAAAACCTGCACATTTAACAACACAACTACCTATGTTGCAAAATGGGTTCAAAGTTGTTCTTGTTAAGGGGCTTATGTACAAGAGCTAGAGCGCGGTCACTGTCCGATTGCAAAGAAAGAGACGCGCGATGACACAACGCTGGTAATTTATTGCAAAATATGAAGCAGTTATTGATTTACAAAAAATCTATTCATTGGACTAAAAAATTAAAACACTATTACGTTAGTATGTTACTTGTAGAATAATATGACAAAAAAATCTGAATGTTTGCATGCATATTATTAGTATGGTTTCTAATCGTTAAAAATTTTTTTTAGATGTATCTTCGTGATGTTTGTCTATCATATCAAGGTAATTTGTATTATGTTTTCAACACACTATCTAACTAGCATATATCCTGCAAAATATCATATATTTTTCTAATTTTGGTTACTGCAGTGGATCATATATTTTTAGGCATTATAAATTTGCGTTTAGGTCATGTAGTCCCCTTAACTAACAAGAACAACTTTTACCCACTTTCCCCTTAGAAGGTGGGTAAAAGTCAATCTGAAATCACGAAAAAAAAAAGCACCTCCCTATAATTATATATTTTATGTTCAACGCGATTAAATTTATGGAACAGCAGGTTTATTTTTTCTGAGTTCAATGTCACCTTTACGGATACTTATTCAGTTGTTTCAAAATCAAAATATTTTTCACATAAACCTACATGGGCACTTGTGAAACGTCAGAAGCTAGGTGCACGGTTCGAATTGGACGTTTCTTAGGGAGAAAATAAGCCGGCTAGAAAATCCACGGTTACTCTTTTAAAAATAAGGGGCTTTTACAATGTTTTCAAATAACAGTGTTAATAGGTATGGGAGGACAGTGTAGGTTTCAGTTACCTACACTATTTAGCATGCGGAACATGACCACCATAGATACTGGTTTTGACGACGAAAGAATAGACAAAATGACAGATTGTAGAAAAAAATCTTTAGAAACCTGTCAACAATCTGTCATTTTTGTCTATTCTTCCGTCGACAAAACCCGTTTCTACAGTGGTCATGCTACGCGTGCTTTTTTGAATAGGTACCATACGCCTGGCCCCCAGCGAAGCGCAGTACAATGACCCTGATCCCGCATCCCCAAATAGGTAGTTAGTTACACGAACCTTCTCTCTATGCTCAATTTCCATTTCCCTTATCTTAGCCCTCAACTCTTCGATGACACACGTGAACTGTGCCACCTGAGCGTCGCATTCGTGCTGCATCTGTTGAACTGAACTCTATTTTTGGTATAAATATGTACTGAATGAAGGATGTGGGCCTACCAATCCGTTAAATCTGTAGGTATAATTCAACCCCGCATAGTATAGCAACTAGAAAGATGATTGAAGAGATCCCATTCTACAGTGGAGTGACCCATCATCAGAGGTAGGATATTCGGATGCATATTCACCTAAAGTTGAGATGTTGGCTAGGAATGCGCTTTTGTATCGAAAACATCCCGCTAACGTCAGATTTCAGTGACCAAACCGGACCAAATTATAGCGATCGAAAGGTAGTGATTAAAGTTGTTGTAGCCGAAGTAAATTTACGCCCAATCAGGATAATAATATAGTAGGTACTTAACATAATAAAAATAATATTAAAAGAAAAAAAAAGTTTTTTTTTTGTTTTATCTAACACACCGCCCTCCCTTCTACATCCTACATACACATATTTGCATCGAAAGTTAAACATTAATTATAAATAAATATGCATGTTATTTTTTTACAAAAAATATTTTTTAATACTTAAGCTGCTTCCGTACTTTCATAACGAAAATTAACTTTACGTAAATATGCATCCGAGTATCCGATCTCTGCTCATCATTTACGCCAAAAACCAGATCGCGAGACCAACTACACGTAGGTACGCTAATACCTAACGTACAATACCTAAGTATGTATAGTAGGGGTTATTATATTTAAAGATATAATACCAACTTTCCCTTTTATTATCAGCCTTTAGCTCTTCAATCTGTTTCTCGTAGGCACTTCGCAATTTCATCACATTTTCGTTCTGTTTTTGTAGAATATTTTGTTTGTCCTGTAGAGCAAAGACTAACTGAATTTAAAGTTATAGGTACTTAGTTTGTTTGCTACAGGAATGGGGCTAACCGAGCTTACCTAAATCAGCGTAATTTATGCCGCTTTAAGTGCGTCGCCAAATCTAGTCGAACGAAAATTCCTAAGTACCTACCTAGAAATTTTAGGAGCGTAATAATAGGCAGAACTAATAATTAAGCAACCTTTTAGTTCTGCCTATTATTACACTCATCTGGCTACCCAAAACACTTAGCACAAAATACTAATACATAATAATCTATATATCACGTACCTAGGTAAAGTCAACCCCACACCAGCGGTAACAACTTGACACTGTCAGCACCTTTATGCTGCAGCAGTAAGGGCGATTTTTGTGGTGAAGTGTTACTACCGATGTGAGGCTAACTGTACCATACTCTTGTCTCTGAATCGGTAGGACTGTGGGTGGAGAGAACTGTTTCATCCACTACATAAGTAAAATTATGTTCTAATAAATTCTAAATGACCTTTTCTATGTCCGCAATGTCGGTGTCTTTCAAAGATATCTGTTCCTTCAACTTCTTTACGTCCCGCTTCAAGTATACCAGCTGTGACACTGTCTCCTGAAGATTACCGATCATCTCCCGCGATGTCAACAAATGGTAGCGGTGAGACTTCTCCATTTCACGGACTTCCTTCAATTCTACTTCCAACTTCAAATTAGCATCACGTAATTTCTTGTACTCTTCATTTTCGTTCGTGAAATCCTATGTCATACATAGCATTATTAGGTAGGTATTTTTAAACAACAGGGTTATAATTTGAGTAAAAAATTATTAGTGTAGGTACGTGCTCACAATTTTACACCTTGCTAAACAGTTCAGTATATTTTGGAGACGACCATCAAGAACAGTTTTTTCTTCTTCTTGCTTACAATCCATTCCATGAAATATTATTTCAGTATTATCAATATTAATATAGGCCAAATTAAATACTTATCAAGTCTAAGAAAAATATTTTATATTGTTTGAAAAAGCCCGCTCGAATTTTATTTTAGTTTTAATTGGTAGGTAAAACTGGGCAAAGGCCAAGCAAAGGCACTAAACAGTGGCGGTCTTTGTTTATTGTGCTAAGTGATAATAAATCAAATACTTAGAAAACTACTTTTGTTAGTATAACTAAGCACACTAATACTGTTTTTTTTTTAATTACTGGTTATTTCCAAAGAATTTCCACCAAAAAAAAAAATATATATATACGATAAGTTTTTACTGGTTGAAGTGGTTCAAAAAAACTAAAACACTGCCATTAGACTTGAAAGAAAAAGAATATGGCCTCCACAACATAAACTAACCAAATAATATTGTAAAACATATTTTTTATTTTATAAATTATTCACTTTGTAATAGACTAGGAAAAAATGTTTACGTTGTTTAAACTCTTTGTTTTTGTCTCGGTAATCTTTCGCAATGGCAATTATGCGTAGTTTTAGGTGTAGTCTGTGCAAATGGTAATGTCACTGTCAAAGACTTGTCATCTAAATAAATGTGTAATTGGGAGGTTATAATTTTTTTATAAAAATACTATTTCAGTGTTTCACAAAAAATTGAAGATTTTGGTACTGTGATATAACTTCTATTAATTCAACACGAGTCATTTTAAGATTCCAGTTGTGATACCAATTTAGAAAATGGCTGCGGCATACGGAATACATTTGGGAAACCATTCGGCATCATTAGCTTCTTATTCTAATGGTGCACCATTAATTATCGCCAATGATGCTGGAGATCGAGTGACTCCTGCTATTGTAGCACTAAACGGCACAGAATGGGAGATTGGACTAACAGCGAAATCAGGACAGGCGTCTTCCAAATCGATCATAAAGCACAATAAACGCCTTATGAACAGTGACTTCAATGCTGATGATCTCGCGTACGTGGAATCGTCCTCATCATGTCGCATCCAGAATGAAGACAAAGTGGTGTACGAGTTCGAAACAAGTGAAACTACTGTCTATTCTAACCCCGATACCATTGCTACTAAAATCTATGCTAAATTATTTACTATTGCCAGCCATGCTATGAATAACGAAGGTGATTTGAAATTAGTACTGGCTGCACCATTACATTGGTCTACTACAAGTACAGAAAGGCTTGTGAAGTGTGCTGAACTGGCCGGCTTTGATGTTCTACAAGTTATCAGCGAACCAGCAGCTGCACTCCTTGCCTATAACATTGAAGAAACAGTAGAGGATGTTAATGTCTTGGTTTATAGGCTAGGAGGATCCTCATGTGATGTCTCTGTAGTTAAGGTGTCTGGTGGATTTATGACAGTTGAGAAGAATATCTACCGGTCAGATTTAGGAGGCCAGTGCCTCACAAAAGATTTGGCTGATTATATTGCACAAGAGTTCAGGCAAAAATGGAAATTAGATCCTCAAGAAAGTAGAAGAGCTATGGGAAAACTACTAGTTCATGCTGATAATTGTAAACATGTACTGTCAACACTGAACTCAGCTCATGTGTTTATTGAATCACTATTAGATGGTGTGGATTGGAGTCAGAATGTGTCTCGTGCGAGATTTGAAAATGCAATTTCATCAAAGATTAATGCATACATGGAGCCAGCACAACAAGTCATTGAAAGCTTTGGTGGACCAATTCACAAAATAGTTATTTGTGGTGGAAGTATGAAGATACCAAAACTTCAGTCTGCAATTGCAAATCTGTTACCTGAAGCTGAAGTACTTTCTGGGATAAGTCCAGATGAGGTGATTTCCGTTGGGTGTGCTCGGGAAGCTGGCTTGCTGCTGGATATTCCAGAGTTTTCTCTGAGTGACTTGAATACAGAAGTTGAATTTTTAGGAAAAGATATCTATCTAAAGTATTTAGATCAAACAGTTCAACTTTTTAAAGAAGGAACTGCACCTTATGCGCAGAATGTCCAAAGTATTGAAGCAGGAGATGTTACAGACATCAGTTTTTCATTGCATGAAAACCCTGAAAGTGCAGAGTTTGCCACTGAAACTTTCAATGTTGAAGGTTTAAATAAACCATTTACGTTAAAAGCCACATTACAGCAATCAAATGTCTTGTTACAAGTAGAATAAGATTTTTTGTATGTAGAAAAATAAAGCTACTTCAATCAATTATTGTGTTGTTACTTTTATTTACTGCAGGGAACTACAGATTTTAGTAAATGAGAAACATATGTAGGCACTCTGTTGCCATGTATTAAACTTAGCTAGGTGTGGTAGCTGAGCCAGGCTCCCTAGTACCAATACATGGAAAATTTATGAGATGGCAGTAAGGGCAGGTACCGTAACTGTTGTAGCTATAGGAAAACGGTCTTACGAGATTGTCCTTAACTTTTTGAAACTCTTTGGTGCCAATTGATCCTGTTTCAAATCATAAAAGTATTGGACTAACTGAGGTTTGAGTAGGTACTTACTAGAAAAGTCGGAAATCGCAAAAAAGTTATCCCATACCTACATTTCGTAGGAAATGAGACTCCAAATTCCTTTTTTTATCATGGATAAACTGGCCAAAAATGACCAAGATTATGAAGGTAGGGTAAGGAAGTAAAAAAATAAAAAAGGCTAAAAGTATCGATACATGAGTAGTATCGATACTTTCTCTTCGATACCTAGTATTTTTGTACTCGATACTTTAGTTCCGATACTTTACTAGGTATCGATACTTTTCACATACTCCATAGTTTTGCTACTCCAATTAAACATTGGGTGGAGATGAAAGCAGTTTTTCTAAAATTATATTGTTTGGCAACTAGGTATTTAATAATACCGGGCACTTCCGTTCCATCTGAAAGACTTTTTTCGAAAGCTGGGGCGACGGTGACAGCGGCGTGGAACCGTCTCCCTGGGTCACGTATAGACAAATTGCTTTTTATGTCTGACTGCATCGAATAAGATTGGGGTTTAAAAAAATTACTGAATTTTAATACCTATCTTTAATTTTACAAGTACCTACCGACATTTTTCTCTGCAGTGCTGCAGTCCGACAGAAAGAGTAATTTCATTGAACTTAATATAAAAATAATTAAGTATTTTTTTAAATAAATAAATAATTACTGAAGTATGTACTTGTTTATTACTGTTTTTTTGCGATAATATACAATTTCTAAGGTGATGAAAAAGTACTCGATACTTTTGGGTGAATACTTTTATCGGTATCGATACTTTTGGGTCGATACTTTTATCGGTATCGATACTATCTTCTGCGATACCGGTATCGAGTAGGTATCGATACTTTTGAATTTTTGCGGATCCTTAGGATTAAGTAGGCTGAATTTTCTGTAAGTAGGTACTCAAACCTTTGTTAGTCCAATAGAGCTTTTTCATCCATAACTACAAGAAACAGGATCGAAAATTGTTCATTAGCTTACTGGCTATAATTTTTGTTCAAATCTGTGAATGCAAATCACAGTCTCTTAATAACGTTTTCCTGTAGATACAATGGTTAAGGTACCTACCCGTATTGCACCGTCTCAAAAATCCACCTTGGTAGGTATAGTAATCTGTGTCAGGCTCTTTTCGAGCAACTCTCTGAATAATAAGACCAAGTTCCTTTTTGTATTTTATGTAACCGCGGTGTTCTTTTATAGGTACTTACTTCGCAACGGATTATGATGCGGTTTTCACCTAGAGCATTAGGTTAAATGCTTTATGGGTTTTCACCATCATAAAAAAAAACCGGAAGCTTTACGTGTATGATACAATAATTTATTACTAAACTTACAAATAATAAAGAAATCTCGATGTTTTGTCAAGTCATAAAAACGTGCGAACAGGGGCCGCGGGGGTGGATCGCTAGTTGCAGTTTAAACACTACAACAAAGTTTTTTGCAGTTGTATTGACTATTGATGGAAACTATCGAGTTGATCATGAAACTACATCGCAAGAGTCTGCAGTCAAAAAATGTTTTACTATACACTACACTATAGATACATACCTAGTAATCCCTAAATTTTTGTGAGGTGTAGATTTTAATGACCATCTAAGTTATGACATTACAAAGTACAGTCATTACAGTACAATAGAAAGTTACTTAATGTGCTTGTATCCAAGCTATGTAAAAAAAGGAGAAATGTTGTCATAGAAAAATTGTCAATGTCATTCAACTGTCATTGTCAATACTATTATTTATTTTGAAATTTACAGTGAAAGTCAAACTTTAAATCTAAAAGAGTTCCTTTTCAAATTTTTCAATTACAATTCTATTTTTGGATTTATATTATGAATGTATTAATCACAGCTTTTCTCTTAGCTTTAATATGCAACATAGCATCAGTGGGGTCTTTAAAAGCAAATTATATTCGGCAACATTTAGGTTCACGCACACCTTACAGGTTTAGAGCTAATAAGAATGATTCACGAATAAAGTATCCAAGTAAGTTTAAAAGAATTAAATTGCTTTAATACTTACTAGTATTTTGTGAAAGTCTAACCTGCATTTAGATGTAAATATTTCGATTTCTCAACCACTAACCTGCCTGATAAAGTCCCTAACCCAGTTTTCAACCAATTTATAAAACATACATTTATTTACGCCCATTTAAACGCCGCTTTATATTTAAAAAATAATTAATGACACTAACCCCTAATACAAAAAATAATAATGACCCCTATTACATGGGACTTAAACATAACTGGCGAAATGAGGGTGTACTATAGGTACACCTCTGCCTAACACTTCGGGGAATACAGGCGTGATGTTATTTGTTAATGACACTGCATTTTTTGGGGCTGATAAAAAATGAGCATTCAATGTTGATTGAATTTTCTGAGATTTAGCTGAGAATCGTACAATTTGAATTTCAGATTGCAAAGATACAAAAATATGGATGGTGACTCGCCATGGCACTAGATTACCCAGTCGTAAAGATATACATGCTGCACCACAACTTGTAGAGTTAAAGTATGAAGTGTTACTGCATCATGAACATGGCAAAGGTTTGTAGTTATTTTATTTGATGCAGCACTGCATTTTCTTAAAAGATTATGAACTTGTTTATATTATACTAGCAAATACCCAGTGTGTGCTACTATGATAAAACAATGCATTAGGCACATTCGGTCCATTCATGAAGATATTTATTTTGTTTTCCATTGTTTTAGTGGTCTAAAAACATCTTCGCATTATTGCCTTTCTAAAAAAACTGGTTTATGGGCTTCAAAGTCTATAATGGACATAGGTACTTTTTTTTTGTGTTTTATAATTATACTATCTTTTGCCCGCGGCTTCGCCCCCATGGATGTCACAAATTATCCTACGGGAATGTACTACCGGGATATGAAGTATCCTAGGTATTAATCCAGGTTATAAACTATCTGTGTTCCAAATTCCATCCAAATCCATTCAGTAGTTTTTGCGTTAAAGAGTAACAAACATCCATCCATCCATCCATCCCCACAAACTTTCACATTTATATAATAGAATAGAATAGAAAACTTTTATTTCAGACAGGGAGTCCATAGTGTTAGTAACAATTTTACTTAACTTCTAGTGTTAGTATGTTACAGACACAAATCAAAATTCTACAATTAAAATCAGCGTGGAGCTGCATCCACCTTCGCAACATCGGGGAATCCCTCCGATCTGCGAATACACTGAGAATACTGTTGGTGCTGCCGCGAACACGCGTCATCAGGGATGCACACCTATTCTTAATAATGGCGGCAAAATCATTAATATTATTATCTGCAAACATCCCTGACGCACTACAACGCCACGGCAGCCGCAGCAGCACTCTCAGTGCATTATTATATTGAACGCGTAGGTCGCTGTATGGCCGCTGAGTAAAGTTGACCCACAGGCTGCACGTCTAGAAGTATATTAGAATAATATTAGTAGGATATAGATAGATAGATATGACCAGTTTATAATCTTTTCGCTTGATGACATAATCTGACCAAGATGTCTGGACTTTAAAAGAGACTAACCTCTGTATTTGTTTCGGTGTTTTTTCACAAAGTAGTAAGATAGGAAACACCAACCTTATCTAGTTTAAAAAATATTTATTTGGTGTTTATAAGTGTTTGTTAAAACCAATTTACAGATCATTTATCATTTTGACTTACGTAATTAAGAAAGAAACTATTTTACAGTTTTTACTAAAATATTAATCATGTCTGAAAATATGCTTAATGCTTAGATGTACGCTTTACTCACATTTATTTGTTACTCTATGGTATAGTTACGTAAGTTGGCCAAAGATTTTTGCAGTGGGGGAAGTTCGCGCATGTAAAAATGTATGAAATTGTGCGTGCGCGAACTTCTCCCACTACAAAATCTTTGGCCAACTTATGTGCCGGTAATAATACTTGATGTATTATTTATATCGGCCACATATTTAATTCTACACTGATATTGTTGCACTAAATGAAACAACATCCATTGTATATGGTGAATCAGCAGGTAACATAAAATATTTAATCAAAACACAGCTTCTACTAGTGACTACATTCGTGTGGAAGTTGTAAGATCCTAACTAATATTATAAATGCTAATGTAAGTTCGTTTGTTTGTTACGCTTTCACACCGAAACGGCTGGACGGATTTGGATAAAATTAGGCACACAGATAGACCATGACCTGGGTACGGACATAGGCTACTTTTCATACTGGAATGCAGACGAATCCCGGGCAACAGCTAGTACACAATATACTAAAATAACAGCCTCATTTTTATAAAACTCGCTCTCGGTGCCCGACTCACCGCGTCGCGTCGCATCAATCGCCCGCCTGCCGCGCTATTACTTCGTTTTTGCTTAGTGTTTGTTCTGAGTTTTTTCTTTTTGCTCATCTGATAAGGGTCGTAGGGTAATGTTAAATAACCTTCCTCAAGAATTGGGCTATCAAATGCAAAAATATTTTTTCAAATCTGGCTGGCAGTTCCAGAGATTAGCGCATTCAAACAAATTGTTCAGCTTTATTATTATTAGTATAGATCATTTTTAATTTCCTGTTAACTTTCTACACTTTCAGGTCAATTAACAAAAGAGCAATTAAATAATCTTAAAGACTGGAGAACAGATCTAGATGCTGATGAAGAAAGTTACTTGACATTGGAAGGTCGAGATGAAATGATACTGCTAGCTGAAAGGATGCAGAAAAGGTTTCCTAATGCTATCAAACAGAGATATAGCAATAAGACATTTTTGGTAAGTTGAACTATTTGTCTTTAAAATAAATGTTTTCATCACACAAAATACTTGCATACTCGGGCGCGAGTTTGTAGGCGAAAAAATATACTTACACTTTTTGGCATAGAAAACATGATTTAATCCAAGTTTATAGATTCACACACAATAAACACTAATAAAGGGCAAAGTGTTTTTTGGTTTTTATATCTGGAATTTCTCAGTAGGAGCCTGGATTCGTTCCCAGTTGATGACAATAAGCTCGCCCCCTGTTACATGTGACTTATACATAACCGGCGAAGTGTGGGTATACTGTAGGTAAACCTCTGCCTAACCCTTTGGGGAGATAAGGAAAAACTGATACAAGTGTGTCATAATTTAAATTGAAGAGTATGTATACCAATTTTTGAGCCAATCGACACAGAGAATAACAATTTTCATTGAAAATTCAACCCCCCATTTCAGCCTTTTAGGGGTGGAATTTGGAAAAACCCTTTCTAAGTGGATATTTACTCTTCATAAAGAACATACCCTCCAAATTTCATGTCTCTAGGACCAGCGGTTTAGGCTGTGTGTTGATATATCAGTCAGGACTTTTAATTTTATATTAACACGCTTGTAGTAGAGTGGGCCCAGACACACTGCTCATAAATAAACTATCTCAATTAAACTTCCTTTTGTTTAACATATTCCAGTTCCGCTACACAGCAACACAAAGGGCTCAACAAAGCGCGAGATACTTCACCAATGGCTTGTTCGAGAAAAAAGAATCACAAGACATCATATTTGCACCAGCCACAAGAGTTGACCCAGTGTTACGAGTAAAGTTTTGATTTTCTCATAATTTAATATGTATTATTAATGATACAAATCTGATGATAAAGTGATCTCTCTGTTGCTACAATACGTGGCTTACTGTACGGCGTATTCGGGGCCTTAAGCGTATTAGAGACCTCTGGTCGCGAATACTCTGGTAAGATGATTGTAACACGATGGCGATGCGCGAAACAAATAAAATTACGCACGGCGCTTACGTGATGCGCCCATTATGTTTAAACTAATACAATAAAATCACGCCTTCTTCCCATGGGGGTAGGCAAAAACTACAGAACGTCACCTATTACGATCCTTACATACTCCATTTGCTTCGTTTTAGTTCATACATCGGCAGGGTAATTGCGTCACAGTCACACACTAACAGTAACAATAGCTTTCATTTTGACAGTACAACAACATTCATTCCGTTATTTACTTTGTTGAGCAGACAAAATTTTCGAATATATGAAGCAATGGACTAGCAATATCTTTAAAATGATTCAGATTGTGGTTGATAGTGTGTTACTCAATTAGGGTGCGGGTCATACACGCACGCGAGTAGGTACTGCGCACCTGACCTTTCTGCAGAACATCACCAATAAGTATAGATTATATAATTTATGGATATACAAAGTGGCGCGAATCCTATCACATTAAATTATACCACATATACTACATGGTATACAAAATTTGAATGAAATCCATTCACAAAAATACCAAAAAAACCCATACATTTTGTCGAGCTACGTGTAAGGAACAGCAGATTTTTTTTATGAATGGATTTCATTCAAATTTTGTATAAGTACTGTCTATGTATACCATGTAGTATACATAGTAGTATATATAGTAGTATAAATTTAATGTGACAAGGTCCGCATCACTTTGTATGTTTATAGGAGATTGTTTAAATATAATTGCCGCGCTTTCGCAATCATCTTACCAGTGCTGCCGCCACCTTAAACTCGTGAGTTTCCTTTGAAAACTAGGCCGTTAACTCTTAACTTTTAGCTTCTCTCTTCACTCACTTGCAATTTTTCAGTTTTACAAACACTGTGACAGGTGGCTAACACAAGTTAAGAGAAACCCAGAAACGTACAAGGAGACTAAGTTGTTTAGTAATAGTCATGAAATGAATAAGACGTTGGAGTCTATTTCTCATAGACTGGGCCTCAATAGAGTACTGGAATTCGGTTTGTAAGACTATAACTGCTACGCTGCATCGTTGAAGCTTGCTTTAAATGGCTTGAGTGTTACCAACCTTCCATTCTTCATTATTATTTCTGTTCTGACTATTTTTATTTTACCCTTCCTTCACTAGTTGAGCAGCGCATGGCGTTGGGATAGGGTGATTGTAGTGGCTGTAGTGTATTTAAATCGTTTTAGTGATCAAACTGCTGTATCTTTTTAGGGTTCCGTACCCAGAGGGACCAACGGAACCCTATTACTAAGCCTCCGCTGTCAGTCCGTCCGTCTGTCTGTCAGCGGGCTATATTTCATGAACCGTAATAGGTAAACAGTAAAAAAATTCACATAGTGTGTATTTCTATTGCCGATATAACACAATAGACAACAAAGAAACATGTTTAAAAAAATGTAGTGTTAAATATTTTACGGTGGTGGTCTGACTCGCACTATGCCGGTTTTTTCCTATTCAGTGTTGTACCTATTCTGAACGAACGTGTTACAGGCGGGTTCAAAATTATACCGTACAAATGAGGCAATAAAACATATGCCTTGCCTTGCAATTATATCGCCGCAAAAGTTGACTAATTAACTAAATTTTACATACAAAACACTTTGTCGCCCTTGGTATTAATGAACACGCTGCTCTGCTCAACTAGGACATAACCTTATTGGTACTATAGAATTAATCCTGGCATTTACTATGTACGCAGTATTTTTCACGCTTAAATCATAAGATTCTTTTGAACAAAAACTTATTGATTAAAGCTACATTTTCATTTACAGAGACGGTGAATTTGATGTATAAGTATTGTGGATATGAAACTTCTTGGGATAAATATCATATATCGCCTTGGTGTTACGGGTTTGATGAAAAGAGCATACAGGTAACTTCTTCGCTTCTAGAAAAACGTTTTAAAGCCACCGGCACAGTACTGTGTCGTGTTATATTGTGACGCGGGATACACCAATCAAACGAATCTGCTCAGGACTTCGTCAAATCACGAGTTTTGATTGGGTAACACTACGTCAGAAGGAGTCACGACACGAGACAACACAGTAATATGTATCTGGTTTAAGGCATGCGAATAATATGACTGAGAAAACTATTTAACACAAAAAAAAAAACTCTAAAGAATTGGGAAAAAAACTACCATTAAAGTAATCTTTTCAGTTTAATTTCTGCTCAAGATGATCACGAAAGTAAAAAAGTTGTATTTGAAATAATAAAACTAGTAGTAAAGGATTTCGTATTTTTTTACAACATATAATTTGGTTGTTTTAGTTTTATTTTTGTTATCTGTAAATTATTTATTATTATTTTATAATAAAGAATACTAACTTATAGTATTCTAAGTTTGAATGTCTTTGTTTATGTTCCAGGTTTTTGAGTATTATCATGATCTGAAAGCGTATTGGCTCGATGGCTATGGACACGAACTTACGTATCGCCAAGCATGCTTGTTAATGAAAAACATGTTTGAATATTTTGGGTAAATAACTATTTATTTATTTCTCAAACTTATAATTTTGGTATTTTTTAATTAAAATTTTATATGTATCTGGGCGAACATATTACACATTTAGCTTTTGAAAGAGGTTCTTACACGGTATAAGTAAAACAGAAGTTGTTTTTTTTATATGTTTACACATTTTTAAGACTTTGGAATCACATAAGTAATTTTCTACAGATCAATTGCATCAAACAATAATTTATTTAGAATAACAATACATTGCATACTATAATAAAAGTTATTTTATTCTATTATAACCATAAACAAAAAAGTAATGACGATTTAAAGGCGAAATTTCGAGTAATTCAAAGAAAAGAGTAATAAAAACATTTATCTCAATTACCGTGACACTTAGAACATGGGGTCTTTGGGTGAAACCTAGCAAATGACCCCCCAAACCCCAAAAAAAATGTGTGGGTTCATGCGCCAAACACCCTGTATATCTAATTATATAAAATAGTATACAGAAAAAAAAAAAACATGTTTCACAGTGTAAATTTATTGGAGCAGCTCAATCCCAAGCCTTTTCGTCCCCAATATAGTCTTTAACAGTATAAAAGGCTTTCTGGCATAGTTTCTGCTTTATAAAAGATTTGAATTTATTAAGGCTTAGTTCATGAATGTGGCTAGGAAGTTTATTATAAAAATGAATATGTTGGCATCTAAACGAGCTACCTATTTTCTTGAGGCTGGTTGAGGAACAACAAATTTGTGTTTGTAGTATAGTAGTAACAGGCGCGGTCGCAGCCCAAAATTTTAGGGGGGGGTCACCGTAGGTGCTGAGGAATAATTTTAGGGATGTACGCCCCTCATGACATGGGACTTATGACCGATGACCCATGACCGGGGGCTCTGTGGCTCAAGTACAGTTTTAAGTAAGTAAGACAATTAAATCATTCAGGTTCTCAACAGTTTGAATGATTTTTTCACGACCCCCATGACCCCCCCCCCCCCCCCCCCCTCAGACCGCGCCTGAGTAGTATACTTTTTCGGTTTAGGGCGGGATTTCAACACAAAATAGAAACACCAATTTACCGGTAGATACAGTATACCTATTAGCTTTCACAAAACTCGCACATTTATCAGTTCACACAACACAATAAAAATATTAGTTTAACTATAAACAGACTATAGACAACCTCGACTGCCTCGTTGGTCTAGTGGTCGCAAGCGCTACTGCTGAGCATGAGGTCTCGGGTTCGATTCCCGGGTCGGGCTAGGTGTTATTGGGTTTTTCCATCTGGAATTTCTTAGTAGCAGCCCGGAGTCTGGATTTGTGCCCGGTTGTTGGCAATAGGCTCGCCCCCTATTACATGGGACTTAAACATAACTGGCGAAATGTGGGTGTACTATAGGTACACCTCTGCCTAACCCTTCGGGGAATACAGGCGTGATGTTATGTTATGTGTAGACTATAGACTAAACCGATTTTGGCGGGAACGACGAAGCGATTCGAAACACCCGCTTGCAATGGTGTTTCAAAGGCACTAAATTCGAATGAAACGGCGCGGCGGCGGCACTCGGCGTCCCTAAGCGTCTTTAGAGTAGGTTAAATGCTCTAAGAAAGCGTCGCGTCGGCCGGCGAGCGCGCGAAATCAAAAGGCGGCCCCGCGCATGAGTAAAAAAAAGGCATGCATGGACAGAATGGACTATGCTTCTGTAGCGGCGCGCGACGTTGCCATTTACAATACTATTATAAGGTTGATAATTATTTAGCACCAATTCGATACAAGAATTTGAATAAGCTTTAGTGTTAATAAGGGCTCATTAGAAAACCAGCGTCAGACAGCATCTGTCTGACATTAATGCTGAAATGAACCTTTTTGGCGCAGCCGTGAGGCACACACTGTTATCACTTTTTATTTTTCGTTTTTTATTATTTGTGTTTTGTGTTTCACGTACTGTGTCCAAATAAACTTTATTCTTTCTTTCTTTCTTTTCTTTCTTTCTTTAATACTCTTAGTTTACTCACACACTATTTCATTATACGCAGCAAAGAACGCGGGTATCGTTCAGTCTTCCTATTCAGTCACTCGGGCGCTGTCCTGAAGATCCTGACGCATCTGGAGCTCTTTAGACCGTCATCGCCGCTCAAAGGAGACCACATTGTGGAGAACAGGGAGTGGAAACTGTCCGAAATAGACTGTTTTGCGGCTAACTTGGCGTTTGTATTGTTCAAGTAAGTAAAAATTAAGGAACTGTTTCAATTGAGCTTTCACCTATGGGTTTTTCCCGATTTCCTGCATTTAACCCAGAACATAATATCAGGCACTTTGGTTCGCACAGATCTGTTAAGTAGGTACAGATCAAAAATTAAAATCAGTGTGTACGATTCAGACACGCACATGTTTCGAAGGCTAAAAGGTTACGCACACTAAATTGGTTACTGTACTGTACGTACATAGGTACATGCAAATGTTGGGTGGCAGGGACATCGGCGTGCAAACTGTAACCATGAATTCAGCTCATGATTCTAAACATAGACAAGATCGGTTATCGAAAAAAAAAAAACTGCGGTCAAAATGTATGAACCAGCAATTTTTTTTTTTATATCCGACGAAAAATTTCAATGCAGGTCCTGAATCGTGTACTGAATCCATGGTAACAGGTTGTGTCGATGTCCCTGCCACCCTGTATGTGTGGAGTCGATGGCCGACTCCCGGCCACCGCAGGTGCGGGCTTGCGGACGGCGAGCAATGAGCAGCTCGCCGTTCGGTAAGGACCAGGCCCGGGTCGACGGCGCGTTGTGTTCCACGCGCGCCTCAAAGAGATGTCAGCATCATTGACGGGGTCCGATAGGGCTGATGCCTGCCGGAGTCGCGGATTGTTTGAAAGAGTTACCGTGGCCCTGGCGCACAGGCAACTGAAGGAACACGGGTGGGTTTTAGTCAGTAAGAGCCACACGCCCTCCCGCTCTGGGCAGAGCAAAAAATGAGAGAAACGAGAGAAACCTATAACATTCCTACATACCTACACATACAGGGTTTTTTTTTTTGGGTGGGAAATCATCAAATGACCTCTCCCGCTCTGGGCAGAGTGCTCAAAGTAGCCAATGTATAACCTGTAAGTATACCTACAAGTTACAAATGAGATTAAACAATTATGGTGTAAAAGTAGCACTTAATCCAGATTTCTTAGCGTGTCAGTGAAATTTAGATTAATTGGCACTTTAGCGCGCTAATGTTGGCAACAGGTCATCATATAAATCTCAGACGAACAAAATAGGACCGCAGTTTTATTGTAGAACGTTTAAAACTGTTGCGAAAAGTCCGTTATGAAGAAATAGGTTAACATTTTGTTTTAGTGTTTCGTTGTAATTTGGAAAAACAGAACACTGACGTAATTAGTTTGTTTGGCATTGAAATGTAATAGAAAGTAGTGCGCTTTCGTGTTTTACCACTAAGCAAGCGTGGTGTTTGCTTAAAGACAACATACTTTTGTCCAGCATTGGTACTGTTTCAAACAGGTACAATATCTACATTTTTATCTGGGTCACCACAATTCGCCCCTTCGGTAGGACAAGGGCCATAACTGCACTTTTAGTGATTTTACAGGAGAGTCATTTTAAGATCTTGTCGCGCCAAGATAGTCAGAATATTCACCAAGGGGCCGTCCATTAATCACGTGATGTTTTTTTAGCATTTTTTAACCCCCCCTCCCCATTGGTGATACGTGGTGAGGTTTAAGACTACCCCCCCAATCACGACAAACCCACCCAAATCACGCGTATTTTTTTGTACCTACAAAGAATCTAATTTTTTTTAGAATATTTTCTTTAAATACAGGTATAAAGTATAATCCAATTTTATTCTGAAATTAAGGACCATGATAAAAATGTCTAGACAGAAAGGTTGCAGGTTGCTTTTGACTGGCATAAACTTGACTTTTCGGTTTAGAAATAGCGCGTTTGACGAAAAAGTAAATACACATGATGTCTTACTACACTCCCCCCCCCCCATAAGATATTTCGTGACTTTTGACAAACGGGGGGGGGGGGGGGGGGGGGGGGGGGTCGTGCCTCATGTGATTAATGGACGGTCCCCAATATGAAAAAAGCACTGTTGCCGGCCTGTCGACATTAAGCTGATGTTGATACGGGTCTTTGTTCCTCCGGATAAAAGGGACTTTTTAAAGCACTTTGGCATAATTAAGTAATTTTTTATTCTTTGTCACTTGTGCCCTTGTCCTACCAAAGGTGCGACATATCATATTATTAGAATTATGGCCTGTGTAAACTAGAGGGATGTGGGGAATTAATTATACATGGCTATGTCTAAGAGGAAGAGAAATTCCGCTTTTGTTTCCATAGTGATCAGAACAGGGTGTTTTTTTTTAAATGGGACAATAAAGGGAAATCCGTATCCATGGGAAATACGAGGAAACTATCTTAGGACCCATTACCTAATGCTATTTTCATGAAAATAATTTTGGCATGCAAGTTGCTGTCCGTAAAAAAATTGCTGTATGTTTATGCTGTTCGACTGGGTTTCACTTAAAGACTTGTTGATTGTATCGGAAAAAAACAGAAATGTGTCACACTTCTACTTTCCAGATATTTACATTAAAAAAAAAACATATTTCTTTGTCTTCAGATGCAAGGACGGCGACCACATTTTAACTCTTCACCAAGAAAAAATAATTAAACTACCGATGTGTGAACACGAGCTATGTACACTGGAGCATTTGAAGGAACATTTTCACGAAAGTATATACAACTGCAACTACACGGATATGTGTAGTCTTGACTCTAATGTCACCGAGAGTAAAGGAGGGAAAAAACGCCTATGAATACTTCACATTATTGGAAAGAAGATGGCTTCAAAAACCATTGTAGGAAAGAAGATGGTATCAAAAACCATTGTATACAGTCGACCGCACATAAGCGGTAACAATTTGGCACTGACAGTGGCTTAATGGCGTACAGTAATTTTATCTCACGAAGAGAAGCGCGCTTTACTTGTGGTAACTAATTGTACAAACGCACTGTGAATGTGTGCGTGAAGATGAGAAGCGTCAGTACATAACACATACGCACACACACATACACTTCCCACTTCGCCATTGGCTCGGACGTTACCGAGAGATCCTGCAGTACCGTCACACATTCACAGCGTCTTTATACATTTGGTAACCACAAGTAAAGCGCGGGTCGCTTTGAGAGATAAAAATACTGTGGCAGTAAGGCGATTTTTGCAGTGCAAATGTTACCACTGATGTGTGGTTGACTGTACATGTGCCACCTATTTTGCTTTTAAGCATGGGCCATCTAAAATGTGAAAGCTCTGGGTTGTCTAAGCTTTAAAGAAGGCATAATTTTCTCATGCTATGCAAATCGCTAAAAACAAAACATGTGATGAAGCTATTGCTATTGTCAGATTGCACAATATTAATCATAATATGCGTTGTCATGTTATTCCCGGTACATTTAGTACATAATAGTATATTTATGACGTCACTGTCAAGTGGAAACTGTTTAAGTACCAGTTAGAGATGCGCCGAAAGTCGTTTATTATTCGGTACTCGGCATACTCGGCCATTGTGGTAGTACTTACTCGTTATCGGCCGAATAACTCGGTTTGACTGCCGAGGTACTCGAAAAGAACTCTAAAACTTATAACCTGACCTCTTTACAATATTAATGTACATTAGTCATTGTCAGAAAAATCATGTGAAAAAAAACGAACAATTAATTAAATAATCAGTCTCTCGTGGTAATCTTAGATGTTGGTCTAACTCTATAGCGATGGCACTTTTCGGATCTTCACGCTGTGTTGCGGCGCTGTACTAGATGCTAATTCCTCGTAGCAATGCTAAAAACTTGCATGACATTCTTCTATAATATTTGAAGTGTTTCGTACGTTCCTCATACCTTTTTTTTTTTTTTTTTTTTTGATCCGGGGTGGAAAATCCTCATGGATGTCCCCCGCCCTGGGGGGGCGGAGGGGTCTGTCAGACTCTTACTGACTAAAAACCACCCCGGTGTTCCATCTCACACCTGCGTCGGGGGTCGCGGGAACATACGAATCTTCCGCAACCCCCGACTGGTGCCGGCCCGCCTCTGCGGGCCCCGTCCGGTCGAGCGGGGGGAGTGAGGTGTTTGACTCCCCCCGCGACGTCTAAGAGGGGCGCGCGTGGAACACTACGCGCCGCCGCCTCGGGTCCTGATGTATGGGGGGCGACGGACGTCCCCAAGTCCGTCGTCCCTGGACCCATTTAGGGGGGCTGGAAGAGGGCGTTGTCCGCCCTCCGCCGACGCCCGGTGCGCCTGCTGCGGGCCGGGTGAGAGGATGAGATCTCTCGCTCCCTTTCCGCAGCCTCCTTCTGCGAGATAACTGTTTCGCAGAAGGATACCACCGCGTCCCAGGACTCGTCGCCGCCGACCATAGCATTCACTACGGCCGGCAGCGACAGGTCACTGCCTACTCCTGAGATGAGGGCACGGCGCGGCTCCTCCCAAGCGGCACACTCTGCCAGCGTATGCCGCGCCGTGTCGTCCCGACAGTCGACGCAGTGGTGACACCGGGCGTCCGGCTCCCTGTTTATGCGACACAGGTACTTCCCGAAACAACCATGCCCCGAGAGCACCTGCGTCACCCGAAACGACAGGGAGCCGTGCCTCCTCCCGAGCCAGAGGTCGAGCACCGGCCGGACCGCCTCGATAGTGACGAGGCCGGCGGTAGGGCGTGAGAGCCTGTCCCGCCATTCCGCCACCAGGACCTCGCGGAGCTGCGACCGACGCTGCTCCATATGTCGCTGCATCGGTCGCTCGCCCCGCGCCCGCCATTCCTCGCGCCACCGGTACAGTGACGCGAGCACCTTCGCCTCCAGGTCCCAGGGCGGGGATCCGGCCAGTGCACAAGCCGCCTCGTAGGAGATCGTGCGGTACCCCCTTATGACTCTGACGGCCATCGCTCTCTGCGGCTTTCGCAGAACAGCAATGCTGCCGGCCGTCAGGTCAGCCGCCCAGATCGGGGCCCCGTAAAGGGCCATCGATCGCACGATCCCTACGTAGAGCCGCCTACAAGCGGCGCTCGGGCCCCCCAGATTGGGAAGCAGCGTTGACAGCGCCCCAGCCACGCCCAACAACTTGGGCGCCAGCCGCCGGAAGTGGGGGCCGAAATCCCACCTACTGTCGAGCACCAAGCCCAGGTACTTCATGGTGGGCTCGACAGCGATTCGTCCCCCCCCCACCACAATGTGGGATCCCGACGGTGGCGCCCGCCGGGGACCATGAAACACCATGGCCTCCGACTTGTTGAGGGCCACCTCCAGGCCGAGGCGCCGTATGCGGCTCACCGTCTGTGAAACCGCAGCCGTCGCCAGCAACGCTGCCTCCCTGTGCGAACTCCCCCGGGCCGTGACCAGCGTGTCGTCCGCGTAGCACGTCAGGTCGACGCCCGGTTGGAGTTCGCCTCTCAGCACCCAGTCGTACCCGATGTTCCACAGCAGCGGGCCCAGGACCGAGCCCTGTGGAACACCGCACGACATGTGGCGCTGGCTAACGCCATCGCGTCCCATGTAGGTGACACACCTCTCCGCCAAATAAGCCCCAACGATGCGGCGGAGGTAGAGAGGCACCCGATGATACCGCAGTGCCTCCCGAATACAACTCCAGGGCAGGGTGTTGAAGGCGTTGGAGATGTCCAAGGACACCGCCACCACCACCCCACCCCGGGACACCGTTTCCTCCGCCAGGACTCTCACCCGCGATATCGCGTGGATGGTGGAGCGCCCATGCCGAAAGCCGAACTGGCTCTCGTCCAGGTCCGGCCCTTCTCTGCACAAGTGGCCGACGAGGCGGGCTGCGAGTATCCGCTCCAGCAACTTCCCCACTTCGTCTAGCAGCACTATGGGCCGGTACGCGGACGGCGAGTCCGCAGGGCGCCCCACCTTCCTGAGCAGGACCAGACGACCAGTCTTCCACAAAGTGGGAAACTGGCCCCGCTCAAGGCACGCTGTGTAGAGTCCTCTCAGCTGGGGCTCCAGCTCCTTCAGAGCGAGGGCTAACGCTCGGCCGTGGATCCCGTCGGGCCCCGGAGCCACGTTCTTGGCCCGGAGCCGCATCACGGCCGCCCTCATCTCTGCCTGTGTCACCTCTGGGACGCTAATGGCGTTCTCCTCTGTAGACTCTGCAGCTGTGGGCAAAGCCATCGGCGGCGGAGTATGCTCCGCTCTTGCCGGGAAGAGGGCTGCGACTACCTCCTCCAGCAGCTGGGGCTGAAGACTCTCCGTAAGTGGAGGCGCTGCGGCTCGAAGTTTCCCTCGAACCGCTCGATAAGGGCGCCCCCACGGATTCCCGTCTAGAGTCTCCAGCATCTCCTCCCTGGCTCGCGTTTTCGCCTCGCCGACGGCCAGCCACAGAGTCTCTTTAGCCGCCCGGTACACCTCATACAGCGCGGCTTCTTCGTCAGGGACCCGACGACGTCTCCTCCGGTAACGGGTGTACTGGCGTCTCACCGTCACACACGCGATGCGTAATTGCGCAATCGCGGCGGACCACCAGTACACCTGGCGCCTTGCTGACTGTGTGTGGACGCGGGGCATGGACGCGTCGCTGATTTGCGTCATCGCCCCGCGGAACCACAGCGCCTCCTGTTCGACGTCGATGGGTCCGCTCATTGCCGACTCCCGGATCCAGGCCTGGACAATAGCGGCCTCCTCGAGAAGCTCCCTGTCGATGCGCTTGAGCGCCCAGCGCGGGTCATCCGTTCGCAGGCCCGATGAACTGCGGCCGACGTTCCTCATACCTGCGTCAACTAAACCAAGTTACTCGGTAGTGTACTTGGTTCGGTAAATATAATACCGAGTAATACTCGGTACTCGGTTACTCAGTAAAACTTGTACTCGGCGCATCTCTAGGACCAATGTTATTTTTTTTACTAGATTAAGTTATCGTTAAAACATCATTGTTATGACAGAAAAGGAACAATTAGGCAGTGATTACACTTACCGATGCGAAATCGGCTCGAGCCATTCGGAAAGTGCATGGACATAAAGCTCTTTCTGACCGGCTCAAGCCGATTCAGACTCGGAAAGTGGGGGCTCCCTTAGCAAAAAAAAAAAAACGCAAAGAATAAAAACATTGCGACGAAGAGTCGCAAGTTCTTTGAAAGAATTAAAAAACTATAAACTAAGCTTATGAAAATGTTATACGCATATGAATTGCTAGAAGAGTTGTTGTATTCAATAGTTTTACAATGAATTAAATGTTTACACTGTTATATAATATATCGAAATGTACAAACGACATTGTTGAATTGATCATAATAAACGCTACACACGCTTTAAGTATTCAAATTGTTTTATTTGGTAGCATTCGATGTTGTTTCAACTAAGCTTATGTATTTGAATACTAGCTGCCCGACAAATGTTGTCCTGTCCCAATTTCAATTCAAATACCCATAGAAAGTAGCGTTTTTAAATTTTCCCATTTTTTGTTAATTAGAACGAGTTTCCTTATCGCGCGTTGCGAAAGGGGGCTAGACGGAAAAAATTAAGACCAAAAGTTGTAACGACAGTTTTTGTTTTTAGTGCAACTCTTTAAATGTTTCTTTACATAAAAAGCTAATTCGGACTAACACGATCATTTTAAAACGAAAAACAGCCAAATGGGTCCAATTGTTCTCAAGTGATGCGCTTATCAACGAACAGAATTTCATTTTTACAAGCTTTTATTTAACTTGTAATGATTGTTTGTATGTTCGGGACAAATCTTGCAAGCAGAATTAAAACCGCTTCCTCTTATCTTAAGGAGTTGAAATTGCACACGTTGATTCTGTTTCGAACACAATGCATTTTTATGATGCATGACCTGATTCTTCACCCAGAATTGGGTCCAGAGAAGGAACTCCTTAACGGTTAACGGTACAGACACGAAATTTAATATACGCATTTAATAATGGTAGTTCCTTCTAAAGTCCACAATGACCTGGCTGCTGCACCCAGGATTGGCTCCAGTCGAGGGAACTCCTCATCGGTCAACAGCAAAGACACAAAATTCTATGTATACGCATACAATTGGACGTAGTTTAGCAGAAAATACTCAACCCACAAAAAGTAATTTATGAGTTATCGAGGTTTTAAGTTTAGGTGTGTATTGCTGCAATGATGTTGCAGTTGGAATATTTTAGTAAGAGACAATTTTGTTATATTAAATATAGACCTGCTTCTTTCAAGTTGAATTTATTAAAAACTGCTTGGGTAGTTTGGGTTATTACAGTGGTTTGTAGAAAAATACCCGTCTTTATTTGGGTTGGATCGCATCATAAAAAAAAACTTTTTTACAAAAAAACAACCGACTTCCAAAAAAAACTCTAAAAGACGTGAAAAATTACTTTAATTTCGGAAGTCGGTGGCCAAAAACGAAAATATAAAACCAAAGACACCGACTTACGAAATTAATGTAATTTTTCACGTCTTTTAGTGTTTTTTTTGGAAGTCGGTAGTTTTTTTTGTAAAAAAGTTTTTATTTATCACTTTTTAGTTGCGCTACCTACCCCACACAAATTCGTATTCCACTAGTTGGTATGTAAATAACAGTGACAGCAAATTATCGACACATCATCAATATAAACTAAGTGGAAAAAATATGCAGTATTAAGGATAACTCAAAAAGTACTGGTCAGACCCTGATCGAATTTAAATGGGACCACATGTGAAGCACCAGCCACCAAATAAAAAAAGAATCATCCAAATCGGTTCACCCATAAAAAGATCTTTTTTGCTGAGTGAAAGAACAAATTTTTACAATTTTTTTAAAAACAAGTGTTTAAGTAACTAAGAAGTACTAAATAAAACTTACGTTAACATAGAACTTTAATGTTTTCTTAAAAGCTTGAGGAGTAAATGTCCTTGTAAGATACGCCGCAAGCTTCTAAGAAAATATTAAAGTTCTATGTTAACGTAAGTTTTATTTAGTACTTTTTAGTTAAGTAAAAGCTTGTTTAGTACTTTTTAGTTAAGTAAAAGTCGTCTGTCCACTGCTACGTGGGATGTGCATGGAGAGGTTACTCACGGTGGATGCACGGTTTATCAGTTTGCCAGCCACACTTTTCTGCGTAGCTCAAACTCAAACTCAAACTCAAAGCATTTATTTCAAATAAACCAATTACAGGCACTTTTGAATTGTCAAGGGGTCGGTCAGTCAGAAAGATGAAGCTAGTTACCCATTCCAAAGCGTAGTAGGTACCTATGGAGAAGAACGGGCGAGAAACTCCATGGACACTCTTTTAAATCAAAAAATGGTTACAAAATATTGAATACATCGTTCATGTTGAAATTATGCATGTGAGAACGATGCAGAACGTTAAAAGCGTCCGTAATAAAAAGACAAAAGCAATTCAAATATTAAATTAAATTAAAATAAGCCGTGGCAGCTAAGAAATGACCAGTCTCCACTGACGGCGCCCGTTCACGAACATGACGCATGGATCAGCACCATTCAGCTCAACCATTTTGAAGGGAAGCGTGGCCGAGGGTCGCAGTGGACGATTCTGCCTTCATTTTCATACGAAGCAAAGCTAAGTAGACGTTCGTAACTTAGCCGTGGTCTGCTGTGCTCATCATGGCAGGTAGGTACTGGCTTGGGGTATATTAACAAAAACTTGAGAGGTGTCAAGGGACACCCAGATGGAACGAACTACCATTCAAAAAAAAAAACTGGCTTGCTTCCTATGAGAGAGAGAGAGACAGACAGAGAAACCCGCGCACGCCGCACGGCTTACAACTATAGCAAAAAGTGTCGTTACAACTTTTGGTCTTAATTTTTTCCGCCTAGCTCCCTTTCGCAGCGCGCGATAAGGAACTTCGTTCCAATAGTGTTTACACTAACACGCTTCTGCCTACCCCTACGGGGAATACCAACAGGTGGATGCGACTGTGTTATGATAATTCAGAACCACAGTATGTAGTATGCATAACTAATAATTATTAGGTCTTGTCTTAGTTTTAAAGAAGACGTACCTACCTTATGCATAAATTACTACTAATTTAATTGAAGTCCTATCGCCTACACGCGCTTCAATTAATCTAGATGTGCCCACTTCGTACTTCAATTAAAGTTTGATCACTTGGGTGGGATGTTCATAGGCCAAGTTCGGAGGAGTTACCTACGCACAGTGAATGTTCTTTATTTAGCTCTATGGCCTAAGGGCGGTGTTTTTATGAATGGAAAACGGGTTTTCCAACACGACCCAAATTTCTGCTTATTCTATGACCGAGTGGTTAGATTAGGTAAAGGCGGGTTTGGGGTCGTTGGATTTGTCTTTACAAATACCTTTGAAGAGAAGGTGATAGAACGGACATGTAAAGAAATTCTAATGCTAAAAATACAAAATAAGATGTAAGTAAAAACATTTTTTAAAACAAGCTTATAATTAATTAAAAAGTACTAAATAAAACTTAGGTTAACATAGAAAACTTAACTCGCTAACCTGGTTTTTCTCTATGCCCTACAACCTAGCTATGTTCCTGGAAATGCCTGCATTGTAAAATTGTCTATAAAAGACCACCTGTTAGAATTTATTTAACAGCATGTAGATATCAATTTTATTATAGCATGCGTTGTTACGAATAAATAGAAGCGAAACGCACCGAATACATTATAAATGCATTTTATTGCCTACAATATTTACAGTTCCAGAGTGGCAGGGCGTAAGAAACGTTCCACAATCGTCGGTAGCAGCTCTAGTTACACGCTACGCTACGCCGTAGCTGCTCGTAGCGTGAGCTACAGAGCGCGTAGCGGCTACGTGCTCTGTCGTCGGAAAAATATACAATTTAGTCACGATAGTTGGGCGACGCAAAATAAAAATACTTATCTACACGAGTTTCACTTCTACACCGTTTTCTTATTCTATGATGATATAGGTACAAAGATGAAGTGATAACGGCTCGGTAACTCGACGCCGAACTTCAATCAAACTTAAGGCGCTGTAGTTGAAAGGTTTGATGGATTCCCTTATTCTCTAGTTTATTACTTGGAACTTCACTCCATCTTGATCGTGATCGAGGCATGGATCATTGGTTTTGTGACAATTGGTTTGTATATAGAATCGATATAGTATTACCTGCGTAGGTACAGTAGCGGGGCGTCAATTTCCGGATTTTGTTTAAATTGTAAATATGTTGATTGAGTGTTTCGAATGTTCTTAGGCGTATGATAACCGATACTGCAGTTAAGATACGCTCTCTGAAAGTCTGAATGATTAAGTATTGATACCTATTTATTTTTTAAATTTTCCCACACTAGAAATTAAGGACCTGTAGGTATCGTGTTTGGGTTTACAGAAACTGATCTAACTTGCACAAACACCCAGACCCGAAACATCTCGGTGTTTGTAAGTGAAAGCAGAAGAAAATGTTCACTCATGCTGTTATTGATTTATATGTTTCAGGATGGTGTAAGTAGTATCTAGATAGGGCGGTATGTTAGCAAATTTTCGGCGCAATGAAAATGTTGATGATACCTACTAAGTACCCCATCCAGAAACTATCTCAAATCCATACATAAATTAAATTAAATCATAGCGAAGTCGAAACTGTACATACATTGAATATATATTTTTTGTAATTTTTGCGAGCTTTGGGAACGATTATAATGTAATTTTTATATGTTTGTGTATTTATCTGTTTGTCTGAACGTATGTTCCAGCATCACGCAAAAACTACCGGATAGATTTTGTTAAAATTTTGCATAGATATTCCCTAAAAGTCTGCTCAATATGTAGACTATAGATTATTAAGCTATTTGCTATGGGAGATGAGCAATATTGCAATTTGTTCGTATTCTTCTATAGTTTACCGCAAATTGTAAAAAGACGAGCCAAAATATTGCAGATAGTTACAGATTAAATCTTTTAAATGATTATCATCACGCTATACCTTTATGCTAAGCAGTCAATCATGGCATATACAGGGTGGATTTTAACGAAGAAAACGGTCTTAAATTTTGAAGCATTTTGATCTACATTCACGGATTTTGAAAAAAAAATACAGTCTACCAGAAAATGGGCAATTTTCACGAAAAAAAAATTGCTGGTAGTCTATCTTGCGCCCTAATTGCGTACCGCACTATCAATCAGAATCTGAATCATTTTGAAGGATATTACAAATCCATTGCTTCATATGTTCGAAATATTTGTTTGCTCAAACGTAATGAACGCATTTTCTGTTCCTTCCTTCCTGTCTGTTTATATGTTTGTACTTAAAGGTTAAATAAAGAAAAAATAATTAATGTTGTTGAACTGTTAAATTGAAAGCCATTCCTACTGTTAGTGTGTTACGCAATTAACCCGATGTTTCTTTTAAGGAACAAAAATACTATTGGACCAACTGAAGTTTGAGTACTAGAAAACACAGAAATCGCAAAAATAACTTCCCTTAGGAAATGAGACTAAGATGGGGGAGAACACAATATACCAGTGTAGGTATGACAACAGTCGAATTATTTCGTTACTTCACTGGGCTCAATAGGGAACGAATATAGCAAACAGTCACAGATAAAAAAAAAAAAAATGATACAAAAAAAAAAAAAAATTTAAAAGAAACCCTTTTTTTAATGATTTCCATCCCACTATACCTGTAAGGAGCTATGCAGTCAATCATGACATAATAAATATAAGAACTAATAAGAATATTTTCGTCAACTTTCAACAAAGCAAATAGCTTAGCGGGTCGACGACTGCTTTGCAAAACTACGAGTATGTTCGATTCCCAACAATTGATTTTATTTTGTGCTTCCTTTTTACATTTTGTTATACTATGTATTATAAATTTTGATAGTTCGTAAAATGTGAACAGAAAAACATTAAGTTTATGCATTTTCTGTCATCATTGGTTATAATAAAAATAACAATCATGATTAGGTGACTGTTAATGAGAAATCCCGTGTGTTAACAATCTTCTGTTATATAACTTTAGTGATAGCTGTTCGTCAGGAGTAATCTGTAAGAAAGCATCAGACAGTGTATCAGTGTGGTGCCATATAGTATAATACACAGGAACGCAGGCGTTCATTAATGAACTGAAAACGAAAAACTACGCAAGCAATGAAAAATTACTACGGAAGGCTTATACTGGTGTCGACCTCAGGATGAGCTGCTTGGCGCGTTATCTCTCGCGTCCGGCCCTGGTCCAGGCCATGGTACGGAGCGAGAGGACATGGGAAGCTGTCACGTCGAGGGACAGGCAATCGTTGCGCCCTCACGCCCCTAGTCACCGCAGTCGGCCTGGGCGTCGGGAATCAATAGCCGATTTCCGGCCACCGTAGGCGCGGGCTTGCGGACGGCGAGCAGGGTAGCTCGCCGTCCGGTAAGGACCAGGCCCGGGTCGACGGCGCGTTGAGTTCCACGCGCGCCTCAAGGAGATTTCATCACCAATTGACGGGGTCCGCTAGGGCCAATGCCTGCCAGGGTCACAGATTGTTCGATAGAGTTACCGTGGCCCTGGCACACAGGCAACTGAAGGAACACGGGTGGGTTTTAGTTAGTAAAAGTCTGACCCGCTCCGCCCAGAGCGGGAGAAGTTATCTGATGATTACCAACCAAAAAGAAAAGGATGAGCTGCTTCTCACTCGGACAAGTGTACGTCGCTTGCTCCACACGTCGCCAGTCCTTGCTCTCCTCATATTTTGGCTTCTGAGGCCAAAGCTACAAATGTAGTAGGTATATAGGAAAGTTTTATAAAAATGTGGCTAGTAAATTGTGGTGTCTTACGACTTCCACGCGAACGAAGTCGCGGACAGAAGCTAGTCTAAACTAATATTATAAGGGAATTTTTCGACGCTATATTTTAGTTTTTAAAAGTTTTAGTTAGGTTATTATATTTTAATTTTAATAGTTTGCTAGTTAATTAAGTTAATAATATAATTAGGCTATTTTTTTTACCTGGATCGCACAAGTTGCGGTACAAAGTTAGAATGTAAGTACCTGAATACAAAATGTTAAAATGACATCAAAGTGGATTTTTAGTACGTGTCCCATGAGACGACCCCATCACATCGTCCGAATCGGCTGTATGTTAACGACGCCTGTACCGCTATAAAGAATATCGTTTGTGCAACAAGACACGCAACAATGTACCTCAGAATACGTTATAAAACCTCTTGAAAGGCTTTAGTACCCACTTCCCTATAAATATATCGTTTTCAGACAAATTATCCGCATAAAACATACGTTAATGTCAAAACTTCACTGAAAGCTTCGCAAGTCATCGCTGAAGCGCTGAAAATGGCTCTTAATTTATGCAAGCTATTATGGCGCGAAATACAACATCCTTCCTACTTAATAATATGTTCTCTCGGGAAATGAGCGCAGGGGGCCTAAAATGGACGCTTTGGCAGAATCATAATTTGATCTGCGTACAATTCATCTGTTTGACAGCTGCTATTTGACATTAGACTTCATTAAAGCAATGCATAATTTGTGGACCATTTTACGAAACTTCATACAAAACTGTCAAACAGATGAATTGCGGGATATTAATTGTACTCAGATCATAATATGATTCTGCCAAAGCGTCCATTTTAGGCCCACTAGACAGCTGCTGTGATGTTGCTAAAGTTAGACAAAAACAAAATACCTGCTTACCCCCAAATGGCTGCATGGGTCTGCTGCTTAAAATTGTGAAACAATAGGAACTTATTTTTTTTACCTTGTTCTTTTTACCCGAGTGCGCCAGAAGGAGAGTTATGTTTTTCGAGAATATGTATGTATGTATAATTGTTTGGCACGCTCTGCAGCCTGAACGGCTTGATGGATTTTAGCTTGAGAGGTGTTGTTAGATTCGTATTTACTGTGAGAGTGACACAGGGTATATACAAAAAAAAACAGTAATTTAAAAAACTAAAAAACACGACTGCGTTTCTGTGTAATTTGGAAATGTAAAAACCCTAAAACAAGAAAGTCGTCATACCCGATTGCACTTAACTTAAAAATAAGTTTAATTTCGGAAGTCGGTGGCCAAAACCGAAAATACTGAACCAAAGACACCGACTTCCGAAATTAAACTTATTTATAAGTTAAGTGCAATCGGGTATGACGACTTTCTTGTTTTAGGGTTTTTACATTTCCAAATTACACAGAAACGCAGTCGGGTTTTTTAGTTTTTTAAATTACTGTTTTTTAATTCGTAAATCATAGGTAATCATAATCTGCCTATAAGCATACATAATCAATCTTTGAAGGTTTTGGTTATAAGATGAGGTAGGTTAGGTAATCCCGAGGTTCTTAATACCTATGGTAAAACCTAGTAGTAGGTAGTAAATTGACGGACAAACAGGTTTACGCCAGGCTCCAGTCCAATGCAGCAGGCAGTGGCTGGCTTCGTTTGAGATTACAAATTGGAACGAACAAAACATTTCCCGTTTTTTACGTCAACGTAGCGCAGTCCGATACAGAAACAAAGCGGAAACCTTTTCGAACAAGCTTTGAGCTTTGAGGAGGCGAAAATATTTTGTTTTGTTCCCAAACGCGGTACGCTTCGACAGCGGGTAATGTCGAACGATACAATTTATTACAGTAGCACATTTTACTGGTAATTAATTCTTTCTCCTTTGTAACGCAAGCTTGCTGATTCATCGCGTTAATGATGAAATTCTTGGTAATCATTGCAAAAACAAATGTGATTTGTGTACGTTACAGTTAATGAAGAGAGATATCTAAGATCTTCTCGTAGATACATACCTACGTAAAACCAGAAAAACGAGTAAGGGGCCATTCAATTATTACGTAAGCAGAATTTAAGTAATTTTTAACCCCCCCCCCCCCCCCCCTTGTCAGCAAAAGTAAGCAAAGCTCTTACCCCCCCTGCTATGCTTACGTAAACATTTTTTTTTAAAATAGTTAAGGTTTATTTATTGTTATTCATGAGTAGAAGTAAGGAATTTATAGACTATTTTAATGGCCATTTAAGTAATTTCCCTACTTGAGTTCTTTCTAACTTAACCATAAAATACCGCTTAAGAGCGAGTAAGAAATATCAATAACTTTGGGGAATCCCTGAACATGCTTTTCGCTTTCGAACAAGTAGGGTTGCCATATTTATTCAAATCAGAATTACAAAATTTTGCAGAAAAATCAGAAAATGTAAATAAATATTGCTGACGTAATCACCATCCATTCCCCCCCGTTCCCCATGTCATCAAAAATAAGCAAAGCAAAGGCCCCCCACCCCCCTTTGATGCTTACGTAATACTTGAATGGTCCCTTAGTACAACTTTGACTACCTACAACACAACCTGTTTCGGGATATGTAGTCTCACATCGTTCTTACAATTTTGTTTCTAACATATTATTAACTATATCATTTTCCCAGTTGTGGTTTTGATATTATTTTAGCAAAATGACACAATCCACTGTTATGTATTTCTATCATTCATCAGCTTGTTATTGAAAAGGCCGTGCTACATAAATAAGTAGCTAGGTATATATATGTTTATACCTATTAAATGCCAGACTCCGTATATTAATGTTCTTGAATACCACAAAGGACAAAGATATCTGCTTTGTAAAGCTCTGAACCTCGTTTTGATGTGCTGTTACTATGTTACAACAACAACAATACTGAAACTGTATTCGGGTCATGAACATAGGTCTTAAAATGTTTTGTAAATCCGTTCGTGAACAATGCGCTTATTTTATGGGCCATTAAATGAATACTGTACAAAATTGAGTAATGATATTGAGTAATAAATTAAAGGACACTCTTTTATGAGCGGAATTCCATTGTAGGTAGGTAAATCATATAAAAAAATAAAATATTTCATTTTGAACTCTTTTGGGTATCCGCCGATCGTTATCAGTCTCGTAGGTAGTCAGGTACCTACTGAGGTATCAAATATTTTAAACTTTAGACAGCAGGCGCGATATTTTAGGGAATTCCGAAATAATATGTTGCGTTAATTTTTCTGAATGAATGTTTTATCTGTTATACTTAGTAATAAAGTAGACTGCGCGAGCGCGCGGTGGGCGGATTTTTGTTGATGTAGAGTTCAACGTGCAAAGATAAAGATTCAGTTGTTATTGTAAAAAAACGAACTACACACAAACCTTGTATGGTACACTAGATCAACAATAGGTATTGTTGGGATGTGTAGAATATTGATACCTAAGTAACAAACTTTTATTAAAAGCTTAAGTTGCTGTATACAGGGTCAAATTAAATCAGCTTTTTTGTGTAAACTTCTCAGTCGTAATGGGTAGCGATATCTAAAGATGTTAATGATAGATCACCCGGAGCCGGAAGCTGCTGGCAGGAGCCAGCAGCTTCCGGAAGGACACAACTTTTTTAGGTCACAGTACCGTACCGTAATAATTATTTATGGACCTACCTACAGCACAAAGTTCAATTTTCACAAAAAAATTGAATATTTTTGTCTCTTTCACATTGTACAATAAACGGTTGCCCAACACAACTGACTTTCAATCGGCACGCGATGAAACACGATGATGCACGGGGGCAGCGCGTACGCGCGCGCGTGACTTATTTCGACGCTCGGGTACCGAAAATGCATGGAGTCGTGATCATTTCGGTGTTCCAGCGTAAGTTTTTTTTCAACTTTTCTGATGCCTTGTTCATTTTTTTATGGGTACCGCCGCGTCACTTCTCCTTTTTTTATTAATTGTTAAATATACAGCCACAATATTAAAGTGCCTAATTACATCAAAGTGATCGATTTATAGTTCCTTAAATAGGTTCATTCCTATACATAATATTAGATACTTTTATGCGCTCTTATAATAGAAGTTCGTCATTCAATCAAGAACAAATAGGTACATCTATTATTTCGTTTATTTATTTTCATACATAATTTCTTATAATACATTTTTATAAAAAAACATTGAAAAACATTTAAAAATATAAAAATAGTGGTCCGCTGGTATCGGGAGCAGGGTCCAAGCTACCGGTGGCTAGGGCTCCAGAGACAGGAACCTCCTCACAATGCGAGCCGTATCGAGGAGTATTGCCTTCTGAATCAGGCCCTTGACCCAAGCGCCTAACGAGAGCCTCGAGAGATGTTGATCGAGCCTTTCGGCAGTCAGGCCATTGGCCGATTCAACAATCGGCATAATGACAGCTGAGCTCACATTCCACAAGTCAAGAAACTCGCGTGCTAAGTCGAGATATTTAATTTGTTTCTCTTTTTCAGCTTTCACGAGGTTCTCGTCATGTGGAATTGTAATATCGATAATAATCATTATATATCAGGCTTATTGGCGACAATAGTCCTGTCAGTATGTCAGTTACTAGCTAATTTAATATGACATTGTATTAGGTACTCAGTCTAAGCAACCAATAATAAAATAAAATAATTAAAACTAATCCTCCCTCACTTGTATGACACAGGTAGTCCACTTATTCGGAATGCTATAATAAAATTATCGTCACTAATTAATAAAGCAGAATTACGTTAATATGTACTTACATCATAACGTTCTTGGAATGCTATCAATTTGACGGTAACAAGATTGGCGACGGAATTTTAGATACATGTATATCCATACTTCCTAACTTCATAACTAATATTATAAATGCGAATGTAAGTTTGTTTGTTTGTTACCTTTTCACGCCTAAACCATAGAACCGATCAGCCTGAAATTTTGCATATACGTTGTCAGGTCTACAGAAACGGTCACAGGGTACCTTTCATCCCGAAAAAAAGTATTGTTCTCGAGGAAAACAACAATAATGTTCTTATGATAATAGATGGCACCACGTGTCTTTCGAATCATGGTTGAATTATGTTATTACAGAAACTTTAGTAGAGTGTTAAGAGTTTTTTTTTTAAGTACTAATACATTTTGTGAGTCTAGAGTACCAGGGGTGCATTTGGCCATGGGAAAATCCATGCTTTTCCCATGGCCAGCTATATGTAGCATGTTAGCGTGTGTCCAATGCCCAGAATTTATATGTATTAGCGCCAAATAGAAGGACATACAACATTGTGTATAGGAGCGTCGTAGAATAATGTTCCGTTCTGAGCCCATGATTGCAACGGCCACACAACAAGCAGAGTACAACGCAAATTGTTTGTCAAATTCTAAATTAACGCGAACGAAGCCGCGGGCAAAAGCTAGTTATATTATAAATTCAAAAGTAAATCTGTCTGTACGTTACCTTTTCACGCTTAAACCATTGAACGGATTCCGATAAAATTTGGCAAGGAGATAGATGGCATCCTAGGGAAGGACATAGGCTACTTTTTGTCCCGCTAGCGTGTTCCCGTGAGATAATTTCCGAAATCCACGCGGGCTATGCCGCGGGCAGAATCTAGTGGATAATAATTAGAGGTCGGATATTCGGATGCATATTTACCTAAAGTTAATTTTTAGCTATGCAAGTATGGAAGCGGTTTCATAAACTATATTTTTTTGTAAAAAAATCAGATGCATAATTATTTAAAACTAGCTGCTGCCCGCGGCTTCGCCCGCCTAGAAGTCGGAAACTATCTTACAGGAATGTGCTACCGGCATAAAAAGTAGCCTATGTTACTCCTTATAACATCAGCTATCTGCCAGTCCCGTCAAAACCCGTCCAGCCGTTTCGGAGATTAGCCGGAATAAACAGATAGACAGACAAAAATTGTAAAAAATGTTATTTTGGTATATGTACCGTGTATACATCCATATGCATTTAAACGAACAACGAAAAACGGTTATTTTAATATTACAAACAGACACTCCAATTTAGATTATCTGTATAGATGTATGGATACATTTTAACCCCCGATGCAAATTATGTGTATGTAGGGTCTAAGAGGAGGGGTGGTGTGTGTTAGATAAAACAAAAACAAAAATCATAAATTAAAATAATTCTTTTTATAAATTTAATAAATACTTAAACTGTCCTGATTGGGCGTAAATATTACCTCGGCTAGAACAACTTTAATCACTCCCTTTCGATCGCTATGATTTGATCCGGTCTGGGCACTGAAATGTGACGTTAGCAAGATTTTTTCGATACAAAAGCGCAATCCTTATTAGCCAACATCTCAACTTTAGGTGAATATGCATCCGAATATCCGATCTCTGATAATAATATAGATGTCTGTGCGCAAATTGACTGCCTCTTTGGTCTAGTGGTCGCAAGTGCTACAGCTGAGCATGGGGTCCTTTTTTTTTCTTTTTTGGGTGGGAAATCATCAAATGACCTCTCCCGCTCTGGGCGGAGCGGAAGGGCGTGACGCGTCAGACTCTTACTGACTAAAACCCACCCGTGTTCCTTCAGTTGCCTGTGCGCCAGGGCCACGGTAACTCTTTCGAACAACCCGCGGCCCCGGCAGGCATCGGCCCTATCGGACCCCGCCAATTATGGTGACATCTCTTTGACGCGCGCGTGGAACACAACGCACCATCGACCCGGGCCTGGTCCTTACCGGACGGCGAGCTGCCCATTGCTCGTCGGAGCATGGGGTCCTGGATTTGATTTCCAAGTCGGACAAAGTGTTATTGGGTTTTACCACCAGGTACAGTATGCCTCGACTCGCCTCATGGTCCGAGCCGCCATTAAGTTTGAAGCGTACTATATTTCTCAGAGAAGTCTGGCCCCCTATTACATGGGACTTAAACATTACAGGCGAAACGGGGGGGATTCGGGTTTTACATAACAGGCATAATGTTTTATTATGTGATGTTATGTACAATGTGCCTGGAATAGTATCAATTCGATGGCAACACGATTGGCAACGGAATATTAAATGGCTGAGCGCAAATTGTTTCAATTCAAACACTAATTACATGAATATTATTATGCAAACGTTAATTGGGGTCTAGCGGCAACCACGTTCAGTTGCACAGAGCCGCTATCTAGATGTGTGTCAAGCTAAATTAGTTAGTTACTAGGTGTGCAGGTAGTCAGGTATCTACTTAATATACCGTCAAACGGGGTGAATTGGAAGGCAGGGGTGAATCGAGACGAATCTTTAAAAGGGATTTTAACATTGAAATAATCCTTGTTTGTTGCTAAAAAGGACTCTAATGTGTTTACTGTATTATAATTAAAGATTAAGTGCACTTGTTGGCAACAAACTATATTATTTCAATGTTAAAATCCTTTTTAAAGTTTCGTCTCGATTCACCCCTGCATCCCTATTGACCCCGTTGGACGGTACTCTTAATTAATTCTTAAAATGTAGTACTTTAGTTTAGGAAGTAGAACTATAAAAATTCTTATAAATTAAAGTTACTTTTTTGTGTAGATCTGTCTGTGTATCCGCGTTATTCTTCTAAACTACACAATAGATTTTGATGCGGTTTTCACCATAACTTAGAAGATTTATTCCATAAATATTAAACGTACATATACTTAACAAAGAAACTTCGATGTTTTGTCAAGTCGTAAAGACGGAGCGAAGCAGGGGCGGTCGCTAGTTTCAAATATCTTAAAGGAAAGAAGGAAATCTCACAGCAACAACAGGAACTTTATCAGAATTTGAAAGTGATTGTAGATAGGACTTCAGTTCAGGAAGTAGGTATATGAAAATGCTTTTATTATTAAAAATTCTAATGAAAGGAAAGGCAGAAAATACAGTCTCTTCGAAATCTGAAAATTTCCTTTTGACGCTGTATTTTCTTCCATTCTCATACACTTAAAATAAGTTCATTGTTTAAATTCTTGTAATTTTCTAAAGTCAATTGCACGGAATTACGATGCGAAGTCAATTAGACAATTTAAACAATTCTTAAGGTAATGCAAAAAATATTTTCCTTTAAAAAGGATAATTTGAAGTATACTCATTTGTCAGTTATTATTACTGTATTACTGTATAATCTGTGGGGAGATGCCGAATGTACACTCCTACCCATGGACCTAATATTAGGTCCATGCTCCTACCAACTTATATGTGAAATGGCGAAAATTGGAACTACGGCCGTCATGTTGAAATGTCATTCGATTGTCAGTGTCTACTACATTCGGGTTCTCTGGTTGTTTTGTCGTGATATTGCTGAATTTATAAAATTAAATATGCCGAAAGCTATTAAAAGTGATGCTCGAAACATTATTCTAAAGGTTAAAAAATTTTTTGAAGAAGAAGCTCCAGCGGGGTCTCCGATTATTCCATTTAATCAAATATACAAACGAATTTCGGCAGCGACAGGTTAGTGTTGTCAACTTTCTTGTTATAAATTACCCGGTACTTAACTAATTATTTAGGTAAGTCCACGAAATAATTGTTTCTATTCTTGCCGCAGGTTAGCCTAACGGTAACGTACATCTATTAGGTAACCTGCTAAGTGAGTGAGCCAACTAACCTGCCAGATTTCAAATTTCTACTAACATTTATTTTATTATCTTATATCTCAGGTGTGAGTCTAGGACTTATTTCAAAAATAGTTAAGGAAGGGCACGCAGCAGAAGAAACTGGTACAAAATTCAGACACCAGGCAAGGAGACAAAACGAAAAAGTGGATCTGTGCATGTTGATGATTTTGACATGGGAGTTATACGGAGGAAAGTACATGAATTTTATTCTGCTAAAAAAGAGGTCCCTGCTGCTACAAAGCTTCTAGAGGTCTTAAAGACAGATACATTCTAAATTACACAGGACAGCGAGAGAGTCTGCGAAAGCTGCTTCACAAGGTGGGATTTCGTTTTAAAAAATCTCAATCCAATCGGAAGGTTCTTATGGAGCGTAATGAAATATCAGCTTGGAGAGCTAAGCACTTGCATGCAGTGGATAAAAGTAATAAATCGTCCCAGCCCCGGCCCATAATTTATTTAGATGAGACCTATATTCACTCTTCGCATACATCGGGTAAATGTTGGCAAGGAGAGGGTGAAGACGGAGTATTGGAGCCTGTATCGAAAGGGCAAAGATATATTATTGTTCATGCGGGAGGAGATACTGGATTTGATATAAATGCACTACTTGTGTTTAAATCAAACACAAAAAGTGGTGATTATCATGACGAGATGAATAGTACCAACTTTAAAAAGTGGGTTATTGAAAAACTTGTGCCTAATTTACGAGAGCCATCCATAATAGTGATAGATAATGCTCCTTATCACCGTATTTGTGTGAATAAAGTCCCAAATAAGAATTCCTTAAAAAAAATATGCAATTATGGTTGACCCAAAATAAAATTGACTACGGAGAGAATTTGACTAAACCTCAGGTTTTAGAAATAATTAAGAGAAACAAGCCTGAACCTGTAATATAATATGAGATTGAAAAAAATTTAGAAGACAATAGACACAAATGCTTATATTTACCACCTTATCACTGTGATCTCAATCTCATTGAACTCATATGGAGCACAATGAAAAGAAAAGTTGCTGATGTAAATATTGAGCACAAAAATGCTGAAATTCCCCGCCTAGTTAGAGAAGTTTTTGACGCTATTACAGTTCATGAGTGGACACAGCATTGTAAACAAGTTCGCAGGTTAGAAGGAGAATACTTAAAACATGATTTGTATTTAGATAAACCTTTTATTATAGAACTGGTAAGTGACACTGAAACCGAAAGCGATAGTGGTAATGATGATAGTGGTACAGAAATAAGCGGAGTATGGCCTCACAACTAGGATGAAGTTGTGTATGCAGGTTCATCTAAAGATCACAATAACTGTAAACCTGGTTTTCAATAAATTATTGAAAAGCAATTTGTTTTTTTTTTATTACACTACACTACCTCTAGGTACCACTGCTAATTATAATTAGTCAAATCTGGTGTTAGGGGTTAGGTACGGTCATAACTAAATGCTAGACATCCAGGTACCTCTCGCAGGGTAGTGTACTGTGGTGTAGCTACGTGTATTTAATAATAATTAGGGGATCGTAGAGGTAAAGCAATACACGCAGTACTCCTTAGAACGTAAATATATTTTATCAAGGAATTGTACACTGGCAGGCCCTAGCTCTGCCTGTCTACCTATTAAACAATCTACCATCACTTTTCCTATAAATCTTATTTTAAACTCGCTTGACTGTTCGAGGCAAACCAACGATAATATATGTCCAGCCAGTCAACATAAGGTTGACACATGCAGACAACCTCTACATGAGCTACGCCCACCCTTAAATAAAAGGATCGACGCAGTCGTGTTTTCAAACAAGACTTTTATTTACCACCTCGAACAATCAGACTCTTCCTGCCTATACCTATAAGAATAATTACCTAACGCCAGAAATATATTATACAATGTGAAGTCCAACTCTTACAAGAGAAGGCTTAAGGACAGGACGAACGATTTGCGTATCTGACTAAGATATGTGTCAGGTAAGAAAAACATTACTATATGTTACCACATACATGAATAAATTAACATTCGCCATGCTTAAACCTCGTCGCGCCAAAACTGGCAAAAAGATGCGACGTGGCTTCCTAAAAACAAATAAATTGAAGTGACAAATTCACAACAACCCTGAAGGAGTTTAATGAAAAGAATGAAACTTAACATCGTAAACTTCGACCCCATCGGACGGTATGAGTCGGAGGGAGAAAAGGCTAAGAAGTCGGAGCTCATCAACAAACCTTTTTCAAGCACATACTCCAGAGGAAAAATCTCAAAAGCCTAATCGATCTCACCATTTCAAACTTCATTAACCATCAGCCAGTGCTGATTAAACTGTGGGTTCTCAACAACATTAAGTTTAACCATTGATGTTGACTCAACATCCTTTGCAAGAGCTACGCTCCTTTAGCAAAGTTGGTTACAACTCAGAGAGTATTCAATCCAAATTCGAACTGATGGTGTCAACACAACACCCTTTGCAAGAGCTATGCCCCGTAAGCAAAGTTGGTTCGAGCTTAGACTGAGTATCACCCTCCCCTCTAAAAGAACCACAGTTTCCAAAAAAATAAAAAATATCTCTTGACTCGCATAACTATGATCTGGAGTATGGCTATGCTATCACAGCCTAGTGAAATCCAACTATTATTGAAGACGAAGATGCCTTCTCCCTCAGACTTCTTGGTGTGGCGAGGTGTGACACCTCACACGCACCCAGCTGCGTCCAAAGATTGCTCCCCATATATGAAAAACATAAATGAAAAGGCATTAATACATTGTATCATATTATCCAAACTAAAATAATGAATTAATCTAAATGATGTTTACATCTAATTGACATCTATATGACAATAAATGACAATACAAAAAGACAATAAATTATAATAAACTGACATGAAAAGGTTTTAATCTACATACATATACAATATCCCTGAACCTCCTATTATTTAATTTTTTAAACTTATACTTTAAAAAGGAAAAAGTCTTTATAAAATAATTATTCATTTCTGTAGACTTTCTTTTAAATTTGTTCACTTTTGGAAAGAAGTCTTTTATTCTAGTTTTTCTAACATATGAGACCTTTTTCTTTACTAGAACTTTTCTTATTGTATTGTTAACAATACGCTGATGATATGATGGGATATTACGAAATCTTCTTTTGCTGTGGTAAGAATGAATTATAAAATGACCACCTACAGATTTGACTATCTTACGAGTCAATGTATTTTTGACCAGATCAACCACTATTTTTATTTTATTATCATTATTTCCGACAATATGTGACACCGCGTCATCCTCGACTATCTCATTGTCACCATCTAACTCTGAACTAAACTTTAATTTACAAATTTGGTCTGGAGTCACAGATAACTGCATATTCTCATTTACTGTGGTTAACAACGACATATTATCGATTTCCTTTATATTTGAAAGTAAAATAAAATTATCCTCGTTAGATTGATCAACACCGTCGTTATATTTGTGTGATTCTTCGACGTGATCAATATCTTCGTTTAATAAGGACACATTCTGCTGTTCTGAAACATGGCTATACAATTTAATATAAGGATTAGTCTGACCCGATTCATCAAATTCATCATCGTGTTCATTCTCGAACACTGCAACTGGTCGTTCCTCATCATTCGCAGGTCTGCACTCTTGGCAGCTGCGCTCGTCATCAACATCATGGTCATCACTGCCTGCTTGGCAGCTTTGCTCATCAAAAATTTGGTCATCCTGTTTTACGCTAGAAAATGTAATAGCATCATTATCTAAATTAAAACAACTTTCTTGCCTGTCTTCATTGGCCATATCATATGCAAATTCATCTTCTTGCACTCTATGCCCTATTTTAGAAATGCATCTGCATGGGAACTCAGCTTTAAGCTGGTCACAGATCGCTACAAAACTCATACCTTCCCGGTATATAAATTTGTGAAAAGCTAGGGCAGCACCCTGAAAATATGCGCTCACTATTAGCGGCCAATCGCTTTCTCTCCATCCGTAACTGGTAGCAAAATCCTCGAAAGCGTCTAAAAAAATTTCAATACAATCGTGGCTTGAGCCCGTGAAAAAGTCTTGAGCCATCTCGCTTTTTTAAATCATAAAATTGATAAAACCACTTAGCTTTAAATTCCGGCGACTTCACTTTTGTTTCACCTTTTTATATTATATAAACTTCGCACAATATTAAGCTTTGTGCACGCAACACGAGAAACGAACTTGTGCAATATTTATTATGGCTCTGCACACGCCTTAAAAACAATGGGAGCTTACGTAGTTTTGCGCTTCGGCGCCTCCACCAATTGAGGTGTAGCTACGTGTATTTAATAATAATTAGGGGATCGTAGAGGTAAAGCAATACACGCAGTACTCCTTAGAACGTAAATATATTTTATCAAGGAATTGTACACTGGCAGGCCCTAGCTCTGCCTGTCTACCTATTAAACAATCTACCATCACTTTTCCTATAAATCTTATTTTAAACTCGCTTGACTGTTCGAGGCAAACCAACGATAATATATGTCCAGCCAGTCAACATAAGGTTGACACATGCAGACAACCTCTACAGTACCTACTTAACTTCGCATTAAATGAAAGTTGTATCCCCCCGTGGAACATTTTATCTGCTGAATTTCCACTTCATTGGATTACTTTTTAGATAATGCCATTGTTTATTGCTGAGAGACTAAACTGTTAGCGTACCTACGTAACTGTAAATTATGAAATTCTTTTTATTTATTTTATTATTTTTATATAGGTATCATTGTTTTTAATTTGTAAAAACTGTAATTCTTATTAAACGATTATGTCTAATGTGAAATTTCCTTCCTGAAAACTTACTCAATTTTAGGCACCTTATATTAATTAGCAACACGGAATCGACGGTGCCGTCCTGTTTTAGTTCACAGATAAGTTGGTAGGACTGTATGCACTTGAGACTTAAGCCGTCCATGAACCCCCCTGCCCTCATCCTATAGTCAATGGCCTAGCTTCTATGTTGCGCCGCATGCCCTGTCACCTGTGGACTTGATGATCTTATGACTGCGTCAGTGAGTGCAATTCGCGTACCTGTATTTTGGGTCAAATATTTTTGAAGTTGTTTTTGCCATCGATACGCCAAGAAGACGACTGTATAATCTACATATGAGAATGTTTGACGATTTATACAGAAACGCTTTGCATAGAAAACAATCGCGCCTTAATCCTATCGAGCGTTCAGTAGCGTGTCCGGTGACTGCACGATAATGCCGATGGATGTCATGACGGTACCTATTAGTTCGCTCGGACCCTGCATAAAATAATCTTCGAATAGTAGATTATTCACTAAGGGAATAAAGAACTGTTATATGTTACGGGCGCTGGATTCAAGCTCAACTAAGGCGGAGACACCTTTATTCCCGAGGGGAATACTCTACTTTTCACACATGCGAGATAATACAAAGTAATTTGATTTTTACTTGAGCTTCCAAATTCAAATCACATTATTGACTAGCAGGTTATAATGAAATTCAGTACAATATTATTATACTCGGCTTGACCCCAGGGATTATACGTGTCCTAATGAAGTCATTACCGCAAACCTAAAGCTTACCGCTTACCTAAAGTAAGTACATTAGGTAAGGTTTGCATGACATATAATAAAATTATAACTTGACATTATCAAGCAGGTGGTGTAAAAACTCTATTATGAATTGTTATCATTGCCAGGTTGGCTAAGTTTTATTATGAATTTGCCAGATTATGCTTTTCGAGTAATATTTAGTTAAGTAGGCTCAAGTCTGCTGAGAAACGTGTTACTCTTGAAAAATTTGATGAGGTATGTCTGCTACTAACAACAGCGAAGTATTGGCTAAATTGCAAATTCTGTTTTACATTTTCCAGAACAGAAGATATACGTACTCGTAATGAAATTTCTAGGTAAAATACAGCTGAAATAACCGCAACGAAAGCGCCGACTATTTGGGCGGACACACGCTGCGTCGCTGCGAATGCCGCGATCCTAAAATTACTAAGGCCCATTTGCACCGCCAATCACTAAACACGTTTAGCGCTAAACGATTCTACAACATAATTCTGTTTCTGTCAAATGTTTGAAGATGACAGAGACAGAATGATGTTTAAACCTCGTTTAGTGTTAAACGTGTTTAGTGATTGGCGGTGCAAGTGATCCTTAGTCGTATGAATGGCGGTCGTTCGGCGTGATTCAGACAATAGCGTGTGCAGTTGGCACGCACGCGGCACAGTTATGGTGCCACGGTGTTGGCAGCGTCCACGGCGGCACGGGCACTGTGCCATGGACCCACAGTTCATCGGCACCGCACTAGCCCAGTTACTTTGCAGGAACGATCAGCAATTGATTAAACTTCAGAGACAAGATTTATTACGCATACTTACCTATTTATCTCTTGGTATGTGCATTTTAAATTGGACGTGTTAGTCATAGGTATGCTAAACGTTCCGGTGTAGATACAAACACAAATGGGTATCTACAATGTGAAAAACACACATGTGAAAGATGTAAGCAGTTAGATTGTTAATGATGGAGCCAGACTAAGTAGGTAGGTACATATAAGATTTAACGATGAGCTGGACAAAATTGATATCAAACTAAAATTGTCCATCCAGACTTCGAATTACGAGAACACAGGAATGCAGATACTTCGACAAGAATATAACAAAATAACAACGATAATTTTATGAAAGGGTGTTAAAATTCACAGACGAGATACCAGACGTGTGCAGTGCTATAAAACCCGTCATAGATTGCACTTTATTGCATTGCATTGCTCAATGCGCATGCCTCATTGAGAATTCGTAATCCAATATGGCAGGTGTTGTAACCTATGCAGTAACATAGATTTGTCGTGTGTTGAGTGCCAACACCGAGTAATAACTCGGTGTTGGCTGAATTATTGAATAGTCCAACAACAAACAATTATTAAATTAATTATTAATTATTGAATTATTGAATAGTGACAAGGACTATTTAATAATTCACGATAGGTAAGCGGAGACCAACTAAAGATTTTTTTCGAGAAAATATGGGTACGTTTAGGGTAAAAGGAGTTATAATATATATTTAGACGCAAACCGTGACCACACTTTTTAAAGTCTCCTAAAATCCGGAGTGAAGATGCACGTTTCGAATGAGAAGATTTTGAAATGTTTAGTCACCATACGAGTAATTTAATATTGAGCTGCAAATAATATTAGTTTCAAGTAGTCAATTACTTGTCCATTAAAGACTGTAACTAATGAAGCAAAGCGCTAAGTCGAGCAGCATAAATTGTTATAAAAGCGATAATTATTATATTTCCTAATTGAGTTTTAAAGTTTGTAAATATTATTTCTGTAACTTTTAAACAAATATTTTCTTATTACTGGAAACGAAAAATAAATATTTGTCATAAAAAGGTTCTCTTCTATTAAATTGCCACCCCGTATCGAAAGTGCCGCCAGCAAGTTAAATGATGGCTATTATTTACAAAGGAAAGCTTCTAACGATACTTTAGAATTCTTTTTTAAATTACTACGATTGTGGAGGTTTACGCAAGGAGCAAGGAAAAAATATAAATTTGGCGCAGCACCAATCGATACCTACAACTTGAAATTAATTTCGAATAGTTTCTTGGCTGAATCCAAGTTTTTTGGGTTTATAGAATGATTGTAAGAATTCTTTACGTTAAAATATGCAGCATAATATGTCTTCGGGTCATGAGTACTATGACGTATAACAAAAAATTAGCTTTGTAGATATAAAGCTATTGAACTGTATGCAACTTCTGCATGCGTAGCTGGCCGCTATAGAAACAGAAGAAACGGAAGACAAAATGACAGATTGTAGAAAGAATTCTACGGCGTGATGTCAAAATTCAAAAAAAGAATGACTTTTCTTTTGTTTTGCGGTTTTGTTCGTCTTCTCTTCGTAAAGTAAAGATAAAAGTGGTCATTCTACGCATGCTGGATTACAAGTATCCAAAATAACCAAATACAAACATTTTCAGGAATTACGATCATGCGGTCGCGGCTAAGATTTTATTTTACACACGATTTTGTTTTCGAAAATTTTCAGGCGTTCTAAGTATTTATTTATTTATTGACTATGGATGACTTACAACTAAAACAAACAGAATAAAAATAGTATGTGAGACTGACAGCCAATTAAAAGTCATCACTTCTAAAAACAGATTGCAATTAAAGATATAGGTATTCGTCGGTTGTTATTGCATGTCCATGAAATTGAGGTTAAGGTTATTGAACAGTGTCGGCTTCAGAAATTAGGTTTCAGTAACATCAGTATTTCATTTCATTGCCCCGTTCACACGGCGATAATCAGTACCTACTATATTTTTAACCGACTTCACAAAAAGGAGGAGGTTCTCAATTCGTCTGTATGTTTTTTTTTTTTTTTTTGTTTAAGCTCAAAACTTTTTTCTGGGTAAATCGATTTAGATGATTCTTTTTTTATTTGATAGCTGGTGCTTCACATGTGGTCCCATTTGAATTTGATTAAGGTCTGACCAGCAGTTTTTGAGTTATCCTTAATACTGCATGTTTGTTCCACTTAGTTTATATGGATGATGTGTTAATAATTTCCTGTCACTGTTATTTACAGACCAAGTAGTGGTATACGAATTTGTGTGGGGTAGGTACCGCAACTAAAAAGTGAAAAATAAAAACTTTTTTACAAAAAATCAACCGACTTCCAAAAAAAAAAACACTAAAAGACGTGAAAAATAACTTTAATTTCGGAAGTCGGTGGCCAAAAACGAAAATACAAAACCAAAGACACCGACTTACGAAATTAAAGTTATTTTTCACGTCTTTTAGTGTTTTTTTTGGAAGTCGGTTGTTTTTTTGTAAAAAAGTTTTTACAGTATACTTTTGGGTTTACAATATGGCAGTTTCATACTGTATTTGCTTTTAAGGGCTTGTATAGTTCAGCTGAATTTCATATTTCGCCCCCGCTTCCCCGCGCCTTGTATCTTTCTATCCACTTCGTGCTCTTTGTATGCAGCATATATTCTAGACTTTGGACAGTATTGCCTTAAATTGGTATGACATCTTGGCAAGCAGAAAAGCCTCCTATTAGATCTTCTTGGCACATGGAATAACACCCTACTGAGCAAATTGGGACAGTTCAGAGAACCCGTTACTAAATTCTTAAGGAAAACCAAATCTAGCATATTCCTGCGTTTCTTCAGCGACACCATCTTAAAAAATGTTTCGAATCATCATCACTACGTAAATAATGACCTAGCCGTTACTCTACTCCACTATCCTTGAAATGATAACATAACACACACATAACATAACATCACGCCTGTATTCCCCGAAGGGTTAGGCAGAAGTGTACGTGTAGTAGGTACTTGAAATGATATCATCCTTAATACTAATCCAATTCGAAAGTAATACTAAAGGAGTGCGTCTGAATATCAATAATTTACACAAAGTGAGGCGTTATGCGAATTTTCAGACGAAATACTACATATTGAAATCTGAAATAAGCATTTTGGGTTTTCTGCCCGTTGAGACTGAGATAGGTATTCGTATACCAGTGTCAATGTAATGTGCCCTCTAAAGACACTATACAGTATGACTGGGCGAAAACGAGAGACATTTTATTTTAAATAAGAAATAAAAGAAAACCCTGATTACATCATTCTAATAAGACTCTAAAGTGATGTGGGTGTGGGCCATCCTTGCGCGGGGGCACTGCACCAATCACCTTTGACAAGGTATGGCAGTATGTTACGTTTTCCTTTCATACTTCAAACTAGACTTAGGACTTGCATAAATGTGAGTATCCACAAAAAATATGTACATAGTTAGATATCTACTAACTTATGGATAATTTAATGGCGGCCGTTGGTGGTTATTCCAACTAGCCCACCTCGGGATCCAGAAGTTGACTATATCTCCTGGTCTGTTAAGATCATCTGTGTAAGATCTGGGTGCCTGAGGGTTTCTGTCCTAATCTGGGTGACGCCTGTGCATTCAAAGTATACATGCGCAACGGTTTCCTCGGCAACCCTGCATAGAGGTCTTTCCGTTAAGCCTATTGTGTGGAGGTGTTTGTTTAGCGAGCAGTGTCCCGTGATGGTCCCCGTCACCAGGCGCAGGCCATTCCTGTCCAGGTGTAATAAAAGTCTGGTGTAAGCCTGGCATCTAAGGATGGCATAGTTTCCCTGGACTGCATGCAGCCCGGTGTCGAGGTTTGTGTGTGGGTGAAATGCTGTAGCCACCTGCGTAGCTGGTTGAAGGGGATGGGCTCGACAGGTTCAGGTCCACCGCCTGACGCACTTGATGCTTTTCTAGACAGTCCGCCAGCTGCGTCCTTACCTAGTGATCCGCTGTGTCTTTTTATCCATTGCAGTGTCACTGTGTTGCAGGGTAGATACCGTTACTCGTTCTAGTGCATTGTGACATTCCAGTGTTTGACTCGAGGTAATATATTTTTTCCCTAAGGATTGGAGAACTGGGAGAACAGAGTATACGTATATGGGTGTCCGTAACTCTCCTGGCTTCTATGGCGTACACCGCTTGTATAATGCCCACACACTAAAATATTATTATTATTATTACACTCCACCCTTAATTTGCAGCATGCTTCGGTTAGGAATTCTGATAGTTTCGTCACGCTGTATTCCAATTGTGCAGGGTCTCCTAAGGTTACTTGTGATAGGTGCCTAGCTAGTAGGGAGGCTAGGAGGCGTTTATAAGCGGGCACATTGGTGTGAACCGAATCCTACTACCTCCTACTACCTCCTACTATGGTCTGAGCAAATAGTCTCGTCCGATAGGTGCCAGTTTGTGATGAGGTTTGTCGCGTTTCCTGTAGCAAGAGGTTAGGTCTATCTTTAGATCTACTTTTCAATATTTGTAAATATTTGAGCACCATGTATCTATCACATTATTATTTTCCTGTCATTGCTTTATATTTAATTCTTTTTACCTATTATGGTATAGTAATTTTATTCTAGGTGCATCGTCTTCACGTATAATTATGTGATTAATGTATACCTACAAATAACCTGTAAAACTATTTAAAAGAGTAACGGTGGAGTTTCTTGCCCATTCTTCTCCATACGAAACTACCTTTTGGAAGGGGCAATTAGAATCAATTCTTTTTTTTTGTAAATTTTGACGTTCAAAAGTGCCTGTCATGTGCCTATATGAAATAAATGATTTGACTTTGACTTTGACTTAGGTCTATGATCCCTTGTCCTCGGACTGTGACCCAATTGGGTTCAGAGAAGAGTGGAACGATTACTTATTTGGAACGAGAATCGAATACTTAGATACGTTTCTTCAATAAATCAGTTAGCCTGTATTTTGAGTGCGCGTTAGTTACTGCGGTGTATTCGAGACGGGATGGTACCTACTACATTACATACGATTCGTCGGTGACTCAACTTTTTATGGCTTCTGCAGGTACAATTTATACACCAGGGTATAGGTACCCTGATGTATAAATTGTGGTAGTAAACAAACCACTAAAGCTATATTCTAACAGGCGTGCCTGATTGAATGGTTTGGTAGAATTTGCTGCAGTCATTTATTGGATGAACATTGGGGCATTTGGATTATGGAGCATTAAAGTCTGACAGTCGGTTTTCCTTTCTGAATGTGGGAATCACTGTTTTTATTGAGTGATTATTCCAAGCAGTTTAAAAAAGGAAGTTTTGACGGGACATTGTAGGATTAGTATCATCAGGCAGGGTATCATAGAGGGATTATTAAAGCTGGTGTCGGTGCTAAAGACTAGGGCAGCCATCTCATGTTTACATAATTATGAGATGGCTGTTACCGTCTTCATTATTTGTAGTAATGAATGACACCAATCCTAAAAGAAATTCTACGAAATTAATCCGAAAGGTATTTAGGTTTATTATTTGATTTCAAAGACGCTTGAATACATCGTAAAACCCAAAGAAATAAAACATGAAACTGGAATAAATTATATTCTTTGGCAGAAACAATACCTTCTACGACATTTTTGTAATGAATGAAAGTTAATGCAAGAGAAGATGCAAGAATGCAAGATATCGATACCCATAACGTCTGCGGAGTTTCTCTAGCTAATTTAATTTGAACCTGTATAAAATGTCTGAATATAAAAACCTATTAACCTAACCTACATTCTTCCAGTATGGTAGAGGAAACCGTTTTTGTACAATATTGTTTATTACAAAGGAAATAAATACCCTTTGACTCGTTTCTTCGTAAATGTATGTTATTATCTTCCAGACTAGATTACCTCCTGTTGGGGCGGTTTCCTTTCTTTTTAATATAGACTTAAAATGACATACTAAGTACTTCGGCTTTATGAAAGTATCTTATTGACATTCTTTTATAAAGATCAGAATGATAATAAATGATGTAGGTACCTAACTAGACAAGGTACGAGTAGTACATATTATTTTGTAGTTATTTCCAAAACTTCAACTCCCTACGGTGCAAGTTCCCTGCGATCGATCTGGTCTCCACAGAGAGAAAACATTTAAAAATGTGTCCGATTGTTGAAACTCTACCCAAATCTCTTCAAAGTCAAATCAAATGAAATCAAAATATTTATTTCACCTAAACCTACATGGGCACTTATGAAACGTCAGAAGCTAGGTGCAAAGTGAGAGTGAACAGGCTTCTTCTGCGTAAGCTCACTCTATCGTCAACTTTGTCTCTGTCATGTCTGACCTAGACCAGTCTCAAGAGCAAACCCATCTCAAAATAATAAATACTAATAATAAACTCTAGTAGGCTATTTGGGCTCTGGTCGTCATGTATACATAATGTTAATATGAATGTTGTTGTTATATGTTATGTTGTTGATGTTATGTTGTTTTTGTTGATATGATGTTGTTGTTGTGTTGTTGTTGTTGATATGTCGTTGTTGTTGTTACTTAGAAGACGACCAGAACGTAATGGATGTGATTTTTCCCATTATTTAGGGAATTTATCCTGGAAGGTTTATATGTATAATACATTCATATTACGTAAACTTACATAATACAATAAACAAATCGTCAAGTCGTAGGAACTGTGGGAAGCAGGCGCGGGTCACTAGTAAAAAATAAAACTTGAGATTTTTTAAACCGTTTCCTTTGAATATCATTAAAGAAGACCCAAAATGACGAAGGGTGACATTAACATTGGTGGTTCCAACAGACCAGCTATCAAATGATTCCTTAGAGATAATTAGGTTTCGGGCATCACCGCAATTACACTTTTCTCAGGGTATTTTGTTTTTCCGTGGTGATTAGGTTATGTACCTTTGTCAATTATTATACCTAACCGCCTTTACCTAATTGAAGCGGTTTCTTAGCAAGCTCACCTACGTTCAACATTGGGGTTTTATGGGCTGATATTTACAAAATTATATTACAGCTAATAAACACTAACAATAGGAATAGTTTTCATTTTGACAATTCAACAACATTCATTGCGTTATTTACGTTGCTGAGCAGACAATTTTTTCGAACATAGGAAGCAAGGGTTAGCAATAAGCTTCAAAATGATTCAGATTGTGATAAATAATGTGTTACACAATTAGGGTGCAGGTCAATCAGTTCCTCCCTGGACGGACTTTTGTAACTCTTGACCATCAAAAGGTGCCGATTCTCAGGTCAGATTTTGAATCAATGCAACCTAGTAGGTTACGTTCTCAGTGCACATCACGCGAATAACAATTCTTAATAAATGTTTCTGAAATATGTCAAAGACATACACACACACACACACACACACATGAGACACACACACATACACACGTCACATGACATGTGATGTTTTGTGTGTTGTGCGTGTATGTATGTCGTGTATGTGTATGATCTATCGGTTTTTATCCCTATCTAGCTGATACAGTTAAATAGTTAAAAGTTCGTCGTTCCCCAGGCCTGGCTGCTAGTAATGGAAAACTTTGGAGCGTTTGTTTAACGGCGTGTCGTTGGTACACGTCATTGACTTTAACGACGTACCCCGACAGTTCATTACAGCATTACGCGTACGTTATGTCAACTTTACTGGTAGATTTTAATTGTAATCACAAACAAAGCTTCGTGATTTTATTTTATTATGCATACTCCCACTCGTTCAGTATACAGCTTTCTATTTTATTCGAAGTTTCATTAATATTCCTACAAAGTGAAGTATGGGTGGAGTAAATGTTCATGATAGATTGAGGAATGATGTGATAAGACAACGTTGCAGTTTAAAATAAGATGTAGTAGAACGCCCTAGAAGGACGTATATAAGTATATATACAGGGTGAATTTTTGAGATGGGGCAGCAAGGGCAGCTAACTTAACCGTTGTAGCTACAGGAAAACAGTCTTAGGAGACTTTCCTTTTAAAAAATTAACTTAACTTTTTGAAAAATTTTGAATAGCACACAGATTTTGGAAAAAAATTACAGTCAGCAGGAAAATGGGCAATTTACACAAAAACTTTTTTTTATGCCAGTCGATCATGTTTTATATAAGGATCAAAAACCTCTATTAGACCAACTGAGGTTTGAGTATTAGAAAAGTCAGAAATCGCAAAAAAACTTTTCCCATACATTTCGTAGGAAATGAGACTACAACTTATTTTTTTCAAAATCTGTGAATGCTATTCAAAATTTCTGAAAAAGTTAAGGAAAGTCTCCTAAGACCGTTTTCCTGTAGCTACAACGGTTAAGGTAGCTGCCCTTGCTGCCCCATCTCAAAAATCCACCCGGTATATATTAGGTCTTTACCTATGAAATTGCCGTTCTGCAGTACTGGCCATTTCAAATCAAAATAATTTTTGTTTGGCTAAGAATTCTAATTTCAAATTAATTTTATTTTAAAAACATGGATTTTTTTTTCTAAAAGTAGTCATTTCTTTATTGATTAGTGTTACATTTTCAGCGCATTTCAATCTTTTTCGTCATCATGGATACGTTAAAAATTCGAGTAATTATGGAATATGAGTACCGTCGTGGCAGCAACGCGGCACAAGCGGCACGCAACATCAACGACGTTTACGGAGCTAACACTACAAACCAACGCACCACCTGTTATTGGTTTGCTCGCTTCCGTTCTGGAAATTTCGACCTGAAAAATGAACCTCGCGGTCGTCCGAAGACTTTGGTCGACAATGACGAATTAAAGGCGATTGTGGAAGCTGATGATACACAATCTACGGCTGAATTAGCAGCAGCTTTCGACGTTAGCGTCAAAACAATATTGGTCCATTTGCGTCAAATTGGCAAGGTAAAAAAGCTTGACAAATGGGTGCCCCACGAACTCAATGATCGCCAGCGCGAAGTACGCGTCGAGACGTGCCTTGCACTGCTCAACAGACACACAAATGAAGGAATTTTGAACCGCATTGTTACCTGCGATGAAAAATGGATTCTGTTTGATAACCGTAAGCGCTCAGCAAGTTGGTTGGATCCTGGTTCAGCACCTAAACAATGCCCTAAACGAAAACTTACCCCTAGAAAAGTGATGGTCACTGTTTGGTGGTCTAGCGCCGGTGTGATTCATCACAGCTTCTTACCAAACGGGGTGAGCATTACTGCAGATGTGTACTGTGAAGAACTGAACACAATGATGGAGAAGCTGGCGCATCTCCAACCAGCATTGGTCAATCGCTCGTCTCCGCTGCTCCTGCACGACAACGCGCGACCTCATACTGCACAGCAGACGGTCTCCAAGTTGCAAGAACTGGGGTTGGAAGCTCTCCGTCATCCGCCCTACTCACCAGACCTTGCGCCTACAGACTACTACTTTTTCCAGAATTTGGATAACTTCTTGGCGGGAAAAAAATTTAATACCCGAGAGGCAGTACAAAATGCCTTTGAAGAATTTGTTGCCACCCGTCCAGCTGATTTCTTTAAGAAGGGCATCAATAAACTGCCACTGCGATGGCAAAGATGCATTGATTGCATGGGTGATTACTTCGATTAATACAAATAAAAAATTCATGAAAAAAATTCGTTTAAATTTTTTCATACAAAACGGCAATTTCATAGGTAAAGACCTATTATACTTTGATCTAATTGGTGTTGTTCTCAAAAAAGTCGGTGGTTGTTACTGACTTTCTGCTTGTACCTTTGGGAAATAGGCTTTAGTTACAGTGTCCATTGATATTTCTACGTATTTATATTACGGTACTTAGCTGAACATAATCAGCGGGGTAATTGCGTAACACATAGTAGGAATAGCTTTCTTTTTGGCAGTTCAACAACATTCAATGCGATATTTACATTGCTGTGCAGACAAATTTTTCCAACATATTATTATGAAGCAATGGATTAGCAATAGGCTTCAAAATGATTCAGATTGTGATAGATAGTAAATGATGATAGATAGTAAAGTAAAGGATGATGGCTTGGTGTCGTATACCAAGCCATCATCCTTCAGTAACTACGGATTTAGAGGGTTTCTAAGGGTTTCAGTATGCGTAACCTTTCTTGTCGCAGTTGCTAATATATAGTCGGCAAATATTCTAATTTCTATGCCATAAAATTTGATAATAAGTCTGCTAGGATTTTTTTTGTTAACAACAGATGCCGTTAGATAAAGTAAATTATATCCAACTATGTTTGGCTGTCATTGATACCTGTTTACAAGTATATGTTACAAGGTACATTATACATATTAATAGCACTCAATAGATCAAAGGCATTCCCTTGGTATAATAATTAATCAACTAAGTGCTCCCCGCGGATCGATGGTAGCAGTTAACAGTACTGAGAACATTTTTACGGTTATTTCGACCTACTGAGTGCTTTAATCTTACACCTCACACATTAAAATCGACTGAAAACAATCTCGCAAATTCTTCGTTTTTAGCGAAATACTTTTATAGTCAGCATGTGGTTAGCACAACCATAAAATTGAGATCTGGTAAGCTTCAGCTGCTGATATTTACGTGTTAGTGATTAATAGCATCATTGTTACGGTGTCTGGTGTATAAGGAACTATAGTTAGTATAGCTGTCGAGGTGATAGACTGCTTATAGGGATTTACTCGTTTTTTAACGAGCGGAGCGAGTAAAGCGTGGAATGATTATGCAGTGGCGTTAATCCCATCTGCAGTGTAGTCGTGCCCGCGTGTCGGTAATACGCGCACACGCAATCCGTGATTCCAGTCTTCTCGTACTATCGTAGTACTTGCTACGACATCTCTACGATCTTATAGTCCGTGTTTATGAGTGACAGGTGTGTTGCTATAGTACCTAACGCTTTTTATTTCGTGGACCATACCAAACACATTTCGCGCGCATTTTTAATAGATCGCGGTAAAAAAAAGTGTTTGTGTTTTTTTTCCTTTTTATTTGTGGACCATACCAAACACATTTCGCGCGCATTTTTAATAGATCGCGGTAAAAAAAAGTGTTTGTGTTTTTTTTCCTTTTTATTTGTGGACCATACCAAACACATTTCGCGCGCATTTTTAATAGATCGCGGTAAAAAAAAGTGTTTGTGTTTTTTTTAATAAGTCGTTGATTTGTGTTTTAGAACCGACGAAACAATGAATCTGAAGCTGAACAATGACATCAAAGGTTCAATCACGACGGAGAAATCATCAGAATCACTTGTTAAGGTAACGCACTTGAACAGTTGAAAGTGAAAAATAACTTGGTATTTTAACTAAAAGCTTTTAACAGGCAGGTATTTGTAACTGTATGTTGTGCTAATGTATGTAAAGTAGAAGTTTTAACTTCGACATAGTTGTTTTCGTTAAAGTTTAACTAAGCACTTGCTTTGGGACCGTAACAAAGTTCTGTCGTACATACTTGATACTTACTTGCACCTAACTACCATTGTTAACATTTCTTGGAGTTCATTCACATTGTAAAAGAAGATTAGCACATTGGAACATTACTTAGTAGCTTAATTTTTTTTTTTTAGTCTAACTTTTGTTTTGAATTTTGACGTCTAATCTAACATTATAGTAGAAAAAACATTTAAGTAGGTACCTAATTTATTAAATAAGTCCTTAGGCACCAATAGGTACCTACCGTTTTCGAAAAACATATTTCAATACTCAAAAATAGCTAAGTACTTAATTGTAATGTACTAAGCAGATCTGTTTGTAACATTCACACCTGTTTTATAAAATTGCTTATACAAATTGTTTCAAAGAAAGAGATATTTTCCCGTGCCATAGTTACCTGCAGGTAAGTTACCTAAAATCCCAATACCTGGTGATAGTTTTTCAATAAATAACAAATTATTTTGTCTCAAGTTTTCACCGATATCTTTCGGTAAAAGAAACAGAGGGAAGTGATTAGGAGTAAAATGTGGGTATCAGCTCAAGTTTGTAAGTACGTAGCCACTATCCTACATTTAATCTACTATTTACGAACTTATTGCTATTTTTGGGCGCAGTTCAAATTCCGGACTCTGATTGAGAATGATAAATTATTGCGGGTATTGTTAAATTTTTCTTACGTTTTTTGCAATTTGCAAGTCAGTGTAAGGTTGTATTTTGATTAAATTATGATTCGCGACCGTAACAAATATGGCTTTACAGAATTATAGTCATTAGAATCAGCAATACCACTCCTTAAGTTAGAACTGGCCTCAAACGTCATGCTTTCATGAAATAGTTATACAATAGGGTAATATGAACTTAGAGAGATGTATTGATGATATTTATGATTATAATTCTATAAATAAATATTTGATACGGCCGCAAACTATTTTAGATCAACATACAACCTGATACTGACCTGCAAATTGTTAAAAAAGTAAGAAAATCTGAATTTCGCGGCCTACACTGACGCTTTCGCCTTAAGGGGCTTACAAGAGCTAAAGCGCGGTCACTGTCAGATTGCATAGAAAAGAAAGAGACGCGCGATCACACAACGCTGGTAATTTATTGCAAAATATGAAGCAATTATGGATTTACAAAAAATCTATTCATTGGACTAAAAAATTAAAACACTAATAAGTTAGTATGTTGCTTGTAGAATAATCTGCCAAAAAATCTGAATGTTTGCATGTATATTAGTATGGTTTTTAATAGTTAAAAATTTTTTTTAGAGGTATCTTCGTGTTTTTTTTCTATCATATCAAGTTAATTGTATTATGTTTTCAACTCACTATCTAACTAGCATATATCCTGCAGAATATCATATGTTTTTCTGACTTTGGTTACTGCAGTGCATCATATATTTTTAGGCATTATAAATTTGCATTTAGGTCATGTAGTCCCCTTAAGTATCGAAATTAGGTCGGTAATTCCTTTGTCTTCAGTATACCTACTGAATACAAAATAATTATCGACCTTAAATCAAATATTTAAGTAATAACTTGTTTTACTCTCGAATTCCGTGGTTTAACGCTTCAATGCCACCCAGTTTTATTAAAATTATATTATTCCCTTGACGATGTTTCTGCGAGGCACATTTTCAAAGAGATTTTGAAAAGACGTAACAGTTGAATAATATTCTTTCTAAAAACTTCAATTCAAATGTTTTATCGTTAAACATCATCTAACTACTTAAAAGAGTTTACTTTTAATGACCTCGTAGGCAATGGTTTACTACATCAATAAACTATACACCTTTTTTATTACAACAAATTATATACATAAATGTCGTGAGTCACATTCATCATTTTGATTGCCTACGATTAATTTCACGCACGGTCCATGATACTTATCCTGAATAGTTTCAAGTTTTTTTCCGGTAATCTTATCGATGTTTTCGTAGGAAGCCGAAATTAGTCAAGTCCTAAAGCGCCCTTTTGAGAAATCTCGTTCACAATCATAAACTTTTCTTGTTAAAATTCGTTAGAAATTGTGTATGAGTTTGGGAGAAGAAATCCATGTTGCTGATAGATACAATTTCAATTTATGAAACATTGTTTATTTTATAACGAAAGCCTGCGTGAGCGTTGCATCCGTATTAAAACAAACTGCTCCATCGGAATATAATAAATAAGCATTTACCCACCTACATATCCCCAAAATTTCGGCACAAATCCATAAACTCTGCCAGATCAAGAAAAATGAACGAAGTAATAAATAGCCTTTGTAAATAATGCCTTGTCTTTATTTTCGCCATGATATAGCTGCTTGAGTGAGTCAAAAGCGAATCAGAGGTAACATAAATATGCCGGGAGAAAAATGAGGGTTTGTGGGGAACTCAGAAAAACGGCAACAGCGGGGTAGTGTTAGTTATATAGGGGGTGAATTTCCCGAGACCGTCTGTCCAAGTCCGCTGTGGCCGCGGGGGTACTTTTAAAACGATACAACAACGAATAATCTCCTTTGTGGCCACAATATTTACGACGGATTCTTCTTATTAAAACGTAGACTTTACAAGAGAGATCAGAATAATTTAAATTACTATAACTAGATGCATGGCCTCTATACACCATGCTGCCTATCGTCCAATCGACATGACGGTAGGGGAGACTGGGGCTGGTCGTGACAGGGGTAGGTAGTTACAGCAGCAACGGTGGCTAAACAGCGAACGCCATATTGACGTTAGAAAGCCATATAATCACGCCACCACCGGCTGGCATGCCGTGAGAGCCTGTGGCACCAGTACTTTTGTGAAAGAAGCCTGTGCATGCTGCCGTCAAAACCCCAGGTTAGTAAAGTTTTAGTTTTTTCGTAATATTGGTCTACAACCTCTTTTCTTTAAAACAGATATGTGTGTTGTTAAATTTTTGCCCTTATCCTTTCTTTTTGCTATGAAGTTATACCTATTTGCGTTTTTACTACTTAACCTTGAAAGATCAGTTAAGGCGTTGGGGCTGATAGTGACATTTGCTCGGGGCAGGTTGTGATTTGTCTCTACTTGCCCCATAGTGCTGCTTGCCAATGCATAATTTGTTGTTTTTTGTAGGATGAGGACGTACAATAGAAAACCGAGCTTGGAAAAATATCTAAAGAGACTTACGAAAAAGCAGCAGCTACTTTGAAGAAGGATAAAACTAAATAAAATCGTGGCATCGCAAAAGACTTTGGATTATGTCACAAAATGTCGCTAACAAAATATTTAAAGAAACGAAAATGAATTGCGAAAGTGATTGTTCAGAATATAGAGTGACTGAACCTTTTTTTTTTAGCTTTTAGGATCTGATTATTTTTTGTTCATGTCATGAGGCATAATGTATGTTTTGTTGATTCATACTAAGTTTTTGTTTAATAAAGAGCTTTATAATTTTCTTCTAGGTTGGAAGTTACCTGTATTTTGTTTTTATTTTTTTGTTGACGAAGCATAATATATTTTTTTGATTTATACTAAGTGTTTCTTTAATAAAGAAGTGTATAATTTTCATTTTCTTCTAGGTTGGAATTTACCAAAATTTTATTTTTATGAGGCATAAGATTAAAAAGTATGATTATATATTATGTTCAAAGCTAAAAGTTACTATGTTTTGGTTTTAATGAGGCAAAATACTGCTTTGTAGAAATTTTAGTTTGAAATCGTGGACATAATAACATGGATGGCACCTGCCATCTTATCTCTTCACCACCCTTGGCTGACTGGTAGAGAATGCCTAAGGCATTAAGTCCGCCTTTGTATAATATTGTGTGCGAGAAGTTTTAATAAATAAATAATAAATAATAATAATAATTTATTTTTAATAAAATTAAGATAAGAAACTTTCATTGTTCTTAATAAAAAGTCTTATATTAAGTTTGGTTTTTGTTGTAACATTTTGCCCCTTATAGTGTAACAACCAGCCCTTGGCTTGGGGCTAAATGTTACACGCCTCTTTATTTATTTATTTATTTAAACATGGAAGACTTACAGCTTAAAAACTTAATAAAAAGGAAACCATAGTCAACAGGAAGTCAATTACAAGTATTTTCTTTTTCAAGAATTCATTCATTTATATCACTTCTAATAGTCTGGTACCTAAAATTGCCTACATAAATAAACCTACATTCCGGTAAAACACCCAAACAACCAAAATATTGCGACACTTTATAAAAAAAATGTCACGACCAGCCCCAGTCTCCCATACAGGCTTAATCAAATCTGCAGTTCGTCCCTAAACACCACACACGATAATTTTTTGGCGGCACGGTTGGCGCAGTGGTTAAGCGATTGACTGCTGCGTTGCGTGTCGCGGGTTTGATTCCCGCACGGAACAAATATTTGTATGATCTACAAGTAGTTGTTCCGGGTCTGGCTGTTTGTGTATGTGACTTTGAATGTTTGTAAACACACCCACAATACAGGAGAAATTCCTAGTGTGAGGCAACTAAAAAAAAAGAAAAAACTGTCCAAACGGCAGTGACGTTCAGTTGAAGCCATGGAGTCACCAGCGACACACGACTATGTTTTACCCGTCTTGGGCATTTTACTCGTGACAAAGAAAAAAATTAAAAGATCGTGCGGAGTGGTGTAAACAGTTGTTAATTAAAAGGGATCAGTTTTCTAACGCAAATTTAATAAAAAAATAATTGGATAAAGTCTTGACTCAACTGAACTGCAACTGACGATCGCGCGACCGCCATATACGGTCCAATCGGCATGATCAAACCAAAATAATTGAAATTCGATTGTGCCTAAAAGTATAACTGTCATGCCAATGCACGCCCACACACGGTCAGTTCTACTTGATCCAATCGGCAGCTTCATGCCGATTGGATGATAGGCGGCATTGTGTATGGCCTCCTTAATTTTGAGTGTCTTTATTTCACCGCTCGTTCTTCTTAGCGTGTCGACGGCAATATAAATAGAGTCAGCCCAGAATTATAATAAATATAGAATGATAATGCGCGGGCAGCCATCGCGCATTATCATGCTTATATTACAATACACATGAGCATGAGGTCCTGGGTTCGATTCCCGGGTCGGGAAAAGTGTTATCGGATTTTTCCATCTGGAATTTCTCGGTAGCAGCCCGGAGTCTGGATTTGTGCCCGGTTGATGGCAATAGGCTCGCCCCCTGTTACATGGGACTTAAACATAACTGGCTAAATGTGGGTGTGATATAGGTACACCTCTGCCTAACCCTTCGGGTAATACAGGCGTGACGTTATGTATGTGTGTATGTGTATTACAATAAATCAGTAATTGTATTGATGGAATAGAGCGTTTTTATATTAACACCATTGATTACTATGGTGCTTTGCGACATGAAAAGTTTGGCCTTATTTTCACTGCATAAACATACAGGAGGATAAAATGAGATAAAGTATACACCTGAATATATCGCCTTGCTCTTCTTTTGCAGGATGAGCAGAACGCCAAGCGGTCTCAACGAGAGGTACGTTAGTACTACATGCTAACATACACAGTGCTAACTAATATTTAAAACACAATAAATTGTAGTACCTCATGCTAATAACAATTTAATAGAACCTAACCTAACAAGGTTATAGTGCAAAGATCATAACATTGCTTGAGACAACATACTGAACATAACTAGAAAACTCACTATTAATATAGCTTTGATACAATACGTCATGTAAGAAGAAAAACATATTTTACATCCATCCACACTTGGCCTTACTGGTTAATATGTATAGGGACACCTCTGCCTTTCCCTTTGGGAAATACAGGCGTGATGTTGTTGTTGTGTGATAAAAAGAACCCTCCATGAATGAAGGTGAGACCTTCATGGAAACTCGACAGTCAGTGCCGATCTTGCTGACCGGCTCATCTTTTCATCAAGGCATGAGCTTTCTCGCACAGCTTGTTCTGACATTCTGATAATCACAAGCAGCCTATAATTCCCGTCAGTGAACATAAAGCTGTATCTACGCTAGGCGAGCCGCGAGCTAGCGAGCCGAGCATGAGTAGAGCACAAGCGGAGCACGAATAGACATGGCGAGGCGTGCTCGTTCGAGACTCCTAAATCCGTCTATGCTACGCGAATTCGTGCTCCGTTCGTACTTGGCTCGCTCAGCGTAGATGCAGCTTTATTGGCTGCTTGAGAGATGGCCTATGTCCATAGGCCATCTCTCTGCGAGAAGAAAAGGTTTGTAATCTACCACGTGGAGGTTGGTAGATGTCAAAATACATCTTCGAATTTTTTATTGTAGGATTACTGACATAAGATAGAGTCATCTTCTGCTTCGTCGTTCCCTCAATGCTGAGGACCGCGACCACATACGACGTGTCTCCATGTTATGCGGTCTTCTGCAATGTGGACCGCTCGGTAAACGCTGCGTCCAGAAGCCTTCTTGATCGCATCTGACCATCTTGCCGGTGCTCTGCTTTGAGCGCGCTTTTTCCTTCCACCCAGCACAGTATCATAAGCCTTTCCAGACAAACCACATGATAGAGCAATAGAGACCGGTTAATAATATAAATATACAGGGTGACTTGTAATTTGACGTATTCCCTCTAGGACCTGAAAGTGTGACCGATTTGCAACAATTAAGCACCCCACAAGGTCTAGGCAAAAATTCATGGAATTCGAGAAAACCCAATTATTATGTATTTTTGAAAAATTTCGTAACTAAATATCACTTTGCTGTAAACTCTTAAATTGAATGGTCTTTATTGCTATTCCATTGAGTACCTAATACTTTAACAAACCTTTCGATGTAACCAAATTCTCTAAAACATCAAACAGTTAAAAGTTATAGGAACAAGATTATTAACCACTAGGTTCTGCGCGCGATTTCGTCCGCGTGAATTTTCTTGTTCCCCGACCCACCCCGTCGCATCGCATCGCCTGCCCGCGCATTTGCTTCGTTTTCGATTAGCGTTCTTTTTGACTTTTTTCTTTTTGATCGGCTTTATGATCGGAATTACAATATGTACATGCGCTTTATGTTTAAACTCATGCGAACTAAGTGACAAGTGAACCGTGACCAGCTAGTAGCCCACGAGTCATTTTAAAGACTTCAAAACCGCTCCGCGACTTGTGGTCTGGTCTTGGCGACCTGGGTGCCTGACGTGTGATGGATTGCTGGGAAGTAAGAAAGTAGTGGGATGGCATAAATCAGTTAACTAATTCGATTAAGACATGTTTTTTATATTTCAACAATTTGCAAATTCAACCTTTGCCATCATCGGCACCTCTAAATATTTATTAAAATGTTTGTACCTCGTTACATAGCTGATTAAATGAAGATGTCTTCCCTTTAATTTGTACGTATAATGCCATAGCAAAATTTTGAGATAAGTTGTGTCAAAGTTTATGTATGTAGATGATTTATGTATGTAGATGATTTATGTAAATCTATAATTACTAATAATAATTACTAGATAATACGAATAATAAAGCTGAAGAGCATTATTTTTTGTTTGTTTGAACGCGCTAATCTGTGGATTAACTACCAGTCGGATTTGAAAAAATCTTTTTGCATTTGATTGCCTCATTCTTGAGGAAGGCTATATATAGGCTTTATTATAAATTTTATTTAACATCATGCTAGGACCCTGAGGAGTCGAGAAAAAAGAAAAAAGTCAGAAAGTACGGTAAGTGAAAACGAAGTACCTAATAGTGCGGGCAGGTGATGCGATGCGACGGGGTGGGTCGGGGGAACAAGAAAAGTCACGCGGGCGAAGTCGCGGGCAGAAGCTAGTGGTTAATAAACTTCTTCCTATCTCTTTTAATTGTTTGATGTTTTAGAGAATTTGGTAAAATCGAAAGGTTTGTTAGACTATTAGGTACTCAATAGAATAGCAATGAAGGCCATTAAATTTGAGAGTTTAGAGAAAAGTCATATTACGTGAGGTTCAAAAATACATAAAAATTGGGCTTTCTTGAGTCCTATGAATTTTCGCCTAGGCATTATGGGGTGCTTAACTGTTGCAAATGGGTCACACTTTAACTTCCTGGAAGAATTACGTCAAATTAATAGTCACCCTGTATAATCTGATGGTACTCGAGTAGGAGGTTTGTTTATCAATCACAAATTCATATTAAGTGTGTGGCGAAGCTCTAACCAACCATGGTTCCAATCATGTTGAAGCAAATTGATAAACTTTCGGTGTCGGTGTCGGTAACCGTTTGTCGCAGCTGTTTATATAAAAAACTTCGACCCCTCATTAAATCCTTTGTGGGTCAAATTTCAAAATCACTTTTCTAAGTGAACCACTTACTTACATTTTCTAAGAAACTTTTTAGTTTTTATCTTCAGTTGTTAAACTGTGTTTTATCTTCCAAAGTGTTAGAGCTGCTTCATCTACAATGCATATACTTGTGGAAGGTTTACCGTTGTATTGGTTTACGGTGATCTGTCATAGCCAGAAAGCAAAACATTAACAAACCCTCAGTTACTTAATAATTATTATGTAAACAGAACTTATTATTGACTACGCGACGGCATCTTGAAATAGCAGTTATAAAGAATGAGATACTTATGGTCGTTTTCACTAACACTAATGAGACACCTAAATGAATGCCTAAATAAAAGCACACTGTTGGAACCGAGCGTTGAACGCTCGGTTCCGAGCCGAGAGTTTAAAATCCAACAGTGCAGTAACATTTAGGCGTTCATTTTAAGTGTCACCTAGTATTGGTGAAAACGGGCATTCACTTGTGGAATTGCGTTCGAAAGGAAGATAACCGCAAAATTTTAGTTTTTTTTTAGTATTTCGTTAAGTTCATAGGTACATGCTATACGTTTTTCCCAACATAACACAACTGTATGTTCTCTGTATGTGCTCATTTCTGACCTTTGCTTATAAGATAGCATAATTAACTAATATCTTTCCTAGAATTGAAGTGCCAGTCACTTTGTCATGATTGTAAACTAGACACACAAATAGTGTGATTAATAAACGGAAATAGGCACTTGTGTATGTTAACCCGCGTCTTGTCTACGAGACCTTACACAGTGCTCTGCCTCATGTAAAAAACTCAAGATCTCACAGAAAGTTCTGTGATGAAATGAGCTGGAGAACTCCAGCAAGTTCGCCAGCTTATCTGGCCCATACAAAACCGTAGGGAAAATCTAGTAGTAAACGTCAATAACCTACTAAAAGTGTTTCGTTCTTTCGGTCAGCCCTGTATAATAAGACAAACATCGGTGTTTGATGTTGCATTAACCGCCTCGTGTAGGCGCTGTCTCAATCTGCGGCTTATTGAATCAGGGTCCTGATTGATAGCTGATGCGGTTCTCACACGAGACCCGTAGATGCCCAGGGACGGACGCAATCTAATCACAACCCTAATATTGTTACGGGCTATATCGGCCTCATGTTTGGTTTAACAGGGTACAACTAAAAATAAATGACAGTTCTTGTCATGTTGCTCTATGGTTTGCAATGATTCAAATATTAGAATTGATAAGTTGACTTGCTTATTTAAAAGGCTTGGAATATTTTTTTCTTGTTTCGCATTATTTAGTTTAGTATTAAGAATATAATAAACTAGAAGTAAGAACTATGCTATGTAGGCGTCTTACAAGAATCTAGCATTGATGTGTGTCAAATTAGTTGTATTAACTTTTTTAAGTAAGGTAATATCCTCAGCCGTCAATTAAAGATGGCTGCCACAATAAATGTTAAAGATTTGTTTTTCTTTTACATACTATTTATTTTGTAGATGTAAGTTTATATTTTATATCCCAAACATTATACAAACACAAGACAGTGTTTATGGCTATTAAAAATGATTCACAACGCTCATGGTTGAGGCAGGTATGTGCCTACTTTACATTTCCTCAATTTCAGTATCTATTATCGGCGTTGACTAATCATAAATCCATCATGGCATCACTTTTGTTGATATCTCGGGCCATTTCTGTTTGATCAAGAACGAAAAACATTTTTCCACTAATTTAAAAGCAATTTTAAACCTGTGACGTCATAAGGGATAGAGTAAACACATCCGGTATCATGGTAGCTCGGATGAAAATATTTTCTGGAAAGAAATTGTTCCTCTAGTCAAAAACCATGAGACGGTGTAAAAATAATCTGGGAAATATAGAAACACGTTTTTTTTTCTGTCTTTGCTCTATTTTTTTTTAACAATTTTTATTTCTTTGCTGCTCATAGTGCCCCCCTAAGGGTATACTCCAACTCCTACAACTCCGCCCCTAAGAAGACCCACTGACCCCCAGCTCCACTAAATCCAAATCATTATTTTGCATTTTTCATTTTGTCCCTGCTTAAAATTCTTTCCGATTTGTCTTCTTCACGTTGTAAAAGAATCAGTTGTGCACGTAAACAACCGAGTGAAAAGTTTCAAAATTGCTGAGGAAAAGTAAAGTTTGTGTTTCAGATAGGTATATTATTATGTGCTTTGTAGGTTATATGGTAACACTTTTGTCAATGTCAGACATTTTTGAGTCTCGTTTATTTTTCTGTTAGGGACAGGCCTTTCTTTCTGGAACATCATGGCCTTTCTTCTGATGTCATTTAAGTGGCTTCTTCTTCTTCGCTTCGCTCCTGAAGTCTTCATAGATCGGTCGTGGTCACGATGAATTTTGTCCAATTGCAGGAATAGTAGTTGCTCACCTCAAGACGTCGTTACTCGCCTCACGATCTAATTAAGTGACTAGGGAAGTATTAATAACGATACAATTTTAAGCTGCCATCACCAACTAATCTGCCAATCATGGTGATTAGCGGTCATATAGCGGTCTGTATCCTTGAATATAAGTTTACAGAATTGCAGTACAGTTCCTCCTTTTATTGTAATGTCCGTGCTCGCCTGTTACATGACACAAAATCGCAGGGACACGTGTCGCGTATGTTTCGTTTACGAGTTAGCAGACACGTCGAGCGAGGTTTTGTAGTATTCGCGGCATATTGCAAGCGACACCACGACAGTCTCGACTAGATAGCGACGCTGTCGCAAACTACCGATCGCTAAATATTAAGGTGAATCAAACTCAAACTCAAACTGCATTTATTTCAAATAAACCAATTACAGGCACTTTTGAATTGTCAAGGGGTCGGTCAGTCAGAAAGATGAAGCTAGTTACCCATTCCAAAGCGTAGTAGGTACCTATGGAGAAGAACGGGCAAGAAACTCCATGGATACTCTTTTAAATCAAAATATGGTTACAAAATATTGATTACATCGTTCATGTTGAAATTATGCATGTGAGAACGATGCAGGAATCCTCAGTTGTACCCCCAAAATTCAAATTTTCTTTGGTTTTTTGCAAATTGCAGCTCTGTTTTACGTCGTATAATGTTGATTAAAATGCATTTTTCGACTGTGGGAATTATATATTTATCGAATAATAATCATCAATTTTATATAAATAGTCAAATTCAAAGAAAATTTGAATATTTAGCGATCGGTAGTTTGCGACGGAGTCGCTATCTATGTCGAGACTGCCCTGAGCGGCAAGACATTGTTTTGGCGCATTGTGAAGACGAGGCTACCGTCAGTGCATTTTCCCTTACATAGGTAAACAATCATGATGTGCGTGTGAGTTTTCACATCAATCACACACTTTAATTTAGGAATGAACCATTTTGATCTTTGTAAAACACATTATACGGATGAATGGATGAAAAAACATTAAAACTGCTTCTAATTAACTATTTAAACACAAATTGTGTGAACAGCGCTGTGGGCTACATTATTACTTAAGTTATTAAAAAAAATTGTATGTAATATTGCATAATGTAGCTGTTTGTTGTTCCTATTTAATAAAATAAAAAATCTCAAAATGAAAATAGCACGCAATATTTGTTTACCAAACAAGACAAGTTTAACACATTTTTCTTTTTAAATCCTTTTCTTTTGCATTTGACCACTATCTCATTTGATGATCTTTATGCGATAGATTTGTACCTAAGTACCTTTAACAGTGTTTCGCTATAACTATTATACTTAAAAACACCACTATAACATTTTCCAGGAAGAGCGCCGCCGCACAGGCCGGTACATGGCCATTCTGGTGGGCATCTCTCTCTTCATCCTGGCGCTGTACCACGCCTGGGTCCGGCGCATCCCCATCGTGGCTAGCCTCGTCGTGCCAGCCCTCATCATGTTCGTGTACGTCGCCTGGATACTCTACACCGCCTCCAGGGAGAAGAACAGGGTAATTATTTATAGCTAACTAACGTCTTATGTTTGCCTGGTCATCTGATATACTCGTATTGCACTGTTACTTGTTAAAGAACTGAGCCTCAATAAATTTAAATCATTTATTAAACAAAAACTCTCTCAAAAAGGTTTCTATAAAGTTAAAGATTAATTGGATGACAAAAAGGCTTGGGATTAATTAAGCTACTTCAATGTACCCCCAAGCAACAATCCATTTTATACTGTGATTATGTGTTTTAGAATTAATAATGTCATTTTTATTGAATTACATGACATAACATATTATGATTTTTTGATGACATTTAAAGAGAAACCTGTCTGTGAATGTGAGTAGCATGCAGGCTAGATGAAATACATGATATTCATTTTAATATTGTGAATGTGAAGACTATGTGGGTCATAGTTGCTTTTTTTTTTCCTTTCAGGTAGTTTTAATCTTAGTCTGGCAGTTTGAGTAATTTTGTGGCCTACCCAAATGTCCTTTCTTTGGTATTGTTCGTTGAATCGTTGAGCTCCTTAAGTTCTGAGCTGAGCTGCACGATTACTGACAAATGCGTGCACTGACTGGACAGGTCCACTCAATCTGTGTGGTTTTTCCTCAAAAGACCATTTCAGACAAATCTACATGGTCTTCACATGATCTGACAAAGATTATGTCTGGATTTTAAAAGAGACTGTGACCTCTGAGTTTGTTTCGGCCTTTCTTCTCAGAGTAGTCAGATAGGAAACGCCGACCTCATCTAGTTTTAAAATATCATTGACGTGTAAAAGTGTTTGTACAAACCTATTTACAGAAATAAAATCATTTATCATTTATTTATCATTAGGCTTAAGTCAATGGTGGCTGCGATGTAATTACCAAAGTATTTAGCGAGATGCATGGGCTTTGATGCATTCTTGACCATACATAAGTACAAGTACAAAAAATTACAATATACAACAACAATTTGGTTATGCTTAAAAGCTAGATAGCTAGGCTGGTGAGGTAAATTACCATTATTATTATTAGTATTATTGAGGTAAATACAGTACCTACATTGCAGAAATGAATAATATCCAAAAAAAACAACTCTTAATGTTTGCAAAACTGTGAGTGTTTAACGTGTTCATAATGGAATCCACCATGAAATTCGAAATGGATCTGCGAACGTGAAAAACAATGTTTCGTATAGATAGACCTTTAAGTACTGCTCTTTACGGCTTCAGTAAACATTTTATTGTACTGTAATATGCTCGTGGAATTAACATTCAGGCGTCATCATCATCTTCATTCAGTTATTTTTAATGAAGGTTTTAATATGATCATTCTGAGATATTAAATTATAAATAGCTTATGAGTAACACGTTAAAGAAATCTGTGAACGGCCAGTAACGAATACATTCTTTCACAGTCTCTAACATCTAAATCGACAGAATGAGACATTGCTTTTCAGCATTTTGTGGTAAAGAGATTATTGTTTAGTTAAGAAATGATATTAAAACTGAACGGATCACGAGAGTTTCGTTGCTAAATGTAACATTTAAATTACGTAGAAATTATTCTGTATCTCACAATTTCACAAGTCGAGGTAAACAATGAGCTTTTGTATCTGCTTTCAGTTATGCCAACCACACAAACAATAGGCTTGAATCAATTAATATTTTTCCCACTGAAATAATCATATCTATTGCAGTCGGATTTTCCGTCTGACCGGATGCGGTTGCAGCTGATATTTTATACAAAGGAACTGCGATGAGGAACGGCAACCCAATTAGTGTTAATAAACCCGATATCCTAAGGCCAGAGCGGTTGTCAGAATTTCAGATTTCTGACCAGCTTTGACCACTATTATTTTATGACTACAAAACCAGCTGTTTAGACAGTTAAATTGGTTCAATGTAACCAAATAATAAGGCGGCACGGTTGGCGCAGTGGTTAAGCGATTGACTGCTACGTTGCGTGTCGCGGGTTCGATTCCCGCACGGAATAAATATTTGTATAATCTACAAGTGACTGTTCCGGGTCTAGCTGTTTGTGTATGTGAGTTTGAATGTTAGTAAACACACCCTCAATACAGGAGACATTCCTAGTGTGGGGCAACGTTTTAAAATAAATAAAAACCCTTTGAGAATAGGTACCTACTACCGGAGAATGATCAATTAGCAAAGGCATTAATAATGGCCACACTGTCTCGACTTGTGAAATTATGAGTTCAGGAGTTCGTCGAAACACTCTTGTCGAAATACTCCTTGCCTAATTGAAGTTACGAGGAAACGAAGAGAAGATGTGGTTTTTCGTGAATAATGTGGCTTCAAAGAGGCTAATATCTTCAATTGAAAAAAAAACTTAACTGGAATATCTCGCTATTGGTGGTGTAAAATGCCCTTCGCCGATTTCTTCGTAATCTTCTCATAACAAAACTTAAAGACGGCACTTTCAAACCATTAATTTCAAATTCTCACGATGTTTTCTTTCACCGTAAGTCATCGAAACTAATAGCTAGAGTGCATTGAAGGATTTCCCCAGTTCTATAAATCTGAGTTGTTTATAAAACATGGAAGCATAACGGCGGGTCACTCGGCACATTACTCAACATGTTGGCAAACAGACATGACGCTACAAAACATAACATATCTCTAGCGAGCCCGGACATTTTGTCAAATGACAACTTTTGTTCGACGAATTATTTATATTATGATTCATCATTTCTCGAATCCCTGTTGTAGCCTGTTCCGACGAAGTTTTGATGTCTTTTCGGAGTACCGGATACGGAATTATGTTTATGAGTGTTGTAGTAACTTTTTGTTTTGGAAAGCTATTAATTCTGTAGGGTGCCGCATCGTCAGAGAAGTTAAAAATCGTTATTAATTTGAAAAAAACATTTTCCGAAAGTTCTAATCGACTGAAACTGAAACCTCGAACTTAAGAAAAATACTACGTACCTATACCTACCTAATAAGCTTTTTACAAAAGCTTCATGTGCTTATTTCTAAATTACAGATTAGTCAGGCCTATATGAGTTCGCAACGAAATGTAGGAACAAATAACTAAATGACGTCATTCACAAATCTGCAAAAAAAACAACATCAAAGTAGTACTCGAGGGCGGGGTAACGCAGCGTGGTCGCCAGTAAACGTTGTCTGAATCACCGTGAACGTGCGTTTATGCGAACGCAAACATCTGCGTTAGCGTTAGCCCCCTATTGATGCTGCTTTGACAGCTTGTTTACAAAATGTGGTGCGAATGATTAAAACGTGAACCAGCCAAAGTCAAGAACGTGGTTAATGCGCTTCATACGTAAATAAATCACGTGATTCTCACAAAACTAGACGCATTGCCTAATTAATGTTACCGGCTTTCAGTTTTTTTTTAAGCTTTGTAATTCTCTTTTTGAATTTAGACCGATACAGAATTGTTTTTTTCGGAAACGTCGTAAATCGTGTTTGATTCTTACAACTTTTACGTCAGTGTTGCTATTTGCCTAGTGGGTTCGTTTTAATAAGGTTTTTTTTTATAATAAGTCTAAAATTCTCTTACTCATGCCGTCATGTTAAGACTATTCACGATCTTCCCTGTAATTAGGTAACTGCTAAAACAAGCTCACAATAACCGGAATCAATAATTTAACGAAACTGATGAAACAAATATTTTTAATGTAAAACATGGTTAGGTCTGCTTCATCATAATATACAGTTGAACATAAAACTGTACTCCATAAATATTATACTACCCAATCGGGTTTATGTTATGAAGAAGGATACATGTTCCCTGTTTTGTTAACTCTTTTTCCTCGGTGCAACAGAAAATACTATACATTGTTATAGCAGTATCGTATCGGGTTTTACGAACAAGATAGTGCTTATGTAATACAAGTTTGTAGGTTCTGGTTTCATTGAGCGTCAAACTGCAAATCTTACTTTTATCTTTATTCCTTGCTTCCAGAAATATAAAATATTAAAGAGGTTTATTATTACACTTAGATACCAAATCAATGACCATGAACAACTGCCCTTGCTGGCTTGTGCTGTTTAAGTGTAACAATAGTACATAGTAGGTAGGTTTATCAGATTTACCTTTACCTTTTGTAAAACATTTAGGCAGACATAAATCAGACCAAACATTTACAACATCAGGTCTGTTACATCATATTGCGTGCCAAGATTTAACCCAAATCTAGCTCAGTCTGCCAATTCGGTCGTCAAACATATGACAATTCAAATGTCTATGAGAAACAACAACATTCTGGAACGGTCTGAAGGCTTTGAAAGCCCTGTGTTTAGTCTGCATCTATTAATAACAATGTGGGGAGCATTGTATCTCGTAACCAGTTCAATATATACCGACATTTACAAGGCATTCATATCCATTGCACATACTTGAATCAAAGAAAATATTTAGAAAACTGTTTTAAATGCAGTAATTAACATACTTTTTATAGAACTGCAGAAAACTTTCTGGTGTTTCAAATGAAGTGGAATGTGCTGTTAATCTTAAACATCGTAATCCAGATAAGCACGTGTATCGTACTTGATTTATGTAACTGATTTAAAATGTATGAAATCATCTTTCTATTAAAGTAACGAAAGATTGTTTGTACAAAAACATGCGGTGTGAAAGATCTGCAAAATATTGTTAGTATCGATGGATGGTGTACGTCCAATTCCCCAAGGTTCACAATTATAATTGTTTCGTACTTCACCACTCAATATTCACTTCGCCAACGTTTTGACAGCGATAGTAAAGTTTCACAGACTCCATTGATGAGTTGAAAGGCGCAAAAGTTTATTTACCATCTCAATGTGTTGTTTATGAAACTTAAATTTTAATTATAATAACTCAGCCAGGTTACGTCAACAAAGTCAAGAGCGCCATTAAATTGGGTTGCTTTTCAAAATTAAATGCCAATAAATTTTGAATCAAACATTTACTGACTTCGGTTCAGAAATGAAGAATGGAGAAGTATAAATAAAAATTCCTTTGGTTACTGAAAATATATATAGGTCTTTGCCATAAATAATGTTTCTGGACGTTATACGCAATGACCTACGTATTGTTGGAAGCTGAATGTTTGGTATCAATATTTTTAGCTTAAATAAACAAAATAACAATAGAAAATATCTTACTTGTTTGTATGTTTACTAACGTATGCATGGTAAAAGATGGAATCGACCATTTCCCTATGGAAATACATTCATAGACTTTATACATGTGCGCTGGCAAGCATTGCAACCTCTTTTACATCTTGAAAAGTTGTACGTTTCAAAATTCCATCATACGAGAATCCAAACAAACCATATAGATGACATAGACACAAAAATATTAAGGTGAACCCTGCCAAATTCAAATTCTCTTTGTTTTTTTGCAAATTGCAGCTCTGTTTTACATCGTATGTTGATCAAAATGCAATTCGCGACTGTGGGAATGATATATTTACTGAATAATCATCATCAATTTCATATCAATCGTCATTTGGAAATTTGTTCAACCTAACAATTTTCATATGAAATATTCTGGAAAATTCTGCAATTTTCAAAAAACCAAAGAGAAATTTAATTTGGCGGGATACAGCTGAGGATTCACCTTAAGGCATGAGTAAAGTTTGTGGTTTGATTCTGTAAACATCAATTTGTTATTCTGATACTTGGGTTCGCTCTTATATAATTGTGACCGGTCACTTGATTGAGGTTCCAAGTGAACTTTACAGAATAACAAGTCTTGTACAAGTTTCACTGTCAGTATTCAAATATCGAAGGAAACCTCGAGTGAATCATGAAACCCAAACACGTAACTCATCTAATAAAATATTACTTAAGCTGCAAGATTTATTCTGACATAAAAACGAGCTACATAATATGGCTAAAAGAAAGTGCCCACAATCAGTTCCAATATAACAAATTCCCTAATAAATCACTGGGATAAACGAACTTTATTATGAGCGTGAGGGGAACTTCAAGCAACTCCCCGGCGCTACGGGTCGTAACTAGTAAGTCACGGATCATGTGTAGAGTTCGGACTAGCATGTATACCTACCGCTATATATAACCTACCGCTACTAAATGTTTCCGCTCAGCTCAGTTAATAATTGTCGAATATATTTTTTAAACTTCATGCTGTGCTTTATGCTCATACATAGTTATGTGGAAATCTGATTGTAAATATTTTTTCAAGCAACGTTTAGCATTGTTTTGTTTTGCATCTTAACTTAAACTTAGGTAATTAACTTGCTCCCAACTTGGTTGTGGTTGGCTCCTATTCTGATAAAATGCAAATCAGTGACAAAGTTTTCAGGAACCTTAAACTAGAGAGTTTTAACGTCAAGTTTTTTACCGCAGACACCAAAACTTGCTCCGGATAAAACAGCACCCCGGACAATAAGGACCGATTTTTCTTCTCTCTCAAAATTTCTCCTATTTAATACAAGGCAGTGCTATATCTAGGACGAACTGGAGATTCTATTGATTTTTTTTTGAAGTTATATTGGACATCTGTCGTTCGCAGTTACAGTGGTTTACTGAAACTCGGATTATATAAAAATCGTTAAGATAATATCATGAATGGCGGCGTGTCGCAAGAGCTCGTTGTATTAAGTATTCGTTTTATTTTTCATTGATGTTAACGACAGTTATCTTTTTACACATGATTGCTCGCGTTTCAGGTAATGTGAAAATATTTTGGGAGGCAATGATTTTTAATGGTGTCATGGTTTTATATATAGTGGCTAAATCAGAGGATTCAATTATTTGTTAAAAAATTATCAAAGTTATCTCCATATTGATGTGTACATTTTGAAACAGTCTCATCAGAGACAGAAATATTTCCATAATGACTATGCTCCGCTAATGGATTTATTTCAGCAAGATGTTGTTATTAGTGTCCTAGAATGATTCTGTTGCCTATTATCTTGATATAATATACAAATAAACTTTCGGAGACCTAACTGGATGATAAAGATCGGGTTTATTCTACTGCACCGGAAACCATATAAATCTCATTATACCTTAGTTACGAACGTTTAACTAACTATTGTCCAGTGAACCGTAGTGTATAAATAATGAATGCGAGTAAGATTTAGCTTCATTAGTCGCGTATTTCAGTAGTTCGAGTAAATCTCGTAAATGGCAGAATACTCATGAGATTTGTTACACATTGCGGGTTTACGATGCCTTTGTGGCTTCCGACATGCACGTACATATTTAGAGTGGAAATGTTAGCTGTGAATATTACTGTATTGACAAACTTTGAATGTTATAATTTTGTTCCTTTCTTAAGCACTGTGTTTCATGATTACTGTTCAGGATTTTATTTTATACTTTTGGCATCAGATAGTTTTCAACCTGTATACTTGTATGTTCTAACGAAGATACATTATAATAACTATGTGGGTATGTGTATGTTGTATATTTACGACTCAAACGAACTTGTACGATGTTTGTTTCCTCTCAGGTCGACAATAGATTGTTCATGAGAAATTACCGCCACAATGTTACTCGTTGTGCTCTAAATATAAGCTGTAATGAATTTTCATTACAATTTATACAGCGTTCTGGTTGGTATTTATAATTATTTTACAGTAAATTGTGTTTGTACTCAATCTACATAAAGTTATTTTAAGCTTTACCGATGGGTTATTAATTTTATATGTTCTAGAGGTTTTGTGCACTGGAGTTTAAATATTATTTTGCTTCTGTAAATATTCGGAAATGAAAAGGTATATTTATTTTAGGCACGGCGCTGTCTCCAATACAGATTCAAGCTTATCTACCTGTCTCTTCTAAAATAATATCAAAATATTCTAATTGGCAGGCAAGGTGATCTGATCATAGCCGAGATTACTTGAAAATACTCCCATAATCTTTCATCGTTTTACTCTAGCAATTAAAGGATCAACGTCAGTAGTGTACTTTTACAGCATAATTACTCTAAGAACTACGTAATAACACCGACGTCTCTTTTAAATAATAAGAAAATGGTTGCTTAATTATCTAAATTGTTTGCAATTTCAGTTTCGTTTGTTCGACGTGGAGACGGGGCAGGGCGAGCTGATGGAGGACGCCGACGGTGATGTTGCCATAACAGAGCTCATGCAAAACAACGTCGAGATCTCTGTTTTATCTGGCAAGGAGCTTTCCACCTCGAGCCCCGAGGACAACGCTTCCAACTGGACAGATATATCTACAGCCCTAATGAAAGGAGAAAATAATGTACGTCCGGAAGTGGAACACAACCGACTACCCATTATACTAGTAAATGACAAACCACCAGAAGATTTAGACCAGAAATGGCTGAACATTATCGAGTTGTCGAACAATGATAAACTGAAAGTTTTTCATACTAGAAGAAAGTATACACGGAAGTTCTGTAGGAGCAGAAGGCATGCGGCATTTAAACGATCTTACTCCATCGGCTGAATTAGATTTTAAGAGTATCTTGTGTATCTCGTAGTTAAGTACTGTGATTGTATTATATAATATATTTTAAGTAAGCAAATTAACTGCCTAATAGCAGCATATATGTAGTGGTATGAAAACAAACAACTTTCTTAATTAAACTTGAAGACACAACATAGCCTCTTTTCTAATTGTATTGACAAGATATCGAATGCCTCTATTGTGTAAATATTTTTTAAATATTATGACGTTTGTTTACGTTTAGAAAATACCGAAACAACTAGTTTCTTTCTCAACAATAACTTGGTTTTTGGAAGCCTGCTGTCGATGAACTGAACACCACACCATAGACTACCTACAGTACTGTCCTCCTACTCTTTTTAATCCATTCAAAGGTTGTCTTTAAAAGATCGCTTTTAGCGATATAACCGCCCGCCTATTATGTCACCCTATGTAAAATTTCTACATTTATATCTGTAATTTATATGGTATAACTAATAAAGAGTATTTTCTTCTATTCTGAACGAATGTATTATGACATTTGACAACATTAAAATTAAATAGGCTGTATGAAACCAGTTGGCCTAACACAAACGCCCGGAGAAAACGTAACGCAAATACGAACGATTTTGAAATTAAAAATATTTGCTTCGCACATATTATTTAGATACATACCTACTTAGTTTTAAAACTCTATTAATATCTATTAATGGTACTAATTGTGCGCGTCGTAAAAAGGAGATGTTTCATTTTTGGCTAGCACTTGTACATTATATCAAACAACGGGCAAAAATACACTGAATTTAGGAAAACTATTAATCCGTGAATTTGAGAATGTTATCATTGTTGTACACACAAATTAAAATGTTCAATTATTGCCATTGTTGTCGTTATGGCAATAATTCGAAAACGCCACACTGTGGCGGCGTCCTGATAACATGCGTTCTGAAATCAGAATGGATCTGAAATTAATGTGAAACCGTAAATATAAAAATATTAACTATAATTATAAAAAGGTATCGCTGTATTATTAATTCATCTATTACACCTATTTATAATGTGTTACAAATGGAAACATGTAATAATATCCTAGTTCGATTAACAAAATCTACTTGTCCAGTGTACTTACGATTTCCGAACGTTTAATTTTGACCTACACTGTTGGAAGTGTCGTTGCCAATCATAAAATATCCCCGTTTTAGGTTAATGAAAGATGACATTAATGTCATTGTCAGCTATCATTATGTCTCCATTTTTCTCAAAACAAATGTCAAACATTTTCAATTTTATTTTTGTACGTCTACAATACAATTTAATTCTATAAATAATTGCCTGTTACGTGTTTATAGATACATTTCACAGATTTTCTGGGAATGTACACGTCCTAGCCAACGATCCATAGAAAAATGAAACGTCTTCGTAAACCAAAATGCTATGCAGGATGGCAGAGACATCGACGTGCAAAGTGTTACGATGAATTCAGCACCAGATTCTAGATCCTGAGAGAAGAAATTAAAAAAAATAACTGCTGAAAATTGCAATACCTACGCGGTCAAAATGTAGGATCAGTTTTTTTTTCTAAATAACCGACGTTTTATGTCAACGCAGGGGGTTTCAGGAGTTCAGGTTAGGTTCAGGGGGTTCAGGTTAGGAGCAGTGGTGGCCCAGTGGTATCAGCCCCGACTTACGAGTTGCAGGTCGTGGGTTCGAACCCAGGCAGGCACTTTACTTTGTATTTTTTATTATTTTATCTTTGAATAATTTCATCACCACTGCTCTCAAAACGGTGAAGGAAAACATCGTGACGAAACCGGCATGTCCTAAAATCCAAAAATTCGAAGACATGTGACATCTACCAACCCGCACTGGGCCCGCGTGGTAGATTACAGCCCATTCCCTCTCAAAGAGAGGAGGCCTGTATCCCAGCAGTGGGAACATTATAGGTTGATTATGCTAGGGGGGTTCAGAATCATGTACTGAATCCGCGGTTACAGGTTGCGCATCGATGTCCCTGCCATGCCACCCTGCGTAGGATAATTATATGTCGGAAATACGTTAAATCAATCGTTTGACTTGACTAATCGGGACGCCGGTGCCACCAGGTGGCGCTGGACAGAGTCTATAACGCTCAGGCTTGACCTGAGCAAAGCAGAGTTTGTTGTTGGCGGTTAAGTAGTGAAGACATTTAGAAACTGTCGCGTGTTCCGTATAGTTGTGTCGTGTACCTACACTGTGTGATTAATTTGGTTGTACATTATAATTTTATTTGAACTGCAAACGGTTTTTCTATTGCGCAATAACCAACACTACCCATAGTTCGCCCACAGTAGTTAAAATATGGCTGATGATAACGAGAGAGACGTACCTTATCCGTCATATATTTTTGATAATGATAAGAAACGTTCGAATTTACGTTACGTTTCCCAGGCGCCTTCGCGCTAGGGCCTCGGGGCAAGGGCCTTCTTATCGTATCGTATCCATTGCATAGGAATAGTAATTTTACTGCAATAGGTCAAACAGATTGTTCTATTTGTAAATTCCTTATAACCAAAAGTTGCTCGTAAAAATGTACGACTAACATTACCTTCTTACCTAATAGGTATTTGGTTTACTAGGGTGTGTGCACATTCCTACGTTGTGTAGTTATTTAAAGTAAATACTATGAAAATGACTTAATTATCATTAAAAAAAAACTAATCTCGACTCGTATGTATGCTGCCATAAATACCTAACAACGGAGATTCACAAAGCTCTGATTGACGCAAACCCTCATCCCGCATAATAAACTTATCAAATTGTCCGTTCTCCTTGACTTGTAACTGGAATGTAATTTTACATTGAAAAATTGTGCATTGGGGAGGAGAATACGACTCATTCGTCACTCAGATTCTCGCTCTTCAGTGAGCTTTTTCAACTTGGAGATACTTTCTTAACTGTGCTGCAATTTCCAGTTATGACACAGAGTTATTAATTAATGTTTATACACACTATTTTTAACTTTTTACCCATTGTTTTCTTTCACCCTAACATATTTAGGTACATATCCAATGCTTGTTTTATTTAAAAGATGGCATTTAACACTTGGTGAAACATTCGTTCGTTCAATCATAACATGAATGTCTTTGAATCAGACGATTTTTTGAAAGCCTCAGCATACTTCCAGTTAGGTGTGGAAGTGAAACCAACATTTAATTAGTCGTTTATGGATTAATGTGGAACAGCTCGACTTTATTGAGTGTCAGCAAATGACAGTGTTAGAAAGTTAACCAGCATATGAAAGTGGATGAAGCAAAAGCAGAATATGATAGTGTTCCTCATGGGAAAAAATCGAATCAATGTACCCACGTATATCATTGTAATACTTTCAACGAGATAGGTCAGACAGTATTATTTGATTATGACCACATTCTCAATATTCCAATAAATACCGTAGCAAAAGAGTTTTGTTTGTATTTAATTCCAGTAGCTAATGAAATGCATACGGGATTACAGGCAGTGTGGAGGCGTTTTTAATAAAAACGGCTACATCTTTGGTAAAACTAAACAGTACGTTTACTTAAAGCAAATGAAAGTCACGTAGGATCTCAAACATTACCAATTCAAGTTAACAGTCGTTTATGGCTTCGCAACTAGGATAATAGTAGGCAATCCTTAACCGAATATTTTCATTGGTTTTGCCCTTGGTTAGATTACAATCAATTTGCCGGAGTAGCACGATGTGTACCGCAGAGAGGCGTGGTCGTTAGAGCGCGCCAATTAAAGCCGCTGTACGACAGGCCCCACGAGACTCGCTTTGAACCCGTTAACCCACGCAGTAAATGGACAACCACCGCATTGTATCTTGTAGAGCATAATGGCAGGTAATAGCTCTCCCGTTAAGAGGCCACTTCACGTATTTTTATTGCCCCCTGCGCCAGCTATTACGAAGGTCATTTGTTCCAATCGTAAACAAGTGCATAATAAATCAACTGGGTTTGATACCTTTGAACTTGGCTGGATTTTATGCCGATTACGGTGATTGAGGTTAATTTAATAACCCTCATCATTAATCGTTCTGTTTACATTCCTGAAATAAATCTTTTTATAGACCACTTTTCATACTTACATATCATTTTCCACAGAAAATGTCAACGGATTTGTAAATACTAAAACATAATCAAATATTACAATGTGAAGTCTACCATCAAGTCCGCATAAAAATAATCATTTTTCAAAGCTACTGGCATTACAATCGGTAAGAGCCACAAAGAAAAGCTAAGACAAGAGGTGTGGTCGTGATTTGGCCAATCAGAGGGCGAGAAGCGTGGGCGCTGTTTGATGCGCAAATATCAAGAAACCACAGATATTTCGTTACTTATTTGAATTCCGAACATACTCCGACGAGATTTCACGACGTGATCGTGATCGTTTGCTTAGATTCCCGCAGCTGTTCTACGAATATCAATGTTTTTTTTTTCATATCGATTCAGGACCTAGCAGAGGAATAAATTGAAAGCCGCTTTGTAAAAATGACACGTTGCGCGCCGTGTCCATTTATGAAGAACGAGAACCGTGTTTTTCTTTGAAATACCAATCATGAGGTAAATGAAAATGAAAGTTATTTTTTTTTTGAATCTAGACTTACGTGGGTGTTGGAACTTATTCAATTCATTTCTCCCACGTCTATTGAATTAAGTCGTAATTAGATTTTCTTTTTCTTTGGTTTACATTTCTCGTACCTATAGAACGTTCATTAACTCATTCATGAACTCATTGGATTTTGACATTCACCCTTTTATCATAAATCCTGGATTTTGGCCTTCAAATGCCAAAAGCACTTCAGTTTTTGTAGGTTCCACCGCTTTCACCTGAATAAAAGGTAAGATGAACTGATTAACATTTGAGGCCGTAGTCATAGTAAAAATTATACTAATCCGTTCTCGATTATACATTCACCTCGCAAAACGGTTGTTAAAGATCTTAGGGTCCTCCAATTTGCATGAAATTGTTTCCAATATTACTTTATGTCATAACGGTCGGTTAGCCGTCAGTTAGATGTTAATAATAATTATTACTTAATAAACTAACGTAGTTAGACAATCTGTGTGAGACGTGGGCCGTGCCCATATTAACGGTAGACCCGATGGTAATTAATAACATAATGTAATTGTATGATACACAGCTGTTGTGTCTTAAGCTTAGGTTTGGTAAGATCATTTAGCTACCCATTTGCTTATTATAAGGAACCAAAGAGCACGGAGACATCTCGACTGCCAGAGGTGGCACTGTCAACTCATTTCCATATAAAGTTAGCGTGTCACTGTTTACTCGCTCATGACTATATAAAGCGATGGCTTTGAATGGCGAAGGTGACAGAAGTTGTGCGCTCAAAGCACTTTCGGCGCCACGAATTTTATAAGTACCGTCTGTCTAGACGCTGCTGAAGCGCGGCGCGACGATTCCGTGCCTTGTGTTGAGAACAGTAGCTGGGTTTGTAATGGGGACAGCGAGCCCCGGGATAACGACAGGCTACATATGTAAAGGTTCATGTTGCTGCACAATACACACTCACGTTGGTTAAGGGGGAGCAGATCTGTTGGACACATTGTCGGCGTAGCATGTGTGCGGTGTTCAGTACCCTTCTTCTTCCTTAGGGTTTTGGTTTCCGAACTTAGTTCTTCAGGTGGACCATTGTGCGTGGGCCATGGCAGCCGTGGATGGTTATTACAACCAGCCCACCTCCCTCCAGAAGTTGATTATGTATCCTGGTCTGCTTAGAACATCTGTGTAGGATCTGGATGCCCCGAGAGGTTGTGCCCTAATCTGGGTGACGCCGGAGCATTCAAAAAGCCTATGCGCATCAGTTTCCTCAGCCTGCATGCAAGCCCCGCATAGTGGACTGTCCGTTATAGAATAGAATAGAATAGTACACTATATTATGTACACTATAAAAATTACCAACATTATGCCTATTGTATGGTGTTTGTTTAGCAAGCAGTGTCCTGTGATGGTCCCCGTCACCAACGCAGGCCGTTCCTGTCCAGGCGTAATAAACGTCTGGTTAGCTTCCCTGGACTGCCTACAGCCCGGTGTCGAGGTTCCAGTACCCCCTCCGCAATATGCTGAGGCTGGTCATGGGCTGTGATAACTTCGCCACCACCATGAGAATGTCCTCGCCTATAAATTTTATAAACCGCTTCATCGTCTTAACTATCGGTATCGTTGGCTGTATCACACATCATTTGCCTTTCGCACATTGAAAAAAAAAAGTAAACTGAATTATATCTTTCTCTATTGGAAGCGGCCTTTTTGTAGAGGTAATTAGCATAACACTAACATGGTCACTACTCGTATTAGCATTGAAACAAATTATTGTGTTTGAATAAAACATTATCATCCCACTCTCAAGATTAAATGAGATTTTATTTGAACGTTTCATACGCAGACATTATAATTATAATTCAAATATCTCTGTGAATCCCATTCCGCAATCATATTTATTTTATGCACTGCACTGGCCCGTAGAATGAAATGAACGTGATTTTCCCGCCACAAATTGGAATGCATTACGAAAAATGAACGATTCATTTAAAAAGCAAGGTATTAATAATTGTTGGGTCTGAGTTTATTAAGTTGTGACAGAGAATATAATTGATTGAATTAAATTATTTTTGTATGAATGATAACAAACTAGCAGATGGCCCACCTAATGATTATCATTAGGTGGGCCATCGGCTAGTTTTGTTTCTGTTAGTTTGTTGTTTAAATCTCCGTAAATCTCTTATTTAATTTATGGAGATTTGCAATACAAGAAGCATCGATGATGCGTTAATATCCCAAAGGAAAAGTTGAAATGACTTTTTTGCTTATATTTACACCGGGCACCCATACCCTTAAAACCGGAAAACACCTACGTTGTCTGGTGACAGAAATAGGTATGGTGGTAAGTACTACTTTCCCGAACAAACTCATTTACAAAGAGCTGTACTACTATACTCCATTTATTATATATTAGAAAAGTAACGGAGACATAACGACAGCTATTGGTAATATTGCTGAAATGAGCTGCATTTTAGAGTGATTTTAAAATAAGTGGTAAATCTGGTATAAAAGTATACAGAGTGAGCCTCTTCATATACCTTGGTTCTCCGGATCGAAAGTGAGTCGCTGTCAAATTGTTGCTTCGCATCGTTTGATGTCAGGACATATTCCACTGCAGGACTTATTCCACTGGGCAGTGTTTGGGAAGCTTCGTCGAGTCTTCTCGTCGCGTATTCCGCAGAGCCTAAAGATTAAAGTCTTCAATCAGTGCGTCCTCCCTGTTATGACTTACGGAGCCGAAACGTGGACACTCTCGAAACGGCTGGTCCATAAATTCAAGGACGCTAGCGAGCTATGGAACGAGTTATGCTTGGAGTCTCTCTGAGGGATAGAATCCGGAATGAGGTGATCCGGTAGAGAACCAAAGTTTTTGACATAGCTCACAGATTAAGCAAGCTGAAGTGGCAGTAGGCCGCCCATATTAGCCGTAAAACCGATGACGGTTGGGGTAGACGTGTTCTTGTGTGGAGAACGCGAATCGGCAAACGTAAGGTAGGATGTCCTCACACTAGGTGGAGCGACGATCTTCGCAGGGTGGCTGGTAGCAGCTGGATGAGAGTTGCCGAAAATCGAGCTGAATGGCGTGCAATTGGAGAGGCCTATGCCCAGAAGTGGACTGCTGTAGGCTGGTGATGATGATGATGACATATTCCACTAAACAACTTTGCTTTTACACATACATACACCTCACAGTTGTGAGGTGTATGGTGAAATAGAGGATGCACATCACGTGTTGGTGGAATGTGTCCGATATAATAGCAAAAGAAACGCATTTCTCAACTTGTTGAAATTGTGGGTAATGTATGTTGTAATGTTCCATGGTATTTTAGGCAAGCCTACTTCTGAAGCAGCAAAAATATTATATACTTTTTTATTGGATAATAAATTAGATTAAGTTAAGTTTTGTGCGACTAAGATTTGTTTATTTAGTTTAGGAGTAAGATGTTATTTGTAGAAGCTCGATGGGATTTACATCGTCGCATATGTGTACAAAAATCCATTAAAACCATCGAATAGCGTGGCGACGCGTCGTCACGGCATGCCTCGCCACGCCAACAATCGGTTTTACCCGCGGCTACAGATGATTCACATTAAAAATAGTCACCCATCCAAAGACTGACCTTGTCAAGCGCTGCTTAACCTGGCGGCTTCACTTTTGTGAGTTAATCAAGATAAAACACGATATAATCAAAATGGTCACCCATCCAAACACTGACCTTAGCAAGAACTGCTTAACCTGGCGGCTTCACTATTGCAAGCTAATCAACAATCAAAATGGTCACCCATCCAAAGACCGACCTTGACAAGCGCTGCTTACCCGCAGCTATAGATGTTTCACATCAAAAAGTATCTTTGCATTGTATACATGCAATCTCTTAGTATTTGCCCCCACATAGGTAAATTGTCAAAAAAACTGAGTGACTTAGACGACAGCCCGTTTTGTATACTTTAGTTATTTTCACAGTGTGATGTCGTACGGTATTCTGTTGTGGGGAAATGCCGCCGATATCCAGACAATTTTTGTTTTGCAAAAAAGGGCAGTTCGTTCAATTTATAAATTAAGTCCCAGACACTCCCTCAGAGATAAATTTAAAGAGATTAATATAATTACCGTGCCTTCTCAGTATATTTATGAAACCTTTTGTATGCACATAAAAATATTAATCTGTTTAAAAATACAGTGATATCCACAATATAAATACTAGAAACAAACACAAATTTATTGTTCCTACAACCAGGCTCAAGAAAATAGGTGGCTCGGTTAGATGCCAATGTATACGTTTTTATAATAAACTTCCTAGCCATATTCAAGATCTAAGCTTTAATAAATTCAAATCTTTTATAAAATGGAAACTATGCCAGAAAGCCTATTATACTGTGAAAGACTATATTGAGGACAAAAAGGCTTGGGATTGAGCTGCTCCAATAAATTTACACGGTGAATGTTGATTTTAATTTGCCAACTATTTTAGACATGAATATTTATTGTAAAAAGTATTATATTATTTTCATTATTGTGAATATGAGGACTATGTGGGTCATTGTTTCAGTTTTATTCTTGATCTGGCAGTTTAAGTAGTTTATGCGGCCTACTCGTTCTTTAGTATTGCTCGTCGAATCGTTGAGCTCCTTAAGTTCTGAGTTGAGCTGCACGGTTACTGACAAATGCGTGCACTGACTGGACAGGTCCACTTAATCTGTGTGGTTCTTTCCTCAAAAGACCATTTCAGACACCAATCTACATGGTTCTCAAACATTATGTCCGATTTTTTATATACACATTGACATTGTTGAATTTTATATATACAGTGACATGAGTTTTTACTTGTAAAGTATTATGTTATTTTAATTATTGTGAATGTGAGGACTATGTGGGTCATTGCTTTTTTTCTCAGTTAATTTTAATCATGATCTGGCAGTTTGAGTAATTTATGCTGCCTACCCAAATGTTCTTTCTTTGGTATTGTTCGTCGAATCGTTGAGCTACTTAAGTCCTGACTTCCTGAGTTGAGCTGCACGATTACTGACAAATGCGTGCACTGACTGGACAGGTCCACTCAATCTGTGTGGTTATTTCCTCAAAAGACCATTTCAGATACCAATATACATGGTCTTCACATGATCTGACCAAGATTATGTCTGGACTTTAGAAGAGACTGTGACCTCTGAGTTTGTTTCGGCCTTTCTTCTCAGAGTAGTCAGATAGGAAACGCCGACCTCATCTAGTTAAAAAATATGATTGACGTGTAAAAGTGTTTGTACAAACCTACTTACAGAAATAAAATCATTTATCATTTATCATTTATTGTATAATTGCATGGCACATGTTTGAGCATTGTGTACCTATTAAAAGCTACTAATATATTTACTGGGTTCGTCTTTCATTGACTTGAATGTGCCCTGGCGGCTGAGAATATGTCATGCTCACTCAAATATCTCACTGGTGGTGGTGTGTATGTTGGGTCATTGAGTTCCCTTCAAATGGTTTAGCTGAATGGTGCTGATCCATTCGTCATGTTCGTCAAAGGGCGCCGTCAGTTGGTACTGGTCATCTCTTAGCTGCCACGGCTTATTTTAATTTCTGTATTGTTTTTTGTTTTTATATCCTTTTCATTACGGTTGCTTTTAACGTGCACGTCTTTCTACATCGTTCTGACATGATGTATGATTTCAACATAAATGATGTAACCAATTTTTTGGAGCAATATTTTGATTTAAAAGAATGTCCGTGGAATTTCTCGCCCGTTCTTCTCCATAGGTACCTACTACGCTTATTTGAAATAAATGCTTTGAGTTGAGTATTAAAGATTAAAAAAAATAGTAAATAGATTACATTACTTTGTATTTAGTGTGAAATAACAGAGTTTCTTATACGTTTATATTGAAATAATGAAAGGGTGATAGCTGTTATTTTTCTAATGTTTATAATAAATGGAGTATGGGTACTATTATGTAAATCTCATTAAAAGACTAACCAAGAAAGCGGTACGTACAGTCAAGGAAATATTTTTTAGCAAATTAACACCATACGTAAATTTGCGGTGCTATATTATGTTATCATTTCTATGAAAACTTCATGGAAATTGTTCTACTAGAACCGCGTCGCACCCTCGCGTCGCGCCTGTCTGGCGGTCCCTTAAATTGAAGTCTTTTTTCGTGTCAGTCTGTTTGATAGCGTTGTTCTTCTAAACTTCACAACGGATTTTGATGCAGTTTTTCACATCATTTAGAGAATTAATTCCGGAAGGTTTATGTGTATGAATAAACAATTATTAAACTTACATATAATAAAGAAAACTTGATGTTTTGTCGAGTCGTAAAAACCGTGCGAAGCAAGGGCGGGGCGGGTTGCTAGTTTACTATAATAATTATGAAAGCTATATTTGCGCAGTTTGTTCTTCATAGACTCGTGAAGCGATCATGCTAACTATCCGAAGTCTGGCAAGGTGTTAGCCCGACGTTGAATATTCATCAAACTCTCGGATGCGTAAGCCGTAATTAACCTACGCAGATAACAAACACCCACTTACAAACTAAGAAATTCCACGACACTAATATTAAGTGAATTTATAGGAATCCCCATATAATCATAATTATGAATTTCTGATCCGGGTATCAAGGAGGTGGTGGGACTAATGATTATTTCATATATTTTTGTTCGCAATAGTTTTTTTAGTGCTTAAGTCAATCTATCTTTCAGTCACGAATTTACATCAAAACTACTAAAATAAAGTTATAAATGAATTTAGCCATCGGCTCTGCGGACTTAAAAGCCGTGTCACATCGTTCGAAGTATCTAGAACACAAGCTCCGGACACGTTCGACATTTCCGACAGCCTACGGGTAGTGAAAAGAGAAACGAAGACGACTAAGTAATTATTACTTTCAAAGGTTCCGTAGCTAACAGCTACAAGTACATCATTAGTGAATCCTCTACGAAGCGAGGCCCTTCTAACAAACCGTTTGTCACTGTCGCTTGCTACGAGAAATGCTACGGCGTAGCTCGTAGCTTAAACACGTCAAATTATATTCCAAATTTAACTACAGTTAAATGTTAAGGTAATTCGGTTATTCGGCAACCAATTAGGACAGGCTTCTAGTCTTAATAAAAGATCCACTCTAAAAGGGTTATTTACTTTAAAAGTTTAAAAAAATAACATAAGTATAAAACCATGTTTTAGTTCTTTACGGTTAGCAGAAAAAACTAGGCCTTCATTATTGCTAGACTTTTAATTAAAAGACTTAAGTAAACTTTTAAACTGACAGCTGTTTGTTACAATTTACAAGGTTACATAGTGAATATAAATAATTTAGAAGAAACGAAGCGAAAACTCAGAAGGTAAGTTAGTTTTCAGTTCACTGCTGAAATATCACCGGGCTAAATAATTGTGTTGCAGACGGTGCAGCTGTGTCGTTCAAAATTACGAGCTTGTCGGTGCACGCAAAGAGCGCATCAGATTTCTGACTGACATGTTCATTAAGCCCAACCCCACCCTCGCCGCTACAGCACTCATTACAGAGCACCCTCTATAAAGGAACAGAGCGGAAAATCTCCATCTGAATATTTGGGTCACTAGCTATACATCTTCTATGTATTTATACTTATGTTGGTGAAAAAGAATTACTTACTCATTTTTTACAGAGAAGCCTAATAATGTTTTTTGAAGATCCGCTTACGGTTAAAAATAGGAATCTTAATTTTAAATTATTCCATAATAAGATGTAATATAGAAGAAGTGTTGAAAGTAATCAAATCCATATAGAGATACCGCTTTCATCGCGTGACAATGCGTGAAATAAGCTCTAAATTCAATCTAGCCGCGTAGTGGAAAACAAATGGGGAAAGCTCCAAACAGATGCTTAAATAAGTATGAGTTGTTGCAGAAAGGTGAGCAAACCCTGGAGCTCTGGTGACACACTTTATTTATTATTCATGCAGTCAAATTGTGCTCTAAGCGAATGTATGAATCGCTCCAAAAGGTTCGGACTCTTAATCTGTTTGACTACGGACAGAAAATCACCGTTCAGCGGTTTAATGACTTATACATATTTGAGACCCTCAGGACTTTGTGTTGCTTTGATGGATGAGCAAAGGAGCATGCCGTACTTGTAGATTTACTCAAACGAGGATTATATTTCAATTACGCATATACGTATTATCGTATTAATTTCATCAGTTTAGTGACGTCATTTGTGCCGATACGAACGGTATGTAGTACGCTATAAACCGGAGTTCATTACTAGAATGGAGGTACATATAAGCTGGCTGTTAATGAAGTCATCAAATACAACAAAACGTGCCTAAACAACGATGCCACAGACTGATATACATGTTCAGAAACTCCCAAATTACTTTATGTTAATTAATTCAAAATCCAAAACGATAAGGCTTCAGAATGCTAATAGGTACTAACATGTAATTAAATCGGATCGTCAGATATAATAATTATAGTATTTAATTGAAAGGAATTGAAATAGCACTTAAATCATGAAAATGTCACATTCAATTCAACGACACTTCCTACTATTTCTTTTGAATTTGATGTAGGTATAATAGAAAATAGTGCAGATTATTCTGAAATTGCATCTGTCTAAAGCAAATTAATTATTTGCTTTAGACATATACAATTTTGGAGTTTTGGTGACTTTGGTATGTATGTAATTCATACCTACATAATTATTCAATCCATGCAGGACCGCAGGATTATTCTAGAAAAGGTGCTATTTCTCATTTAGAAATTGCGTAGTTTTGATTAGGGTGTCTCGAATTAGATTCGCAAGTAATATTATTTCATTAAACAGCGGAGGGACACCAAGATTAACTTATTAGCCGGAGTGGCGGTGGAGACTTCAAACCAACCTGTTTGCGCAGAGGTCTGTGGCCTACGGATAGCGAGAAGTAATTATGTTGTTTCAATAAATATTGGATGTATTCCTGCGTATTTATAGCCTTAGAAAATTGCATTAAAATATATATAAAATGTAGTAAAGTTTTTGTTTCTACATAAACTGCGCAGCTAAGATAAAGATGTTTCGTAATCTTTATCAATTGTAATTTTTAGTTCAAAGTTACCGAGTTAATTATAAATGAGATGTAGTTGGCGAATATAGAGACTGACATTAGTCAAATGGAATATGCGTGAAATATTGTGATACTAGTACTTTCAAAGTTCTTGTTCGTCATAAAACAATAACTAACGAGTCAGCATTTATGTTTCCATTAAGATAAACGTTATTAATTGCCACACGCCGACGGCCATTCGTAAATGTCTAGTATTTCGTTCGTCATTTCACAAAAACGCTGACGTAAAATATTCGCCGGGACGTTTGTGAATTTCACATAGTAATCTTTTCAGCTGTAACGCGCGACAGCCAGTTACAGAATGATGAATACTTGCGTGTTGTGTACTTCGGCGGACGCGGCGGGTTATCTCTTTTAGCGAAGACTTTAGATAAGCCACAATGATCCTTATTGTAAGCATTGTATGGTTGATTCTGGTGTGCTTGTATATGTTGTGATATACCAGTGAAAAGTTGACGTATGCTTCCGAGTGTAAATTGGCTACACCGCTAATGTATGATGTACCCACACATTTATGTTAACACCTTCGTCAAACTAACAATGCATCATCTAGCGAAACAAGCTTAACACGTTAATACTAGAGAAATATTATTCTTTAAAGATATAATATTTTGATGCCTTTCATATAATTGAATTAGGCAATTTCCAATTGCCGAAGACTTCTGCAAATTAATTAAGCAATCTCGATTTTCAAATAAACGACTTACGAGTCGTAGATTAAATTAGCTCGTTTCTAAATGTAATAAGAAGGAGCTTTGACTTAAGGTTGTTTATTTTTGTTATTTCGAAGTTAGAAGTTATAAATTGCAGGTGTGGTTTATCGAGTGCTTACAATTAAGCAGCCAATACGTAAAATCCGTAGTTTTATTTGAAGTGGAAATCGTTGTTTTATGAAGTTTGCAATAACTTCCATAAGCTCTTGGCCAAAATACATAAAAAGCCGGCCAAACACGAGTCAGACTCGCAAGCGAACGGTTCCGTACCACCAAACCATATTTAACAATATATTCTAAAAACGCTGAAATCATGTTTCTTGTATGGGTGACCCCCTTTAAATTTTTAAGTTGGTTTTTGTTGTTATAGCTGCCACACACTGTGAACATTTCTAATGTCTACCTATTACGGTTCAAAAGTTACAGCCCTGTGACAGACGGACGGACGGACAGCGGAGCCTTACTCAAAGGGCCCCGTCCGCACCCTTTGAGTACGGAACCATAAACAAAAAAGATGTGTGGCACTCGGGGACTGCCGCGGTAAAGCTATTGCATAGCATTTTGTATCAACTTATGCAATTATAATTATTTATTTATTTTATTTATGCTGTATTTCTTTTTCTTTGATATTAATTCAAGTTACACGTTTTGAGCCTGGTGACCGATAAGAAAACATTATTTTTCTTTTATTAAATAAATAAAAAGTTAATATTGTTTAAAATATTTTTATTATTTTACAACACATAAACAGCTGCTTATGTATTCGTCCGATTTCGGAGCAGCTCGTCTCGATTCGTGCGAGCTTCGTAGAGTCGTACAATACGTCTAGTTGCACGCACACAAACACCGTGTCGAAGACTGCCGAAAAGAAACGACGTTAGACAATGCACGGCCTTCAAGCCACACCTTCGTGCCCGTCGGAGTGGGGAGCGTGAGGTTTTTTTTCGTTACGGAATTTCTGGATTCGGTCCCCGCGCTCAAGGCCCGCGATAGAAGCTATGCAATAGCTTAAAATATTTCATGTAAGCTAGATCGCTAAGACATAACACTCTCACTGTTAAAAGGTTATCAGATCTAATATACAGCCAAACCCCTAACTCTACAAGGCTTAATTCTACAAACCTTACATCTTGGTCAAAATGTACGGCTTGGCCGTTTCGCGGCTGTTACAAAGACACTCCTATGGGCTTATGGTAAGAGATTCAGTCATTGGTTTTTAATGCTGTGTCATGCAATAGTTTAATAGAACGGCCAAGCCATACATTTTGACCAAGATGTAAGGTTTGTAGAGTAAGGCCTCGGTAGAGTAAGGGGCTTGGCTCTATATTCGATATGATAACTTTTTAACAGTGAAAGCGTTATGTAAGTCTTGGAAACCTACTTTACATAAAATGTTTTTGGTGGGATTTAATTTCTTGTTGTAGGGTGCTCTATTTCCTTCTACTTTGACGATGATATTGTACTGATATAACACGGACATGTTAAAATCATAACCCTTAAGTTCTAGAATAGTCGGGTAAAAGTTTATTCATAGCCAACGATAAGAGTTTCTTTGTTGTTTATGTACATGCTAATGTAACTTTCATTACGAATGGAAGTAGGTATACCGATTATCCGTAAGAAATACATACGTGCACCTCCCTTTAGGGGAATTGGAGGGTATTTTTTTTTTTTTTTTTAATTTTTGTGTTATTTGAGTGTAAGTCGTAGCCTGCATACCAAATTTTCAGCTTTCTAAGACTTCGGAAAGTACCCTAGAGGTTTTATTCTATATACAGAGCTGCACCCTCCATTTCGTGGGTTCGAGGGTAAAAGTAAAGTAAAAGTAAAAAAAAAAAAAAAAAAAATGTTGTTGTTTGTGTGCAAATTCTAGCCTACATACGAAATTTCAGTATTCTAGGACTTCGGGAAGTGCCATAGAAGTTTTGATGAGGGAGTGAGTGAGTCAGTCAGTCAGTGACGAAATCGACGAATTTTAGGTGTTAATAAAATGCAAAGCATAAAAGCTAGACATACGAAACTTAGTGTGTTTTATTAGTCTGCTAACTACGTTTTATCCTGATAATTTGAGCTTTCTAGCACTATCCAGGCCGAAGTTATGAGGTATGACAATACGACGAAACGCTTCGAAAAAAGGTAGGTAGTACCCCTGGTTTTTGTTATTGGCTCGTCTTGGCGTGGGTACTAACATGGGGACATGGTAGTACCCAATAACAAACTTGACAGTGTAGTTATAAAACATGTTATTCCATACATTCCAACTGCAATTGTAAGTTTGTACGCACAATATTGAAAGATTTACCATGTTATTTTAAGACCCTAGACTTCTCATTGGTTTTCCTGTAATATGTAAGTAAAGAAATAATTCCTGTATTTTTTTTTTTTAATTAAGCTCCGTAGTTTATGGAAGATAAGGGGGGAATGGTCAATTTTCATATATTTTCGTAAATAACTTCTAACATGTTCATTTTAAAATTATACAAAAAAATATTTGAGACTCTTCTCGCAATGAGTCATTTCATTTTTAATGTCAAACGGTTCAGTTTGAAAATCTTTTATTTTTAAGTTTCTAGTTTGCCCCTCATAAGTCACCCCCATATTCAAAATTCATTTATTTATTTTACACTTCAAAGTTTGGGTCACAGAAATTCATATGTGCACCAAATTTAAACTTAATCGGTCCAGTAGATTCGGAACAAATTGGCTGTGACAGACGGACAGACAGACAGACACAAGTGATCTTATAAGGGTTCCGTTTTTTCATTAGGACGTACGGCACTCTAAAAATCATGAAGAGAGAGAGCGATTTGTCCCGCGTGATAGTTTTGAGAATTGATAAAAATATGTAATAACTAAGGCATCGAGAAAGCTTAGAAATACCTGAACGTTTTAAGATGTTATGCGTGGATGCTAATTATAGTATTAAGCATTTAATTATATATTCTAAATAACATAGTTATATAATCTAAGTAAGAACATTGGTAATTATGATTTAATCAGGGAAGTCGTACTAATACGCGATAACATGCGATGATCGCTTACTCAATTACCAAACTGGCAATTTATATCCAATATATATATTTGACGGAGAAGGTACGTGTCTCTCGTTATCATCAGCCATATTTTAACTACTGTGGGCGAACTATTGTTAGTGTTTGTTATAGCGCAATAGAAAAACCGTTTGCAGTTAAAATCAAATTATTACGATCAAATTAATCACACTAGCGAATCACACACTGTAGGTACACGACACAACTATATGGAACGTGTGACAGTTTCCTATTGGGCAGCTCGTAGTTATGACCACTAAGGCCCTGGCAACTTAACCGGGCAAGCCTGTGGGTGCCTTAAGCTACTAACTTAAAGCCTCCAGCCAGGGGCGAAAAATACTTAAAAATTAGGTGACCGTACGCTAAGGGCACCCCCTGTGGGGTACGAACCTCGGCTTAGGGCGTCACTGAGGGGAGGGCAGCAAGATGGGACAGGCTGGATCGAGATATTATTATTATTAACAGGGGAATTTAAAACTACAGGCTCAGCTACGGCGCGGGCTGGCGCGTCGTCGAGCAAGGGTCGGGGGGGGGACAATTACGTCGGGGGCGTCGCGCAGGACCTCGGCGGCGAGGTCGGAACGATGGCGGTCTGTTCTTGTGTACTGTACTGGTGGCCCTACTGCTCTCCTGGAGGAGGGTTATGGGGTCATCGGGGTCGGACATCTTAACCGCCAACAACCAACTCTGCTTTTATTCTGGTCAAGCGTTATGTTATAGACTCAGTCGAGCGCCACCTGGTGGCGCTGGCGTCCCGATTAGTCAATGTCAAACGAATGATTTAACGTATTTCCGACATATTTATTATCCAAACTCGTTCATAATTTTATTTAGATACCAAAACCAACTCACATAAGCAGTGTTATGAAAAACGAAGAGTGATTTAAATATTCAATTTAAGCAAAAAATCGTGTTCAAATTACCGCAGGTCTGAAGGAGATCAGGACGGGATTACTTTTTCAATAGGTTTTTTTCGCAGCGACTCAAGTAGAAATCTTGAGTGCGTATACACGCTATCTGAAGGCAAAAGGTTCTATTGTTCACAAAGGATATTATGTTAGTGATACTCGTACGGTTAAGCTGGCGAGTTAATTTGGTAATGTGGGGACTAAATCGTAGGTTGTAGCGTGTAACCCCTTGGCTCTGTGTGCTTCTACTTATTGCCTAATGCCTTGTTTATTGTTTATACGGCTCTTATTTCCATATTTAGGTAATATTATTGACTATCGCTCAATTACACCACAAATTTCTAAATGCGTTTAACACTAAACGTATTTAAAACAGACAGAATTATCGCTAAACAAGTTGTGGTAGAATCGACCTAAATGTCACTTTTCACTAGTTTGCTGTCCAACTACTGGACTAGACCCTCTATTTTTGAATACGGTTTTTCAATGATACTGTAATCTTACCGTAGTCCTTGGAATAACAGCCCTCTGTTGTAGCTGTCTTCATCTAGATTTATCGCTATATATCTTCTAATATTGAGCTGCTCTATCTCATTCTCTAGTAAATTTAGCAGCTATTGGGTAACATGAGTTACGTCTAAATAACAAAACTCGCAGTTAATCTTGAGCGATTTAAGGCTATCACTAAATTATGCCTCAACTTGGTAACTATTGTATTAATAATACCGCAGTTGAAAGTTTCTAATTGGTATCTTAATTACATAATCTGTCTTGACTCCGCAACTTTAGGCAAGTTGATCCCAGAATTACCGCGTCCAGTCAATGCCCTTCAGAGCTTAGATAAGATACGCGATACGAATTTAAGCTTTTCTTAAGGATTTTGTGCAATTTCATTTACTTTCTAGTCGTAAGAAGAAACATCTATCCATCCATCCACACCGACATGTGTTGACCTATTATGAGTTCTATGTAAATACATACCTACATTAATGACGCGAAATTACTTACTACAACATTATTGTTTACTTTTAAAATAATATTCATCGTCTTGATGTAAATATATATATTTATTTCTTTATTTTTATTAACCAAAACTCGTTGAACTGCAAAGCTATTGTAACTCTATGCTTGCGATGTAAGAGCGGCCATGTTAGTGCATCGTGACGCGAGTGTTTTGCGAAAAACCGCTTGTAATCCCGTCCTCTTCTCAGCGTGTGAATGGCAAAAAAAAAATAGAAAGCTACTGAAATTTATTCGGCCCTAAATTCTGTAATGCCAATACCGTTTGCTGTCGCAGCCATTAGGTCGTCGCGTGTGCAGGTGACAGGGCATGCGGTGCAATATGGGAGGTAAGCCATTGTCTGTGAAGAGACGCCGCATAATAGGTACATCTCTGATGGTTCAATAAATAAATCAGGAGGTTACAGTAGCTCTTGCTCACATCACATCTTCCTGTGGAGAGGTCGCCATCGGCTGGATTCACGCACCCAAGAAAACTTTTGCGATTTTTAAGTCTCTGGGGCACTGGGTTATAGTTGTGCTTTGGGTGGCGCGGGTCACCCTGTAGGTTAGCCCTCTCAATGCAGCTGGCTATAGTCCTGCGAATTTCTGGAGGCGCGATGCTAGTCAGTGGATACAGCATTCGCAACAAGGTGGGTTTTAAGCAACCAGGACTGATCCGGCAGGTGACATTTAGAGCTGTACCTGCACCGTATAAAAACATACGGAAGTAATTAATGTAGTACTTTCTTGTATAATTATATAGTAAATTTCTTGTTCCCCCGACCCACCCCGTCGCATCGCATCGCCTGTCCGTGATATTACTTTGTTTTCGCTTAGTGTTCTTTGACTTTTTTATAGCCTTCCTCAAGAGTTGGACTATCAAACGCAAAATATTTTTTTTACATCCGGCCAGTAATTCCAGAGATTACCTCCTACATACAAACTTATAATCGAACAAACAAAAAAAAAAAAACTTTACTTCTTCATTATATTAGTATCGATTAGCTATTTTATGCTTTCTTATAATCATGAACTTGTTTAAATTTCCCCCATGTACTAAATAAAATCTATATACCGATTTATGTTTCATTAACTATTACTCTCTCTGCTGGCTAGTTTGTTGAGTAATATTTTCTCTATTTTTGTTTTCTAAGGTCGTGAACTCACTCTTATGTTCCGAGTGTGGGTTAAGTGAGTTCACTTGCTTTGGAATTGTGTGCACTTATCTTTAACTTAGCTCCCGCTGAGTAACACTTACAGTTCTCGTATATACGCCTAAGAAGTCAATAATACAATTATTTTAAGCAACGACAAACGAACTGTTATCGCTTAAAATAACTGTATTATTTACTTAGATACACACACACACACACACATACATACTTCACAGGCGTACATTGATTCAATGATTAATTTGCCAACAATTTTGCTTTAAATATATATAAATAAAAGTAGAGTAGTATAATGCTATAACCAAGCTTTCACGTATAATTATTAAGGTGCCCAAGTGCCCAGTGAAAAAAAAAAACAAATAAAACACTAATGTCGTAAAAATAAAATAAAAATCGTGGTAATGCTTTAAAAGATACAGAAAATTCGTAACAAGTTACAATTCCTTGCTTTTGCGTAGTGACTTTCTGAAGACTCGTGTTAGATCGAATAGCAGTTCACATCATTTAGTAGTATAAAATTTAATTATAATTCACGTCGATGTCTCCTAAAAAGAGTAGCTATTGTGTATACCTATACCTATGTTACTTTATATGGCAAGTAAACGAATGTTTCCAATAGTATTGTTTTTTACGATACGTCTATCAAGATCAAAACTAAATACGAGTACTATGCAATGAAAGGATATCGTGACGAAAGGGACGGCCTCAAATTGGATGGGATTAATTCATCAATGGAAGCAGCACGTAGCCATTTGAGATCGGATTGAGCCGAAGACAATTACAATTTGTAGGTATCGTACGTGCCTGTGAATCCTGTGATAAGTCTAAAACACGAGCCCCTGCATGGTTGTATCAAAACAAAATAGGTATTAGGTAGGTATTTTAAAGATTGTATCACCTTTATAAGTGGATAGATAGTTTAAATTACGCTGCCATTTGCACGAATTTGAAGATTTTCAATGTTTAAGGGTTCCGCAGATAGGCGCCGCTCGTCGTGCAACGAGCGGTGCCTTTGTGTCGTGTGCGATTCACGTCGCGTGTCGCGTCTGTTTGTAGGAGCCTTTCCTTTTAAACTTAACTTTTCCCTACCTTTTTTGGGAAACTTAAGACGCCCCATTGAAGAAAACTTAACAGATCGCTCATCCTGTAAAAATAGGCCCATGCTTTAAAATTCCCATAGACCACAGTGTTTTGCCTCCACCTTTTTTAACGGACTACGGCAAAACCAAAAGGAAGGGTTATGATTTTTAAGGACCTACCTGTAAGCCAGCCACTGTATAATCTGCCGGGATCGCGGCTTGATCGGAAGAGTTACCGTGGCCCTGGCGCACAGGCAACTGAAGGAACACGGGTAGGTTTTAGTCAGTAAGAGTCTGACACACCCTTCCGCTCCGCTAAGAGCGGGAGAGGTCATTTGATGATTTCCCACCCAAAAAAAAAAGCCAATGTATAATCAATTGTCCCATCAGTACGTTAACAAGTTAATTTTCCTTTGACTATCCATTAACTAGTGGACAGTATGCGAATATCTATTTATTAAAACTCCCGCAGATGGGCGCCACGCGACTCTAGTAGAACAATTTCTATAAAAACTTCAAGAAAATTGTTCTACCAGAATCGCGTTGCACCGTCGCGTCGCGCCTTTCTGCGGGAGCCTTTACGCGGTCATACATGGTCGCGAACGCACCGTGTCGTGCTACTTTGCACAAACTATTATTTTTGCTAGACTACATTTTCTATAGACTTCGACCCACTTTGACCCAATGTCAAAGTGTGTCGAAGTTTATGAATAAAAAGTCACTCATATGATTATCTTCTGTAGCATTAGATAAGGTACGTAAAAGGTAAAACAGCAAATTGATATTTCTGTAACTAACAGTTAGTGACTTTTCCAGTTTCTACGATACGGAGTAGGTATACCAAAGTTCACTATATTTTTCACGATGTCGTAGCACGATGCCTACTTTTAATGACACGCTGTGCTTATTCACATTTGTTTAATTGTAATAAAACGATATTTAAGAGATTTTCCAAAGCATTTTCTTGCAGAGAAGCTGTAGGTAGTTTTGTTTCGAGGATTTTATTGTACTCACAATGAATACTAAACGTCTCCCGGACTAAAGTTAAAATTGCTGTTTTAGGCAAACACATTTGCATTCAATTGTGTTTAAAACTTTAAATCGACGAATCTAATTACCACTTTAAGCTCCTCGGAATAAAGTGCACCGTTCGCAAGGAAAAGTCCTATGGTCTATAAATCTTTTGATCGGTTTCCGCCGACTTTTTCTAACAATTTGATTAAATCCTGTGAGGCGTTCGATCTCCGGTCGCGTCCATTTCGCCGCGTGAAACCTTGGAAAAACATTTTATTATCTCTTAAAACATTTTCCCTATGTCAATGGGAACGTCGCCGACAGTAGGAGATAGGAGATAAGCGTCCCTCGCAGGATGCGATTATAAACCTGGCTGCGGCTTTGACGACTGATATTATAAAGGCTTAGTGATTATTTTCTGAGTATCTTCGAGCAACACGGTTGAACTTCGCTATCGCCATGAAATCGACTGTCACTCAATGTTTGGGTCGCGATATATAATTTGATTTGTTTTGGATAACTATTAATGGTCTTTATATAAATTTGAAATAAGAATTTCGATTTGATCTTTCAGAAAATAAATATATACATAATTAGCAACAATCTTATTGCAGGTTACGCGGAATATTTATAAACATCATTCCCAGTGGCTGAAGACCTAGTGCAAGGAATAAACGATGCAGCTGACTTTTTAAATAACCGAAAAACGGAGTCACACTACCTACATCTGAAAAACTCAATGCTTTTACCATCTCTGTACAAAATATAACCAATACACTTCGTTCAGTCGCCACGCCTCATCTGTAAAGATTTATACAGCTGTGGTTTTGCGCTAGCGCCATTTCTTCCCATGCATAAACAGAGAAGAAAATTGTTTATTTCCTGTCTCATCGGCTTTCGGAAGCTTTCGGATGCTCTCGGCTTCATAATGCGCCCTCGGCGTCGGCTTCGCTCGGGAGGTTTGTATTCGTCAACTGTTTATCTTAGCCATTAGATACTGTACGAAAACATTTATTTTAAGTTGCTTTTGTTTTTGTGATTGAAGGTACACCAGTGGATACATAATCATATTGCGAATACTATAATATGGTGCTTCAAAATATTATAATACTTAAATACGGAGCAGTGGTGGCCCAGTGGCAACGGCCGCGACTTACGACTTGTAGGTCGTAGGTTCGAACCCAGACAGGCGCTTTACTTTGTGTAATTATTTCATCACCACTGTTCTCAAAAACGATGAAGGGAAACATCGTGAGGAAACCGGCATGTCCTAGAACCAAAAATCCAACCCACACTGGGCCCGCGTAGGCCATGATTGCGATGAATACCTAAATGTACATGTATTTTCGGTACTTAGGTATATTATTTAAAGGTAAAAGCTTAAAATCATAAAACAGCTATTTTATAGTGGTATATTATATATATATATAGGTCGTGTTCCCGAGTGTTTCAGTGATTGCGTGTGCTAATCCGCGTATTGCCGCAATACGGCTTACGACGAACGATAGGCCACTGCTAGTCGTGGTTTATATGCCAACTGATGTAGAAAATGTATCGGAGTTCAGAGATTGTCCAAGTTACATACTGATACAACTTAGACACCACCACTCGATCACAATCGTGATCGTGTATCGTGATTCGATATCACCATCTCTTACTATGGCGCTGGCCATAATAAGTGATGGTGATATCGAATTTGTTTCGAGTATTCTATTCTATTCTGTTTTTATTTTTGGTGACTGCAACGCGCAATCAGGTGAGCGTTTTTACCGTGAACTAATAGATTTCTCGATGAAGCAGAATTGGACTTGAGTAGATACTAGCTGGTCGCAACTGGCGTCAGGAACGTTTACATTTGTAAGCGAAGCTCATGGGAGCAGGCGGTGGCTCGACCACTGCGTTGTCACTGACTCGGTTGTGCATTGTGTAACAGATGTGTTCGTAAAATACGAGGTTTATTGGTCAGACCATATACCGCTAGTTATAACTTGTAATCTCGATGTTAGGCAGAAAACTTTTGGCAATAATACTACTTGTAATAAAATACAATGGGGATATAGGGATGCAGGCCAATATATCGCCTATGAAAATATGTGTAATTTACAATTAAAATATATTGCCGCATCAGTAGACTTACAAACTTGCTGCGGGAAACATTGTAGTGATCATTGCCATAAAGACATAATTTATAAAAGATTTATAATTTATACACTGATATTGTACACGTCTGCTACTGCCATGTATGTAAGCTGTCGTGGTAAGCGAAAACCCCTGGTTGGTTGGAACAAGCTTGTGAGCGAGGCTCACAGGAATGCAAGGTTGGAGTTCAATATATGGTATTGGTACGGTTAACCGTCCACTGGTCCCATCTTTGACGCTATGATGATGGGACTGAAGATCTTTAGAGGAAAGCATAAATGGTGCCAAAAACAGCAGGTTCTTTTTTAAAGGTTTTTGAAAGCCGCTAATAGATTGAATCCTCAGCCTCGCGCTCTTGTGAGCATCGCTGGACTTTCCTGCCCGAGGGATGTAGCTGAGGGGTTCAAAAAATAATTCTCTATTAAGTTGACACTGGGACCGCCGTGTGGGGTGTTCAAAGCTGGCCCTGTAAGCGCGGATGGGGAAACGGTACTTAATATGTGCGAGTCGTACGCTGTGACTCATGGGTTAATTTATAATATTAGTAAGACAGAATTAATGGTCTTCAGGTCTGGCACTATAGGTGTTCCACTACTGTCCCTCCTCTCCTAATGAAAGGTACTGATGACCTGAAAGAAGATATGGGTCTAAAGAGGGAGCGCAGAGCATTGTCAGTTAGGGCTAATATGTTGGCCTGCAGATTTTCTAGAAGTACAGGCGCAATTAAAACAACCCTTTCTAAGGCATTTTGCACAGCACTGTACTCGGGAGCCCTGTGATTCACATATAACCTAAAGGTTTACAATACTCTGCATATCCAAAAAAATAACGCATTCAGGTATTGTTGCGATTGCCGCGCTTCTGTAGTGCCTCGGCAATGTTTGCAACCGCACGCACTGACGCGGACGGCTTTGATGCATTGTGGCATAAGAAATCTCCCTCGCTACTGCGCAGGCTGCGTGACAGTCCCAACACTATCCTGCAATCGATAGCCGTCCGGGCAAATAGCCCACTAGTGTGGGCGCTCACAAATAGGACCCGATCTGTTTTAGTTCTTAAGTACTAACATAGGCTATTTGTTATTAACACAGAAGACTTGATTGTAGTCTGAATAAATAAAGATTAATAATAATAGCACGCCTTCCATGTAGGTACTACATCATCGTTAGAAGCTTCTCGCCCGATATAGAGCTATAGGCTCGCTCCCAATATCCTTACTACTTACATAAATTACCTTATTAAATTAGTTCCTACTTATATTACCTTACCGGCTATCTGTAGGAATACGACAATCCTGCTCGTTCAAGAAATCCAAGCTAGGGTCTTAATGTGACGAATAATAAAAATGTTACGCCCACAATTTCATTGAGTAGGTCATATTATATTCCCACATTATCAGACAGGTAGGATAAAGATTATTTACGCTAAAAAAGACTTCAGATACGTGTAAGTAGTAAGATAAGCTTTCAATAACCTCTTTTCGCAAAAAGACGTGGTAACAATAGGCCGGAAAGTTTCCCTCTCTTTCGCTAAGACGAAAATACGCTTCCTTGACATACAAAAGAAAGCTATCTGGTAGTCGTATAAACTACCCACCTATATGTAAATTAAAGCAATTTTCGATATGCGCATATAGTGGAGGTGATCACACGGGTGTCGCGCGGCGACAACTTGACGGGTGTCGGGTGTCTCCGCAAGCGAGCAGCGAGCGCAGACGACTTGCGTAATTGAGTTGTCTCGCCGGCCACCTTACTTCGTTACTCAGAAACTTCCACTCCTGTTAATCCTACGTTCGGAATTCAATATACCTTGTAATACCTGCGGATTAAATACCTTGTGTTAAGATCCTTAGGTTACTTCAAAGTTCTCGTTTATTAATTACCGTTGTTAAAGCGTTCAACTTTCTTGTTTTAATCGTCGTGAAAGCGGAGCCTTGAAATATAAAGTGGGTATTACAGGTTACAGGGTGGCTTTTATTTAATATGAAAACATTTTGGCTTAATCTATATTATATACATAACGGAGAAGGTACGTCTCTCTCGTTATTATCAGCCATATGTTAACTACTGTGGGCGTACTATGGGTAGTGTTGCTTATTACGCAATAGAAAAACCGTTTGCAGTTCAAATCAAATTATAACTTACGATCAAATTAATAACACTTGCGAATCACACACTGTAGGTACACGACACAACTATACGGAACGCGCGACAGTTTCTAAACGTGTTCACTGCTTAACCGCCAACAACCAACTCTGCTTTTACTCTGGTCAAGCGTTATGTTATAGACTCTGTCGAGCGCCACCTGGTGGCGCTGGCGCCCCGAATAGTCAAAGTCAAATGATTGATTGAACGTATTTCCGACTTACATCTATTAAAATATTAACGAAGTCAAAACTGTACATTGTATATTTTTAGAAAAAAATAGGTAATTGCTTCGAGGTGTGAACCAGTCTGATGTCGAAAATATAGTTTTTAGAATTTTTGTCTGTTTTTCTGGATGTAAGTATATTCGATTGGCGCAAAAACGGCAGAATTTGGATGAAATTTATCATATAAATGTTTTATAAGCTTGATTAACACATAGGGTACTTTAATCCCAGTAGCACGTTCCCGTGGGATATTTTCCAACATCCACGCAGGCGAAGCCGCGGGTAAAAGCTAGTTCTGTTAATAATAGATGTTCATTTGAAAACTAATCATCAAAATCAAAATCAAAATATTTTATTTCACATAAACCAACATGGGCACTTATGAAACGTCAGAAGCTAGGTGCACGGTTCCAATTGGTTGTTTCCTATGGAGAAGAGCCGGCAAGAAACTCCACGGTTACTCTTTTAAAAATAAGGGCCTTTTACAATGTTTCCAATCACAGTGTTGATAGATATGGGAGGACAGTGTAGGCCTGTCAACAAGTAACAGGTACTCAACAAAATTTAAAAAAGGTCCACAAGTCTACAAGTTAGGTCTACAACGTGCTCACATTCACAAAATATAGAAGAATCTATATAAAAATAAAAGCCTATTTAGACCAAATGATATGATTGCCATTACTACTGTAACAAATCGGAATCTAAATCCTATCCACAAAAGCCATAATAAGGAGTTGAAATAAGAATCCGAGGTATATAATGTCAAATAATGAGATTATGTCAAAGAAGTAAGTAAAAAGAAACAAAAAACTTCGTAATTTGGGAACAGTTAATAGACATTTACTTAGTGATGTCGTTAATGTGGTACCAGGGAAGCCACATGTGCAGAAGGAATTATTGCCAAACTTCCTTGTCTTCAACGTAGTCTTTAATGTTATAATATGCATTTTTGATAAGATACGTTTGATGTGGGTTTTGAACTTTCCTTCGCTAAGTTCTGTAACTGACTTTCGCACCATTGCCTCATTTATAAATCATAAGAAAGTATAAAATGAAACAATTATTTAAGTTCGTAAAACAACTTTAAACTCAAGCATACCCAAAATATTAATTTGCTAAATATTCACTATTTTAGCGATGTGACAGTTTCGGTAATGAATCATGGGCAATTAATCATTGGAGAGAGAATTTCAGGAATAAGTAATTAGTGAGTCGGTTGAAGTTGTGTGATAATTAAATTTATATTTCTCTCTGTCCAAATTAGGTACTAAATGTTGTGAATAAATAATATTGACCAAACAGTGGCCAATATCTAATTGTATGCTAAATTTATCCAGAGTTGAGAAAACCTCTAACATCTTCTGTTCAACTCTAAATCTTTTCATCCTTTTACAATATTTAAATATAATACACAAGTAGGATTAATTTAATCTGTCAGTCACAAAATAACTATATATTTTATTCGTGTCCATTAATCACGTCGACTGCTGCCGTGGAAGTTTCCTGCACTTGCGTTTAATAATAATATTAATATTTTTATTTCAGATCAAATTACAAGATGCATAAGTTGTTAGTAAAGGTCTTAACCTAATATTATAAAGAAGTGAACGAAAGATCAAAAAATAAATGAATGATAACAATGATGATGTTGTTGTTATAATAAAATTAAATTGTTTATTTTGTAAATATGATATGAGAACCACATTTAAAGGGCATATAAAAAAAATGCTAGCCACCTAGCATTTTTTTTCCACTCCACAGTCGACATTTCCTATCTGACCCCTAAGAAATGGCGAAATAAACTCAGGGGGTTAATCGCACACCAGTTATAATTAAGAGGCGAAAACGAAACAGCATTTTAAGACAAAAGTAGATTACTCGAGCATAAAGGGCTACCAATATAATCTCGTAGAACTGAAATTAATATACGCAAAAATAAAAAAATCAATGGTTCTAACAAAGTTTGCAAACGAACGAATACCATAAATTACTGGATTGACAATTTTCAGTAACATTTGATCATAAAGATGGATCACAGATTGCGACATTAATTTGTATACAGGATGGAATATACTTATATAACAGCTGTTGGTGGATTCTGTAAAATCCCACCGTGAAAATTAAGGTGTAACTAAGCCTGAAATGAGGTGTCACTCCCTAGCTCCAGATGGATTGACTGAATGAATGAATGACACTTCAAGATCACAACACATAAGTTTTCACGGTGAAATGATTACAGTTTAAACCTGTAGGTACTGGTTTCTGCAGTACCAATCGAAAATCGTAACTGATCAACCATGTCATAATTTATGTTTAGATAGAGATAATATTTTGGCAGGTCATGTAATTACCTATTTAATAATATGAGTAAGGACTATTTTAGAGTTACTTTGATACTTACGTTATCATATTTGGGTTTTCAATTGTGCGTGAAACAATTACTCATACAATAATAATAACGCCATTTTATATCCGCTACGATGATAGATTATTTTGTTATCCTAACACACATCGAACTCACATTAACCTAAACAAGTATAATTTTATCGTCTATTTGATATATCTTTCAGTTGATTGCTCGGTGTATCCATATCCGAACGTCAAAATGTAAAAAAAAACTGTGTAATTTATATTTTTGTAGGTACTCGTACAATCTAAAATATGCCGTAAACAAATTGTTTAAGATTTAGTTATTATTCTATTCATAGGTTACGAGTTTCGTGGATTACTTTCATGATTTTTTATGTTTTTGCGGTCTTACTGATGTCTATTCCTCAAAGGGGTTGGTCCCCCGGATGGAAATGATAACTCGAGGATGCAATGTACAGACAACTGCCTAATCTCGAGGGACATCGATAAGAGGTTCATCGCCTTTAGACGACAGCCGTATGATCCATGGCTCTTTGGGACAGTCATGTGAAGTGAAACTGACCATCGACGTAAGTACCTACTTAAGATGCTCAGGCGACTGAAGCGATACTAAGAGCTTCAGAGGTAACGGCTTGAGAACCAGAGCAATTCATTTCGTTGAATTTAGAACTGTCAATGAAGTGTTGTAAGCTGGGTGCCTTGCTCCCTTTAGTAATATTGCAATGCCAAGCCGTATGTCAAGCAATATAATGAATGTCAAGCCGCGATTACTTAGCCCGTTATAGGCACGGTGGCCGACTATTTCTTATCTGGACCAGTCTCCACAGCCCAGCCTAGATCATTATCTTGAAATGAATAATTCTAATGTTGCAAAGTGTTTTGCAAACTTACTGTTTGTAACTTGAAATTGAACCTGCATGTTAGTTTGCTTCAGAAATGTAATAATGAACTACAATAGGTATTTTGTAAGAGTCTTTTGAAATAACTCAAATCCAATCAACTCAGCCTATCGCAGTCCACTGCTGGAGATAGGCCTCTTCTAGGCTGCGCCACAACACCACCTCCGCCTTCCGCATCCAGCCTATCCCTGTCACCTTTTTATGGTCATCGGTTTATCGGGCTGGGGGGCGCCCCACACTCTCAAATTATCCCACGTTATCACTTTGTTACGCGCGCCGGATATGTGATTTGTCATTATCATATTGAAATGTTTTTTAACATATCTATTTTTCAATTAATATTGTAGTTGACTGTTCGTTGTGATCCTTGAAACACGTAACTAAAATTTTTAAAAATGTTAGTTAATTCTGTGAGTTACTTCTTAATAATAGTGTTGTCATTAGTCGAAGTTCACTCCCATGACTATAATATACAGATAGTGTAAGTAAATTATTTCACACTCATTTTTCACCGAATGCAAGTCGCTTTATTCCTCGATGAGATCTGTGGGAACAAAAGCCAGATGGCACTATTAGCTTCTATACAATACAGGTTGAACTTAAAAGTCGCCACAACTAATTGATTAGCATTTGAAATTACTGCTAGAGCTGCTGAAGGTTGTAAGACTATCTGTGCATTGTTAAACTCAATCTCCTTTGTAATATTTAATTAAATAGCTCAGGTGTGACTACTACCATTACTGAGTAATACCCGATTTCTTTCATTGACTTGAATGTAGTTACAAACTTATATATTTTTGAATTTCAGCGGGGAAGTTTGTAAACCTACATGTAAATCAAATTGTACGAATAGCTATTGTTATCCAGAAGAGTGTGCGTGTAAAGCTGGGTGCATCGAACATAACGATATCTGTGTACCTGTATGTGTACCTGACTGCATACATGGCACCTGTGTCGCTCCGAACATGTGTCAATGCGACTCTGGATACAACTTTATGGATGACACATGCGTAAAAGAACAAATCGCTACAAGTAGCAATGAAGACACAACGACGAAAACAAGAGATCCATTGAAAATCATGATGAGTACATACAATTATCATTACAATCATACTGAAAATACAACACTGCCATGGACGACTACTCTTGTGCCATATTTTGTGAGCAGTAGCATTTCTACAGAAACAGTTGATGGCAATGATTCGAATACAACTGTCACTTCGGGAGATCCTATGGAAAATTATTGGTAAGTATAATACAATAAGTTTTTCTATCTTTATTTTGTGTTCAAATCATACATCTTTGCAAAGTAAGTTGATTGATTGATTTTGGTTTGAATTATTCTCAAATCAGGAGATGCTTATAAGTGCTTTTTAGTTTTTAAAACTAACCATTTAGTGCTAATCACAGTTCTGTTATCAAATCAACAGTATATTCTTCACATGTAATTAATATATTCAAAATAATATAAAACATTTTTAAAGAGTAACTGGAGTTTCTTGCCCATTCTTCTCCATACGAAACTACCTTTTGGAACGGGCACAAGTAATAGAATTAATTAATTTTATTCGTAAATTGTGGCGGTCAAAAGTGCCTTGGAAATAAATGGTTGACTTTGAATTCAGATCCCATTAAACACAGCAAAATTATGCTGATGATTTAACTCCCAGTCCCATTTCGAGACACTACAACTAAAATCGATTAACTTCTTGTCTCTACTTTTCAGGATGCAACAACATGGAATGTATTGGATACCGATAATTATAATACTAACTACTGGACTTATAGTGCTACTCGTTTGGCAAAAGACACCTATGAAAATTGTTAATTTCTTCAAAGGGAGGAAATATAATGTCCAAGGTAAATATGTTCCACTAGTAGGTATATACACAGGGGTTTAGGTCAACACTAGGGATGTAATGGAGGCCATCTTAGCGGAGGCGGAGGTTTAGAGCTTGCGATGGTTGATCTGATCTGTAAACGCAATATGTCAACGTGTCGAACACACGTCACGTTTGTCGTAACTTGTCTCTCTCTCTCTAATTCAATGGTTATCTTAGTAAAAACTTTGTGTACTTTCATCCTCTATTATCAATGTTAATCCTGCCTATTTCTTTTATTTATACCATTATCCCTTCAGCTTGACTACCGCGGATGGAGGCAGAGATTAATTAAGTATTTATGAAAGAAAAATTGTCTTAATAGTAATCTTTATTTAGTATAATTTTTTCCGCATTTGCGGAGTCGGACGCACTTTCGTTACAACTCTACTCAAGACTATAATTTTATTCAAGCTCAACTAATACTGAATAAGATGGTCGCTAGTGTGATTGCTGACTCCAGCGGGGTAATTGCGTAACACACCAACAGTAGGAATGGCTTTCATTTTGACAGTTCGACAACATTCATTGCGTACTTGTTTACGTTGTTGAGCAGACAGATTTTTCGAACATATGAAGCAATGGATTAGCATTAGGCTTCAACAGTGATTCAGATTGTGATAGATATAGTGTGTTAGACAATTAGGGGGCTGGATTCGATCCTTATATCATAGAATACCCGTTTGTGTGTATTTTTTTAAGTTTTTCTGTCTATGTTTTTATTATAAAAAAGACGCAATGTTTATTATTTAAATCAACCGTGAGGAACAACGATACTGTCACAGTACATTTATTAGGGAATAAAGTAGATATTGTAGACAATGTAAAATTTTTGGGGGTACAAATAGATGCAGTTTTAAATTGGAAGTAGTCACTAACACTATGAGTAGTGCTTGCTATGCTCTCAGGAGTCTTAGAGATGAATTAACCATTGCTCCCCTCAGAATGGTATAATTTGCACTCATAGAGTCTAGACTTAGATATAGCATAAAGTTCTGGGGCGACAGCTACCAATACAATATTAATGCTGCTTTCGTTATGCAGAAAAGAGCCTTGAGAACTATGCTTCGCATTAAACAAACGGAGTCTTGTAGAGATCATTTTAAGAAACTGCACATTTTCACAGTACCATGCCTCTATATTCTGGTCCTGCTTAGTCATTCTACTAAAAATATCCATAAGTTTGAGGCGGAAGAACAGAGACATATCAGAATAAAAACGAGAAGAAAGGATCTACCTAATTTCATACAGACTAAGCTTAATGTCGTTAAACATGCCTCAAGAGTGCAATCAGAAAATATGTGCAATAAATTGCCAGTACAATTTAAAAACTCTATGAATCCAAATTTGTTCAAAAGAAAATTAAAGTCATTGTTGTTGAAGAAATGTTATTACAGCATGGAAGAGTTTCTCAAAGATAATAGTAGTCGAACTAATATGTGATTGTATTTGAATGACATTATGTAATCCAACATTCTATCATGACATTACACCTTAGTGAATTTTATTGACATACTCGTACATTTCTTTGAATTGAATTTATATTGTATAATTATTTTGAATGATATTAAGTTAGATTATTATAATTCATATTAAGACTAATAATGTTGGGACCAATGTGGAATGTAGTCTGTTTTTTTCCTGGGTTTGTGTTACATTTATTGTGAAAACTACTTTTCGACACAAATGTAAATTTGTTGAGAATAAATAAATATCTATATATACTGCAGGGCCGGTAGTCTCGACTAGATAGCGACGCTGTCACAAGCTACCGATCGCTAAATATTAAGGTGAATCCTCAGTTATACCCCGCAAAATACAAATTTTCATTAGTTTTTTACAAATTGCAGCTCTGCTTTACGTCGTGTGTTGATCAAAATGCGATTCTCGACTGTGGAAATTATATATTTATCGAATAATAATCATCAATTTCATATCAATCGTCAAGCTCAAAGAAAATTTTAATTTGGCGGGCTACAACTGAGGTTCCAGTTTAATATTTAGCGATCGGTAGTTTGCGACAGCGCAGCGTCGCTATCTATGCCCTGATTTGCCTTCGATTAAAAGTTCGTTATTTATTTCTTTAAATCATGATACACCTAGTGTGATGTGTTTATTTTTATTTCAGGTGCCTTTCTTCTAAGAAATGGATCAAGTTCGTTTGAAAGATTAGAGTTCATATCGGATGAGTGGGGAGCGCAGAGTTAACTAACAAGCTATGTTTTGGGTTGTATCAATGTAGCAAATAAGCATCTTTTGTAATAAATGTTGGTGCATTTAGGAAGCTTGCTCTTTACTTCTACCTTATTCTTTAAAGCTAGGAAAGTTTAAACCAATTTAATTACTACGCAATCCCAGTAGAAAGGTTTTCCATGTCTTATTATTCTCTCGCGGTTTCTCGGATTAAATCGGATTGGAAAACGTTTGGTAATATAATATAATCATATTTGGTAACTTTGAAAAAATAATAATCTACTCAAATATTATTATGTGTTCAAAGTTACCAAATTTGAGGATATGAATTCCATTTAAATGGTTTTACTATTTTCGTTGTCAGAAAATACTTACTATAATTAAAATGACAAGACAATGATATTGTATAGAGTACCTACACAACATATTGTTATAACCTCGTCTTATCAGGTTCCCTTTAGTCGAGGACACATATATATAGCCATTATTCAAACTCTAAATCAAGGGTGGCCTATTTTAAGATTTAGATTTTAGATTATGTTTTGTACTCATCAAATGATTAGGTATGGGGGGTACCCATGGGAAGAAGGCGTGAGTTTATGTATGTATTTGTAAAATTTTTAGGTACACAGACCGACCAACCGATTGGCTAGGTTTCATACCAATTTAACTTTCACATCCGTAGTTATTGAAAGATATATTATAGGACAAATTAAAGATAAGTATATAACATAATATACAAATCGCCTTTAACTCATCAATTTCCTTAAGTTCTGCATGTTATTAATTCGAGTCAACTGCAGCAGACCCTCATACCGCCCCTCGTCTTAGCTATATAAATGATATCTCCTATTTATCAAAACGTCAGCAATAAGGAAGACCCCAGCGTTAAAAAACTGTTTGCGAATCTTTTCCTAAAAGAACCGGTGATAGATGAGATTCGTATCTTTTGCTCCAGGGTAATTTATTTTATCTTGCAATAGTATTGGCACACAATATATTTATTACTAAATGTTGACTTTCTTTTATCTCTGTGATCTCGGGTAACTGTATTCTTCGGGTATTTATTTATGTTGAAGAGGTTTAGGTAAATTAATTAGTAACAACCTGTTTATTCTTATGTAATCCTAAAACCAACAAACATTACTGTATTTGTAGGTTCTAAGGTCAAAATAAGGAAATAAATCATTGACTGTGTAATTGAGTTGTTAAAGTTAAATTGTAGTAAAATAATATTGAGTTCTTTCCCATATTTTGAAAAATTGACTAATAGACAAAACAAGTATATTTATATCTATACATATATCATAAAATCGTAGCGAAGTCAAAACCGAACATATTTTTTTTTAAAGTAATTTTTGCGAGGTCTGGGAACGCTTCTAATTTTTCTCTGTTTGTCTGAATGTATTGTTCCAGCATCACTGAAAAACTACCGGATAGAATTTGTTCAAATTTTGCACACATATTCCCCATAAGGCATCTCAGTCTGCAGGGTATAAATTATCACACTAATGGGATATAAGCAATATTGCAATTTGTTCGTATTAGAATAGAAAATAGAATAGAATAGAAAAATAATTACAGTCAACAAAAAATTCGGCAATTTTCACCAATAAAGAAATTTAAGCCATAGTTAAGTTAACTCAGCGTAACAACCGTTTGCGCTGAGTACGCAGCCACCAACCTACATGTTAAAGTGGAACCTAGCAATTAGATCAATTACACGTTATTCCATATCATTGTTTGTGAAGTTAGGTTTTAGATCAGCCTTCAGCTTAATACGCTGTTTGTCTGTAATTAAAATAATTATAGTAAATAAAGTTTTTTTTAAACTAAATTCCCGATCACCTAAACATAACTGGCGCAGTCGGTAGGATCGCGACGCTCTAAGTTCGAATACAACTCTTCGGTCTAAGAGTGACGGTTCTCAATTCGTTTCTTCGCGATCCGCAACAAACCTAACGTGCGGTCGGGGGGGTGCGTGAAGAGTAGGAAATTATATCACCGGAGAATTAAAGAAAGCTGTTGGCATAGATAAGACTCGGCATGAGATGCAGTAGCTGCTTTGGTAAGTTGTATTACCAATTTTCCTTGTTGTATTACTATAATTTTTGTATTTTATTTCTAGTACATATATGTGTGTCTGTCTATAAGCTGAAATCTAAAATCTAAAATATAAGAAGAATATAATATAAAATAAAACAATGTCGCTCAGAGAATATGATACTAACTATAAACCATACAAACTTATTGCAGATTTGATGCCAAGATATGATGGTAATTCTAAATTACTTAGATATTATATTAGAGAGTTTATTAACTTTAAGTAGCGAAGCAGATCGTTTGGATCAGGAATTTATCTGCCTGATTAAGAGTAGGCTAAGTGGTCCAGCTATCGATGCTATAGTATATGAAGAATATCTTAGTTAGTGGGAGTCAGTTAAAAAAGCTTTGATTGAGCGTCTTGGAGAACCACGCAATGAGATACAAGTTATGCAGAAGCTCACACGAGTACGTAAGTCAAATAAAGAGGATTAATAATCTTTTAGCAAACGGCTCCGTGAACTATTAGACACATTATGCTCTGTAGGGACCATGTTAACATATATTATTATGAAAAGATGTTAATTGAATAGTACGTGAACCAGTTAAAAGAAATAAAGAAAATACGTTTATTTGTCTACGTATATTTTGACTTTTTTATTTTATTTTTAAATAACTAACTCTAAATTAACTATCTTAACTTTACCTTAGAGCACGTGCATGGAACATCATTCCATTCTGTATCTGGAGAAGGGCGTTGTTAGCTGCGCTACAGTTTATACTTTTGCAACTATCATCGTTGTACTTTTTGTACTTTGTGTTGTGTTATTGTTCCAAAATAAACTTTTTATTATTATTTTATTTTTTATTATTTAAAAAAAAAAAAAAAAAAATAATAATAATAAAAAAAAAAAAAAAAAATTAATTAATAATAATAAATTTGCGGTAAACATGACGCAAAGAAAATATGATAATGACAATAATGATAATCTGAGTTGAGTTAGACTATCATGTGTGGTTTCACAATTCTAACACCCAATGAGAAAACACACAGAAATATTTGAGAAAGCTATTATTGCGGCTAGGCAAGAGGCTAGGCTTGCATATAATAGGTCTAATAATTTTAATAGCCCTTCAACATCTCAAGCGAAACCAAAGGAGTTGCCTAAGCAGCAGTCTAACAATTGTTCAAAGTAGTTGCAAAATATCTGTATTCGTTTTGTTTTTAACCCTAAAAAGTATGATCACGTCTCTAACTTTCGCAAGATACTCAAGTGGCTCCCTATTCAACTTCGCAGGAACTCTCGGATATCGTGTCTGCTATTTAACATACTTCACAACCCTAAAACGCCATCCTACCTGCGGGAACGCTTCTCCTACGCCCGTCCTTTTGATGCGCCCTGCAGGTCGCATCTTAGAAATCTCCTCAAATCCCCTCCCCACTCAACCCACTTCTACTCCTACCCTTTCACTGTGCACGCGGTACGGTTGTGGAATTCACTTCCACCAGGCATTAGGAACTGCCAAACTATTGGAGTATTTAAAAGTAGAGTAAAAGAACACTATCTTTCCACTTTGTCATAGTTGCTTATGTATTTATTATTTAAATTACATTATATTTTTATATATTTTAGTGATATTAATTTAGAAGTATGTATGTATGTTAGTATATTCTCTTATTGTATGTTTATATTTAAATTAGAAAATTAATTTAGATTTTTTGTATTTTGTTTTCCCTTCTACTCTTACACAAGTTGTCTTCATCTCTTTAATATACTCTCCTATCGCAGGTATGCTGGAAGAGATTTCTTTAGAAATAAGCATCACCTTTGTACCTATTTTTCTGTTCCTTTCTTCTTGTCTGTTTATATATGTGTGTATAAATGGTTAAATAAATAAATAAATAAGTCCTTTTTATCCTGACCTTGTAAATCCATCAATGTCGCCATATAACCCCCATCAGAATAATATGAACCCAGAACAGCGTCATCAATGGGTACAGTCTAAGTTGCCCTGGAAAAACCGACCAGCATCAGGTAACTTCAGACAGAAGGCTCAGGTAATATTAATCAAAATCATTGTTACAAAATTGTTACAAGTATATAGGTTTCATATATGAACCCTGCTAGGGCATAGCAATATAAATAGTTGAATGTGCTACAGTGACACAATAATAAAACCACTGTGCTTAAACAAAAATACAAATTTTAAGATGCTTATCAGATGTCCATCATTAATTATTCCAATAAGTAACTGTCATGATATTATATGTCGGAGACGGTCACTAGTTTGGACACTAAACGAAGCGCAGCACGAGTTCCGGGAGGTGGCAGCACCGTCGCGATGATGTTCACGAGCAGGTGAATCTTCGTGAGGTATCATCAGACGACACTATGCGTACGGCAGGTAAGCTGGAATAACCACAATTTGCATCGGGGCAGTTAATCTTTATCTCGAGCCAAATGGAAGGTCAGATACGATCAATACCCATGTAGCGGTATCAACATCGCCACATGCGTGCTACACGTCATACTGACGTCACACAAATCCTGCATCGCGCAAGCAGAGTTTACCGCGCGACTAGCATATATACAACGTCCTGACATCAACCATCGGGCAGTTGGCCACCAGACACAAACACCCGTCTGGTCGGAGGATCCTCCCTTTTCTATGGAGGTGTGAGTGAACTTTACACCTTGTTCCTCATACCTCTGTATTGGTGACTCCGAACTTGAACGTCAGCGCAGCCTTCGTGCAACTACTTCAGCATGACGTCATCATCGCATCATCATCATCACTTCCGCAAGCTTTAGAGCGTCGAGTCACACAATCAGCCAGCACCCACGGCTTCAACGGGTATCCTGACCACCCGCATGTAGCGACTGCGCATACCTGGTCATCACCCTCAGCCTCATCAGCAACCTTGGCACAGCACACTGCACTCTCGGCCAGTCCACAAGCAGAGCCTTCAAACTCTCTCCTGGTCGACGCCAGCAGTCAGCCTCAACCCGCCCCTGTACCACATCCGACGCACTGGAGCATAACGCAGCGCCACCCCAACTCACTCAAACTCAAACTCAAAGCACTTATTTCAAATAAACCAATTACAGGCACTTTCGAATTGTCAAGGGGTCGGTCAGTCAGAAAGATGAAGCTAGTTACCCATTCCAAAGCGTAGTAGGTACCTATGGAGAAGAACGGGCAAGAAACTCCATGGACACTCTTTTAAATCAAAAAATGGTTACAAAATATTGATTACATCGTTCATGTTGAAATTATGCATGTGAGAACGATGCAGAACGTTAAAAGCGTCCGTAATAAAAAGACAAAAGCAATTCAAATATTAAATTAAATTAAAATAAGCCGTGGCAGCTAAGAAATGACCAGTCCCCACTGACGGCACCCGTTCACGAACATGACGCATGGATCAGCACCATTAAGTTCAACCATTTTGAAGGGAACTTAATAATCCAACCCACACGCCACCACCAGCGAGACATTAGAGTGAGCATGACATACTCTCAGCCGCCAGGGCACATTCAAGTCAATGAAAGAAAAACCTATTAAATGGTAGCTTTATAGTAGGTACATAGTACTCATAGTACTAGTACATAGTACTAGTATACTGGGGAAACCTTCGCAAACAGTTCCGACTCACCGCGAACTATGCGACACCCGGGTCCGACTCACTGGAACCTCAACTGGCCCTGACAAGCATCGCAAGATACAAGACTCAGCCCACTATCGACCTCCAGTCTCCGAGGGGAAGTGATGTAGCGGTATCAACATCGCCACATGCGTGCTACACGTCATACTGACGTCACGCAAATCCTGCATCGCGCAAGCAGAGTTTACCGCGCGACTAGCATATATACAACGTCCGGACATCAACCGTCGGGCAGTTGTCCACAAACACGGCAAACACCCGTCTGGGCGGAGGATCCTCCCTTTTCTATGGAGGTGTGAGTGAACTTTACATCCTGTTCCTCATACCTCTATACCCATTGGTGGTGAGTATTTCGGCCAGTTCATAGACATTAGTGGTGACGTCTCCGAGCCTAACGTAGGTATATACGAACAAGAGATAGGCCAAGAACTGTATTTTACTTTGAACCCCGATCGAGACAACCGGAAATAGTATCCATTAACTTACAAACTAAACAATTTAAACCATATATTGAGTTGCCAGAGTTCTACGATAAGTTTTTAATAGATACAGGAGCTAGTCATTCTGTTATTGCATCTGATTAAATATTTGGTACAAGTTTTGAATACTGAGTAGAAACAGAGCCATATCAAATAGCTACGGCACATAGTTCATCAGTTCACGACAAATAAGTATACCTGCCCTTGTTCCCTGCGTTTAATAACGGTATAACCCATTTTTTTTTTTTATATTTTTGTTTTCGATACAAGGGACTAATAGAATTCGATCTTGTAAAGAAGCTGAAGCGCAACATTTATTTGAACAATAACGTGTTACGGACATCAACAGCAGACATACTTATTCACTTTAGCTCTCAAACGCAAAAGATAAAAATTGATCCTAAGTCTGAAAAGATAGTTACTGTTAAAATAACTACGTGAATGGGCAATACTTACACGATGATTTTTATTGGGAATTATCACCGGCAGCTATTTAATTAACGTTACTAATGGTTGTTTTAAAACTTCAGTTATTAATTTTAGTGATGATAAGAAATATATTTTGTTGTATATGTAAATGATACACCACTGACTACCTGCATTATTGTCTCTCCTTCTCCCTTGAATCCATCCAAAGGTTGTCGGTAAAAGATCGCTTTTAGCGATAAGACCGCCCATTGTGTCACCCTATGTAAATTTCTACGTTTATATCTGTAATTTTAATGGTGTACATAATAAAGATAAGAGATATTCCAGATAAGAGTTCAATGGAATTTGAGTTATATAATAAGGCTAATAACATTCACAGTCATAACATTAATACCTTACAAGTGTAATCAGATATCGATCTTATATTAAATGAAAACCTGAAGCAAATTCGTACAGGACATATGAATGAGGAAGAAAAGCGTGAAGTTACTAGGCTATGCTATCAGCTTAGGAACTTTTTCTATTCAGAAGATATTCCACTGACCTTTAGACACGTAATTAAACACGAACTTTGACGACGAATACGTACGACGGTTTTACAGACAACAACGCGATGAAATTTGTAAGTAAGTAGATAGACTTTTACAGCAAGGCTTAAAGTGAGAGAAAAAAATTTTTTTAGAGAGAGTATATCCCCTTGGTCATATCCCGTGCATATTGCCCCAAAAAAACCTGATATATCGGGAAAAGTTAAATGGAGACTTGTAATCGACTATAGACGACTGAATGGTCGTATAATCGAAGACAAATATCCTTTACCCAACATCCGTGACATCTTAGATAGATTGGGGCGTGCCTAGTATTTTACGACCCTGGATCTCTAAGTGGTTTCTCTTTTTCCGACCATCAAATTTTCTCCACAGCTTAAGTAGCATAGTGCTAAACAATCCATCGATAATGATTTAGTTGATTTTAACCTGAGTGGACTTTTGTGGCAATTAAATATCAACACATTATTACCTGTGAATATTTGTAGTGGCGACGAGTACATGCTTACAGATGAATTGCGTGTTTTAGGATTCAATCAATATAATGGAATATTAAATGAATATGGTAAGATTCTGGATTTGGTTTTATCTAATGAAATTGTTTCAGTCTGTGAATGTATGGTGCTTTTATCACCTGTTGGCAAATATCATCCGGCCCTCTGTATAGACTTGAATTTTGCTAAGTCCACCTATTTAACTTCCGCTCCCTTTATTCGTTACCTTTACGGCAAAGCTGACTTTGCGGCCATTAACTGTGACGTTTTTTGACATGTCGGTTAATGACGCCGTAAACTACTTATGCTAAGTGTGTTCCTACCACGACAGTTTTTTACAGCTCATACCCTATTTGGTGCACTTAAACGGTTGATTAAAGAGATGGTTAAATATCTCCTTAAATTTAAGACATATGGCAGACTTTCTGACGAGGCGACCTTTATTATTTATTTCTGTATCTGTCCGTGACATCATAGCAACGGGTCCTATCAGAATAGCAGCGCTGCGACAAGTTATTTTTTTTAATTGTCGCAGTATCATCCTGGGATAGGGACCTTTTGGTATAGGACTTACTGTTGTTATTTTTTTTTGTTTTTATGTGTGAGTTTAGTTTGTGATAATCCTGTGCGAGTCCCAATAAATACTTTTTCTTTCTTTCTTTAAACATTTACGTGAGTGGGTTGTGGGTGGGTAAACTTGAAGTGAATTGTTACACTAACTACTTAGTTAATACAGAAGCCTTCATTGAAAAGAATCCTAAACGCTTTTGGAGCTTTGTGAAGCAGCCATCTAAGTCCAATGTAATACATAGTTTCCTCAAGTATGGTGATCCGACGTTTTCTTCTCCCGAGCCTATTTGTAATGCATTTCCTTTCCACTTTTATTCTACTTTTCTTGATTCTGCAAATGATGTGCCTACTAATTTGACGGCACGGTTGGCGCAGTGATTAAGCGATTGACTGCTGCGCTGCGTGTCGCGGGTTCGATTCCCGCACGGAACAAATATTTGTATGACCTACAAGTAGTTGTTCCGGGTCTGGCTGTTTGTGAATGTGAATTTGAATGTTTGTAAACGCACCCAGAATACAGGAGAAATTCCTAGTGTGGGGCAATGATTTAAAAAAAAAAACTTTACTTTTGACAGTTCGTAGAACATTCACAAAATAACATAAAGTTTAGGCCTCTTCTGTCATCTTTGTTTATAATAAAAATAAATATATTTAATATATGGTTACATGACTGTTAATGAGAAATCCCGTGTGTTTACGATCTACTGTTATATTATTTTAGTGACAGCTGTTCGTTAGGAATAATCTGTAAGAATGAATCATTCAGTGTATCAGGGTTATGCCATAGTAATATGCAGGAACGCAGGCTTTCATTAATTCAAAAACTTCGGCTGGAAGGCTGCGGGTGTCGACCTCAGGACGAGCTGCTTCTCGCACGGACAGATGTCCGTGCGAGAAGCAGCTCGTCCTTGCTACCGCGTCACCAGTCCTGACCCTCCTTATATTATGGCTACTGAGACCAAAATTACAAACGTAGAATACAGGGCGATTTTATAATATTGTGGAGTTTTACGACTTCCACGCGAACGAAGTTGCGGGCAGAAGCTAGTAAACAATAAAATAATAATATTTTCGCTTGTATACTGACTAAATATGGCCTGAAAGACAGGTTGTCATAAACCTAGATCAGGCAGGACTACATTACAGCTAGTATTAAATGTTCCTGGATTGCAATTAATGTAAATCATAATTTTACTTTATACTTGAATAAATGTTATTATATTATATAAAATAGTTCGTCGATTGTACATAGTTGGATAACGTAGCGGTTATGTCATTTCATTCATTATAAGCAGAGATGTTATGGATATGATATTTCGGATTATCAGTTAGTTTCAGATAGTTTCGGTTACGGATATTAGATTGAAGTAAAATATAAACACAAATAGTATGTAATAATTTGGTTTTATTTATAGGTTTTATCTAGTCTAGGTTATCATTTAGTATTATAAGCAGCCATATAGGTAAGTAATTATTTAGAGATGTTATAATAATTAGTTAGACTCCGCCCTTATACGAAACTATCCGAAACTTGTGAAACGGATACGGTTACGGTTACGGATATATTTTTGATGTGTAAACATCTTAGCGCTCGGTCTACGGTAGGGGCTAGCTGGGACTGCGAGCGTCAGACGCATAAGCGTAAGACTTCGAGCGTCAGATGACGCAGCGTAAGACCCGTGTCTATGTGAGCGCGTGAACCAAACTGATGCTAGCTCACATGTTTACACATCAATTTTCGTGAGTGCCAAACCAACTCACACCGATTTTTATTTCGGATATCCGATAGTTTCGGTTACGGTTACGGAGCTCCATAATATCCCTGATTATAAGCAAGTTAGAAACTGATCATTAGATCAACTGTTTTTTTGCAGTACTGTGAGACTAGGTTATTTTGAACATAAATTGCTTGTAATAAACTTCTTGTAACTTAGGACTAACGTACTGTACAAATAGGTACATAAAACCCGTCGAAAGTTTCTTCTAAGAACCTTTAAGGTCTTTAAAGTAACTTATTTCAATAAAAATTAGCATCGGTTGTTTCCAAGAATGCTCAATTAATAAAGGTCCTGCCAAGCCATTTGACTAATGAGAGGGGTTTGTCCCGACGTGGGTGGTCGCCACCCAATACCGAAATTGAATAATTACATCTATCATACATTACTATATCACGTCACGATACAATTCAGCTCAATCAGGATTTGCGTAATTAGATGACACACTATTGACTGCCGTTGGAGTGTGTCAAGCATATTATTATGAAGCATTTATTGCCGTAGTAATGATCACTTTAATAATAATAGCTAATGTGGGATCAAATAATTTGTGTCAATCAGCACTATAAAGACATGAATTACTAAAACGTCCTAGAAGTCACTTAATCGTTGACGACGCTTTGGTTTGGCAACAGAAACACTTTATGTAGGACACATTCAATTACAGCTCACTGAAACTAAGAGCCTGTCTACACAATAGGTAAATGAACATCAGAAAGTACCGCTTGATCCCTTCCAAACAAACGATAAAACCTGACAAGAAAAAGGACTGATGTTTGCACTCGTTCACTATGCCGAGAGTAAATAAACCTCACGACAATAAGAAGTCAAGTATTTCCCCAAAGGTCACATCAAATTGGAACGTTACAATCTCATTAGATTTCGATTGAAAATGTTACAGTAATAATACTAAAATTGCTGTAATTTCCACGTCAGATTCCATTGAAAGTTCTGCCAACTCACGTTTCAGCAATTTCAGAGATCTGTGCTTTATCACCATGAGCAATAACCAATAGCTTGAAGTATCCTATTCAAGTTATTGAATTTTATAATCCACATTCAATATCTACTCTCCCACTCGAGTGTTGAAACAGAATCACTACACGGGAATTATTTCCAGTGACATCCAAGGCGCAAAAAGGGATAAAATGCTTCACATTTTTAATATCCTTCTAATATACGACCATCGTAAAAATGTTTTACGGTTCTATAGGTGTATTATAAGCTATTTTAGGGAAACTCCTAAGAATTGTGTTGCCTCTGCCTGGCTCCCTTTTGTCTCGCTCGTAATGAATATGGGCTACCCTGCATATATTCAGAATAGGGACATATTTATCTTTGCGATTTGTCTTTTAAACGATGTCATTTCGCTGGTGGTTTTAATACGATATGATCGGTTAGGAAGATAGTCGAAGTACTGGAATAATATGACAGTTTAGTTAGTTCATTATTTAGATTCGCATAAAAGTAAGGCTGTATTTCCTCCATATAATCCGCTGTGCTTGAAACGCGGCTCGGAACGCCTACGTAAACCAGGGTGCAGATGTTCTTTAGTTGACGACTGAGCGTGGGAAATAACGATAGAGAATATTTAAAACGTAAACGTAAAACGTAACGTAATAAACGTAGTTTTTTTCTTTCTTTTCTTATTTAATGAGACTGCAAGTCTAAATAAGAAGTAAATGTTCTCTATAATGTAGTGGCGAAAGTGAGCGATTCCACGGTTAAATAAAGTATAAGAGCTCACTGTCTCATGCACGAGTGTGTGTGACTCAAACGTCACACACACTCGTGCGAGTGCAAGTGTGTGTAGGGAAATAAAGTTACTCAGCGTTTAACTCTCCCTTTGTAACGATAGTAGACAAACAAAGTTGTAGTTTGTTCATCATCGGGTCGGGTACTATTGTAACGTAGGAGAGGAAACTTTGTCAACCACATAGTGTGTGCAAATAACTGCTAAGGCGCAGAGAGAGGGTCAGGGGAGTCTGCTGTTTAACAACATGAAATGAACACTCTTTTTTGTTCAACAGTAAAAATGGAATTTGACGGTGAGCAAAGAATCTTAAAATCTGGTTTAAAACCTCCATTATCGTCGGAAGTATGTAATACCTACAGCAGCGTTGAACTCATAAACACAAATAGTTGTTGTGAACATAAGGCAAGTGAGTTTGTGTAACACTTTGGTAAAAGTTAGTTTTCGGGCTTGAAAGCTCGCTGGCTTAAAAAGAAAATGATTCCATGATTTTTTCCTAGGATTTTTTCTACTAGAATCGCGTCATGCTGTCGCGTCGTGCCTGTCTGCGGAAGCCTTTACTCATAGTCATTTTTATAAAGTTACTAGCTTTACCCAGCCTGGCTTTGTACAGGTAGCACTAAGTATCTAACACCTACCCTACCTACCTACCTACTTGCCTACCTACCTACCTACTCTACCTACCTACCCTACCTACCAACCCTATCTAACTATCCTACCTGCCTACCTTACCTGGGTACTTACCCTACCTACCTACCCTACCTACCCTACCCACCTGCCCTACCTACCTACTTACCCTACCTACCTACCCTAAGTAGGTAGGTCTGACGGGTCAGCTAGGTAGATTAGGTACGTACCTACTCTACCTAGCTGACCCGTCAGACGTTGTCCTGGCAAAAAAATTCCTTTGGGATTTTCCTATATAATCTTTTAAACTACCCCAGTCAAGAGTTAAATAAAAAAAATAAAAATAAAACAAATCGGTCAAGCCGTTGCTGAGTTTTAGCGAGACTAACGAACAGCAATTCATTTTTAGGTCTTTACCTATGAAATTGCCGTTTTGTATGAAAAAATTTAAACGAATTTTTTTCATGAATTTTTTATTTGTATTAATCAAAGTAATCACCCATGCAATCAATGCATCTTTGCCATCGCAGTGGCAGTTTATTGATGCCCTTCTTAAAGAAATCAGCTGGACGGGAGGCAACAAATTCTTCAAAGGCATTTTGTACTGCCTCTCGGGTATTAAATTTTTTTCCCGCCAAGAAGTTATCCAAATTCTGGAAAAAGTAGTAGTCTGTAGGCGCAAGGTCTGGTGAGTAGGGCGGATGACGGAGAGCTTCCAACCCCAGTTCTTGCAACTTGGAGACCGTCTGCTGTGCAGTATGAGGTCGCGCGTTGTCGTGCAGGAGCAGCGGAGACGAGCGATTGACCAATGCTGGTTGGAGATGCGCCAGCTTCTCCATCATTGTGTTCAGTTCTTCACAGTACACATCTGCAGTAATGCTCACCCCGTTTGGTAAGAAGCTGTGATGAATCACACCGGCGCTAGACCACCAAACAGTGACCATCACTTTTCTAGGGGTAAGTTTTCGTTTAGGGCATTGTTTAGGTGCTGAACCAGGATCCAACCAACTTGCTGAGCGCTTACGGTTATCAAACAGAATCCATTTTTCATCGCAGGTAACAATGCGGTTCAAAATTCCTTCATTTGTGTGTCTGTTGAGCAGTGCAAGGCACGTCTCGACGCGTACTTCGCGCTGGCGATCATTGAGTTCGTGGGGCACCCATTTGTCAAGCTTTTTTACCTTGCCAATTTGACGCAAATGGACCAATATTGTTTTGACGCTAACGTCGAAAGCTGCTGCTAATTCAGCCGTAGATTGTGTATCATCAGCTTCCACAATCGCCTTTAATTCGTCATTGTCGACCAAAGTCTTCGGACGACCGCGAGGTTCATTTTTCAGGTCGAAATTTCCAGAACGGAAGCGAGCAAACCAATAACAGGTGGTGCGTTGGTTTGTAGTGTTAGCTCCGTAAACGTCGTTGATGTTGCGTGCCGCTTGTGCCGCGTTGCTGCCACGACGGTACTCATATTCCATAATTACTCGAATTTTTAACGTATCCATGATGACGAAAAAGATTGAAATGCGATGAAAATGTAACACTAATCAATAAAGAAATGACTACTTTTAGAAAAAAAAATCCATGTTTTTAAAATAAAATTAATTTGAAATTAGAATTCTTAGCCAAACAAAAATTATTTTGATTTGAAATGGCCAGTACTGCAGAACGGCAATTTCATAGGTAAAGACCTAATATATATATAGATAAGTTCTCTTCTTCTTAGCGTGTCAATGGCAGTCTAATTGGACTCGGCCTAGAATTCGGCTACGTTTATGGCACCTTCGCTAGCATCCATTCCGACACTTATTTCAGGCTGGACTCCTGAAATAAGTTTAAGACCACGTTTATTTATTTCACTGTTTTTCTACTTTATCTATCACTGTTTATCATCATTTTGAAAGATGTAAGCTACTTACGTACGGGTAGGTACTAATAAAATCCTGATGCGGAAATAACAAATATCATCCAACCAATAAACAATACAATTTGAAAAATACACCGTTATATTTACAAAACAAATATTGAAAATTACAAACAGCTCACTTCGAAATCTCACTACATTACAATCCGACACTCATCTTAGCACTTCTCACTCAATTCGTTAGACGGAACTGTGGGCGAGCTGTGTTGATATTAAACTACGCGAATTTACTCAAGTGGGTCTTAAGCCTTAAGTCTTAAGGACTAAGACTTAAGCACACTTCGAACTAAAACTCCGCATTCAGACAGGAATATAAACTGTATAGTTAAAATGGGATCTTAAATTAAAGGACTAACGAGTGTTGGAGGAATTATTAAGTTACTGGTTGTTTGAATGAATACCTTGTTGGTTTAGTTATCGCAAGTGACTTCTAAGAACAAGCTCCTGCATGATTGCGAAAACCAGGTCGGACAAAGTCTAATTGGGCTTCATATAGGAAATTCTTAGTAATAACCCAGAGAACTGGCGAAATGTGGGAGTATTATATTTACACCTGTGTCTACCCCTTCGAGGAATACAGACGTGATGCTGTGTTATATATAGTTGGGCGTCATCAACGTATATATGGTATTTGCATCTCTGGAGGCATTTAATTATACCTGCATAGTACAAAATAAACATATTTGGGCCTAATATTATATAAACCTAATATTTTTTGGGTTGAAGATGATCGTAAAATCTTCCCATAAGCTTTTGGTGCGGTATGAAATGACTTTTATTATGCGTTTTTTTTACAACTTTCACTTGCTGTAACTTTCGATGCCCCCTTAAGTGCGGCGACTGACTCTCACATTCATATTATAGAAAGTTAAACAACCACTAGAAATTAGTTTACTCGGTATAAAATTGGTCGCAAAAATCGAACTGAACGGAAGCAATTTTCCATTGATCAGGGAACGTTGACGTCACTATTGAGCATTTTATGTCAGTTACAGTACTTAGTGCGTATGCAGAATCATGTTTAGCATGTTAAGGGTAATGTTGTCATAATCTTCGACGTTACTTTTAATATCGAAAATAATACGAGAGATATTCTGTTCCACAGGATTGATTGTGAAAATTGCTTCACCATGGTCGATGGTTCTCAAAAGAAGTCATAAGTGTCGTGCGTGCAACAGGGTTACAGGGAACTATCAAAAAAGTTTTAATAATTAGATTTGGATCTGTAAAATGCGACGGAAGGTCTTGTCTGGAATTGAGACTGTGATGAGCGATAACATAATATACTAGTTTATTACAACAGTCGAATTATTACATTACTTCACTGGGCTGAAAAGGAACGAATATAGCAGATAGTTAGAGATCTTAAGGAACGGTTTTTGATACATGATAAATGATTTTATTTCTGTAAGTAGGTTTGTACAAACACTTTTACACGTCAATCATATTTTTAAACTAGATGAGGTCGGCGTTTCCTATCTGACTACTCTGAGAAGAAAGGCCGAAACAAACTCAGAGGTCACAGTCTCTTTTAAAGTCCAGACATAATCTTGGTCAGATCATGTGAAGACCATGTAGATTGGTATCTGAAATGGTCTTTTGAGGAAAGAACCACACAGATTGAGTGGACCTGTCCAGTCAGTGCACGCATTTGTCAGTAATCGTGCAGCTCAACTCAGGAAGTCAGGACTTAAGGAGCTTAACGATTCGACGAACAATACCAAAGAAAGGACATTTGGGTAGGCCACATAAATTACTCAATCTGCCAGATCATGATCAAAATTAAATGCGAAAAAAAAGCAATGACCCACATAATCCTCACATTCACAATAATTAAAATAACATAATACTTTACAAGTAAATACTCATGTCATTGTGTATATAAAATTCAACAATGTCAATGTGTATATAAAAAAATCGGACATAATGTTTGAGAACCATGTAGATTGGTGTCTGAAATGGTCTTTTGAGGAAAGAACCACACAGATTAAGTGGACCTGTCCAGTCAGTGCACGCATTTGTCAGTAACCGTGCAGCTCAACTCAGAACTTAAGGAGCTCAACGATTCGACGAACAATACCAAAGAAAGGACATTTGGGTAGGCCGCATAAACTACTTAAACTGCCAGATCAAGAATATAACTGAAACAATGACCCACATAGTCCTCATATTCTCAATAATGAAAATAATATAATACTTTTTACAGTAAATATTCATGTCTAAAATAGCTAGCAAATTAAAATCAACATTCACCGTGTAAATTTATTGGAGCAGCTCAATCCCAAGCCTTTTTGTCCTCAATATAGTCTTTCACAGTATAATAGGCTTTCTGGCATAGTTTCCGTTTTATAAAAGATTTGAATTTATTAAAGCTTAGATCATGAATGTGGCTAGGAAGTTTATTATAAAAACGTATACATTGGCATCTAAACGAGCCACCTATTTTCTTGAGCCTGGTTGTAGGAACAATAAATTTGTGTTTGTTTCTAGTATTTATATTGTGGATATCACTGTATTTTTTAAACAGATTAATATTTTTATGTGCATACAAAAGATTTTCATAAATATACTGAGAAGGCACAGTAATTATATTAATCTCTTTAAATTTATCTCTGAGGGAGTGTCTGGGACTTAATTTATAGATTGAACGAATTGCCCTTTTTGTAAAACAAAAATTGTCTGGATATCGGCGGCATTTCCCCACAACAGAATACCGTACGACATCACACTATGAAAATAACTAAAGTATACTAAACGGGCTGTCTCTAAATCAGTTAAACCACGAATTTTTCTAACGGCGTACGCTGCAGAGCTAAGCTTTTTTGACAATTTATCTATGTGGGGGCCCCATTGAAGCTTGGTATCCAAAGTTATGCCTAAGAAAACTGTGGTATTTTCGGGTTTCAGCACTTCACCCTTTATGAGAACACTAGTTTCTACTTGTCTAACATGAGGTATCGTAAACTTAATACATTTAGTTTTTTTCTCGTTAAGAAGTAGGTTATTAACAGTAAACCAGTTAACTACTATTGCAAGGGCGCTATTTACATTGTCAGTAATCAGCTGCTGACGTTTCAGTTTAAATAAAAGTGAAGTGTCGTCTGCAAATAACACTATATCATGTTTATCCTTTATGAGGTAAGGCAAGTCATTTATATAAATAAGAAATAAAAATGGCCCAAGAATTGAGCCCTGGGGGACCCCCAGTCTTACTACCGATCCGGGTGATCTTTTTCCATTAACATCAACTCTCTGAATCCTATCACTTAAGTAAGAAGTAAGAAGATCCAGAGAGGCGATTCGGATTCCGTAGTGGTGCAGTTTCCTGATCAATGTTTCATGAAGAACACAATCGAATGCCTTGGACAAATCGCAAAAGATTCCCAAAGCATCGCATTTGTCCTCCCATGCATCATAAACATGTCCTAAAAGTTCAACTCCGGCATCAGTAGTCGAACGACCCCTCGTAAAACCGAACTGTTTGTTATGCAGTAATTTGTGATTATTAAAAAATCCTTGCATTTGATTCAAAATAAGTTTTTCAAAAAATTTACTAAAGGTAGGTAGTACTGAAATAGGTCTATAATTAGTAGGGTTTGATGTACTACCCGATTTAAATAACGGTATTATTCTACTGTTTTTCTTATGATCAGGAAACTCACCACGATCAATACAATTATTAAAAATAACAGCTAAAGTAGGTGCTACAATGTTTATTATGGACTTAGCAACGTCCACAGAATTACCCCATAGATCTGCGGTCTTTTTAACATTTAATGTGTGAAAGGTTTTAATTATATCTTTGCAGGTGACATATTGGAAATGAAATTCAGAATCACATACAGGAACGTTTTCCTTAAGTAAAGACTCTGCAGCAGTGGGTGATGAGTTTAGAGATTTAGTAGTGGATACGGGAACATCAGCAAATAAATTTTCAAAGGCCGCGGCGACTTGGTAATCTGAATTAATTATATTGTCATCAATATCAAGCGTGTAGTTACTACATCGGTTGCATGACCTTCCCGTTTCGCTGTTAATGATACTCCATGTCATTTTAATTACATTACTACTATTTTTAATTTTTGAACTCAAATAACGTGACCTGGCTATACTGCAAACTTTTTTAAATAATTTTGAATAATTCTTAACATATAAATTTAATTCAGCAGTGTTTATACAAGTCCGTTCATCATATAATTCATAAAGTCGTTTTCTACTTTTATGTATACCAATGGTGGCCCAGTCACTGAAGGAAGCGTTACACCGAGAAAGTCTTTGGAATGAATGTGTTATCAAATTGTGTGCAATACATATTAAAAAAATCATTATATTGTTCATTAGGGTCATCATTAGTCGACAAAAATGGTAATTTACTTAAAAGTTTAGTTTTACATGTTTCCAAGCGATTACTAGTTTTTGGGGTAACAGTGATATCTTTTTTAATAACTTTTTTGTTAATATTAGGAATAATGATCAATTTGTCCGCAATGATCAGAGTCTATTAAATTAATCATTTCTTTATGGGTTGGTGTAACATCTGTGTAAATGTTATCTAGGCATGTGGCACTAGTGGGAGTTATTCTAGTGGGCTCCAAAAATTGGTTAGCAAGATTGTATGACTGAAACAAACTTATAATTTTAGTACTTAACCCAGAATTTTCTAACAAATTAACATTAAAATCACCACAAGTTATGATAGACTTGTTTGAATTACAAATTTTGTGCAACACTTCATCCATAACCTTTTCAAAACAATCATACAATCCTGAAGGTGGTCTGTACACACTTAATATAATGAACTGCTCCAATTCTATACAGGCTATTTCAATTGTCCGCTCAACAGATAGGCTCACAATATCCTTGCGGTCTTTAAATTTAAGTTGGTTATTTACTATAATTAATGAGCCACCATGTATAGCATTTACTCTGCTGAACGAACTACCAACCTGGTGATTACTAAAATTGAACATGAACTGGTGGCTTTTAAGCCAATGTTCTGTCACACAAAGAATATCTATATTGCTATAATTCAGGAATAATTCTACTTCTAAATCTTTCTTCAAAAACCCTTGAATGTTTTGATGCACCAGGTTGAAATGTATATGTAGGTATCAATCAATAATATTAACAATAAAGATTTAATTAATTTAATACAAAAGAAAGAAAGAAAATACGTTTATTTGCACGTTACTACGTCGTCGTCGTCGTTTTTTTTTCCCGTAATATTGATCTATTGTCCTGAACATAAAACCTGCTTCTCAAGGGATGCATAAAAGCAAGGATGAGTTAATAATGAAGAGCAGCGTTCTCTCGCTGTTAAATAAAACAATACTGTCAACAATTTATAGGTATGTCAGACTTGTTACTATAGCAATATTCTCACGTAAATAGTTTAGACAGTAAATAGAGCCATTATTGGGCGACTATAGTCACCTTGACGTACGGCGTACCTGCACACGACCAAGTGTACGCTAGACTTATATCCCAGCTGGAACCCTCTTTTGATCTACCATCAACGAGGCGCTTTACGACACTCCTCCCGATAGAAGCGATAGTGTCTAATTCCTTGCCAAGAACAACAGGATCAATATCAAAACAGAATATAGCAAAATAAAAACCCCGCAATAAACGTCCAGTTATAAAATTTTAATTAACAATAAAACGGAATGAACATGATAAAGCCTGGCGATGTTAAAAGCATTATTGCTCGACAAATGGATCACAAAACGTACATTGGTGGAAATAAAATTTATTGTTTGATAATTCCGTACATTAGTAACCCGGTGGCGATTACGAGTTGATGTTGGTGCCAGACCAGACCCACCATCCCCATCCTCTACTCCCGAGCATTCAATTACGACAAACTACCTGAAGAAACTGTTTGCATGAAGTTTCTTGTGATAAAGAAGTCTGATACTACATAAGAAATACAAGGCCGCAAAGAAAGCGGGTCGGTTATAAAAATGCGATAACTTTTAAAATATTTGAGCAATCCTTTCAAAATAAAAACTAAATTAAATTTTATTTCATTACAAATATAGGAAGAAGTAAAATCTTCTTATTTCTTTTTATTGATTGTATTAAAAACAATAAATAAAAAATAAAGACGATTTAAAAAAAAACATTTGTTTTACTTTTGTTCCTGTTTATAAATATGGCATTTCTTGTGCAGAAATTCATTATTGTGATAAAATTCAATTAAAAACATGCCACTACCCCTGAAGTGTGTACCATAATTCTGACAATGCTTGAAGACAGGCGCAGTCAGCGTTATACAGTGAGAGCTGTTGGTGTGTCGCTATCAACCGTTCAAAGGGTGCTCCAGTGATTTGAAGAGACTGGAGCCAATGTTCGCAGACCAGGAACAGGCCAAACAAAGTGCACGACAGCGTGGGAGGATCGATAAATGGTGTCAACAATGTTGAGAAATCGATTTCAACTGGCTGTTGAAATCAAAAATCACCTTCTACGCGCTGGAGGGAGCTATCCGAGCACGTGTACAGTGAGGCGGCGGCGTCTTGCTGAAGCAATTTTGAAGCCATTTAGACCTGCAAATGGATCAAAACTCGAAAGAGAGCATCGAAATTCAAGGCTGACTTACGCTAGAGAACACATGAACTGGACTCTGGATGACTGGACAAAAGTAATGTTTTCGGATGACTCGAGGTTCATGCTGTATCATGCACGATGGGAGGCAAAGGAGTCTACAGAAGACGGAGAGTGCTATAACCAAGCTTTCATTGAAGAGAAAGTGCCAAATGGCGGAGGTTCCATATACATGTGGCCTGGAATTTCTTCCGAAACCCGCACCGTGCTAGTGGTGATAGAAAATGGCACTTTAACTGCAGAAAGTTGTTGGCCCATGTTTAGTAAACATGGGCGAGAACGCCATCTATATGCAAGATAATACTCGTCCGTAACGGTCAGCTCGGCTAGTGTTTGACTGCTTTTTTTCTTATTGCCTGGGAAATCATCAAATGACGTCTCCAGCTCTGGGCGAAGCGAGAGGGCGTGTCAGACTCTTACTGACCAAAACCCACCCGTGTTCCTTCAGTTGCCTGTGCGCCACGGCCACGGTAACTCTTTAGAACAATCCGCGACCCCGGCAGGCATCAGCCCTATCGGACCCCGTCAATTATGCTGACATCGCTTTGAGGCGCGCGTGGAACACAACGCGCCGTAGCACATTTTTCGATAAAATTCATAAAAATGTTTATAGAATAGAATAGAATACTCATTATTATGTACACCATAGAAATACAGACAACAATACAAATACAATACACAACAACACAGTCTTTATTTCATAAAGCTAGCTCCAATATTTTTGAAGTTATTACCAACCCGCTTTCTTTGCGGCCCAGTGTAGTTGTAGAGAAAGAGTCTGTTTATATTTGTATTAAGATTGGTTTTCTCTCTTAGTACATTTTTTTACAATGCCTTCGGTGGACAGCTGATATCTTTCTTAGGGCTCTTTATTGTTACAAAAAACGATTGTTTTCACTTGCTTTAATTTTAGGTCTTTGTCAGTGTACCAAGAATCATTAGCGTTATTGAACGGCTACGAGTGCGGAAGCGAATTCCCTATTTAATATTTTCTGCATTTCTTAGAATATATTTTATGTTATAAGCTCTTCTCTCTGTTAATAATCATCATTTCTAGAAAATGTTATGTTACAGGAAGTATTAAAGCCTTCTTGCTGCTAAATACCGTATATAAGGTACTTAGCTGTAAGTTTCCGGAACAGAAAGAATTAAACAAAAGGCTTGATAATTCATGGAATATTTGTTTTTCATATATTCAACAGTCAACAATATCTAAATAATGAGTAGGTATAAATTTCTAATACTTATAGCAAATGGGTGTAGTGGGTATAGGACAGCAGGTACTTGACGCAATCTAGGCATCTTTCAGTGACACATAGGTTCCGATTCGAAAAATCGATATAGATATAACTATACGAGGAAATGAGAAAACCAAATGGGATTTGCGATAACAACCAAAAGATAAAAATATACTGTGAAAGTAGCGATGTGTAGTGCTGAAAAAAGGTTTTCCGAAATGCATTTATCTTGTGTAATCCTCTATTCTCTGCAAACTATCGATTTATTCACCGATCGACTTCTCGTAACACTTAAAAACCTGCATAGCAATTGCTTTGTCAGGCTCCACTATACAAAACTTTCAGCATACATCACGCCTTTCAGAAGCTTTTCCTCTTGTACCAAATTTATTTATAAGCAACTCATATCGTGCTTACTCATACAGAGAACATAAATCTCTTAAAGCATTTCCCCCTTTCGGTTGTGATTTAACACCGCCGTCGGTATGTGGTTTCGGAACGCATCACACACCGCTCGCCGTCCGTCCCCTTGTTTGTTTGTTTACGAACTTATTCTGATTAAACGTGGATTCCGAACGCGACTCAATCACGCGTTCCTTAAATTCTCTTACGATGGGAATAGGAAATTATATTGGACCATAAATTATCCTTGGAATTGTATGACCTGTTTTGCTGACCTATATATGGATAAAGGATAAAGGTGCAGGCTAGTGTTACAATTGCCTAGCTGAATATCTATACATAGAGAGAGAGGATCCTAGAGTAAATATCATCCCATGGAATTCAGATTTTCTCTGACAAGACATAATGATTAGTTTATTTTTGCGTAGGGAGATACTTCTGATGAATACCAAAGTTTCTTAATTACAAAAGCTGTAATAAGTTTTGGGAAAGTAATAAAAAAAAAACGATATTACTTTTGCTTGAAGAGAATAAAAACTGGAATCACGATGATACAGGGGTGGCGCTTGTTTTAATTTATCAGGGGTGCGTACGGTCGGTTTTCTGAGAACAGTATCTAACCTTCCAAGCAGTTTACTTGGTTATGCTAGGCTAAAAAAATATGGTCAGTACGGTATGTACAGTTGGTATACCCGGATAAGTATTCTCCACACTTATCTGAATATACCAACTGTACATTGAGTACATGTGTCCTCTTTGTCTTTCTTACAAATATTAATTTATTTTCTTTATCTCAAATGCATGTACGTACCTCCAGACCAAACCTTTGTGAGTTCTATTTGCTATAAATATACCTATACTGTGTAAAAAGTAATACTGAAGACGAAGCTCGTGAAGGTAAGGATATGTGACTAGATCTTATTTATAACCCTTCTTAGAATCCTGATATTTATGAAACAGATACTCTATACTAAGCTAAACGTCGCATTGAGGGCTTTAGCATATTTTTTATTATTTAAATTGATATATGTTAGTACCTACTGAAAATAACTTCACAGCTTATAAGTACTAATAGTATTTCTATATTGCGATTCGACATTTCTGTGACGGCTTTTTTTATTTAATATTAAATTTTATAAACCATATATACTAATGTATGTAGGTGTAGATATAGTTCGATAAACATTAAACGTTCTGAAAATAGGGTTGCAACGTTTTTTTCAAATAAAATATGATCTTTCAACATTTAAACTTAATAAAACGCCGACAAAAATCATGCACCCTAAAATTACTAATAACATATTACTCTAAACTTGAACACACAGCTGTTCAAAACACTTCTTCGTATAATTAACAAACTTACTTAATGATTACCTAATGTTGTTTAATAGCAACGGATCTTATTAACTAAGTTCGGCACTTCGGGAGTACCGTGAGAAGTTACGACTAACGAGCTAAATAAAAGTGTACGTATCATAATCAGCCTATAATGTTCAAACTGCTGGGATCCTCTCTTCGAGAGGGAAAAAAGGGAGGCCACCACCACGCGGGTGGTAGATGTGACATGTCTTCGAATTTTCGGTTCTAGGACATGCCGGTTTCCTCACGATGTTTTCTTTCACCGTTTTTGAGAGCAGTGGTAATGATATAATTAACACAAAGTAAAGCGCCTGCCTGGGTTCGAAACCACGACCTACAACTCGTAAGTCAGGGCCGTTACCACTGGGCCAGAACTGCACTCATGCACAAAGTGTACTGCATCGTTCCTCTTGACAACTGCCGGTCTATTTTGCAAAATAATCACCGACACTTAGGTGATATGATCTGTCAACACTGTCAATCTCAAGCATCAGGTAGAATGACAGCTCACTTCACCTAAGTTATTACGGTGAAATTTTGAGAGAATATATTAGCTGGGATAATAAGACCGAGCTCGCATGCTTTTCCTAGAATTTTCATATTATACATGATCATAGCAATGTGGGTTTGCTACCGATACGCAGCCGCTTGTGCGCAAAGAATTGATAAATAGAATTAAAAGTAAACATGGTAAAAATATAATTTTGTACTTATGTAGATGTGCAGAGGCGGACGTAATTGCCGTAGGCACTTTCTACCAGTCAACCTGAATTCTATCGATCCATAATTTGTTCTTAGCTTTAAGCCTTTTTGAAACATCTTATTAACCATCTTCCTAGGGCGTTCCCTCGCGGCGTTTCCACTCACATCTGCCTTGTAAATACCTTTTGTTACTCATTCATCTTCTCAACATGACCAAACCATCATAGCATACTCTTTTCAATTTTTGTCACTACATCTTTTTTTAAACCGCACCGTTGCCTTATCACATCATTCTTCTTCTTCTTTTATATTTTTATCACTTTTTAATGTCAGGATTAACCAAGATGAAACATCAAGCATAAGCAAAGATCGTGAAAAGTCTTTATTATTAATGCAAAAGCAGAGACTAGGTACTTGTCGATCTACACATACGAAAACATTTTATTTTTTAATCAATCTAAATAGACATTTTTATTGCATTTTAATAGGGTATTATTTTTTTAAATATCTTGATTCCTAGACACTTTCGATGTGTGTATGAATTGTTAATGTTAAATGTATTCTTAAATTATTATTCAGTTAAAGGCCGTGCAAGCAGGCCTATTTATGTATACAAAAATGTACATCGCTATATTATAGCAGTATCTATTCCGTGTCTGTGGTCACGTAGGGTTAGTTCCTCACTTGTTGAGCGCTATTTTTCGCCGAGCAGAACAGGGCGTCTCCCCCCCTCCCCCACCCCGACGCCGCATGAGCCTAATTTGCAATTCCCGGGCCTCCGACGCCTCACCCCCTGCGTCTTCATACGACCACTTGCGGAATATACCCTAATTCGCTTGTTTCGTCAAGTTCTATTTGACAACACCTCACAAGCAATCGTTTAATTTTTTGTGTAGGCTCACGTCCAAATTCGATTTAATGAAACATTATTTAATTACGTTTTCATCATTGTGCTGCTTGACCGCTATATTGAAACAGATGACGCTACTCGAGGTAACTTTTAAATGTCTATGGCCTGGTGCTCGCAGAAATCGTGACCTTTGCCCGTATCTTCACATTTAGGAATTTAAGCGGGTGAAATGAAAAAATGATCTTAAACGTTAAGTCCCATGCCTCCAAGTTGTAAAGTCTTCATTATGATCAAATAATCGAGACAGGTACTAATGGAGCTTTGGGCGAAAACAACATTATGCTAAGTACTTACCCAAATAAAACAAAAGAAAGTCGCTGTATTGTTGTCACAAATAATTTATTTTGTAAACGTAGACATATGGCAAGTGTAGGCAGTTTATTGTGAATTTTAAGTGGAGGTATTTTATAGTTTAGGTAGGGATATCGAATGTTCGTTGTTAGGGCTAGGTTTTATATTTGGGACAAAGGGTCGATATTCTAGAGGGATAACGAGTACCGGGCGGACCAAGGGACCATATAATACTAAGGTCAATATTAACTCAATTTCAAAGGACCGATGGTCCCATGTGACGTTTTGACTATTCTTAAGATTTCCATTGGATTCTGAAATAATTTCATATTGATAGAATGCCGTTATCATTTTAACAGCAGACATTTTGTCCTCTAGTGACAATAAAAATGATAAAAGCAATTTATGAAGAGTTTTTAAATAAACGATATTTAGGGCCAACATTACCTTATAAGTGAAACATAAAATTGTTCATAAGCATGAAAACGGTGGGCTCTTAACAAACATATATCTATCCTTTTTCCCTTTTTTTCAACACAGGGATTTTAACATATTGCGAAACACATATTACTCGTGATGAATACGAAACAAATCTTACCGGATTACTTCTCGGCACTTACTAATTATATATTTGAAAACATTTATTTTATGGTTACCGCCAGATTCTACCAGATGGTACGATTTGATAGCATATTTCTTCGTACGTATTTTCACAACGCGCACGCACTAATAGAAAATTTATTTCTTTCCTATTATGACTCCCGTGCGTTTGGAACTTTGCAATAAAAATCCCATCTACTGATGACTATAAGAGGAGAGGCTGCGGAATATATTCGGAAACGCGTTTCATGTCGATGTACAGTCACATCCAAAATATGTTCGTGACCTTAAGGGCTATTTTTGTTGGCTCATTGCACGATAGCTGCACCAATTCAGCATTAATATATTTCTACGTAATGTCAGTACCACAAAATTACATTCAGCCATCTTCTTTAAATGTCAGACAAAATTAAGAATGTGACACTGACAATTATATAAAAAATAAAAATATTAATATTTCATAAAATGGCCCGGCCATTCAAAGGTCAACTCGACATTGGTCAAAGGTGTACGCTATTTTGATCATTATTATAAAGTTATTAAATACAGTTTTCTATGCAATATTCTGCTCAGTGCCAACTTCTAAAGGTATTTTAATTATGTCTTGCATCCTAATTACGTCAACTTACTTTCAATCACAATCCGAGAGTTGTGAAGGATATTTCTAATCAATTGCTTCATAGGTTTGAAAAATTCGTCTGCTCAACAACGTAAATAACGCAAGGAACGTGGGTGAACTGTCAAAATAAAACCCATTGCAACCAATTTGTCATTTTATGTGTGTTCCGCAATTACCCCGATGATCTGATAAAGGAAATAATTTGAAAACTGACGAAGATATAAAAGACTAGACTGTACCTGCACTCTAGTTACAATATGTTTGAGAGAAAGTTGGGGAAAACACCGAGAACACTTTATCCACTTACTGTAAGGGTTTCGGGCGGGCGCAGCAACAGGCGTGTCTATAGGTACCTCTTCTACAGGTCAGTACCTGTAGAAGAAGTACCTATAGGCACTTACTCTTTTCTTCGTAACAATGTGTGAAGCTGTGAAGTCTTTTGTAAACGTAAACCAATGTCAATAGAACTGTTACAATTTAATTAAGATCCTATATAAAAACCTATATTGTAAACTTTTAGTTTTTTTGCGAATTATAGAGCCCGTTAACCCTTTATCGTAGTATCACACGACGGTCTGATGTTTCGTTCATTGCATATTGATTGGCTGAATGCTATCGTTTCGGCGCGATCGATATGCTTTATTGCAATAGAATTACAATTCTGAATCGGCCTTCATCCAAATTGGTTGCATGAACCTTTTGGATGGGGCAACTAGAATCAATTCTATCTTTTTTTTTGTAAATTTTAAGGTTACAAAGTGCCTTTTATGTGCCTATTTGAAATAAATGGTTTGACTTTGACTTTAACATTCATTGGTTGTTGGTTTAATATTTCAAATGCTTTGTTTGTACTGATAAAAGTCCAATCAAACTATTTCGAATTTCGTTTTATTAATGAGATTATATTTAGTTTTTTAGTTAAATAAATGTGGATAGCTGTGTCGCAAACTATGCTCCACCTCCTATCCTGACCTATGTATCCCAAAACATGCATTCAAAGTGACCCCTGCGCTGCCATTAATGACGCTGTGGAAGTGGCGAAATATTGGGTAAACAAAATTTGAAATACTGTCGTGCCGGCAACACGAATGCCAAATAAATAGGTGAGTGGTATATTTTTAATAGATTTCCGAAATATTGGTGCGTTGGGTCGGCTGAAGGCACGAAGGCGTGTGGCGGCCGGGCAGGCAGGCAGCGCCACAGTGACAGCGCCACTCGTCCTGCGACCGTCTCGAGCCGCGCACGTCCCGCGCCTCGCCACGCGCTTTCCGCACACGCACTCAAACATTGCGCTGTGAACTCTCTGGAACTGAACCTAGTATGTGCTAAGTGAATTAACGATTGCCAATATGAAGGGTCGTCATCAGTTCAGGCGCAGATTCAGTCTGCAACCATCGTTTATGAAAGAGGATCATGAGGAGGAGCGGAGACCCCACAGGTGATCATATACCTACATTAATTATTATAAATAAAAATATAATAAATATAAAACTAAAACAAGTAACATTTAATCCTTCATCAAAAATATTCGTAGCTTTTACTAACTTCGTAGCACCGTCTACGAAGACGGGCGCGTCTCGTAGCACCTCGTAGCTGTTTTGTTTGGGTTTGCTACGTCAACTCACAAAATATTATTATAATATTAAGCACCCAATTAGGAGCCAGAATTTAAGCCACGTTACTTAGAAAGAAGAGCACACAACCTTTTATATGAAACGTTTAATGAAAGCTAATGTATTCTATAACAGAGCATTTTTTAAAGCCCTTGTCACAGTTTGTTTAAGATAATCTAATGAACGTGTTCGTTCAATTTGTATCGCTGATAAAATATTAAAATAAACGTTGTATTTGCGCGTAACTTAACTAACTTTCTTATAGGTTATCGTTCGCAAAATGCGTTACGTTCATACGACAAGCCCCAGTTTCAGGGAACTCGTTATCTTAGAAAAGGGAAGGCAATTTTCTGCAATTTACCTTCGGCTCGACTTCATCTCTACAATGAATATTCCGATAAGATCGCGACGTTACAGGATGTGATTTTTTCGTCTCATAATTTCATGTGAAGGTTTTATTTTTAGAAATTTTTCGAATAAATATTTTTATTTATTGTAAATGTAGCTTATTTAGCAACTAATCCGATTTTGTTTGTACACTCTTCAAGGATCACACATATACTAATAATACTTTAAACATTTATGCATATTTGAAATGTTTATTTGATGATAATAATACAGAAATGCAAACAAATATGAGAATCAGCGTCAGTTTATTAAATAACTAACTATTCTCGCGACTTCGTCTGCGATCCAGGTTGAAAATTAGCCTTTGTTATGGCCAGGTTATGGCATATCTGTGTGCCAAATTTTATCCAAATCCATTCAGCTGTTTTTGCGTGATTGTGTAACAAACATCCAAATGAACAAACAAACTTTGAAACTTAAATTTATGCAAAAATTAAGCTCACATTAATGGCACCATTTTGTTTAAGTTTTATCGATTGAGGCTTTTCTGAAAAGACCCCTTTCCGTCTCTTCTATTCACCCACAAGCCGCTTTTTTGCTAACTTTATTTTGGTAGGTCTTGTATTATTTCCGAATAAAAAAAATAAGTGCCTATCTATGCTTTCTAAGCGTAAATAAGTATACATTACGCATATCCAACCTAAAAAAAAAAAAAAACGGTGGGAGAGCATTATATACCCTTAAGAAAAAGTTCTGGTTACTGTTAATACCAGGATAAGGAAATTTAAAAGATAGGAATAACGTTAAATGTAAATATATTACGTTTCACATTTTCTGTACATTAATATAAACATATTTTATCTTATTTCAGTGTAGAAAATCACACATATAAAATATTGAAAACAGAAATAATAAAAAAGGCTCGTTCTATTTCCGTACTGTGATCTTTAATAATTATTATTTTACCTGTTATTTGAAAATGTTTTGATATAACTGCTGAAATCGATTCCTTGGGGTACTGACTTATAACTTTTCTGATTTGTACAAGGTGGGGCCAAAGTAACGTCATAATGTGAAGGTACCATAATTTTTGCTAAAAGCGTAATACTGTAATTGTGATTTGATCTAAAGGTATGTTGTAGACAGATAGAGAATCGTTGACAATGCAATGGAGCGATATACACAGTCACACAGCTCATGCAACGATAGACATTTTGAAACAACAATTTCTGTCAGCAATTTTAGGCAATTTGAACTGATGGCGCCAGACCTCTTTCTTTGCGACTTTTTGAAATCTCGCGTTTACCACAACAAACCACAAAACTTACAAGTCTTAAACGCCAACATTGAAGAAGAAATCACCAATTTGGGAGATGTTTAGCGAGAAAGAATTCAAAATGCCGTAAAACGAGCACAAATTTGCATCAACTCAGGAGGTGCGATAACATTTTTTCGACAAAATTTCATACATTTTACACCTATAAACTTTCCGTGAAAAAAGAACTCATATTTTTTTAATTTCCAATGAAATGACAGAGAATTCACATTATGACATTACTTTTGCCCACCTTGTACTTTACTGAATAAATAAAATAATAATAATCATGTACCTTCATAAAACATAGTCATCGTAAAAAAGAACACTTTATAAATTGAAGATCCTGCATAGTTAATCTTGATGCAGTAGGTATACACTTCTCCAAGATCTCAATTTACCTTCAACGCAATAAAACTTCTTTTATACCTATCTCAGAAAAAAATAAAATATCTAACGGGAAAGCTGAACAGACAGACTATCTTTTCAACTTTTCAATATATCAGATAAGAAGAAAATCTTTAGACTGGTATAGACGGTTTTAGAATATCTAGAACCAGTTTCATTTTGTGTAATTTGAATACATTTACGAACAAATCCTTGCGGTGCGCATTTTGTATCTGCATCGACTTAACAAGTCAATTCTATCGCATTCCGAAACGGGCTTACAAGATTTTCATCAATTTATTCAGTAGCCTCAAGTAACGTTTTTCTTTTTAAAAAAAATGCCTTTGCGACTTTATTTTGTACAATTTATTGTTATTTCGAAAAAGGGGCGCAATATAGAGCTTTTTATATTTACAGTTTATTTTTATGAAGGGTATACGAAGCCGTTTGACCTGGCTCGAACCATTTGCAGTACAATACATGATGCGTCAGCGTTTTATACATGGAAACTATCCGTTTTATGTGTGGATAAAACGCGGCGTAGACGACACACTCCCTTTCAGTACGCGGGTAGTTTGACACTTACTCACTGAATCGACATTATAACATTTTCACACTGGCTTATATGGTGTGTTAGATTTACATATACTCGTATCTTTGAAGAAAATTTACACGTAAGAAAATATGTTTGTTTGAAAATAATATATTTATATAACGCCACCATCGTTCACATAAACAAAATGTCCACACTATATTGTTTACCGAATGTCACTCCTTAGCAGGCACGCTGTATGCGCATATTCCATATCGCGTATCTAACGCTGTATTTATTACTTTCCTCCTTTTTCCTTGCTGCGCACAGTTTCGAGTCCTACTTGCATAATGTGTGAGGGTGCTACTGAAATGGCGTAACATCTATCGGGTTTAAAATATGATAGTTGCGAAAGGGGTCGCTCGGCTATCGACCGACATAAAATAACCATTTATAAAAATAAGTAATTGAACCATGTTCTCGGTTATTGGCTGAGAGGTGTGGCGGAGCAATGGACGCCATAAATTATGAATATTGTAGCCATTACTCGCCAGACGTATTTAAATCTCACAGGGTCGGTAAACCTGTTAAAGTATTGAATATTTTCTATTGACGCTTAGGTTGCTGAAAGTTCTAACAAGTAATTTTTTTTTTTAATATAAAGGAAGGGTTATGATTTTTAAGGACCTACGTGTAAGCCAGCCAGTGTATAATCTGCCGGGGTCGCGAATTGTTTGAAAGAGTTACCGTGGCCCGGCGCACAGGCAACTGAAGGAACACGGGTGGGTTTTAGTCAGTAAGAGTCTGACACGCCCTTCCGCTCCGCCCAGAGCGGGAGAGGTCATTTGATGAATTCCCAATCAAAAAAAAAAAAGTCTCATTGTTTATTTATTTCTTTACATGCGTTGTACGTACTTAGCATCAATCATACCTATCAGTTTGTGTGACAATTTTTTTTCCGCGTTTCTAGAGATACGTGTTATATAAGTGTTATAAAACCGGATCATGTTCTAATAAATAAAATCCTTACCAACTACACTACTACTTGCCAATCAATAAAGTGTTTTTCTAGATTCTCAGTAGATAACGAAAAAAAAAGTATTAAAAGTTATTAACGAAATAAGTATATATTTATAGGTATTACTCATTGAAAACAAGTTTGCATACAAATGCAGAATAGACTAGAGTTACAATAACGAAAAAATACATAACTTTAACAAAGTATATATATATATATATATATAATACTAGAGTTCATTGCGTCTCCAATTTCCAGACATAGAACAACTACCAAAGCCAAAAATAGGTCCTAACATTTATCACGATGCTTCATTTCATTGCACAGCGGTGTATTTCTATTTCTGTTCAATGTCACTCTACATTGATTTATGACTTAATATATCAAAGCTTTTTTTGTTAGATTGTACAGTAAGCCACCGTACATTCCAGGCTTTATCAACATACACTATCTTGGACGGGAGATAACATTGATAACAATACACAATCATACATATACGAAGATATATATCATACCTATACAATATATTATGTGCTACATAAAGTATCACAGATAAATAAGATTTTTGCGAGCCCTTGTAACATTCATTAGTTAGTAGACTTTTGTTTCGACAAAATAAGGTGTTATTTATACATATTAGGTTGGGGAAAAAGTCTTTTCGCATTATAGTATGTATGAACTTGTAATAAAATCTCTTTGGCTATACTATTTGTATCTGGCTGGTTTTGGTATCATTGAGTTGTGTGAGTTTAAATTTTAAAGAACATAATTCCAAATTCAAATTTGAAAATGTGTGATTTTCATTTGTTTTTCGTACTGTCAAGATGAGTGAATCTAATGAAGAAATTAGATACATTTTAAAATTTTACTACAAAAAAGGTAAAAATGCAACGCAAGCCGCGAAAAAAATTTGCGATGTTTATGGACCTAGTGCAGTGTCTGTTTGAGTCGCACAAATTTGGTTTAAGCGTTATCAATCCGGAAATTTTGATGTCAAAGATGCACGTCGCTCTGGTCGCCCTATTACGGATAAAATGGATGCCATTTTTGAAAAAGTGGAGTTGAAGAACTGGGAATTGACCACAAAACAGTTTTGGCACATTTGAAAAAAACTGGGTACACAAAAAAGCTCGATATTTGGGTACCTCACGAGCTCACTGAAAGAAACCTAATGAACCGTGTACTCGTACTCATTTGTGATTCTTTATTACGACGTAATGAAACTGAACCATTTTTGAAGAAGCTGATAACTGGTGATGAAAAGTGGATCACGTACGACAAGAACGTGCGAAAAAGGTCGTGGTCAAAGGCCGGTCAGGCTTCACAGACTGTGGCGAAACCCGGGTTAACTCGCAACAAGGTGATGCTGTGTGTGTGGTGGGATTGGAAGGGCATTATTCATTATGAGCTGTTACCACCAGGCAGGACCATCGATTCTGAACTATAATGCGAACAACTGATGAGATTAAAGCAAGAAGTTTAGAGAAAGCGGCCGGAATTAATCAACAGAAGAGGTGTGGTTTTTCATCATGATAACCTCACACATCTTTAGCCACTCAGCAAAAATTAAGAGAGTTTGGCTGGGAGGTGTTAATGCATCCGCCGTATAGTCCTAACCTTGCACCTTCAGATTTCCACCTGTTTCGATCTCTTCAGAATTCTTTAGGCAGTGTCAGGTTAACTTCACGAGAGGACTGCCAAAACCACTTGTCGCGGTATTTTGATCAGAAGTCCCAAAATTTCTATAGCAATGGGATCATGTCCCTACCTACAAGATGGCAAAAAGTTATCGAACAAAATGGTACCTACATACTTTAGTTAAATGTAAATAAACTATATTAAAAAATGTTGTGAATTTTCTTAAAAAATGCGAAGAAATTTTTTCCCCCACCTATTATACAAGCAAATGTTGGCCTTTTATTTATGGTCATAGTAGATGAGTATGTTTAATTTTTCTGGAAGATTCGCAATATTCTTCTTAATAATTAAGCGAGTTGCGCTCGAAAAACTTAAAAAAGAAGCTGTGTTATCAGCTATTCCTACTGACACATGAATTGGTAATGCCTTGTTGGGTATTTTCTATGCTAACCAGTACTATATTCTTCTATGAAGTTCTCCTAACAAAAACTTGAGAGAATATTTTGTGAATAAACTGTAAAAAGAAAAGAATTGGTGTGAACTTCGGTGACACTTTGCGAGGTTATTCCCTAAGGCCATGTTGGAGATGATAACGTTACTGCAACATACAACACCGCACATTGTCATTTCATGCATGAATTCAAAGATAAAATAGTTTTACGGTCGTTTGCACGTTTTAAAAAGATGTCTGCATTATTTTAGAATAACTAAATAACCTCAATTTAATTTGAATAACTACTATCAAATTAAAATCTTTATTTCGAGCAAAGACTCATTTATACAGGGTGGCAGCGACATTTACGCGCAACTTGTTACCATGGATTCCAATCATGATTCTGAACACACTGTTTGAAAAATTTCGTCGGCCATTAAAAAACAAATTTGCTGTTGCATACATTTTGACCTAGTAGGTATTGCACTTTTGTATGAAACAGCAGATTTTTTTCTTAATAAAAGACGAAAAAAATCTACGGTAGGGTAGACTAAAATCATGTGCTAAATTCATGGTTCCAGTTTGGGCGTCGTTGTTTCTTCCACCCTGTATAGGGATAGTAACTTTGTTGTTTAAACTAAGTGTTAGTAAACACTACTGTTGATGACGAATCAGCTGTACCGGCTTTTCTTTCCAAAGATTCTATTTTTAACCGACTTCACAAAAAGGAGGAGGTTCTCAATTCATCTGTATGTTTTTTTTTTTTATGTGTGCTAGCTCTGAATTTTTTTCTGGGTGAACCGATTTGGATGATTCATTTTTTATTTGATAGGTGGTGCTTGACATATGGTCCCATTTAAATTTGATCAGGGTCTGACCAGTAGTTTTTGAGTTATCCTTAATACTGCATATTTTTTCCACTTAGTTTATATTGATGATGTGTTAATAATTTCCTGTCAATGTTATTTACACACCAAGTAGTGGTATAAGAATTTGTGTGGGGTAGATACCGCAACTAAAAAGTGAAAAATAAAAACGTTTTTTACAAAAAAACAACCGACTTCCAAAAAATCACTAAAAGACGTGAAAAATAACTTTAATTTCGGAAGTCGGTGGCCAAAAACGAAAATACAAAACCAAAGACACGGACTTCCGAAATTAAAGTTATTTTTCACGTCTTTTAATGATTTTTTGGAAGTCGGTTGTGTATTCTTTGCTTGTGAACTGACAGTTCGCCAAAATATTTTCTGCTACTACATTAGCACATACTCATGTACCACTGCTGCGCAAAAACGTCCCTCGGTTAAATTTCTTCTTAACTATATAAAACTTTCTTCTCTTGTGGAACAATAATTTGATATAAGTATGCCCTTCATAAAAGAATAAGTTTTATGGATCATTATTCCGCAACATTACATAGTCTGGCTCTTTTATACTCAAACACGTATACGAGTTAAGTTTCTTTTTTCAATAAATTGCTATTTGATACAACACATGGAGCACAGGCAGAAAAAAATGTTTTATATTTACGTATGAACAAATCGATTGTTAGAAGTCAATATCGAGTTGCAATAACTTCACTTGTTTTCATATATCTACTTTGCTCCCGGATTCTACAAACTGTATTTGTTTATAGCAGATTATGCCAGCTTATTTGATCAGCGAACATTGTTTTAGTTAGTCATGTGGTTTAATTAACTTCGATGTTCGTTGAATAGTTAAAATACTCGCTAATACTAATTTACATAAATGCGTTTATTTTACTGGTGGATGTTTATTTTACGAACTAATTTGCATTTTTAGTGTTGATCTTTTAGGTTATCAACTCTTGCGTACCTATTGGAATAACTTTCAACTTGAACTTAAGTATATTATCACTGTTTGATTATTTATTTCTAGAATAGAAGATGCACACCTCAAACCTGTCTTCTGCATTTGCAGACTATAGGTAATTAGTTCCTTACTACCACCATTCTTAACAACACCAATATCCAACAACACCAGTATCCAATTTACGAATCCCTATTGTGTTACCCCAATTTTTATTTCCTTTTGAAAACCGAATGCTGCGGATTACTGAAAGAAATTGTTTTAAATTGACACATTGTTCAGGATTTCACATTGAATGCTTTAGTTGCGACGTGTCTGTCGGATGATCGTAATCCTTAGTTACTCCAAATTGCCACTAGGGGACGCTTTTAAGTCCAAAGTCAGACGTGAAACAAAATGTTTTGTGCGTACTTTGACGTCAAATGCCTTTGAGATGGCTTTTTTTGAAACGTCACCGGAATGTAAAAAGGAAAACGTTTTGCGAAGAATACAGGAGGAAAATCGTTAGTCTATTTTTTTACTTGTTCAAGCTTATAAATCAATATGCAGCGTATCTTAGTAGATAATAGTGTCTAATTTTCGTTTCTGAATTCATTATCATAATTAAGATTGTGATCGTTCATTCCCTTTTTAAATGAACGATCTTCATCTTACTGTCACATTTCGTATAGACACAATGGAAATAAGAATAGGAATAATCTAGCCTGGGGTCGTCCTAACTTCACTTTGATGAGTCAGTACCTACCTGACTACATCTAGGTATACAATTTTTTCCCAACACGACTCTATTGAAAAGTAAAAATAATAATAAAAAAAACATTGATATGAATTGACAGTAAGGATTAATTTATGCTTTGACGTTGTTGACATCAACGTCGCCGTCACTTGCAGTTTCCCGCCATTTTTCCAACTTTCCCATTACAGGATCATAATAATTAAACAATTCTGATCTACTTTTCACGGAAATACACTTGCGAGAAACGAATGAAATACTGCTGGTTTTCGAACACGTAAAATTTCTGTATCACGTTAATTAAAATAATATTACTTTATTAGTTTATTCGTGTCGTTTTTCACCATTTCGCCGTATTTTATCCGATGTTGTTTGGATGCCTTTACCAAAGGCAAAAATTAGCTGTTCTCGGAATTTCGTCTAAAAAATAGTCTCCTTCAGTAAGTAGGTACTGATGTTGCCAAAGTTATGAATAGGTATTAAAAAAAATAGTACTAACATTGAACAAACATTAATTTACACGCTTAGGTAATGAACAAAATAAACTCCCAGGAGAGCGAAATTCCCTAGTTACTTCTTTGTAAATTATTTGCCTAGTTTTAAACAAGCGTTCCGTGAATAAAGAGACAACTCTAATCACAGTTCCTTACAAGAAAGATATCAAACTAAATCATTTATATTCACAACACAACATTTTGACTTTATGTAGCTTCAAAATCCCTAGATAAAGCGAACTCGGTCATTGTTTTAGTCTAGCATTCCAGAGCAAATCTCCAGGGTAATAGTAGCTCCGAGCGAACGAAATGAATGAAATGAACGATCTGTGAACCAAATGAATGTCGGGCCTCTGAGGCGACGTGACAGGAAAGCTCATTACTAGCAACTGTTTGAGGTATTTGAACCTACTGGGTATATAGGACTACAACTGTACATACATTGTACGTATTGACGCATATGTACTACCTTTGCAGCCCGCGACTTAGTTTCCATACAAACTTCATCCACACGTTTGAGCCACTCTGAAAACTTTTAGAAATTCCTTTGTTTAGTGATTCTTTAACCCTTTAAGGAACATGAGTAGGAGTAATTTATGTGGCCTACCCAAATGTCCTTTCTTTGGTATTGTTCGTTGAATCGTTGAGCTCCTTAAGTCCTGACTTCCTGAGTTGAGCTGCACGATTACTGACAAATGCGTGCACTGACTGGACAGGTCCATTCAATCTGTGTGGTTCTTTCCTCAAAAGACCATTTCAGATACCAATCTACATGGTCTTCACATGATCTGACCAAGATTATGTCCGGACTTTAAAAGAGACTGTGACCTCTGAGTTTGTTTCGGCCTTTCTTCTCAGAGTAGTCAGATAGGAAACGCCGACCTCATCTAGTTTTAAAATATCATTGAAGTGTAAAAGTGTTTGTACAAACCTACTTAGAGAAATAAAAAGTTTATATTGATCAGTTGTTGAGGTGGCGACGCGTCACAGTACTGGTATATTTTGTAGATAAAATGAAACTGTATAAGTACAGCCTTTTGAGAAAAACGCGGTAAGATTATACTTTATTTTTCTTACTCATTATTATCATAAGCATAATTAGCTTATAATGTTCCCACTGTTGGGACACAGGCCTCCTCTCTGTGAGAGGGAGTGGGCCGTAATCCACCACGCGGGCCCAGTGCGGGTTGGTAGATGTCACATGTCTTCTAATTTTTGTCTCTAGGACATGACGGTCTCCTCACTCATTATTAATACAGATGTTTTATATTCGTTCAAATTAGGGCTTGAAAACTCCTTCAAAATCGAAAAATAGTTTCGTACTTGATAACAAAGAGTAAGGATCCCCATTTCTGCGTGAGGGCGTCATGAAAGGTGATTAAGTTGCTTATCCGATGGATGGACACCCGCGATAATACAACCTGGGCTCTGATAAAATCATTTCGCGAAAGCTGTTGTTATTTCTTAAACTTTGTTGGCAGAGAAAAGTCGTTATTACTTGATTGAATGGGACTGGCTAGTGGTGACGCGTTCGCTTATGTTATTAGAACGTAACGCAGACAATGCCTGGAAACAAAGACATCGTTAGGACGATTGTATTAAAGAAAATTCTAAGTGATAGAAGCCCAGTAGCCTCGTCAGTATGAAACCATGATTGTATACAAAAATTATAATAAATTCTTCTATGCTGCACGATATATTTAAGGTAAGGTTGATGGCCCAGGGTGCGCTGCATACGTCGCAGATCAACAAAAAACTAAACAACAGTAAATTCATTACTATGAACGATTTAATAATTGAGTCTCTAGCCAAAACTCCTAAAACCACTCGAGCAATTTCAAATGTTATCCAATTTAATTCAATGTAAAATTTACGTAGCTCCTGAATTTCAAGTTGTCTGTAAATCGCAATAAACCGAAGTATCGATCGAGTCTAATCGTATAAACTGCCAAATATCTTGGTAGCGCTTCGCAGTGGTTTGTAGAACTCGGTCGGGAGTGAACCGTAATAATCCGACTAACGATATGGATACATCCATCACGCTACTGCGATTCGACCTGAACTAGACGTAACTTCGGAGTGACCTATGTCTGACTTGATTACTAGTATTTAGGAGGGTGAAATAGAGGTTCTAGCTTTTACGCGAAGTCGTAATCTAATAACGAAACATAATTTAATTGTGGACTTGTCTTTTATAATTAGTTAGTAGCAGTCTAAGTTATGCCAAAAGAAATCGTAGAAATGTCGAAATTTCGAATCTATTGAAAAAGTCTATACCTACTTAAAGAGGTTTTATTGAAATTTTTCGTGAAATAGAAAAATAACTCAATATTAATATAGTGTTGCCTATACCTATTTACATTCAGCTTATGCGAAAGAATTTTCATGAAAATTGCCTATTTATTGGATTGAACGAAACCCGAAATTCAATATTACCTAACAGTAGAGAAAAGTGCTAGAAAAGTAGTGTCTTTAGGTCTAGTAGTGTTTTGTTTTTCGAAAACCAGTTGGACATACCGTACGTACGTATTATTCTTTGTAGGTACTCTGTAGCGAATTTCGTTGATTGCTGACCTACAGTTGAAACTTCACAAAGTTGCCCATCACTACTATTTACATTGTTTGTTTGAAAAAAACACTATTATTATTTATTTCGAAGTAAGAATTTATTGGATAGTTTCATAATACTTACTCCCATGCATTAATATTACCAGTATTTCCATTTATTGTCAAATTATTGTCGTCTCCACATTGTATAATCAATCATTTCATATCGCTCACAACGCCTGTTGAAATCCTTGACTGATGATAATATTAAACATTTATCTAACAATTCCAAAATGCGGAGTACTGAGATGATGAAATTAAGTTTATAATTTAATGATTGTGATTTCATTATAAAACTATGTCAATGTAGGTCGAGTTTCGAAATATTTGAGTTCATCGTTAGATAGAATTGTTTCTTCTCAGAATAGAGTTTCCTTTCTTTTGCTTTAAGGTAGATATGGTTACAAACCTTCAGAAGCTTGCTGTATCAATTTTGACACATTTCTCGTAAAACTTTTACGCACACAGCAATGTCTTTTATCGCTAACCCGCACTAATAGACCTTAATGAAGCGTTCATTAATGATCTTACGTAAAGTTAAATATTATGGGCAAATGTCAACACTTTGTTACTTTCAGAACCTTAAATGGGTATCTTTTCTTCTTTAAACATGAACTGACCTTAAGTAATGTTCTTATAATGGTTCATTATATTTTCGGGCGTATTATACGAAAATTATAAGGGTATTGACCGCACACAATTTTACAGCAAATCTTTGAGATAAAGTTTACAAACTGGCACAAGTTCAAAAGTTGAATACAATTTATTTTATGTTTGCATGACTTCCTCTGTACTTCCTAGCCAAGAGTAGCATTTACAACCGTTTTATAAGTCCGGCCTTTAAGCTTTGCAAAACTTTATGTTTAAATTATTATTCATCAATTTAATTTGTTGTAGCCAAATGTTTCTCCAACATTACGGGACCAACATTTGTGTGGAAAAAAAAAGAATTAGGTAATTTGAGATAACATTATTGGTATCTGTATGGCGAGTGACGCCGTGCCGCGCCGGGTGCTGGGAAATACGGGACCCTCTCGTTTTATGTGGATAATCAACAGATGTAATCGTTAGACCCTGGTTACGAGCACAAACACGTGTTTTAATCCGTTTTTAAATGCTAATGTATCCCGAGATAAGAGTATTTGTTTTTTTACGTCCTTGTGCATTTTCTCTTCGACTTTTTTTGCCAAGTATCGTGGTCCCCGGATTAGGTACATAACACATTGACATAAATGTTATTTAATGTCGAATGAAGTTCGGGTCTACCTATAAAAGTTACTTGCTAACAACAGCTTAACATACTATAAAATACTCACTCTGTATTAGAAATAACATCGTAGAAAACAGTTTCAGAAATAATTACATGTCAATCTTTCGTGATTCTGAAGTCTGTTTGAGATGATAACAGAGAATCTTTTGCTTAATGATCCGAATGTTTGAATAATAAAACGTTGCATTAAAACTGACAGGCTCCTGGCTTGTCTCATTACTTTATAATTTTTTCCTGATTTTCCTTAATTGTCTCCAGAAAGTTTTTGTAAAGATTATCGCAATCTTCATTTTCTTACCTTTTATTTTCACAAAGCAATTGAGATCTAATGTAATATACATTTAATTAATTAATAATTGGTACGTAGATATCTACCTAATATACAAGGAAGATAAACTGTGTGGAAGCATTATTATAGTAAAATGTTCAGATAAAATTCCTACAATATCTTCTCTGTGAATAATTAAATTAAAAGATTTTTTAATTTCAATTCAAATTAAATTTTAAGTTAAATGATTTATCACAGGTGTTAGAAATGGTTCTTAATTCACGTATAACATTGTAGGTGTTTGTTTGTCTTCAGTTAATTCATAACAGAGTTATTGCTGGCGGTAACATTCTCGCGAAAACCGCAAAGTTTGTAATAATGTGGAACTGAAGTAATTCAGTCTCGGAATTCATTAACTTCGTAGCACGTGTTAGGGAATCACGCCCCTTTGACTAACAAATATCTTTTGTGAGATTTGAAGCACATAAGCTTCAGCCATTAAAGGAAATTTTCGGGTGTGAGTTTAAAAAGAACTGTAATTAAATGTTCAAACAATTACTAAGGTACGGCTTTAATTAATATTTTAATGATGTGTTTCTTGTTTCATGGTTTAAACGAAATAGTCAAATGGTCGTATAGGTGGGTAAATAAGTTGTGTGCACACATAAAGACATTCAATCATTTTTTAACGTTGGTGAAAATACTGCTTTGTATTAGATACACATAATAATAGTGGAAACTTTAAATGGTTTTATAAGAATCTGTTTTCGAGACATTTTGCGCCATTTTACGCCAAATAAATTGTGATATGGGCGAGAAAATGATGAAGAATCTCTTGTTACATTGCAAAATAATCGCTTACAATAAAATTATTGCTAACTGCACTTTGTAGTTAATCACCAGAGATCGGATATTCGGATGCATATTCACCTAAAGGTGAGATTTTAGCTAATATGGAATGCGCTTTTGTATCGAAAAACTCCTGCTAACGTCCGAATTCAGTGACGAAACCAGACCAATTCATAGCGATCGAAAGGTAATGATTAAATTTGTTGTAGCTGAGGTAATATTTACGCCCAATCCGGATACAGTACTTAAATTAATAAAAAATAAATAAAAAATAATGTAGGTATGTTTTTTTTTGTTTTGTTTTTAGTAACACACAACACGCCCCTCTTACACTCTACATACACATATTTGCATCCGGGGTTAAACATTAATTTGAAATAAATATGCATCTGATTTTTATACAAAAAAATATATTTTAAGAAGCTGCTTTCATACTTTCATAGCAAAAAATTAACTTTGGGTAAATATTCATCCGAATATCCGATCTCTGTTAATCACTAACAAATGTTTAAAAAAATTGACACAATACAATAACGGCACGTTAAACTGGTAACCTTGTCAAAGTGATAACATTTTCCAGCGCATTGATCGTATCCGATTCAGTGAAACTGAAAATAATCGCCGAATCATTTTCATCCGAATTGAAAATACGGAGCTATGTTTTTTCGTAATCGATTTTTTTATTTTATATTATATATAATTTTCAGCTTTCGATTTGAGTTAGATACTTCAAAAAAGGAAGTTATGCATACCTAGCTACTAGGAGATCCGGTGAAGGAAAAATCAGCCTTAAAAAAGGTTGTCATTATACAAAACCATTAAAAGAATTAATTATCAAATTTAAAATTAAAGTGCCTACTTATACTTATTTGACGAAGTAAGGTACCTAGGTTCTGAAAATATTATGAACGTATGTGTACTCTCTTCTTTGATCCCTACTTTTTATTCAATTTAAATATTAAACCCACATGTTTTTTGACATTTAACATGCAGATAGCTCGTAATCTTTTAAAACATTGCGGTGTTGCCGGTATTTTCATGGAATTCGTCACAAAAAAATTCACAGGCCTTTCACCGCTGCCGCCTCCGTTTACTTTTCAGAAAAAATATTAACGTAGGTAATATTTGGTTTTCTCAGTTGTATTTTCAATTTTCCACAGTCGCCAGTCAGTAACAAGAATTCTTGAATAAGAAAAATAAAGCCTATAATAGGACCTGCAATATTTTTTCTGGGAAAACCATTGTTATATTTCTGAAAAAGCCTTTTCAATTTATTTTACTGGTCTTTAAGTGCAAAAAAATCGGTGTTTTTCTTTTAAAGGGCATTGGTCATCATAATAAGTGTAAAATAATACGCAGCGGCAAAAGTTTCCTACGCGACATTTAGTCAGTGTTACAATGGACCAATAAAATTAATATGATGCCACCCGCTGCTAAATAAAACGCTTCGATCGTAAAGTGCCAATAAGCACGTCCACGACACTAATGCCGTGCTCAGGGTAATTTACAGCAGCTCATCTACGATCGTCTCTCAAGCATTTTATTTATTTTTACGGCCTCAGATTAGTCAAGCGATACTGCAAGCGATACTTTAAGAGTAAGTATTACGACAAAGAGGAAAGACTCGGAGACGTCTACTGAAATATTTTATCACCAAATACTTGTTATCAGTGTTGGGTAGCTCACTCCGACACGCGTAAAATAACATCCCTTTGAAATATAAAACTCGTTAAATGTGGAGTGAAACTGCTTCAGTTCGTACCATTCTTTGTCACAGGTGTACCGTTTACCCAAGCAAAACGTGAACTTTCAAAACAGTTTGTAATCTGCGGATTTTTTTTTTGACTACCCGACAGTTGACCGTGACAAACTAGTAGGTACCTTCTCGCAATTTTTGCAGAGGTCAGACAGAAGTCAGCCCGCATAAAAAGGAATCTTATAGAACTTCTTTTTGTAGTTGTACATAGGTAGGTAACGGGCCAGTTTGTCTTTTCAAAATAAAATTCGCTACGCTTTATATACACACTTTGAATGCCTGCACACTGAGAAAAAAAACTGCCGAAGTACTAGGCCCTTTGATCCCCAAATCATCACACGAATTCCGACAATTGCCTTGAATGATCCGGGCAGCTTTATAATTGTTCTTTACAACCTTTGAAGCCAAGAAAGGTGATCTTTGAGAGCTCAACAAGGCCACAGTTGCGTGATCTTCTCCCATTTATTTATTTCTAGGCGTGTATTTAGACGATCTACTCAAGTAATCGGTCTATAAAGCTATTTAATAGTTAGCCGATTAGGCGTTCATAGTTTTTGTGTAGCATTTGAATCTAGCTAGGTAACCTGAAGTTACCTAAGTGTAATTGTACCTAATAAAGACTTCAAACACGCAAAAATAATGTTTACACATTAAGCACTTCTGCGAGTTTGTCTTGAACATACATAACATTTTAGGTACATCAATAGTTTTTTGTTGTATTTACAAAAAAAAGGTTTCATAAAATGAAACTGTAATAATAATAATAATATATAAATAATATATACATTTTAATACTCCCACTTTCAATATTACTTATAACATAAAAGCACAAAGTACGTAACATTAAATTTTCCTTAGATTCTCTGCGTAGTGTATCTCACATTTTAGTACGTGGGTCTTTCTCGAAGCTCCGGTTACTGAAACTCAACTCTGCGGTCTTCTTAAGCGGAACACAGAACTAGTGAACAATCTACGTAACATCAACGTAACCGTTTATTAGAAGGCGTACCATAGCAGTAAGTAGTACTGTCAGTGCCGGCGTTAGGGTAGGGCGCGGCTGGGGGCCGCTCAGGGTGCCAGAGGTGAAGAGGCACCGACGGGGCTGTGACTAGAGCCCCTTCACCTCTGGCGCCTGGAGAGTACTTTTGTTTTTAGTTCGTTTTGAGTTAGAAAGCCACCGATATTTCGCTCAGAGCGTCTGTAATGTTAAAACCAGCACTGAGTACCGTAGCCATAGTATAAAACCGGCACTGGGTACCGTAGCCATAGTATAAAACCGGCACTGCGTACCGTAGCCATAGTATAAAACCGGCACTGAGTACCGTAGCCATAGTATAAAACCGGCACTGAGTACCGTAGCCATAGTATAAAACCGGCACTGAGTACCGTAGCCATAGTATAAAACCGGCACTGCGTACCGTAGCCATAGTATAAAACCGGCACTGCGTACCGTAGCCATAGTACAAAAACCGGCACTGAGTACCGTAGCCGTAGTATAAAGCTACGGTTTCCTAGAAGAGCAGTGGTCGCCACATAACGGCCATAGTGACGGCTGTCATGGAAACGATGGCAGTGGCATTTGGCTTTACGATGTCAAAAACGCTCTCTAGGAAAACACAGCAACTTACTTTCATAAATAACGTTTACTGACGTCATTCGCAAAATTTTGCGAATCTTTTGTGGCAGCAAATGATCTTCCAGGTAACAGCCCCTTTGGTCTCGTGGTTGCAAGCGTGACTGCTGAGCGTGGGGTCCTGGGTTCGATTCCCAGGTCAGGCAAAGTGTTATTAGGTTTTTCCATTAGGAATTTCTTAGTAACAGCCCAGAATTTGGAAGTTGATTTGGTAGTGTGATACCCCGTGCCTCGGGAAGCACGTTAAGCCGTTGGTCCGGCGCCTGATCTCTCTCCAGTCGTGTTGGATTGCCGTCCCATCGGACTCTGAAAGTGAGGGAAGAGAGAGCGCACCTGTGTCTGCGCACACACTTGTGCACTATAATATCTCCTGCGCCGAAGGCTAGTTTCCGTTTGAAATTGGCCGCCATAGCCGAAATACGGTCTAGTCTAGTCTACATGTATATAGTAGGTACTCAGGTTTCACTTTTTTTTTTGTTTAGACACCAGCATGCGATAAAAGGTAGATGTATTTTAGGTCTGTCTTCAACTATCGGCCTTCAAAAAGCTGCAAACTAATATCTATATTATTTCTTATTTTTTTTCTTAAAAGAATCCGCTTTTTTAACATTCTTCTCAAAATAGCAGTCGTTATTATGAACTGTTGAAATATTAACATTTTAGTAAATTGATAAAATATAGAAGGGAATGATGTCAGCTGGAAATTACTGTGAAACAAACTGGGACACTTGCTAAGTAGGTAGATACTTAACCCTCCACAGGTATTTTGTGAAAATTAGCGATGCCAATTTGGCTATTGAAAAGAGAACGGATATGTCCCAAATTGGTATTTTGAAGCGATACCTATATAAAGTGTAGGGATAAGTTTGTATCGAAATAACAGTGTGATATCGATAGCCTAAAGCTATTGTAAAATGATAAGGATTCAACAGACAGTCACTCAGGGCATACTGATATTTTGTTCGTAAGACGAACAATATTAGTTTTTTTATTTGTCTGCGCCTGTAAGAGACCAAACCTTATTTAATTTTAATTGCTAACTCACCCCCACTCTCTTTTTCAGTAAATTTTCTTGTAAGCAAAGAAAGACTTGGTATTTTTATTTACTAATTACTGTTGTGAAGCTTTTATTAGCAATTCCTACTCATTTGAATAATTACGACAGCATTTCAAAGGTTGTAGGGTTTTGATGAAATCGAGATTTTTATTTGAGTCAAAGTCCAGGGATTTAATTTCCGAACTTTATGCATTTCGTAGAAAACCCTAGTTACAAGAGAGAGTGGGATACAAACGTAATTTAATTTACATTTTCAAGAAAATCCTTCATCATTGAAATTGTGGGTGTATTTCAGCGAAGTTAGTATTAAGTCCTAAGAAATAATGAGTGCAATATAATTAGGGGAATGTACTGCTAATATACATAGTTCAGAAAACAAAAGAGTTTAGTTCAGTAATAGAAATTCCCAATGAAACTTTAGAACAGACCCAATTATTATGGAAAAATATAAAACATACAGACAGCGTACTTTTTCCGAGTAATAAAACTATTACCTAAATACCTATCGCTCTTTGGATGGCTGCCACTTAGACAGGGCTGAATACCCAATATCTTTTTCCATCAATTAGGATAGGATAAACCTTATCCTAACAAATTGCAGGAGAAATAATAGCATGCAATCAGCGAATCAGGGCGATTAGAGAGGTTATATTTTAGTAAAAGGGTTAGGATATTGATCCCTACCCACCATGTAAACTACTTATATTAAGTAGGTAGGTACCTATTGCTTGTTTTAAATGAGAGGTCATCACCACGTCATCATGCACCTTCTTCATAATTTTTGATGTCTTATTTTTGTATTTATAAATAATAGGTTGGGGAAAAAGTTTATTCGCATTTTTTAAGAAAATTCAAAACATTTTTTCATATAGTTTATTTACATTTAACTAAAGTATGTAGGTACCATTTTGTTCGATAACTTTTTGCCATCTTGTAGGTAGGGACATGATCCCATTGCTATAGAAATTTTGGGACTTCTGATCAAAATACCGCGACAAGTGGTTTTAGCAGTCCTCTCGTGGTGTTAACCTGACACTGCCTAAAGAATTCTGAAGAGATCGAAACAGGTGGAAATCTGAAGGTGCAAGGTCAGGGTACAGAGCAGTGGTGGCCCAGTGGTATCGGCCCCGACTTACGAGTTGTAGGTCGTGGGTTCAAACCCAAGCAGGCGCTTTACTTTGTGTAAATAATTTCATCACCACTGCTCTCAAAACGGTGAAGGAAAACATCGTGAGGAAACCGGCATGTCCTAGAAACAAAAATTCGAAAACTTGTGACATCTACCAACCCGTACTGGCCCCGCGTGGTGGATTACAGCCCATTCCCTCTCGAAGAGAGGAGGCCTGTGTCCCAGCAGTGGGAACATTATAGGCTGATTATGCTTATGCTAAGGTCAAGACTATACGGCGGATGCATTAACACCTCCCAGCCAAACTCTCTTAATTTTTGCCGAGTGGCTAAAGATGTGTGAGGTCTAGCGTTATCATGATGAAAAACCACACCCCTTCTGTTGATTAATTCCGGCCGCTTTCTCTCAACTTCTTGCTTTAATCTCATCAGTTGTTCGCAGTAGAGTTCAGAATCGATGGTCCTGCCTGGTGGTAACAGCTCATAATGAATAATGCCCTTCCAATCCCACCACACACACAGCATCACCTTATTGCGAGTTAACCCGGGTTTCGCCACAGTCTGTGAAGCCTGACCGGCTTTTGACCACGACCTTATTCGCACGTTCTTGTCGTACGTGATCATCTCATACTATTATATATACACTCATCTATATACATCTCATCTCTATATACTCATCACCAGTTATCAGCTTCTTCAAAAATGGTTCGGTTTCATTACGTCGTAATAAAGAATCACAAATGAGTACACGGTTCATTAGGTTTCTTTCAGTGAGCTCGTGAGGTACCCAAATATCAAGCTTTTTTGTGTACCCAGTTTTTTTCAAATGTGCCAAAACTGTTTTGTGGTCAATTCCCAGTTCTTCAGCTACGTCGTAACTACTGATATGCCGATCTTCAAAAATGGCATCCATTTTATCCGTAATAGGGCGACCAGAGCGACGTGCATCTTTGACATAAAAATTTCCGGATTGAAAACGCTTAAACCAAATTTGTGCTACCCTCACAGACACTGCACTAGGTCCATAAACATCGCAAACTTTTTCGCGGCTTGCGTTCCATTTTTACCTTTTTTGTAGTAAAATTTTAAAATGTATCGAATTTCTTCATTAGATTCACTCATCTTGACAGAACGAAAAATAAATGAAAATCACACATTTTCCTAATTTGAATTTGGAATTATGTTCTTTAAAATTTAAACTTTCAATGATACCAAAACCAGCCAGATACAAATAGTATATGGTAGACTCTCGTATCTCGTATAGCCAAAGAGATTTTATTACAAGTTCATACATAGGTACTATAATGCGAAAAGACTTTTTCCCCAACCTAATATTTTCTCACTCTATATCAATTTAAAATGAGCGAAATGTAGGTCCACCATTAGTGCGTACATTTACTTCAACGTAAAGTATATCTAATCATTCAAATAATTTCTCCTACAGAATATATTACACAACTTGATTCAACGCCATCGAAAAACTCACTATCTCAGACAGGCCACTATCTCAAAATGTCAAGTTTATAAATAAATTAGGCAATTTAATTGGAACTCGTGTTAACAAAACTGCCTAACTACAGACCTATATATGTACCTATGCACTACTGACTTCTGTGTACATACACATTTATTGTACACACATAATCAGTTTCCACCATAATACAGTGTACTGGAGCTAAAAGTTAAGTTAAAACTCGCTATCATGGTATCCTAGTTTCTACTTTACCTCGATACATTGCAGAAACACAATTTAAATTCCAAATGGAGTTTGCAATGTGCCCGTATTCCATACATAAAAGTTATTCTGATAACATAGTTACGGCCCATGTTATAAACTTGGTATCCGTAAGCTAATTTATAGAGAGAAAGCTCAGGTAATGAATAAAGATAGATAGAGATTTAGGTTTCATAATAATGACGATTATTGTGAAATCTAGATTAAGTTCAGTTCAGGTGCATTCATTCAAATTCCAAGAGGTTAAAAAACACTAATTGAGAAAATTATCGTCTTTTAAAAGTAGTAAACTACAGCTATTGTCGATTCTCAATAAGAAATTGTACTGAAGTTTATTTCATTCGAACCGATCTTAACATTGTTCCGTCCTCCCCGATTCTGTTTAGCGATGAAGGTGCGAACACAATGGCGCAATCAGCACGAGCGGAAACATTCTGATAATAATGAGCGATCCGGGGCTGGCAAAGGAAATAACTGCTCAACGTAGTTCTATTGTAAAGCGTCAAACTTGATCACAATGGTGGAAATAGTTTCAATAAAGATAATTTTAATCATTATGAGTAGCTTTTGGGACTTCTAGACAGCAGTTCCCCTTGATCGTCAGTCATCAACGGTATTTAGGCTTGTTGAGTGGTGATTCATAAATGACGCACCCTGGGCAGTCAGACCCCCACCACCTTGATTATTAGTTATTTTTTTACCATTCTGTGTGTTTTGTCATGTAGTTGGTACTTCGTTCTTCAGCCTGTGCATAATCAGTTTCTCCAGCTCTTGAAAAGGATCATCTCCTTGTTTCAATCAAAAATTAAAATAAACATGTACGGATTAAATCGACAAATATGTCCTTGTGTACATGAATGTATTGGTCGTCCCACGCAAGAGGAAGAGTAAACCCAAGGAAGTGGGTCAATGCGTTGCAGATTACGAATAACAGCCACAGTGTCTCTATACCGCTCGAGCATCGTTGCAAGCTCTGAGCAGACTGTTAACATACCTGACTTAATCGAAGTCCACAATTTTCCAAGTACCTATAAGTACTTACTTGTCGCTATAATAGCTTGTCAATAACTAAAATTCAAACAGGACGTAGTACACGCCGTTATTGATCGATTTGTTTTCCGATAAGCTGATGACACATCTAATTTATATTAATGATAGCAACACGTTGACACTGATATTCCAGATATCAAAATTCAGATAAAAAATCATATGACTGAATTTTTCCGTTCAGAACATATTGTAGGTACAACACTCCACTAATTACTAATGTTTACCCGATCTGTTAGTCAATTAGCTGTGCCATATACGGCCAAGTTCCGTTGATAAGCGGTCTAGTGCCCTTGCTAGTTATCAACACCTACATGAATGTATTAGCTAGACATGTCATTCGCAAGGTTATATCGAAGAACCTCGATATATCGTAAGGCTCAAACTTGATTTGCATGATTATCGTTCTGTTTACAAAATACGTCCCACACGCTGTCGTAAAATTTATGGCCCGATTTATTTCAACAGTTAAATTAGGTCTAAATTCAGTGATCCGTTTTCATGTAGGTAATAATGTTCAATTGTGTTATGATAATAGCACCCGTATAAACCGTTCGTGGAATTGGATTTATATCAAATCTCATATTAACATAATATTGATATTCAAGGTAGTAAATAGCTTTTTATTTTCAGGACCGAGCGGACGGAGGACACGGTGTCAAGCAGTGGCAACCTCACCAACAACGCGGTGCGACACAAAATAGTAGTTCTAGGAGCTGCCAAAGTTGGCAAGTCGTCGCTTATATCACAGTTTCTATATACCACATTCTCACCAAAGTACAAGCGAACCATAGAGGAGATGCATCACGGGGACTTCAACGTGTCCGGAGTGAGACTGACTTTGGATATATTAGACACGTCGGGGGCTTACGAGTTCCCCGCGATGAGGACGCTGTCCATGCAGTCCGCCGACGCCTTCATACTGGTGTACGATATCACTGACGCAAACAGCTTTACTGAAGTGAGGCTTTTGAGAGATCAGATCCACGAAACTAAAGACAGCACAGCCGTCCCCATTGTCGTAGTCGGTAATAAGGTGGACCTGGCGGAAGCGGGTGCGCGACAGGTAAGCGATTCTTTTATTCTTTTGCAAAGGTGAATCATAATAACTAGAAATGACTTTCTACCTCACGTTATATTTTCACGACGTCGTCGTCTCTATGAGCAATCCCAAGTATAGAGACTGACACGGTCATCGACGCGGAACCTGTTACCATGGATTCAGAACGTGATTATGAACCCACGAAAAATTTCAACAAAAAAAACTGAATAATTCTGAATTCATGGTTTCAGTTTGCCCGTCGATGTCCGTGCCGCCCTACAAATTAGTGGTTCTTTGCCTCATATTCTTTCTTTTCGGTGTTAAATATTTGCCTCTCATATGTGTTGACTGTATGTACTGAGCTACACAGTTTAGTGTGATGAAAGTTGGATAACAATGTGACGGGTGTAGCGGATCAAGCGGGTGTCATGTATCACATAATCCGGAGAGATATGTTCAAATATTCCAAGGAAATCTATAGGATCAAAACAATACAAAATCCTGTCATATGCGAAGTACGCATGGGCAAATAAATAATTTCGTCGAATAAAAGCTTGCCTTTTTCAGGATTTGTTACAAAATGAATTCATAAATCAATAGTTTGCAATATAGGAGCCATAATTGGAAACTGGGTATCACAGGCGAGTGCAAATAAAATACGATTACCGACACACATCTCTTAAACCGATCTTGATCATTTGACTGCGCATTTATTAATAGTATGTTTTTATCATTGACTTGAATGTGCCCTGGCGGCTGAGAGTATGTCATACTCACTCAATGTCTCGCTGATGGTAGCGCATGTGTTCAATCATTTAGCTCCCTTCAAAATGGTTGATCTGAAAGGTGCTAATCCATACGTCATGTTCATGAACGGGCGCCGTCAGTAGGGACTGGTCATCTCATAGCTGCCACGGCTTATTTTAATTTAATTTAATGTTTGAATTATTTTTATCTATTTATTACGGACGCTTTTAACGTTCTGCATCGTTCTCACATGCATAATTTCAACATGAATGATGTAACCAACATTTTGAAACCATATTTTGATTTAAAAGAGTGTCCATGGAGTTTCTTACCCGTTTTTCTCCATAGGTACCTACTATGGTTTGGAATGGGCAACTAGCTTCATCTTTCTGATCGACCGACCCCTTGACAATTGAAAACTGCCTGTTATTGGTTTATTTTAAATAAATGCTTTGAGTTGAGTTGAGTTTGTGTCGTTTCAATCGTGTTGTGAGGAAAATTGAATTTCCACGATGTCAAAAGTTGCAATATGTGGAGCGAAAGGTCGCAGAAAACCTAACTACCAACGTCGGTGCTCCGACAGTGACCGGATGTGACAAAATCGACTGCAATACTTCTCACAGTGTGATAAAATTCTTCCCATTTCTTTCTGTATTTTCTTTTATTTGTTATTGTGGGAAGTCAGTTCTTTTTCCAGACGTTATTAATGCACTTTCCGGTTTTCTTAAATTACTCAGTCCAATAGCTGCAATAAAAAAAAAAAAAAAAAAAACTGTGGGTGTTTACTGTTTAGAGACATGCGGGGTAGTTACGTAAAACACTAACAGTAGGAATAGCATTCATTTTGACATTTTAACAACATTCATAGCGTTATTTGCGTTGTTGAGCGGACAGTTTTTTCGAACTTATGAAGCAATGGATTAAGAATAGGCTTCAAACTGATTCAGATTGTAATAGATAGTGCAATTTGGTACTGTCTGATAAGTTTGTGGTGTACAAACATTACGAATTTTTGTTTCAAATGTGTTAACTTTAGTGACGTAAAGCTGCATGTTAAACAATATTATGAGGTTGCTAACTATTGCAAAGTGCCTGAACCAGAACATTAACTAACAAACAATGCATTGTCTATGTTTCCAACAAAGGATTTATAATGTTTGCAAAGTGATTAAGCTAACGTTAATCATGTGGTTTATACTTCATAACAGCTGTGAAATGGAAATTATAATGAAGAGTAACATATTAAAGGCTTCCATTGCTTTTGAGGGTAAGAGTTACTTAATACGTTAGGTACTCAAAACGTTTACAACTCAATTTGTTTTGAAAGTAATTAGGAATACGTTTTTAAAGTGATGCCTACAAAGGTAACTTGTTCTATTTGAGAGACAGACTATGATTATATAATAGGTATCTTTTTAAGAAACATCTCGCTTATATTTCGCTGAAACTGCCTCGTTGGTCTAGTGGTCGCAAGCGCTACTGCAGACCATGAGGTCCTGGGTTCGATTCCCGGGTCGGGCAAAGTGTTATTGGGTTTTTCCATCTTGAATTTCTCGGTAGCAGCCCGGAGTCTGGATTTGTGCCTGGTTGTTGGCAATAGGCTCACCCCCTATTACATGGGACTTAAACATAACTGGCGAAATGTGGGTGTGCTATAGGTACACCAATGCCTAACCCTTCGGGGAATATAGGCGTGATGTTATGTTATGTTATGTTATGTTATGTTATCTCGCTTATGTTTTCGCGAAAAAAGAGCGGAAGAACAAAGTCATGTACCGAATCCTTATAACTGAACGGAAATTATAATTGATTACTTTCCTTAATCATAATAAAAATAAAACGGAAAAATGAGGAAGTTTCATTAGGTACTTAGGTAGTATGTTGTTAAAAACAAGAAATTATTTATTATGCTGATAAAGCACAGTGGGCGGTTTTATCGCTCTACTTTTGCATAATGAATGAACAATTATGCAATGCAAAATTCTGCCAAGTCATAATGATTTACTTCACAAATGTATATATATATTCGTCAAGTACCAGTAATTGAAGCTACACAGAAGTTACTCAGGCTAATAGGTATTTTATTGAGTTAGTACTAGAAGATCCCAAGACGCGGCAGATCCGAAGATGGCGGGGTGAGATAGAAAAAACAAACGACCAGTGGTCCACTTTAGCCCAGGATCGAAGTCATGGGTAGAGGCCTTACCCCAGCAGTGGAATGATGCAGGCTAATAGTAGTAGTACAGTAGTACTTGGAGGGCAAAATACAAAATAGTTGAGTCGTGTCGAGTATCGAATATCCTAGTGTTCTAGGGAACAAACCAAAGTTCTGTCTACACAGACTTAAAAACCTTAACAAAAGTATTTCACTTTAGCGTCGGAGTAAACGAAGCTCCCCTCGTGATCTAATTAATACATTGCCAATTAAAAAATTGAACACCGTTTGCAATACCCAACATTTTCTAACAAAAGCTTCATTTTATTTTCTTCTCGGAACGCTACATTTAATATCTCTGTTGTAATTGGTTGTACACATGGCTACATATCAAGCTATACATAACATCACGCCCGTATTCCCCGAAGGGTTAGGCAGAGGTGTACCTATAGCACACCCACATTTCGCCAGTTATGTTTCAAGTCCCATATAATAGGGGGCGAGCCTATTGCCATCAACCGGGCACAAATCCAGACTCCGGGCTGCTACCAAGAAATTCCAGATGGAAAAACCCGATAACACTTTGCCCGACCCAGGAATCGAACCCAGGACCTCATGCTCGGCAGTAGTGCTTGCGACCACTAGACCAACGAGGCAGTCGATCAAGCTATACATTTCCAGTAAAAGCTGACCTCTCATTGTACGGAAATCCTATACAATGCGAGATTAACTTATACTGGAAATGTATACCTTTATATGTAGCCGTGTGTACCTAATTCACTACTTACCTGCTTTTCCTCGCATGGAATTGGACTGTGGTTCGATTCAGGAGTTGGGGAGTGTCTTTCCATTCATTTTACTTCCCTGCGTTATCGTGGTGCCCCGTGGGCGGCGACGATAATGTTGTCAAGTTAGACATTATAAAAGCGCATAATAGATTTAACACGTGCACGAGATAGTTAAGTTGAGCACTGTAAATAAACATTGATAAAAGTTGGTTAAGTTGTTGTTGTTGTGGTATTGGTTGGTTACTCACTCACTCACTCAATTCTTTATTGCACTCCATATGTATTACATAGATGGTCTAACAAAGTAAAAGATCAATATGGACCCTGTCGGGCACAGCAAAATTAGGAGAGCGGAAGAGCGCTAAGCAGCAATTCAAGCAATTCAATATTATTAAAAATTATTAGATGAGTTTAATTGGGTGTATATATATATTATTAGGTTTGTGTATAGTATATTAGTTATTTTAATTATATGTGAGGAGCAATAATAATGTAGGTAATTATTATGAAATTCTTAGTATTTTTATTATTATTAAATTATGCTATTATTTATGTATTCTCATATTTATGTTTGATTTTCTATATTCTTATTATATTATATATATTTTATAATATTTGGTGTATAAGAGAGAGAATAATTTTATTTTGCAATAGATTTGTCATCTAAAAACTCCTTTACTGAGTAGTATGACTTAGATTTCAGAAATTGTTTCAATTTATTAATAAATATATTTGTTTTGCTTACTTCTCTAATGTCAATTGGTAATTTATTATACATTTTTATGGACATAACTAAAGGGCTAGTTGAGTGCATTTTGAGTCGGGATTGATGTTTATTTTGTTTTTGTTGTGTCGAAAGGTGTGTCTTGTTTGTGTTTCTTCGCTAGTGGTGTAAAAATCTGGGTGTTTTCTGACAAATTTACATAATTCTAAGATATATAAACAGAGTATTTTGTGTTTTAGAGTGTGGTTTGCAGCTATTTGTCTGGTCTATGTTGGTTATTATTCGAATTAAAATCTTTTGTAAAATAAATATGGTTTGTGAATCTGTACTGTTACCCCACAGCATGACCATAGCTGAGTCATGCCTGGGCATATGCATAGTAAGTGACAAGTGCAGTTTGCAGGTTGGTAGTGTTTTTTTTTAATTTCACGTAGAGCATAAGAAAATTTGGACAGTTTTGCTCTTACTTTCTGTTTAGGGGATTTCCAATTTATGTGGGTATCTATAGACAAACCGAGGAGAGTAAATTCATTTACTTGTTTAGTTTTGTATTATTAAAAATGAAATTTAGTTTTAATGGGGATTTTTGATGGGGATGAAAAGTAATTAATTTTGTTTTGGTGAATTTAATTTCTAGATTATGGTAATCCATCTAGTTTACAGCTGTAGAAAGAAGGGAGTTAAATTTGGCGTTTATATTGTCATCGTTCAGCCATGTGAGTAGAGATATATCGTCCGCAAATAGAACACATGGTTCGTTTATAATTTTAGGAAGGTCATTTATGTAGATAAGAAACAAAAGGCAGCCTATTACACTCCCTTGGAAAATTGAAGCGTTAATTGCTTTACTGTCGGATCTCATTTTAATTATTTCAGTTGTTTTGTTATCGAAATATTCAATTTATACTATTGTACCCTATCCTTTAGGTATGATGCAAACCATTCATGAGCTTTTCCTCGTATTCCTATCCCATGCAACTTGTCTAATAGTATTTTAAATTGTACCTTATCATAGGCTTTGGTCATATCGAGCAGCATACCTATGGCGTAGTTTTTATTAATAATAATAGTTAGAGCCTCTAGTACGTATTTGTAGACTGCTAACGTTGTAGATCTGTTTTTACGAAAACCATTTTGGCACTTGTCAAGTATTTTATATTTTTCAGAAAAAGAATATACGCGGTCACACATAGTCTTGCTTATAGGTTGGATGGTGGTTGGTTGGTTGGTGGTTGGTTGGTTAGTTAGTGGTTGAAAGTTGGTTAGTTGGTTGGTGGTGGTCAACAAGTAAATTAAAAAAAAATACGACCGAAATAGAATTTTCTCTGTTTCAGTTGGAACTCTCTGTCTGTCTAACAAAACAGAGTTTATACTAAGCGTATTAAACAAAGTTTATTTAATTTGTTAAAACTGTACTGGAGCAGTCACTGTCATGCTTACAGTACGGAGTACAGGCACAATAGCTTTAATTTTTCTCGCCAGTATTGTAATTGTAACTTTGTTGGTAACAACATGACATGGGGATTTAAATGGGCTGTTCTGCGAAGCTGACTTAATTTGATACGTTATTAACGTACTGACATCAATTTTTCGGACTGTATAATGAGTTATCATACGTTAACTCATTACCAGCAACGGACACTCGGTGGCGATTAAGTAAAACCATTTAGTTTTGCTATTGTCCGACGGGCTTTCAGCTAAGAGAAATGATTACGAAAATTGAACAGCTAGGACACTTTTTCGATAATATAAACAATGTAACAATCCAATATAATCGGCTTAAGGCCCTACTTTGAAAATAAATAGTAGTTTGATGGGCGTGGCTTATTTCCCCCGCACGCGGGGAGTGCGTTTCAATATTCCGAGGTCGGCCGCCACATCTCCGCTACAAACGTGTCTGAATCAGTGGCCAAAAGTGGAACTAACAAAATGACTGACTGGAATTTAAAAAGGTTCCTTACTTAGCATGGGCTTTGGCTAAGCATTATTCTTGTCTTTGTCGCACAACTGTCAATCTAAAAGTGCAAGATAAAGATACACATATCGCAGATAGACATATCATTGGACATATCTATGAAAAATGTGCGCGCTAAGGGCCCGTTGTTTGATCAGTAGTCAAACATACTAATAGTTAAAATGCGTTAGTTAAACTAACAATTTGTTAATAAATGACATAAGTATGTTGTTTGACAAATGGTTCACCTAACTACAGTTAAAAAAATTGAAAATTCGCTATAAAATTTAACCATGCGCAGACAGAGTAGTTAAACTTTGACAGCTTTTGACGATTGTCAAATGACTAATTGTTAAATTGACTATTAGTCATGTTTACTATGTATCAAACAACGGCCCTTAGTAACGTTAACTTATCTCGGTCTATGAAATTTTCGCACTATGCATCTATGGAGTAGACAAATAATACAAAATATTTAATCAATAACCAAAATATTAATTTTATTACTGTTATGTATGTGAGTAGTGCTATGTAGGCGAGCGGGCTGCGCCCCGCCATCCCCACGCCGGGTGCTACCGTCTAAGGATTAAACCAGTGTGCAACAGGCTAGCGAGTTTGATTCACGAGTGTCACCGTCCTTCCGCGTAATACCTACCTCCATATCTAAAAATTACTTTATATTGTATAACATGAAATTAAAAATAGTTAATTAATCTTCTATATTTATATAAAATGGATGTTGGTATGTATGAGATTGATAAACTCCAACACCGTTTCACCGATCCCCATACACTGGCTTGGTAAATGACAATTAAAATATATTTTTCACATACCTACTATTAGGTACATACATTCCGTCAATAACGTAATACTCTTAACTTTTCCATCGTGTCCTACTTTTCAAGTAAATGTATGTTCAACTTACTAAAAAAGGACACACTACTGTTCAGTTTTCTCTTTCAAGACGACTTTTCGGTGCTTGTAAGCATTCTCGTTGAACTATATAGTACATAGACAGCTAAAAGAAAAAAATAATATTAAAAAAAAAAATAGAAGAGTATTCTAAGAGTATTCTATTTCTATTCTATAGTTATTCCATGCAGTGTAATAAATAGACCAAATATTTTCCAGCATAAGGTACTCCAGAATGCTTTGTACACCTGAAAAAAAAGTAAAAACGTAATTGCTATTTCTACCAGGCTCTATGTTAGCTTAATAGCTCATTGTACGTGAAATAAAATTAAATGGAAGATACTAACATTTCCTTCAAGATCGATTTCGTATGGCAGTGGTAATCTGTAAGATTTATGACATATATTTTATTAATTACGTTACGTTACTCTAGATAGACGAAAACCGAAACCGATGTTATTTTGTTACTGTGTCTGGTTTTAAATATTTTAGTTCAGATTTTTATCGTATTTGGGTTTTAGTTTTTAACTTTCTTTTTTATTTCAATTACTTTGGAATCATTGAGGGTAAGTAGCAAATGGAATTTGATAACGACAATTCGTTAAGCAGCCTTCATAACATTTTAGAAGGATGTTTAGTGTTATTGAAAACAGTTTAAGTGAAACATAATTGTTTTGATCTTATTTCGGGTTTAGTTATAGATATCCAATATATTTTCAGAAAGTACTCTTTAAGACCTTTTATTAGATACCAAACACGATATATTTTTTCCCGGTAACACTTCACATTCGCTATAAGCTGCCATGTAATATTTTATGTGACGTCTTATAGCATATAACCCGCGGAACAACATGACGCTTCCAACAATATCTCGTTTGCCCAAATACGACGAGGAGTTAAAGAGTTATGAGGAAACAGATGAACATAAATATAAATACATGCATTGCCTGTTAGAATCAATACCCTCCTTGGGCTTTGCCGTAGTCGGGTAAGAGCTCGCCTTTATTCACAATTCAAACGCGACTCCATTCCTTTTTGTGCTCTATAAGTCGTAGTGACAGTACTTGACATATTGAACTATTGTTGACGTATTTCAAACCCAAAAACGAATCACATACTTTAACCTATTTCTTTATGTAAACGATTATTATAAGTTGTAGGTATAAAAGAGACAGTCTTCTCTAGAAAAAAGCATGCTTACCCAACATTACTTTGCAAGGCGAGAATAGATTTTATTGCTGGTAATTCTCTAGTGAAGATGGTGAATTCGACTAACTATTATCATCATCTTATTGCTATTGAATGAGTTAATTGATGGTCCCGTGCAGATACTCCTAACTTTGCAGGTACTGTTCAGTTTTGGTTATTTATATGTTTCCATTTTCATAAATAATTTTAATGTCGTCACGAAATAATAATAGAAAAAGAATGTTATATGGTTCACAGTCACAAGAATACACACACAGAAAGTCTAAATACCTATTTAACACTATAAGTTTATTAAATAATTACGTTGACTTTCTAAGCTACTAACTTTTTCTGTAAACACAATTTAATTAAGTCACGTGAATATGATCGCAACGATTTGCAAAAAAATTACATAAATTCATCGTCAATGAGCTCCACCGGGCGACTGATTTATGAACGAACGAGAGTGATGACATTACTTTTGATAGGCAAAAGAAGGGATGGCGATGATGTGTGTGTGCTCAGAATAAAACAACGTATTTGCGAAAACGAACTGCCGTCTTCTTTTATAAAAAGTATTATTAAAACAAAAACTGCTTTATTTAAACTTTAATACGGTTACTCTCCATGTTTTAAAGTAAACTCCATTGAATAACTCATAAGCGTTACGCTTTAATACTCAAAAAAACATAAACATAGATAGAACTTATTTTTTTTTGTATCGAGAAAAATTTCATTGTATCGTGTATTCTTTTTATAGGATGCTGGGACATATAATCAAAAATCATACACCAAATTGTTAAATCCCTATTCCATAAACTTAAAAAGGTACTCTATAAACAAGAACAAGCACATTTTATTCAATATATCACCTTAATTTCGTATCAGCGAACTTCCAAACAGTGTTCGTAGTTAACTAGAACATCGTATTACCGCTTTGGCCACAGCATGTATATTACATAAGCCGCTTGACGAAGTTAGTTGGTCGTGCCGGAACACGTCTCGTGCTGGTGCGATAGTATCCGGAACACTGCGCACAATAGCCCCGGGTGTCGGTTGGCTCTCAATATCCGCACCGCCGTGCACTGTGTACTACAATAATCTCGCTTTTATTATTGAAGAGAGAACGGACTCTCTAATGGAGATTCGTTACTAACTGTATTTGGTTTTTATTGGCGATTATTGCAATAACTCTTCCCGATTTTTCATTGTTTATGGTTCTGCCAAGCGTCGTGTCACTTTCGCTAAGTAAAAAAATACTTTTTCAACACATTTGTTAAAAAAAATGTATTTACGATGCCTGCATACATTGTTCGAAAGTAAAAAATTACGCACCATGCAACGGAACGTGCGGTAAAATAGGTATTAACACCTAAGTACCTGATTTACCGCATACTCCGATGTATAGCTCCCTGCGTATGGCTCCCTTTATGGCTTATTTTTAATTTCCATAAAAAAAATATAAGAAATCCAACAAGGAGTTTCACATAACGAAAATAAATAAGCTGAATAATCGAACCTCCTTGGAAGCGCTTTTGCTCAATATATTTGTCTCACTTTAATACTAAAGAGAAAATGAGATGAAAGATGTACTTAGTTCTAATATTCACCACGCGCACTTGGCGCCATTTGCACTTCGCACCATTTTCATATTAGAAACTATTTTTAAAACAGAAATATTTTATGAAGCTTAGGAATACCCGTGTAAAAGTCTTGTGTAAGATATTCTGATTCTGATTATTAATACTACTTAGCAGACTCGAGAGTTGGGTAGCTCTCGCTTAGTTTCGGGACGCATATTTGGAGAATACTTTAAACTTAACTCATAAAACCAAACTTAGCGTAATAAATATGTACGAAACTCATTTGGGTTAACTAAAACAGAAGTCGGTTTCTCGACAAAGATATGCTAATTACTGTCGACTTATTGGCGGAGATTTATTGTGTGGTTTTCAAGAAAGTTCCACATATTACAAATTTTTCATTCATCTAACTAGGAGTCCTTATTTCGTATTATTTAAATCATCAATATCTACCTACATCAGAGAAAACATAATCCAAAAGAATGTTGTATATGCCAAATGAATGGACTAATATTTTATTTCGAAAACAATCTTTCTTTTTAATATAAATAAAAATTACTTCAAAATGAGTAACGAATGGACGACATATTCGCCTAGTTTCGCAATTTCTGAGAGTCTATCTGAAACTGAAATTGTAGGCAAAAGAGCCTCGGAAAATGTTGACGCAGCGGTATGGCGTCTTCAATATTTGCTTCACAGGTAAAATCCTTCTGAAAGATTTTTGATTAATGACACACGAATAGCTACTGTTTTTTTCTTCGTTCAATACAGGAATAAAAAATTGCGAAAACTTCTTGCATTTTGCATAAAGCCTGAAGGGTAAAGTTTTCCGTAACAACTTACACGTGTTCACCCTCACCTCACTAAATCTGTCAAGATCAGGGTATTATCCTTAAGTTCAAAACAAACTAAACTACTTCTATTATAAATTTGAATTCTTTTACAGGTGGAATTTCACACAACAGAATCCGTGGTGACAGTGGACTGGGAGAACGGTTTCGTGGAGGCTTCGGCGAAGGATAACTTGAATGTGTCGCAGATTTTTAAGGAGCTGTTGGTTCAAGCGAAGGTGAAGTACAACCTGTCGCCTGCGCTGCGCCGGCGGCGCCGGCAGTCGCTGCCTACGGGCCCCCAGGGTCCCCCGGGGTCCAGCCCCACGCCGCCCGCGAATGCGCCGCATGTGCCATCGCCGGCACAGCTCGCGCATCTACAACAGATCCGTGAACGACACAGTAATAAACGCAACTCGTGCGTCATCTCTTAGGTCGAAATGCGCGCGCTGTGGTTCGTGCTATCACGGTATCACCGTTAGTTAAGGACCTCGGGTAACTTTCGAATTTTCTATACGTACCGATAAAGCTATTTATATAAAACTCTAATTAAAGTGGACTTTGTATTAGATGTTCATGAAAATTCGCTGTCATCGCTATTTTCTTCAGCCAGCCTCTTAAGTAAATCGCAGTGATACAGTAACATGTATGAATTTTAACGTTTCCATGGTAATTTGTTTTGTATATTCCAAAAGCTTATACCTACTAATAAAACTTACACTTTTTGATGTGTTGAAATTACAATTGATTCATAATATTAGTGTAAGTAAGCTTATTGAAAACAAAACTGGAAAAGGTTGGAGTTCCAATTTAGGTTCATTTTCAAACTTTACGTATTTCTCATGTGTCGTTTGTCAAGTGAAGATCACAAGCATACGTCATCTGTCTCGTGGCCCGCCCAGTTCGTAGTTCCACTAATTTACGATTATGTCAGGCAATAAAAACGTTTCTTACGTGATATACTTAGATCTATTGAGATTTGTCCATTCCTTCGTGATGTTACTACTTTATGTGTATAACTAGTGATGTAGTGGAAATAACGCCAACATACAAAATATACCTTTAGAACTAAGCTAGTGTATTAAAGAGTGATAATGTAGAAGTGACGGGTTTTCGTGACTGGTTTATATTCTAGGATTATATTAAAGTTAAGATAAGTACGAGTTGTGTGAGGAAGGCGCCACAAAACGACTGAGTGTTCCACAATATATCAAATCAAACAAAAGATAATAAGTGTTGGTATTGGATCTGTCTTCGATAATATTTGGGAGAGGTGTGTATAAGGGGTGATCTCGTTACACAAATTACTTCGGAAAGAATTATTACCTAACGAGGGTGTGTAACAACCCCGAACGTGGTTACAAAGGCTATCCGATTACTTGATACTATAATGATAAGAATCGTCTATGTGTACCTAATACATTCCGTTTGCCAAAACAGTATTAATGAATTTGTGGATCTTATATCAATATTGTGTCTAATTGATAAAAACTTTCATTCAAAGTGTATTAGAGTAACGTGACTTGTAAGTTGTAATTGTTTAAATACTATATCTACTATTTTCTGATTTCAACTGACCGTTATATTGTAGGAATAACTTTTAAGATAACTTTAACATTAAGTCAAAAGTTTATCTCTCGAACAGTCAGGTATTGTTTTAGTGTGGATGTAATATGTTACGTAAATAATTTTTCATTTTGAATTCCGAGAATAAAATATTCGGATCTGAAATTGTAAATCAATAGGTATTATATTTAGGTACGAGACAACATGTAATTTGTATTAAATACGAAAGGAAAAATACAACTGTACCGGCAACATTATCATGATTCACGAAAAAACATAAACGACCATTGAAATGTGAAATAAAAAATGTTTGTTTTTTTTAATTTTAGTAATGATATGTTTTATAATTTTCTTTATTATACAGGGGGGCGATTAAGTCACATGTATCCGTCAAGAGGGTGATTCTACCCGTCATTTTGGGAGTCGAAACTGACTCTCCTTAATAGAGATTACTCAGTAATCTAGCTAGGAGAGCAGCGATTCACCTAACAATCCGTTGTACCTATACCATGTAATTAACAATGCATACCTAATTTGTAAGTCCCTCATGTACTACAAAACCTTTATGTACCTAAATAAATTATTATTATTATTATTTATTTATTATTTTAAATAACTTTCGCTATAAAACTCTTATCCGATTCGTGAAAAAAAACAGAAGATACAAAGACACACTATTTCGACGCAAGTAAGTTTTTTTTTCCAATTCGGTTATTAGTTTCTTAGCGAAAGCTGTTTAGGATGACGTGTATCAATCACCTCGATGATGGATGCAGGTGACTTAATCGCCATCCTGTATAATAAGTACACAGTATGGATTCAGTTAAACCTGATCGAACACTTATAAATTGACCACTTTAGCAAAGAACTAGAACTATAACTGCAGCCTAAATTATGTACTACTTTGAGAAAAAACTTGTGAAAACCTACTTAGGGTAGGATAACGTCTGATAAAAAAAAATATAATACTGTAGTTAAGGAATATTATCAAATGAAATAGGTTAAATAAAGTTAATAAATATACCTACATGACATGATATTTTTCAGTAAAAGCTGCAACCCTATCACACCGCAATCTCTTGGAAGTAGTAGATAATTAATTCATGACACTTAATTTGGTTACTGTAATCATTTAAAGTTGTAGTTGTGGTCTTTTCCTACAGGTTTTACTTCTTTCTTTTTTACTTTTTTATTTGCACATTTGAGTAGTTATTCCTCAAAAATGGTTTTAATTTCATAGTGAAGATTTCATATGAACAATTAACATGATTACAATTCTACTTTAATATTTCAAATTATATGGATGTGCCTTTTTTAAAAGATTAGTCTTCTTAGTTAGTAGAAATTGTAGCTTTTGTTGAATGTATTTAAATATATTTATGACAAATATTATTCCAATTTCAGCTCAAAATAGAATAATGTGTTCGCTTCCTTCTATTGCGTTTCAAATACATACGTAGCTTAGTTGTTAGTTTTTAGAAAAAAGATAGATATAAATCTAGCGGGGTGTAAAAAGACACTTAACGAAGCCGAGAGTCACTTGTACTCCCCGTCATTGAATTTTTTTTTTGTACTGGTCTATGCCTCGGAACCTTCTGGTTACAGAGATATTGAAGGTCCAAATTCCAACTTTTACTATTATTATTTTATGGTAGCGCGAAATGTAACTTTGCGCACTACCGCAAACAGTAAGTCACAACAAAAATAAAAGTCGTTTCCCAGCAATTATTTTTGTGCAACGAACAGAATGATGACATTTTGAATTTTTTTGTGATGTACAGAATGCGTAGTTGACGGCTATGTGATGGGTCTTTCTACACCCTGTATACATATTTATTATTAAATTTGAATAATATTGGATAACATTTAAAAAATTATATGGTCTATCAATGTTCGTACTTCGACGTATTTTTAGCAGCGTTCTGCGCACATTTACGTATGAAAATGAATACATAGCAAAATATTATCTAAGAGATTTTTTATGATCCTTTATAAATATAATGAAACTGTTCGTGAAACTTAGCACAGAAGGATTTGACATGTGTAGTGTGTGTATAGATGTTAATTTTCCACTCAATTTAATAGTCACGTACTTATCTGTAGTAAATTAATTTAAATATTTATGTTTTAAATACAAGTATTTACTTCAACATTTGTACCGATGTACCTAATGAAATTGTCTCTGAATAAAAATAACTAACTTCAGAAACGTGATTTTCTTCTCATAAATACTTATTTCTTACTTTTATGGAAAATGTCGTGAAAAAATACAAAGATTTTTCCAAATGTACTAGGGAAAGCAGTTTAACTTTATAATTCAGTTTGTAAAGACAAAGTGACACGATCGTGTCCCGAGTGAGTAACTATATAAAACGCTTTCTAAGAAAAATAATACAATTAATGGGCTTCTATTATTCAAGCGTTCCTTTCAAACTCTAATATTATAAAGTTAAGTAGGGCTGAGTTAACAAATCGAAGCGGAAAATGAGAGTTTTAGATTACGAACGTGAAAATACAACAGTGGCGTATCATCGTGTTGAACTGCGGTAGCATCCGCTGTTACTTTCTACACTTATTCGACGCGATTGATTGAACTGGAATTTCACCTACCATCTATCGTTTTGTAGAAGTTGTTCAACGCATTGTTGCGCAATGTTGCACATGTATGGGACGAGAGCTTTGCGCGTGCGGGCGGCATGCATGCGGCGTGGCGGCGGGCGGCACGCGGTGAGCGCCTCGCGGCACTTGTTGCGCAGCGCGCGCGATCGATAACCCTCCCCCCGCCGCGCCCACCTGCCATCACCTCACACCCCCACCCCACAGACACTTTCCATTCAGCGCCGAAACCATCCTCACACCCTCAGTCACCAACCAATTCAACCAAGATAAAAATCTCAACCACATTTCTATTTTTAAATTCATCTCGTTTCGGTTTTGTCTACAATAAAAAAATTACCTCCATTTTTAAATAACAAGTTGTTATGAAGGAAAGTCGTTTTCAGATTCTGTTAAGTGGCATTGTCAGGTTTATGGTCTTTATAAATCGACCCCGCTCGGAGGTAATTCCGGTCCACGAGATTTCACTTCGCACTAATGAATAAAAGAGAGGAATTATTGGATTCATTGGGAAACAACTTGAATGTAGATACCTACTTCCTTCAAGTATCAACAGGTGCTGAATTCCAATTCATAAACATTGCAACCAAGTTTAGGTTGGTCACCTGAGGACATTTTACATGTCATGTTAAAGTTTAAATCGCTTGCTTATAACGTGTAGAGTCAAGAGTACATATACCTGAATATACGTCCAGGTAGTTCAAAATTGTGTATAGCATAATATACATAACAGCTAATCGCCTCATTATGAAACTCCGCACGAACTGCGGTTCGCACGTAACATCCGAAATTCCGAACACCATGTGCTACAGCCGATTAGCGCGCAAATCCGTAGCATGGCGTAGCCGCGTAGCAGCGAATACCGCGTAGGCCGCTTAGACCACGTAGGCCGCGTAGACCCGCGAACAATGCCTCCCACAATCAGAGTCATTAAACCCCACCGTTCGATACAAATGCTGATAACAAGTTCTACAGTAACAACAAAAGAGTTTTATCTAATTTAAAAAATTGCACAAGCACATAAATATGGCATTTCACAATATTGTTGAGTATAACGCGCGTCTCCGTCGAGACTCTTTTCAGAAACTTGCATGCATAACAAACAGCGCGCTTTGTGGTGGATGACAATGCTGTACTCTGCGCTTCGCTTGCTTTAACCATCTCTGAAGGTAATTTATCTTTGCCAAGAATACTCTTGTATTGTGACAAGTTAAATAACTTAGTTGATTGATTCAGTAAACCCGCCACCTAAACGAAGCGCTTCTGTTAAATTGAGTATTTCAATTGACACAGTTAATTGTGTAAATCTTATTGAAATGGCGCCGAAATTTCCTTTACGTCTTATATAAAAGGTTTCGAAAAGGTCGTAAAGATTGTTTACAACAAATATTTTGTAATATAAATCAAAGGAAATTAATCCAAAAAAGTAATAAATATTAATAGTTCTTTAGACCTACCTCAAAGTTTAGTATTGGGAAACACAAAGTTCAATATTGAACAGAAACTGTCGTATTTATTTACTAGGTTTTTTAATTAAATGACTTGTCAGCGGGGTTCCGCGGAAAGTTTTCACTTAAGTGTCGGCTGACACAACATTAAAATACTGTAAACAGAGCCTCCGGTACAATTAATGTTGCTATAAATTATAATATTGTGACGTTTATATCTTTTGTTTAATAAAAATACGTGTAAGAAATTTTCATGAGACAGACTAATCTTTCACATAAAATTGTAGTTGAGTTTAACCTGAAGACACCTCACAGTTCACACCTTGTATACTGATCCTAAATTAAATCTGCCGAGAAATACAATGTTTGGAACCGCCATATTTTTGTAGGAAGTTAAACAAATAAGGATAACAGAATATCGGCGTATTTTATCACCAACAAACTCGATTTAAATGACATCAAAACGTTGATCAAGTTGTTTGCGTTGATGTGAGATTAGTCAATTTTTTTTAATATCAGAAACTGAAGAACGGTTGTAAATCTTCTTTTTTTTGATGAAAGTACAGTCTTGTCCTGTCGAAAGTAGACCGTTCCTATAATATAAGTTAGTAGGCACTTGTATTGCTTAACACATGGTATCCTTATACTTAACATGTTAACGTCTTAGACCTAGCTCCGTAGCCCGATGTAGCTGTAGCCTCGTAGCACGATGTAACTGTAGCACGATGCCATGTAGGAATTTATTTATTCGCTGTAGCAGTCTCGTTATTCAAAAACGTTTTATTTAAAAATTTAAGTATATAAATTACTCAAAGAGATCATCAACTAACATGTTTTTTTTTTATTAATTAATAGCCTTCTTCTTTCGCTGAAACCGGTCGTTAGGTTCACCCTCAAAGAATTGTCTTCTTAACAATGACGGCAACTAATCTATATTATTCTTTCCCTTTCAATTAATTTGAAATGCAAAATAAAAGCAATAAGGCGCAACTTTTTAACTAAATGAAATATTTCAGTCGCGTTTGCACGTCTTCAGGACAGTTAATTGCGATTTCAATTTCTCTTAATTAAGCCTTTAAAAAAAATAACAAAAAAGGTATTCTTGAACGAAAAGTTACTAAATAATTCCTATTATGTATTTTATGTATTTTGTGTATTTTATGTGTTCTTAACTGATGATTAAAAGGAGGTACACACTTTGATACCTAAAAGATACTGCTACATCAGCTGCCTATAAAAAGGTGGGACGCTATAAAGCTATCAATACAATATAGTTTCTAGAAATCTTTTAAAATGATGTGAAACTGTTAATAAAGGTTGCAATACGCTTGACCATTTTTAACATACTAAATATATGTAGGTAGGAAACCTATATTTGTCGGTGTGAATTGTGAGCTCGTTCATATTTAGGTAAAAGGGCGGCTTTCATTACAGGCGGTTTTAATCATCCAAGATGTTTACGGTTGGCTGTGTGTCATAATTTAACTTAGAACCGTCATAAATGTCTAAATTGGTATGTGGTTTACGATATGGTCTGACTAGTGCCTGTTGACATGGTTTTAAGATAATAAGACTATGTTAAAAGATAACAGGAGGTTTCATTATTATAAATTGCCGTAAATTAAAAAGGCCAAATACTTTTACATTCTCTTTTTTTTCACATCCTTGTTTATTAATATTATTTTCGAATGAATAATAATAATAATAAAAAAAAACCTTTTTATTCCGCGCTATTTTACATTGTTCCCTACACCTACTCATCAGTGGTTGTTATCGGCTGATCACTCAACTTCTCACGGTTGCTACTGACATAAAGAGCACCACTTGGACACACTCGCTGCCCCCCTCGCTCAAAATCCACTTGTCACCTCCCCAGGTATTAAATTCTGATAGCTAGCATTTCCTGTTCACCTCAACTCAAAAGACGCTACTTTGCGAAATGCAATTTGCCAAGTAGGAGACAGAAAATTAATCTTACTTTCAATCTATTACATAATTTCTACAGCTAATATATCCATCGCAACTCAGTAAAACCGAGAATTGACTCACATACTTTATCAAAGAGACAGTACATTAATTTTACTCTAAATCTAAACAAATAGTCATCACTATACGTAGAAGACGCATTATCTCGAAACTTGAAACCTCTAATCCAGGAAGAAAATATATTATCTGTGTTACTCTCCATGTGTATTTTCCTAGTTCATTGATCCATCTGATTGGACAGAGATATACTACTCGAAAAACTTCAAAAAATCACGCTCTCGTTTCCTGATTGGCTCACAAAAAGTTTTCCGCCCAACGAGAGAGTAATACAGAGATCAAACGAGTATTAGGTCAATTTATTGTTAGCCTTTGCTCTCTGGGGTAGAAATGTAAGATGTGACGTCAAAGCGTTTGCGTTCACGCATGATGTTGTTATTCGGAAGACGTGTTCGTGCATCCTCGCTAGACTTGAGACGTGGCGTGATGCGTGTGCAATTGCGCGATGACTGCGTACGCTTTCCCGTAACTACCTACTTGTTAGAAACTATAACTACGCTGCGACTATGGCTGAATGGTAGTGTTCTTTAATTACAAATGTCTCTTAGGAATGCATGTACAAGGTGAATCGGTCGGTGAAATTCGAATCGAAGATTACAGAATAATAATACCATTACGTAGGTAATTTCGTTTAAAGTTTCAGTTTTTTGTTGCTCTGTTGTGTACAGTGCGTACCCATATAATTTAGGTTCCTATTATTATACCGTCATTATCACAGGCACCTATTTTCATACATAATAATTAATGTGAACATTTTTAGGTCAAGGTCGTTCTAAAATGGTAAAGTTGTAGCTAAATTTAGCTACAACTTTAGTTTCCGAAAGCACCACATAAAATTAATGAGCTTCTCTGTTGCTATAATCATAGCAACAGAGAAGCTCATTAATTTTATGTAACAAATAATTTGCACAGCTATATTAAATAACACATTAAATTACAGGTACTTAATGTCGCATGACTGATTATAATTTATTACATATTTTAATTAAAACTATACACTATGCCTAATATTTTGTGGTGCGGGTTCCGACTGCAGACTTTCGTCCGACCTGGAGACTTTCATGAAGGAGGAATTTAGGCCGACGCCGACGGTCGCCGGGTGGCGTTTTCGCGCAAGGCTACTTGGCACCACGGCTCAGCGCATTACTGTCCGACCCAATGTAGTAAATAGATTTTGTAGTGATGTTGTTATTAGGTTTTAGTTTATGATTTTGTAAGATTATTTTGTGTTTTGTGTTCTTGCTCACCCCCTATTACATGGGACTTAAACATATTTGGCGAAATGTGGGTGTACTATAGGTGCACCTCTGCCTAACTCTTTGCGGAATACAGGCGTGATGTTATGTTATGTGTTATTTTGTGTATTTTGTCTATAGGCCATAATTGCCTGAAAATAAAGCATTTATGTTTTTTTTATTTATTAATAGAATGTCTTCTAATAACCTTTGATTTTGGTTACAGTAGGAACCCTTTTTCTTCAGCTTACTTTTAATATACAAGCTAACACTAAAATGTATACATTATGAACAAGTATATAATAAAAAAGGGAAGAGCTCATTGGGCATCAAAAAAGCCGTCCGCATCGATGCCAATGGAATAAGTGCCCAAAAGGCTGGCAGCAGAAAGGATGGCAGTGCTGATTCTTTGGGCTAACAATAGGCCAGCCGTCTGGTCACGTGAAGCGTCTACCAACCGCTTGGCGTTGTCCCGATATACCCGATGAGCACTCGGACCTCAAGGTTCTAGTGTTTCAAACCCCAAACGGCTCAAACATATAGCTCCCAATAAGGTTGTTATATTTCCGCCGTTTGAGGTTTTCTGCTCCTGCAGCAGCCGCCCCAACACAGCCCACCGTGCTAGTAAGATGGGATGGCGTGAAAGCGTCGACACAAGTTGCATCCCATTCCAAAGGCCTACCCAACTTTCAAGGCTTTATGATGCTTCCGTCTGACCTCTTCCCATCGTCACGTGTCATGCCATTGGATTCTAAAACAGCTGGCACCTCGGCGGTGACAAGAGCCCGAGGGATGATGTAATTAATGCTGGCATGCCGTGCCATCCGACCAGCGCTCTTGCTACATGATAGGCCATGGTGTCCGAGACAGTCGACTACTTCACCGTATTGACAGTGATGAGGAGCTCCGCAAGGAGCGCCTAGACGCAAACATGTAGCGATCCGAAATGTGGTGACGGTAGCGCCAGAACCCAAAGGCCCGACTCCCACTCAGCAGTATTGGTGGAAGTATTAATGAGTTAATTCAGTACCAGCCTGCAGAGCGGCTCATTACACTGTATCTGGGAAGACGGGTTCTCCAACTGAATCGTGTCCGGACAAAGCCGCGTTCCAGGCATTCACCGCATCGGTCGAACATGGCACTTCAGAGTCAAACTGAAAAGGGGCTAATATTCATGTGGTTAACTTTTCAGTACTTAGAACCGAGGACAAGAACAGTAAGCTTACACCAAAATTGCGGACGCCGAGCCCACCAAAACGAATGAGTTGTATAGCTTGCAGCCACGCGTGGTCATCGAATGCCGCATTTAAAATGGATTTTAGAGTTTGACGATTTTGTCTAAAAGGTGTGGCTGCTTCCATAAAGAAGAAGAGCGGAGAAAATACATACAATTCGGACCAAAACATCAATATCTGATAAGGGTGAATGCCGAATGTAAACTAATTTTAAAAAGTCTATACAAGATATCGTTAAAATGCTTAATTTTTTCGTCAACCAATGGTGAAAAACTGTCTTCTAAAATTGGGGAACCTAAGAGGTGCAGTGAACTTTTTACCAAAACTTTGATATCAGGGGCTATTGAATTAAATTTCTGTATACTTAGTCGATTGTCTGTCGGTATAGTCACAAAGAAAAGTAAATTTCGTATTTTGAATAGTTGAAGTCAAAACCGATGGATTGGAACTGCTGCTTTAGTAATTGAAGATCTTTTGAAACAGTGTCTACGTCACTTCCTAGAGTCCATCATCTAAAAACCACACATTGAATTTTGAATTTGGTTGTTGTATTATGGGATGGATAGCCAAACTGAAAATAACTGGCCCGAGAGGATCACCTTGTTGGCATCCGACTGCAGATTCCAAAACGTTGTCTTTACATAATAATTTTGATGGGTGCCTGTAGCTCTGCCACATAAAACCATACATTTCTGGTAACCATTTTTTACACATAAGTTGGCCCCGTACACGATATCGACTACGGCATCATTAACACCCCCGTTGAGCATCAGGTTAATTACAGCCGCAAGCTCCTTCAAATGCAACTCACTAGCTTTCCCGGCGCCTGAACTCAATAAATGTTTTAAATGCTGAGGAGTCAGGTCGTCCAGGCCGCCGGCGGAACCACTTCAAAAGGAGCTCACGGTGACAATCAGCTGAAGGGTAGTAACATTAAAAAGAACTGAATCCGGGGGGGGGGGTCGGGAAAGGTTTGACCATCCGCAGGTGCTGGATGTTTACTCTTCAGGGCTGAAAGAGTTTCTGGAGAGTAGGGTGCCACCACATCGCTACTGAACAGTAGAGTCGCCTATTATTATTATTTATACAATAGTGAAAGGAGAGCTGACACTGCAAATTTTCAATCTGTTGAAAGTACTTATAACTTGCCTATTAATTTTCATTTTCCCAGCAGGCGAATGAATTGTATGACGCTCAGCATCGATCTATATTAACAATAATCTTGGATTACCGAAGTCTCTGCCAGGTGAAGCAAAGCGGCAATTTTCCATTTGAAAGATACTGAATATAAATACCTACAATAAACCGCCTAGATAATCATAGGTTCATTATTACTTTGTCTTTTTAGCCCAGATATAGTCTGCTTATGATTCAGAGGTGCGCCATATTCAGTTAAGTGAGTAGGTAAGTATACTTATGAGATTTATCACAAGAATATTGCTAAATTGACTAAGCGTCATTCGGTGACCGAACACTGACCTCACCAGCTGGCAGCCCCAATAGCCAAGTAAAGGCATGACTTATTAAACAACCAACGGTACAATGAGATAAGCATCGAAACATTAGCGTCGCAATTATTTGCCTTATCCAGCCCAATCGCGTGTGGCATGCGAATAGGGTGTTAGGAGCCTGCCCAGCCCTCTTGACGGCGCCAGTACTTCTGCGTCATGTTAGTAGGAGATTAGCTGTAATGTAAAACATGTGCCTGCTAAAATCAACTCTTGAACTTTAGTTTCCCAAGGTCGTAGGTACAGTTTTTCCATAACCATCACGCGTGGTTAATAGACTCGTGATATAGAAGATTGTGTATAAATGTTGTCGACTTTTTAGAACTGGCTGTGTAGTCTTTTGGTTTTCTAAAACGCGTGTCCCTATAAACCGGAAAATTTCATACGAGTCAAATGGCTAGGTGATCACAGTTTAATAATAAGCATAGAAACCTGCTCTTATCTCTACACCACCCTTGGTTGACTGGCAGAGAATGCCTAAGGTATTAAGTCCGCCTTTGTACGTTATTATGTGCGGGAAGTTTAAATAAATACATACATATACATACATAACATCACGCCTATATTCTCCGAAGGGTTAGGCAGAGGGGTACCTATAGTACACCCACATTTCGCCAGTTATGTTTAAGTCCCATGTAATAGGGGGCGAGCCTATTGCCACCAACCGGACACAAATCAAAAAAAAAAAAAAATACATACTGCTTCCTATAAATATCCTGCTGCGTAAAACCTTAATCGCTTTTTACGGGACTCGTGGGTATTACAAAATTCTTCGCTCGAAGTCACAAGGATGTCATAAAGTAGGTATATGATTAAAACATATAAATTTTAGAAAAAAACTGATTGCAAAATCTGATGACGATCGTGAGATCTATCTACGTGTTATTTTAGTTGCAGATATTTTGGGAGCAAATTCAAAAATAACCTTGGTAAATGACAATAGATTAACATTCTAATAACGTGCAACCGAACTACTAATATTGTCATGGATGATAATATGTAGGTGTCTGGGGTATACGTGACGTGTATTTATATATATACCTAAAGTGACTAAGTTTAGGAAGGACTCCCATAAATCGTGTAAAGGCGACGAAAGACGTGACGGTGTGACGCGATTCTGGTAGAACAATTTCCATGAAGTTTTCATAGAAATTGCTCTACTAGAGTCACGTCACGCTGTCGCGTCGCGCCTGTCTGTAGGAACCTTTAATCGTATTTCGAAACTATTTCACAGATGAGCGCTTTGAAAGCGTGAATAAAGGCGAAAACTATTATCTAGGAGCGTTGATTCTGATTTGCACAGATTAAACCACATTTAATAATTATATGATCTTCTTACCTCTACACTAGTACTCGTATTATAAAGAGGTAAAATTGGTTTGCAATTTTTGGGAATGGCTATTTAACATCACGTTATGTCCCTTAGAAGCCGAGCAAAAACAAAAAAAGTCAGAAGAACGCTAAGCGATAACGAAGTGTTAGCGCGGGCAGGCGATGCGTTGCGAAGGGGTGGGTCTGGGGAAGTCGCGGGCAGAAGCTAGTTTACACATAAAGAGACGAGATCAAAAGCGAACTAGGAAGAACTCTTTATTGTGTAAAGCAGGTTATGTGGGCCTCTTACCGGCTTTTTCGTCGATATTAGCCGTCGTGTTGACCTTTACCTACGCAAACTATTAAGATTCTGCCAGTACAGTAGCCTACACCTATAAATTACGAGAGGATATCACTAACACGCAACGATTCCTCCCATAATATTTTTAATCTGGGTTGTTATATAAGGGGAGGTCTGACCTTTAAGTACCATGTGTTACAAGGTTGTGAAGAGTACCCAGGTAAAGATAGTAAATCAACCATTACGCAACTTTGTTGTCGCAGGCATCCAGCTTGACCAGATGTTCCCATGATCCCCGGTCCAAGATTTTGGATTTTTTGGAGATTTTGTTTGACATTAGCATTAATATGAAACGTGACTTAACCTATTTGACATTAATTAATTGTATTTTATTTTTTATTGTTATGCATGTACCTATTAATATTGACTTTATTACTAATGTGAAAGTTTACATAATTCTACCACCAAGTTAAATTTGTGTTAAAAGTCAAAAATTCGACAATGTTAGTTAAATATCAAAGAGATTTTAAGACATATACAAGTAATAATTTAACGTCCACGTTAAATATATTTGTACGCCTCTGGGCAAAACATAGAGGATCTACCAATCTGTAACATCCCACACACTGTTGTAATTTGACCTATGTTTACAAATAAAGCATTCTGATTCTGATTCTGATTCAAGTGTGGGAAAGGAACACCGGAGTGGCTTTTAGTCAGTAAGAGTCTGACAGACCCCTCTGCCGGCCCCAGGGCGGAGGACATCCATAAGGATTTTCCACCCCGGAACTAAAAAGGGCATCCAGCTCGACCAGATGTAAATTCATCTGTATTTTTAGAACGCACGACAACCCCATCTCTAGTAGGCTTTAAATTTCTAACGGACAGCTAGTCAACCAGGATGACATGACGAAACTGACAAATTAATGCCACAAAAGATTCCATTTTTGATGTGTAAACATCTTAGCGCTCGGTCTACGGTAGGGGCTAGCTGGGACTTCGAGCGTCAGACGCGTAAGCGTAAGACTTCGAGCGTCAGACGACGTCAGCGTAAGACCCGTGTCTATGTCAGCTCGTGAACCAAACTGATGCGAACTCACATGTTTACACATCAATTTTCGTGAGTGCCACACCAACTCACACCGTATTTTTTTTTTTAAGCCGTCACCCTTTTTTCGTATGAAAGGAAGCATTATTCGATTGAACACAATCAAACAAAGATTTGAATTTTCTCTTGATAATTTAATCTTAGATATTTAATTTATATGTTTTTAAAGCTTATTTCCAATTACTCATCAAGTAATTATGATAATAATCTGTGTAGTGTATTAGATTCACATTCCAAGTGCAAAATAAGTGTTAAATTATCAATGTGAATCGGTGTCAGTTACCGGCTCAAGTGATTTTTGCATTGTCATCTTGTTAACAGGTACAATAGTTAATATTTTACTTGCTTTTAGTTTGTTTGCGTATTGTAATTACACCAGCAATTACATTGTTCAGTTTTAATACGGCAAATTGTTGATGCCAATGACCTTTGAATGTAAACATAACCTTAGTTTGGTTTGGTGACAGAACTTCTTACTTTACATCTAATTTTCATTTTTACTTTTAAACTAATCATCTTTTTAAACTGCTGTCACAACTACCTACTCTCTTTTAAATTGTTTTCTCTTCCTTATAAAACTCATCATAATCATGATTATGACTCGCAGCGCCCGTGCTCGTCTAGAAGAGTCAAAACTCAATCAGGCTTTGAGCGAATTAAAGGCGTCGAAGGAGTTCTGTGACCAACTAAATAAGGAAATAGATGACAATGAAAAGGTGCTCCTTGATGCTCATGAAATGAATAGGAAGTTGAAAAATGAAATGGCTCAGATATATATTCAATACACTGATGCCATAGAAGCCCGGGACAGGCTCCAAGTTGTTGTGGACGCGTTTAGCCAGTGTAGCACAGAGTATGAACAAGCTCTTAGTCACAAATATTTACTTCAACAGCAGCTACATGAGGCTCAAAGTCAGATTACTCAGCTTGAGACTACAAATCACAACATCACTGCCTCGCTGAATCAAAGTCTTTTCAATGAATTGGTGCCAATTGCCCCGTCAATGGTTTCTGCCATAAACCCCTCTTATACTATTGATTTGACAGGTGATGATGAATCAAAATCTTGTAATTCAGTGAAAGTAGTCACCAGTAAAAACAAACTGAAAAAATACATAAAAATTAATAAATACATTGTAAAAACACAGAAAATGGTAAAAAGACAAAGGTTCTTTATCAAGAATGTTAAACTTAATAGAGAAAGGTTAAATTTACTTAAACAACTAGATATGTGTTCTTTTAATTTGGAGCAAAGTACTAGGAGGTACAACAATGACACACAGGACTTGCAACCTCAACTTGACCATCTGCAAGAGAAACTTAGTTCAATGACTAACAAATATAATACCTCTGAACATCTAATGAGGGAATATGTGTTGGCAATGAATGAGCTGGTCAACTCACAAAAGAACAGCTGTGAGCTTTGTCAAACACCATCCATTGTACCTACACCGGACCATTCATTGTCAACATGCAATACCATCTTACCGCATCCTTGTGTTGATTTGACAGTTACTTCTATTATTAGTTCCATTAAACAATGTAAACGAATTGTAAATAATGATATAGTATTATTTTGTGATGAGATTGGAAAGGACTTAGGCCACTTGTTGACAGATGAATTTCCAGGACACTCAATAATAAATTACTGTATGCCTGGTTGTTCTTTAATTGATATTATGAAAGAGATTATAAAATGTAACTTTAAGCAAGAAACAACATTATTATTTTTTATGGGAAATAGGGGAAATGTAAACAAAGGAGAATTGCTCCAATATCATAGAACATTGTGCAACCTTAATTTAAGAAAAATTGTGTTGTTTACATTTCCTTATAGTAACAGTTTGCCACAGGAAGAAAATAACTTAAGATATGACATTAACATGACATTGCACAATTTGACATATAATGATAATCTGTTCCATTTAATTGATACTAACAATTATGTTGGTAATAATTTGTATTTGACGAAAGATAGGTATAATATTGTTAAATACTATCTCTCTAACTATCACAGAAGACAGATAGCTGTGTCGCTATCATATTTTTTTTCTTTATCAGCCAAAAACTTGGCTAAACAAATTGCTTCTTTTGAGCAATGCAATAACTTATTAATCAATTCTGCCAATAATTTGGTCAAAATTAATGACATTGATCATCATTTAAATTAGAAATTAGGACAATAGAGGCAACCTCTTGCAAAAATGTAACAAAGGCAAATAATAAATCAAATGGAAGCGTAAAAAAAATAAATAGTATCAACCTGGTGCATCAAAACATTCAAGGGTTTTTGAAGAAAGATTTAGAAGTAGAATTATTCCTGAATTATAGCAATATAGATATTCTTTGTGTGACAGAACATTGGCTTAAAAGCCACCAGTTCATGTTCAATTTTAGTAATCACCAGGTTGGTAGTTCGTTCAGCAGAGTAAATGCTATACATGGTGGCTCATTAATTATAGTAAATAACCAACTTAAATTTAAAGACCGCAAGGATATTGTGAGCCTATCTGTTGAGCGGACAATTGAAATAGCCTGTATAGAATTGGAGCAGTTCATTATATTAAGTGTGTACAGACCACCTTCAGGATTGTATGATTGTTTTGAAAAGGTTATGGATGAAGTGTTGCACAAAATTTGTAATTCAAACAAGTCTATCATAACTTGTGGTGATTTTAATGTTAATTTGTTAGAAAATTCTGGGTTAAGTACTAAAATTATGAGTTTGTTTCAGTCATACAATCTTGCTAACCAATTTTTGGAGCCCACTAGAATAACTCCCACTAGTGCCACATGCCTAGATAACATTTACACAGATGTTACACCAACCCATAAAGAAATGATTAATTTAATAGACTCTGATCATTGCGGACAATTGATCATTATTCCTAATATTAACAAAAAAGTTATTAAAAAAGATATCACTGTTACCTCAAAAACTAGTAATCGCTTGGAAACATTTAAAACTAAACTTTTAAGTAAATTACCATTTTTGTCGACTAATGATGACCCTAATGAACAATATAATGATTTTTTTAATATGTATTGCACACAATTTGATAACACATTCATTCCAAAGACTTTCTCGGTGAATAGTAACACTTCATTCAGTGACTGGGCCACCATTGGTATACATAAAAGTAGAAAACGACTTTATGAATTATATGATGAACGGACTTGTATAAACACTGCTGAATTTAATTTATATGTTAAGAATTATTCAAAATTATTTAAAAGAGTTTGCAGTATGGCCAAGTCACGTTATTTGAGTTCAAAAATTAAAAATAGTAGTAATGTAATTAAAATGACATGGAGTATCATTAACAGCGAAACGGGAAGGTCATGCAACCGCTGTAGTAACTACACGCTTGATATTGATGACAATATAATTAATTCAGATTCCCAAGTCGCCGCGGCCTTTGAAAATTTCTTTGCTGATGTTCCCGTATCCACTACTAAATCTCTAAACTCATCACCCACTGCTGCAGACTCTTTACTTAAGGAAAACGTTCCTGTATGTGATTCTGAATTTCATTTTAAATATGTCACCTGCAAAGATATAATTAAAACCTTTCACACATTAAATGTTAAAAAGACCGCAGATCTATGGGGTAATTCTGTGGACGTTGCTAAGTCCATAATAAACATTGTAGCACCTACTTTAGCTGTTATTTTTAATAATTGTATTGATCGTGGTGAGTTTCCTGATCTTATGAAAAACAGTAAAATAATACCGTTATTTAAATCGGGTAGTACATCAGACCCTACTAATTATAGACCTATTTCAGTACTACCTACCTTTAGTAAAATTTTTGAAAAACTTATTTTGAATCAAATGCAAGGATTTTTTAATAATCACAAATTACTGCATAACAAACAGTTCGGTTTTACGAGGGGTCGTTCGACTACTGATGCCAGAGTTGAACTTTTAGGACATGTTTATGATGCATGGGAGGACAAATGCGATGCTTTGGGAATCTTTTGCGATTTGTCCAAGGCATTCGATTGTGTTCTTCATGAAACATTGATCAGGAAACTGCACCACTACGGAATCCGAAACGCCTCTCTGGATCTTCTTACTTCTTACTTAAGTGATAGGATTCAGAGAGTTGATGTTAATGGAAAAAGATCACCCGGATCGGTAGTAAGAATGGGGGTCCCCCAGGGCTCAATTCTTGGGCCATTTTTATTTCTTATTTATATAAATGACTTGCCTTACCTCATAAAGGATAAACATGATATAGTGTTATTTGCAGACGACACTTCACTTTTATTTAAACTGAAACGTCAGCAGCTGATTACTGACAATGTAAATAGCGCCCTTGCAATAGTAGTTAACTGGTTTAATGTTAATAACCTACTTCTTAACGAGAAAAAAACTAAATGTATTAAGTTTACGATACCTCATGTTAGACAAGTAGAAACTAGTGTTCTCATAAAGGGTGAAGTGCTGAAACCCGAAAATACCACAGTTTTCTTAGGCATAACTTTGGATACCAAGCTTCAATGGGGCCCCCACATAGATAAATTGTCAAAAAAGCTTAGCTCTGCAGCATACGCCGTTAGAAAAATTCGTGGTTTAACTGATTTAGAGACAGCCCGTTTAGTATACTTTAGTTATTTTCATAGTGTGATGTCGTACGGTATTCTGTTGTGGGGAAATGCCGCCGATATCCAGACAATTTTCATTTTACAAAAAAGGGCAATTCGTTCTATCTATAAATTAAGTCCCAGACACTCCCTCAGAGATAAATTTAAGGAGATTAATATAATTACTGTGCCTTCTCAGTATATTTATGAAAATCTTTTGTATGCACATAAAAATATTAATCTGTTTAAAAAATACAGTGATATCCACAATATAAATACTAGAAACAAACACAAATTTATTGTTCCTACAACCAGGCTCAAGAAAATAGGTGGCTCGTTTAGATGCCAATGTATACGTTTTTATAATAAACTTCCTAGCCACATTCAAGATCTAAGCTTTAATAAATTCAAATCTTTTATAAAACGGAAACTATGCCAGAAAGCCTATTATACTGTGAAAGACTATATTGAGGACAAAAAGGCTTGGGATTGAGCTGCTCCAATAAATTTACACGGTGAATGTTGATTTTAATTTGCTAGCTATTTTAGACATGAATATTTACTGTAAAAAGTATTATATTATTTTCATTATTGAGAATATGAGGACTATGTGGGTCATTGTTTCAGTTATATTCTTGATCTGGCAGTTTAAGTAGTTTATGCGGCCTACCCAAATGTCCTTTCTTTGGTATTGTTCGTCGAATCGTTGAGCTCCTTAAGTTCTGAGTTGAGCTGCACGGTTACTGACAAATGCGTGCACTGACTGGGCAGGTCCACTTAATCTGTGTGGTTCTTTCCTCAAAAGACCATTTCAGACACCAATCTACATGGTTCTCAAACATTATGTCCGATTTTTTTATATACACATTGACATTGTTGAATTTTATATACACAATGACATGAGTATTTACTTGTAAAGTAGTATGTTATTTTAATTATTGTGAATGTGAGGATTATGTGGGTCATTGCTTTTTTTTTCGCAGTTAATTTTGATCATGATCTGGCAGATTGAGTAATTTATGTGGCCTACCCAAATGTCCTTTCTTTGGTATTGTTCGTCGAATCGTTGAGCTCCTTAAGTTCTGACTTCCTGAGTTGAGCTGCACGATTACTGACAAATGCGTGCACTGACTGGACAGGTCCACTCAATCTGTGTGGTTCTTTCCTCAAAAGACCATTTCAGATACCAATCTACATGGTCTTCACATGATCTGACCAAGATTATGTCTGGACTTTAAAAGAGACTGTGACCTCTGAGTTTGTTTCGGCCTTTCTTCTCAGAGTAGTCAGATAGGAAACGCCGACCTCATCTAGTTTAAAAATATGATTGACGTGTAAAAGTGTTTGTACAAACCTACTTACAGAAATAAAATCATTTATCATTTATCATTATCATTTAACATCCTCAAAAATGCTCGAAAAACAGCTGTGCAATACCTATTCCTGCAAAAATGATTCATAAATGTATGACTTTTATAAACATACACATAAAAGTCACGGTACCTAAATGTACAATGCCCTCTCACTTGTTGAGCGGCTGATAGGCCTCGATCGATAATCGCACCTGTCGCACGGGACGATTGCGGTTAGCCATAGGTAATAATTCACGTTTGCAGCATTTCCATTTTGATTAATTTATTCCTGTGTAGCTAAACTAAGTGAAAACATATATGTTTCTACGTTGATATACTATATGGATAGTATACCAACGTAGACACATGTAACTCAAAGAAACGGTGCACAAAAGAAGTTCGCATTGTGCATTTGAAAGTAATTTTCGTTTTACAATCAAGTCTGTAAGATGAATTATTTTCTTCACATGAGTTCTAAACTGGAAATAGCTGTTATACGAACAGCTATTTCCAGTTTAAATCGTTCGTATAAATACCTCTGTCCATATAGAGGTATTTATACGAACAGCTATTTCTAGAAATCATGTGAAGAAAATAATTCATATTACAGACTTGATTGTAAAACGAAAGTTAGTTTCAAATGCACAATGCGAACTTCATCTGTGCACCGTTTCTTTGAGTCACAACAAATTACTCGGTTCAACGGAACAACCCCGCAAATATCTAAACGAGTTTCAATTGTTGAAGTAAAATTCAAGGACCATGTTTTGTCACTTCGAAATAATTTATAGTTTATCGACAGCAATAAACAGCACACTCGTGCTATAATATTAAATGTATCGCTGCGACAAGCCGCACACTCATAAAAACTGCAAACGGTATTGTACTGTCACTATAACAACCCGTAAATCGTTGAAGTGAATCATACCGAGAAAATATTGCAGAACAGAAAGTAACGACCTATAAATCACTGAAACAAGAACTGCAATCTAAATTAGAAGCAATCTGGAAAGTTTCAAAAGCTATTCAGCAGTACCTACTTCAGAAAAACTGTTGCTTATAAAGGAACAGGTTTTAATCAAGACAATTCTTCAGGCTGAAAATCGGATAGGCAATCTCACCTTTTTGCTAATCGAATTTGTTTTTCGAACAGGGTAAAGTATCAAACGGGCCTCTAACCATCACTTTGAATGTAACGACCTTTTAAAGTACATTACAGCAGCGGCCGACAATAGAGTCATTGATGTACGAACGTGAAAATGTGGGCGGAGGCGAAGCCGAGGCACACATACGTAAGACCATCAATGTCCGGTTGCGGCCAAGGCTTGTGTAGTAGTTATTTTTTTCAAATAATGTGCAGAGTTTAAACTAAGTATATTAAATATAAATTTCAGAATCAATGACGAACAACGATAACTTTTCTCGCGCCATTAGGTTAATTTGTTTCTTTTTCACTTTAACCAGCTCTAGTTCGAGATTTAAATAAAATCTTTGATAAGTTACCTCCTTGGTTGCCATGGGTCGAGGTAAAAAGTTTGTTCCATTTTTAAATTACACGACAGATATGAGTTTTCATAGTAATTTACTAACATTGCCGGCCGCTGCTCGCATGTATTTGACCAGTACAGCATTTTCGATTTATCTCGAAGAATGTTGTCAAAACAATGCTCGAATTTCAAGCATGTTTGAGAAAATCTATTATATCGTATACCTACCTATTCCGAATAGGTTAGTAGGTATACTAAACGAGTACTTACTTACCAATCTCATTACTTTAAGCATTCGGTAACTACATATATTCATCGACGCGTAATATTCATGAGTCACTGCGAATAGAACAAACAATGAATATCCGAATTGATATGAATAACACACAGTATCGCCAGCTTATAGGTAGATTTCCTGTTGCCACGAGTATTTCCCGCAAGTTGTTATCGCCTGTTAAGCTGACACGGGAAATGAACTTGATAGAATTGCCTCAACTTGCTTTAATATACGACTAAACTTTGACTACTGTTCAACTTCAGTTCGAGAACGGTACTGAAGTTTGTAGCTGTGTTTTTAAAATATCAGTTCAACTACGTTAAAGAACAAATTGCTGTTTCAGACTACTTACCTACCCAGGCGTGTATTCAATCTCGGAGTATTAAAAAAGGTAATTGGTAGAAAAACAGAGGTTATAAAAAGCTTTGCGAAGGTAGTAAATTAAGAAATATATTCTTACATAAAACATCTTTATGCCAAGATGTTTGTGTATATTAAGGTCGGTACGTACTCAACTGCGCAATATTAGCAGAGGACTACGACTTATGAAAAATCTATTTTTATAATGAAGGCTGCTTTTAAACACGTCTTCATTTAGGTAGTAGAATGTGATATTTTCTTTATTGAAAAGAGTATTAATAACTTGGTACATTAAAAACATTTTTACAAAAAAACAACCGACTTCCAAAAAAAACATTAAAAGACGTGAAAAATAACTTTAATTTCGGAAGCCGGTGTCTTTAGTTTTGTATTTTCGTTTTTGGCCACCGACTTCCGAAATTAAAGTTATTTTTCACGTCTTTTAGTGTTTCTTTTGGAAGACGGTTGTTTTTTTGTAAAAAACGTTTTTATTTTTCACTTTTTAGTTGCAGTACCTACCAGCAGCACCTACCTCACACAAATTCGTATACCACTATTTGGTATGTAAATAACAGAACAGGAAATTATCAACACATCATCAATATAAACTAAGTGGAATAAATATGCAGTATTAAGTTTAACTCAAAAACAACGGGTCAGACCTTGATCAAATTTAAATGGGACCACATGTGAAACACCAGCTATCAAATAAAAAAAGAATCATCTAAATCGGTTCACCCAGAAAAAAGTTCTGAGCTAACACACATAAAATATATATATACACATATAGTCGAATTGAGAACCTCCTCCTTTTTTTGAAGTTGGTTAAAAAAGTATTAAATGTATAAATATATAATAGATCTGATATCCAGGCAATGTCTCAATACTTAGTGTACCTGGCTTCTCCTAATAGCCTAGTTAATTCTTGAGAGATGCACCTGCTCTACCTCACATTATATGTCTACTCAAATTAGGTTTACATCTCCGTGATCTCATTATAGTGAAAGGCTTAAACCCGATAATACGGCTTACGAAAACTAGGAGAAAATAATCTAAATAATAGCAACCCAAGCAACACATAAGCCAGATAAAATTATAAAATGTACTACTAAGCAGTTTAAAGCTGTCGGTCCAGACAAATGCTGTACTGAATGGTTTTTGGGCTGTTATTAAGGTTTAAGCTGAATAAATTCTTTATAGCATTGATTTCCTTTTTTCACCGACTTCCAAAAAGGAGGAGGTTATATGTTCGGCTGTACGTATGTTTTTTTTTATGTATGTTCTCCGTTTTCTCCGTCAATTGTGAACCGATTTTGAAAATTCTTTTTTATTTGAAAGGGTATGCTCACGAGGTAGTCCCATTACCACCAAGTCAGAATCTGATGAGGGGATCCCATGGAAAACAAGGGAAATTCTAAAATTTTATAGGCACACCTATAGCGATTTGGGTATTGTTTATAGTAACTTGTGCATTTGCTCTCGGAAAGCACCATTTGGTGAAGTGGAACTGATGATGATGACCAGAGGTGGCCACCGGAATTACTCATAGTGGTTGCGATTCGATTACTTTAATATGGTTGCTAAGCAAGTTAAGCTCATCACAATACATATTGTGAAGTGGAGCTAATGGTGGCTTCACCATCTCCAGTTCTTCTCGTTTTTACCGGGAGAACTCCTCAACAATTAACGTCCCTGCATCGGGAAAAACAATATTTTATAAAAGGCGATGAGCAGTTGAAATTAGGCTATTGTAACTTAGATAAATTAATAACTGACCCACTAAAAACTGATAATAAAAAAATCTTTTTTACAAAAAAAAAACAAACGACTTCCGAAATTAAAGTAATTTTTCACTTTGTAGTGTTTTTTTAGAAGTCGGGTGTTATTTTTTTTGTAACAAAGTTTTTAATGCTTAATATTGGTCATGAACAGAACTATTAAAGATACGCTATTTAGTTTAAGGCATCCGAGACCGCTCAGAGCTGCATAATAGCTGATGTGACAGAATTTATCTGTGTAACTTTGGTTTCAATTTTCATTATTCTGCTTGATGCTGAAAAACCTAGTTTCTGTTCGTCTCAAGCTGTATTGTAGTTCCATCATAACCAGTTATTTAGTAGCTAAATGTTTGAGGTTTTGTTAGCTTTTGTTAAACAGAAGGCTGCATATTTGAAAATGAGTAAGCTTTTTTAACTAACTTAAACAGTTATGTATAGAGGGTTCCGTAAATTATGATTTTGCACCTTCATCAATAATTTTTGATGAAAATTGCAATGAAAACTCTGAGAACAGCGATTCAAGTGCTAGTGATATTGAAGAAATGGAAATATTTGTAATAACTTCAAAAAATGGGGAGGGCACAAAATTATTTCGCAGGAAGCTTTAATAGATTTACTAGGCATCCTTAATCAAAGACTGCCTGGAATAATTTATATATGCCTGCAAGATAATAATATGTAGACTATGCTTAACTGAAATGAATAAAATAATCAGAGTTTGTAAGAGTTTATTTTATTGTAAGTATAATATAATCAATCTGCAAAAAAAAATCAACTAGAACTTTACAAAAATAAAAACAATATCTCTATATTAAGTATACCTATTATTTAACTTCTCATAAGTACTAATTTTCTCTTCTGCGTGCGGTGCCTTTGTGCTAATTTGTATGAGGTGGCTAATTTATTTTCAACAAATGAGTTTTTTCTCCTTGTGCAATCGGATATAATTGCATAGCACATGTGTGAGCACTATGTACCTACTATAAAGCCACCATTTACTAGGCTCGTGTTTCATTGACTTGAATGTGCCCTGGCGGCTGAGAGTATGTCATGCTCACTCAAATGTTTCGCTGGTGGTGGCGTGTGTGTTGGATCATTAAGTTCCCTTCAAAATTGTTGAGCTGAATGGTGCTGATCCATGCGTCATGTTCGTGAACGGGCGCCGTCAGTAGGGACTGGTCAACTCTTGGCTGCCACGGCTTATTTTAATTTAAATTTTTGAATTGTTTTTTTATCTTTTTATTACGGATACTTTAAACGTGCACGTCTTTCTACATTGTTCTCACATTTTTAATTTGAACATGAATGATGTAAACAATTTGTTCTTTGTAACTATATATTGATTTAAAGGAGTGTCCATGGAGTTTCTTGCCCGTTCTTCTCCATAGGTACCTACTACGCTTTGGAATGGGCAACTAGCTTCATTTTTCTGACTGACTGACCCTTTGACAATTCAAAAGTGCCTGTAATTGGTTTATTTGAAATAAATGCTTTGAGTTTGAGTTTGAGGATATACCTATTCCACTGACACAACATGTGGTTAAAAAGATCGCAGGACTCTTACTTACACCCTGTATAGATATACCCTACGATATTTGAAAATATTTGAATTTTCATATTCCTAAACAGAGCCCTAATAGGCTGTTTAATAGCATTATAATGAGTGATTATAGAAATGCTATCCCAAATATGTTCTTTTAAATCAGTTTTAACCAAATAATAGCACAATAACTGAGCATATTACATCTATTATGCAGAAGTAAGCAACATAAACAACATAAACATCACCAGTACATAACCTCTTTATTATAAATATAAACGATACAATATCTAATCAAATACTGCGTTTTATTAATATAACTACTTTTAAAATGGTGCGCAGCATTAGCCACGTTGTTTTTGCACACTTAAATTCACAAAAGCATTGAACATTTTTCACTCTTGTAAGCCAGGCTATTATAAAACTCTTGTTTACTTCTTGAATGGAAGCTTTATCCAGTGGCGCTTACAAAAATACAGTTAAGATATATTCACAATAAAATTACATGCCCAATAATAATTCAGTTCCTTGATTATAACATAATTATATGAAACCAAAGTTTACTTATCGAAATTCAATAATAATATACCGATTGCAGAATATGGCGTGTTGGTGACAGTCCAATAGTGAAATAATAATACTAAAAATACAATTTCGTAAATAGCTGTAAAAAAGGTAGATCAGCTTTTATACAGACGTTATTAAGCTTGTTGTACATTTATTCAGCTACTATGTTGCTATTATATTGCTCTTATTCAGTTTAAAGCATTTTATTTTGTGCCCTAATTGCTTGAATAACATCTATGTAAGCGCTTATCCAGACATTAACCAGTCATCTATGTCAGCTTGAAGTTTCCAGAAACGCTTTAATCCAATGATTATTCAGCCAATCTGTATTTAATAGGCTTGAAAATGATTCAGATTGTGATAGATAGTGCCGCAATTAGGGTGCTGGGAACAATTTGTGGTTGGCTTATAGGCAGCCAGCACCGCAAATGGGCTGATAAAAAAGGGTTGGCTGTACGAGCAATTTTTTCAACATTATTTTATTGACTAGCAACAATCCGGTGTTAAACTCTTTTTATAAATTGACTGTGTACAGTCGCCAGTACATCAAGTTACCACAAAGTGTCACATTTTCACATTCGATTTTGAACTTAACAATCAATATTTTAAGGTTTAAATTCGTTTGGAGAAATTCGTGTAGCTTGACCTGCTGGCGACTATACATACTGAGTTCGTAAAGATGCTCATAAAAAAATATAGTAGGAGGTACTAATATCCTATCCGCAGAAATAACGGGTGTAAAAAGACACTTAGCGAAGCCTAGCTAGAGTCACTTGTACTCCCCGTCTTGTATTTTTTTTCATACTGGGCCATACCTGGGAACCTTCTGGTTACGGAGATATTGAAGGTCGAAATTCCAACTTTACTGACGTTTTTATACGAAAACTATTTTTTAATGTTATAACACAACTTTAAATACCTCCACGACCCCTGTCCTGCACCTATAAGAACAATGTTTTGCGTGGTGTTACATTACATTGCGCACTACTGCAAACAGCAAATTTTCACGCCAAAAATAAAAGCCGTTTCCCAGCATTTTTTTTTCTTTAGTTTTAATTTAAGTTAGATTTTTACCCAGTAAGTTTAGTTTAAAAAAAAATAGTTTAAGAATTTTTACATATCGGTAACCGAAACTTAAATGAAAATTGTCGAAGAAATGTTTGTGCAAAAAACGTCAGGGATTCTTTGTCTACAAAATATAATATAAGTATATCTACATACTGTTCTATATTTTAAATCTATGTATTATAATTGTTAGAAATACATACGTTAAATCAATCGTTTGACTTTGACTAATCGGTCCGCCAGCGCCACCAGACGGCGTTCGACTGAGTCTACAACATAACACTAATGCTCGACCAGAGTAAAAGCAGAGTTGGACAGTGGCGGTCAAGCAGTGAACACGTTAAGAAACTGTCGTGCTTTCCGTATAGTTGTGTCGTGTACCTACAGTGTGCGAATTGCTAGTGCTAGCGAATTATTTGATCTAATACAAATACAAATATTTTTTATTTGTTGAACATAGGTAGGTTAGGTACAGATGTTGTAAATATTAATTTGATTTGGACTGCAAACAGTTTTTCTACAACTACAACACTTCCCATGGTACGCCCACAGTAGTTAAAATATGACTGATGATAACGAGAGAGAGTTACTTTCTCCGTCATAATTATGTATAATGTTCCGATCGTTTGATTCAATTTAATTATCTTATAAAAAAAAAACATCTATTATTTTTAGATATGACATGTGACGTGTATGACCTACATATATGGACACGAGAAAACTAGAGATCACTTTAATAAGACCACTTCACATTTACAAATTAATGTTTCAGGAACGAAACCCATTATATTTCAAGCGTCAAATTACCCTCATAAACTCGTAGCTAAGCTTTATGTGAACATTATCACCACAAGTAGGTACATACCTACCTCATTAGATTTATAAACATAAATTTCTGAATTTTTCTTATTTAAAGACATGCGGAGATTTAAAATCAAGTGTTTTTCGCACCTATGTAAAACAAAATTTATCTTTAAAATGTATACGGCCTTTGTCGAAACTTTTGTAAGTAAATTCAGTTTCGCCTTCCTTGCAAAGCGAGGTGGGATTAAGGTTTTAAGAGAAAGTTGTAAGACAATTTGCCCACATGGCGGTACATTGTTGCAAAGTTGTGTGCATGCTAAATCTCTCGCTAGCAATTTATTGCTGTGTGTTAGCGTACAAACCTAGTGTACAATTATGCAAGTTGTATGCACATTTCGTGTATGCAAATTGTACAAGTTCACCACGTATGAATCATGTGTTTTAATCAAGGCGTAAACAGATTTCTACTTAGAGTCTGCCTGTTGCTTTTACTCGTATTGATAACATTCATTTTGTAAAGCTATGAAATAACATAACATTAGCTTCTGCCCGCGACTTCGTCCGCGTTAAATTTCTTGTTCCCCCGACCCACCCCGTCGCATCGCATCGCCTGCCCGCGTTATATCTTCGTATTCGCTTACCTTTCTTTCTTACTTTTCTTTTTGCTGGGCTCCTAAACGTTCTAGCGACATGTTGATCAGCCTAGAGCCTTCCTCAAGAATTGGGCTAAAAAATTCAAAAAGAATTTATCAAATTCGACTCCTAGTTCCAGAGATTAGCGCGTTCAAACAAACTCTTCAGCTTTATTATTAGAATTAGGATTATCAGGATATATTTTACAGTTATCCCCCTCGTTTACCTCACTAATGAGTACCAATTAAAAACGTTTGTAATAACAAATGGCTAGGTGCCGTTCGAGCCCCGAAATATGAATAATTCGTTTAGATTTTAAAACGTAATCCGCTTACATCAGGGCGGACATCCCATGAGCCTTTTCCATCCAACCTTGTCCCATCAAGTGGCTCGATTTTGGCTCTAAATGACTATCAATTGGACGGTATTCATAAATAAATACTCGGAGCGCCGAAAAAGGGTTGTGCTCGAGTGATATACCTAATGAAAACGTGTCAAGTATTCGGTCATCCATTACCTCGCTGTGTAAACATTTTTCACGAGGATGATTTATTACCGCGGAGGCTGCAGCACCAGCGAGCTTCGGTTAAGTCACAGCTCATTAGTCAAAGTGTTATGATGTAATATTCTCACACATGTTTACCGTCAGTTGATGACACACTGTATTGATGAGCGCTCGTCCTGACCCGGACCGCCGCCGCGCGCCGCCGTGCCTGGCCGGCCAGGGCCCGCCCTGGCGACTGACGCTCTATTAAACTATCTAGTTTTTTAGGGTTCCATACCCAAAGGGTAAAACGGGACCCTATTACTAAGACTCCGCTGTCTGTCCGTCTGTCACCAGGCTGTATCTCGTGAACCGTGTTACGATAGTAGAAATTTTCACAGATGATGTATTTCTGTTGCCGCTATAACCACAAATACTAAAAAACAGAATAAAATTAATATTTAAGGGGGCTCCCATACAACAAACGTGTTTTTTTTTTTGCCGTTTTTATAGATAATGGTGCGAAAGCCTTCGTGCGCGAGTCCGACTCGCACTTGTTTATCTAATAAAGCTAACGAGAAACCTTGTTACGTCGTACCTACCATGCGCGTGATCCACCTTTGGTAATCGAATTTATAGCGATTCCTTGTTTAATATGCTCTGTAGGTAGGTATACATATTTAGATCATAATAGTATATGGGACACGAACCAAACAAAAATAATAGGTTTTATCGAAATAACAAGACCGTCTGTTACTGGTTCCAGTAATGAGAACATAATATTATGTTATTACTATACATACATACCTATAATGGCGCCCCAATTCTAATAGTAAGGATGAAAATGTACGGATAATGATTAAATCATATTCTAGCTAAACATCGTTATAATCTATTTCCCTCAGCTAAAACATAGTGCTGCATGAGAGCCACAGATAAAACATTGCTGCAAAACTTTTCATTTCCGAAACAATACTGGGAACAAACATACTTGCACTACCAGTAGGTTAAAACAAAAAATATACACTGACTCTCTGAAACAGGCTAGCAAAAAGTTCATCAAAGCTAACAAAGCCGGCTAACTCGCACGTTTGGCAGAAACGCGAGAGCGGATCGCGCCGCGCCGCCAGAAATTCTTTTCAACTTACCAAAAGGAGAAATAAGTTGTTTCCTTTTTTTGTATTCGGCCGATTAACGTCAATTGTTTCTGATTTGTTTCTCACAGTGACTAGCGAGCTACAGAAACGCGTTCTTTATTATTAAGTGTTAATTCGTTAGTAGTGTTTGAAATTTGTTGATAAAGAGGACAAGACTTTACGGAAGCCGTCTTCGCAAAAAAAAAAAGTGATAATGCTCGGAAATTGTCAACTCCGTATCAAATTCAGAAAATTTATATTTTACGCCTGACAAGATTTGGAATTACGAATGATTATCATTGTTTACGCCTTTGTTTTTATCTACACGTTAGATTTAATGTTCCATGAAATGTCAGCGTGGGTGGTGGAAATTAAGACATTCGCATATATTATCATGCTGAATTTAAAGCGAATATTATGAAGTAAATTATTCTTTTCATACATAGAAATAAATGAAAAGGATTTATTACGCTTGTATTTTATGTCAAGTTGACATATTTAACTATTTAATTTATATCATGGGGTGTATTACTCATATGACGCGGAAAAAATGTCGTAAACCTACATTCTCTTTATGCTGACATAAAAGGCTATATAGAGCTGCTGGGCTTGAAATAGGTACTAGGCTATAACAAGGGTCATAAAATATACGCCATTAATTTAACGAAGCTCATTGAAAAATTTAAAGAGAACTTTACAGACGGATTGTTTGAACGTATTTTTTTTGTTATTTTCATGCCCGGCTCTGGCCTCATTTATATTTACGAAGTAGTTACGTTTATTAAACCAGACCAGTCACTGACTGACTTATGTACTGATTGATGGATTGTTTGTCTGAGGGACAGACTTCGGGCAGCCTAAACCACTAAAAATAAAAACTCATTTTAGAAGGACCCATTTTCAGTTCACGTTTAGCGATAAATATATTATCCTAACCTAACACTACACTAGTAATATGAATAGATTGTTATCACAGGGCTCAGGCCACACTGGCCCTTTCACTACATTATTGGAAACTTCTTACTTAGTTTCCTTGAGCGGGTGAACAGCCGCACCAATTAGTTTATCCTCTTCCAGATTAACGCCAAGTACTTAAACGTCAAGGATTTTTTTTTACGAGAAATACTTTCGAAAAGTTTACTCGAAAGACTAATCCTAATTAGAGGCTCCGTTTTAATTGTTTGAGGTACAAGTTGGCGGCCCTGATCCTTGTTATTATTAAGATGTTTTTATTTAAAACGAAATACGGCGTGTGATTTCCATTTAGACAGCCCAAACGAAGTATGTTTTACTATATATTTTTTATTCCAGGTGTTTAAAAGCTAATGAAATAATATTTCATATCAAATGTTTTACTGGCTGTTGTTATTTTCTGACAACCAATTTCCCAACAGCAAACACAAGATTCGACGGCAATTATTTACTGATCAGAGGCTCGATAAGCCTTTAAAAAGAGGGTAAGAGATGAACATCGTTCCATCAATATTGGTAGGATATCGTTCCGGTGCGGTGTCAGCACAATTTATCAGGAAACGATTACCGCACCCAAGAGAAAATATGTTATGTGCCAGGAGAAACAAAACGCTAGAAAAGAGATGAAACGGCATGGAATGGAATTTAATCTTCTACTGCATTGCCGTAAAATAACTTTGCAAGGAATATATTTCATTGACTAGAACGAGGCACGCTTTGATATTATAATACTGGTTTCCTCTAGTGGAATGAATAGTGGTGGACACTCGCCTCATGATAATCATAGCTCTTGATGAAGGTGGTTCTAGGCTCTGTGTGTAGATAAATAATGTAGATATGTATATATAAAGAGGTTCGATATCTCTTGTGATGTATAACTTTAGTGGCATCACTTAAATGTTTGACCACGTCGAGCCAGAGTTTCTGATCTAAAGAGTTTGATTCAACAACTAATGACCTATACCTATTTTTGTATAAGCCATTTTACTGACCTATACCTATTTTTGTATAAGCCATTTTACTGACCTATACCTATTTTTGTATAAGCCATTTTACTGACCTATACCTATTTTTGTATAAGCCATTTTACGAAGACTTATTACACTACTGCGCTTTCAGCGCTTTCATCTTGTGTTTGAGGCATGCCCCAATGCGTGCTGTATGCGATGCATGAGACTACAGCTGTACAATAGTGTGCAAGACTCTTTTGGCGGGTGGACAAAATCAGAACTAATGCAGCCATCTTGTTCTTTCAATAATCCATTTCACAAAACAATTATACAAATGATTACCAACAGCGCCACCCTGCCAACGTCATTCCAGTATTGCATTCCAGCGCCAAAACATCTTTATAACATTAAAGTGCAAGCGGACGTGTGTAACTACGTCTGGAAGTTAAGCTTTAAATGACATATCTACTTACCTATTACTTACATAAATAGACATCTAAGATTTAGCAGACCTACGGATTGTCGTCGTACCCCTACAGCGGCTGTACGTCGAGACTGTATGACATAAATGCTATAACAGAACCTAGATTCCGTGAATATTTAATATGCTTAACGCCAACGCGATGATGTACGAGTAGCTATGATTTATTACAATATTACTTCTCGGCAGTCCGCGTTGACATTTTTACTACATTAACCAGCGAGTGACGTAGATATTATCCACCCCTGTTGTTTCCAGGCGTTGAAAACCTTATTATAATATTATTCCATTTAGCTCTGTTTCGCTTATGAAAAGTACGGGGTTGTAACAGTATTGGATGAAGATCTGGTTTAAATTAACATTTTGAATTAAAGCGATATTTTTTATTGGTAGAAATTAGAATAAACTTGCATAAATTAAGTAGGCAAGCTGTGATATAATAATACTGCTGGTGGACACTATCTGTATGCAGCGATGGATAGCTCTTGAAGAAGGCTTTCAATCGGTCTGTGAGGATTCTATAGTGTCTGGATATAGTTTCGTTTCTGTACAAAGAGGTTCAATATCTCTTGATTTGTATGGTAGGGCAGTGCTGGCTTCTCCTGCGAGGCGGCAAGCCTCCTTGCCGGATTGCCGCCATGGGATCTGGAGGCAAAAGTCCTCGCCCACATTTGGGAGCGGCGCGAGGAGGCGAAACGCCGGGGCGTAACTCCGCTGCCGCGAGAGATCGCGGCACAGCGGACAGAGCTCCGGCGGGATCTCATGGCGGCATGGAGAGTGCGACTGTCGCAACCCAGCGCTGGGCACGCCACAATTGCGGCGGTAAGTTCCCTCTTTGAGGAGTGGCTTGAGAGGCGCCACGGCGTCCTCACCTTCCGCCTGACGCAGGTCCTCACCGGACATGGCTGTTTCGGGAGGTTCCTGTTTCGGATAAGGCGGGAGGAAACGCCCGGGTGTTGGCATTGTGTGGATCGACCGGAGGACACGGTGGAGCATACGGTGGAGGTCTGCCCAGCTTGGGTGGAGCACCGCCGTGTCCTCGTGGTGGCGATCGGCGGCGGCGATCTCTCGCGTCTGGCCCTGGTACAGGCCATGGTACGGAGCGAGAAGGAATGGGAAGCCGTCACCTCCTTCTGCGAAGCAGTTATGCTCGCGAAGGAGGAGGCAGAGCGCGTGAGGGTGCGGCAATCGTTGCGCCCTCACGCCCCTAGTCGCCGCAGGAGGAGACACCCTGGGCGTCGGGAGTCAATTGCCGACTCCCGGCCACCGTAGGCGCGGGCTTGCGGATGGCGAGCAATGGGCAGATCGCCATCCGGTAAGGACCAGGCCCGGGTCGACGGCGCGTCGTGTTGCACGCGCGCCTCAAAGAGATGTCAGCATCATTGAAGGGGTCCGATAGGGCCGATGCCTGCCGGGGTCGCGGATTGTTCGAAAGAGTTACCGTGGCCCTGGCGCACAGGCAACTGAAGGAACACGGGTGGGTTTTAGTCAGTAAGAGTCTGACACGCCCTTCCGCTCCGCCCAGAGCGGGAGAGGTCATTTGATGAATTCCCACCAAAAAAAAAAAAAAAAAAAGGCAGTGCTGGCTGAATGTCACAAGAAATTAGAATCGGATATATTAAACAAACCAATAATTTGTGAAAAAGAAATTAAGAAAAATGAAACTTGAATGGCATCTTAACGAAATTTTGTCCTCGGTGAAAACATATCCAAAAAGTTTGTGATAAACCAAATCCATCTACATTTTTTTTTCATAATCTAGGCTTCTTTTCCACATTCGTCTTGTCCATAGTATAGTAGCTTCTTGCTAAATCTAACCTTCCACTTAAAATTCAGGCTATAGTGTTACACATAAATCAATATTATTTACCTTCCTCCACAATATTGAATTCAATATTACTCTTACCTCTGGACGTATCAGGGTCAGGTTTGTACCTATATAAAATGTATACTTACTTATATTGTAATATGAGATATCCAATCCTATCATATTATTATATACAGACACACACAAAAGGTCTCGATATAGGTGCGGACTGCTCGGGTTAGAAATCATAACCAATATAATATAGTTGTACTTTAAGGCGATCCCTCACCGGGCGCATTCGCCTGTGATACAACAGTTCAGATTGGAACTTTTCATCAGTGGGTGTGGAGAAACGCGCAATACAGTACGCTACCTGTAAAAAAAAAATAACTTTACATAGATGCAATTTGTAACATTACATTGATGCAATTTGTAACTTTACATAGATGCAATTTGTAACTTTACATAGATGCAATTTGTAACTTTACTTAGATGCAATTTGTAACTTTACATAGATGCAATTTGTAACTTTACTTAGATGCGATTTGTAACATTACATTCACCGGGGCCATTCACCCGTAATATAACAGTAGTGAGTGGGGAGTACCCGTGATACAATTTGTAACATGAATGCGAATATTATAGAATCTTGGATTTTTACATTACAAGGGAATGCTCGTCAGTCAGTGAGGTACGAGTAGTATTGTAACGTAAAGCTCAAAATAGAATCTTGGATTTTTCCATTACAGGTGAATGCTCCGGTGAGGGAGCGCCTTTAGATACAGGTATATTATTATAATACGATAAATTCTGTTCCTTTTTGTTCGCAAAATATATATTCATTATTCGCAAGAAGTTCTTTTGTTATACAATACAATGATTTCGTCTACTATTATGCTTATCTGGCTGATTTATCTACTTTTTTAAACATTTCTGACAGAACCAGGCTGAATTGATGAGCTGTCTTTGATAATAACCGTATTTTTATGCCCTATAAAGTTCTTCAAGAGAAAAATGTGATACTGATTAATAGACTGTTATGCTATTGGTTGGTTATTTTTTCTGTTGAAATGAATACCTTTAATACTCGTACATACATAACATCACGCCTGTATTCCCTGAAGGGTTAGGCAGAGGTGTACCTATAGCACACCCACATTTCGCCAGTTATATTTAAGTCCCATGTTATAGGGGGCGATCCTATTGCCATCAACCGGCCACAAATCCAGACTCCGGGCTGCTACCGAGAAATTCCATATGAAAAAACCCGATAACACTTTGCCCGACCCGGGAATCGAACCCAAGACCTCATGCCCACCAGTAGCGCTTGCGACCACTAGACCAACGAGGCGACCTTTAATAATGTTAACAAAAAAAATCCTTGTATATTTCAAACAATTATGGAAGGTTAAAAAAGGCGTCGAAATTTTCTTATTAAAATGGTAAGTATAGGAAATTAAACTCCGATAAGTAGGTCACCGTGTTCGTGTAAAATTAATCTTCCATATCTTCATTCTCCATTCGATTCGTTTACAGTCTACCTACTATGTGCGACCCGGACAACTCCACCTTCCGACACCAAATTAAGCAAGCGGTGAGTTTGTATCCCATTTTATGAGTAACAAGAAGCCACTAGCATTCGATAACGCACCAACGGAATAATTTTGAAACCAAACAAGAAAAAAAAGGTACAATAATTTTCCTTTTATTTCTCTGAAAATCTCACAACTAAGCCCAACAAAAAACTCCGAAACCTTAAACACTTATTCATTCCAACAAACTTCATTTGTCAATCACACAAACGACCTGAAACTATAGGTCTTCCTTTTTCATTTTCCCTCGTGGTCCTAAAATACCGGCCACGTCACAATAGAGGGAACCCAATGAAAAGTTTTATAAAAAAAATAGACGTAGATTTGACGAACGATACGGTTGAACAATGCTAACTAACGATGAAGTGCACTCGGCGTGGGACCGGTACGGTGGGTTCAGGCAAACACGCCTCGCCGCACAACCTACCACGATTTTCGCTTGTCATCCGCTTTTGTTTGCCTCTGTTTTAGATATTCTTTTTTTGTTACTAATTATCGGACGTGTGTAGATCATCTATTGCAGTAGGTCGAAACTTCGTATCGGTCGGTCTTGATAAATGAATAACGGTACTAGATTAGACACAGCAGAAGGAGGTTCCTTTGAGATATGGACATAGTTAACGCAAGTTTAGTCGGGGACCACACGACAAAGATAATGTTATTATATCAAACGATGTTACTAGCGGTAAGTTCTACACGTAGCAATATAATAGAATATTTAAGGTTAAAAAAATTACACAGAGTGGTGATAGAGAATTATGCCTTAAACTGTTAGCAGTAAGAAGACCATATGCACATTTTTCGCGTGATTTTTTTACGTTAATGGCCCCGTGCACGAAATCGACTAATTTTGATCAATTTTGTTCATTGTTTGTGTGAAAGAGAAAAATAATTTAAACAAAATTATTTGTGATATGAAAAGTTGAGTTCTTTTTTTTGCATGTGGCTGAAAGGGTTTTTTTTTTTTTTTTTTAAATCATTAATGTTCACCACAAGTGTTCCAAAAAATTACGCGAGACAAACGTTTGATCACCTTTTTACTAGAAACTACTTTTGATTTTTAATATTAAAAAATATCATCAACATCATTATAAGGTCTACTTGCACATGACTGGACCTTTTTTTTCAACTTCCATACAAAATATAGCAGAAAAATAATGTTGAAAAAACCTTTTACATAAAAACCCAGTCAGTAATGTATTTTTTCCTATTATTTATCAAAGCATTTCAAGAAATTAGTCTTCAGCTATCCTTGAGTTAAAAGCAAAATTTTATTTTATGACAATATTTTCATTAGGTATGTTAATCAAAGGTGAATTAAACTATATTTTAGAGAGCGCAAAAGTGATGAAAATATTAACAGGAGCTGTGACTGACACGAATGGTTGAGTGCCACGAAAACTGTACTTTTATAGTCACATAGACATAATGTTTCAATTATTTCAATCTTTCTCAGAATATGATAAGAAATTGACATAATAGGGCTTTTTCGTGCACGGAGCCTTAAGTATATTAGAGTCATTCAGAATGATAACGTTTGAACTTCGAATCGAATCTTTGCCGGCAACGGGTCTCTGACCTACTAGTATTCGTAAGGTGATATTTCTGAGCGATGCAATTACCCACATGATGTTGAAAGGTAGTTATCCAACCTGAACCGCAACGAGTAATCACCGAGAGAGCATAAAATGCACGTTTGCAGTTTAGGATGGCCCTTCCAAACGGTTCCATGCATTTTGTCAATTTAGCAATCTAAGTAGCGGTAAGTCAAACCATGTAACCGATAGGATTACTTTTGAGATTACATTATACTCCATTTATTTTATTATGCATTAGAAAAAAGGATTGTAGAAGCAGGAGTGCAAAACATTTTATTTCAAAGATAAGTTACATAATATTAGTTTGATAAATAAATCTAAGACAGTACTAAATACTTAGATAAACGGTTTTTATATTTAATTATGCTTTATATATAATAACATCTTCATCACACATTACAAACTTACAACAAAACGAATTATGGCTCGTTTTGAAGGAGCTTTAAATGAAGCAACCGATCACATGATTATTTAAGTTTAATTATGAAATAAAAGTAATTATTTAAAATAACAACTTACAACACACAATACGTTGGTAAAACTTCATCTAATAGTCACTATCATCAGATGATGAAGATGTAGAAGTTTCACCGACGTTAACAATTTTTTTTTCTACCATATCATCCATTATGCCATCAAGCTGGGAAACCTTGATGTTATCATTGTGTAGATCGACCTGAGGATACGGTGGAGCATACGGTGGAGGTCTGCCCCGCTTGGGCGGAGCACCGCCAAGTCCTCGTGGCAGCGATCAGCGGCGGCGATCTCTCGCGTCCGGCCCCGGTTTAGGCCATAGTACGGAGCGAGAGGGAATGGGAAGCAGTCACCTCCTTCTGCGAAGCAGTAATGCTCGCGAAGGAGGACGCAAAGCGCGTGAGGGAGAGGCAATCTTGCGCTCTGACGCCCCTAGTCGCCGCAGGAGGAGACACCTTGGGCGTTGGGAGTCGATAGCCGACTCCCGGCCTCCGTAGGCGTGATCTTGCGGACGGCGAGCAATGGGCAGCTCGCCGTCCGGTAAGGACCAGGCTCGGGTCGACAGCGCGTTGTGTTCCACGCGCGCCTCAAAGAGATGTCAGCATAATTGACGGGGTCCGATAGGGCCGATGCCTGCCAGGATCGCGGATTGTTTGAAAGAGTTACCGTGGCCCTGACGCACAGACAACTGAAGGAACACGTGTGGGTAGTCAGTAAGAGTCTGACAAGACCTTCCACATCAGCACACAAAAAAAAAAAGTGGGGAAAACCTTTACTCTTCTTTAATTGCTTTTTGTGTTGTACTCTTTGAGGTATGCCTATAAATAAGAAAATATAATGTTTTATCACAATTTGCATGCTACTTTCAAATATTTTTACAATAATCATTATACATACGAACCATCTTTACCAACTACTTCTGCGGTTTTCTTCATCATGTCAGTCTTATAACGAGCAGACCAGGACTCCTCAAATTGCTTAAAAATATTTATTACAGTTTGCTGTACCTACACTTAGTTCGCAATAAATAATTTGAATTTGAATTTGAATTTGCTTTTCTACAGCAGGAAGTGGAGTTTGTTTCATTCTCTTTTTCTTGGGAGACATTATTAATATTATGTCTTCGGGGTCAACTTTTCGGCCACATTATTGCCGCCATTGGCTTTGGTCAGACTCAGAACTTGAATGCTGTAAGCCACTCGGGCACCGGGATCACCCATAGCTCAACAAAACGTAACACTTTGTACAGACAACCCAATAACGATAACAAAACAATAACAACTAAATCACGAAAATTCGGCAATAACAAAAACAAGCATTCACAAGTAAACACAAGTGAATGACACTAATGACAATCATAGAACATTGTTTACGTCAATTTCACAGACGACATAAACCGCTAAACTTAGAAACACCCGGCCGTCACAGCTTATCAAGAGATTAGGTAACATTTTAGATTTGGTAGAATTATAGTGAAACGAAAAACGTTCCTGGTAGGTATTGTTCGCCCCTGCTTCTTTAGGTTTTAGCATTGACACTGTAATTTTAAATTGGAATGAAATAATATATCTAAATGAAAGCCATTTAAGTTCATAAGATAAATGAATAAATTTATTAAAATTATGAGTGACAACTAGTATATAAATAGATTTGAATAAATTTCAACAACAAAACAAAAGGTAACAAAAGGTATTTACAAGGCAGATGTGATTTGATGCACCGGGAGGACGCCCTAGGAAGACATAATTATAGTGGCCTTATTGGTGATGTTCTTCAGAAAGGTCAGGTGCGTAGTACTCACAACCGGCGTGCGGTATGAACAGATGTATGAACGTAAACGAGGCAAAAGGAGTATGTAAGTATCGTAGCACGTGGCGTTCTGTAGTTTCTGCCTACCCCCATGGGAAGAAGGCGTGAGTTTATGTATGTGTATGTTGAATAAATTTGGCATCAATCATAACTGTAACAATTTTTTTATTGTACTTTTGTTACAAAGTGTGCATTAAAAATAAACTTTTCAACACATTTGCTCAAAAAATGCATTTACGATGCCTGTGTACATGGTTCGAAAGTTAAAAATTACGCACCATGCAACGGAACGTGCGGTAAAATAGGGACTCACACGTAAGTACCTGTTTTACCGCATACTCCGTTGTATAGCGCCGTGCGTATCCTTTACGGTTTATTTTTAATTTCCATAAAAAAAAATATAAGAACCACACCAAGGAGTTTCACATTACGAGAATAAAAAAGCTGAATAATCGAACCTCCTTGGAAGCGCTTTTGCTCAATACGTTTGTCTCACTTTAATACTAAAGAGAAAATGAGACGAAAGATGTAGTTCTAATTTTCACCAGGCGCACGTGACGTCATTTGCAATTCGCGCCATTTTCATATCATCAAAGATTGTTGCGACTTTCCGACTGATATTTTTAAGCAAAGTAATAATAAATGAGTTCAAGCAAGGAATCCGATATTAATATTGTACTATTTTCTCGCAAATGTGTTGAAAAACTTTGTATGACACACGTGCGGAAATTGATATTTACAAACTCGTAACTATGGTAAGCCCTCGACTTCGTCTCTGGCTTACATTCGTCTACTCGTTTGTAAAAACCAACTTACCGCACTAGTATCATAAATAACTATTTTTAAGTTCTGCCTAATACTATTATAAATGGAGTATAGAGCTTAGGATTCTGCTCACACGTATTTCTATTTTTTATTTATAACGCTCCCAAAAACTTGACTGGCGCAGCCGATAGGATCGTCGAATAGAGCTGCGCTGTCCTTAGAGTTTTTTCTGAATAAAACTTTTTCGTGTTACGCATTCGGGTGGCCCTGAAGGCAGCTGTAGTGATTCTACGAACCAAACAAATTTATCATGGTGGAGCTGAAAATGAGAAAGGCGAGCAAATTTTCACCTTCCTTTCCTGTTTCCTTTGTTTGTTGTATTGCGATTAAAAGTCTCGCATTATTTATAATGTTATCTGGTTTTGCATAAACTCTGTAAGGCTAGTTTAGTAATAGAAAAGGTAATTTTAAAGTTATATTACGCAACGAAAAAAATATAGATATTGTTAATGAATTACAAAAAATATTTAATTCAAATAAATCGTTTTAAAGTTTTATTTGATTAATTTTAACTATTTTTTGTTCAAAAGCGTTTAGGAACTATATAGGACCTATATAGATCTATATAGACCTCTCGAAAGCATTTGACCTAGTGTCTTATGATACGTTATGGCAGAAGCTAAAAGAAACGGGCCTACCGCCGGAGTTGACATCAGTTTTTAGGTATTGGTACCTTAATCAGAAGAATAATGTAAAGTGGTGAATTGTCCAGTGAATACAGACTGGAATGCGGAGTGAGGCAGGGGGGGTTAAGCTCGCCCTTGCTTTTTAACCTATACGTGAATGCGCTGATCGAGGAACTTAGTCAAATGCCAGTAGGGTGCTACGTAGATGGTAACAGTGTGAACAACCTTAGCTATGCCGATGATATGGTGCTGCTGGCTCCCTCGGTTTGTGCATTGCGGAAGTTGCTTGCCGTATGTGAAAAGTATGCGGCCACACAAGGTCTGAGTTATAATGTTAAGAAGTCAGAGTGCATGATCTTCAAGGCGGGTACAAAGTGCCCAACTGTTTTTCCACCAGTGTTACTCAATGGTATTCCTCTTAATCGAGTATACCAATTCACGTATCTTGGGCATGTGGTTACCGAAAGTCTTGGAGATGATGTAGACATGGAGAGGGAGCGCAGAGCATTGTCAGTCCGGGCGAACATGCTGGCCCGCAGGTTCGCTCGATGTACAGACGCGGTGAAAGTAAATTTATTCAAAGCGTATTGCACATTTCTGTACACGGCGAGCCTGTGGTTCAGATATACCCAAAGGGCTTACAATTCTCTGCGCATCCAGTTTAACAATGCCTACAGGTCGCTGTTACGTCTGCCGCGCTTCTGCAGTGCGTCAACAATGTTCGCTGAGTCGCGCACGGACGGCTTTGATGCCACCTGGCGCAAAAAGACAGCCTCACTGCTAAGCATATTGCGTGGGAGCAGTAACAGCATCCTGAATATCATAGGCAATAAGTTAGACAGCCCACTGGTGTGGAGCCTCACCCAGAGGACTAAGTCTCTCTTAGTTATTAGGTACCAGCATAGTTTTTAAGTTCATACTAACATTATAAATGTAAATTCAATTTTTATGGATCATTGGTTGTCTGAATAAATTATATTATTATTTCCTTTATTTCATTATATACATATAAATTATATTTTTAAACATTAGAATATATAATATATAAAAACATTTAAAAATATAAAAAATAGTAGCCCACCGGTATCGGGAACAGGATCCAAGCTACCGGCGGTCAGGGCTCCAGAGAGAGGAACCTCCTGACAATGCGAGCCGTGTCCAGAAGTACCGCCTTCTGAATCAAGCCCTTGATCCAGCTGCCCAACGAGAGCCTCCTCAGGTGTTGGTCGAGGCTCTTGGCTATTAAGCCATTGGCTGTTACGACTATCGGCACAATGATCGCTGAGTCCACGTCCCACATGTCGACAACCTCGCGAGCCAAGTCAAGATACTTGATTTGTTTATCTTTCTCGGCTTTCACGAGGTTCCCGTCATGCGGAATCGTGATGTCAACGATCACTGCGCGCCGCTCTATTCGATCCACCACCACTATATCAGGCTTATTGGCAACAATAGTCCTGTCAGTGATGATGGATCGATCCCAGTATAATGTGATATGTCCATTGTCGAGAACTGGGTCGGGCACATACCTATAGTATGGCACTTCCGATTCTACAAGGCTGTATTTCAGAGCAAGTTGCTAATGGATAATCCTGGCTACAAGGTTGTGTCTATGCAAGTACTCTTCGTTAGCTAGACGAGAACATCCGGAGATAATATGTCTGATTGATTCACCCGGACGGTGGCATGCCCGACAGATGTCAACCGTGCCGTCTTTCACAATAAATCTCCGGTAATTCTTCGTCATCATAACTTCGTCCATAATTGCACAGACAAAACCTTCGGTTTCTCCAAAGAGGTCACCGTAACGCAGTTGGTCTACGGTCTACGGACGCTAGTTGGTCTACATCAGGTCCATGTAGGGCCCGAAAAAAGCGTCCGAAGTTCGAAGTGCGAAGTTCCTTACTCTGCCATACTTCCATGCGATCATTAGTGTCAAGCACTACTGGTTTGCGCCAGTTCTCTTTAGCCAAGGAGAGCGGGGTGAGGCCCTTGTCCACTGTGACCACATCTCGATGCATCCCCACGTCGGCTTCTAAGAAATATTCCCTGAGACTGCATATCTCGCGATTGTGGAGGGTCTTAGCATTTAAAAAGCCTCGACCTCCACACTTTCGCGGGATATACAGCCTCATTACCGATAATCGTGGGTGATGCATACGATTTGCAGTTAGCAGCGAACGAACCTTCTTATCCAGGGCGTCGAGTTCGGTCTGAGTCCATTTGAGTATGCCGAAAGAGTACATCAAAACTGGCATGACCCAACCGTTAAAGGCGCGAACCTTGTTTCCGCCTGATAAAAGACTATTAAATACTTTTTTCAGGCGGCCAAAGAAGCGTTCCTTTAACGACTGCTTCATGTCAGTACCATTGATGCCCAACGCTTCCGATATACCCAAATACTTATAGGTTTCGGATGCGGAGAGGGCTCTAAGGTTTATGGAATCCGAGAGTTGGGTTCCCACGGATTCCACAATCTCCCCTCGCTTTACATGCATGACCGCACATTTGTCCACACCAAATTCCATCCTGATGGCGCTACTGAAAGTTTCAGTTACTTTCAGCAGCTCCATCAGTTGCAAATTGTTGGGGGCAAAGAGTTTTAGGTCATCCATGTAGAGGAGGTGAGATATAACCTGACCACCTCTCCTCAGCCGATAGCCTAGACCTGAATTCTCCAGCAGTGTGCTTAGAGGATTCAAGGCTAAGCAGAACCAAAGTGGACTCAAACTATCACCCTGAAATATGCCTCGCTCGATCCTTATCGGTTCGCTATTCCTCTGAACATTTCGACATCCTGGATAGTGAAGGACCGTTCTCCATTGCCCCATACATGACTTCAGGAAGGTGCGCAGAGTTGAATCTACTTTATACAACTCCAGCACCCTCATAAGCCACGTATGTGGCACCGAGTCATAGGCCTTCTTGTAATCTATCCAACATGTCGAAAGATCCTTTCGGGAACGACGAACCTGTTGGCTAATGGTCATATCAATGAGGAGTAGCTCCTTAGTACCACGGGACCCGTTCCTACATCCATTTTGAGAAGGAGACATGATGGAGTTGGTGTCTATATGGTTGTTAATTTTAGCTCTCAAAATGGATGTAAGAACTTTATAGACCGTCGGTAAACACGTGATCGGCCTATAATTTTTGGGTTCCGCAGTGCTACCTGATTTATGGAGCAGGTGGGTAACTCCTGTTGTTAGGAACTGGGGTAGCGAACCAGATTCTATAGCAACCTGGAACTGAGCCGCCAAGCGAGCGTGCGACCTTAAAAACGATTTTATCCAAAAGTTGTGCAGCCCGTCCGGCCCTGGAGACTTCCAGTTAGGCAACGGACGGACTGCACGAGCCACGTCTTGGGGGCAGATGGTAATAGCCCCCATTTCTGGTATTGGTTCGCAGGCTCGCTCGACTTCCCGAGTCCAATCACCTTCGGTGTGACTGACAGGCACCGACCAGATATTGCGCCAGAAAGAGCACATGGCATCATCATCTGGTAGGTACGTGTCAGTCACACCTTGATCCGGTCGTTCCCAATCCCTATAAACCCACCTTTCATCGCGCTGGAAGGTGCGATTCTGAGTGTATCGCTCCACTCGCCGCTTATACCTACGGATACGGTTCGCCCATGCATACACTTTCTGCTTCAGGAAGTCGATACGCTCTGTGACACAGGACATATAATCCTGAGGACTGATATTGGTCCCTGCGAACGCGCGTCTCACAAAGCGCATCACTCTAGGGCGAGTATTGCCCTCCCTGAAGCAGGTTAGTTTGCCGATGAGCGCTCTGGCCCCACCAATACGGCGCTCAATTCTGCACTGCCAAGCTGGTACGGCTGGTTTCGGTCGTGTAGCTCTAGAGTCATTAGCAAAATTGACGTGAGCTACACGACATGCCGCTACAGCCGCGCAATACAGAATCGAATGAGTATCGGTGAGGTCTTCGTAATCATCAATATAGTTTGACAACTGCGAATCCAGAGTCGCCACCAGCGCCCTATTTTTGTTATGCATGGGCAAACGAGGTAAGCGTGGTCTAAGTTCGGGCGACATGAACCGATATTCCCGAATCGCATCCTCCAAAGCACTCCTCAATTCCTCATTGCACTGGGTACTTACGTTTGTAGCCCTGTCATCCCTGCCCTCGTCCGCTTGGCTTGTTATAGGTTGTGGTAGTACTACAACAGTCTGCGACGGGGGGGCGATGACATGACTACTCTGTATTTCATTCCGCAGGCGATCAAGTACAGTGTCATCCAACATATGATTACGTTGGATGACCCGCACCTGATCCGACAGTCGTTGTGCCGAAACGTTGACAGCTGGCTCAAGCACCTGAAAAAGAGAGAGCATCCGAACACGGTACGCGGTCAGATTGTTTCCCCCCTCTGTAGCCCCATAGTATGAGCGCATGACGTTTTCGTTAATGGATCGTGTCCATCTCATGCGCTGCACACTTCCGCCGGGAGCTGGGACCCTATCAGAGGCCGGTGGGCCTCGAGGTCCTAAACCGTCCGGCGGCCGGTGTCCTCCCCGTCGACGAGCAGGTGGTGGTGTCGTGGGCGGGGAAAAATATTCATCGCTCGAGCTCGACGCAACTACCGCGGCCGGTGTCGTCACAGCGCTCACAGTGGGGCTGGATACCGGCGGCGGCGAGGCGGAGCTGAGCGAAGAATCCGGAGTTGGTGGGCGTGCACGGCGTGCGGCTGATCTAGTCAACATATCTTCATTTTCCTATTTTCTTCTTGTTTTATCGGAGGTGACATCTGTCATGTCACCTCCGATTTGGCAGCTCTTGTGCAAATTTGTTACATTCTGATATTATGGCTCTTATTTGGTTTAAAAATAGTTTTTAGGTTTTATATTGGGTTTGAAATGATAAACTATTGTATTAGGAGTTGAAATTATTGTTACACAGTTCAAATTTTAAAAAATTGGAAAATTAGACGTTTCGTTGACATGGCGGTGTTGCCGTTTTTTTATATTATTATTATTATTTCCTTTATTTCACTATATACATATAAATTATATTTTTAAATATTAGAATATAAAAAATTATAAAAACATTTAAAAATACAAAAAATAGTAGCCCACCGGTATCGGGAACAGGGTCCAAGCTACCGGCGGTCAGGGCTCCAGAGAGAGGAACCTCCTAACAATGCGAGCCGTGTCCAGAAGTACCGCTTTCTGAATCAAGCCCTTGATCCAGCTGCCCAACGAGAGCCTCCTCAGGTGTTGGTCGAGGCTCTTGGCTATTAAGCCATTGGCTGTCACGACTATCGGCACAATGATCGCTGAGTCCACATCCCACATGTCGACAACCTCGCGAGCCAAGTCTAGATACTTGATTTGTTTATCTTTCTCGGCTTTCACGAGGTTCCCGTCATGCGGGACCGTTATGTCAACAATCATTGCGCGCCGCTCTAATCGATCCACCACCACTATATCAGGCTTATTGGCAACAATAGTCCTGTCAGTGATGATGGATCGATCCCAGTACAATGTGATATGTCCATTTTCGAGAACTGGGTCGGGCACATACCTGTAGTACGGCACTTCCGATTCTACAAGGCTGTATTTCAGAGCAAGTTGCTGATGGATAATCCTGGCTACAAGGTTGTGTCTATGCAAGTACTCTTCGTTAGCTAGACGAGAACATCCGGAGATAATATGTCTGATGGACTCACCCGGACGATGGCATGCCCGACACACGTCAACCGTCCCGTCCTTCATAATATGTCTCCGGTAGTTATTCGTTAAGATAACTTCGTCCATAATTGCACAGACAAAACCTTCGGTTTCTCCAAAGAGGTCACCGAAACGCAGCCAGGCTACGGACGCTAGTTGGTCTACATCGGGCCCATGTAGGGCCCGAAAAAAGCGTCCGTGAAGCTCCTTACTCTGCCATACTTCCATGCGATCATTAGTGTCAAGCACTACTGGTTTGCGCCAGTTCTCTTTAGCTAAGGAGAGCGGGGTGAGGCCCTTGTCCACTTTGACCACATCCGTATGCATCCCCACGTCGGCTTCTAAGAAATATTCCCTAAGACTGCATATCTCGCGATTGTGGAGGGTCTTAGCATTTAAAAAGCCTCGACCTCCACACTTTCGCGGGATATACAGTCTAATTACCGATGATCGCGGGTGATGCATTCGATTTGCAGTCAGCAGTGTACGGACCTTCCTATCCAGGGCGTCGAGTTCAGTCTGAGTCCATTTGAGTATGCCGAAAGAGTACATCAAAACCGGTATGACCCAACCGTTAAAGGCGCGCACCTTGTTTCCGCCTGATAAAAGACTATTAAATACTTTTTTCAGGCGGCCAAAGAAGCGCTCCTTTAACGACTGCTTCATGTCAGTACCATTGATGCCCAACGCTTCCGACATACCCAAATACTTATAGGTGTCGGATGCGGAGAGGGCTCTAAGGTTTATGGAATACGAGAGTTGGGTTCCGACGGATTCCACAATCTCCCCTCGCTTTACATGCATGACCGCACATTTGTCCACACCAAATTCCATCCTGATGGCGCTACTGAAAGTTTCAGTTACTTTCAGTAGCTCCATCAGTTGCAAATTGTTGGGGGCAAAGAGTTTTAGGTCATCCATGTAGAGGAGGTGAGATATAACCTGACCACCTCTCCTCAGCCGATAGCCTAGACCTGAATCCTCCAACAGTGTGCTTAGAGGATTCAAGGCTAAGCAGAACCAAAGCGGACTCAAACTATCACCCTGAAATATGCCTCGCTCGATCCTTATCGGTTCGTTATCTCTCTGGATATTTCGACATCCTGGATAGTGAAGGATCGTTCTCCATTGCCCCATACATGACTTCAGGAAGGTGCGCAGAGTTGCATCTACTTTATACAACTCCAGCACCCTCACAAGCCATGTATGTGGCACCGAGTCATACGCCTTCTTGTAATCTATCCAACATGTCGACAGATCCTTTCGGGAACGACGAACCTGTTGGCTAATGGCCATATCAATGAGGAGTAGCTCCTTAGTACCACGGGACCCGTTCCTACATCCATTTTGAGAAGGAGACATGATGGAGTTGGTGTCTATATGTTTGTTAATTTTAGCTCTCAAAATGGATGTAAGAACTTTATAGACCGTCGGTAAACACGTGATCGGCCTATAATTTTTGGGTTCCGCAGTACTACCTGATTTATGGAGCAGGTGGGTAACTCCTGTTGTTAGGAACTGGGGTAGCGAACCAGATTCTATAGCAACCTGGTACTGAGCCGCCAAGCGAGCGTGCGACCTACCAAACCATTTGATCCAGAAGTTCTGCAGTCCGTCCGGCCCTGGAGACTTCCAATTAGGCAGTGGACGGACTGCACGAGTTACATCTTGGGGACAGATGGAAATAGCCCCCATTTCTGGTATTGGTTCGCAGGCTCGCTCGACTTCCCGACCCCAATCACCTTCGGTGTGACTGACAGGCACCGACCAGATATTGCGCCAGAAAGAACACATGGCATCATCATCCGGCAGGCACGTGTCAGCCACACCTTGATCCGGTCGCTCCCAACCCCTATAAACCCACCTTTCATCGCGCTGGAAGGTGCGATTCTGAGTGTATCGCTCCACTCGCCGCTTATACCGACGAATACGGTTCGCCCATGCATACACTTTCTGTTCAGGAAGTCGATGCGCTCTGTGACACAGGACATGTAGTCCTGAGGGCTGATATTAGTCCCTGCGAACGCGCGTCTCACAAAGCGCATCACTCTAGGGCGACTATTGCCCTCCCTGAAGCAGATTAGTTTGCCGATGAGTGCTCTGGCCCCACCAATACGGCGCTCAATTCTGCACTGCCAAGCTGGTACGGCTGGTTTCGGTCGTGTAGGTCTAGAATCATTAGCAAATTTGATGTGAGCTACACGACATGCCGCTACAGCCGCGCAGTACAGGATCGAATGTGTATCGGTGAGGTCTACGCAGTTATCAAAATAATTTGACAACTGCGCATCCAGTGCCGCCACCAGCATCCTATTTTTGTTATGCATGGGTAAACGAGGTAACCGTGGTCTAAGTTCGGGCGATATGAACCGATATTCTCGAATCGCATCCTCCAAAGCACTCCTCAATTCATCATTGCACTGGGTACTTACGTTTGTAGCCCTATCATCACTCTCCTCGTCTGCTTGACTTGTGTTAGACTGTGGTAGTACTACCACAGTCTGCGACGGGGGGGCGATGACATGACTACTCTGCATTTCATTTCGCAGGCGATCAAGTACAGTGTCATCCAACATATGATTACGTTGGATGACCCGCACCTGATCCGACAGTCGTTGTGCCGACACATTGACAGCTGGCTCAAGCACCTGAAAAAGAGAGATAATCCGAACACGGTACGCGGTCAGATTGTTTCCCCCCTCTGTAGCCCCATAGTATGAGCGCATGACGTTTTCGTTGATGGATCGCGTCCATCTCATGCGCTGCACACTTCCGCCGGGAGCTGGGACCCTATCAGAGGCCGGTGGGCCTCGAGGTCCTAAACCGTCCGGCGGCCGGTGTCCTCCACGTCGACGAACAGGTGGTGGCGTCGTGGGCGGGGAAAAATACTCGTCGCTCGAGCTCGACGCAACTACCGCGGCCGGTGTCGTCACAGCGCTCACAGTGGGGCTGGATACCGGCGGCGGCGAGGCGGAGCTGAGCGAAGAGTCCGGAGGTGGTGGGTGTGCTCGTCTTTTAGCAGATCTTGTCAACATCATTTCATTTTCTTAATATTTTTTTCATTGTTATTTGGAGGTGACAACTGTCATGTCACCTCCAAATCGGTAGTTTTTGATTTATTTTATTTCATTTTTGATTATTATGGTCTCTTCTTTGGTGTATCGATGATGTAGATGATAAGGTTTTGATTTATAAAGAAAAACTATGGTAAAAATGGGTCAGAATCACATTCCTTGTTTTAAATAAAAATATTGAAAATGAGACGTTTTGTTGACACGGTGGTGTTGCTATTATTATTATTATTATTATAGGTACCTACCTATACTTTTTGCTTTTATACTTTATATTATTATTGTGCGTTAATTTAATTATTAGTGTTAAAAATGGAAGCTCACGTAAAAGTTGTAATGATTCTAAATGAAATGACACGTATCTTTATTTTTTTTATTTATAACGCTCCCAAAAACTTGACTATAAGTACTCCATTTGAAATAAGATTAGAAATTTAACTAAACCTTATTTACAGTCCGTTCAACCGATTTTAACTTCTATTGTGATGGTATGACAAATGGCAGCTGTAGTAAACGATAGGTATTGTAACCACGTGTTTGCTTTTAATGCCATCCTAATGCCTACGGAATAGAAGTCAAAATAGGTTGAACAGACTGTAAAAAAGGTTTATTTAAATTTCTAATCCTATTTCAATTGGAGTATAGATACCGCGGCAAGAATGTTACTTGTTATTATTATTTTATGGTGTAGGTATTTTATATTAATTTATGGTGTAGGTATTTTAAAACAACGCAGGCAATGTGGAATCCTACAAATATTATAAATGTGAAAGTTTGTGAGGTTGGATGGATGGATAGATGGATGTTTGTTAGTATTTCACGCAAAAACTACTGAACTGATTTGGATAGAATTTAGAACACAGATAGTTTATAACCTGGATTAACATGTAGGATACTTTTTATTCCGGTAGTACGTTCCCGTGGAATAATTTCCGACATCCACGTGGGTGAAGCCGCGGGCAAAAGTTAGTAGGTACTTAATAAATATTCGATGAGCATGTAAGTCGGTTTTTAACCGACTTCAAAAAAGGAGTGTGTCAATTCGACTGTATTTTTTTTCTTTTTTTATGTGTGTTAGCTCAAAACTTTTCTCTTGGTGAACCGATTTGGATGATTTTGTATTTGAAAGCTGGTGCTTCTCACGTGGTCCCATATTAATTTAATCAAGTTCTGACTAGTAGTTTTTGAGTTATCCTTAATACTGCGTATTTTTACCGACTTCACAAAAAGGAGGAGGTTCTCAATTCCTCCGTATGTTTTTTTTTTTATTTGTGTTAGCTCAGATCTTTTTTCTGGGTGAACCGATTTGGAAGTTTTTTTTTGTATTTGATAGGTGGTGCTTTACATGTGGTCCCATTTAAATTTGACCAAGGTCTGACCAGTAGTTTTTGAGTTATCCTTAATACTGCATATTTTTTCCACTTAGTTTATATGGATGATGTGTTAATAATTTCCTGTCACTGTTATTTACACACCAAGTCGTGGTATACGAATTTGTGTGGGGTAGGTACCGTAACAAAAAAGTGAAAAATAAAAACTTTTTTACAAAAAAACAACCGAATTCCAAAAAAAACACTAAAAGACGTGAAAAATAACTTTAATGTCGGAAGTCGGTGGCCAAAAACGCAAATACAAAACCAAAGACACCGGCTTCCGAAATTAAAGTTATTTTTCACGTCTTTTAGTGTTTTTTTTTTGGAAGTCTGTTGTTTTTTACGACTTAGTATAGATTGATGATGTTTTAATAATTTCCTGGCAGTGTTATTTACATATCAAATATGGTATACCTACGAATTTGTGTAGGGTAGGTACCACAACTAAAAAGGGAAAAATAAAAACTCTTTTACAAAAAAAAATAACCATTGTTACCCATTGTAACATTTTAATGACATCTTTTTTCAGATTTAATTATAACAAAAGGTGTCTGGAAAAGACTGGATGTGGGTGGATGAGAGATGACCGAACTTGGAGAGAGCTCAGTTCAACACTTCAAATGACTGATAAAAAAACATCAAAGGTAAATGAGACTTTGTGAAAACAAAGAGCTTTTCAGATGTTATTTTCAATATTATTCCATTTTAATCTACTTATGTAGATACGCATATGACCCTTAGATGAATAATAAAAGAATTTTGCATGCTATGTTTTATCCTAGCTAAACATGTTTGTGCCATCTAAACTAAAATAATAAAGAGAAAAGATTTGATTTTTTGTATGTTGGTTTGTTTACGCTTTCATACTAAAACTGCTGAATGGATTTGCATGAAATATGGCACACGTATAGACCATGACCTAGATTAGGTCATAGGATACTTTCTAACCAGATATTCCCACAGGAACGAGATTTATTCGGTTGAAACCGCAAGGCGCAGCTAGTTATAATTATATTTTAACAACATTTTATGTTTTATGCAAATAAATGATTGATTATTGTTTATTATTCTCCGTGTAAAATACTGGTATTCAGTTATATCCGGTTAGACTAGAAGCCGACCTCATCATAGTTGGGAAAACGCTGGTCAGATTATTAATTATCGGTGTTGAATTTTACTTAATAGGTATAAGCAAATGTTCTAACTAAGGCTCAAGTTACACCGCCGCGGAATGGAATGGAAGCGATTTTTTGCAACGAAATTGCATGCGGGAATTTCTGAGAATGCGCCAGAATTCTCCAGAAGACGCTTGACCAGGGGGCCAAGTCTACTAATTTACAAACCTCACAATGGGCTCTGCATTGTGAGTTTTTGACAGATTTGCCATACAAAATCTATCAAAAACTAACAATGTAGAGACCATTGTGAGGTTTGTAAATTAGTAGACTCGGCCCCCTGTTAATTGGCTCGTATCTAGTTTGACATTGACATAAAGTTCATTATGCTTTGTAAAGAAAAAGTCGCTTCCATTCCATTCCGCGGCAGTGTAGGTATTATTGAGCCTAATTCTCATTTTTCGCTATACGTCCTCCGGCTTGAAATAAGACAGTAATTGAATTAATGAGCGATGTACCGCGTGGCGTGGTGGCCTGTCTGCCAGCCGGCCAGCCTGGCCGTCCATGATGCAATTAAAAAGTAGACCGTCAAAGAACACGCTAATAAAATTTCGCAAAATGTTCACAGTCGTATTTTGTTAGCTTTTGAAATTATTATGATTGTCTTGTTCGTTGAATGTTTGTGTTGGACTTGGAAAAATAAGACTGAATTGAATTAGGTGACGTGAAATTATTTTATTTTCGGCTGATTGTTTGTCAAATATGAAACTAAGTTCTGTTCTTTTTTTTGTATTAATTATTAAATTAAAAACCATGTACCTATAAATTTTATTTTAGTTACCATTATTCACTGGTTTACTAAATTAGTTATTGCAATGAATCGATTTCCTAGATAAAATATTCTACAGCCTACAGATCCCTAGAAATTCGTTCCATTAAGAGTGAATGAAATCATCGTACGTTTACTAATGAGTACACTACCTTTTATATAACGAGACTTCGAAATATGCCGGGAAAGCAAAGCATGGTAATGAAAATTAGTAATACCTACTTGGAGTCTATCCTCATCTCTAAAATATTTAATATTTATTACAGGAACTAGAACTTTGACATTAAAGGCTCCCAACACTAGTTGAACAATTTCTATGAAATTATTCTCAATTGTTCTACGAGAGTCGCGTCGCGCTGTCGCGTCGCATCTGTCTGCGGAAGCCGTCACATGTGGTTTTCTTTTCGGTTGAGGAAACCTGAAAATTAATGGGTGCTCTTTTTCGTTTTGATCTGGTAAAAATGTTTTTCAAAATCTGGTTGCGCCCACGCTTGTACCCACGTGTAGGCAAAGCTTTTCTTTTTCGAAATGTATTCTGTATAAGCCTTGTCTAGGTGTTATGTTCACTCTCTGCCAAAAAATATATCAAAATCGGGCGTCCTAACTGCCTGGATTTTAAGACTAATTAGAAATAATAATAAAATAAAAAAAAAATAGACAAAAAAAGTCCATAAGCAAGGCAAGGTTCTTAGTAACAAGAATTTTGCTTATAACTAAAGTTAGTAGGGAATTAAAAGTAAAAAGAATTAACTAGACAGACCGTCTACCCCTGCACTCAACTGCAACTCCACGTGTTGCGAGACCAATGAGCCTACTGCTCATTGGTCTCGCAACACGTGGAGTTCAGTGAACCTACTGAGCAAAACAGTATCGGTTCTCTCGCCAATCATCCTCAGGACGCTATTCGGGCTCCCCCGTACTCGTCGCACCACTGACGCAACTGTTTTACGCATAATTGCGTAGAAGTCATTTAAGCTGGCGTCAGCAAACATGCACTGCAATATCGAATGAGCCGAAACAGAGCCCTGAACACATTATTATAATGCGCAAGGCATTGTAGGATTTTTGTGTAAAGTTTGCCCACAGGCCGCTCGTGTAATCATCTGGCAGAATGCCCTAAACATTGTTATTTCAACAGGAGCAGTACACCGAGCGGACCTGTGTGCCAACATATTACTCGTACCGCGCACCGACAATGCCCTGCGCTCCCTCTCAACGTCTAATTCGTCACTCAAATTCTCAGTTACAATGTGTCCCAGACATTTAAACTGTGCAACACGACTTAGAGGTACATCTTAAGTAATATAGGTGGTATAAAGATATTGTTTTTATTTTTACACTTAAATAACATGAACTCACTTATTCTTTCGTTGTACCTCAGGCCATGTTCCACAGCATAAACCTCACACACCTTTAACAGCTGTCTGAGGCCCCCAATTGGGGGGCTCTGCAGCACCATATCATCGGCATATAACTCAAATTATTGACACATATGTCATCAATATGACATCCAGTATGCATGCTGCTGTGCTCCTCAATCAGATAGTTAACATACATATTAAAGAGCCGTGTCGAAGTAAGCCCGCCCTGCTTGACGCTACACTCTAAAGAATATTCATCTTAGTATACATTTCCCCACCTTACTATATTAAGCTGCTCACTGTACCAGTAGGCGAGAATATTCACAAGATCGGCTGGGATACCTGAAAATATAATAATTCTCAACTAGAAAAAATATGTGGATAGGTTGTAGTAACTGAAACACAGGCTTACTTGGTCACACAAACTCGTTAATAACAAAGTTTATGGCCGGCGGGTGGGCGAACATACACATGGCCCTTGGGTCTGATTCTGCACTCAGCAATGAATAGATTTGGGCAGGTGATTCCTGAAAATTGGACCATATATTTCCCGACACCGTTACTTCATAAATTATATTATTCGTGAGCTGCACGATTACTGACAAATGCGTGCACTGACTGAACAGGACCAATCAATCTGCGTCAGTTCTTTCCTCAAAACACCATTTCAGATACCAATCTACATGGTCTTCACATGATTTGACCAAGATTATGTCTGGACTTTAAAAGAGACTGTGTCCTCTGAGTTTGTTACGGCCTTTCTTCTCAGAGTAGTCCGATAGGAAACGTCAGCCTCATCTAGTTAAAAAAATATGATTGCCGTGTAAAAGTGTTTGTACAAACCTACTTACAGAAATAAAATTATTTATCATTTAAACTATGGAGTTTACCCAATGAATCGCTCTTCAGGTGGCTGTGTATTTGGTACCTAAATTTTAATATTCTACACAAACAGCCCTGTTTATTACTTTATAGCGATAGGGTGTAATAAATTGCATTACCTACATGGATAGTAAAGCGTACGGGCTCACTGGGATAACGTAATTTTACGAATAAAAAACCAATAGAATTTTATTAAAAATACGGACGCTGCAGCAGAACAACTTCAACCTGATTAAGGTCCGAACTCCAGCAAAGCGGAAACGAGACGAAAGGAGAGGAAATATATTGGAAAAACCAATAAGATTGCGTTATTTACATATCTGGCTCCGCTAAGCTTCAGTGGATACAATGGAGAGGAGATGTCTCATATTTGCTTAGCGCGAACAAAACAGAGATGTGAGCTGTGCCTCGCAAGCTGTCGAAGGATCGTAATGGAGACGAGAGCCTTTGACGAGAGCAGATGAGAGAAGTTTGCGGCGAGCGGCACCGCTATATAGTTCCCTCCCCCGCGTCACACAACCCGCCCGCCCTAACCAGTACACATCACAGAGTACTTTTACTATATAGGCAGTACACATCTCTGCTCCGGTCTATCCAGTAGGCATCTCCGTACAGCTTCGGTGGATACAGCCTAGCTGCTAAGCATCTCCTTTCCATTCCGCTTCGCACATCTCCGCCCATCTCCGCTTTGGTGGAGTCCGGGCCTTAACTATACCTAGCGTTGTTTGTGCTCACATTCGAAACAAATGACTGCTGCCTTTATGAAAAAAAATTAACTTCTAATAGCTTCCAACATGAACGTCATAGAAGGGACTTTGCATAGCTGTGTGTATACTATCAACTAGATCGCTTCAGCAATTATCTAATTGAAAAAGTTCTCTACTTTTCCGTCACAATTACTTTGTCCGTTGAATTTCCGACGTTATTGTGTTGCAAAGTGATCACATTTTTGCTGTTCCCATGGTTATTATGCAAAGCGAGGATCTGACCGATAGAAGCTGGACAGGACATCGATCACGCTTGGCGGGTTGGTTATGCAATGAGTACCAAATATTTGATCATAGGCAACAAGATTATCAAAGAGACAAGTTGAATCAACAGCATGAAGAAGCAATAACATTTTCGGGGAATATATTGGAATATTTGGGTGGGTATTATTTATACGCAGTAAGTTGGTCGGGTGATCACTGAAAATCAGCGCTGTGCTGTGGATCCCCCGTAGCACAGTATCATGCTGAGTGGAAGTCTTCTTGTCAGTCACGGCAGCTGCTGACTTTTTATGTTCTGTGCTCGTGAGTAAAAATCTCGTTTGTTTTAATATATTTTTACTAGATATCTTATTATTTTGAGTGCACGTGTTTCTGTAACAAATAAATCTATTTTTCTTTCTTTCTAGTCATATTACCATAGTGCTGGTCTTTTGATAGGTACCTACTAATACTTCTTTAGAACACTCTTTTTTTTTAGCATAAGCAAAAAGACTAAATGTTATTCATTCATGGTTTTAAATATGGTGATATTTTAAAGTTCGCTTAATCCCTTGATTGATTTTTGTGTTATAACCAGCAGTGGAATATCTACAAGCCGATTATTTAATATTTATTTTTCTGTTTGTACCTACAACTATCAATTCTAGAAAAATCTAGAAAATTCCAATATCATTAGGTATGTAATTATCACAGTTAGAGACCATTAAAATCATCTCACCTTTTGGTTGGCACCTTCTAAGCTAGCAGAAAATTCGTAGAATACTCGGACCTTCGTAGTTGTGTATCTCTAAGATGTAATGCGCGCAAAATGGAGTTATCTAAGCACTGCTACAGTTCTGGTCTGCATCAGTTATCTGTAGTCTAAAAGCCCAATTTTTAGTCTAAGGAAAAGTGTATTTATGTGACAATCTTCTTGAGTTAAGTCAATATTGCAACGGGGAGAGTTCGAATTCACGACAAGAGAATGCAATCTCGACGTACACATAATGTACATAATATTAACCTAGTTTAACTGACAAAACACCATTAAGAAACATAGGAGCTTTATGCATACCTAGATACCTGTATGGCTGTATAATCTGCTTAAAAAAGAGAGATATCATCTCATCGTTTAATCCGTTCAGGTCATTGCTACTAAAACGCTTCGTAGAGCCCGACATTTTATAATGTCCAAACTCAATTTTGGAACAAATTAGTTTTTCCCAAGCTAACCCGATTCATCCGCAGCGGGATGGAATCAACCAGTTTAACCTAAACCAATCTAATTATACCGAGATAACTGTCTAGGATAAAATGATACAGCTCTGTCTAAACATTAAACAAAAGTGTAGGTAGGTATTAAGTTGGGTTTTATTTTCTGATAAATTTTTCTTTACAATTTTTTTGTAGCGGTTTAGGTATTTTATTCAATAAATGGAAGCAGGTTCTTTACCTACCTACTTCGGAAAAATAATCATTCGGGTTACAGTAAATCTCAAACGGAATAGCTAATCTTTTCATGCCAGCTCGTGCAGACAAAAGAGAGGAACCCTTCGGAGAATCAATCCATCATTCTTTGCGATTATTATTTCCTTTGCAGCTCGTTCACACGATACATCACAACTCCACTACTAAAAGGCACATCTCCATAGAATGTTACAACTGACGATGTTGCTTATCGCGCCTTGTGTGGATATTGATATTATCATAATCATCAGCGTTAATCAAAAACTCTCTAACCATAGTGTTGGTGTAATTTATTGACTTTTATACAGGGTGGCATACATCGACGCATAACCTGTTACCATGGATTCTTATTATTCTTATTATTTGTACGAACATAGTTTTTACCACATATTTCCCGCTTGCCTGAATAGGATTTCTTTTATACTCCCATACAAATAAAAACAGCCAAGTGTGTATGGTGCAGGGCGGTGCCAAGATCCGATGGTTCACAGTCGAGCGGGCAGGCGGCCAGGCGGGCGCTCTGCTTGTCCGTCGAACTGAGCCCAGCCATCAAAGCCCCCCGATTCTATTGACCTTTACGCGCTTCCGTCTATGGCGAAAAGAAATCGCGAGAGGTTGAAGTTAATCACAAGGTTTTTTTAATTCTGTAGACGAGCTATGTGTATGATTCCACTAGGAGTATGAGGCCTATTTTGCCCAATATGGCGATATTGATAATCATTTAATTTTCCATGTAAATACTTTTACAGTTATTTTAAAGATTAAATAACTGGTGATTTGTTTCACCCCAGGAAACACAACCATTATTTCTTTTATACAAACAAATCGTCCAATATTATATTTGGCAACGAAAGCGATTTTGCAAGCGACCCATTTTGCGACAAATTCTTGGTAAAAACTCAAATGTTTGTTTTTATTAAGTAGTCATTTATTGAGGTTCGGATTGACACACCCACAGTACAAAACGGTCAAAGCACCAATTTCCTTTTCCGAGTATTTTACCTAACTTTTTACACTTCTAAGAACGGGATGGAAATTGGGCTCCTTGACTCTTAGGGGACTTTGACTCCAATAAGTTACGGACTTTTATTTAAAAATGAAAGGTAGATTGTAAACATTGTAGTACTATACAATTGTACATGTATAATAGAAAAATATTTGTAGCCAATTCATCACTCGTCGTACTTTAATAATCCGTTTCCTTTTCTTTCACGAGTCAGTGAGGATTTTTAGAAGCCCGACGCCGACGGTCTAAGTTTGAATTGTGGACACAGGCGTAGCCGACACCATGTTACATAAAACAGAAGCTTTTCAAGTACAATAAATACGATGATCTGTCAAGTTTCCGCGTTACATGACCGCGCAGTTTCCCGACGCAGATGACTTTGAAGACTTTTCAATTAATATTACTTACGCGTTGATAAATGATCTCAACTTAGTTATTTATAATATCATAGAATACAAGAACAAGTTGAACGTCGATCAACATATTGAAAACTCTTCTTATCGCTGCACACAAAGGGTAAGTTCTGGGAACGTTTTCAATTACCGCGGCGATCAATTTTGTTGCATGTGTTTTTGCTTTACTACGGCTAAGCAAATGGAGGGGGGTGTTGATTTTAACTCTATGTTGGTAAGTATGTGTTCTACTTTACAGATTTATTTTTGTGTTATTATCTGTACCGTATCTTAATAGTAGGTACCGTCAAACGGAGTGAATAGGGATGCAGGGGTGAATCGAGACGAAACATTACTTTTAAAAATTCAAACAGACATTACTTTACAAATTAATTACACCGTGTTATAAAAATATAATTTCAAATATTCACATATCAAATTACGAAGAAAATAGTCTAGTTTATCATATATTTTTTTCAAACACATAAGACAATTCATTTAGACGTGATGTTCAATTTGAAATCGTTAAAAGTCATATATCTGCGCCTTAAAAAAAATATAGTTTGTTGCCAAGAAGGACTCTAATGTGTTCACTGTATTATAATTAACAATTAAGTGCCCTTGTTGGCAACAAACTATATTATTTCAATGTTAAAATCCCTTTTAAAGTTTCGTTCCGATTCCACCCTGCATCCCTTTTCACCCCGTTTGATGGTACCTATAATTATAAGGTTTTAAAAAGGAGGTACGTTGCTGGACAAATATTTACAGAATTCTTTTACAATCCCTACTTTAAAAACAGCTAGAAACAATCAAAGTGGTTCGATAATATAGCCACGAAAAGGTATCGGAGACACATAGATAGGTAGACTCGTTATATAAGTTTAAGTCGAGTAAAGGACTTATTAAACACTTCCAAAAGTTCAGTTGAAACTTTGGAAGGCGGACCCTGGCCAAATCTAGGATTAATCACGCCAGGCAATATAAAATATACGTACCGGATAAATTGGAATTGGTGTCGGTACTGCAGGTACATTTGGTGGTATGGAATTGGAATAGATAGGCGCAAGTGCTGTTGTATTAAACTGTTGAGGAGTAAGTGCAGTGAAGAGGCTAGAAGACAAAAATGACGATTTAATTGGCGTATTTTTGCAAAAAAACCACACATAACTGATAATCCAGGGAACCAAACCAATAATATATACAAACGCATATAACATAATCTGCGGTCGGAATACGTCCGCTACATCACATTGGTCTGCCACCAACCGCAGCCGCAGCATTGATTACTGAACTACCCGTATATTATACACGAATTGGTGAACGCGGTATTCAACTATGTCATTTTTGAACAGGTACTACTCAATGTTTAAGTCCCATGTAACAGGGGGCGAGCCTATTGCCATCAACCGGGCAAAAATCCAGACTCCGAGCTGCTACTGAGAAATTCCCAATTACACTTAGCCCGACCCGGGAAACGAACCCAGGACCTCTTGCTCAGCAGTAGCGCTAGCGACCAGTAGACCACCGAGGCAAAGGCAAGCATTTTTTTTTTATTTTGCTTGGGTATCTATCTAATGATTTCTCCCGCTCTGGGCGGAGCGCGAGGGCGTGCCAAACTCTTACTGGCTAAAACCCACCCGTGTTCCTTCAGTTGCCTGTGCGCCAGGGCCACGGTAACTCTTTCGAACAATCCGCGACCCCGGCAGGCATCAGCCCTAGGTATGACATGGGACTTATACATAACTGGCGAAACGCGGGTGTACTATAGGTGTACCTCTGTCTGACCCTTCGGGGAATACAGGCGTGTTGATATGTTATGATGATGTTATGTACTACTCAATATCGTATATGATGATGTTATGTACTACGCAATATCGTTTCAAGTGATGATGTTATGTACTACTCAATATCGTTTAAGGTTGTCTGGTAGAAAATGCCTCTGGCATTAAGTACACCTCTGTACATTTCAGTGCTTGAAGTATTAAATAAATAAATAAACGATCCCTACTTCTACCTGCTGTACATGAATATACAAATAATCTCCTTAGAGTGTTTGTGTAGGCTATTATAGGCAGAGAATAGGTCCTCTCGAAAGTCTCGTAAAAGGCAACCAAAGGATTATGTCAACAGGTTGGTCATTGGCAACCTTACGATCATCATTCGAAGGAAACCGCAAATGGAACGAAAAGATATTGTCATCGGAAAGGTCTGTTCCCATCTTATTAAATTGATAAGCCGAGTTATCTCGTCCCTATTTCGCCACAATGTTATTATTACAATATACTGGATAATCCATGTCAAAGTTTCACTGTTCAGTGAACCTGACCCTCGCCAACGGAAGTCTTAGAAGCGGTTCGCGAGCTCAATTACTATTAGGTAGTTGAAGACAAACATGTTTGGTTTATCGTACAAACTTGGGTTTTGACCCAGAACTTTCAACTGCTAAGTACCAATATTAGATAATAACCAGCTTTAAACTGTCTTTTAATACAATTTTCATATTCCTTACATAAAACATGATAGAATTTTACAAAGTTTGAGGAGACATTAGTGTCGTTTCTTGAAGATTCCGCTCTTGGACGTGGCATTAAAAGTTTGTACCTCCCTGCCGAACAACAAGTAGAGATAAGCTCACAGGGAGTAATTCTTTTAAGAAGTTACTGATTTCTCCGTTCAGAGCGTGGGCTTGTTTTATTGAAAATTCGGGCACCTTCAAAATGTAATTTGTATTCCAATAGGCGTGAGGCGATGTTTATCTGAATTACGTACCTATTGTCTATAGTTTTTTCTAAACAGTACCTAGTAAAGTGCCGTCAAGAACCTCCCGATATCAAAGTAAATTAATGTAACATTGAGAGAGACATGAGTTCTCTTTTAATTCGTCCTCTAATTTCAAGATTTGTACGAGTGATTTTCAAGCCTACTCAACTACGGATATTGCCATTTTAAAATAAGTAGAAACACTTCACCACTCTCTGAACTGCTCCAAGAAATGTTTAAGAATCTACAATATTGGACACACAAACTTTTCTAATTCCGGTTCAGAATTTGAAAATTCAAAGGCACGGTGTACATAGGCGTGCAAGCTTATGAAAAGTCAATCAGTATTTTGTAGGCTGAATGGACAAGGGGCCGACTCGATGTGACACTGGCTTTCAGCGACGAGCTACCGACCGGCCGGGTGGGTAAATATTTGCTCGCCAGTATAAATTTACCCCGGCCACTCGCAACGCGGCAAATTGAACAGCAATTCGGCCTGACACGGAAATTATACGTAGTGATCAACAAATATTTTGATGCGACTTTACAGTTCAGTTGACTTTAATTGTAATTAATGAAATGTTAAATGGTAATTAATTTGCAGTTTTTGGGGTTAAGTAATAAATAATAATATTATAAAAAGGTAATATTTGTTTATTTGTAAGTTTCTATGTAGGGGGTAATCTCTGGAACTACCGGTCGGATTTCCAAAAAATCTGTTTGAATGTGATAGCCCAGTTCTTGAGGAAGGTTATAGGCTATTTAACATCACACTAGAGCCCTTAGAAGCAGACGAAAAATAAAAAAAAGTTACAAAGAACGCTAAAGCAAAACGAAGTAATAGCGCGGGCAGGCGATGCGATGCGACGGGGTCGGGTCGGGGAAACTACAAATTATACGCGGAAGTAGTCGCAAGCAGAAGCTAGTTAAAATTATAATTGCTAAAGCTACTCTAAAACAGTAAATACTTAAATAGAATAAACTGCATGCCTCAACAATTTGTTAGGATTAATCTAATTAGAATTATGCTAATCACTCCAACAAAGTTATCGTTATTAACAAAGTTATCGTTATTTACGCCTGAAGCCTGAAGCATGAAAACATCCCTGGGAGATATTCAATTGTTTTCTCAGGCGGCCATCTTGTGGAATATTTGAATAACACGAAGCGGAATAGCGCTCGAATCGAGTCTACAATCGGAAAACCGAACTGGCGTTCGTCTGTAGTTCAATCCGTATTATTTTCGTAAAATATTAGTAGATGGCGCTGAGCGTCGCGAGCTTTCCTGAAAACCGAACGAAGTTTAGTGTTGAAAATAAATAAAGCTAAAGCAAAATAAACAAACTCGGAGTAGGTAATCACCTACGCCAAGTTTGTTTATTTTGGTGTAGATTTTCATCTCTCATTTGTATTTTATAGAATAGATAATTGATTACTTTCAAGAACTAGATTATATTTTACTCGACTGCGGCGAGACCGAAACGGGGTAATGTTTTCGCTATTGTCTATACAAAGGGAAAGTGATTGGAGTATGACTGGTAAAATCACTCCCTTGACGGCTGCAGGTGACTTAATTGCCATCCTGTATTTATAAGCTACTTCCAACGAAAGAACTTTCTTAAATTCCTAACCCCAAACAACTCCACTAGGTCGTCTTTTCCAAAGATAAACATGAGTGGGTACCAGTTGTGTGTGTAATAGTAATAGAGATATAGCCATGCAAACGGCAGACGTCAGCGATACTAGGGGCAGCAACAAATAACTGGTGAATCGAAACAGCCTTGCTCGCAGTCACGCAGTAACCTGCGTAACTCATTAACGGACGTCCTTGGGCTCCTTTCTTGGCGTAAATCACACGCAGACCTTTACCTACTGCGGAAGTTTCATCAGCAGTGTGTCAAAGCCTTAAAGTTTATTCAACATATTAATGTCACCTCATATACAAATAACTGTAAAAAAGTTAACTTTTGCTTCTACGAAATCAGATTTGGAAATTGAATGAGTTCTTTTATATAAGGCTCTATGTCATAGTCTGATAGTAACGACTTTAATTACAATATTTCACGCCAAACCTTGGTCATAACGGAACGCCTAGAGAGTAATAAAACCATGACCTAGCCATCAGCTGTGTAAACTAATGGATAATAATATAATAATAGCACATCAAATATTTTGCATCTAAGCTTTCTATACCACCGTGCAATTTACATTGATAGTAATATAGATAGTCTAATTTTAGAAAACCGGTTATAGAGCTCGCAATATCCGTACGTTATGAATTATTGCTGTGTTCACTAGGGGCAAGTGGGGCAGATAGATTCATATTTTTTTAAAATCAAATAACAAATCAATTAACGTAATGTTTTTTAATCTATTTTCAACTCAACGTTTTGCTAAATGTATGAATATTATAATGTCAAGGCTAAAAATTGTTTAAGTTTTGAAAGAAAATAATCAAAACGTGTTTTGTAAAAAATGGATTTTGAATCATTCTGCCCCACCAATGGCACTTAATACATCACGTGGGGCACTTTAATACAGACTGGAAATTGTATGAAATTGGTTAAATTATAACACTTTAATGAAAATTTTATCAATATCAATATCAATCAATAGTCTTTATTTGTAAACACAGGTTAACACAGTGTGCAAGATGTTACAATTGTTATATTAAAGTTCCTCTATGTTTTGCCATTTGGCGTACAAATATACATTTATTGGAGGCTTCTGCCAATTAAGACAATTAGTTTATAATAATTCGGATAATGTCAATTTAAAATAATAAAAATGTAATTTAATAAAAAGCAATAGGTTATGTAAGGTAATGTCAATATTTAACGAAAAGCTACAATGTCAATACTAAATAATAATAATGTCCATATGTTACTGATAAGAAAAATATTTAAAATTGACATTGTCCACAGATTTAGTATTAGAGTCGTCATACATAAATAGTCATGTCACGCATATACAAAAATTATTAGTATGTCAAAGAACTGTCATCAAAATAGTCATTAAGATAATAGTAACATTTCTGTATTAATATAGTACGCAATTTATGCTTGAAATTTACTAAATTTAGACTTTTTATTGAGCTTGGTAACTTATTGAATATTTTTTGGGCCATACAAAAAAAGCTTTTCCTCATTAAAGCCGTACCTGCATATGGTACTTTAAGCTCTAACTTATTTTTGTCACGAAGTTTCCGATATTGGCTTTTAAAAGCTATTTCATAAAGAGTTATGTTTGTTTTAACAAATACATTTACTTCATATATATACAGAGATGGCAAGGTTAAAATTTTGAGGCTTTTAAACAGAGGTTGACAGCTATCAGTGCTTTGTAAACCACACATAGCTCTGATGCATCTTTTTTGGGCTTTGAAAACATACTCTTTATTTACTGAATTGCCCCAATATATTATGCCATATCGTAGTGTGGATGCAACATAGCCATGGTAAACCATTAAAACAGATTCCAAGCTTACAATTTTAGCCAGTTTATAGAGGGCATATGCAAATTTATTTACCTTTTTACAAATATCATCCGTTTGCGGTTTCCAGGACAAGTTATTATCAATAATTATACCAAGGAATCTAGTCACAGTTGCCGACTCTATTCTAGTCCCCAAATAGTTAATGTCAAGTTTTACCTTAGGAATCTTTTGATAAAAGTGCATTATTTTAGTTTTTTCTAGATTTATGATAAGATTATTATTATTTAGCCAAGTAATTATTTTATTCAATGTCAAATTTATTTCTGCTTCGTATGTTCTATGATCGTCACATTTTACTACTACCGTGCTATCGTCAGCAAATAGAACCATAGGATGCTTTATTTCTCTAGGCAGATCATTTATATAAGTTAAAAATAGTGGAGGTCCTAACACACTGCCTTGTGGTACTCCGTATTTTATTATTTACTTTTTTTATTATGAAGATATCGTAATCAGTCTTACAAATTATTTGTTCTCAGTTTAAAAAAAAAACTTATATAACCCTAATACATTTTAATAATGGTAAACTTAATATGTAAGAACGCTTAGCTATTTCTACTTTTATTATACATAAAAAAATATAAAACCGTGGCCGAAGTTTGTTCCTTGAGAGAGGCCATGGTAGAGCGGGACAGATTTGACCGCCTTGTCTCCCAGTGGGGTGATGGTAATCTGGGCTCTTTTAATGCCATCAAAACACAGGCGTGTCTCTGTACCGCAAAAAGGAGTCATTTCGACCAATCTCCTACTTTTCGGAGTGCATCTGTTCCTGTAACTGATCGGCTCGAGCTCCTAGGCATGGAGTTGACATCTGGTTTCAACTTCGGCCAAGAAGCTGGGCATCCTAAATAGGGTGAAGCGATACTTTACGCCTGGACAGTAACCCTTTACAAAGTGCAAGTCCATGGAGCATTGCAGTCACCTTTGGGATAGCTCAGCTAAATACCAACTTGTCGCGCTTGACTCGGTGGAGCGCAGAGCTAAGAGGCTCATTGGCAACATAAAACTGGTGGATGCCAAGCTTCACAGCTTGGCTCATCGCGGCAAGGTTGCCTGCTTGTCGGTCTTCTACAAATTGTACTTCGGTGAGTGTGCCCAAGAACTCCACGACCTCATTCCAGCGGCCCCTTTCTACCATCGGACATCTAGACGCACTGCAAGTTACCATTCCTACCTAGTTGCTATTCCACTAATTCGCACTAAGCGCTTCCAAATGTCCTTTATAATGCGCACAGCAAAAGAGTGGCACTCTCTACCTGCGCCTATGTTTCCGACCGCATACAACCCAAATCTCTTCAAAGTGAGAGTGAACAGGCTTCTTCTAGGTACGCTCTCTCCATCGTCGACTTTGTCTCTGTCATCTCTGACCTAGACTAGAGTCAAGAGCAAGCCCATCTCAAATAAAAAAACATTATTTGCACTTAAATCAACTGAAAAAGTATAACAATGGTGCACATCATTGTGATACACATCTTTTCTGTATCTAAGTACCCCAAAAGATTTTTTACAAAATGAAAATTATACTAATGAAACTAACATAATAATTAAAAAAAAAACACTAAATCCTTAATACTTGATGCCCTAACTTATCTTTGGTATAAATGTATATAGATCTTAAGGGGAAAGAGCCAGGTTACCTGCGAAATTTAAATTTCCTTACGTTTTTAGCAATTTGCAGGACAGTGTCATGTTGTATGTTGAATAAAATATGATTCGCGACCGTAACAAGTATGTATTTATAGAATTATAATCATTCAAATCGGGTTGTATGTACCTGAAAAAAGCAAAAAACGTAAGAAAATTTTAATTTCGCGGGCAACCTGGCACTCCCCCTTAACAAGATGATACAGATAGAAGATCGTGGAAACGCTTTTACATATCACGTATTTTTTGAGTTGGTCGCATTCGAAACATGTTACGAGTTGTAGAATGCCATCGACTGACTTGCTGTCGGCGCGATCGCAACGGATGCGTTTAATCATTTTAGGAGCGTTTTAGAGATGTCACAACTCGAATACATTCAATCGATTATTAAATAATGCATGTATCTATGTGCCCCTTGTATCAATATGCCCCATCTCCTTTTATAAGTATTTGGACTTCATTCAAACGACTTGGAAACAATTGTATATTCCTAGGGAGGCGTGTTCTTCTAGGTTTTGGATACCAATAATAAAAGAAGTGACCAGCGTACCTTGACATGGACTCCTTTAAAGCCTCAATTGGCAAATCATAAGCAATATCAAAACAATCGTAAGACTTGATTGACCGATTGACGGTAACAGGTGCTTCCGTGATTTCTGACATCCTAAATTTATGATAGGCAGAGCATACCTATAGGTTGATAAAAATTATAAGCAGCAGAAACCATAAAAATAATCTATACAAATAAATACAATTCAAGTGTCTATTTTATGTTAGATCGGTGGTCGATTTGACGCTCCAAAAAGAAGAGAGCAGAAGTCAACAAGAGCCTAAAATGAGACACTAGCGTCCAATTACCAATACCAGTATGGGCTATTATCTCGCTTAACAAACATAGGTAGTTACAACAGATATAACATTATGTGTAAACAAAATTGACTTGTACCCACTAACGTATAAAGAATGTTCAACGGCCAAGTCACACAACATTAACTATAATAATAAAGAAATCGCAGGAAGGAACCTTAGACTTGGCACGATTTTGTCTAGATTTCATTACTTTTTAGAGATAAACAAGCAGCTCCAGCGAGACTTGGCTAGGTTTTTACAGAATGTTTTTGGTGGGATTTCACTTCTTTTTGTAGAAACGTATATTGATTTATTTTATTAGATTTTCTTATTTGACACAGTTTTTTTTCTTTTTAGGAGTAGTTCTTTTATTATTACAAATCTTTCTTTTCTTTTTTCTGGTTCTGATTCTTGTACAGTAGCAACAGTTTTTCGTATTGCCCATTCGCGTTCATTATTTATTATTTTAGACGGTTTAATTTCTGAAAGATCGGCGCGGTATTTATGCCTAAGCCGGTTGTATTCGGTGGTCGGTTCGGTGGTGGTAGTGTTGTTGTTGATGATTGTTTTCAAAGGTATTACCTACCTAGTACTGAAATACAGCTAAATTAATGATATTTTTAAACGAAACGAAGTAATATCTAACTAAATAAACTAAACCTAGAATACTAGAAAGTACTTATAAACACGAACGCAATTCGAAGTACCGCCTAACTGTAAATTAAACCTAGAAAACTAAGAGTACTAAATAACTAACAATTAAATAAAGTATTCAATTAAAACTTCTTTTAAATCTAATAATTAAGTAATAATCAGTAATCTGTCACTAATCATAAAATTCGTAACCTATTCAAATCTTCGAATTGTTATAATAACAACCTGCTAATTAACCTTAGCAAACCTCACGAAATAATAAGCGAAATCAACGAAATGCAAATAATCCCTCCTAATCCCTAGCAAACGTTTTCAAGCGCAGTAGAAGAATGTCGTAAACGACTGTAACGCGGCCGGTTGCCACTTCGCCTTATAAGGTTATCGGAAAAACAAACGTAAGCGCGTTTTAAAATACAGTCAGCGCCATCTAGCGACGTGTGCAGGTATCACCGCCACTCTTAGTCCAATGCATTATATTTTGACAAAATTTTGAGCGAACTTAATATTTTAGTGTAATTTGTTTATTTAATTTGTGTAATGTTCGAGAAGAATAAAGTTAATCGTTCGACTATTTCTTCTTGTAAACTTGTAAGTATAAGTATAAAAGCCAGTCTAGTCTTATCCAGAGTTTTCCTTTAATTTTATTTATATACGTATTAAAAGCAGATGGGGAGGCATTCGCCCAGCAGTGGGACACTATAGGCTAGATTAAATTAGAAGATGTGTCCCACTACGCTGGATTTTTGCAATGACAGTCGATTTTTTTATGTACCAATAGTAGAAGGGGGCATTACCATATCTCTAATACAGCTGAGACCAGCTGAGGGTTGTTCATCAGATACTTCAGACCTTCGATTTTTGACATCAAATGAAGCGGCCCACCAAGTTGAATATTTTTTGTAAAGGCGGTATGTCGATCTCTAATAGTTTGGTTGGGCTCTTGTGTTTTCTAAACAGGGTCTCCAGGTACTCCAGATCTTCGATTATCCTAGTTTTTATAGTTTTCCGTTTATGTGGCCATTAAACCCTAACTCTGTACCAAATTTCAGCTCTCTGAGTTTATAGGAAGTACTAGTTCTATTCTGATGATCATGAGTGAGTGAGTGAGTGAGTGTCATAAATGCGAAACTTTGCTTTCGCTTAACTTCGGAACTAAATGACCTACAGACTTGAAATTTTGGATTTTAAGTATGTGATTATAGCTTACTGGATGACGAAAATTTCTGCGTTCTGGTCTTATCCAGAGGTTCTCAAATAGGGGCCTGAAAATGAGGCGAAATGGTTCCAGTAAAGGATGGTACGGCAGTGTTTGCTTCGCGCTCGACTTGGCGGGGGCACTACCGTGCCCCCAGATGGAAATCATTCTACAAGAGTTGCGTCGCACTGTTGCGTCGCTCTGTCGCGTCGCGCCTGTCTGTGTCGCCTTTACGCGTGCATCATAATTATTTTACCTAACATTTTTGTGAATGAATAGGTAAGCAATGAATGTCAACTTCACTGCTTGGGAGGGCTGGTCCCGCATTGTAATTAACTTACATAATATTGATTCGCTTATATAGCTCCCAAAAAAAAAAAAAAAATAGCTTGCATACCTAACATGTGTATACATAAAGAATTAAAATAATACATGCATGCAAGATCTTAAATAAGAGTGGCTCACGACATGCTTGCCATTTCTCATGGCTTTCTAAGCCTACATTAGTCAATACGTCATCAATTTACTTAAGAATTTAAGCAAAAGGTTTACTGAAGGTTTAAATAGTACTTAGTATCTTCTAAAATTAAACATAATCAATAGCTGATGTAAGCCTCGTGTCAGCAAGATGTCAGTGAGGCCACGCCACTACCATAGAATTTTAAAGTTCAATTTGGTGAATCAATGCGCGTCCGGCTGCCAGCGGTACACGAAAGGTTTGCCTTTATTTACTTATGGAGAAATATGACATTCGACGACGAAAATATAAATTCGATTCATGTATTTTGTTTGCGACGAGAAAAAATCAAATATTGGAATTATTTTAGCTACTTTTAGCATTTGCTGCAACGATAGATCATGAGAGTTTCAGTGTTTGCTTTTTTTCCGTTTGCTCAGCTAAATATACAAAAAAATATTCATCCCCACTTCACAGAAAGGGGAGCTAACCTAAAAAAAATATTTTTCCATTATTTTACTTTACCACTTTTTCGGCGTAATTGATATACACACTCCTACAAAATTACAGCTTTCTAGTACTAACAGTCTCTTAGTAAAACCTCGGACAGACAGACGGACATGACGAAACTATAAGGGATCCTTGTCAGAACTACGGAACCCTAAAAATGATATTAAAAAAACAGAGAAGGAGCTTTGGCTATTCTTATACCTGTAAATTAAAAAATAGGTACATACTTATTACCTTAGATGGCAGGAAAACCCAGTTGCACTACACAGTGCCTCACTCCTAGGTAGCCTACTAACATAACATTTTCCACATATACACAAATTATTCTTCAGGTAATTTATGGACAACATATACTCAAATTAGAAAATTCTAATTTAATTTGAGTAAACACGCGAAATAGTTCAAATACCAAGCATTGTGAAGGACGAAACAAGTGAAGGGGTTCTAGAGTTACGTCACTAACGTATAATTAACAATACACATTGCTTTCCGGGAACATGTATGAAATATTTGCCTGATTTTTTCCGCTTTTATGCTTGGCCGTATTATAATGACCGTGGTTTTATCGGACCACATGCGATCCATTTTCAGAATATACATACAAACATACATTAACTCACGCCTTCTTCCCATGGGGGTAGGCCGAAACTACAGAACGCCACTTGCTACGATCCTTACTTCTTTTGCCTCGTTTACGTTCATACATCTGGTTATACACGCACGCCGGTTGCGAGTACTACGCACCTGACCTTTCTGAAGAACATCACCATTGAGGTGACTATATGTCCTCCTAGGGCGACCCCTCCCAGCGTTTCCACTCACATCTGCCTTGTAGATAGCTTTTGTTAGTCGCCTTTCATTCATCCTCTCAACGTGACCAAACTATCTAGGCATACTCTTTATGGAATATTCAGAATATTCTTTACAATAAAAACAAAGTTCCCTCACTCGGCCTCGACTCCCCTGCCTCTTTGGTCTAGTTGTCACAAGCGCCACTGCTGAGCATGAGGTAGTGGAGTTCGGTTCCCGGGTCGGGCAAAGTGTTAATGGGTTTTTTGCATCTGGAATTTCTCATTAGCAGCCCGGTGTCTGGATTTGTGCTCGCTGATGGCAATAGGCTCGCCCCCTGTTACATGGGACTTAAACATAACTAGCGAAATGTGGGTGTACTATTTGTGCACCTCTGCCTAACTCTTTGGAGAATATAGGCGCGATCTTATGTATATGTTATGCAAAAACAAGATTTTATTGCGGATAGTTAATAAAGGATAAAACCGTCACCGAAAGCTATCACTTCTGAAAGATCTTCTTTGAAAAGATCTCTTTGGAAAAAGCTATCACTTCTGAAAGATCTTCTTTGAAAGGTATCTTTAGGTACCTGTACACTTCATCGGTCTCCGGACACCCCCAATGGTCAAGCCAGAGGCGCGACCGCACAACGTGAACGTAACGTAAATTCGAACGATTTTTTAATCGAAGATACAAACTAAGTATCTAAGCATTGTGGTTTAAATCTTTGCGACAAGCACAATAAGTGTCATCCATATAAAAAAAAAAAAGTCATAAAGTCTTAATAAAACTAAGTAAATATCATGTGTGAGACGAGTATTTTCAATTTTAAAATCGTTCGCATTTACGTTACTTGTCCTCCACGCGTTTGTGCTAGGTCCACAAATCTCTGTTTACTCACCTCCTTACTAATACATGTTATATAGCGTCTTTATAGTTACACAACGCTTTATCTTCTTCTTTGGAAAGCCAAATTACTCCAACACAAAACTCAAACTCAAAGCATTTATTTCAAATAAACCAATTACAGGCACTTTTGAATCGTCAAGGGGTCAGTCAGTCAGAAAAATGAAGCTAGTTGCCCATTCCAAAGCGTAGTATGTACCTATGGAGAAGAACGGGCAAAAACACTCCATGGACACTCTTTTAAATCAGCATATAGTTACAAAAAAATAATGGTTACATCATTCATGTTGAAATTATACATGTGAGAACGATGCAGAAAGACGTGCACGTTAAAAGCGTTCGTAATAAAAAAGATAAAAACAACGACTGCAAGAGAGAAATCGGTATTCACCTGATATAATACATTTATTAGTAAGCAATTTAAAAGAAGGAAAAAATAAGGAACCAATTCACATAATCAAAGGATACCCCTTCAACCTAGTTCTTGAAACAAAGGCCTGCATCGTATTGACATGCCGTGACCCGGTTCCCTATGCGTGGAGACCGTGTCCTCACTCCATGACAATAACATCACTACCAACTTTATGGTCATGCAACATCGACTAACAAGTAAATACGTCTGCTTCGAAGATTGTATCATGACACAATATTGATTTTCAGGTTGTATGAACCGTCCTCTTGATTATCAATTGGTCGGTTTTTGAGTGACGGGTCAACGTAAAGGAAATGAGGTTCTTAGTGTGCTGACACATTACAAATATAATTTCCTAATGATCTCAGTTAAGTTTCAGGCTATGAACGGACACTGAAAAAAGTCATGCGATACAGTGTTCTTCAAGCCCTTTGCTTGAATGTAGTTATGTAGCAAAGGTCAACTTACTCGTAATAAAAGTCTTAAGTTCACTGAGAGGGCACGCACAGCTTAAACTGCTGGGTCTAGAAGCTTGAAATATTGCGCAAGAGTTCCTTATGGAACGAAGGTAAGCATTAAGAAAGGATTTGTGAAAATTCATCTGCTAAAGGGTTTAAATAAGGGATGAAATTTTGTATGACAGTTAGTAATTTTTAGAGATGGGAAATCCCATCGAGTACACAGCTCGTAGTTATACAGGTTCAAATTAAATTAGCTAGAAAAACTCCGCCGAGGTGACGGGTATCGACATCTAGACACGATAAAACAAAAAATTAATGAATTTAATTGTTTTCTTTTTCACTTTGTGTAGTCCTTAATATCTGTTTTTATGTATAAACTTCACAGACGTGATCGATATCGATATCTAAACACGATAAAACACAAGAAAACAGATTTTCTCAACTCATAGTTCAAGTAATAACAATACCAGAGGTCGCTGACCCCCAAAAAAAAACCATCAATTATTTTTTTCGTGTTATCATATCGATACCCATCACGTCAGCGGAGTTTCGCTAGCTAATTTAATTTGACCCCGTATAATTTAGATCAGTGTAATAGTCGTGGGTACTTATTACATGTACTTGTACAAGCATCATTGTCCTGTACTGATCGGTATTTCTGTTCTTACGATCTTTTAAAAAGGCAAAATTGTAGATTTTCTACGAAAATATCTACAGAACAGCGTTCTTTTGTACCGTTATCTTTTAGAATATTGAAGTACCTAATGCTAAGAGGTAACACTCAAAGGATCTAATATCCCCACGCTCATTTTCCAACACCTTGTTCCATTGTGTTGCTGCTCCAAGGTACATTGACACAAAGCCTTAACGATAAATACTAAGTTTTATCATCGGAAAACTTAAAGTAGCATGTAGAACAAATAAAGAACTATTTCCAGTCAGTAGTAACATAGTTGACTACGAGTTGATAGTATCAGAGGCAAAAGTATTTGTTTTGAATCCTAAGTATTGTAAAGTTTGCAATTCACTGCAGTTTAGTCACGCGATCTTAACAGACTTGGTTATAAGGTATCAGTATAATATATTGTTGGTTGCATCTAGGAATCATGTTGGTACGTAGAAAATAATCGTTATTTGCAATGGTGTAACTCACACACTAAATTATTCCTTGTTAAAATTTTGAAAAATCATCTACTTTTCAATGTTTTAAAAAAATTGTGAGCACTATGTATCTATCACATAATTTTTTTTTTTTTTTTTTCTATTCTTTTTACCTATTGTGGTATAGTAATTTTATTCTAGGTGCATCGTCTTCACATATATCTGATATAGTAAAACATTTTAAAAGAGTAACGGTGGAGTTTCTTGCCCATTCTACTCCATACGAAACTATATACCTTTTGAAAAGGGCAACTAGAATCAATTCAATTTCTTGTAAATTTTGACGTCAAAAGTGCCTTTTTGTGCTTATTTGAAATAAATGATTTGACTTTGACTTTGTGTGGTTTATTTTTATATCACAATTTACAGTCGTAAAGGGGTCTCTACCATAGTCTCTCTCTACGTATGAAAGTTTCCATAGTATCATTCGGCAAATCTTTGTTGAGCTCTATAAATATTTTACTAAAAATAAAGATGCTTTAACATATGTTTACATTATTTAGACAAGTATTCTTTCTTATACCTACCATAATTACAAATGTTTGTTTTTCAGAACGTGAAACATCGCAAGGGCATTTCTGAAATAGTTACTAGCGTACAAAAATACTTCCAGTAAATTATATTTAACTGACTTTTAAAGCTGGTCAATGCATTCCAGTTTGAGCCAAATCCTTGTGTCGACCGCAGAATCAAGGTTGGGGTAATCCACACAAATGAAAAAAAAAAAGAGAGAGAGATGATATTTTTATGGCCCACATGTTTCTTATATTCATAGTTAAAATCACACCGCGATAATTAACTAAAATTTGTTTATAATAATAATAATAAAAGCTTCTACTGCTCCCATTAAATCAATGGAAAAATAACAAAAAAAAACTATTGTTCCATAGATAATAATTAAATACCAAATCTAATCGCCAGAAGAAAAATTGCATAGGTCTTCAGTAAATCATTAAGGCAAGGTGATAAACAGGAAAATTGTGCTAGTTCAGAATTCATTCCAATAAAATTTTCATACTAGACAAACATTTTTTTTTTTATTTGGCTTTGTAGTAGTCTAAGAACCTAGTATGGCAGTTTTACAAATTGAAAAGTGAAGTTGATTGAGACACCCTGATTTAATTAAGGTTACACATATTATTATTATATGGTGGGGTTCATGGCCTTATTATAACAGCCGCTCAGGTCGATGCTCAAGGTTGAGCAACCCTTGCCGAGGTCGGTTCATGGATGGGTGACTCGGAACACGCCCGGCTGATATTCGTAGATCTTTGACAGTCGTTACGGGAGTCAGAAAGCCGAAAATCTAACAACCAGTCTTGCCAAGGGGTATAAGGACCTCCACAACCCAGTTACCCAGTAACTGGTTTGTGGAGGTCAGATAGGCAGTCCCTCCATGTAAAATACTGGTATTCAGCTGCATCCGGTTAGACTAGAAGCCGACCCCAACATAAAGGCGAAAAGCTAAGCAGATAATGGGATTATGATTACCTATAAAAAGAACACAATCGACGCGACGCCCAATCAAAACCCCAGTCGAGTTAAAAGGGGGATTCAATGCTGAAGGTGTTAATTGTCGCACATCTGTCCGGTTCACACCGGTTAGCGGTAAGTCGCAGTGCTCCCGCGCATTGCCCGGGCGAGTGGCGGCGGAGCGGCGGGCGGCGGCGGCGTGCACGCTGCTGCGATCTGGCACACACTCACATGCCGGATTTATTTTGATCACCCGCCACCAACACCCAAATAATTACATTTTTTGAATACCAGACGACGTTACGCAAGTTCAATTGACACTGTTTGACGTCCTTGCAACAGACGATGTGACTAAATGCTGCACAAAAACAATAAATCACGTTTAAATAAGTAATTCCGTTTCATTAAATTTTATTGGAACATAAGCTAGGTAAAGCACAGTAGTTATTGTGCTTGTAGAAAAGTTAAAGAGGGAAAAAGAATTATAACTCTATTTGCATTTTGCAATAAACACGATAAGGTAAATAACTTCAACAAAGGGCGGGCAATTAAGCGATGTCGCTAACCTCGACTGAAAACAATGCAATGTAGGGTATTAATAAATTTAACATTGACAAAGACCGCCAAAACACCTGGACGTCCGCCAGACGAGAAAAAAACCGGCCTACGCGCCGCGCCACGTCGTGAAACAATGCCCGTGACGTGACAACCATCGACACGAATGAGCGACCGCTGAAATGTTCTGAAAAACATACGGAACTGAAAATCCGAAATGCAATTAGGTTGGATCCAGCGAAATTATGCGAATACAAATGATTATTGCATTGTTGATAAGACACAATTACAGTGTCAATAGAATTCCTCGAGTTTGTAGCATCTGCATCGTCAAACTATTTGATGATTAGATTAGATGACTAAGGATTTCCAGAATGCGCAGTTCCAGTCACACTGGTGGGTGGTGACGTGGTTTGTCTGCTGCTCTTCAAACTGAGTTAGTTTAAGTCAATCAATTTGCTCTGGAGCATAAAACAGTATTTTCATCTATCTGATCACATCGTCCCGAGCAGCAACATCATTGTCCCAGTTGATTAAAGGACATAGATTTTGTACGAAATTGCTCCGCGGCACTTCTTCCTTCGCTTTCTTCATCTGGATAAACAGATAAATCTAAGAAATCTTAAAATCTCCCGAGTCATAATATAATAAATATCTTGACAGCTAATCCTACGGTAGATGGATGTAAAGCAGCCCGTCGCAACGTGAGGACACTGGAGTGTGGCAGGAAAACCACTTCATGGCTAGTTATATCGAGCATCGCGCTGAATCCTCTCCATGCCCAGTCGGTCCCGGAAACGACATACATATCGACGTAAGAAAATTAAGCACTTATCTGTATGTGCAATTGTGCAACGTAATGCCTGCAAAACCTTCTCTTAAAAACTAGCTTATTAGAAGAAAATGTTTGTTATTCTTTCGTGTTGTATTCCTTAGTAGCCAAGTCCTTTTGCCTTGAACATGCCTCTTATTAACTCTGATAGTTCTCAATGGTGGCTTATGCTATCTAACAGATCAGTCTAAAAACCCCGAACCATGTCGAGCTATCCCGAAACATCCCGAGTCATTGCACAGTGCGTGTAAAACACTGAAGACTCTCCTTTATTCTTTATTTTTGGAACTGTTGTTACTGCAATTACATTGATTACATACATACATGATCAGCCTATTATGTTTCCACTGCTGGGACTCAGGCCTCCTCTCGGTAAGAGGGAGTGGGCTGTAAGCCACCACGCGGGCCCAGTGCGGGTTGGTGGATGTCACATATCTTCGAATTTTTGGTTCGAAGACAGTTCGGTTTCCTTACGATGTTTTCCTTCACCGTTTTGAGAGCAGTGGTGATGAAATTAATAATATAATAGGTGCCTGTGTTCATCTTTTATAAGCTCTGTAACATACAAAGCCAATGACAGACTAGTTGAAGCAGTACCTACTACAAACAAACGTCGCCGTCGTCGCCGCGTCGCGTCGCACTGTGATTCGAGTAGAACAACCTAGCTGGACAAAAACAATATTGTAATTCGTAGAAAATTTTCACGGTAATTTATTAAGAACCCCCACACGATAACAGATACAGTTATTTTTTCCCTAATTACCCTGTAATGATGAGTAACATGAGTAAGTATAAAAGGTAATGTGAAATTTTGATAGTATTCATTTGAATAATTGCATTCACTAGATAATAAAACTGTGTAAATCTTACAAGATCTGTGTTAACTATTTGTGAAGGATTTTATACTTGCGGGTAAGTAGTATCTTACAGCATTATTTAGTTTTATAAAAATCTTATAGTAATGTTGAAAAAATACTATTTCTTAGAATATTTTGAGTTATTTTCAAGTTTGTGAACTTTGTAAGTAAAAAAGTAACGTCTCCTCGTGTCACCTCCGTAAAACTTTTTTATATACAGCGTGTATTTATGAACTAGCATATTTTACAAAGTTGATTGCAACATTTTTCCACAAGTATTTATTTTCCTTTTTTTTTTCAGCTTACGAAAACAACAAAATACACACAACAATATCATTTTTTTTTTTTGAAGAATGGCAAAAAAGAAACTAAAGAAACGAGAAATTAAGAGGTATTTCGATTCATATCGGCAAGACATAATCTCAGCAGAATAACTGATCATTCTCTGAGGGAGATGAAAGTCATCATCTCACAGACTTCATCAAAACTTTCGCAAAAGTGGACTAAATGTGGGAGATCCTGAGAGCGGTTTCTGGAGACAAATTCAGAGTGGCTAATGAGTGCAGATATATCTTTAAAAGTATCTGCCCACCTACCAGCACCAGGGCCTTCCACTTCCACAGAAACTGCAGCAGAATCTGGCCTACCACCCAACAAAGAATTCACAGATTCAAGTCTTAAAACAAAACAGAGACGAGTTGATGATTTAATTCAGTCCAGAAGTACCAGTGAAATACTATACGCTGCTGAGGTATCAGCACGCTTGTCAGGTAAGAGGGTAGTGGCAAGTGTCTTAAAAAATATTGATAATACGGGTGAGAAAATCAGTGAAACAGGTGTAGGTAAGTGTTCAACGAGTGATGAAGCTTTGGCGTACTATATCGACATTAAATCGACCACTCATACTTATAAGCAGACTCGGAAGTGGAGCATCAAAGCGGGACATAAGGTATTTCCATCATTGTATAGTCTTAGAAAAGCAAAAGTTGCGTGTTTTCCTCTAGAGGAACATTTAACGGTAGATGAAACGCGTGCTGAAATCAAAGTTCAGGCTATTTTAGATAAAACTGCAGAACGCTTGATTTTAGCTCAGACATATGTCGTAAGCAGTGTTATGTCTTGCTCGTCATTTAAACTCATTAGTAAGTGGGGTTGTGATGGCAGTTCCGGGCACAGCACATATAAACAAAAATTTACTAATTGCGATGACACTGATGAATTTGTGTTTGTTTTTTCATTCGTTCCAATACAATTACTTGATGATAAGGATAACATTGTATGGGTGAACCCTCGACCATCCTCTACGATGCTTTGTAACCAATAAAGTTATTTTTTTTCTAAAGAAACTAAGGACTTCATCGTTGTAGAAACGAATAAAGGTTTAGAAGAGATAAATAATTTATTACCAACAATATGTAAAGTGGAGGACAGTGAGTTTTCTGTCAAACATGAAATGTTTCTCACTATGATTGACGGAAAAGTGTGCAATGCATTGACTGAGATTACTTTGGCATAGTAATGTTTCATTTGCGGAGCAACTCCAAAACTAATGAACGACGAGTCAAAGGAGTTTGTAGCTAATAAAGACAACCTTTGATTCGGTGTATCTACATTGCATGCCTGGATCAGATGTTTTGAAGGTTTGCTTCATATTAGTTATAGTCTAGAAGTAAAGCAGGCAGTTAAGAGCTGAATCTGATAAATCTACTGTAAAACAACGTTCAGATTTGATCATGTACCGTTTTAAATACGAAATGGGTCTAATAGTAGATAAGCCAAAGCCAGGGTTCGGAAAAACAAATGATGGAAATACAGCACGTAGATTTTTTGAAAATCCAGCACTGACTGCTGACACTACAGGGTTACATGTTTCCCTCATATCTAAATTTAGCATAATACTTAGGGTTTTAGCGTCGGGATACGATATACATTTAGAGAAAATTGAAACTTTAGGAGCTGAGATTCGAAAACTTCACATAAATCTCTACCGGTGATATTATATGCCTGCTACTGTCCACAAAATACTTCTACACAGTTCGAACATTATTAAAACTGCTATTTTGCCTATAGGCCAGCTTTCTGAAGAAGCTCAGGAAGCTCGGAACAAGGACTGTAGAAGATTTCGTGAACATAACACGCGGAAAATATCACGGGTAGCGATAGGGATTTATTAAACATGTTATTAATAACATCTGATCCTGTAATAAACAGTATGAGAGATATCCCACAAAAAAAAATAACAAGTTTCCTTCCGAAGTCGTCGATTTATTAATTCCACCTAGTATTAAGTCCAATAGTGTTAGTAAAGTTTCTAGTTATCATAGTAATGTCACTCGTGAACATGACTATTCCATGTAGGATTCATCTGATGAAAGCGAATGATTACCAGTGAATTACTAAGTAATTCGAATCTTAACTAATTAGTCTATTACCTATAAGATTATTAGTAATTAAGTAAACAATCATTAAATAATATAATAATTAGATATGATTCTTTGTTTGTAATTAATTTTGTAATGTTAAGTATGTAATTGATACTTAATAATTATTGATAAGTAATTTAGTTATCATTTCTATAAATATTATTAATGTATATTTTTTTCTTTTATAATATACACTTTTTTCATTGACAACCTTTTTAATCTTCTATTTTCCAAACTACTCGTACCTTTACTGAATTAAGTATGGAGGATTTAATGTGATTAATAAACACATAAGAAGCTAAAAATCCAAGAAAATAATTTTGTCCAGCTAGGTTGGTCTACGCGAATCACAATGCGTCGTCGCGAACCGTAAACAGGCCAGTCATAAGTTTACGAGCGCCGTCATTTGGCATGCAAATCTATTTATTGTAAACAATGCATGTTTTATAAGCTGCTTAACAGCCCACCGTGAAACAAATGACTACCTTCATAGTGGTAATAATATTGATGGTGGACCAATTGTGCTTATTAGACAGAATGAAGTGGCGAATGAGTTTACGGCTTAGTAATCATAGAGGAAAAGTAATGAACAGTATTTATTTCCAAGTAGGATATACTGATTACCGTAATTTATCAGACTTACATATCAAAAATCTAGAATAGAGAAGAAGTTTGTAAGCATGTCAAGAAAAATTGCGTAAATTTACCATTTCCTTTGATTAACTATACACATAGCATTTACAGGCAGAATTTTATATTTCTCATAAACTTTCCACACAACTTTGCCCAGTGTCCTTTCTTATAATATTCAGTTTTCTAGGAATAGTTAGAAATAGATTTTAATATAATACTATATTTAAATAGTTGAGTTGTCACAATCAACTATGAAACTAATTAAAAACTAATTTTGAACATATTAAGATATTGTTATCAACAAGTTAAAAGTTAATTAAAACAAATTAATATATTGTTATCTGCAAACCAAATCCAAGAATAACATTATTGCAATCATAGTACCATCATCATTATCATCTTATCATATCACGATGATAAGGTTCAATCAGCAACAAAAGTCGAGTAACGCTGTTACTTTTACATATCATCTAAATTAATACAAAATGATTTGATACATTGCATTTCAGCAGTTCATGTACACGGAGCAAATCTATTCGGTTTACATCGCACACACGGATAGCTGTGCCGGTATGAATAGTTACGCACACAAATGTTACATAACACGAGGGAGAGCGAGCTCTGTTTTTTATTAGTGTGCGTATGTCGCACCAATAGGCAATAACTATAACACCAATAAATAGTAATAATTCATTTATGTAATTGAATCAGTTATAATATTTCGCGCTTGTTTATTGTCACAGGTTTGGCACAATGGCTAATGTCTCTGGTTAGTGAACAAGGAGTCGTAAGTTCAAATCTCGGGTATTAAACATTATTTTCATTTTGTAATCATAGTTTTTTTAACACATTCATTTCTTAGTTGAATTGCTAACGATTTTATCCCGTTCTTAGGTGAGTAATTTACAACGTTTGAGACACGAGCACGGAATTCTCAGCCAATTTATTTTGACCGTTTAGGATATATTATCTACCCACAATTTTTGTATATTTTTTTTCCTTTGAGCGTTCTTAGTTGTCTGTCTACGAGTATAATTTGCACTACTAAGTATATTGATTACTACTCATATTTCTGTGCGTTCTATGTTCCTGATCTCAATTGTGCTTGAATTTAATCCAACCATGCAGAGTTTAACAATGTTTAAAAACACGGAAAGCGTTGTTTTGCATGATCAAAACATTTCCATTAGTGAGATTGCAAGGTGCTTATTAATATCGGTGAGTAACAGTTACTTATGACATAATCAATTTCATTACGTTAGTAATACTTCAACTCAAGTTCTAAACTCATCTCACCTTAGAATGATTAAATAAGACTACATTAATGTAAAATATTGCAATTGAGATATATGAATATATCAGAATATTATACTTAAGTTATTTTTTACCATAATTTGATTGTGATAAAATGATTACATCTTGAATTTATGAGGCATAAGTAACTAATTAATTATATTTTTTACACCAATCCTACACTGTTTATCTTTGTTATTGATGTGTAAACATCTTAGCGCTCGGTCTGCGGTAGGGGCTAGCTGGGACTTCGAGCGTCAGACGCGTAAGCGTAAGACTTCGAGCGTCAGATGACCTCAGCGTAAGACCCGTGTTTATGTGAGCGCGTGAACCAAACTGATGCGAGCTCACATGTTTACACATCAATTTTCGTGAGTACCAAACCAACTCACACCGATTTTTTTTTAAATATTATTTTGTTTTTATCCATAGAAGAGAACCGTGCAGTTATGGGTCCATCGGTATGCGGATTCTAAAGAAGTAGACCATCGTCGACGTGGGCCAAAACCGAAGGCGAATTCTTCAGCTCGTCACTACGACATTGTGGCAAGGCACAGAGCTAAGCAGTTTTTATTCCCCCGCATAACTGCAACAACACATAGTGTGTGCTTACAAACGGTGCGAAATGACCTGCATTAAGCTGGTTTACGCTATAGTAAGCCAGCAGTTTTGCTGTCCACCGCTCACCGACAAATACGACTTCTGTTCGCGCGGTCATATAGGTATATAAATTTTAATTGGGAAAATAATGTGGTTATTTTTAATTATGAAAAATGTTTTAAGTCGGATAAGGATGAAGTGAAATGATGAAGTGTAAGTGATGTTATTGTTGTGCAGTTAGACGTTGTCGTAATTTCTAACTATCTAACATGTTGATTCACTTCACCTCCAATTTCACTTTATTTAAATTTGTATACTTACTTTGAAAAAATATTTACGTCCATTCTTATTCAACAAACAATCCTTATCTTTTCTTATAAACTGGTAAAGAAGTTACTACATCAGTGTTCTAGCTGTCCAAAAGTTTGGGAATTTGTATAAATTAGTTTGCATTACTTGAATCATTGTATTGACCACACGTAGTTTTTATTTCCTAACCCATGCCAAATTGAACCTTAAGCCAACTTTTGTAAGAAAGATAATAGTCGAAACGAGCTGGCTCATTGACTAATGACCCAAGCGATTTTTTTTTATAAAATAATTCATTTTATTTTATTGGTTTTATTTAATTACCTACCTTTTTAATTTTTGTTGACTAATTTTATTTGGCACAACCTTGATGTATTTATTAAGACAAAAATAAAAACCTGTAAAACTATATTCCTCTACCGAGGTTCGAACTTACGACACGAAGTTAAGTCGTCACTTATGCTAGGTGCTTTCACCGACCGGCTATGGGATCCATACTAATGTCGTTGAAATATTGGAACTCATTCAATTATGATTATTATACATTGGTATATTAGTTATTGGTATATGTGGGTATATCATACGCACACAAACAGTTTAGCGTTTGTTATTCGTACCCGACCGACCAACTCAATAATTTACGCACACAGTGATAATAACCCGTGTGTGTGGGATCTAAACCGAATAGATTTGCTGTGTGTACCTAACACAACTAACTAAACTTTTTAAATTTAATATTAGTAAAATGTTATTAAGTACTAATATTTTCCTCAATAACTTTTGGCGTTAACCAGTATCATAGTAACCATATTGTCATCCAAACGAGTGTTATAATGTTGTACTTTTCATAATGTAACTCCTTTTAAAAAAAAGAACATTGTCATGCACGCGCCTTAAACTACCACAGCGCCGTAATTAAAAAAAAAATCTTATAGATTATTTGAATTCACGTCGTATCCCGCCATTTTTGTTCGATATTAGTCTTGCAAAAATGTATTAAACCAACATTCGTGTTTCAATACCCCTTATTATACAACAGTTACATAAATAACTATTAGATCTTAGATGGTTTAAAAAAAACTACATAAATGGCAAAAAATAAAAAAAAATACAGCTTAGAAGAATTTACTGACGGTAAACATTTTGTAATGTAACCTATAATATTTGCATGCTATGATATAAGCAAAACATGTCATGCTATATAATGTATTTTTAAAACAGCTTTATATACCATGTTTTATGCAAATAAATATTATTTCCATTTCTATTTCAAGCTTTAAATTGTTATCTACAAAAAGAGAATCAACCGTGTTGTTTTTTTTTTTTGCAAGTTATAATGTAAAGGTAAAAAAAATCTTCAGCTTAGTTAGCACGAACTAAGCTGAATCTTATGTCAGGTTCGTCTTTATCATATCGCACTGATAATACAATACTGTTGTAACTCAAAATGTGACGTATTTTTCAGAATCGATGAATAAAGTATTATTCACATCATTATTTCTTTTAATATGATTTTATCTCAAATTTTACATATTTTGAGTTACAACAGTGCGATATGATGAAATGCATATCACTTAGAGAAGATGAAAAAAAAACGAAATTACTAAATGAAAAGATAAATAGAGGATGAGAAGACCAAAGTAATTATGGATTGGAGGGAATTAATGATACGGTGACGGCTATAACAGGAGAAAATGTAAAACAAAAACGTATTGGGGACATCCAAAAAAAAAAATGGGAACAGGGCATGGAAGAGAACCCTACAAACATAGCCCATGTCGTAGTAAAGTCAATTCAGGAGCTAGTAACTTGGGTAATTGAGTGAGCAAGTATGTTAAAAAAAATTGTATCGTAACTTTTAGATGATTCTCAGAATAAAGCAATATTCTCACAAAATCGTCGGCAAGTACATTGTACCTAACTTCCGAACTGACGATGACGTAAACATACGTGTAATAAGTGGATCACACCGGAAAGTAGCGAGCACCGGTTATCTAACAGCTAACAGCTAGGACGAAGGGAATCCGATCAAGTGCAAGTTTACACCGCCACTCGTAACACGCTCCACTGCCACTTGGATAGCTAGTACGTACTGTACCTAAACCTAGGTACCTACGTTGTTTCGCGACACTATATTTATTTGCCTATTCTATGTATGATTTACCAACACAAACACATAACATAACGCCTTTAATCCCCGTAGAGTTAGGCTGAGGTGTACTTATAGAACACCCACATTTCGACTTACATCTATATATTTTTTACGAAAGGGGGCAAATAGTGATATCATAATCAATGATGATCATAAAGCGTTGTTTGAACTAAGGCGTTCTGCGGTGGCAGGCGCAGCGGCGATGTTGCAGGCGATCACCCTTAATATTGTGATCAACATGAGGCCCTGTCGACGACGCCTTACTGACCTTCATAACTCTTCTTAAAAGACCTCATATCGTACTCATACAATACTTACTTATGTACTGAAACACTGTTACGGTAGGTAGACCAGCGGGCTAATTACGTAACAAACTAACAGTAGGAATGGGTTCCATTTTGACAGTTCAACAACATTCATTGCGTTATTTACGTTGATGAGAATAGAATAGAATACTCTTTATTATGTACACCACACACACACACACGCAGACACATTTTTCGAACATATGAAGCAATAGATTAGCAATTAATATGCTTAAAAATGATTCAGATTGTGATAGTGTGTTACGTAATCGTTCCACAAAATAGTACTGCGATGCAGAAAATGTCTTATGAACTGAACCGTACTGTAGGTAGATACTGGCCAACATCGAAAACATAAGTTTTCTCTCCACCATCATATCATATAGCTGCTTGTCCTCAACCTCAAGTTGGTATATGTAACTATCATCTCTCCTTTGTGTCAATACCATGATATGCGCTGATTGCACGAATACATCACTATTGCGTAGCAAAGTCTATCATTATATACAGCTGGCTAACATAATACTTACATATGTTAACGGAAATTGAGTTGCGAAGAAACTTCATGAAAGGAGGATGAAAAACATATATAGATTAAGGGGGCTACATGACCTAAACGAAAATTTATAATGCCTAAAAATAAATGATCCACTGCAGTAACCAAAATCAGAAAAATATATGATATTCTTCAGGATATATGCTAGTTAGATAGTGTGTTGAAAACATAATACAATTAACTTGATATGATAGAAAAAAAATCACGAAGATACATCTAAAAAAAAAAAAATACTATTAAAAACCATACTAATATACATGCATACATTCAGATTTTTTGTCAGATTATTCTACAAGCAACATACTAACGTAATAGTGTTTTATTTTTTTAGTCCAATGAGTAGATTTTTTGTAAATCCATAATTGCTTCATATTTTGCAATAAATTACCAGCGTTGTGTCATCGCGCGTCTCTTTCTTTTCTATACAATCCGACAGTGACCGCGCTTTAGCTCTTGTAAGCCCCTTAAGATTAAGATATGTTTCACCTGCTCGCGAAGCATTGCGAGCACATAGCAATGATAACCTATTCTTTTGATAACAAAGCATCTGTTCATTCATTCCCTATTGATTAGAATATATTACGGTTACTATACCTAATGCCCAGTTTTATTAATAAACAAACACTCCCATATAGACTAGTGCAGTTTTGAATTCAACATAGTCGGATTATCACGAATACAGAACAGGATTGTGCACATCCCGTGTTGGAGCTGTTCCAAACATGTCAGATAGTGTAAGGGCTCTACGTGATTATGTACTTATTATACGATGTTAATATATTCATGTTTTACATTTAGACGAATGATGAAATTGCAGCACGGGGTCGGCAAGAAAAGTGTTGAAGCTGAAGAGAAGACACGAGTTAGTTCACTTGGCGTCCATTGAAAGATTTCTAAAGGTCGCTGAAAGCTGTAATGTTTTGCAATGAAAAATGTTAACAAACAACATTGCGTTTTACTGATTAGATTCAAACGTGGTATAATCCATGCGGCTCGATTGGGCACTATAAAACTTGATCGTTCTGAATGGCATTCGAATCAATTTACCGTCGGTACGCCGCGGCGTCTCCTTACGATTCTCTCTATTTGTGTACCGAGCTGACGTTGCGAACAAATTAAATAAATCCTCAATGTTGCACGCAAACCACGAACTGATGAGCACGGCCGATACCTTGCCTAATTTACCGGTTTTACTCAAATGCTGCTCATGTGAATGCTCTCATCAAAATATCGTAACAATGAACTAGTATTCGGACAGCAAGACTTTGGCATAAGTACCTACTAGTACTTTTATTATTGTGGTATATTTGTGAAACTTTAAGTGTATGTGGTAGTGTTCAGTAATATTTTTACGTTAAAACTGTTATTTATACTCAGAAATATTACTCATAGCTCAACAGTTTTCATGTTCGGATTTACGCGCGGTAGCGAACGTAAGTACAGGATTTGGTGCAGCCCCGAGATTGAGATTTATAAATAATTTTTAAAATATAACAGCCGAGAGCGTTGCTTGTGGTTTTATGCCCTTGGAAATTAATATCTTGTTAGCAGTTTATTCGCTTTTGTTACAGTCACTCCGAGTAGATTTGCGAAAGTCAAATGTTGTCTAACGATTGGGCACGGCAGGCTCTGACACGCGAGCTCGACACGCCGACTACCCGCGTGCAGCACTGAACATCGGCTTTATCAACAGTATACTTTGTTGTAATTACTCGTGTAAGTTTGATGTGTAAAATTAGTTATCACAAGTTAAGCACGTGGGTCAGCCACGTCACGGCCGACGTGTCCGGTCAGTGCTCAAATATGAATTAACTAGAGTTAATGGTCGTTGCATATCGTCGCAGACGCCGATCGTTCGGCTCGTAGTCGGTTGCGTAGCCATAGCTTTTCTCGCGTCGCGCGTCAGTCGCGTCACAGGGTGAGATCGCGCGGAAGCGAAGGTTGCGCCCGTGACCGCGCCCGCCCGCCGCCGCCGCGGTATCGGGCACCCGCCGCAGTCGCGTAGTATCGCGCCGCGCTCGCTGATCTTCAGAGCTCGAGCCACGCGCGTAACCGCTCAGCGCCTGGAGCACGAGGACTGTGACTGTGCAGTGATGTGTGATCATGTGTAGCCGGCGAGTGAGTGCAGTGAGAGTATGCGCGCGAGGTGACGCCCGGCCCCGGCCGCGACCGTAGCCCGACATGTGGACACTGCTGGTGCCGCTGCTGGCGGTGGTGGCGCTCGCTGGAGGAGCTGCCTTCACGCCCGACAGGGACTTGCTAGAATGCGCGAGGTTCGTTTATGACGAATGCGAACAAGGACTGATCAAACCAACACATACATACCATAAAAATAAACAAAAGAACGAAAAAATGTTATGATCCATCGCAAAGTTTTGCTGGGACCTAGAAATGAGCTACAGAAATAATTTTAATGGTCACGCAATTTATGACTTCTGCCCATTGTTAACACGATACTACATAACGATTACAGAAACATTGTAATTAATTCACAAATAACTAATTTAATTAATTATGTGAGCGATTTGGAACGTAGGTACGTTGGAGAATTTTCCTCTAATATGAAAATGGAAATGTTTGTACGGAAAGCTCAACCGTACTCAATCCCTACTTTATCTAATGAAGATTTTTTTTTTATTCAACTAAGTTGAAGTATCTCAGAGTAAAGCAACTACTTTTACCAGTAGAGGACTCCTCAGAGTTAGGAATTTGAAAAGAAATACACTGACCTTGTTTGTCTAGTCTAGACAGTATTTGTGAGTTTAAAATAAAACAAAGAGAAACATGATAAGAATCTATGATAAACTGAGATCAAGAACAGGGCAATCCCTGGTTTCCTTCGTAACAAATAATGATGTGATTAACCTGAAACATGGATGTGACGTGTGTCATAAATTAGCAACATCCAATTTAAGTGCAGCAAATTGCAACTGTCTACCAGGTTTGTCTCAGCCTGTCCTCCATATAAAACGAGATTCAATGTTCCCATATAAATATAAATATCGGGTATATAATATATACTTGTGTATAAATCTGGCAAGCGCGCGAGACGCAAGACGCGTGCGCGCGCGCCGGTGTCACCGCCACGGCCGCGTCTCTTGGCAAGGCTAGCTGGCCGCTAGGTAAACACATCTCACTAATACACAGGTGGAAAGATCTGTCTCCCTCAGAAACATGCCATTATCTGTCAATACCAGTGGTTAGGTTTTGTCAAACAGCCAAATCTGTTAAGGAACCTTGGGTTTAAACTGTCTCGTCCTATTTTCTAATACGTTCGACTAGACTAGATTTAATTATAATCAATGATCTATCATCTATCTAGCCTGTATTGTCCTACGGCTGGGCAAACGATTCCCTCTACCTTTTCCATACTTATCCTTTGCTATTGTAGGCCAGTTCTTTCGGTAGGAGTCAAGTTCGTCGCTCTGTCTTGGCCTGCCGCGATGTCGCATATCATTCACTGGGACCCATCAGTGGTTCTTTTTGCACTCAGCTCATCTGACATGCATTAGACATAATCGGCCCAATCTCTTGAAATTTAAATCTTTACACTGAAACATAGGTACCTACATTTAAAGAAATATGATTTATCATCATTACTACTACATCAAAATATCTACATCACAAGCGGAAATAAAAATGAAAACCTCTAAAAACCATGTCAATGAAGAGAGATCTGCTTGTCTGAAAAGAATGAGAACAAATTGTAATTGTTTTTTAATTGCCCCACTTATTTACCATCTTGATAAAACAAAATAATATGTTTTGCTTATTTAAATGTAGGTACCTAAACTTTATCTTTTAATCACAGAAGAACCTTCATGTTATAATAATTCTGAGAAGTGTCGCTATTTGCTACTAAGTATGTGAATATTATCTTCCCTGATACTGGCACATAAACACGTAAATACTAAAGACTTGGCTAAAGGGTCTTAGCAACCAGGCCATAACAATTACTTATAAAAAAAAAACATAAATTTAGAAAGAAAGAACAGGAAAGCAACCTCTTCCTTACAGACGCTGAATATTATTTAATTCTTATTTCAAAAGTCTAAAAAGAATGGTAAAATGGTAAACTTTACTCTATCTTCGCTGTGGTAATCCCGCGTGCTTATTTTCAGCCTAGTTTTTGAATAAATGACTACATTTTTAAATTTGGTTCAACTCAAAGTGAAAATGTTTCTTGACACATAGTAACCAAAAATCACTGTGATCGTTTAAAATGTAAATGAATCATTTTCTTGTGTTTCATGTTTAAGCTAACCAGTGAATCAAGACAAGTTCAAGAGTTTTACATAGCTAAGTTCTCTACAATCGATACAAAATATTGCTTAGCAGTCAGGTTCCCATTTCGAATATTGACGTTTTCCTGAAACACCTAGATACCTAAATAAAACGGAAACTATCATATCTAGAACAAGGTTCCACTTGGGGGCTCTATTGCCTCACTTACAACTGCACCTTCTTTTACCAAGTATTGAAGAATGAAACCTTCGTATCGTACATACTTTAAATTAGACCATGAACCATTGCGTGTGAGGGGAAAGTCCAGCGTGCTGACTGGTCTCAGACGATGTTATATTAGTAAACCTTTACAGGCTATTTATAACCAATATGTTGACTACGGTGGTATAAAACTAACTATACCAACATCACACAAACAACATCCATGTTTTCAGAACATCCCAAACTAAATTCCCAGTGTAAACTACTGAAAGCGAGTAGCTAATTATTGAAAGCACTGAACGAGCCAAAAATATTTTCACCCACACCTGCATCTGACAATTGAAAGATAGTCTGAATTTATAATACAGCAAATATGCAAAAACTAAAACATTAACAGCTTTACCTCCGAGCTAAAAACTGATCAGCAGAAATAAAACTTCCAATGAAAAATAAAAACTTTTTTACAAAAAAACAACCGACTTCCAAAAAAAACACTAAAAGACGTGAAAAATAACTTTAATTTCTGTAGTCGGTGTCTTTGGTTTTTAACCGACTTCACAAAAAGGAGGAGGTTCTCAATTCGTCTGTATGATGTGTGTTAGTTCATAACTTTTTTCTGGGTGAACCGATTTGGATGATTCTTTTTTTATTTGATAGGTGGTGCTTTACATGTGGTCCCATTTAAATTTGATCAGGGTCTGACTAGTAGTTTTTGAGTTATCCTTAATACTGCATATTTTTCCACGTAGTTTATATGGATGATGGGTTAATAATTTCCTGTCATTGTTATTTACACACCAAGAAGTGGTATACGAATTTGCGTGGGGTAGGTACCGCAACTGAAAAGTGAAAAATAAAAACTTTTTTACAAAAAAAACAACCGACTTCCAAAAAAAACACTAAAAGACGTGAAAAATAACTTTAATTTCGGAAGTCGGTGGCCAAAATCGAAAATATAACACCAAAGACACCGACTTCCGAAATTAAAGTTATTTTTCACGTCTTTTAGTGTTTTTTTTGTGTATTTTCGTTTTTGGCCACCGACTTCCGAAATGAAAGTTATTTTTCACGTCTTTTAGTGTTTTTTTTGGAAGTCGGTTTTTTTTTTGTAAAAAAGTTTTTATGTCTCACTTTTTAGTTGCGGTACCTACCCCACACAAATTCTTATACCACTACTTTGTGTGTAAATAACAGTGAAAGGAAATTAATAACACATCATCCATATAAACTAAGTGGAAAAAATATGCAGTATTAAGGATAACTCAAAAACTACTGGTCAGACCTTGATCAAATTTAAATGGGACCACATGTGAAGCACCACCTATCGAATAAAAAAAGAATCATCCAAATCGGTTCACCCAGAAAAAAGTTATGAGCTAACACACTTAAAAAAAAAAAAAAACAGACGAATTGAGAACCTCCTCCTTTTTGTGAAGTCGGTTAAAAAGTCAAACTAACGGATGCCCCCCCCCGCCCCTATCATCTTGGACATAGTCGAGGAACCTCGGTGTCCAATGTATCTGGGAAATGGCGTTACATTTCACCCGAAGTAAACAGCATCATATACATCAAAGGTAATCCAGATAGCCAACCTTGTCGAAGAAGACACTAATGACCTATAGACAACAATAGCTTTTAGAGAGTGGCGCGCCAAAATTAAACCCGTTTATCACAGCTATTTGCGTCACTAATAACCCAAATATAATCCAAGTGCTCGGTTGCGGTAACTGTGACAACAGAAATAAACCCTTGCTCTGAATACCTCTTTGCAGCGGCAGCGGCTAGCATTGCGTCTGTCGAGCGTCGGCCACTATACGCACACGCACTGTACCGATCGGAATGCACCGCTACACAATTACCAATACGCAATATAATAATATTATTATTACATCGATTTGCACATAATGCGTTATGCGGTTGGCAAAACGTGTTTATTTCGTGTATATAGTGCTGTAAATGAATCGTTTTCCATTCAACAAACTTTGATTGTGACGTTGCAGTTTTATTTGTTCTAATAAAAAAAGCTGTTTTATTTATATCATTGGAATATTTTGTGTCAAACACTCGAGTTTTTCTGTCATCATGTGATCGTACAATATAACAGCGGACGACACGATGTAATGATATGCAATTTATTGTGTAATGAGAGTGTATATTTCGTGTAACATTTATGAGGCATGTCAGAGATGCTATTTCTTTCACGCAAGCATAATTAACGACAAAATAAACTTATACCTAGCGCTTTCTACGATGGCAATGAAACTGTAATTAGTCCATCAGCTTGGTTTACATTCTACTGCGTTTGCTTTTAAAACCGTGATCCTTCACATTCGCCTCGAATTAAAGTTTCCGATGCCTCTTTCGGCGCCAAAGGCCAAAGTAAATACATTTAATCGGCGCGGCATCAATTTATAACTGTGGGAAAATTTATTATACCTACTAAATTATTTTCAAAAGAGCAATGAGTATCAAAATCAGTATAAATAAATCGACCAAATACTTATAAAAATAAATTGATTAAATGGGAAAGTTCTTTTAATCAATGTTTAAGTTGAATATATATTATATTTTATTTGATGTATCGATTCCGGTTTTATGTAAAGCTCAATCTCATTTTAGCAGCAGAAAGAAAAGTTTTGATGCCATAAAATACTCTACAACAGACTTTCATCGCTAATTAATAGTAGCCTCCATCTCATTGAATAGAAAACAAAACTCTCCAATAATTCTATGTTCGTCCATCTCTGGAGAAGTCCATATACAGATTATTTTCCAGTTTATGATCGAATTGGAACCTTTCTGCTCAAAGGTTAACATTGGTTCTCCGAGCAATATGTAGGTTGGGAGTATGGTTAGACGGCTCGATCGGTGTAGTTGCTGAGTGATTGGCCGTTGCGCTAATATAAGCGAACAGAACAACGTTTGTTTAGTCTAAGGTAATGGTCCCGAGTTTAGACGTTGGTGCATTTTGTTGGTGTACGAGCAAAGTCGTGACGAGGGTTTTTTTTTTAAGGACTCACGTAAGCCTTTTGCCTCATATCCTTGAAATCATGTTTCTCTATTGTTTTGTGGTTTTCACTATTACCTTTTTCAATAATAAAGGTGATGTACAGGACTGCAACAACTCTCGAGGGATAAAGCTCATGTCACATAGTATTTTAGTAATAGAGAAAAGATTGCGAGGGGAAAGTAGATTACACCGAACCAGTTTGGGTTTACACCAGGTCGTGGAACAATGGACGCTACTTTTACACTCCGCCAATTGTGAGAAAAGTACAGACAAGAAAAAGCGTATAATAGATTACCTTGGGGTGTGTTGTGATGGGCCTTGAAAGAAAGGTTTGCCCTGGAAGTATGTAGAGTTAATTCGTGCTATGTACAGTCAATCTCGTACATACGTCCGGTCGGCTGCTGGCAACACCGACGAGTTCAGTGTGGCTGTAGGCTTGCACCAAGGGTCGTCTGTACGTCCTTGGCTCTTCCTGTTGATTATGGACGCTCCGACGTCGGACATACAGAAAGAAGCCCCCCTGGTGTCGGTGAAGATAGACCTGAGATCTAGAGCAGATTGGAGAAATAGCAACAAAAGCTGAATAATGTTGGGTTGAAAATCAGTAGAACCAAAACCGAATCCGTTCTACGATTTTGGCAGTCTCTCCAGTTCTGGGGCCATAGCCCTTGATGGCGCGCTTCTCCCGATCTGCTCGGACTTTCAGTATCTCGGTTCCCTCGTGCAAAGCCATGGCGAAGTAGATCGGACTGTTAAGCACAGAATTAACACCGGATGCATGAAATGGCGGCAGGTCATGGAAACTATCTGCGACTCCCGCATTCCCCTTAAACTTAAGGGGAAGCTTTTTAAAATAATGGTTAGACTCGCTGTCTTGTATGATTCTGAATGTTGGGCCACAGAAGGGATAAATGAAAGGCAATTGCATGCAGCTGAGAAGAGAATATTAAGAGGGAAGTGTTGTGTTACGCGAATGGATAAAATAAGAAATGAGCATATAAGAGAAGTCTGAAAGTGACACCAGTGAATGAAAATTTGTGTGGAAATCGGTTGTCATGGTATAGGCATATGATACGGAGGAATGACGAAAATGTCGTCAAGAAAGCTTTGAGCAAGAATGTGAATGGCTATACGAGTAGAAACCGAGGGATGGACTGTGTGAAAAATTATATGGCTAGAAAGAGAGTGATTACCGAGATGACGACTAATAGACAAGTATGGAAGAAAGAGACATGTTGCGCCGACCACAAATTGGGATGGGCAGGAGAATGATGATGACCTGTACCTTTAAGATTTATAACTATAATCACAGTACTATTTTATCTATTCCGAGCAATCGCTAAATTGTGATATTATCTGGCAGTAAAGCGACAGTAAATTAGTCTTCCTAAAAGGAATATCTACCCTTCAGTTTCCTCATATGTAAACGCTTAGATACCAAGCGCTCTTGATTTTCTACTATAAATCCAAAACTTTCATTACCACTTATTTCATTCTATTTCTTACGTATTGAGAAATATAATGAAATAAGTGGTAATGAAACTTTATCAAGTTTATTTCATTCTATTTCTCAATATAAATATAATGAAATAAGCGGTAAGTAATGAAAATTTGACAAGTTTCTTTCAATCTATTTCTCAATATAAACAGAATGAAATAAGTGGCAATGAAAGTTTATCAAGTTTATTTCATTCTATTTCTCAATATAAATAGAATGAAATAAGTGGTAATGAAAGTTTATCAAGTTTATTTCATTCTATTTCTCAATATAAATAGAATGAAATAAGTGGTAATGAAAATTTATCGGGCGTACCTATTGTTAGAAAGAAAATAAAGAAAGATATTTTATTTGGGACACGCACAGGAAACAGAAACATTAAAAATAAAAAGGAGCATTTAAAATTAACAAAATGAACATTATTATTAATGTTCATTTTGTTTTGTTGTCTGTTTTTGTTTGTTGTTATAAACAAATAAAAATTAAAAGCCCTGTGCGAAGCCAAAAAGGCTCCTGTCTCACCATAAAGCTGCGTTATTTAGAAAAAAAATACCACAGCGCTGGTTTTCTAACAGTACCCGAATGTTACGTCAAGGTAGCTGCATAATTTAACAATGTATTCAAAATGTATATTATTTCAGTAACCGCTACCCCTTTGAAATCTGAAGAGTGATTGTAACTGAAATCTATTGTAAATGAAAACTTTAAATATTCATTGTTACCATAGGTTGAATTAATTTCATAGTAGGAGCCTGAAAAGTCGAAATATCTTCTAAGAATTTCAGATATTTCCGGTTGTATCAGGTTATTGCTAAGAAACCGTTACATTCAATGAACAAACGTTCGCTAGCTGACGTGATGATGAATTGGTGATCATAGCATGTTATTATTAAAGAACATTAGGATGCCTGTACACCTGGCAATATTGTCGGTGCGTGTATGAATGTAAACGAAGAAAAAGAAGTATGTAAGGATCGTAGCAGGCGGTGAATAAGGGAAAATACAGAAGAAAAAAAAAAACATCTGCCTACTCCCATGGGAAAAAGGCGTGAGTTTATGTAAGCAGAAACTGGAGTAATGAATATTAATGTAAAAAATCCGAATGGCTTAAAAATACGATCATTTTTAGACTCACAAAATTAATTAGAACATGTGTGTAGTCCGTCAACCCCGTGCAGTGACATGAGCAACAATATTGATATTTTTCCATCACACGATAGGCTAGAACATATGAGGCGGGCTCCAGCAGACATCCTGGACGCTTGCCAGCCCCGCGGCCGTCGCGACATCTTCGTCCGACCGACACTTACAACACGCAATCATCAAACGAATACGTTCACCGCTGATGTTCACCAGATACCATAAAATTCATGTTTCCGTGCGATCCCAGTTATAGAACCTGATACATCTTATAGTGCTTCTTAAATAACTGTTTACCGACTTTAAACTGAGAGAGTAATGTTCTGGGCATTCAGAATCTTTTCAACATAGTTACTACAAATAAATAAAATTATGTGTCTATTTGTAATATCAAAATAACAGATTTTTACTAAATGCACATGAAATTCTTATAACAATTTTATTTTTATTTGTCTGTCTGTCTATCTTTCTGTCTGTCTGTTTGTTCCGACTAATCTCCGAAACGGCTTGACGCATTTTGACGGGACTTTCACTGGCAGATAGCTGGTGTTATAAGGAGTAACAGAAGCTACTGACCCAGTAGCACGTTCCCGTGGGATCATTTCCGACATCCACGCGGGCGAGGCCACGGGCAGCAGCTAGTCCGAGAAATATTTTCGCAAATCTATTTGAGAGTTTACCTACTTGAATAACCTCATATTTTAGCAGGGACAAATGTTATTTAAATTTTTGAGTAATTGCTCTGGCTCTGTGTTTTGAAAAGTGTGTAGTTTTGCCGATGTTCAAAGAGAAGATAAATAGGTACCTATCTATTGGGTAGGTACTTGAGTGCGTGTAATAAGACGTTGTTAATATGTATAACTAACCCTAACTTTCGGGTATGGTCATGAAATACACTGTCATCATGAATGCCATAAAAACTTCCGCATTGATTTGGCAATTAAAGAATCATACCTTCGCCATAAATAAGGTATTATTTCCCTCTGAACTCTTTGTTGTAGAGGCCCGAAAAGTAGACGACATAAATAGTCTGTTTTGACAATGATGAGAAACCTGTAACAATGTGTTTGGGAAACATATTATTTTTGTCAATGTCCATGACTTTATCATACAAACCACCCACTTGTTTCTTTGTTTTTCTGATTTTCTTTGACCAAACAGTAGTACCTACCTACTGCTCTCTGGTTTGCCTCTTAAGGCGCTTCCCTGACCAAACGACCTTGAGCGTTCGGTCCTTCTCTGTCCCGTCGCACGGTGGATCGAAAATCGGCTGTAGAAGACATAGGATCTCGATTTCTTAAATGTTATTTTTTTTGCTGGAAATGACTTCTGCTGATCATTACTGTTCTATAAAATGTCATATGAAGTAAATGTGTGCACAAATGGAAGAGTTATAATTTTTATAAGAAAGAATGTATGGAGCTACTATGAAAAATCGAATTATCTCCTAAACGGCATGTTTAACCGTAATATCCTTGGAGGTGGTCATAGTGCTAATTATTTATAATTTTTTGGTTGCGGATTTGACGAAAAATTTCATGCCGTTTTTTTTAAAAAATCGTCAAAATATTTTCATTTGTTTTTTCATATGAAACGATTCCTTTTAGTGTTTATGTTGAAGAACACGGACTTTTAACTACACGTAACATAAAATAGCATCACTCCTATATTTTCGAAGGAGTTGGCAGAGGTTTATAGTGTTTGTATTTGAGTCTGTTTGGGTTTTTTTTTTTGTAATTTAATGATATTTTGCCTTTTTTTTATTTATTTTACTTTATTTTACAAATGCTTAGTATTAATTCCTTAAATTAAATTATTTTGTATATAATATAACTTTATATGTTACTTAAATAAGAGTTTGATAATCTTTTTTTATTTAAATTAGTAAAAATGTGTCAAAAAACAGCAATTTTTTTATTGAATTTTTCTTGTTTTGGGTGTTCTTAATATTTGGGTTAATAACATATCGAACTTTTTAACTTGGACACTAAAAGGGATCGTTTTACATGTAAAAATAAATAAAAATATTTTGACGATTTTTTTAAAAAAAACGGCATTAAATTTTTCGTCAAATTGGCAACCAAAAAATCATAAATAATTAGCACTATGACCACCTCCAAGGATATTACGGTTAAACATGCCGTTTAGGAGATAATTCGATTTTTCATACTAGCTTCATACAAATTTTTCGTAAAAAAAATATATTTCCTTCGTTTTTGGGCAGAATTAACTCGGGTGTCATTTTTGTACATAGTAATGATCAGCAGAAGTAATTTCCAGCAAAAAAAATAACATTTAAGAAATCGAGATCCTATGTCTTCTACAGCCGATTTTCGATCCACCGTGCGTCGCTGAGTCTCGCTCTGTCTCGCTACCTCCGCACGCTCATTTATCATAAAATTCACAAAAATATTGAAATTATTTGAATAAAAAAAGACAAGTGGAGTTTTAAAATAAAATAAAACGTGTATTATTTAGATTTTTAAATTATCTATCCATTAGTGTAATCCTCAAATGAATAGAACGTTACCTTTAGCAAAAGATGCATGCAATCCATAATTTTAGTCACTTTTTTACAAGGAGATTTTAGATGTATTTATAACACATAAAAATAAATAAGAACGTGCAATGTGATGATAGGATATCGAACATTAAGAATGTGCTTTTAGATGTAGTTTATTACCCATAGTGAATGAGTTAATAGCCTCTGAATAACGGACTATGACAAGGTTTTGGTCGGGGTACCGCCTTAACTATTAATACTTTAATAGCTTACGTAATTTACCAAGATGTGAATATTGACTCCATATTTAGAATAGAATATCAAAAGGACCAGCACCTCTTGAAATTCTGTCTGTATCGTCTTTTGCAACACCTAATACAACGTGTTTATTTTGGCGGGAACTTTCAACATTGACCGTTTCATCAGTTTGGTCGCTATTCACACCTAATTGATTCAGAAGAAAAGGTTAGTTGACACATGCATCATAAACAACAAGTAAATCATAGACAATCATGAGCCGAGAACCAAAAATAGAACAATTTATTAGTGAACATCTTTATAAATAGCCTGGAAATGGCTCCTAGCACCGTAATGAGTCTGCTTTGAGATTCATCTGCAGTATTTAAACAAAATGAATCATTGTAATTGAAGCGATTGAAACAAATTGTAATTCAGATTGACACAAACTGAAATTCAGCTGGGTACTGGGTACGTCATTTCGTCGTATTTTTTTTTTTTTTTGTAACTATGTTGTATCAAAAGAAATAATGAGGTTCACGCTCTTTTAAAATTCTTTGCTGCTATAAATCTGTGGGCTAAGCACTTTATAGATATTTGCGAGCATTGTTTGCGAGAAGAATTCACGTTGCAATAGAAACATTTGTGTATCTTAGGGATCGAAAATACTCGTAAATATAAAAAAAAACAGTATGGGAACAACAACTCGACGTTGTTAATATAATCAGATGTAGAAGGGAATAAGAGGATCCCATGATAAAACTGTTAAAAGTCATCTTATGTTGCATTTTATTTAGAAGTAGGTATGTACATAATAAGGTGAATATAATTTTCCCGAAAAGACTTGTTTCTTTTCGTATAACAACAGATCCATACAAAGTTCCTCTGTATTTGTCTAACACATTTAGCAGGAGCCAAAGCGCTAATGCCCCAAACATTTCAAATGCATACGGAAACAAACATTTGAAGCCAATATCTGTTTGCTTACTAATCTTTAGATTTACTTCAAAGAACAGGCCAATCTATCTCTCGGGATAGCAAAAGGCGACTAAATGATTATATCAAGACGATGAGCAGCAGAGTTTTCCTTTGATAAAATAGGTAACATATTGTTATCTCCAGTCTCAATAGACAGGTTCTTTAAATGGCACTTTTACTCGGACTAATTCGGCTAATGACATTCACTGGATTCATACTTCCATACATCATGCTAATATTATAAATGCGAAACTGCCTGTATGTCTGTCTGTTACCTTGTCACGCCTTAAGGGCTGACCGGATTTCGATGAAATTTTACACACAGGTAGACCATGACCTGGGTTAAGTTAGATTAGGTTAGGATACGTAAGATACGATACGATTAGGATAGGTAGGTACGTTTTATCCCGTGAGGTAATTTCCGACATCCGCGTGTGCAAAAGCTAATCAGTAATAAATAATAATAATAATTTAGTCGAATCTTATTTGACTGGAAGTGGATCGCCCGTAGAAAATTCTAGGGTGGTGATAACTGTGATCACCAATGCGTTTGCATTGATCAATGATGGTATTGGTAATTGAGAAGCTCACCCCCGGCTGCGGCTTGCAGGCTGTTTTTTTTTAATAACTTCACGTACAAAACGTGGTACATATGGGTCCACTTTATGTACCAAATACATTAGCTGCCAGTCCACCTTGGGTTAAAAAGACTACAAACCGTTGAATACGAGGCTTTTGGCTACTTTGTGGGTATTTTATTTTAGTTTTTTTTTTTTGTAATTTGCTTGTTGTATGTGCAGAATAAACAATTTTTTGTTATTCTTTCTTTCGAACATATCTATACCTACTCCATTTTATTATAACATTAGGAAAATAACGGTTCGTTATTTCGATAGAAACGTATACTAAGTTCCGTTATTTTGCGATAAATTTAAAGCAATATAATATAGTGAGCACTTACATTTAAAAAAATAACTCTAAAATGCAGTAATTTCAACAATATTACACAATAACTGTTGTTATTTGGCCGTTATTTTTCTAATGCTATAATAAATTGAGTATAGTAGATAACTCCCAGGTTCGTACGTGACGACCATTGTAGGTAAATATGTCCTATAGCCCGATATTTACTATACTTAAAACGTCAGGTTCTTTCTCACTGTGAATAATTGTGACGCAGAGTTACCTACACACATACATAACATCACGCCTGTATTCCCCGAAGGGTTAGGCAAAGGTGTACCTATAGCACACCCACATTTCGCCAGTTATGTTTAAGTCCCATGTAATAGGGGGCGAGCCTATAGCCATCAACCGGGCACAAATCCAGACTCCGGGCTGCTACCGAGAAATTCCAGATGGAAAAACCCGATAACACTTTGCCTGACCCGGGAATCAAACCCAGGACCTCATGCTCAGCAGTAGCGCTTGCGACCACTAGACCAACGAGGCAGTTACCTACATAAACATATATTAGCTTACTGTTCGAACATTTCGAACACATTTGAAACAGGCGTTGACAGAGCAAGATACACGGAATCATTGATATTCGCGAGCCGTACCATACGTATTTCACTTCCCCCTGACGAGCTTTTATATCCGAGACAGGTGACTACAGCTAAATAACAAGGCACGTGGAGTTTTGCTCATTTTATCGTCACATTACCCGCAATTTCTGTCGCATCGCATCGCCTGCCCGCGCTATTACTTCGTTTTCGCATAGAGTTCTATCTGACTTTTTTTCTTTTTGGGCGGCTCCCGAGGGTCCTAGCGTGATGTTAAATTGCTTATAGCCTTCCTCAAGAATTGGGCTATCATATGCAAATAGTTTTTTTCAAATCCGAGCGACAGTTCCAGAGATTATCGCTCTTTATAACATTATTATTTTTACGTCTCCTAACATTTCTCGAGACCCTGGGGTCCCGGACCTTTGTAAGGCGAACCAGGACCCGAAGCCAACTCGCAGAGGCCCGTTAGACGTTTTTAATTAAATGAGGCACCAACCTACAATTATCCTTGTTCGAAATATGCAAGTGCACCCAGCACAACCCCCGGTTTGTGTAGGACTATTGCAGGATATGGAAACAAAGATATTGGACAATGGATTTGGTTAGCCTAAGTGGACTGGTTATCTAGGACTATGAAAAGACTATGGCCCCTGCCTGACCCATGTTTTGTATAAAATACAAAATTAAAATGGCAGGGGGTGACCTGCACACTCAATAATAGGTCCCCGAAAACGGTCGCTAGCACATAGTATCGTAGCGACAAGGGGGCAACGGGTCCTGAGGTGCTTATGAGAAGTGGAGAGGTATGCCCCGGCTATCAGGATAATCCTGGAAGTACGGTCAAGTTCCCTACCAGCATCTTACTGGAAAACTTTCTTCCTCCGAGCAAGTTTGTTCTTGCGAATCTCCACTCCAGCCGGCCAATAAAGGCAAGAAAAAGATGGGAGCTCTGTTCCTCATCTTTGTTCACTCCAGCTAGCCAATAGAGGCAAGCCAGAGGTGAGGAACAAAATTTCTCCCTGGAGATAGGGTCCGTGGGGTCGATACTGCCCTGCGGGTGTCTGTATCTCTCTTAGTCTGGTTCCTAACCCTAGACCTGTTTCCGCAAAGTAAACTCTACCGGTACAGACCTAGTGTTTAGGAGCGCGCAAGCCCCACCACGACGTCAACGTTGAGATAAGGCGGTAGGGTTGTTATTATTATTAAGTATAGATAAGTGTAGTCGAAGCAATTACAAACACATGAGACTTTCAGACGTGTACAGGACGGAAATGTATTGGCACACATCTTTCCATTGTCCACCTCTTTCCATACGTAACACATGTATTTACTACTAGCTTCTGCTCGTGACTTCGTTCGCGTGGAAGCCGTTTGACACCACAATATACTAAAATAACAGACACATTTTTATAATACTTCCTTATATATGTACTAAGTGTTTAGTTTTGGTCTAGGTAAGCTGTCAGAATATAAAGAGAGTCAGGACTGGTGACGCGGAAGTAAGCGACGTACAGTTGTCCGTGTGAGAAGCAGCTCGTCCCGAGGTCGACATCCGCAGCCTTCAGTAGCAATCTCCCATTGCCTGCGTAGTTTTTCGTTTTTAGTGAATGAAGACACTGATACACTGACTGTTGCATTCTTACAGATTATTCCTGACGAATCAATAAAATAAAATAACAGTAGATTGTAAACACACGGGATTCCTTATTAACTGTCGCCTAACCATAGATATTTATCTTAATTATAACCCTACATGACAAAAGAGGCCTAAACTTAATATTTTTCTGTGAACTAACACAATAATAGTATCCAAAATGCAAAAAAGAAGCACAAAATATATCAACTGCTGGGAATCGAACTTGAAGGTTGCTAAGTAGTCGCCGAAACGCTAAACTATTGCTTTTGTTGAAAGTTGACTAAAATAGCCGTTCTTATTTATTTCATGATCGACTGCTTAGCTCCATAAAGTTATGATACTCATTGAAAAGATTAAATCAGTAACTATCTGCTATATTCGTTCCCTATTCAGCCCAGTCCAGCGATTTTTTGTGCGATTTACGACTTTTCTAGTACTCACACCTCAATTGGTTCGGTAGAGTTTTTTGATCCTTACCTATAAGAAACAAGATCGATTTCCATCAAAAAAAATGTTTGTGAAAGTTGTCCATTTTCTTGCTGACTGTACATTTTTAAATTTGGAAATGCAAATCAAAAAGTTTCAAAAGTCTCCTAAGACCATTTTCTAGTAGTGGCACCAGTTAAGTTTCTGCCTTTATTGCCCCATCTCAAACATCGGCCCCTTTATAAATGTCATGTTTGACTGCTTAGCTCCCTATAGGTGATTAGCTCCATGATGATAATCATTTAAAAGGTAAAATCAGTTACTATCTGCAGTATTCTAGCCTTTTGGCTCGTCTCTTTACAGTTTGCTATAAACTATAGAAGAAAACAAACATATATCAATGTTGCTCAACCCCCATAGCAAAATGGCGTGATAATTTATAGCCTTTAGAGACCAGACTTATAGGGAATCAACTCAGCCTCTCGCAGTCCACTGCTGGGCATAGCCGGGGTTACCGATATAGCTTGCAGAGTAAGCAAGCGGAATGGCAGTGGGCTGGCCATGTTTATCTGAGGACCGATTTCCGGTGGAGCAGACGAGTCCTAAACTTATAGGGAATATATATACAAAATTTTAACAAAATCTATTTGGTAATATTTGCGTGATACTGGAAAATACGTTGAGACAAACACAAAAATTCAAAAAACCATGTTTTCGGCATTAGAATCGTTCCCAGATGTCGTAACAATTACTTTTTTTCAAAATTATACAATGTTCAGTTTTGACTTCGCTACGATTTTATTACATGTACTCTAAAGAATTAATTTACTAAAATGATACCTAATTAATAGAAACCATGCAATTTTACCAATCATCAAAGTAGATTTGTGAAATAATGTAATGTTATATTTCTCAAGAAGAAAAATAATACCTGACTGATCAGGTACACAGGCTATTATAACTTTGCTTTAAAAATAAAAAGGGTTTTTCATATTATTTTAAAATCTTAAACTCACACTTGCAAAAGCTTATTTTCAATTATTTAAAAATTACATCTGACACATACTAACTTTTACACTTAAGTATTCATACAACGGTTCGCGTGACAAATATAAGCAAAAGCATATTATTGTTGAACAAAAAGAAGTTGCATCGATGACCTAGAACGATAAAATATAATACTTAATATTATTTTAATTCGTCTTAAGTTATTCCGGGTTATGTTCTAAACATGCGATTTTCATACGTCACAGTGCCTAATTACTTTCAACCTAGTTGGTAGCTAATGCACACAAGGTTAATTTAAAGCCAGTGCAGTTTCATTACAGTTTTTCAAGGAAACTCATTATTAAAAATGCCATAAAAATATGTCGTTAGAATACTAATGACCGTCATGAAAGTATTAAATTAACAAATTAAATACCTATATAATGAACAAAGTTTATTTTATAACTTGCACACAAACATACAAATATTATTCTTTCAAATCTCGTAAAACTCCCTTTCTTCATTTGATTACAGCCACTCATCAATCATTTTAGTCACTTGTAAGGTACAATAATTACCTAACATGTCCCTGAAAACATGCAAAACAAAATTTATATCCGTATTCCTATTCCGTTTGTTTCCTATGAACTATAAAAGTATAGAAAGAAATGTCTTTCCAGAAAAAATAAAAGTTACATTGAAAGTTACAAGAAATAATATCCTACCTACCTATTATTTACCAAACTGACACTATAAATACCTACCATGAAATCTCATTGATCATAATTGTTTATACACAAATCATGATTCCACGTATTAGCATACTAAACTTAATAAATGAATATATAAATTACCTATATATTGTAGGTACATCGCATCCACGAGCGTACTATAACCGTTTTTATTAGGTCAAATATTCTGCGCCCACTGACGCTATAAATGCCATCTGCTGCGAACAAATATTTATTTTTCTTTTATCACAAAAAACCCTATGATATCACACGAGGCTATTTCTTTAATAAACCCGCTTGTTTATTTAATGGAGGAAGGCGCGGCAGCCGAGTGTGAGGTACTAATGTCAGATCCCTGAAAAAGTGTTCCTAGGGATTTATCATTGGTGTCTCCTATTCTAATTGATACTCCATGCACTGCCCTAACACGGGCGTTTCCAGTTTTGTCTTTTTGGGAGAGACAAGTGAATACCTTATGTACAATGCACACTGAACGATCTTCACTGAAATATGTGCCTAGGTATATTATTATTTGTATCTCTTCTGTCTTTGACTTTAAAATCTTTGTTTAGGTTGTGAACTTGTGACGTATTGTACGTTTGGGCAATAAAAGGGGTAGCTATATTCACCATATCAATCAACTCAGTCTATCACAGTCTACTGCTGAACATAGGCCTCTCTCAGACTGAGCCACAACACCCTGTCCTCCGCCTTCCGCAACCCAGTCTGTCCCTGCTACCTTTTTAAGGTCTCCGGTCGATCTAGCTGGGGGGCGTCCCACACTATGCTTGCCAATACGCGATCTCCATTCAAGGACTAGTCTGCTCCACTGGCCATCGGTTCGTCGACAAACATGGCCGGCCCACTACCACTTCAGCTTGCTTACTCTGCAAACGATGTCGGTAACATAGATTATCATAGGTATTACCTATATCAATTCCTGAAACTGCTAAGAGTTCTCCTTCTAAACCTTCTTGTTAAGATCCCTAAATTGCCTGATGAACATTCTAGAGACCAATTAGGGCCATGTCCTTGTTAAAAATACCTAATACCTTCTCTATCGCAAACACTTGTTATTTGTGAATTGCATCGTCCACAAATAGGCTTAGCTTACCACCTGTATTGTCCATAATCCATTCATGCAACGTTAATGCTTACCTTCGTACATAATTGTATTACTGCTCTGCGATGCTCACTATATGTTCCAATGAATTAATATTATTGAACTACTGTCTGTCTAAGAGATTTTTTTTTTTTTGTGAGTGGGTTCTAGCAGGTCAACCTAGGAGGCTGTCGGCTGCTTAACCGGTCTTGCCAGGATAAAAAATATACAAACTACGTGACTACACGCTAAGGACACCCACTGTATACCTATGGACCTCAGCTTAGGGCGTCGCTGGGGGAGGGCAGCATGGGTCAAGCTGGATCGGAATTATTATTTAGGTACCTACAGGGTCAGTGGCGCGGGCTGGCTTTAGCAAGGGTCGGGGCGGTCGCATAGACATCATAGACTTCGGGCTTTTATACTAGAAATCCGTTCACAGAAACTAACTCAGCGTCACCATAAAAGGTATTTTCATCATCATCGTTAACCTACTCTAACACTAATAAATTAATAATGTCGAAGATGATAAAATTAAACTTGTCAATCCGTAAACAAAACCAATTTTATTAGATTTAGACTTAGATTATATACACTTCTTTTTAACTGTCATCGCCGAGGAATAATGCTTTCCCTTCAATTGCCTACTTAAATACAACACATTTGTTTTATGACGTTCTCACATATCGTACTTATACCTACTGTGACAATAACGAATACTACCTCATTATCACAGTATCTTTTTTATTTTCATTCCTCTGTCATAAGAACTGTTTTACATTGGATAGTGGGCTAGTGGCACTACCTACTCCCCTGATGATGCACGCTTGCCTAGTAGTTTCTAGGTACAGGCGTCATCACGTTTACCTACATTCAAGGACGAAGTCATTAACCGTCTATGAAAAAACAAGCAATTATCGTCACAAGATGTTGATGATGATGATGATGATGAACAGCACCCTAATTGCGTAAGACACTATCAATCACAATCTGAACCATTTTGAAGAATATTGTTAATCCATTGCTTCATATGTTCGAAAAATTTGTCTGCTCAACAACGTAAATAACGCAATGAATGTTGTTGAACTGTCAAAATTAAAGCTATTCCTACTGTCAGTGTGTTACGCAATCACCTCGCTGGATATTTGTCTAATTAATTACTATGGAACGTGTCTCAGCCACAGTACAGAAGCGTCAAGGTGACAAATACAAGAGATAAGATCCATTATTAGGATTAAACTGTTGGGTCGTTCCTGTTTGAGGAATATTAGGGGCTCGGGTCGGGCAAAGTGTTATTGGGTTTTTCCATCTGGAATTTCTCGTTAGCAGCCCGGAGTCTGGATTTGTGCCCGGTTGATGGCAATAGGCTCGCTCCCTATTACATGGGACTTAAACATAACTGGCGAAATGTGGGTGTACTATAGGTACACCTCTGCCTAACCCTTCGGGGAATACAGGCGTGATGTTATGTATGTGTGTGTGTGTAGGAGATGAAAATTAACCTTTGGCCGCTTATATGAGTACAGGCTTTATAGTTTATGACAAATGATATGTTGCCCTAAAAGACGTTGTGCTGTCCAAACAGTAAAAAGAACAAATTAATTACGCATATCCATCGTTCAAATCGTGAGTCATGGTCTTGAGATCATACAAAAGTCGCATAGAAAAAAGCGCTTTCAGTATTTCCCGAATTATCCATTTTTCCGGGCAACTTTTAAAATTTTACTGTACGTTACAACAACTTTTAAAACATTATTCGGACTATTAAGAACATTAAAAAAAAACCGTAGCACTCGAAGATTTAGGTATTTTTTCAGTACCCAAACAAAACTTCTTCTACTTTAGCATATCCAGCAAACTTCGAATGAAACTTCTCACCAACAGTTTTATATAGTCATAATTAATTACTAAATTAATAGTGATAAAAGTTATTACAGTTTTCCCCAAAAAGTAACGTGCCTAATGCTAAAATATGATAATTTATTGTACGGACCCCCTACAATAAGATATCCATTTCGTCAAAATCGGTTCAATATTTTAGCCGTTACCAACGCCGACGTACAAAACCGACTGTCAGACAAACTCGCTATTGTATTACTATGGTTTCAGAGCGTCAATTATACCTAGTGAACTTATATTTATTCAGTACTTAATTTAACTATTACTGAACTTGAGATATAAGGTAGAGGATTATCTTTAACGCACACGTGCCTTCTACCTTTTAAGGTTTCGTATCTACAAAAAGGAAGGACAAAAGGAAATAAATACATTTCAATGTGTTACAGACCTGAAAAGTTTGTCTTTTTGAAAATCATTATCTAATATATTAAATAAGCCTGTCACAGTCCACTGCCTCTCCCAAGTTACCACTACACCCGGTTCTCCACCTTCGCATCCAGTCTGTCCCGGTTGCCTTCAGAAGTTCATTGATCGGATCCCAGCCATTTTTCCCTCTGGGGAAATTATCATGGATTAAATCATCTTAGATCTGTGGACCCCGTTTGGGCAGAACGGAAAGTTATGTCTAACTCCTACGGACTAAAACCCCACGGCAGAGTTAACTTATCATATATTTATAGGAGGAACTAGCATTATTCACCATGGTTGTTTAATGCAAGGTGGCGATTTCGGGGTTTTCAAATCATTACAAGTCTCACGGTGCATTTCATCACCGTCATTCTGTGATTACCTAATTATGTAGATTAGAGTACATTATGAAATGGAAAAATCACGTTGTTACTTGCCGGGTAGTTTCATAAATTAGTTAAGCCCTTATTTATACGTACTCACTACGACATAAGTCGCAGTGGGTACATGTTGCGCGATTTAAGCCGGACACGTGTAACTTATTTTTCATTTGTGGTTTTTCTCTACCATTTAATTATTACATCATCATCATAAGCAGCCTACAACAGTACACTTCTGGACATAGGCCTCTCCAATTGCCCGCCATTCAGCTCAATTCTCGGCAACTCTCATCCAGCTGCTACCAGCCACCCTGCGAAGATCGTCGCTCCACCTAGCCTGAGGGCGTCCTACCTTACGTTTGCCAATTCGCAGTCTCCACTCAAGAACATGTCTACCCCAACGGCCATCGGTTCTACGGCTCATATGGCCCGCCCATGGCCACTTCAGCTTGCTTATTCTGTGAGCTATGTCGACAACTTTGGTTCTCTGCTAGATCACCTCATTCCGGATTTTATCCCTCAGAGAGACTCCAAGCATAGCTCGTTCCACAGCTCGCTGAGCGACCTTAAATTTATGTACCAGCCGTACCTTGAGTGTCCACGTTTCGGCTCCGTAAGTCATAACTGGCAGGACGCACTGATTGAAGACTAGTGTTTAGGCTCTGGGGAATACGCGACGAAAATACTCGATGAAGATTCCAAACGTTGCCCAGCCCAGCTGAATTGTTCTGTTAGCCTCCTTCTCAAAGTTATTCTTACAAAACTACAGAGTTTGCTCGAGGTAAACGTATTCTGGAACAACCTCGAGAGCACAGCCATTGACAGCAATCGGACCCGCAGTAACGTGTTCGTTGAACATAAACTGTGTTTTGTCTATGTTCATGCGGAAACCAATGCGTACAGGATAATCAACTAGGCCGTCCAGCATGTACTGCAAGTCATGCAGCGATTCAGCCAGTATGACGATGTCATTTGCAAATCTCAAGTGTGAAATGTACTCGCCGTTATTGTTAATGCCGCGTAAGGATGCGCCATTAACTGGGAAGGCCCAGTTCAGCATCTTAAACACATCCTCCAATGCGTTAGAGAAAAAAATCGGGGAAATTACGTGCACCTGTCTCACCCCTCGGCGCAGAGGGATATGTTCGGTTCGCTGGTCCTGACGAGCTTGGACGATCATTGCCACGTTTTCATAAAGATATTTCAGCACTTGGATGTATTGAAAGTCGACTTGGCATCGCTGCAGAGGCTCCAAAACAGACCAGGTCTCGATAAAGTCAAAAGCCTTATAGTAGTCCACAAACGCAAGACACAGGGGCCGATTACCCTACTCTTCGCACTTCTGTATAATTTACGGCACTGTATGGATGTGATCTATGGTGCTGTATCCTCCTCAAAACCCGGCCTACTCTGGTGGCTGAAACTCGTCGTGTCTTCGCGCTAGACGATCCGTGACGACTCTTGAAAACAACTTATAAGTATATATCTTATAAGTGTATGTGTGTATTGTAGTTGTCTGTAAAAGATCGCTTTTAGCGATAAGACCGCCCATTGTGTCACCCTATGTAAAAAATCTACTTTTATATCTGTATTTTTTATGGTGTACATAATAAAGAGTATTCTATTCTATTCTATTCTATTCTATATGTCGGATCCTCTACATAAGATCGTGATTAGACATAGTGTCTGATACAACACTTACAACTCCTTATTATAACGTCCACTCTGTTAATTGTTATGAAGTCAATGATAGGGTCATTAAGTACTACACATTACAGAACTAATTCTCTGAACTCAAAAGGAAACACTGAGCAGTTCCTAGGCCAGTACCTAGGTACCGCGACCACGTCTCTACGATCACTGTCGATCCATGATGGTCCATATCGACACAATACCCCTAGACTCCGCACATCGCCAAACAAAGGTGTTTGTGTCTCGTTTTTAAGGGCATACTCATCATAACAGATCCGACATATAAGTGGCTTAGGAGCGAAATGCGTCTTCTTTAAAAGGGTCTTATCACCCTTTTTAAATAAGGAAACGGCCACGCTCCTTCGGCGCGCTTCTGGAGTTCTCCCAAAGAACTGGACAGAGTTAAAGAGCTCCCGAAGCTCTGTCAATACAGGTTTAATTATTTATGACAATACAAAAGTTGTTTTCAATCTAATGGTTTTTAACGGTCTTATTCCAAAACATGGTTTTTCTGTAGACATGGTTTAAACCATGGAGCCTGTTTTTGAAATAAGAACCTAACACTAAAGTGAGGACTATGTGGGTCATTGTTTCAGTTTTAACTGTTTGGTCTGGCGGTTTAAGTAGTTTATGCGCGGCCTACCCAATGTCCTTTCTTTGAAATTGTTCGTCGATTCGTTGAGATCCATAAGTTCTGAGTTGAGCTGCACGGTTACTAATTAATACGTACTCTAACTGGACAGGTCCACTTAATCTGTGTGGTTCTTTCCTCAAAAGACCATTTCAGACCCCAATCTACATGGTCCTCAAAGATTATGTCCGAATCTTTATATACACGTTGACATTGATGAATTTTATTTATACAATGACATGAGTATTTACTTTGTAAAGTGTTATATTATTTTCATTATTGTGAATGTGAGGACTATGTGGGTCATTGCTATTTTGTTTTCTTTTTCAATTAGTTTTAATCATGATCTGGCAGTTTGCGTAATTTATGCGTCCTACCCAAATGTCCTTTCTTTGATATTGTTCGTCGAATCGTTGAGCTCCTTAAGTTCTTACTTGACCTGCACGATTACTGACAAATGCGTGCACTGACTGGACAGGTCCACTCTATATACGTGGTTCTTTTCTCAAAAAACCATTTCAGATACCAATCTACATGGTCTTCATATGATCTGACCAAGATTATGTCTGGACTTTAGAAGATACTCAGTGGTCACAGGACCACTGAGTTTATTTCGGCCTTTAAAAATATGATTTACCTACGTGTAAAAGTGTTTGTACAAACCTACTTACAGAAATAAAATAGTTTAAAATTAATTATCATCATTTATCATTGAACAGAAATCGAAATACAGTTCCTTTTACAAAACTGACAACGGTCATAGGTTGTCAATTTTGTAGTAGGAAGTTTACTAAAGTCGCCATAAAATTCCAAATACAAAAACTGGCTCGAAGGTTTAGGCCCGAACTAAAGTTTGGGAACCGCTTTATCGCCTGCTATGTTATTTAATTAAATATCTTTTCACGTAATAGATCCGTGTTGCAGGTATAACTGATATAATTTAGGTGTCTAATTTATCGTAACTTTTTTTCAGCCAGATCCTGTACATGGACCAACATGTATACGATATTCCAAAAAGCTACAACAGAAACATTCCACCCGGTAAGCCACACTTATTTTTTTGAATTAAACCTACAGCACGCAAACAGACGCAAACATTTCCGGGTTTCCCGTTTAGGACAAGGAAAAATTCTTATAAAGTACCCAGATCCCGGTATACTCGTAGTGTCTAGCTAATAAGTGAAAGATTAGGAGCCGTAGGTAGTACCTAGGTACGATTAGTACATAAGATCTTACATGGCTACGCTCATTATTGGCGAAACTAATTGTAGGCAGTTGTAAGGGGAGCCATGTAGGTACAACCGTAAGGAGGTAAGTAAGTACCCTTGACATGTAGACTTTTTAGTCTAAATAACTAATGGCGATCTATTTTTAAAACACTTAAATTTTATCTGAGGTAGGTCATATTTTTATAAAGTCACGCGTAGATACGAGCTCGACCCTACTCGGCTATCCACTTAGCACCGGACATTATTCAGCACAACCGCGCTGTTGCCGGTGCTGGCCGCAAAACCAATCATTAGTCAAGCCATAGGTGATTGTCGTACGTCAACGAACGCGGCTAATTATAACCTACCTCCTTACAAAGCAACTTATCAAACCTTATAACTAGAAATATTGTATTAAAATACTGACCTTCAATAAAAAAGAAAACAAAAACCATTGATAAATTTTCAAAATCACTGAATCAAGACCCGTATGAAAAAGGGCCATTTCATTTACTCACGCCTAACTAATTTTACAATACTATAATTTACCGAATCAGAATAATTATCATATTTTATAAGCGACGAGACATTTCTGTGTCTAAAACAAAAGTAGTAAAACTGGAATTCAGTAATCCTAATGGTTTTGCATCACGAACCTTCACGGACGTTCGTTTGCCTATAGATACTGGCAAAATCTAGGTGTATCGAACGACGTCGAACATTTTGTATGTTATGTTCATAAAAGTCTCATCAATAAAAAGCGACACAGTCTAGAACAACTTTATTTTCAGTTTCAGTTTTTCTCTTATGGGGCGAATATTTCCACTACATTTCATGATTCCTTTCATGAGATTCCAATTGGTATTGAACAAGTTTATCACGCTGTTTAGCCGTAGTTAGAGTAGCAACGTTTGGAAGCACTGCCTGTGACCGGGTTCAAGGTTTTAGATGAGAATACCAATGCATACAAGAACAGACAATACGAATCATAAAGTTGTTAAAACTAGCAAACTATGTCATGCTGCTTGATGCTTAAACATATGTAAATACAATACTGTTGTTTGAGCACATCATGCCCTGCGGTATTTACCTGTGAATGCTTATTTAAAACTTTTTAGGCAAACTAGTTACCTACAATCAATTCAATAACATAAATATACGGCTGAACACTTAGTTACCTCTCAATACAACTTCTACACTAATTAAAAACATGTTAAGGGTCTTCGATCAGCTTAGAGGGCTTAGTTTGGTGGCCTGCACGGCTCCAATATTGCGGCTGTCAGCCGTGATATCTCCGCTGTCGACCGCCATAAAACCATTGATTAGGAGCTATTATTTCCCAACAATGTGTCGTTATTTCAAGGAATGCAAATGTTTAAGTTTTCTATTGTTCTTCCAGACAAAAACACGACAGTATACGTAGGGGTGAATGTCAACCGGGTATCAGGAGTTGATGAAAACAAAGAGGTAAGTTAAACACACTGTATCTTCTATGTTCAATAGATTTAGCATACCCAATGGCTAAGTATGTATTCCTGTCATTATTTCGCTTTCATTAGCTTCATTTTCATTTGGATATATTGTTGCAATGATCATTAATTTACTTATCTATAAACCGCTCCAATAGTCCGCATGGTCTCTGCAGGAGATAACACTGGACGTTTTCCTGCAAGTGTCGTGGGCAGACAGCAGGCTGCACGTGCCGCCTAATATGCCCTTCATCGACCTGCCGTGGGAGTTCCGCGCGCTCATCTGGACGCCAGACCTGTACATCTGGCAGCTCCAGACCATGAGGATACTCTCCGTCCTGCAGGAGATGGCGTCGCTGAGGCTCTACTCAAACCGCACCGTCTCAGTCAGTATTGGGTTCGTCGATCACTTTATTATATTATTTTACTATCTACCTATCTATTTACACTACTCTCTGCTAAATCTTGAAATATAAACAGACCTACGTGAAATTAACGTCCAAACATCATCATAATAAAACTCTCGCCTTCACTTTTACAGTTTTATCTAACGGGGTTTATTTATAAAGTGTAATTAATTAAATACATCTCGTATTTAACGCATGGTCGACAAAAAGTCGTAAATTGTAGTCTTGATAAATGACGTCTATTTTGATATAAACATGATGAAGCCAAAAACCAACACATGTTTACGCATGGGTACATTGCTACTTACAGATAATATTATATTGTGATGATAAGATACCTACAGCATAATTATCATTGAAATTCAGCCGCATTTGACTTGACGGGATGCTATTGCAGTGTTGCACAGATTATACAAAATGTCTGAATCAAATAGGAACTATCATAAGCTTGAACCTTTTAATGGGCGAGTCATCAAATAATTAACCATGAATATAATTTTCTCTTACAGAGCGACAATAACTATCAAGTGCGAGATGGACTTCGTTCTGTACCCTTTGGACGTTCAGAACTGTGCCATCGACTTCAGTAGTTGTAAGTACATTTTGATGATTTATGTTGAGTAACTATCTACCCCTGAGAGAATATCTTCAGAGGTACTCAACGTAAAATAAAGGAGACCATTCCATTGTTCTCTTTGACGAGGCCGAAAAGTTTTGGGGATTACTCTTGAGCTGAGAAAACTAAATATTATCTAAATAACTCTGGGAAAGCATCATGCCAGCTATACAGTTACATACTTACATTACAATTTTTTATTTACATTTACATCGAACAATTAACCAAGTCGTAGAAAGTCTTCAAGAAACCCAATGCGAGAAGTTTGAGAATCGTAAAATATTTTTTGATTTCTTAAGCTAGACAGAATTACAACATGTTTTGTCTACACGCCAGTTGTCCGACTTTAGATTCGTAAATGTTTTATATAGATGTTGTCGAGATGACACTGAAGTCGTTAACGATTGCACATTTGCACTATTACAAGTTTACGATGATTAAGTTGACTTTGATTAATTCGAGTGTTCATTTTTCAGATAAATACACGACGCAGGATGTGCGTTTCGAGTGGCGAGAGGTGGCGCCGTGGCTGGGTATCGGCCCCGTGGGCAGCGAGCAGCGCAGCCAGTTCCGACTGCCCAAATATGTGGTCACCTTCGTCACGGACAAAAGTAATCATATTCGCAATTTTGGTGAAGGTAAATGTATATTTATTGCTTTGCGCTTGTGTTTGCGCCTCGTAACTAACTATGTACCTATTAACGCTAACGCGCTGTTGCTATACGCTGGCATGCCGCCCACACTGCTTGGCGCGGATGATCACAATGGATCGTTATTGAAATATCTTCAGAAAAATACCACAACATCTCAAAAACTTTAAATTGGTTATTACATCCGTGCCTCGCAACATCTTCCTTTCTGTGAACGTCTGTGACGCACGATTTATATTTTGTTGTTGTTAAATGTCAAATGTCAAAGAGATTATCTACAAAATTCGAGTACTTAGACAAGTTAATTGCAATAATTGATGACAACAGAGCAGAGCCACCCGAATAGCGATGTATTTCGAGTTGATAAACACATGCTCAGTGCTGCCTGCTGCTGAGCCAAAGTACTGGCACTGACGGCTAAGCTTCGGTAAGTGTAAAATAGAAAACACTGTGTTTAGTACTGTTAGTAGATAGTAATTGTTAGATGTTAGGTACCTACTCACTTGCACTGACCACTAAACACGTAGGTTGGAAAGTAATAGGAGAGTTGAAAGTTCAATATGTTTCGCATCGTCAGGCGAACATTCAGCGGCGCGGCTACAGATCAGACTGTCGCGAGAGCTACGGAGCTATCTTCTGGAGAGCTACCTGCCGTCGTCGCTGTTCGTCATCATCTCGTGGGGCAGCTTCTGCGTGATCCCTGAAATTGTGCCGGGCCGCATGGTACTACTGGTTACCACGCTGCTCTCACTCGTAACCATGTTCGACACAGTCAGGTATGCCCTTACAACCAATGCTTGGCTCAATCACAAAAAAAAACAATCGATTGATTAGTCAAACTAAAATTTTTGTGATTAAATTAGTTTAACAAAATCAATCACGGCTGAAAAATTTAGTTTTAACTAAATATTCAATCATCACTTTTATTTTTTAGTTAGACTAATATTTCTTTAAATGGAATTTAAATGCGTGTAAAAAAAAATGAAGTTCAGAACGATGAGGAGCTTTTTAAATTATTGCAGTTCAAATAATTTTTTGGTGTTTTAAAAAATTATCTGAACTTTTAAAATTGGTCAGCGGAAAATTCCCATTGTGATTTTTTTATTACGCGGTGCTATTAATCTAGTTGATCTTTCTGACTTTCAATTGTTGTTCTAATAAATTGTGTACGCTTCTTTTAAACAGTTTTTACCTCTTTAAATCTAACCTGCCTTCTTAAATAGATCTTATTTGGTCCGTGGTCATGTGTGGTTTTTTAAATTATTTAGCAACTACAATTTCTGGTTTTACCACCTTTCAAATCCAAAATGACGGCCGCGAAAATTACCTAATTTTTCGTCATGGGTGTCGTTTTCATGAATTTCGAAGGTGTTACAGTCGATAGTGTTGTTGGTCAATATGAAATTCCAAGATGGCGGCTACTAAATTGGATTTTCATTTTGACCTCCCTATCGGCTTTAACACCCTTACATCACAATGGGAATTTTCCGCTCACCAACTTTAAACGTTCAGACATTTTTTTGAAAAGAGTAAAGGAATAATAAAAATATATAAAAGCATATAAAATACATATGTACAGAGAAAATCATCTCTTTGATTATGTCCTACTAGTAAAGGAATAGGTAACAGAAAAAAAGTAAAATTCCACCAACGGAGGGAAAGTATAAGATTGATTAATTACCTATTTACGTGCATGTTTGCACACTATGTATGACTAATAACAGAATAAACAATTTGTTTAATTTACCTAATAATCGTTTTTTTTTTGCTTTTTCCTACTTTTCACTATTTCAATCAAAATTAAAAACTAAAACTAATTCAATCGATTAATTATTATTTTTACACGACTGTTAGTAATTAATTATTTTTTGTTTATAACCGTCAGACAAATAAAATATATAACTACACTACTTACAACCATGTTCTAATCACGATATACCTAATATATAATAATATATAATATACCTAATGTTGGTGAAGCAACAAAAATCCCTCATAAATCTTATCTACTTAATTCATAACATATCATATTCATACACATATACATATATTATATGTATTTCATATTCATTTATTTTTTCTTTTTATTATCATTTTCATTTCATTTCATATTTTTGGCATATTTTGTATGACAAAGCTTTGCAGATTCTCTACTGACGTTTTTACTATAAAAACGTTAACAAATACCTTGACTCAGGTCTATATTTGACTTTTGACGCGGAGGAGTAGGTACCTTGTATATTCCTTAGGGGATCGTACTAAAGTAAAAAATTTAGGTTCGGTTTACATTCCAGCACAAACTCGCCAGACGCGCTTGAGCTGAAGTGCATCGAAGTGTGGTTGATCTCTTGCACCATCTTCGTATTCCTGGCGCTGATGGAGTATTTCGTGGTGCTGTTCGGCATCCGCTACGACAAGAGCTGGAGCCGGCGGCGCGCCGACATGCGCCGCGCCGCCTCCGCCGCGCAGCTCGCGCCCCCGCCGCTACATATCAACCATTCGCAGGTCAGTCCCGACAGCTTAGGACGTAGAATCATTCCACCACAATACGGACCACTTGATTATTGACAACCTACTACAACACATACTAACAGTACAAAAGTATTCAAAGAACGCGACACTAAAGGGCCCGGGTCTGCCTCCACAGAGGCTGAGCACTCCAGTGACGGGCACGCCGCAGGGCGGGATCTTCTCGCCCACGTTGAGCGTCGAGGAGGACGGCTTCAAACAACAGATGGAACACCAAACCATACAGAGGGTAATTACAACTACGCCTGAACTCGCTCCTAACATAGAATATCTACCGTAACGTCTGAGTACCCCAGTGTAGCATTACACTGCATGTAAAATACTTAACATACCACGTATTACTTAGGTGCATTAATTTTTAAACTTAGGCCACCAATTTCTAGTCTCTCTCGGGAAGGAATTGGAGACAAAATAAGGTTGGATGTGAAACAAGATCAGTCAGCAAGGTAAAATATGAATTTAAAACAACAACACCGCACAGTGTGGCTATCGTAAAACGCTGCAAATTACACTATTATGTAATTACAACAATACCTAGTTTAGACAGTATTTTCCTTGCAAATCTGATGTTTAGTCAAATACCTAATACCTAGCAGGCAAGCATAGTGCATGCCAGTGAAACAAAGAACAACATTATTTTTAAGTATTGGTGGTAATCTATTGGTGGTGGTATGATTTGTAGAGTACTTAGATATTAAAATCACCGCAGTAACCAGTAGTTAAAGATACGCGGCTAACATGAGCTAGTAAGAAAATCAGTGCGTAGGTAATGTATTAGAAAAAGCAAAATTAATTTCGCACTGCTTAAAATCACTGTTATTACAACGGTACGCGTAGGAACCTTTATGTCGGAGTACTTTAGAAATGGCTACGGAATCATAGGCTGTGTGTAGACCGTGTTAATAAATTGGAGAACTATGTTTCAAGAAGACTATTGTGAGAATTGTTTGTTTGTTATTTTGTAGGATTCGCCAATATTGGAGTCCATGCCGTCAGGGAACGGCGGGCCGAGCAGCTTCGTGACGCGGCTGCGGCAGACGGTGGACCGCGGCGTGATGTTCTGCGGCGCGCAGCATGGTACGCTCGACAAGTTCGCGCTCATGTTGTTCCCCATGTGCTTCTGTCTCTTTACCGTTATTTACTGGACCACATACCTCAGTGAGGCACACCGAGCCTCACGACTCAAGTGAACGATAAGTGAACTACGTTTTAGCACCATAACATCACCAAGTTTGTGATCATAGTGCCTATGCAGACGATGTGACGTTGTTGTACATATTAGACGAATTACTAGTCGAATTATAAATATAAATGTGTGACCCTGTATTTCTAAGTTAAATACCTTCTAATTAATGAACAATGTTGAACATTTTTAGCGCGACGTTATGATATTTTGAAGGGTATCTTCGTATGGGAATACGCACTGTTTAAGGTTGCAACGAAGTTTCTTTGAAAGAATACGTTTGTTAATATAGCGTCCGTAAGTAAATTTAGAGCTGTAAATGTGCCTTTTAAGAATACGGTTTCAATTCAATAAGGTTGAGTACTGTGACACAAAAAAAAAACTAAAATTTGTAGATATCTTAGAAATGCTCAGAATAAAGAAATATTTTCGAGTATGAAATGGAAACAATAATATCGTTAAGAACGTATGCGGGCAGCATGGGGACCACAGTTGAGCTCAATAGTACAAAAACTATTCTAAGAAAAATGCCTTTTCTGACTCGGGTGCCTTTTGCCTTGTGTTATTCCAACGAATTTTATCGAAGATGATTTTCTCTATCTACATATACTCGAGATAAATTAACAAGCCTTGCAACGAATATGTTAGGTAGGTACAGCTATCATGTACAAAATATTTGTTAATGGAGTGTTTCTATATTGCTTTTCTAGCGTCTCCTAAGTACCTAGTTATATTATTAATTGTCCGATTCTATACAGGATGGCAGCGATATCGACGTGCAACCTGTTACCATGTATTCAGTAGGTATATGATTCTGAAGCCCCCTCCGTTGAAAACTTTCACCGGTTATTTTAAAAAGAATTACTGTTCCATACATATTGACCGCGTAGGTCGCACTTTTCTATGAAACAGCAGTTCTTTTTTTTTGCCACGATATTTGTGTCTACGCTAGGGAGTCTAGAATCACGTGCTGAATTCATGGTTTAAGATTTCGCGTCGATGTCGGATGCCTGTAGGCATACCTTTAGTGTTTTGTTTTATAAATCATAGCCTTACTTCGTGATTCTTATTATTTGTTTTTCTGAAAGCTATTTTCTGTTTCAAATAGATCATTTTTGTAATTGATCCCAAACTCGTTAATGGCATTTAGACAAATGCCTACCAGTAGGTATTCATTGTAATATAATGTTATGTAAGTCTAGGAAGTAAATATTTAATAACTAAGGCCTGATAATACCGATATCATAGAGATTGTAGTGCTCATTTAGTTTTATTAACTTATTATAAAATAGCTTGTAGGTTTCATCTTAAGATAATTTTATACCTTACACCTAGACTATTAATTTTATTAAACAAAACCGTTCAAATTTTTTTATCGAAAAAATTCACTATTCTGATGTTTATAATTGTTATCCCATAAACAAATTAATATAAAATAAAATTGAGGTCGAGATTTATTTGTAATACGAGCTTTTTTACCGATAAATGTTATGACTAGCTCAACCATTATTTTAGAAAGGCATGATAAAAATTGGTTCGCACCTATAAAAAGTCGGACTATGATAACTGAGGGACTAGTTCATTCTCTACTTTTCGACTTTCTAGTTATAGGCTTTGTTTCACCTTGAGCTTTGAAAGACGTAATGACAAGACCCCCCAAGGACAAGACTCAAAAACCGCACTTTGACTTTACTTTTCTAAGTAAACGTCGCATACGAAAATGAACATTATTCTTTTGCATTAATGTTCATATTCCAATGAAACGCTTGCTCACATTCGCTTATATGAATATGAACAGTATCCTCATGAGGATAGGGTTCACCTTCGTATAGAACGCTTACTATACTTAGTAGGGTACCTACGGTCTGTGAATACACATTCAAAATATTGTGATGTTTACGTAGGTTAATAGGTACTTTTACCTACCCACTGCCTACTGCTTACAAGTACCTACCACCACAGTTGACAGGCGAGATAGCCTAATGAGTTCGCTGGTCTTAATCAACTGGACTGTGGTTTGTTATCAAATAAACCGCTGTCAAATTAATAGAATACGAAATTTTGAGATTCAGGTACTTATGTTTATCAGAAAAAGCAATTATACCGTAGTGATCAGATCGCGAACAGAAACAAACTGACGTGCAATTTTCATTACCTAAGTGTGACCAACAAAAACGCAACCAATTTTTATTATTGGCAATTAATTAATTAAGTAGGTAAGTACGGTCAGCAACGATGACCGATGCTACATTTACATTTTATCTAAAGTGGCACAAAATTATTTGATACACTGCCTTTCAGGATTTCATGAAAAGGGTGCTACACACATGGTCGGGTCGCCATGATTTGACACGGCCGGGCGGCAAAAATAATATATTCGAACTTACCTCCCGGCAGTGCCGAATCATGCGACCCGAACAAGTTTAATGCGTTCGAACTAAGAATAGAAACGTCAATGATCTCGATCTGTCAACTGTAACTTGAAAAGTAGGGCTTGCAAAGAAAATATGGTGTTATCAGTTTTATTAAATTTGTTTTTTTTGTTTGTTTTATAACATCACACTGACTGTGCTCCAAAATGAGTAAACGAGGCGCTGTTTTGTCAATATGGCACACGGCCATTCATATTCTTAATTGGAACGCATTATAATTAGCAAGCCTAATAGCCGAGAGTTATTACCCGTAACTACTATTTTAATTATACATATACTCCGGTTTTGTTTTTTTAAAGTTTGTAATTATAATTTTCAAACTAAATTTTTAATCAACTTTTGTTGCTGACTGTAGTTACCAAAGTACCGTACGTATAAAAAAGGATTGTGTGGTTTTATGAAACCACGGTAAAAGTGAAACGTTTTTTCACATTATAGACATTTGACTAAAAACCTCCTTCCCTTCACTTTATCCCTACTCCGCGGCCGACCGTCACGCGACATGCAACACACAGACGAAAAAGTTTGAGACGATGTAATAAAAGTTTCACTTTATAAAGATTTTATTTGTCTCATCTAGTCATGTACGGTTATGATCTTAGATAATAATTTAAATTGTGTACGCCATTAAGGGCCCGTTGTTTGATCAGTAGTCAAACATACTAATAGTTAAAATGCGATAGTTAAACTAACAATTTGTTAAAAATTACATAAGTATGTTGTTTGACAAATGGTTAAGCTAATTATAGTTAAAAAAAATGTCAATTTGCTATGAAAATTAACCATGCGTAGACAGACTAGTTAAAATTTTACTATTGTCAAGTGACTATTGGTCATTTTTAACTATGTATCAAACAACGGGCCCTAAGTCATTATAAGTTCACATTTTGCGCTTGTTCCCAACAAGTCACACCTCAACGGGTAACAGTGTGACTCGTTGGGAATGTTTTGGATAATAATTCCCAACGAGTCACAGTTACTGTTACACTGTTACTCGTTGGGATGATTTTTTCATTAGTTCCCAACGAGTCACACTTAACCTGTCACACTGTGACACGTTGGAAATAAATGTAAAAGATTATTATTATGGGTATCATTTAAGCTATCACCAATTTAATTAGTTTTGTGTTTCTTAAATAATAGGGTTTGTCCTCAAAATAGTAGATCTGTCACCAAAATGTAGTCACCAAACAATGCAAAATCAGTTCCACAATAAATCACCTAAAATCCTGAGATATAAGGTCTAGTACCAAATAAATGTTTTTGTATGTATTATAATAGGTGTGTCCTAATAAGTATTTCAACAATAATGAGGCGTAGCCGACGGAGTCCCGCTTCGCGGGACTCCTACTTCTGGGCGGTTTAAAAAAAAATAACCACGAAGGGGACGGCGGGGTCTTTCAGACCCCGCCGTCCCCTTCTAACCTAACCTGTCCGAGTCGGGGTGCCCCAAGTTGTACCAAATACCTGGGAACAATTTTTGTTTATCTGAGAACGAAAATATTTCGTGGCGATAGATGTATTTATCGCTTGTTCCCAACGAGTAACATGCCCAACGAGTAACAGTATGACTGGTTGGGATTATTTTTTAAATTAATTCCCAACCGGTCACACTGTTACCCGTTGAGGTGTGACTCGTTGGGAACAAGCGACATTTTGCTCATTAAGAGGTCATTACTCATTAAAATGTAGCACAAATCAGTTTTATGCACAAAATGCTTGATAAAATAATTTTGGTCACAATCCTGTTCTCATTAATCATTCGTGTCATAATAGGTCATAGTTTAAGAGCAAAGCATTGTGTGATAAATCAATAAGGTGTAAGCATTATGTGATCTGTTTGTCTTTTTACCGCCACGGCACATGCTAAACGTTCCGATAGGACCCCCGTACCTTGGCTGATCATGTTGTCTACTGTGCCATAAGGTGTTTGATCCCTAATTACTTGGTGATCTTGCTTGCCTATAAGTTAGATTTTTCATTTTCCATCCCTTTAAAATATTTTAAAGTTAATTGACCTAAAAAATAATGTAATTTCCTAAAATTACATTTATTTTTAGTTCAATTAACGAACTACCTATAGTTCATTAAATCTTACGTTATTACTATGAGTTTCGTGCTTCATGGATCCGATAGGCAGCAATTGTATGTGCTGCGTGGCGGAAAAAGGATTAACGTCGAAACAAGTTCAATTTCATAGTATTAACTAATATCATCTACTGAACAAAATGTGTGCCTTTTCAGTCATTTACTTGCCTAATTAAGACATAGGGTTACGCTTATGAATCATATCTGTTACCTTAACGAAACTGTGGAAAGGCAGTATTAAAAACCTTACAAATCTTAGGCAATACATAATAATTAAGTGAATAAAGAAAATAATGAAATAAAAGACATTATTTTAAATCATTTCCTAGTTGTTTTATTTTTGTAACTAGTTTGATCCTGTATAACTTTGTACATAAATTACACTATCTACATAAGTATTCTACATAATAAATAACAATGATTTCTATTCATAACCGAAGTAAGCTGCTTCTTTGAATGCCCTGAGCATGTCATCAGAGTTCCTTCTTATTCTTCGTCCTATTGGCTCAAGATCCTCGTAACATTTTGGGAATACTCTTTCTATGATTTCAATAGCCTCTTTCATTTCTATTTGCCTGACAGCAAGGACGGAATATAATGCTTTGGTTTTCACACAATCCTGGAAAAAGGAAAATCAAGAGTTAATACTACTTTATTTTTCTATTAATAACAAACCTACCGATTTACAGACTAAAGTAGTTTTCAAACAACCTGAAAGTATCTCTAAATCAACCTGGGTCAATTTTTTTTTTTTTCTTTCTTTAAACTAAAACTTTGAGAACTTTGTGGATAGTATGTTTACGCCGGGGGCAGCAATCACTGCGTTACCGTGCTTCGGGTGATAGATCTGGACGTTACTTAAGGTACCAAGCTTGTAGCCAAATTCTGGGCTGACTGTATATAGATTGCCATCGACACGCTAAGAGAAGAACTAAAACTATGATTTTTAAGTGAAAACTAGTAAATCGTAGAGACGAGAACCATGGACTTTATAATAAAAATCAGAAATCATAATTATCCAACTAGGGCACTTTCTCAAGTTGCTGACAAAGCAAGAATTTTGAGCAAAAAATTACCTGATGAGCCTTCTTAATTTTGCCCCATGAAGCATCACCTTGTGACCATGCGCTTGCAAAGGAGCAATGCGTGAGATTGGCTGCTCTTATTTCTGTGCAAGCCAGATGTTCCATGTTCTTGAAGTCCAGTTGATTCCGACAGTAGTCAAACATATGGATCATCTCGTGCGCAAGCACTCCTTGTACCATTCCTTGACGGGTTGATACATTTTGGCACACTACTATCTGTAACAAATATAATGTAGTCATTTTATTAGTATAGTAGAAAAATCCAGGTAATACAGTAAGTAGAGACATGGGTAAAACACGCAATGAGACAACATGAGTAAGTTAAAGTATTGCCTACAGCTGGGTTACGAAGTAATATTTGTCGGTGAGCCCCCCAACTTGACAGTTAGCCAGTATCTTGAGGCTCAGGATTCGATTTCCAGAGTGGTGACTAGCAAGATGATTTCAGGTTTGTAGTGTATTTGTGGTGCATCCGTGCATGTGTGTGTATGCGTTTGATAGCAAACTATTAGTTCTGTTTAATTAGCAGGAGTGACACATGAAAAAAAAAAGTTTTCATGCTTAGTAATTTATCATCTTTCTTTCACTATTAGCAGTCTTATTATTTGTTTTCAGTATGTGTGTTGACATGCAATGTATTGACATTTTTTTATTTTATACAAGCTGACCCGACAGACGTTGTCCTGTCTTAACTATGAATGTCATATGTCGTTTAGTTTTAGTTTTGACTATTGACTAAACCTAAAACTATCGACTCATTTGTCAACCGACCCATCTGGGTTAAATAATATTTGCAGTGCGCATTCTGTCAATCGCTGACATTTATTTCAAACAACTGACAGTTATGTAAAATTAATATTGGCGTTAAGTTTTCTTAAATTTTGTAACGTTCCAATCAACTTTCTTATTTTTTTATTTTATAAGATCCTTCTCCTGACAATAAAGAACACAACAAAAAATAAATTAGTGAAATCAGTCCAGTCGCTCACGCGTGATGGCGTGACCAAGGGAAATAGTGATTCATTTTTATATATATAGATTTATTTTAGTTTTGCCTCTCTTTATTGACATTGATTACTTAATCAAATCCGTGTATCAGGCAGCATAGTGTGGGGCGCCACCCAGCTAGATGGACCAGAGACCTTAAGAAGATAGCAGGGACAGACTGGATACGGAAGGAGGAGGACAGGGTGTTGTGGGATAGCCTGGGAGAGGCCTATGTCCAGCAGTGGACTGCGATAGGCTGAGTTGACTGATTGACAAACATTTATTTTGTATGCCTTCTGGCATAATATAGTGCACACTTTATTATCTTTATATACCATTATTATTGTACCTATGTCAACTAAATGAATAAATGATTTATGACTTATTAGTAAGAATTAAAATACTGTGGGAAATAAAAGGTTACCTGATTCAGTTCTGGATCATAGCCCCCACTCACAGAGTAGTCACATACTTCACATGATATATGTCGCCGAATATCAATCGGACTGAAAACAAGAGTTGAAAGATATTTTTAAATACAACAGATAGTTGAATTGAAGGTATTTAAAATGACTATTTATTATTCAATTGTATACTCTAGTTATAAACATGTTATAATAATTAAGCACTTACCAACCAGAACTTTTAAGAGCTGCCATCATAACCTTAACAATTGAACCTAGAAAAAAACAGAAAGTATTAACATAAAAAAAGTTTTAACACTTGGTGCTAGATATTTTTGAACCAAAATATGAAAAAAAAAAAACAAGTAAAACTTAACAACGAGCGCTTAGAGCCTCCTTAGAAGCATAAGATTAAGATTGTTAATCCTGTGTTAGGAGACTCCGCTCTTCCATAACTTAAATAAATACCTATCATTTACTTAAATATAGAGATGCTTACTGTTTTTAACACATTCATAGACGTGCTGCTCGCACTTGAACTTGTCAATGTTCTCTTTTCCTTCTTTGCCAATTAGAATATTACCCAATTTTGCTGTAAAAGTACCGCGCCTTTCAGGGTACAAATCGTAACCCCACGCCTCATCTTTCTTCGAGCCAGTATCGGTTTGGCTTTTATTACTATTCTCTGATGTAGCATTCGCTTCTGGAGCCGGGCTTTTATTCTCTCCAGACATTTCTCTAAGATATCCAGCTGATTGTTGTACCGAGTTAGGTTATATCCTCCTCTGTGTAAAAAAGATCAATGAAAAGTTGTTTTATCTGAATTACAAAAGCACAGCTATATTTGTGCTGTTATAAGAATAATTGTTACAACTTAAAATTAGGTTTAAATAGTTAAATTTAGTGGAATTGCACAATAGTCCTTTGAAAATCACAATGTTATTATAAAATTTGACAGAAGGACAGTATTGCCAACTCAAAAAGTTCAAATTATCGTTTCTTTTTTTGACGACAAAATTATCGTACAATCGGATATAATAAAAAAATATCTCGTGATATATTGTCTTTATTTTTAAATATTTGTCTAACCCGCTGCCGCCGATCTTGTATAAGTACCAGATTGATAACAAATGACATTGACATTCATATTACCGGTGTATCCCACTATTTCTATTAGGTATTTCTATTGATAGAAATACTGGGCCTGATTCAGACTGATTGTCCCACTATTTCTATTGCTGTCGGCTGCGACAAAAAAAATACTAAAATTAAATACCATACCACTATTTCCATGGTACAGTTCTTAACCCTAATAATTGAAACTCATCTAGCACATTACAAAAAATTCATAGTTAGAATAATATTGTATGTCTTACCACCTGCCAAGATAGCTCGACAGAGCCCCGCTTCGCGGGGCTCCTATTTCTGTCTGCAAGGTTTAAAGGAACCTAACCAACTAAACCTCGGGGTGCCCCTGACGACGACCGGCTAGGGTTAGGGTTAATAATCAGGTCGACGAAGCTCCTATTCCTGTCTAAACAGTTTAAACGAACCTACCGAGCCTCGGGGTGCCCCTATTTCCATGGTAAATTACTGTTTCAATGTACCTACTAAAAGTGATAAGCTTTTCAAATAACATAACAACTGCGTTTTTTTTGTCGCAATAGAAATAATGGGATATAATTTGTAAAAAACGCTAGTCCCACTTTTTCTATTTTGTATTTCCATGGAAATAGTGGGATACATCCAATATTACAGTCAATACCTACTAGTGCACCAGCCCAGCAGTACAAACTGTAAACAATGTTTTCCTTTTGGAGTACTTTGAGTAGTGACGATTTTGTTATGAGTTGTGTTTAGACAACTATCGTTTCTAGCGTTTCCACTATTATTTACCGAAAACAAACAACGAGAAAATTTAGAAATCGCGTAATACAACTCTGTGGATTATCGCCGACGACAGTAATCGTGACGCTGTATTTTAACAGTGCATGTCACGACAATTTGGGCAGGACGACTACTCTCGCCACAAGTTCATGACACAGTAGGGAACCTACATTACTTATACTACTCTTTGCAGTAGGGACACTGGGTTCAAGACACAGTATGGACTATCTTACACTTTACACACGCTCTTTGTTATTAATTACTAGCTTCTGCCCGCGGCATCGCCCGCGTGGTTGCCGGAAATTTCCCACAGGAACGTGCTACCGAGACAAAGAATAGTTAGTGTCCTTCCCCAGGATGCCATCTATCTTCTTGCCAAATTTTATCGAAATCCGTTCATTGGTTTAGGCGTGAAAAGGTAACATACAGACAGTTACTTTCGAATTTATAATATTATTAATATATATATATATAATAGGTCTTTACCTATGAAATTGCCGTTTTGTATGAAAAAATTTAAACGAATTTTTTTCATGAATTTTTTATTTGTATTAATCGAAGTAATCACCCATGCAATCAATGCATCTTTGTCATCGCAGTGGCAGTTTATTGATGCCCTTCTTAAAGAAATCAGCTAGACGGGAGGCAACAAATTCTTCAAAGGCATTTTGTACTGCCTCTCGGGTATTAAATTTTTTTCCCGCCAAGAAGTTATCCAAATTCTGGAAAAAGTAGTAGTCTGTAGGCGCAAGGTCTGGTGAGTGGGGCGGATGACGGAGAGCTTCCAACCCCAGTTCTTGCAACTTGGAGACCGTCTGCTGTGCAGTATGAGGTCGCGCGTTGTCGTGCAGGAGCAGCGGAGACGAGCGATTGACCAATGCTGGTTGGAGATGCGCCAGCTTCTCCATCATTGTGTTCAGTTCTTCACAGTACACATCTGCAGTAATGCTCACCCCGTTTGGTAAGAAGCTGTGATGAATCACACCGGCGCTAGACCACCAAACAGTGACCATCACTTTTCTAGGGGTAAGTTTTCGTTTAGGGCATTGTTTAGGTGCTGAACCAGGATCCAACCAACTTGCTGAGCGCTTACGGTTATCAAACAGAATCCATTTTTCATCGCAGGTAACAATGCGGTTCAAAATTCCTTCATTTGTGTGTCTGTTGAGCAGTGCAAGGCACGTCTCGACGCGTACTTCGCGCTGGCGATCATTGAGTTCGTGGGGCACCCATTTGTCAAGCTTTTTTACCTTGCCAATTTGACGCAAATGGACCAATATTGTTTTGACGCTAACGTCGAAAGCTGCTGCTAATTCAGCCGTAGATTGTGTATCATCAGCTTCCACAATCGCCTTTAATTCGTCATTGTCGACCAAAGTCTTCGGACGACCGCGAGGTTCATTTTTCAGGTCGAAATTTCCAGAACGGAAGCGAGCAAACCAATAACAGGTGGTGCGTTGGTTTGTAGTGTTAGCTCCGTAAACGTCGTTGATGTTGCGTGCCGCTTGTGCCGCGTTGCTGCCACGACGGTACTCATATTCCATAATTACTCGAATTTTTAACGTATCCATGATGACGAAAAAGATTGAAATGCGATGAAAATGTAACACTAATCAATAAAGAAATGACTACTTTTAGAAAAAAAAATCCATGTTTTTAAAATAAAATTAATTTGAAATTAGAATTCTTAGCCAAACAAAAATTATTTTGATTTGAAATGGCCAGTACTGCAGAACGGCAATTTCATAGGTAAAGACCTAATATTTATTTACATATATTATTACAATATACAAGGCGTCCCACGAATATGCCACATGGCGGGAAAGTACCTTGAATATTGTAGATGGAACATTTTACTGAAAGAAGACATTATTTGAATTTAAAAAAACAATTTAAACTGCATTCATACATATTTAAATAATTACATGGGTGAACCGGAAATCGAACCCGTTACACGAGAAAAATAATCTTAGTAGTAGCTTTATCATACCGATCGAAAGGATATCACTGTATTGAATGACTATTTCATGAAATCATAACATTTGACGCAAATTCTAACTTAAGGCGCAGATAAATGACTTTTAATGATTTCTAATTGAACATCACGTCTAAACGAATAGACTTATTTGTTTGAAAAAAATATATGATAAACTAGACTATTTTCTTCGTAATTTGATATGTGAATATTTGAAATTATATTTTTATAACATAGTGTAATTAATTTGTAAAGTAATGTCTAACGCGAACACAAAAACGATAATCAGGCAAAAACTATCGGGCGTATTTTCATGAAATCTGCACCATCTTTAGGACAATTTAATTAGGTACCCAAATTTTTGTATACGGCTTATAATTGTACTGTGTTTGATAAATCAAGGTGGGTTGTTTTTGCGAAAAAACTTGATGTGCGTTGAAGCGGAGGCTCTTTCGGGCGACGGGCGGCAGTGCATCGCTGACCCATATCCGGGTAGACGCTAACACTCTGTGCAATTTTATTCGCTGAATAGTTTTGCATGCTCCTCCCACTCGCTCAAGGTCGCTGGCACTTATTGTCGCCTTAAGGACTTGTATTGCTGATTCCAATGATTATAGTGCTGTAAAGCAAGAATTTGTTACGGTCGCGAATCATATTTTAATCAAAATACAACCTGACAGTGACCTGCAAATTGCAAAAAACTCAACAAAATTTGAATTTCACGGGCTACCCTGGAGGTTCGTTATTATTTATTGATTTATTTTCAATTTTCTAAAATACCATCTTGGAGCAACCTGTACGCAGCGCATAGATCATTTGCTCACGGATCATACCATTGCATCAATGAAATTATAATAATAATAATAATGTTTATTTATTTGCACCTTGAAAATTAACATAAAGAACAGGCTTACAATAAAAAAAGGCCGAAAGGTAGTTACAAAATTTACATGTTATAGTTACAACTAATAGGTACCTAAGCTAAGATAACTTAATATCTTGTGATATAGGTATCAGTGCCCACCCTTATTTGTATTCACATATTAATTATACATTCGAGCCAAAAAGAGTAATATATTTTTATAATTTTAAAAATTAATTTCCCGTTTTATTATTTAACAAGATACAGGAGTATTCTAAGTACAAAATAAACCAGGTAAGATTATTTTTTTTAATTTTTTTTTTTAGATTATAAATTAACCATGCAAGAGGAAAAATTTGAGGTAAGTAAACACTAAAAAAGAATTATTTAAGAACAAGAAAATAATTTAAGTATGATTGTAATTGTGTGTTGTGTTGTACGTGTGAGTAGGGTTGTGGGTGTGTTTGGGTGTGTGTGTGCGTGGAAGTGAATGTGATTGTAGGGGTGAGGGTGAAGATGAGTGGGGTGTGTGTAATGTATGGGATGTGTCTATGAATGATTGTGGCGTTAACAATCAATTTTTTTTTTTTTTTTGACCTTAGTAGTTATGACCACTAAGGTCCTGGCTACTTAACCGGGCAAGCCTGTGGGTGCCTTAAGCTACTAACTTAAAGCCTCCAGCCAGGGGCGAAAATTCTTAATAAGTAAGTGACCGCACGCTAAGGGCACCCCCTGTGGGGTACGAACCTCGGTTTAGGGTTGCGATGTGAGGCCGCGGAGTCGAAGAAGCGCTTGGAAATGCGCTTCATGAGCTGACGGATAGTGGGGATTTTAAGATCGAGATGGAGGATCTCGTTCCGAACGAACCAAGGGGAGCCGGTTGCCCTACGGAGGAACCGGTTTTGGGGGGTCTGCATCCTATGGATGTGGTGGGGTTTCGAGTGTGTGAAAACCACGCTCGCGTAGGTCATGATTGGCCGAATGCACGCTGTGTAAATGCGCAATTTGCACTTGAGTGACAATTTGCTGCGTGCATTCAATAGGGAGTGGAGTCTACCGAGAGCGAAAGCGGCGCGCGAACGCGCCTGCTTTATGTGCTCACCGAAAGAGAGTCTATGGTCCAGAGTGACACCCAAGTATTTGGCTCGCTTCTCCCAAGGGATAGGCTTGCCGAACATGGTGATCGGACGGGGAGGGGTGGGGTTGAGTCTCGGTTTCGAAAATAGAACCGCTTGACTCTTATCGGGATTGACTTCGATTCTCCACTTCCTAAACCAGTCACCGAGTTGGTTGACTGTGGTTTGGAGAGTGCGAGATATCGCGTCGGGGCTTACGCCGGTGTAGTAAATGGCCGTATCGTCTGCGAACAGAGCCAACTGAGCCCTTTTACTTTTGGGGATATCGCTGGTGAATAGCGTGAAAATGAGAGGGGCGAGCACGGAGCCCTGAGGGACTCCGGCGCGAATGGGACGGGGGGAGGATAGCGCTCCTTCGATGCGGAATCGGAAGGTGCGGTTCGACAAAAAGTCTCGCAGGATGAGCACGAGACGATCTGGCACTTTAAGTTTGTATAGCTTATATAATAAGCCATTGTGCCAGACTTTGTCGAACGCTTTCGCTATATCAAAGAAAACAGCACCCGTCAACGAACCACGTTGGAAGCCAACGCTTATGTGTTCGACGATACGGTGGACCTGATGGACGCACGAGTGTTGGGTTCGGAAACCGAACTGCTCGTTGGGAATGAGACCTTTCGTCTCGGCATAGTCTCTGAGACGCTTATAAATAAGCCTCTCATAGATCTTGCCGATGACATTGAGGAGACTGATGGGGCGGTAGCTGGAGGGAGCGGATTTAGGCTTGCCCAGCTTGGGAATGCCGATGACAGTGGCCTGTTTCCACGCTTGGGGGAAGATGTTATTGCTCATGGCACCATTGAAGTTGGTGGTCATTAGCATGATCAGGTGGGCAGGGAAAAGTTGGAACACCTTATTGGTCATTCCATCAGAACCGGGGGCTTTACGGGGCTTAAGGCCCTTTATGAGCTCTTGCACTTCGTCGGGGGTGACGGGAGGCAGAGGGCACTCGGGGTCTTCTACGGGGGGGAGGGAGGCTCTCCTTTCGACTTCGGCGTCGACCTCAGAGAGGTGAGCTTGGTCTACAGGTTGAGAGCTGGGCGAACATTGGGCCTCAAGACTGTCGGCTAGGCACTCGGCCTTGTCGACATCATCGAAAGCGATGGTATTGTCTGGGCGGATCAAGGGGGGCATAGGGGCTACTTCTCGGGATTTGAGTTTCCTCTGAAGCTCCCAGAATGCTAGGTGGGTAGGCTCTAGTTCGCTCAGCAACTTATCCCAGCCCGTTTCCCGGTGCTCCGCTACACGTGTCCTTACAGCTCGCTGTAAGTAGCGCATATGGGCTCGGTTCGCGTCACAGGGAAAGTTGCTGTACGCACGGACAGCCGCGTTCTTCTCAGTGATCAGTTCACGTACATCGTCCGGCAACTTCCAGCGACGGTCGTCCGTCGCTGGAACTTCCCTTGAACAATCGTTCAGGACTGATTGTACGTGTCCAGTGAATGAGTCGATCGCAGCCGTCGTGTCAGCGATAGAGTCGAAGAGGTCGGGGATGGAGTCTAGGTGGGGGGACGTGTTGGATTTCAGGCGTTCGCTTACTTTCCTCCAGTCCGATACCACTTTTGTGGAGGGGGGTTGATCGGGGTCGGGGAAGCCTACGCGAGGGGCTAGCTTAAGCACAACTGGTCGGTGGTCAGATGATAGTTCGTGTATCACCTCTATAGAATCCAACCGTAGGTTGATATTGTTTAAAAGTGATACATCGAGCACGTCAGGGGTGTGGTCAACCGAGTGGGGGAAATGAGTGGGAGTCATCGGGGCGATGACATCGAAATTTAGAGGGGTACAGAGGTCGAACAAGTGTCTCCCTCGGGTAGAGATTCTGGTACTATTCCAGGCGTGATGTTTGGCGTTGAGATCCCCCGCTATGATAACGGAGTCACTCAGGCCGAAGAGTAAGGTCAGGTCGTCAGTCAAGAGTTGGAAGTTCTCTGATTGGTTCGTAGGGGGGAGGTAGACCGATACCAAGGTGATCGGTTGGTGGCCTGTCATGCCTAGCCGGCAAATGGAGACTTCTAGTCGTGAGAGGGGGGGCGTGTCCAAGGGAATGCAGTAGAGGGATTTTTTGTAGTAAATGAGGGTGCCACCCTTGTGACACCGAGTCCTGTCGTTTCGACAAACCCGATAGTTCGCTATCGACGGCGTTCGCATGTGGGGTTTTAGAAATGTCTCCTGTACGAGGAGGACATCGATCTGGTGGTCGCGGAGGAAGGTACAGATTTCGTCGCGCTGACCTTGGATGCCATTGGCATTGAAATAACCTAACTTTAGGGATCGGGGTTTTAGACGCGAGAGGATTCCGTTATCCATTAGTGGGATTGGGGGAGTTTACGAATGACTGGAGCGCGTGCATAATATCCGGGTACGCGTTGTATATGCATTGAATGGCATAAAGGTTACCGGCATTTCTGGCGGCAACGATTTCATTGGCCATTTGACGGGCGCGAGGGGTGAGGAAGGCAGTGAATGTGCCTGAGATCACGTTGAACGGATCCATGGGGTTGGGGCCTACAGCCTCGGGTGTGGTTGAGGAAGGAACGGGCGCGACTGGGGCGGGGGTAGTGGCTTTAGGAGCCGGGGGGTTAATAGCGAGGGGCGCGGGTGCGCGCGCGGGCGCGGGCGCGGGTGCAGGCGCGGCCGCGAGCGCGTGTGCGCGAATGCGGGGGTCCATCTGATGAGCGACGGGGGGAGGAGGGGGGGGTTGGTTGCGTACCAGGGCCGGGAAGGCCTGTTGGTGCTGGGATAAGTTCCAAGCGTTGGGTCTCTGGGGACTCAAGGCGCTCGGGAAGTTGGGTGGAGGGGGCTTCCCTTCCCTGACGAGCGTCCGTACGCTTCGTCAGTTTAGGATTTGTTGCCTTAGGGGCTTTGGGGCAGCCACGGTAATTGGCTGGATGCCCGGAGAGGCCACACAGCACACAGCTGGGTGGTTCCGTGCAGAGAGTACGGTCCTTGGGACGGGAGCACTCTGAAGTGCCATGCCCACCCAGGCACTTGACGCACCTGGGTGTTCATGGCAATTCTTTTGAGAGTGGCCGTATAATTGACAGCGGTGACACTGGCCGACGATTCCAGTCTTACGGGGCTTTTGGATATCGAATCCAGTGAGATGGCAAAGGGACTTTATTTTAAAAATCGCGTGGTGTCCTTCGACGGGGGGGCATACAACAAGGACCATGTTGTATGGCTCGCCGCCTCGGGCACGGTGCATGCGGTGCACCTCGGCTACGGGGATGCCTTGTGACACAAGGTCTTCTTTGAGGTCGGAGGTAGCGATCTCCTTAGGGATCCTATTAATTACCACGCGGGTCTGGCGGTCTTCGGGGAGGGAGTAGGTGTGAAAGGACACACCTCGTGCTCTGAGGAGCTTTGTGAGTTCCCTATAGTCGTTAGACTTAGGGACCTGGACCTTAATGCCCTGCTCGGTTGAACGGGCACTGGTGAAGCCGATCCTGAGATCGACGCACCATTTGGACACTTCAGTCCATTTGGATTTGTCTTGGATGAAGACAGGGGGGGGGGGGGGGTCTTTTTGGGGTTGCTTTCTAGGAAAGCTTTGAGAGCCGGGGGGGGCTTAACGCGGGGGGGGGGGGTCGGTCGTGATGGCGACGACGGGGGTCGGAGTCGCAAGGGTGGGCGGGGGAGTGACCGATTGGTCCCTTAGTTTGTTTGCCTGGGAAGAGGCGAAGTTCTTCTTCCTTTCGGAGGACGAGGTGAAGGTCTGACATAAAAACTTGATACTTACGGAGTATTTATACAGGGACATGTAACAGTTTTTCAGTTTCGTCATAAGTAAGTGATAGAAGCCAGCTGATCACTTTCTGCTTACACTCTCTCTTTGTCATGGAGAATATTTTATTATTTTTGTTAGCTATGATAAACAGTCTTGGAACGAAAAAGAAATACTATTTGAATGAGACACGCAAAAAGTACGTGAATTGAAGGCGCGGAGCAGGCGGTGCGCACCACGTGCTTTTAACATTTTTCGAAGAATCATAAATGTACTCTTCATTAGTGCTACTAGCCAAAGACTACAATAGTAGCAAGTACTAGCCGGGCCTGTGTCCTTGAAACACTTCTATCATTCGCGCGCATAAACTACCCGCACGGTGTAGATTTTGTGAATCTTCCACGAAAAAGACGCTTATATACCTATTGTTATAAATATTTATTTTCGTTTTACTCTAATTAGGATAGTTAGTAGATTAAGGTACCTACTGCGATAAAGACGCTTTTATTTGTTTTCATTAGTTGTATCTAGTAGGTAGGTACATCTTTTGCGATATGGACGCTTTTATTTGTGTCATAAATTACTTACTACTGCTTTGTGTAAAGTTGTGATCGTGATGGCACGGCAGCCGATTATGCGGACATGGTTCTAATTTACGGAGAAGCCCATAAAACAGCATCCCTTGCGATAAGGATGTAATAAGAGAGATACTAAAGCGTTTGAGGATTTGAGGGAAATTGCTTTGGCTGAAAATATATTATCAAAAGTGCGGGAAAACATGAAACGCCGTCTAGACCTTTGTGTCCGCGAGCGCGATGGCCACATTGAAAAAATAAAAAAATTAAAAAGTATGCCTAATCAATAAAAATTGTGATTTGTGAAACATTAACATAATAACATCACGCGTGTATTCACCGAAGGGTTAGGCATAGGTGCACCTATAGTATACCCACATTTCGTCAGTTATGTTTAAGTCCCATATAACAGGGGGCGAGCCTATTGGCATCAACCGGGCACAAATGATTGTTTGATTGTCATTTGTGATAGTGGTAATAACTGATAAGAGATGATGATAAGTGATTAGTGATTGCTTACACATCTCCGCGCTGCGGTCGGACTGCGTATGGTCGTATATTATTATACCTAAGGGCCTGCGGTGCGAATGTAGGTACCTGCGTGACTCGACTACTTTGATATTATGCTGTAGAGCACGCGCGTTGCGTGGTTGGCAGCGCACGAAGTAAGCCGTTGCCGCTCTACGTAGCACGTAAGTAGCTTCATGAATGAATCACTACACAGAGTGATACCAATTTAGGTTATTTTTTTTATTACCTATATAGTTTGTTTGAAAATTAAAAAAAAAACATTTTACGATTTATTTTTTCTTATTATATTTTTTATTGTTACTGGCCTCTAGCCCTACCCATGTGTTAAATTAATATCGACATTGTAGTTGCCACGCTGTATAAAACAATTATTTCATTTGTTCAATTTCACGTGTTTTGTCTTTTAATACAAACATTTGAGATACAATAATAATAATGGTAAATGAGGATAGTGCAAGCAAAAAACAATGGGGAGGAGCAAGTGTCCTGAGTCTCCCCTACTCATTATTTCCATGACTATTAATATGACTAAACACCAGTCTGCGCAGGATGGTCTACTAATGCTAGGTATACAGGCTGCGAGTTTAAGACACTGGCTACTCACTGTCGATTTCAAAATCTTGTTCTCTATCTCACTCTCTCGTTTTTTTTCGGGCTTGAGAAGTCTCCCCTCCCCCCTCAGAGAGAAACATTTTTTCCCCCTTGAGCAAAAACCTAGAACTACGCTGGATACAGCTCAACTTTACAGTGCCATGTGCCATGCCAGCCTATAGTGGACTTTTCCAAAAACATAAAAAGAAACCAGTTTTCATTTTAACTTTGCTTTTATTTTTAATAAACATTTATTTATAGTCTCATCCCATTCAATGAACACACTCTTCGGTAGTTCTATTTTATCAAAATCCAGTTCCATCTCATCTGAAATTACAAATAGGATAAGATAACAAAATGCACCTGTTTTACGCCAACAGTTATTTTGTTAAATAATTTATATGAACCATGCTCACCTAATGTTTTTAAAAATCCATTAAAGGTTTCTTCATTCCTTATAACACTTGCAATATAAACATCTAGATCCTTATTCCTAGCACAGAAAGTTTGTATAACATTGCACAGGGGCTGTAGTATTGAAGGATCATAAACTATGTCCGCTCCAATCAATATGTCTGGTACAATGCTTTCAGGCAAATCTTCAATTACATTCCAGTCCAGCATCATTAGACCTTAAAAAATTGTAAATAATGTTATGTGAAATGTTGAAACCATAAGCTGCAGTTATTTTTTTTCAAATTGGTTTTTCATTGAGTATTTTATATCTATCTATTTAAAAATCTACCTAGACATTTGTCCTGGGCTTTGAACAAAGTAATATCTTGGTCCTTCTCTTCTTTGAGATGTGCAAAATTAATATGAATATTTTCATTAATTGTCTTCAACACATCATTATGGCAGTCAGTTAGCACCAAAGATTTGATATCACAAAGCTTGCCAATAGTTATACCAGTGAAGCCCACACCAGACCCCAATTCCAAGACATTCTTATTTGAAAATATGTTTTGATTGCAGAGTACCCAGTCAGATAACATCAATGCAGCCTGGAACAAACATAATTTACAATAATATTTACAAGTTATAAACATTACTTATATAGGATTAACCTACAAAAAATGTCCTGTCTAGTGTATTATTAGTAATTTAGAAAGGCATTTTTTATAATTAATTTCACAATATCTAATTTGCCCATTATTGGGACTCAAGCCCCCTTCTGTGAGAGGGTGTGGATATAAATCCATAATGTGAGCCCAGTTTAATCATTACTCATAGTTATATTTTTACATACACCAAGGAAAATTTAATTATTACCGAAAGTGACAAACCTATTCAAGTTTAAAATACCTCCCAAGTCTTCAACCCTGTTGTACCGTTGACCACCATATTCCTGGTTTCTTTTATTGTAATTATATTATTTGTATCATTCCCTATCACATAATGTCGATAGCTAAACCCATCTACATTCAAATAATTCATGCTCTTGCACAACTGTGAGTAGAAATCGTCATGGACCTCTTGACTTGGTTCCAAAGACTGAATTATTTTCTTTAGAAATAAGCTGGCAAATTTACCACTTATTGGGTATTCTTGAATCAATTTACTATTAACAGTAGCATCCAAGAAAGCTTGCTGCCAATTCCAATCCATATTTTCGATATCTTCGCGCTGAAACAAATAACATGTTATTATTAACTCTAAAAAATAACTAAGAGTAGGAATGAAGCACTGGGGTGAGACCTGACGTGCTTGCACTAAGTAAAAACTCGTTGTCGTTGGGATAGTTGAAAAGTTTCCCCATCTAATTATTGAAAAATATTGTTTTGTAGTGTTTAAACCACAAACAGATGTCTTTTCTTACCGTCAGGCAAAAGTTAAGATTTCCTATAAAGAAATTTTGGGTAAGCTGTCTTAGTAATGAAACATTTCGTTCAGCTTCTGTTGTCATTCTTTTTCTTATTATTATAAAAAAATAGTTTAAGAACCAAATCAACGTGATCAAACTTAACGCAAGCTTTGCAATTTGACAATCACATGGCAAAATGTAGTCTAATAAAAAAAAAGTCATGAGAGAAATGACAGACAATGATAGTGGTTTGGTGTCCATAGAGGATAGTAATAGATTTGCACATTGCCGTTCAGAGTAAGTTTTGAGGATTCCCTAGTAAAACCCACAAGTCTCATCAAGTCTATCTATCTGTCTGTCCATGGTTTAACTCAGAGTCTTGGTACTAAAAACCTATGATTTGGCATGGTTATACAAATTAATCACACCTACAAAGTTGTGAATTTTTTATTATTTTTTCTCTTGGATTCTATTGTATGGGGCGTCCTCGTTGGATAAGCCTTTCAAAAATATTGGGGGTGTCTGATGTGATGATCAAAACGATTTTGAACTTATCTCTGAACATTTTAAGGTGTAAAATTGTTTTTAGAAATTTGACAGTTTCGTGTAGCTTGACAGTTTTAGCTGACCTCTCTTTTCGCTTGGCTTTTCGTACACACGGCTACATATATCAAGCTATACATTTCCAGTTTTAGCTGACTTTGCTTTGTATAGGCTTTTAGTACAATGAGAAGTCAGCTTATACTGGAAATGTATACCGAGCTTGATATGTCATCGTGCGAACAATACTAATTAGTAATTATTTTTATACTACTTAAATGTCGTACTACTATAACTTTACATTTTCCTTTACACTTTGCAGTATGCAGAGAGGATCGAGTGGCACATAAGCATTGTTGGATCGCATTATTAAGAAGATTATAATGTTTCTAAGTGCCTTTGCTCTGCAAGTCAATAGTTTTTGGAATATTTTCGGTTTTAAACCGCAGAAATAACGTTCGTTTTACATATTTTTTTACGAAAAGTAGTTTGAAATACATACAAACTTAACTTTGCGGTCGATAAAATCAACACTGTAGCGTACGTAAATATTCTTCGCAACTATGGAACCCGTCACTGTGTATGATGCGATACGCATTTAGCCGGGTGCCTCTAAATACAGAATACAGTACACCTAAATTACTCTCATACATTGTATATTAACCGATACATATCAATAGACCGCTCGATGGTTAGTCGATTTCAAATAGTAAAACAGCTGTCGCAAATGCTGTCTGTGGACTCTGTCCGTTAGTTATATCAGTGTCAACTGTCAACCAATTCAAATGATCGTTGTGCTAGCAATACACTACTATTACCTTGTAACTAAATAAAAGTACTTGATCATATTTTTCAAATACTACTGTTTTTGACTGATGGTGATGACCCTCTTCACAGTTCAACGTCAGAATTTTTTATTACTGAACAGACTACTGCATTTGACAGACTATCTTATTACCTACGGGATATTGGCAAAATTGTGGTAACTTCCAAAAGCCACACAAGTTGAATTTATACATTGTGCATGCATTTGTAGTTTGTACTGTGTGCGGCGTTTTGATCAGATAATGAACATGGAAACTGCTGCTGCACCAAAGCTTAGAAAGCGGAAAGCTGTAGAATATGCTGAAGATAATTTTGATGGTGATGATACTTCTCCCAAGAAAAAAGCCAAGACTGTACCGGAATCCACAAAAGCTAAACCAGGGGCAAGTTCTAGAAGTGTCAAAAAGGCTGAAAGTACTAAAAAGATACCGAAGAGTAAAGATACCAAGGTTTCAAAGAGCAAAGTAACCAAGGCACCAGCAGAAAATGATGAAGATATTAAACTGTTTGATAGAAATGATAATATTCCAAATATATGGAATGAAGCCGAAATGTTGGCCCAAGTCGAGAGAATTCCCCTCCAATTAGCTCAAAATTTGATAGGACTTCTCACAGAAGGTTGTACTTTGCCATTTATTGCCAGATACAGAAAAACTGCTGTGGATAACCTGATGCCAGATCGGTAATTACTATACTTGATGTGAATTTTTCTTTTAATTATTCTTATTGTGCCACATCTAGAGCAAATAAATGAGTTTTCTTTCTTTATTGAATGCAGATTTGCAGAATATAATTCCTCTATGTGCTTTGTAACATTAACTTATTACTTAATATCAGTTCAATTGATTCTTAGCCTCCAGGAATTACACGAGAGTTATGAAAACATAAATCAACTTAAGAAGAAAGTGAAGTCTGTTATGGAGACTTTAAAGAAGTCTAAAAAGTTAACACCAGATATTGAGAAAGGTATATTGAATGCCCGTAACTTGTCAGAACTTGATTTGATAGTAAGTTTTTTATTTATTTTTCTGCCCATACATTGGCTTTGATTCATGCTGGCTGGTGCAAGGTCGCCATTTACAGCTTTACCAGAAACTTTATTTACTTTACTTTCTCTTTTCTTTTTCTTTTATACTTTTTCTTATTTTTACTTTATTTATTCTATCATATTTTGCTATCAACCTGCTTTTTTTTTTGTTTCTTTTGGCTTTGCACGGTTTGTGAGCCTGCTTTTATTTACTTACTCCAGTTGTTTTGTTGTTTTTTTATTCAATACACATTAATTTGAAAAACATAATTTCTCCTTTGCTATGGTCAAAATTAATTCATACAATAAAAATAGTAGTAATCAGTTTCTAAATCATATTTTGTTTTAATTATGTAAAATCATAATTTATATCATTACGTTTTCTAAAGATAACCATTTTAGACAGTTTTTTTGCTGCAATGCACATCAGGTAAATGTTACAGGAATTTTGTATTTAAAAAAAAGAGTGAGTGGACATTTTAGGGTTGTTCTGGTGGAATTGAACTTCAGACTAATAATAACATTTCTCTTTTAGTATGCACCACTAAAATCACATTCATTATCCCTTGCTGAAAGAGCCCGCAACCTTGGTTTGGAGCCACATGCAATAAGACTATTAAATGGAGAATACATTGACTTACACATCCTTTGTAGCAATAATGATGAATTGGGGACAGTTGACAAAGTAGAATCTCATATTACTCATATAGTAGCAGATATAATGTACAAGGATATTAGAATTTTAGAACAAATGAGGACCCTGTAAGTTGATTTAGATCTGAGTTATGGAATTTCCTTGTCATCACTTTAAAAACAATTTCCCTAATAAAGATAATATTTTTTCAGTAAAGAAGAAACTAGGTTTACAATACAAAGTAGTAGGACAAAGAGTTCAACTAAAGAAAAGGTAGAGGATAAGAAGAAAGTGGACAATAAATCAGACCCAGAGACTTATAAATTGTATTTTGAGTGGAAGTGCCCCAGTCAGTTTGTGAAACCACATCAAACTTTAGCATTGAATAGAGGGGAAGATGAAAAAATACTTTCAGTAAAAGTAGTTATTCCTGACTGGTTTCATAATAAACTTGAAAGGTACCCAACAATCATTTATTTTATTTATTTATAAAAGACCCTATAAATGTTGTACACTTGGCAGTTGACCACTCTTTACTATTATGCTGTTAGTAGTAAGGTTTGTTCCACCCCAAAATATTCACCCTAATGTGGATATGTGGAAACGCATGTCCGAGAATCCACCCTATGCCTCTAAATTCCGTTTATCGAACTAGGCCTAGGGAGGATTCGTACTCGCGTTTCTGCGTATCCACCTTAGGGTTGATAAATGCGCCTCCTTCTGGAGGCTCTACGCGGGGGCCGTGCAGTCCATGGCCCTTTACGGGGCACCGGTGTGGGCGCGTTCATTGAGGCGCCGACCAGCCCGCCGCGCCGGTTGAAGGCGTCCCAGAGGGTCATGGCCATCCGGCTGGTCCGGGGATATCGCACGTTCTCCTGCGAGGCGGCGAAACTCCTTGCCGGATTGTCGCCATGGGATCTGGAGGCAAAAGTCCTCGCGCACATTTGGGAGTGGTGCAAGGAGGCGAAACCCCGGGGCGTAACTCCACTGCCGCGAGAAATCGCGGAACAGCGGACAGAGCTCCGGCGGGATCTCATGGCGGCATGGAGAGTGCGACTGTCGCACCCCAGTGCTAGGCACGCCACAATTGCGGCGGTAAGTCCCCTCTTTGAGGAGTGGCTTGAGAGGCGCCACGGCGTCCTCACCTTCCGCCTGACACAGGTTCTCACCGGACACAGCTGTTTCGGGCGGTTCCTGTTTCGGATAAGGCGGGAAGAAACGCCCGGGTGTTATCATGGTGTGGGTCGACCGGAGGACACGGTGGAGCATATGGTGGAGGTCTGCCCGGTTTGGGCGGAGCATCGCAGTGTCCTCGTGGCGGCGATCGTCGGCGATCTATCGCGTCCGGCCCTGGTCCAGGCTAGGCTGGTACGGAGAGAGAGGGAATGGGAAGCCGTCACCTCTTTCTGCGAAGCAGTAATGCTCGCGAAGGAGGAGGCGGAGCGCGTGAGGGATAGGCAATCGTTGCGCCCTCACGCCCCTAGTCGCCGCAGGTGACACCCTCGGCGTCGGGAGTCAATAGCCGACTCCCAGCCACTGTAGTCGCAGGCTTGCGGACGGCGAGCAATGGGCAGCTCGCCGTCCGGTAAGGACCAGGCCCGGGTCGACAGCGCGTCGTGTTCCACGCGCGCCATATAGAGATGTCAGCATAATTGACGGGGTCCGATAGGTCCGATGCCTGCCGGGGTCGCGGATTGTTCGAAAGAGTTACCGTGGCCCTGGCGCACAACATAAGGAACACGGGTTGGTTTTAGTCAGTAAGAGTCTGACACGGCCTTTCGCTCCGCCCAAATCGGGAGAAGCCATTTGACGATTCCCCACCCGAAAAAAAAAGGGTTGATTAATGGAATAACCTGTAAGATTGATAACGGATTTGCCTACTGTACATAATAATGTTTGATGATCACAAACGGGGTTAATCTAAGCACTTTCCTTTAAGGTTTTGTCTATCTTTATGGAAGAATGCTGTCTGGGTTCGCAAAGGTCTGGGTGATGCATACAACCGCCTAATCAAGCCTTGGCTGTCGAGACACGTAAGGTCCGACCTTACAGCCACTGCACAAAAGGAAGCAGTGAAAACATTTACTACGAATCTAGAGAAGTACCTCTTGACAGAACCTATCAAAAATAGAACCATTTTGGGCTTAGATCCAGGATTTAGAGCAGGCTGCAAGGTATAATTTGTTCTACTAAAATTTTGAATTACTCTTGCCCAAAATAGATGTTATTATAATGATTTGTTTATTTATTTCAGGTTGGCATAATAAATTCTAATGGGCAGAAACTGGATGCGTGCACTATATACCCAGATTTAAGACAGCATAAAGCATTTGATCCAGCTGTCAAACAGCTAAAAGACTTCATTATTAAATACAAGTATAGATGACTCCATTATGATTTTATGATACACAATATATTAGTTTTGCTTCATAATGATATTTACTAATACTTATTGTTATTTACAGTGTAGAATTAATTGGTTTAGGAAATGGTACAGCTTGTCGTGAGACAGAGCTATGGCTGAAAAGTAATAATATATGTGATAATGTTCCTATTATTATAGTGCCAGAACAAGGCGCTTCTATTTATTCCATAAGCAAAGAGGCTCAAAAGGTTTGTCTAGTTTCCTTATATTTAAGCGTTGATTATTTCCTTCCATTACTTATAATTAATATTTCTTCTGCTCTTTAATTTCTATGCGTCGAAAATAAAATATGTCAGCTACCAAATTATAACTATGTATCCAAATGATTCATTGTAAATACTCAGGAACACCCAAATATGGACCCAAATCTGATATCAGCTTTATCAATCGCAAGAAGAGTATTAGATCCTTTAGGAGAGCTTATAAAAGTGAGTACCATTCATATCACAATCCTGTTAATGTTTTGTGATGTATTAAATGTGCTTTCACTAATGGAATCATTTTTATTCTTAGGTAGACCCCAAAAATTTGGGCGTTGGCATGTATCAGCATGATATTCCTCCCAAAATGCTTGAAACAGCATTGGATTGTGCTGTGGAAAAAGTAGTTAGTTTAGTTGGTGTTGACATAAATACTGCATCTCAAGCAATGTTAAGGTACCTATAAGAACTTATTGTTGTACTTATGTTGAATCTTCATAATAGTGTGTGTTATTACTTCTTATGCTACGGTTTCCTAAAAGAGCGGTGACATAGCGTCTGCAATTTACCGACGAATGACGTCACTGAAAAGTTATTTATTAAGGCGCAGATATACGACTTTTAATGATTTCAAATTGAACATCACGTCTAAACGAATAGTTTCTTCATAATTTGATATGTGAATATTTGAAATTATATTTTTATAACATAGTGTAATTAATTTGTAAAGTAATGTCTAACGCGAACACAAATCGATAATCACGCAAAAACTATCGGGCGTATTTTCATGAAATCTGCACGATCTAAAAGACAATTTAACTACCCAAATTTTTGTAAACGGCTTTTATTTGTATTGTGTTTGATAAATCAAGGTGGATTTGTTTCGGCGAATAAACTTGATGCGCGTTGAAGGGGGGCTCTTGCGGGCGACGGGCGGCAGTGCATCGCTGACCAATGTCCGGGTGGACGCTAACGCTCTGTGCAATTTTATTCGCTTAAAAGTTTCGCATGCTCCTCCCACTCGCTCAAGGTCGCTGGCACTTATTGTCGCCTTAAAGTAAGTTAGTGTGTTTTCTTATAGAGCGTTTTTGACACCATGAGGTCAAACCCCGCTATCCAAACATTTATATCACTAGATTTGTCCTCACCGTAATTAGTCACGCGAGAAAGTGTTCGTACTGAGAAAAGTGAGCTCAAACATTATTAAATAGCGTTTCCATGTCAATGAAGTCAAGCCATTGCGTCATTGTGTGTCAGAACGAAACAGAAACGCGACTATCTTTTGACGCGGTATTCCGGGCGAATCTGATTATTTAAGTAAATCTTTGCCGCTGTCATCATTATTATGACAGCCGTCACTGGGGCCGCTATGAGGCGGCCACCGTTCTTCTAAGAAACTCTAGATTTAGTGTTGTCTTAAATAGGGAGTAATTTTTTCTCCATCGTATTTTTCAGGCGTATATCAGGCCTAAATGAAGGTAGAGCTAGAAAAATCATAGAATACCGCCAAGATAACAGTGGTTTTGAAACAAGGGCCGAGATCCTGAAAGTTGCAGGAATAGGAAAAATTACGTTCCAACAATGCGCCGGGTTTTTGACAGTTTTGGGGAGTTCTGAGCCCTTGGATACCACTATTATCCACCCAGAGAGTTATAAAATAGCTAAATCGTAAGTGTCCTTTTATCTTAAAGCTCGTGCACACAGGCGCGACGAGACAGCCCGACA